>CM053160.1:2505000-3755000 GCA_028571685.1 Heterohyrax brucei | reverse complement strand
TCTCTGTTTTTCTCATGCCTGAATTCAGCAGCAGATCCCTACTGAGCAGCTGCAGCACCCCAGGGGTGACTTTGAGCACGGGGCCTGCAGGGGCAAGTGAGAGACAGCACCCCTGCCTCAACCAGACGTGTGTTCTAATCTGTGAGAAAGACAGTAAACGGGGAAAAGATAAAGGTGCTGTACGACTGTAGGGACTGACGAGTGCTGCACAAGTAAACAGGTAAATCCAGGCGAGGGAGTAGACAATATCTGGAGAAAGAAGGCTGTTTTAGTTCAAGTGCCAAGGAGAAGTCCCTTTCAGGAGGGGTTATTGGAATAGAGACCTGAGCCAAGGGGAGACTCACATAGAGATTGGGAAGAGCACTCCAGGCAGACAGCACAGCAAAGTGCAAAGGCCCTGGGGCAGGAAAGTCTTTGGGCATTTGAAGGGCAGGTCTTCTTAGTGTCTGGAATTTGAGAACAGAGAGAGGCTCAGGTAAGCAGGCAGGACACTGTAGGGTAAGGCAGCTGGGGTGAATTTTACTCTCAGTACAGGGGGCAGCCTTGGTAGGTTCTGGGGCAGGGGAATGATGGAAAGATCTAGATAATGCCTCAAAAAGCCACAGCCTCTGTCTGACCCTGAAGACTGGATTTTAAGCACCAAGCAACACTGCCCCACAACCCCCAAAGCTCCCTGGCATGGAGGGAAACTGTGGGTCCCTTGAGGCGAGATGGCCCAGGCAGGTGGGTGTCTTAAATCGAACCTCTATCCAGCTCAGAATGAATTATTTTAGCATACATAAAACCTCTACTACCTCAAGTACAGAGATTCTTTTTTTTTTTTTTTCGATTTACACATTTTTATTTGGAAATGTTTGTATCAATACAGCGAAACTAAATTTCAGAGTAAATGAATGTCACTAGTTTAGATACCATCTTTATTACAAAGCCAAGCCAAGTGCCGTCGAGTCGGATCTGACTCATGGTGACCGAGAAACAGATAATTTACATGATGAAAGATTTCAGAACTTCAGTGGAATGGACAGCTTCACGTGATGCCACTTCAACAGTGACTTACTTCAGTCTACATCCTTCCTAAGAATGCCACCACCTCTAAATAGGAAATAATCCTTGTCATCCAGAACTACCTTGGTGCCTCCATATTCTGGGAGAAGAACTTTATCTCCAACTTTCACGCTAGCTGGTTGAATCTCTCCACCCTTTCCTTTAGACCAGGAGCCAACAGCTGTTGCTTGCAGTTCTTTTCCTTGAGCTTTTTCTGGAAGCATGATGCCTCCTTTGGTTATCGTTTCAGCTATACTCCTTTCCACCAATATGCAGTCAAACGGGAAGAAACTGTCTAGTCTCTTGTCCAGCCGTGGCTCTAGTCGCCACAGTGGGTACTCAGCTCTTGCTACGCTGCCACAAGGAGAGCAAGTACAGAGATTCTAAACAACATGGGCTTCAGTAGCTTCAATGTGTGTTGCTGTCTGACGTGGAACAGGCCTAGGGCCCAGCAGTGCAGGGCTGATATTTTGGCTCATGGGGTCAACAGGGACCCAGGCTTGAAGAGGTGCATGAACCCTCTGGAGTGTTCTTCATGTGTAGAATGAGGAAAATAATAATTCCCACTTGAAAACTGGTAATAAATAATAAATCACCATGGCCATGAAGATAGGTCCAACTCATAGTGACTGTAGAGGCCAGAGGAGAGCTGCCCCATAGAGTTTCCAAGGAGCACCTGGGGAATTTGAACCGCCAGCCTTTTGGTGAGCGGACGTAGCACTTCCCACACCACCAGGGTTTCTCTGTGTGTTGGTAAGATGTTTAAACGAGCAAATGTACATGAAGTGCTTAGAAGAGCAATGCCTGGCAAAAAAAAGTCACAGTTCAATAAATATTAGCCATGATCATCACCACCGTGCTCACCACCACCATCGCCACCATGGTCATCACTGTCACCATGATCATCACCATCACTGTCATACCACCACCGTGATCAGCACCAGGATCATCACCATGATCATCACCACCGTCACCATCACCATCACCCTTGTCATCCTCATCACCAGTATCATCACTGTCACATCGTCATCATCATCACATCGTCATCATCATCACATTGTCATCATCACCACCATTCTCATCACCACCATTGTCACCATTGTCACCGTCAGCACCCTGATCATCACCGTTGTCATCACCATCATCATCATCACCATCACCAGTATCACCCCAGCCACTGCCATCACCATCACCATTATCATCACTGTCACATTGTCATCATCATCACATTGTCATCACCGTCACCGTGATCATCACCATCACTGTCATACCACCACCGTGATCAACACCAGGATCATCACCATGATCATCACCACCATTGTCATCATTGTCAACATCAGCACCATGATCATCACCACCATTGTCATCATTGTCACCATCAGCACCATGATCGTCACCACCATTGTCATCACTGTCGCCATCATCATCATCACCATTGCCGTCAACCCCATTGTTATCACTGTCACCGTTACCAACACCATTATCATCGCCATCACTGGTATCGTCATCACCATCACCGTCACCACCACGGTCATCATCGTCACCATCAGCATCATGATCATCATCACTGTAGTCATCACCAGTGTTATCATCCTCACCATGATCGTCATCACCACTGCCGTCACCATTATCACCCTTATTGCCATCATCACCCTTGTTGTCACCACCATCACCACCACCACATTTTGTATAGCCACCTGTACGATTTCTCCTTTATCATCATCGTCATCATCATCAGGATCACTGGTCCTCCCCTAATTCTGTTCTGATGGCAGAGTGGTTGAATGGTAACATTTCAGGCTTGGGGTAATCTCGGGCTCCTCTAGGGCAGCCTTTCTCCCACCACCATGTCTAGTGTTGGTGTCCATCCCTCCCAAAGCCTCTCCTGAAAAGGAACTCTGTATCTCATGATAATCACATCTCTGAATATTTGCTTGAGGCAAATATAAAGGGGTGAAACTTCTGGCCAAATAGAAGTTTCAATTATAAGAATTTGGATAGTCATTATATTCCAATTATAAATATCCAAGTGTAAGGCTTTGAATCCACACTGAAAAATTCTTCTTGAAATGCTTGTGCTGTGAAAGTTCCCATGTCAACACACTCTGCCAATGAAGAAGATAATCTTTTAAAAATGTAGGTATTTGCCAGGGTGACGAGGGAAAAAAGCTATTTTGCAGCTTTGTGGTCTTTTCATTAGTAGTGAACTTGCATGTTTTTCTCAAATATGTGCTGTCTGATTATCTTCTTTTCCTTCCGACTTGCCTATTCATGTCCTTTGCTCATTTCTTATGAAAGAGCTTGCATTTGTATTAGTTGATTTGTAAATGTTCTTTATATATTAAAGATTCAAATGCATTTTCATCTATATAATTTGTATTTCCCCAGTTTGTTTGCTTTTTAATTAATTTGTAGTGCATTTTAATAAGTAGGAGTTTTAATATGTCCTATAGTCATCTATGTAGTTTCTCTTTTGTGGTTTATTAATTTGCCTTACAGATAGAAAAACCTTTTATACCTGTATTCAGATGAATATTCATCCTCTGCATTTCTTTTCATTTAAATGGGCTTGGGCATATGATATGTTATTGGTAGGTGCCATCAGTTCCAGCCGATGGTGACCCCGTGTGTGAAAACCTTAGGGTTTCCAAGCCTGTGAGCTTTCGGAAGCCGATCGCCAGGCTGTATTTCCCAGGTGCCTGTAGATGGATCTGGACTGCCACCCTGTCAGTTAGTAGTCCTGGGCTTGCCCATTTGTGCCACCCAGGGCCACCTACATGCTGACAGAGTGACTGATGAGCTTCTGGTTGTTCCTGTTGTTGTCTTTTCCCAGCCCGTCTTACTGTTTTCTCTCATTTAAACCAGAGACATCGTTGCTTCAGGAAGGGAAAGGGGGTGAAAACGGAAGAAGAAATGGGATAAAGAGGCTGCCATCTGTGTCTCTGGGGTGCCCTGCTGGCACAGCAGAGAAGTGCTCAGCTAGTGACTTGCTAGTTAGTGACTTCTTTGTGCAAAACCCCCAGTGGCTTTATGGGAGGAGACCTGGCTGTCTGCTCCCATGAAGATTCCAGCCTAGGATGCCTTGTGGCACACTTCTGCGCTGTCCCATGGGGTTCCCATGAAAGACCTGGTGCCCACCCCAACTCCTTAGTGCTGTGTGGGCCCCTGTGGACACAGCCACCCCATCCTTAGACGCTGAACTGATGAAGAAAACTCAACCTTAAATTAGATTTCATTTCTGCCACGCTGCAGAATGAGGGTTAAAAATAAAAAATGAGCCAACGTAGAAAAACAAAATCACATTTCTTCTTCACCTGTGACTTGGGACTGATTGATATCCATGAAGCTATTTTATGCTTTGTGTGTTTGCATATTTTGATCTTCAAACCACTGTGGACTTATTGCAGGAATTTTGCCAGCATTTATTATTAGTAGCATTTATTCCAAAAGCTGATAGGCTGGCTTTTCACCACTAATGAAACATTTTCCCTCTCACTTGAAATACGACATGTATTGTCTATCAAACTCTGATTCAAGTCAGAATCTTTCTCAGGGGTTTTATTCCATCCCTGGGTGGGTTGCTGTGTTTTACCACTGGCATCAGATGGTTCTAGTTACTTACTGAATGAAGTCTTGTCATGTGTTTTAGAATCAGGCAGTCAGGTCTACCGAACAACAGCTTCTCTTGCAAATTCTTAGCCTTTGGGGACTTTCTTATGATACATAGTCTTGATTTTATAAACCAGTGTGGGCGGAATTGATTCCTCGGTTACGCTGATCTTGCTATCTAGGATTATGGTGTGTTTTGCTGTTGACTCAAGTCTTCTTTTGTGTCTTTCGGTTCAGCTTCAGAGTTTCATTTATGGTTTAGTTCTCGGCTGCTAACCAAAAGGTTAGCTGTTAGAACCCACCAGCCGGAGGTTGTTTCTAGGTCATGGGTTTTGTGGGTGTTGTGTTGGTTTTGATTTGGTGTTTTGTTACATGGTTTGCTTGTTTATTTGTTGCTCCCATTTTATTATCATCTCGGGGAAGGATAAGAACTGTGTTCTCTGTTCCAGCAGAGAGATTTAATTTGTGTGTGAGCTTTCTCCGTATTTGATGGTGCCAGTTCACTAGAGTCCCGGCTTCCCGTGGTGCTTTATTTAGCAGCACTGTGTCCCTGCCAGACTGGAAGCGTGCACGGGACAGACCTGTACGTGGCAGGTCCTGCCCTGTCCCCACTTGAGAGAGAGGCCCTGCCTCCCAAACTTCATAACCTCTTGAAGTGACCCCTCCTTGCTCACTGAGCACAAGTTAGAGATACACTGGTGTGATCTCCCTTCCTGCCAGGCAGGGATACAGTACAGGCAGTTTCCCCAACACTGGAATCAGTTTATTGGCACCCATTGAGTAATGGAAAAGACCACTTACCAGAGAGATGACAGTGATTAGAAAGAAACCTTTCAAAATTACTTGTTGGTTTATAGACTAGTTCTCTCCTTAATTTCAAGTCTTACTGCCAAGCTGCAAAAGTGAATTTAAAACTCTTTCAATTCTGCTAAAAAAATGATATGTAACTGTATGTCCTTAACATGTAAATAACTACATTATAACGTAAATAAAACATATACTGTAAAATAAAAATAAAATGTTGTTCTTGGAAAAGATTGGCAGCGCAGTTACCTCCTAAATGTATTTTTATAAAGAGTTGTTCGCTTTTCCTGCAGAATTCCGGGGACCAGCCCTAATCTCGAGGGAAAGGAAAGCTCATTAAAGAAGTCAGATTTGAGATGCAGGTGTTTGTAGGCTTTCTTTAAGAAATAAAGGTACATCCAGCTACCTCATGCACCCTTGAAATTAAATCTTCTCCCAAATCCATGACAAGTCTTCGAGAGCAGTGTCACGGGTCCCCATTCCTCTCGAGGAAACACGACAGCACTCAGGCTGCCTTCAGGAAGGTCCCCACAGCTGAGGGTGGCAGTGACAGGGCTGAAGCGTCTGCAAGGAAGGTGGCTGTCAGGACCCAGCCCAAGTCCACGGGGTCACGCTCTCACCAAGCTGCTGTGCTGGTCCGGGGCTCATTAGACCCACCGCAGGATGGGGTGCGGGGCTCACCCTCAAGTATCACAGTTGGTAGGGACTGAGGCACAGAGAAAAGCCAGTGTACTAGCAAGGAGGAGTCCTTGGTGGTGCAGATAGTGAAGGCTCTCGACCACTAACCCAGAAGCTGGGGGTTCAAGTATGCCGAGAGGCACCTTGGAAGAAAGACTTGATGATCTACTTCTGAAAACTCAGTCACTGAAAACCCTATTGAGGTACAGTCCTGCTCTGACACCCACAGGGTCACAGAAGTCACAGTCAACACTCCAGCAACTACTTGCTTTTCTTTTTTGTAAGTCAGCAAGTACTGGCCTAGGAGCAACTGGGACTTGAGAGAGCGTCTCAGCTCCTGAAACAAAGGCAGGGAAAGGACCAGTGGGAAACAACAGGAAACCACTAGAAACACCCCAAAAAGACCACGTGCCGCCAATATCAGCCCTGTCCTTGATCCATTTTCATAATGAAGTTTGAATCCATCATCATGATGCACAGACCCTATGATATGAAAATCACTTTCTCTGCAAATAATCAATTTTTTAAAAAATTACTTTCTTCTTACTGTCCGATATGCAGTTGTTAATTTCAGGCTTATATGAGTTCTGACAATTAAGTCTGCAAACTTAATTTTTTCTAAGTACTGCCTACTTCATAGCTGTGTATTGCTATGGTCACCTTCAAAGTCCTCACCTTGGGACACTATGTACCTACGGCAGCGCCTTGTCTACCCTTCAAAGCACCTTTGGAACCCTTTCTGGAATGCCCATTGTGCACAGTGGCAAGTTTATAAACTTAACTGTATAGTTGCCTGTGAGGGAGATTTTAGCCAGTAAACAACTGTATTCTCTCACCTAATCTGCCCCCCCCCCCAGTTACTTCTTCTTTACTCGAAGATAAAGGAAATATTGAAAGGAAGACATTTTGGTGACATTCAGGACATCAAGCGCAATACAATGATAACTCTGATGGCCATTCTGGAAAAAGAGTTCCAAAATTTCTTTGAAGGGTGGACTAGGCGCTGGCGTTGGTGCAGAGCTTCTCCAGGGCAGTACTCCGAAGGTGACCATAGTGATAGGCAGCAGTGAGGTACGGAGCACTTTTCTAGGATGAGTTCATGAACTTTATTGCCAGATCCGACTCGACGGCACTTTCCTTGGCATATGTAAGGCAGAAAGAGACAGAGGGAGAAACAGGTAGCTGCTGTCCACTAGCTCCTGCCCACTGCGGCCTCACCTGCAGCAGAAGGAAACATTGCCTGGTCCTGCGTCACTCCCATGAGTGCCCACACGGTCAAGTCCGTCCTTGCAGCTGTAGTGCTGGTCCGTCTCCCAGAGGGTCTCCCCCACCTTCGCCAGCCCTCTGCTGCACCAAACATGATGTCCTCCTCTAATAATTCGCCCTTCCTGATGACTTGGCTAACTCAAGCAAGTGGGGCAGCGTTCCGTTGTGATCCCTACGGTTTCCTTCAGCTTATATTCAGACACAGATCACCAGGCCTTTCTTTCTAGTCTTAGTCTGTAAGCCCCACTGAAAGGCTCTGCAGGTGACCTTGCTGGCATTTGAAATACTGGCGGTATAGCTTCCAACAATGTGGCCACATGCAAGCCACCACAGCAAACAGGCAGGTAGTTGGTGGTAGATAGGGCCCAAACTGAGTGTGTTGCCATTGAGGTGAGTGTGACTCACAGAGACTGTGTAGCCTATTTATTTAACCAAAAAAAAAAAAAAAAAAATCCAATGCCATCAACTCAGTGTGGACTTATAGCAACCCTATAAGATAGAGTAGAACTGCCTGCCCCAGAGAGTTTCCAAGGAGATCCTGGCAGATGTGAACTGCTGACGCTTTGGTTAATAGACATAGCACTTAACCACAACACCACCAAGGGTTTCCAGTGTACATACTGGGGATTTACTAAATGCTCTTTGTTCCATTTAGAGACTCATAGACACGTGGAGAGAAACTTGGGGCGGGGGATAACTTGGTTTCCTATTCCTCTGAAATGAAGACCCAGCCTCGTGAGCCCGTTCTGTGTGGTTTCTACCCCAGAGAGGGCCGACCTGGGCTTCATCGTTAGGCCTGGTGCCTCGTGCTAGTGACACTCGGAGTTTCTACCAACCTGTGGGACTCACGTCCAGTGATGACATTCCGTACACGCACAGGATCCGTGTGGCCTTTCTCTCAGCAGGGTCTGGGCAAATTCCATGGAAGACAGCCTTTAATCATTCCAGCGTTCCCACCTCACACTTGCTTGGCTCCTGTGCTATAAAAAGCAAGCCTTCCTTAATGAATAACCTGTTTGCACTTTTGACCTGAGGCTTCTGAGTTCTGCAGCCTATTATTAAGGTTTCAATTTATTCAGGCTGTTCTTTTGTGATGTGTTAACACCATCTTTCACTCAATTTGTTATATCACCTTTCCACTTATAAAAAGTGAGAACACGTCTCTCAAAGTCAGTCTCTCAATGCATTTCCCATTAAAACTGTGCCTGCAGGTCCTGGCTGTGTTCTGAGGGCCAGGGTGGCTGTGGCTTCCTTGGTTCACCGCACACAGTGCCAAGGGCTACGGAAGACAACGCGCGGGCAGGACTGGGCCTCGGGGGCTTGAGACAGCCCCAGCTGCTCCTCTGTCTTCTCCCCAAAGCCCCCTGCCCTGGCTTCTGTCCATCTTATACATGGAAAGCGGGCCAAACTGGTTTAAAAGAATGAGAATCATTGACACCCAGTTCAGGGAAGTCCTGAACGTGCAGAGAGCAGGCCAGGGTGCTGGAGGTGAGGCGCGGACACACGGATGGGTCTGGTACCTTTTGGCTTTATTTCTAAATCAGCTAAGACCCTTCTACCATGAAAGTGATGGAAGACCCAGCTCCAACTGGTTGACTCAGACAGAGGAGAAAGAGAGAGAGAGCGCGCGCGGATAGAGGAAAGGAGAGAGATCAAGAAACAGAGGTCCGATCAGCTGCATTAACTGCAAAGCTCAGGAGTAGTAGACCTGGCTTCCGGCCTGACCAGACCTGGGGATCAACCAAAAATGAGGGTGCAGTTTCTAGAGGTATAGGGTCACAGACACTAGATGGCCACCACGTCAGGATTCCACCAGCCCTGGGGGTCACCTCATGTTGTCAGCACCCAGTCTTCCTCTTCCTCTTTATCCGGACTTCTACTGGGGTGCTCTTATTTTCTGAGGCCACACAGTGAACATGGCCGCTTCAGACCAGACCATCCATCCTTCCTGATAGCCTTTCTGTGAAGAAGCAGGTGCTGTGCCCTTGCTGGGGCCAGCACAGACACTGGGATGTTCACATCAGACCCACCTGGGCCGCGGACCTGCCTGGAAGCAGTAGCCACGTCTCTGGGCAAGCAGGGAGCCAGCTGCCAGGCCCGACTGAGCCCCACACCCCCGTAGCTGGACATCAGGCCCACCTGAGGCCAGTGACATGTGAATGGAGAGCTATTTCCTCTACCGAAAATGAGAGTATCATTTCTAGGGCAGAGGGTAGTGGACACAGAGGGTAGTGGACACAGATTGCCAGAGCTTTGAGGGGCTGTCTGTCACAAGCAGTGCAATGGTGACCTGTCACAGTGGGGTGCCGTAACTAGGCAGGATGTGTGGGGAAAGTGGTTCATTGGTAACAGTGTTTAAGGGAGAGAAGGGTACTGGGAAGAGCTAAGGGGTCGATGTTGAGTCAGTGTCCACCAGCTGCAACTTAAAATGCTCGACGCTGAGTCAGAGGTCACCAGCTGCTATTTAACAGTAATGTGTCATTTATGTGTTGGAATGCAGTGATGCTGGACCTTCTGTTCTTTCAAGAAAAGCCAACCTTCTAGCATTTTATGTGAGCTGGGGGGGGAAAATAAAAAAAAGGTGAACTAATTTAGGTTATTTTTTAAAACACTGATTGAGCCAAGCGGAGTATGTCTGCCTGTTAGTCCCCAGGGCACCACTGTGTAAATTGTGATTCACCTAATCTTGCATGATTACACAATTAGGCCGTTACTGAACTTTCATTCTCATAAACAGCTCAGAAGTATGAAAACTTATACTCCTCTATTTGCAAACATGTGGTTAACATGTTAGAATCAGTGACAACTAGAACAGCAGATCAAAGATTATAATTTTTTTAAATTGTTGGCATATAATGCCCTTTGAAATTATACCAATTGACACAACTACCTGAAGCTTATGAAACTGTATCCTGGCAATTTTCCCAACATAAACTGCTGTTTCCTTTTCTTATAAATCATCAGTGTGAATACTAAATGTGTTATCATTTGCATGTCTTGGATTTAGGGGTGAGCTTGACTTTTTGGCATCTGTTTAATGCTCATTTGTATTTTTTCTCTAATGAATTGTCCATGTTCTATGTATGTATTTTTTTAGCTTTTTGATTTGTTCAAATGCTTAATGTGGTAAGAATATTAACAAAAGTTTAAATGCTGCCTATATTTGAAGATATGTGTCATTTCACTTTAACCCAGATTCCATATTTATTCATATTAACATGATAATTTTTTCTCTGCATTCCCAATATTCCAAGATTTGGAATTTATGACATATCATGCTAAAAGAGAAATTTGATGATTGCCTTGCTTGTCCTTGGTGAGTCATCCTTGCTATTGAGTAATGTCAGTATGTCATGTTGCAAAGGTCAAGGAAGCCGGTATTAGAAACCAAAACAACAAAGTGCTAGAAAAAAATCAGATGAAAACTTTCCTTTCCTCTTGGCACACGTCTGTGCTTCTCCAAAGAAAATTATTACAATTAGCAAAATCAGCTCTAAATTCCTAGCTGTGTCCAGACTTCTCCAGCCTGCTGCTGTGCGGTTCTTCAGCTGTTTCTGGCACTATCCATGCGGGTCCACCTTGACTTTCTTTATGTGGCAGACTTTCACTTAAAATATAAGCTTCTTGAGTAACCTTCCTTTCCATGGATAGAGCACATCTTTTATATCCATGTATCAGCTGACAAACATTTCAGTTGTTGCTATGAACGTTTGCGTCGAAATGTTTCTTTGAATAGACATTCCAGCACAGGTGACCTTCAGCACTCTGCTAAGGGAAAGAAGGCTGGTGCAGAAACTCCCGTGGTCTGTGATGCCTCGTGTGAGATGTTCAGAGCAAGCACATTTATAGAGACAGAAAGCAGGTGGGTGGTCACCAGGGGCCGGTGGTCACCAGGGGCCGGTGGAGAGGAGCAGGGAACGGGGAGGGACTGGTCTTGGGTACGGGGTTTTCTTCTGGGGTCATGATGGGGTACTGGTGATGGCTGCACAACATTGTGAGTGCACTAAATGACAAGGAATTGTGTACTTTAAAGTGCTTCATGGTTAATTTTATGTTACGTCAGTGTTATACACACACACGTATATGTCTATGCGTGTGTGTGTACCTACATGTATGTGTTGTTTAAGGGAAGGGAGCGTGCATCCTTCCCCCATAGATCCCCAGGTCCATCACACAGTCTCTGCAAATCAGCGGCCACTCCATAAATGTTCAAGCTAAATTACAGGAATGAGAATTAGATCAGTTATAAATGCCATTCCAGGCCTGGTATTTCATACTATCTATTGTGTAGATGACCAGAGAAGGGGCCCATTATTCTTCATTTAAGATGTGTGAAATGTCAGGCTGCCGGCTCCGGCTTAATTCATGGTACAGCCACCTTTGGTAAAAGTTTCTTATGATTTATTAAACCTGCTTATCCCACATGAACAGAATTCATCACCCCCAGCCCAGGTAGCTCCGTTTCTCCTCGGCGCTGGGAGGGATGGTGCTCAGCGAGTGCCAAGACTGTCAGAACATCTGGGAACCGGAATTCCCTTCCTCAATAGCATCTTCTGGCTTAGGCAGAGGGAACCTATGCTTGGATCTAGGAGTCCGGTGTGTCGGCGCAGGTGTCCTAGGCTTGAGTGGTGTCCATGGGAAGAGGTGCTGGCTATTAGTCGGGGTGACACCCTTGTTTTCTCAGCAGACTGGCCTGAAATCCCGGCGGCTTACACAGTAAAGGCGTGTTTCCTGACGGGGCCTGACATGACACGGACATCTGCCTTTTGTCTTGTTGCTCCTGGGTGACCAACTATCCCAATTTTCCTCCTGCTAGCTTAGTTTTAGGAGTCCTTGGTGGTGCCCAGGAGTGAACACCAGTCCCTGGTGGCGCAGCGGTCCAGAGCTCGGCTGCAAGCTGGAAGGTCAGCGGTTTCAACCCACTAGGTGCTCCTTGGAAGCCCTGTGAGGCCGGTCTGCTTTGTCCTGTAGGGCATCTGTGAGTCAGAATCGGCTCGCTGGCCGTGGGTTAGGTGGTGAAAAGGACTAGATGTCGCAGTGCTCACGAAAGGCTGGTGGTTCCAGTCCACTGGGAAACACTAGGGAAGGAGGGACTCGTGACCTGCTCGAGCCAGGTCCCAGCGTGACCACCCTGCAGGGCGCAGTACTACACTGAAGCACCTGGGGTCACCGGGAGTAGGAAAAGACTCAAGGACTACTGGTTTTATCGTCATTATTATTTTAATCTCTGTTTTAGCACCAAAAATCCAGCACCCTCGAGACACCCTCGCCAGACATGAAAATACTGGCTTTTGGCCACAAGTGCTAAAGATTGGGGGGAAAGTACAAACTCGTAAAACAGCGCTGAAAAATGAGGAATGAAATTGTCTATGTCACCTTTTGATATCTGTTGCCTGAACCTGGTCATCTCATAAGCTTTACCGACTGTTCCAGCTGACATCTGTGGGGCACTGAGCCTGCCTGCTGCCTTCAGTTCCCAGATGAAAATCTCATCGCACACCAGGGATTCCTGTTCTCACCTAGTTTTCTCTCTCATCGTATTAGCCTCTCATTAGCACTTTGGAGGTCCGCCTCACTTGGTTCTGCAGGTGCTTGGGCCACCTGTGACAGATGGAAAAAGAATTCTGTACAGCCGTTTAGTTGATGAGACCTGAAGTGTTTTCCAGATTTTAAATATCCCTCTTAGAGAAGCTCTACGGCTGAGTTCCGCAGGTTTGGCAAACATGAAGGCCCTCCTTACCCCCTAAGTCTTCTTTCTTTCTTTAACTTCTGGCTCAAAGTGAGACAAAATCCAGCTGTCTTGGAGGAGTCTTTTGGGGGAACTGTGCTCGCTGAGAGTTGGGATGAACACTGGTGATCTTAGAGGTTGGAAGGTGTTTCCTTCTAGCCCTCCCCTCCTCTTTCTATTCAAAACAGACTAAATTGCTCCACCTCTATTTCTAATCACACGGAACAGAATTCCTTCTCTCACGACCCCTTGTGCTTTTATAATTAGTCCCCACGCTGGCCTTTGCATACATACACCTACACGCTCTGATCAGAACTGATCAAACAATCAATTGCCATCAAGCTGATGTAGGCTTCTGGGGACCCCATGTGGGTCAAAGCCTGACTGTGCTCCAAAGGGTCTTCATGGCCAGTTTCTCTGATGTCCATTGCCAGGCCTTTCTTCTGAGGCACCCCTGGGTGGCCTGCACCTCACATGTTTTGCTTGGCAGCCAAGCAGGTTAACCATTTGCACCAGCTGGGGACTCTATAGGTGCCACATGTGTTTAATTCAACACAGTGTGATAAGTATTTAGGAAAGTGAACACAGAGACACACACACAAAAAATCCAGTCAGTGTCAACTCATAACAGCAACTCTTTAAGACAGAGTAGAACTGCCCCAAAGGGCTTCTGGGGAGGTGCTGGTGAGTCTGAACTGCCAGCCTGGTTTTGGTTGGCAGCTGACTCTTATCCACTGAGCCACCAGAACTCCAAAGTGAATACAGTAAATATTTATTGTTCACGTTGTTCAACAATTAAGTCCGCAAACTTAATTGTTCTGAGTGCTCTGTACCTCACTGCTGAATATTGCTACCATCACCTTTGAAGTCCTCTCTTTGGAAAGCTATGCACTGATGCCAGTGCCTAGTCTACCCTTCAAAACAATTTTGGAACTCTTTCTGGAGTGGCCATTGAGCATGGTGACACCATGGCAACTCTGTGAACTTAATTGTCTAGTTGTCTGTGAGAGTTTTTATCCAGTAAACAAATAACTGTTGTGGAACATCCTCTGTAACACCTGATCTGGTCAACAATGACTTTCGTCTTTACCCAAAGATAAAGAAGATATTGAAAGGAGGACATTTTTACGGCATTCAGGACATCAAAGGCAAGATGACATCAGGTCTGATGGCAATTCCAGGAAAAGAGCTCCAAAATGGCTTTGAAGGGTGGACTAGGCACTAGTGTCAGTGTGCAGCTTCCCAAGGGGAGGACTTGGAAGGTGACCGTAGGGATGTTCAGCAGTGAGGTATGGAGCACATTTTCTACAATGAATTCACAAACTTAATTGCCAGTCCTCGTAAATAAATTAAAATATCACTCACGAAGGCACCAAAGAAAAGATGGGGAAATATTTTTTAACTATTATATATTATGTATCTAATTCATTATAATTTCTGGTAGATGATATTCCCGGTACTGTCCCACCAAGCATCTACTCACTTCTCTGTGTCATCAGTAAGAACCTAATGTTGTTCTTCGGTGCCGTCACGTTGCTTCTGACTTAAGCTACCCCGTGTACAACAGGACAAAACCCTGCCCTGTCCTGCACCGTCTGCAGAACGCTTGCTGTGCTGGAGCCCACTGCTGCAGCCACTGGGTTAGTCCATCCCATTGAGGGTCTTCTTCCTTTTCACCGACCGTCTACTTTACGGAGCATGGTATCCTTCTACAGGGACTAATTTCTCCTGGTAACACGTACAAAGTGTCACCTTTGTGGCCCTTAAGGAGTGTTCTGACTGTACTTCTCCCAAGACAGTGCAGCTAAGATAGGCTGTTAGCTCTTGTGGCAGTGTGTGGTGTGGTCGGTATTCTTCCCCAACGCTGTAGTTCACAGGTGTCAGTGCTTTAGCCTTCCTTAGTCACTGTCCAGCTTTCACACATACGTATGACGGTTGAAGATGCTGTAGCTTGAGGCAAGTGCACCTTCATCCTCAAGGTGACGTCTTTGCTTTTCAATACTTTAAAAAGGTCTTTTGCTGCATATTTGCCCAATGCAATGCTGTTTGATTTCTTGACAGCTGTTTCCATGGTTGTTGGTTATGGGTCCAAGTTAAATGAAATCCAAGACAACTTCAGTTAATCATAGATATTAATGACCTGATATGGCTGAGAAATACAGGTCCTGACCTTTGTGGGGTTTCCTCCAATAATACTCACATCCGTCTTGTTTTCGACCTAACTGTCCCTGGGTGGTCGCAAGCCCTGCCTGGACATGGAAGGGCTTGAAGTCGTTAGGGGATGTTACTCCTGGAGTCAGGTCAGTGTCCCTTGACTCGGGAGCTCTTAGTGTGATCCCAAAGAGTTCCGTATCCTCCGTGTGTCCTGGAGTATTCCTAATGAAAACAGGACTGTTACGGTAGCTGTCCGTCATCAGTTGTCTGGCGATGAGAAGATGCCGGTGGTGGACGGGTTGTACGTCCAGTGGTCTCTGTCATTCTCATCTGGTTGTTGCCATTGTTCTCTTGTAGGACCCCGGTCTGGATGACGACTGAGGGACGTCACATGGTGAGACTGTGGAGGCCTCCATAACTGGGGGCACCCCTGAGCTTTCCTTTCAGTTGTGAGCGAAGTAACAGTAGAATCAGTCAGGTGTGTGCAGTAAAGAATAATCAATAAAACAATCTAAATTATCAGCAAGCTGGGAGTTGAAAAACACCTTTTAATACAATTTGAGTAGTTTTCAAATCTCAAGGATTTTTAGGAAAAATGAGTATAAGATGCTGAGTGCAACTGTTAATAGCAAACTAAAGGAATGAGTCTATTTTTAATGTATGCACATAATTTAAGGAAGTATGCATTTATTTTTGCTTGTTCATGCGTAAAATAGTGATGAAAAAATTATGACATCTTTTGCTTTCCATTCAGTTGTAGGGCAGGATATCAGGCTAGAATTATTAAGGGTAGCCATCGCTTCTTGCCGACCCGTTAGAGCTAGATGACAATGAAGGGACCATGCAGGGATCTTCAAACCACAGTCACACTGCTCTCCAGAGATGTTTTCATTTAGCAAAAATCACCCTTGTTTTCTTCCCTGCTCAGTGCATCTCAAATGTTGGCTTGCACAAATTCACAGATGCCATAGTTCCTTCTAACCTGTGTTTCAAAATCACAGACTGAGAGTCCCCAAACTACATTCTTTACCACGAGGTCTCCGACTCCTTGCATTGTGGCTCCGTGGCAGCCTTCTCCCCTTACCTTCATAGCTCAGGCTTTTGAGGACCACTGCCTGGGAGATAATTTTCTGTACCCCGTTAGGTCAAGATCCAGGTGACCATTGCGGCCACAGGATGACAAGGTCCAGGGACCCTGAGGGTAGCTCAGATGCCGACTCCCTACTTCCACTTTGCCAAGTTGGCTGCCCCGTCCTGGCACCTCCTTCACGATAACAGGCTGGGGAGACTGGGCCCCAGCCCGCACAGCCTCTGGAGAGGAACAGCTGAGGGAGGTTTGCATCCAGGCATCTCCTGCCCAACTTCCTCCACTTCTGGATGCATGAGAGGATTTCACTTCCAGCCTACCTGAAGCTAGGTGTAGCTGAGGGACTTGCTTTGGCCAAGACCCGAGCAGACGGGTGGTCCCCGTGTCCCCCACCATGCTCTCTTCTTTCCTGGCCACAGTGCTCTCCACATGGCAGCCTCTGCAGCAGCCTGCACCCTAGAGGGAGGCCAGTGTTAAACCTTTAGGATAGAGAGGGAGTACATCAATTGTATAGACAAGACAGTCTCTTTGTAATGAATTTTGTTCTATTGTGCCAGCACTGGGGTCACCAGTCACAGACTGGAATTGAATGGTTGGTTTAGAATCAGGTTAACATAAATTCATCTGAGAACCCTTGTGCGCACACACACTGTTATTGTAAGTGCTGTTGTTTTGGATGTGACACACAGCGACCCTCAGTGACACACAGAGACCACAGCGAGAAGTGCTGCATCCACTGCGCCAGTCCGTCTCAGTGAGGGTCTTCCTCGCTCCTGCTGATCCTGTACTGCCAGCCATGATGGTCTTCTCCAGGGCCTGGCCCCTCCTGGTAGCGTGTCCAAAGTACCTGAGACGAGTACTCCCAGGATCGCTGGCTGTAGTTCTTCCAAAACACATTTGTTCATTCTTTTGGCGGTCCATGGTGTCTTGGTGATTCTTCACGGACACCATAGTTCCAAGGTATCAGTTCTTCTTTGATCTTCCGTAGTCATTGCCCAACTTTTGAATACGTCTGAAAACAAAGACCCAAACCTATTGCTGTTGAGTTGAGTCCAACCCATAGCAACCCTAACGGACAGAGTGGACCTGCCCCCCGGAGTTTCCAAAGAGGACATGGTGGATTTGAATTGCAGATCTTTCCGTCAGCAGCCACAGAAGTTAACTAGTACACCCTCTGCTAGGGTTTCCCAAGTGGCATATGAGGTGACTGACTGTGCCACAATCTGAGTCAGGTGCATTTCAGCCCTCCAAGTAACATCTTTGATTTTTAACACTTTGAACAGGTCTTCTGCATCAGATTTGCCCGATACGGTGTGTCATTTTCTGACTGTTGCTTCCATGGGTGTGGATTGTGAATCCAAGTGAAATGAAATCCCTGACAGCTTCCATATATTTTCCTCATGTGTGACAGTGTTGGTTACTGGGCCAGTTATAGAGACTTCTGTTTCCTTTATGTTGAGGTATAATTTATACTGAAGGCTGTGTGTATGTAGGTCTCATCAGAAAACCACCTCAGATGGAATTTCCTCCTTTTTTCTCGAGCTAGAATGGAGCATTTGGATAGTGTATGAGCTGAGTTACACAGCAGGGCAGGATCCACTCTGGGGCCTTACTTTGGAGAGGAAGAGGCATGAGGAGGGATCAGACCATCATTCAGGAAGGGGTGTGTGGGTGCACTTCTGGGGAGAGCACTCCGTGGAAGACCCACAGCTGACGAGGCCCTCCCGCCCCAGGAAGTCCCAGGTTCGGGAAACAGTTCCATCACATGGAGACCGACACAGTGTGGTGGCACTTCACCTTGATGGAGCAGATGGGGCTGGGCACGGCCACCTGGTCTGCTCCCACAGAGAAGACGTTACATCACAGCCAGCTGCAGACAACTGACCCCTCCTGGAGTGAAGCCACTGAACATGGGGAGAAACCTAACCATAACCCATTGGTACCTTGTGGAGCCTGGACCCTGCCTCATCCCTGAGGCCACCAGGTGTAAGTGCACGGTGGCCCTCAGTGTGGTGAACAGCAAGGGGATCTGAGGGAGATCAACCCTGTTCGTTTTACAGCTCCTGTCTGAGCCAGAATAGCAGACCAGACGGACTATCGTTTCATTCAAGGAGAAATCAATAGAGAGGATGGGTACTAGAAAAAAGAAAAACAGAAAGAGAAGAGATCATCCACGGGCTGATGAGAAGACCCTGTAACAGGAGTGGGGCAGGGCGGCCTCAGGAGCACCCTTTCACAAAGATTTACGAAAAGAGACAATACATAAATTGCAGACAGCACCTGCGTTGGGGCTACGGTATGGCCTGCTTGTGGACAGGAAGGAGAGAGTTATGTGTCTTCTTACTGGGGCAGAAGACCTGAGCCGTAAATATTACCTCTGCCTGCGGTCTGATTGGACACACTGAAGGTGATAGGAACCATGTGTCGGAGACAACTTGACAGTGACTGGCTTTTCTGTATTTTATCTGGGACCGAAGGAGCCCTGGAGCTGGAACAGTTACGCACTCAGCTCCTAACTGAAAGGGTGGTTGAAACCCGCCCAGCTGCTCCAAGGGAAGAGACCTGGCGATGTGCCTACCCGGCCCTTACAGCTAGGAGACCCTCCGGGGGAAGTTCTGACTTGGGCCCGCTGTGAGTCAGAGCCGTCTCAGGGGCACAGCCTCCAGGAACTCTAGTCAGGGGTACAGCTTCGGGGGGAAGCTGTCTCCGCAGCAGACCACTGACCGAGGAGAAGACCGAGAATGCTGCAGGAGGAGGGGCTGAGCTGACGGGGCTGCTGCTGCGGCGGCTGCTGCCATGGCAACCGAGAAGTGGGCTCGGGAAGCATCCTGAGTGAAGAAGGCCTGATGTCAGGCAGGCATTTTTATTTTTTTTCCACTTCCCCTGAATTGTCCCTCTCGTTTAGGGAGAAGGAGCCCTGGTGCAGACAGCTAAGCACTCCGCTGACAGGCAGGGTTGGTGGTGCAGACTCGCCCACTGGCCCCCGGCGGGATGGCCTGGCGATTCTGCGCCTGTGAAGGTGGCCGCGTGGAGCCCACGGGGAATTTCTGCTTTGCACCGTGTGCAGCTGCTGTGCGTCATGACCCACTCGACAGCACCTAACTGCAGTAATCTTGGGAGACAACAGAAAACAGACTTTTTCTTTGGGGCAGTTAGGGCCAAAGGGCCCCCATGTTGCAGCACCGGGCCTGACCATCTGAGAAGCGGCAAAGGACAATCTCTTGATTACCGTTTCCATGAACATTGAGGACTCTGCCTCGGACTGCCAGTGAGAACTCCCAAGCAAACACCCACGGCTTCCACTCTAGAACCTAGTTTTGTCACTGCTGGGGAAATTAAACAAACATTTGAAATGAGCTCTAAATCAGAGAGATGAAGATGTAAATCATTTATAAGGAGATAGTTGCATTCCAGACAGTATTTTCTGTTCATCAGGATGGCTTTCTTACGCTCTCGGAATCAGCCTTTCCTTCTTCCTTATTCTCATTTTCTGCTCTGTCGCAGTTTTTAGGGGCTTCTTGGGGGGCATCATAGATTAAGCATTTGACTGCTAGCTGAAAGGTTGGTGGTTTGACTCTATCCTGAAGTGCCTAAGAAGATGAGCCATTTCCACTGTGCCTATATGGGGTCCCCGGGGGCCCACTCTGCCTACGCGGGGCCCCCAAGGGCTCACTGTGCCTATACAGGGTCCCCAGGGGCCCACTCAGACTATACGGGGTCACCTTGGGCCCACTCTGCCTCTACCGGGTCCCCGGGGGCCCACTGTGTCTATACTGGGTCCCCAGGGGCCCACTCTGCCTCTATGGGGCCCCCAAGGGCCCACTGTGCCTATACAGGGTCCCCAGGGGCCCACTCAGCCTCTACGGGGTCACCTTGGGCCCACTCTGCCTCTACGGGGTCCCCGGGGGCCCACTCTGCCTCTACGGGGTCCCCGGGGGCCCACTCTGCCTCTACGGGGTCCCCGGGGGCCCACTCTGCCTCGGTCCCCGGGGGCCCACTCTGCCTCTACGGGGTCCCCGGGGGCCCACTCTGCCTCTACGGGATCCCCATGGGCCCGCGGGGTCACCTTGGGCTCACCCTGCGTGTATGAGGTCACCATGGGCTCAGTGACGACTGAAAACAACAATGGCCACAAAGCAGCAGCCATGGTCTGTGTAATCACGACCAAGTTTGTCACCGTCGTGTGGGTTCCGACCCACAGCACCCCGGCAGGACAGAGCAGACCTGCCCCCGGAGCTTCCAAGGAGCCGCTGATGGGTTCCAACTACCAACCTTTTGATTAGCAACTGTAGCTCTTAACCACTATGCCATCAGGCTTCCTCTGATGTAATCCAGGACTCTTTTCTATACATATATACATATGTAGATGTATATATGTACATATGTGTATGCCGAAAAAAGCCACTGCCGTGCAGTCAATTCCAACTCATAGCGACCCTATAGGTTAGGGTAAAAGAGTAGAACGGATACATATGTGTGTGTGTGTGTGTGTGTGTGTGTGTGTGTGTGTGTTATGTGTGTAATAATTTGTTAAAATCCCTGTAACATAAAATTTACCATTTTAACCATTTTCAAGTGAAAAATTGAGTGCCGTTTAGTACATTTACCAAGACCTGGTACAGCTATCACCACCATCTAGCTCCAGAACATTCGTTGTCCCCAAAGGGGACAGGCAGTCTCAGGCGGCGTGGTCTGAGGAGCCCGCTGTAAAGAACAAAGACATCCCGCTCACTGGAGAGATTCCAAGGCTTTACCGGTTACCCCTCAAAACACCAGGAACAAGGGCAGCTAAATTGTGTACCACACAGCCCAGCCTGTGTTACAGAACAAAATTCTTGGAATGCAGAAATAAGCGAGCAAGGACAGGTGACCCAATAATCTGCCACAAGTGAGTAAATAAACGCAGTTAAACCCGTGTATGCCTTGATTACTCTAGGCTGGCACATGCCATGCTTGCTGGTTAATCTGCTCTGGTGTGCGAGGCACTGTTGTCTTCCTCAGGCAGCCCACATGAGTGTGAGTGTCCCCAGTTACCTTTGCTGGAAGGTCTGCTCTCTGGGATGCAGTTCCTAAAATAGAGTGAAAGGAGAACTTCTGGGGTGGTGGTATGTTCTTTTTCTTAGATGTGAATGACTCCACAAAACCAAACCAGTTGCCATCCAAAGGACTGTGATTCATGGAGACCCCGTGAGTGTCAGAGCAGAGCTGTGCTCCACAGGCTTTCCGGGGGCTGATAGTTCACAAGTCCATCACCAGGCCTTTCTGCGTAGGCACCTATGGGTAGATTCAAACCATCCAGCCTTCAGTTAGTAACAGCCTGCCTAACGGTTTGTGCCACCCAGGGGCTGTGTGTACCATTAGGATGATCCGCCAAGTATGCACTCATCGTAGGCGTACGTCACTGAGTGTGTGTTGCGCTTGATTTAAAATGCCTCTTAGAGGTTAAAGGAGTTTATGTTTCTTAACTGTCAGGCTCTCCTTGGACACTCTATGGGGCAGTTCTACTCTGACCTCTAGGGTCGCTATGAGTCGGTCACAACTTGACAGCAGTGGGTTAGAGGTGGTCCTTCTTTAAGCTTGCATATAATCTGCAGTATTCAAAACTTTTAAGGTTTATTTATGTTTTAATGTTATCCTTAGAAAGAACGTTTCCTGCTGTGACAAAGTTTACCTCTTGCAATTATTATTTCTGTTTTCATTAAATTGAACTCCAGTGGAGGCCAAAAATAAGAACTCCAATGGAAGGGCAGGAAGGGGGATGTGTTCTCTTGTTCTCAAGCTTCCCTGGTTGACAGAGTGTCCCAGGGACCACTCTCTGTCCTGGTAGGAATTCCAGCCTCCCTGCCTGTAGATAAGGACCGGGGTGGCTTTGAGCTGAGCGTCCCCTCCTTACAGATTTGGGTTACCTATTTTCTGGCTTTAGGGCCTACAAGATGTCAGATGTTTATAATCTTCAGGCTAGGAGGTGGCTAGGAGCCATAGGCTGCTGCAGGGGGCTGTGTCCGGGGGTGGGCTCTGTCCGGGGGCGGGCTCTGTCCGGGGGCGGGCTCTGTCTGGGGATTTGGGTCAGACAGCCCCCTACACACTGCCGCCCAGATGGCAGAAGAGTGCAGCCTCCTTCAGAGAAATGAGCAACAATGTCTGAAATCTCAGTGCAAAAAAAAAGGAGGGGGGGATCTATCTGAGGCCAGTGGGACAACAGTGACTGTAAAGCATAGATGAGAACTTCGGGGTCGGTGAGTGTATATTAATGGGGTGGAAACTAGAGCAAAACTAAGAAGAATGTAGACATGATGTGCAGAATCGAACAATGCCACTGACTAGTATGAGCAGAAAACATTCAGTGGGAGCGTGTTTTCATCTGTTGCGTCTCCAAAAATAAAGTTAAGTTAGACTGAGAACAAAAAATCCTAACAGATGTCCAGTATCTTTAACTCAGAAATTTCACTCCCAAGAAATTATCCTAGGAAACCAGCAGGCAAGTGTTCTCTCCATATTAAGTATAGGTCTGACTTTACTGGTGCAGGATAAATATAGCAGTTTGGGTGGCAGAGTAGTTAGAGCGCTCTGCTGCTGAGTCATCGAAGGCTTGTACTCACTGGTGCCCGCCTCTCCTGAGCAGACAGATGTGGCACTCTGCGTCTGTAAAGATCTGTAGCCTTGGAAACCCTGGAGGGCAGACCGCTCTGTCCCGTGGGGTCACTAGGAGGTGGAACTGACAGCAGTGGAGTCGGCTGGGTTTGGTTTCAAGGGGATGAATACAATTTTTATTTAACCAGTGTTTGACTAAGTAAAATTCAAGTTAGAATGACCGAACTTGTAATTATAATCATTGCAAAAACAAGAGCTGTTTTGGAAACTGCTCTTTTCTGGCTGCTTGGTAAAGGGAAAGTCATCTTGTCTCAGAGTACTGGAGATGAGGCCTGTGAAGAAGTCTGCCACGTGCATCCTGGAACTTAGACACCAGTGTGGATTTATCGTGTCTCCTAGGAACCAGTTTAGCGCAGTGTCTCAGGCAGAGAAATGTGTCTTAATTCTGATCTCGTGATGCTCCCTCAACATTTTGATTATTTATTTTCTTTGCAAACAATGAAAAAAAAAGTCATCTTCCTTTTGTTACATGCTTCCCAATGGAAGTTATGTCAAATAAAAAAATACTTCTTCATCTCAAGGAGCCAGCCAAGCATCTCTAGGAGGAAGCTACTTACTTCTGGATAAAACCAGTGGCCATCTAATCAACTCTGACTCAGAGATACCCCGAGTGTCTCAGAGGAGAACTGGGGTCCACAGGGATTTCAATGGCTGATTTTTTTTGGAAGTAGATGGTCAGGTCTTTGCTCTGAGGTATTTCTGGGTGGACTTGAACCCCCAGCCTTTTTTTGTTTTTTTTAAATCAGCTGAGATCATTAACTGCACCAGTTCTGTGAAGAGGTTGCCTTTACCAATGACTGTTTTTGGAAATCCTGAAATCAATGTAGCTGTTAAGGCTTTACAAAGTACAAGCTGGAAATATTCAACGGAGACACAGGTGCCCGTCTCCCAGGCCAGGGGTGGTGTCCCAGGCCACATATTGATTTGGAATATCTTTCTCCTATTCAAGTCCTGAAGATGGTTTCTTTTCTGAATCTGGTACTTCTCTGCAAGGCATCGGGGTGAGTGAAGGCTTTGTGGGTTTGAGGCTCACTGATTAGTAACGCGGACAGCAGGACTGGTGAAAAATTAACTGATACACCCACCTGAAGGTCTAACCTACACAATCAAGTCCAAGTGAAAAACCTTGACCTAGATGACCATTCACTTCCGTGGGTCGCTCTGTGCCCAGAGCTGAGTGGGTCTGTTTTCCTGTTATAGAAAGAAGGGAGGACATTGCATGAGCAGCTCAACTCACTGGACATTTCTACTTAAAAGGTCATTTCACCCACATGGCCCAGGGAGGCAGGAGGGATCAGTCCCTGGAGAAGGACATCATCTTGGTACAGTAGAGGGTCCATGAAAAAGAGGGAGATTCTTGATGAGCTGGTTTGACACAGCAGCTGCCACTGCGGGCTTAAGCATAGCAAGGATGGGGGTCATGGTGCAGGACCGGGCAGCGTTTTGTTCCGTTGTACATGGGTCGCTATGAGTTGGAACTGACTTAATGGCACCTAACAAGAACAATGACAAGGAATAATAGTTAATATGACAATTATTCAAATTTGTGCACCAACCACTGAGGCCAAAGATCAAGAAATTTAAGATTTTTTTTACCAACTTCTTCAGCTGGTCAAAAACTGATCGAACGTACAATCAAGATACATTGAAAATTACTGGAGACTGGAATGTTAAGTTCAGAAACAAAGAGGGATCAGTAGTTGGAAGATAATGACTTTGGTGATGGAAATAGTGCCAGAGACTGCATGACAGGGTTCTGCAAGACTAAGGACTTGCTCTTGCTATGTCTTTTTTCTACAATACAAGTGGCAACTGTAAACATGGTCCTCACCAGACGGAACATAACCAGAATCAAATCAACTACATCTGTGGAAAGAGACAATGGGGACACTCGGTACCACCAGTCAGACGAGGCCAGTGGTAGAGTGGAGCAGACTGCCAGTTACTCGTAAGCCAGTCCAAGTTGAAGCTGAAGAAAGTTAGAACAAGCCCACTGAAACCAAAAGATGGCCTTCATTGTGTCCCACCTGAATTCAGAGAGCATCTCAAGAAGTATATGATACCTTGAACACTAGTGACCAAACACCAGATGAGCCGTGGAAGGATATCAAGGGCATCACACATGAAGAAAGCCAAAGGTCATTAAAAAGACAGGAAAGGAAGAAAAAACCAAAATGAATGCCAAACTCACTTACCCAGCTGTCAACAGGCTTCGTTGCTTGTCTCTCAGATCTCTGCACAGAGTTTCTAAAGCTGAGAAAGCGTATCCGAATGAAAGCTGCAATCTTTTTGTAACCAAGTATCAGAAGTGGTCAGTGTCTCCTCGCTCCCTTCCTATTTTTTCCATTAGAAGAGAGCCACTGATTCCCACTCACTCTCAAGGGGAGGGGACCACACAAAGGGGTGAATCACAGAAGGTGGGGGTCGCCAAGGACCACCTGAAACTGTGACAACTGATGGAAATCCAGAGTAGGGGTAACCAAAACAGCCAAGGTATTTCTATAAAAAATCACAAATTATTCTTCAAAATAATTCCAGGAGTCAAAAACCCAACTACCCAAACCAGTTGCCATCAAGGCCAGTATGACTCATGGAGACCTCATGTGTGTCAGAGTACAAGTGTCCTCCACACCTGGGGTCTTCAGTGATCTTTTGGGAGTGGATCACCAGGCCTTTCTTCCACAGCACGTGTGGGTGGACTGGAACCTTCAGCCTTTCAGTTAGGAGACAAGCGCTTAACTGGTTGGACCTGCCAGGGACTCCTTCAGGAATCAAAGCAAGTACCACATAAAACCCAAAGCCAACCAAACCCGCTGCCATTGAGTCAATTCCAACTCATAGTGACCATATAGGGCAGAATGGAACTGCCCCATAGAGTTTCCAAGGAGCGCCTGGCGGATTTGATCTGCTGACCTTTAGGCTAGCAGACACAGCACTTAACCACTATGCCACCATGGTTTCCAGGATCCCATAAAGAAACACAGAAATGAACCTTCTTAAGAAAACATTTTATTTCTACACAATTATCAGATTCCCCAGGATGCCTCTGTACATTTGTAATGGAGTCACTGGGGTCTTTAAAAATATGCAAATGTTCCCTATTACCAAAGTTGTGGGAGTGAAATTAAGTTGCTTGTGGATGTATTTCCATTTTAGCTTTCATAGTAATGTTTATTGTAATTGCTAATGTTATTGTCAAAGTTACAGCCTGACTAATTCTGTAGTGTGCCATGGTAGATGTAGCACTTATTGTTTTGGGCGTACGTTTCTGCGTTCAGTGTAATAGCACACTAAATCAGACATAATTGTTGGGGATTAGTCTCTGCTTCATTTCTAGGGGTATTCTTTGTCTTCCAAGCTAGAATGGAAATACTCTGAGAATGAGAAACAGGTCTTACTCTTTTTCTTTTGTAGTCTCCTTTCTTTTTTTAGCTATTAGACTTAGCCTAAATCCAAAATTTTTAATTAATTTTTAACAAACTTGATGGGCTATCTGTCACTAAGAAACGGCCACAAGGAAGTCAAAGTGGTGAAATGTCTTCAAGACAATTTATCTTAAAAAATAAGAAATTACTCCGATTTAGGGAGGTTCAGAAGATCTCAGTGCCCTGTAAATAGCCTTGCACTTCCAACCAAGATGAGGTGAACAGCTCTCTCAGTCAGAGGAACTGAGAACCTGCCCAAAGGGAGTGCCACCTCCTTAAAGATGTCTGTTGTCATTGTCATGGCAACCTTCCGTACAACACAACGAAGACTCGCCTGGTCCTTCTCTGTCTCTGTGGTCACTGGATTGTTTGAGTCAGTTGTTGCATGCATTGTGTCGGTCCCTGTCACTGAGGGTTTCCCTCGTGTGCACTGATCCTCATACAGCGTCCTCTCCTAGTGACTGGTCTTTCCTGATGAGCTGTCCAGAGTAGGCAAGCAGAAGTCTCACCACCCTCTAACCTCAACTCTGTAGCTCTCACGTCGATCCCTACTCAGAGCAACACTCTAGGACAGAGCAGAGCTGCTCCACTGGGCAGTCTAATGCTGTCAGTCTTCGCTGAAGCCACAGAAAGTTCTGTCACAGTACTGCTGTGACACACGTGGGGTCACCCTGCATCAGAGTCGGTCCCCTGGCATCTGGGTACCTGGAAGAAGATGCTGGTAGTGTGCACTATTACACCCCACCATTCATGCACCACATCTTTCCGCCTATAGCTCAAAACGTAATTCATGCCGAATTTTATTCTTTTGGGTCCCAGCTTCATTTCTTCTGACCAAGTATTGAACTTTTTCACTAGGCCAGTAACACAATTTGATTTCTAAATAAAGCTAAGCCTGACTTTGTCTGGACAATGAAGTCATTTAGCTTGAATCCTACAGCACACCAAGCTCCAGTGTGACAAAATGAGCAGCTGGGGGTGACACTGGGAAGACGAGTGTAATGATGGGGTTGGCCAAGTGTGGTGGGAGTAAAGGGGACCGCAAAGCTTCCAGTCTTGTCCATGGAGACCAAGAACATGAAGTTTACACACGACATAGTAGAGGTTTAAAAACCAAGCTCAGATGTGCAGGGGAATTTGAACAATGACTGGATGTTGGATGAATTTAAGAGCATCTTTCAATGCTGTTTAGGAAAGGGGATGGAATTATGGTCCTATTTTTTTAAGTATACTTATGGTTTAAATACACATAAGGAGATACCTCTGTATCACATACTTTAAAAAAAAAATAAAGGGACCATCAATCTTTGCAAAAATTTCTGATGACATTTTATTTCTAAATTTTGTTTTGTTTTTCTTGATTGAAGTATGTTCAGCTAATGACCATGGTATTTGGAATTCACTTCTTATTTCTGCAGCCACATGGAGAGGGCACATCCATTATGTTTGGATCCCCAACATTTGGACATCTATCCTGTAGACATTTGCCAATCTGGAGACCCTTGGCCCTGCGTTTTCCTTCTGAATGCTCAGTGATGAGTCGTTTCAAGGCGAGTTTTGAATGCCGTGTACTACAGAAGCTTCCAAATGGACTGTTTGGCCACAATGAGAAATCTTTATTGAAAAGCCCTCTGAATGTAATAATTGAATAGACGTAATTGCAAGGCTCCTTGCCATGTAAAATTGTAAATAGCCCTGACGATATAATTTGTGCTCATTTATGATACAGTAGCTCATTATGGCTCCAATTTTCATCCCCTTCATTAGCAAGCTCATCTGTTTCTCTGATAGATGTTCCCTGTGTATTATCCACAGCCCTTGGCCCAGAGAGACGCTTGGGCCTGTTGATCGGTGGTGAGGACTGGGCATAGGTAGTGCTGCAGGCAGGGCTCATGGCACAGTTAGGTCCTAAGTATATGGTGACAGCACAGCCAGAGAGACACAGGTCCTGGGGCACAGTCGTGCGTGTTACTGCTGGGGCTTCAGGAAGACTTGCAGAAAATGAATCAACAGGGCCCTGGTTCTGTAAGCAGTTAGCACTATGACTGCTGCCTGACAGTTGCCAGTTCCAGTCTAGCCAGAAGCACCTAAGAAGAAAGGCCTGGCCGTCAATCTCCCCAAAAATCAGCCCTTGAAAGCACCGTGGAGTCCAGTTCTACCCTGACACTCGCGGGGTCACCTGGAATCAGAATGGACTTGACAGAAGCTGGTGGGGTTTTGGGTTTTCCCCAGAACCGTCGCACTGGCAGTGATGTGAACAGGAGCATAGAAGGGGAGGTGCGCGCCCAAGCACCGTGTTCCTTGTATACAGATCCTAGGAAGGCTCAGTCTGTGAACTTGCTGTATGCTAACTCGGAACTACTTTCCAAGCCTCCAGTTCAGCGCCCCTCTGTGCTCTTACCTCTGCCAACAGCATTCCTCTTTGGTTTGACCTCCTGATGGCAGGGCTGGGCCTCGCTCATCCTGTATCAGAGCAGTTAGGAATTAATAACTGGATCTCATTTTTCTTTTATTTTGGAAAAATCAGTTCAGAGCAGATTCCACTGGAATGAACTGACCATAATAATACTTGTTTAAATAAGAGAAAAGTTTCTGTCGCACGCAAAAGGCCTAAGAGCAGTGTGAAGCTGGCACAGTGGTGCTGGAAGGTGGTGCAGTGGGTAACAGCTCGGCTGCCCACCAAAAGGCCAGAAGTTTGAACACACCAGATGCCCCCTGGAAATCCCATGGGGCAGTTGTACCCTGTCTTATAGAGTCACAGTGAGTTGGAATTCCCTCAATGGGCAAAGGTTTTGTCATGGGTTCTGCAGTGAGTCCTGTAAGGTCTTCCAGATCCCAGGCTCCTTCCAGCTTGTTGCTCTGCTCTTCATCTGCTCAGCTGGGTGGCAGCTTCAGCTCCGTGTTTCCTCCTCATCAAAGTCCATGCAAGGCGAGGACAAGGGAGAAAAGGGGGGACACTTGTGAGATATGCCAACTATCGCCTGGAAGCAAGAACAGATTACCCAGTGTGCTAAGTATGCACGGGCTTATTGGTGCTTACTTCCTATTCTGTAACATATAGTTTCACATGAATGTATTGAAAAACAGGTGAAGTTGTGCACTACGTATTAACAAGTAAGCAGAAGCAAGCCCGTGCTTACCATGTTTACTGGTTAGTCTGCCACTGTTGGCTGCTACCATGTGACACTGCTTCCATCCGGTTGGTCCGGACTTAGTCACCTGACTCTGCCTTGTCTCAGGTTCTGGGTAATGTAGTCTCTACTCTGAACAGCCATGTGCCAAATTAGAAACCAGAAATCCCATTATTAAGGGAAAATGTATAGGGGGACAACCAGCATTCTCTCCCACAGGAAACAGGGTTGCCTAAAAATGGAGCAGGTGGTAATATCTGCTGAAGCCACAACTCCTAGTTCAGATCAAGGGTGCGTGCCACCCCCTCTGTGGCAGTGCGTGATGGGATACCCCTGACCACAAGGCTGTGTCATCAGATGGTGAAAATGGCATTTGACTGGAAACAGTGGCAACATGTGCATGAATGTAACACAGTAGGGTTTTTATTTCACCTGCCCTATTAATAGTTCCTAAGTGATGTAGTGGTTAAGTGCTATGGCTGCTAACCAAAAGGCTGGCAGTTCGAATCCACCTGGTGCTCCTTGGAAACTCTATGGAGCGGTTCTACTCTGTCCTTTACAGTTGCTATGAGTTGGAATGGACTTGATAGCAGTGGGTTTCGGTTTGGTTTTTGTAAGGCCTAGGGTATTATGAGGCTTACATTACATAAAACCCAAAAAACCCACTGCCAAGGAGGTGGGTCTGACTCATAGTCACCCTAGAGGTCAGAATAGGATTGCCCCATAGAGCTTCCAAGGAGCACCTGGAGGATTTGAACTGCTGATCTTTGGTTTAGCAGACATAGCACTTAGGCCACTACACCCCAGGGTTTCCTTACATTGTATACTGTATACTAGTCACTTGGAACAGAGACTGACACAGAAGACTCATTAAACGGGAGTCATTTTTAGCAGACTAAATAGAATCCCTCACCTATAGGTTAATTTGTTTTTTAGTTCATTGACATGGAGTAGCTATCTTCTTGATCAAAGAAAATGTGTATGCCCAGGGCTATCAACTGAGGGAATTATGGGCTAAATAGAGAAGGATTTAGAGTGGATTGATTTTAACCTCCCAGTCTGTGAATTCTGCCTATTCATCTGTGGGGAGCATGGCCAGGGCCCCCACCTCCCTGTCAGTGGGACCGCAGAATTGTTGCTCTCTCTGGTGAGTTCAGTACCTGAGCATCACACCACACCGGCTCTGGCAGAAGCCATTAAAAATGAGCTCTTTTGATTTAAATGAGATCATTTTCAAGTCGAAGCACATAATGACATTTTTACGGCGAGGGTGAGTTTGTTTTCCTCTTGCCGCTTGGTCACAGGCATGAGTCCCTCCCTCTCATGTTCTTTTCTCAGGCCCAAATAGGTCAGATTTTGATCTCATTTTCCCTGTTATTGAATCTCTGGATTTTGACACCTGTTCAAGTTGCAGGGAATGAAGCAACAATAAAAAAATATAGCTATGTTCTTGTACTAAGTTAGTGACACCAATATTAAGTTCTTATGCACACAAAATTTAAGAAAAAAATTCTGAAGAAAAAAATGTGTCACAAAAACCAAACCCTTTGCCGCTGAGTCTATGCTGACTCACAGCGACCCTATAGGACACAGTAGAACTGCCCCATAGAGTTTCCAAGGAGCACCTGGCAGATTTGAACCGCTGACTGGTTAGCAGTGGCGATGCTTAACCACGACACCACTGGGGTTTCCATCGTGGGAAGAGACCGCTGTTCTTTCCCGTGTTTAAGTAGGTGCTATCCTACTTTTTAAGTAGTGGCCATCCCATGGGGTCGTCTCGGAGATGAAACAGAATCATGTCGGCGCACGGTGGTGTGAAATGCTGTCGTTGTTCATGGCTCCTGCTTACGGCGGGCGGCCTTATGTACAACACAGTGAGATGTCACCTAGTCTTGCGCCACCGTCCTGATGGTTGGTACGTCTGAGCCCATTGTTGTGACTGTTGTGTCAGTCCATCTTGGAAGGTCCCCTTGCCTTTGCTGACCCTTCACTTCACCAAACAAGATGTCCTGTCCAGCAGCCGGCCTTTCCTGATGTCGTGTCCACAGGAAGCTAGTGAGAGCCTCGCCTTCCTCGTGTTTAAGGAGCGCTCTGGCTGTGCTCCTTCCGAAACAGATTGCTTTGTTCTTCCGAGTGTCCGTGGTTGATCCGGTGTTCTTTCCCAGCACCACAATGTGAATGCATCAGTTCTTCTGTCTTTTCACTGTCCAGCTGTCTGACGCTGGTGAGGTGACTGAACAGTGCGTGGTGTGGGTTAGGCACACTGTAGTCATCCAAGTGACGTCTGTGCTGACATTACTGGGGAAACCCTTATGCTGGACTACAGGTTCACAGATGGTGATGTTTGGACAGAGGGTGGTCTAGGGCCATTTCATGACTCTGTGGTGTGTCACGGGGGGCCTCTGGCTGTGTGGCCCCAAAGAGTGGGCAGCCCCAGGCTTCATCCTCAGTCTTGGGAAGGTTCACCCCTTCTGGCCCTGCAAAATGAAGGAGTCTCATCTGCTGACATAGGGTTGTCTAGTATCAGTACCCAGGAAGTTTCCAGTATTTTAAAACCATCCAACATTTCACAGAAAAGCCAGAAATAGTAATTTTGTTTAAAATCTAGATTTTTTTTTTTTTTTTTTTACATATTGGTGCTAATTAAAACATCTTTGCACATCTGCTGGCCAAGCACAGTGCATTCACAAACTGCATTTGGCTGGATGGTTGGGTTTATAACCTTTGTTCTGAAAGAGCAGGGTATGTCTGCATAGATCCTATTCTCTGTTCATCAGAATACTTCAAAATGAATGATGGTTAAGAGTGTTGCTTACAGTTTGCTGATCAGATATGACAATGGAATTTTGAGGGAACAAATGAAATTTTTGGAAAAAATAGAGCATCATTGTAGCAGTTAAGAGCCCAGATTTGGAGTAGGCAAGCCTAGGTAATGACCGGCTTCCATGGCTACATACAAGTATTGAAAAAAACCTCTGTGTTTTGTCTGTAACAAAGAGCTGAATGCACACACACATACAGGCACACATGCGTGCGTGCGCGTGCACACACACACACACACACACACACACACCAGGCTCTTGTAAGGATCATTTCAATACCAGTACAACTGATTGCTATCCAGTCAACTCCAACTTACAGTGGTGTCCTCCGTGCGTGGCAGAGCAGAGCTGTGCTTCCTAGAGCTTTGGTGGCTGATTCCAGAAGCAGACTGCCAGGTCTTTCTTTCAAGGTGTCTCTGGGTGGACTTGAACCTCAAATCTTTTGAATGAAAGTCAGTTTCCTTGAACATTTGCACCATTCAGGGACTCCATTGCACTGCTAACCCTGTCGCCGTGGAGTCGATTCTGACTGACGGTGACCCTGTAGGACAGAGCAGAACTGCCCCGTGGAGTTGCCAAGGAGTGCCTGGTGGAGTCAAGCTGCTGACCGTGGTGAGCAGCCCGAGAGCTGAACCATTGTGCCTCCAGGGTTCCCATCACCGTGCTGGGGGTTAACTTGTTAGAGTGACGATACCCATCCCGGGCACCTTAACTTCACTGTTGCTGCCGTTTAAGTGTAGCAACCAGGCCCTTAGCTCAGCTCCAGAAATATCTTTGTTGACCTGAGAGTGGCTGGTGAGCAGCACTACTCTTGGTTGCAAAGTCAGTTGCATTTATTGTGCAGAAATCTGGGCTTCGGAGTCGGGTTGAACACGGGCCCAGTTGGCCCTGGGTTTTATGTCTATGTGAAGTGTGTTCCTTGGTGGGTCCCTAGAAGGGACATATGTGTTTTATGGCTTTTCAAACTCTACTTATGTGCAATTTAAAACTGTATGGCTGTTTCTAGTTTGGGGTCTGGCAGCAGTGGGATCAGTTAGGAAATCCATGGTGAGAGCAGTCCCCTCCTGTGTGTTCGCCCTACTCGGCGGCCTTGGTTCCATCATCTGTCCTCTCCTCCACCGTGCTGCCTGGCACAGAGATTTCGAGGACGTCAGGAGCAGAGGGCACCCGTGGGAATTAGAGCAGGGACAGGTCCCCCACCTCAGCTTTGCGTTCTGCCGCTAACACGTCTTGTGTTTCCACTGTGGATGACCACCTGGGGTGCTAACTGTGAAGCGTTCTCTCCCCAAACCTCTCCATATGTACGGTTAGGACTTTCCCGGGCAGGAAATTAACGTAGATGTTTTATCTCTGGTTCTCCAGGAACAGCTCACACTATTATTTCCCATTCTAAGTGGCTGCCTTGTCCTTTGGTGCGGGCAGGGAGAGCTGGATGGGACTGTTTAGACTAACAGGCTTCTTCTGGCTTCCCTACATGTGGGAAAGAGGTACGTTCTCCACGCAGGCTGTGTTCCTCCCTTAAGACAGCCTGTGTCTTATAAAATAGACCTCCTTTTATTATTATAAAATAAAATAAATATCTTAGAGGAAGAGGTGGAAAGTGCATAGTGAAAGTAGAAGATAGAAAACAGTACTCAGCCAAGTCTCTTGACTGTGCCTCTGTGAGAGCATCTTCGTTGGGTCCTTCTTCCTGCTGCGTTTCAGTTAGGGTTTTGTTCATGCTAACATATTATTTTTAATCCTATTCCTTTCATCCAATATTAAATATAGACTTTCTATGTAATTTTTTTCTTCATTGTAAACATATTGTTGACGAAATAAAAACCTTATCTATAATCTTGCTGTAATCAGGCTGAAACATTTCATCTGCAGTTTGCCTTAATTAGCCAGTGTCCTGTGCTGGGACGTTTAGCTAGTTTCTGGTAATTTGCTGTCCTAACCAAAACGTCATTTGCTGTCACGTTGACCTTGGCTCACGGGGACCCCACATGCATCCTAGCAGAAGTGCACTCTCTGTTGGATTTTCAGTGGCTGTTTCTTTCAGAGGTAGATCACCAGGCCTCTCTTTGAGGTTCCTCTGCGTGGACTTGAACTCCAGCCTCTGGGTTGGCAGCTGAGCCCATGAGCCGTTTGTGCCACCCAGGCACTCCGGTGTGTCATCAGTCATGGTGCGACCGTAACAGGCAGCACTGAGCCCTCACTGCGGAGCTAAGTGCACTGTCTAAGTTGTGTCAGGGCATCCGCACGGCCCGAAGGCAGACACCCCCCCTTGTCGCCATGGACAGACAAGACCACAGAGGCTTAAAGATACAACCGGCAAGCCGAAAGGGGAGCAGTTCCCACGGGGAAGAGGCAAGACTTGACAGTGGTCCAAGCTTGAGATATTGCCAGTGGTAGGCTCTCAGCCAAGCAGCTGATACAGTGTGAACCGGTTTGTTCCAGTTCAGACCCCTGCTGAGAGCCAACCTTTCTAACTAGTCCCCAGTTCTCAGCCAGCGGCACAGCAGTGGATCTCAAGATCTACCAAACATGAGAGTCACCCAGGAGCTGTGTTCAGATGTGGATTCTGGGTCAGTATATCTGGGTGACAATGCCAGTTCTCAGCTGGGGTGCTAACTGGGTGGAACCCTGCTCAAAGCCCTCTTTGGTCCTCATCTCGTCCCCAGCTCCTAGCCTTGGTAGCCTCCTTGGTTTTGGTGCTGCTTATCCCTATCTCTGATCAGTCTAAGGCATCATGCTCCAAGGAGTGGCTCCAAAGGATATGTTATAATTTCCTGAACTTTTCATCCTGGTAAAGTAACGACGCAGTGAGTTACCGCCTACTGAATACTTCACACACGCCGGTGCTGAGCCGGGCGGTTTACGGCAACAGCATCAGCACCGACCACCCACTTCTGAGGTGTCTGTTGTTCTCATTGGCCTGTTTTTCAGCAGGAAACCCTGGTGGCGCAGGAGTTCAGAGCTATGGCTGCTCACCAACAGGTCGGCAGTTCAGATCCACCAGGTCCGCCTTGGAAACTCTACCAGGAATTCTACTCTCTCTGTAGGGTCACTATGAATCAGAATTGAGGTGGAGGCAGTAGGTTTGGGTTTTATTCTTCTACAAGAGGAAACGGAGGCTTGGGATTTTCTTTTTTAGGGTTGAGGATTTTCATGAACCAGCCCACAGTCAACAGCCCATGACTAACGAAACTTGGATTCAAATCCAGATCGGAATCTGGTGCCTGTGTTTTGAGCCGTGATGCTGAATTCCTACAGATTTCTGTTCCATGTTACTTCCCACAGATTCCCAAAGCCGTCCACTGTGTGAGTCGACAGGCCACTGGCCCCTAGATGAGCCCCTTCAAATTCCCATGGCCTTTGTCATGCTCACACTCTGCGAAGGGAAAGAAATGTCTCCTCCTCACCAGACTGAGGTCTGCCGGGGTGGGCCAAGGCCCCCGGTGTCCGTTCTCATTCCATGAACACAGTGTGTATGAGCAAGCAGAAGGACAGTTCTGAACGGTTTAGATGTTTACTGGAATGGGAGCCAGCTGGTCCAGTGGCTGAGAGCTCCTGCTGCTAACCAAAAGGTCAGCCTCTCCTGGAAAGCATGGTAGGACAGCTGTGCTCTGTCATGTTGGGTCTCTATGAGTGGGAATCGACCCCACAACAAGGGGTTTGGGTTTGGCTTACTTAGATCATCTCCATCTCTTTCTCTTGGCTATTTAATCTGTTGCTGTGCCTGCCCGGGAATGTAGGGTCTCATCTAGAGACCCAGAGGAGTGGCTGATTGTGTGTGCGTGTGTGTGTGTGTAGTAACATGTAAGTAAGTGTGGTCTGGGGTACCTTCTGAAATCGCTCACATGAGTGGCTGTAGAAATAGCCTTCCCACAGCCCGCAGAACCATCAGTGGGGCTAGGCCGGCCCGGACATCCACAGCTTTGGGGTTTCTCCGAGCTCCGCCTCCTAGCAGCTGGGGGAGTGTACACACGCCCACGGGTGCTCGCTCACCGCTGCAGGTTCTCCATCCCTTCATGTCCTGAGCCCTGAGTGGTGTGATGGTTAAGTTGGCTGCTAACGGAAAGGTCAGCAGTTTAAACCCCCGGTGGCATGGACTCAACAGCACACCGCAGTAGCAGGCAGTTTTGTGACTCAGAGGGTGTGTCATGGTGGGCGTCTGTTGTTCCTGCCACTCAGACATTGTTCCTCTTCTGATAGCAGCACCTGCCTCACCTCTCCAGGTCCACTGTCTTCTCTCTGAGGGCTGACCTTCTTTGCTAGGTCCACCTCGGTGACCCTCTGGAGCCACACATGCTGGTACCTGCATGCAGCGCGTACACTGAACTGGCCTCTCCTTTCATGTCACTGTCTACACTGTTGTGGCTGCTGTGTCACCCTCTCTCGTGTATCTCCTGGTACTTGTGTGTCAGCTGTGGTGGACCTCTTCAGCCGTTACCTGCCTGATGTCCACACCCCACCACCTCCTTCCTCCGGGGCAGCAGGGGTCTCCTAACTCCCACTGGATAATTTTAAACTGAGCTATCTTTCAAAAACCCTAAAGCTTCACGGGCTGAAGGGTGAGCCTTTGAAAAATCTAGGCCATTCCTGTGCTGTCCTCAAGAATGCAAATCTTGATTCACAAAGCTTGAAACCTTAGGAGCCCATTTATCTCTCTGTTGCTGTGGCAACAAATGCATCTCCGAAGCTGTGATTCTGGTTCCTGTCCTTCCCAATGCTTTTGACTCTGTGATGGACCTTATTTCTTCCCAATAAAGTTTCATTATGGGTTAAGTTAACCAAAATCAGCTTCAAAGAAAAGTTGAGCTCAGTCTTTCTCTGCTGTGGGTAGTAGTCCCATCTTCCCCTTTGTCCCTATGAAGCTCACCATCCCGTCTTTCAGCCAGTCTCTCTGTGGTTCTGCATAAAGCCCCAAAGACACGCGACTGCTCCACAGTGACTGCGCTCATCTCCTAACCCAAAGGCTGACAGTCTGAACCCGCCAGCTGCTCGGTGGGAGGAAGAGCTGGTGCCGGGCTCCTGCAAGGGTCACAGCCCAGGGAACCTTATCGGGCGGGTCTCCTCTGCCGTGCAGGGTCACTGTCAGTCAGGACTGACTTGAAGGCAGTGAGTTGGATTATTTTTTGTACATGTTGGTCCTGCCATCCCCCTTCCTCCTTATAAAGCTGACCCTTCCCTCTTTTTCTCCTGTTTCATCTCTGTAAAATGCCAGTAGCACGTGACTGCTGTCAGAGCTGGCTCCCAATAAACCACCAAGCCTTTGAGCACAGGACTGTGTCTGACACACCTTGAAGTCCCCAGTGCCAAGGCTGTTTCTGGGGTCATGGGTGATGCCAGGTACGTTACGTTAAAACAGGGCCTCAACTGGCTGATATGGCAGCAAGTGAAAAACGGAAAAGGAAGGAAGGGAGAGCGACCTGTCCCGGGTGCGCTGCTCGCTGTCGGTCCTGCTGTCACCAAGGCTTCCGTCAGAGGCTTACCCTGAGTGATGTCAGATGACAGCACACTGAGCTGCCCAAACCTGGAGAATTACCTTAAGGCTACTCATTCGTTTGTACCTGGGATACTACAGAGGAAAAGGAACTTAGATGTGTGACTGCAAAGAAAGCTGGGAGCAGACAAATCAGCCAGTTTTTCACCAAACCACAGTTATCAGAGAGAGAGGCACAGCCTCGGGGTAAAATCCCAACATCAGAGGAGGGAGGCTTCCCTGATCTGCCAGGAATGCACTGAAAAACGCCTCTATGTAGACGGCATCTACCCTCCACTGATGTCTGCAGATAATTTTTCAAAATGAAAACCTAAAACTTTTTTCCTGTTACCTTCTGATATTCTGGGTCAGACCTGACTCAGCAGCAGTGGTTTTTTTTTTTGTTAGTTTCCTCATATTCTCACTTTCAGAGTTTTTGGTTCCTTGTGGGTTACTCTGATACTGTTTTGGAACAAAATAAAAAACATCTTTACATCTATAAAGCTTTTCAATATGGGAATTTTCCAGCCTGCACAGAGATAGAAAGAATCACAGTGAATCTCCGTGTACCCCTTAAGCATGTCCAGTGCATATTGACACATTGATTTGTTTGTTTTACCTTGACAAACACCTCTCCTTTTCTCCACTGTGGAAATAGTGAGAAATACCACGTCCCTCCACCTAGAAGCCCCTTGGAAGAAAGGCCTGGTGACCACTGCTGAGAAGCCAGCTGCTTAAAACCCTGTGGGGCACAGCTCTCCTCTGACACACAGGGAGTAGCCGTAAATTGGAGACAACTTGTTCTTGGTTTGGAAGAAGCTCCCCAGGAAAACTGCTCCCAGCTATACTCCTCCTTTCTCCTGTTAGGTAGCAAAAATCCAATGTTTTGATTACCTTTTTGGTAATGTGTGTCAAGAAACTCTGGTGGTGCCGTAGTTAAGCACTCAGTTGCCAATCAAAAGGTCGGATCTGACCCTGCTAGCTGCTCTGGGGACAAATATGTGGCAATCTGGCTCCGTAAGATGACAGCCATGGAGCACCCATGGCACAGTTCTGCCCTTGTCCTCTAGGGTTGCTGAGTTGGAACTGACGCGACAGCAGTGGGTTTGGGGTGGAGCTCTATCACTCACTCTATCCAGTAGCATAAGCCCTTTTTCTGTCTGTTAGTTCAGTGACTTAGCAAATGTCCGAAGGCCACTCTCAGCCTCTAAGTCATCTGGTGCTGCTTTAACAGAAATGCCACAAGTGAGTGGCTGTAAAAAGAGCAGTCTTATTCTGTCACAGTCCGGTAGGCTGCAAGTCCGCCTTCAGGGTGTCAGCTTCAGGGGAAGGCTTTTTCTGCTGGCTCTGGAGGAAGGTCTCGGTTGTCAGTCTTTCCCTGGTCTGGAGGTTTCTGAGGCACCCGACCCTGGACCTGTCCAAAGAACATGCTGAGCCTGAGCCTCTAGCAAGCTTCTTGGTGGTATAAGGTACCCCAGTCTGTGTGCTGGCTTCCTCCGTTTATATCTCAGAGACCACCTCGAGGCACAAAGCAGTCGCTCGCACACACTACGTCCTGCTCCACTATACCAGCTGTGGCCCACCCACCCTCCTTAACATCAGATAGGCAGGACTGACAACACAGGGCATCACACAAAAGCAGAAATTGCAGCCTAGCTAAATTGCTACACAGATTTGGGGGGAAACACAATTTAATCCACATCCTCCAACTCAGTGAAACCGCAGTTGAGTCTCCAGTGAACAAATTACTCAGTTGGGGTCTGTCTAAGCTGTATAGTGCTGCTGTAACAGAAATCCACACAAGCATGGCTTTATCAAAGAGATATTTATCCTATCACAATCTAGGAGGCCCAAAGTCCAAATTCAGCATACAAGCTACAGGAGAGGGCTTTCTGTCTGTCTGCGCTGGGGAAGGGCCTTGTCATGGGTTTTCTCCTGGCCTAGAAGCTTCTCAGCACAGGAACTCTGGGTCCAAAGGACATGCTAGGCTCCTGAAACTGCTTTCTTGGCAGTATGAAGTCCCCCTGTCTCTCTGCTCATTTCTCTCTTTTCTATCTTGGAAGAGGTTTAAGTTAAGATGCAACTAAATCTTGTCAATTGAGTGCTGTAACATTAACAGAACTGCCGTTAATCCCACCTCGTTAACATCATAGGATTTACAACACAGGAAAATCCCATCAGATGACACAATGGTGGACAACCACACAATACTGGGGATCAAGGACTAGCCAAGTGGACATGCAATTTTGAGGGGGGAGAGGGCAAAGGGACCCTTTTAAATCCATAGTATGGTCTAAGCCTCCAAGCCAGTGAAACTCAGAGCTCTGCCACCAGAACACTGGTTTAAAGTCTGTTTTAGTCACCTAGTGCTGCTCTAACAAAAACACCACAAGCGGATGGCTCTATCAAAGCGAAGTTTACTCTTACACAGTCTGGTAGGCTGCAAGTCTGAATTCAGGGCATCCACTCCAGGGGAAGGCATTCCCTCTGTCAGCGGAGGAGGAAAGTCCTTGTGTCACATCAGTCTTTGTTCAGGGAGCATCTTGCTGCAGGAACCTAAGGTCTGAAGGACGTGCTATACTCCCAAGGCTGTTTTCTTGATGGTATAAGGTTTCCAATTCTCTTCTTGCTTCCTTCTCTTTTTGTGTACCGTAGGATGAAAGGATAAAAGGTGGTGCAAGCTACACTCCAGGGAAACTCCCTTAGCAAGGGTGTTGCAGTCCCACCCTAATCCTCTCTTAACATAGTCATCCTGTCTATTAGCCACAGGCAGAGATTAGAACTTATAGCATAGGAGAATCATGAAATACTGGAAATGAAGGCCCAGCCAAATGGCTGCACATGTATTTGGGAGGGTACAGTTCAGTCCATGACACTCCACCCCCCAAAATCACATCTGTGAAACATGCAACACATTTACCCCATCATAGCAAAAGTTATAGCAAAAACATATTCATACCACGTGATATCAAGTCTTAAATCAGTCCTAAGTTCAAAATACAAAAATTTCTCTACGTCTCTGAAATCAAGAATACGAGTTATCTGCCTCCGAAGTACAATGGCAGAACATGCAGGCACAAGCTATACACTTCCGTTACAAGTGGGAGAAGGTGAAAGGAAAGGAGGCATTACCAGGCAGTAACGAAGTCAGCAAAACACATTACATTAGCCCTGAATGCTTTGAAAATAATCTTCAGTTCTCTGAGACATTTTACACAATAGCTTTGCCCTCCAGACTCTAGATTCTGACTAGAGATCCTCATCCCTGCTACACATCTGCCTTCTAGGACCACTTGGACAGCAACTCTGCTCCATCAGCTTTAGGTGCACCCGAAGCCCAAATGAGTGTCAGTCCCACTCTTATAAACACAGGAAGCCATGGCTCCAATGCTTTCAAACCCCTGAGGTCGTGGCCGTACCTTTGAGACTGAGGCAGCTCAGCTTCTCATGCTCTTTGTCTCTTGAGCTTCTGCTTCCTGTGGCCTCATGGGCCAGGCCTGAGGCCCGCATCTACCCTGCTGGGGCAAGTGTTTCAAAGCCCTGTAGCTCCACTGATTCAAGTGCCTGGAGGCACCCCACTCTGCCAGGAAAGCTGTATGCACGGGCACTCTGTGGGTCAGCTCCAGCACTGTCTCACACTGGTCTGGTTCTGCTGCTGTTGTTTCTCACCATCTGCACCTTCTTCAGTGTTCAAGTTCCCCTTGATTCCTTCTGAGTCTTCTATCCATTCACAGTTTTAAAACCACTTTCACATTTTAAGTATTTGTTAGAACAGCACCCTACTCTCTCAGTACCAAATTCTGTTTTACTCAGCTAGTGCTGCTCTAACAGAAATACCGTAGAGTGGATGGCTTTAACAAAGGAAAGTTTATTCTTACACAGTCCAGCATGCTACAAGGCTGAATTCAGGGTGTCTGCTCTCAGGGAAGGCATTCCCCCTGTCAGCTCTGGAGTAATGTCTATGTGTTACCTCAGTCTTTGGACAGGGAGCATCTCGGTGCACGAACCTCAGGTCTGAAGAATGCGCTCTATTCCCGGTGCTGCTTTCTTGATGGTGTCAGATTCCCAATTCTCTGGTCAGTTTCTTCTCTTTTTATCTCCCATAGGATGAAAGGATAAAAGATAAAAGATGGTACAAACCACACTCCAGGGAAACTCCCTTAGCAAGGCTGTTGCAGTCCCACCTTAATCCTTTTTTAACACAATCATCCTATCTATTAGCCACAGGCAGAGATTAGGATTTCCAGCATAGAAAAAAAAAATCACAAAATACTGGGAATCATGGCCCACCCAAATGCCCACACACATTTTTGGGGGACACAGTTCAATCTATGACAGCCTTTGCAGCTTGATGACTACACATGAAGAATATTTCTGGTGTCCTTCTCTTTACAGATTTTATGCACTGAATCTTACTTTTACCATTGACTTATTATCAGTCATAGACTGGCCTTTGCCATCCACATTATTCAGGAAAAAGGCACACATTTTGACAGGTTTGAAAGGCCAATCCTCTGGGCTGGGATGTTTATGGCAGACTTTAATGTGAGCTCCAGGAATCCAGGAAATATCCTGGACACCAAGCAGGTCTGGATGGTGCGTGGGGGGGAGGGGGGTACATGGCCAGGTCTTGCACGGACCTGTGTGCCAGGAGTGTGTGTTTTCAGCAAAGCACATGCTCAGCAAGCGTGGTTGTCACAGAGCTGGGAATCTTCCGTCCAAATTGCAGATCCCAATATTTCAGTGGCATGAAATAAATTAAATATGTTAACATCAACTTGAAAGGACAGAATAAACCAGAACAGAGCAGAACAAAACAGAGACCAGAATAAGAAATATGAGAGAACATGGCGAGCATCAAGGGTATGTACAACTTGAGAACTGGTTGTAAATGGTTAATGGGTAAGTAGATAATAGTGATGATTGTACAACATTGAAGATGACCTTAATGCCATGAACTGGTACACTTCAAAAAGTGGTTGAAATGGTGAACTGTATGCAAGGTATACAAGGTCCAACAATGAAGTCCATGAACTTCATTGCTCTAAGTAGTGAATACCTCATTGCTGAATATCGCAACAGTCACCTTTAAAGTACCCCTCTTGGGAAGCTATGCACTGACACCAGCACCTAGCCCACCCTTCAAAGCGATTCTGGAGCTCTTTCTAGAATGGCCATGATGCAAGGTGGCATGGTGGTAAATTCGCAAATTTAATTATATGGTTGTCTGGGAGGGAGTTTTCACCAATAAACGAATAACTCTATAGGAACATCCTCCTTACTCAACTGATCTGACCCCTAATGATTTTTTTAAATTATTTTTTGTGTGTGTGATTAAGGGAAAGTGTACAATCCAAATTAAATTTGCATGCCTCCCACCTGCAGCTCCTTCTGCTCTCCTTGCCTGGTGACAGCACAGTCCTGCTTTCCGTTCTATTCATGTCATATCCTCTTAACAATCACCTGTTCCCTCCTCTTCACTCTCTCCTCTCCCATCTAGTAAGAGGCCTGTAGGACAGCATCCTATGGATTCACAGAACCATACAGTACACACACTGTATGGTCCCATTGTGTCCATGAGTCCAGTCCATCCCTATCCAAAGAATTGACCTCAGTAATGTTTTCTGGTCAAGGGCAGCAACAGGTCTAGTGGCCATGCTCGCAGGGGAACCCTGAGGCCTTCAGACCATCAAGTGCAGTCTTTTAGTGGAGTCCTTGAGGTGCACCCCTCTTTTTATTGTGTTGCCACTGTGACTTGACATTGTGGGCCACATTACAATTGTCTTTCGTGGTGGCTGGACACCAGCTGGTTCTTGTAGTCACACGTTGATACAGTCACCCAGTCACATGGGTCCTTCTGTCTTCTGGGCTCTTTTTTCCTCGTGTCTTTGTTGTCCTTGGTGACCACCTGTTCTGGCTGGTTGGGAACATTTGGTGTACCTCAAATGGCAGCTTGCTAGCTTTTAAGACCCCTGACACTACTCACCAACATGGAGTGCAGAAGACCCTGTTACTAATAGGCTAGTTATGCCAATTGGCCTTGATGTCGAGAGCATGGTCCCTAGACCCCCACCCCTGCTACTCTATCATTGCAATATGGGGTTAGGATAAAAAGAGTTTTCAGTTTATGTGGAAGTCCAGTTAAGTTCTTCTTTCTACTGTGTACTGTCACTGCTTTCACCCAAACAAATTTCTATCAACTGTGTAATCTATGACCAGCCCTCTCCTTCCCTTCCCTCCTTTGCAGCTGCCAGAGTCTTTTCTTCTGAACCTGAGTCTGTTTGTTAAGTCCTTATAGTAGGGGTCTCATACAGTATTTATCATTGTGCCACTCATTGACTTTACTCACAGTAATGTCTTCCAGTTGAAACCAGGTTATGAAATGCTTCCTAAAATCATTGTTCTTTATCTTTGCATAGTGTTCCATTGAGTCTATATACCATAGTTTGTTTATCCATTCATCTGTTGTTGGGCATCTGGGTCGATTCCGTCTTGTAGCTATTGTGTACTATGCTGCAGTAAACATTTGTATCTGTTCATGTGACTGCCCTTGATTCTGCAGGATATGTTCTGAGCAGTGGGCTTACTGGATCAAGTGGTATATCTGTTTCCAGCTTTTTAAGGAAGCTCCAGATTGCTCTCCAAAGAGGTTGTGCCATTTTACAATCCCACCAGCAGTGTAGGAGAGTTCCAGTTTCTCCACAGCCTCTCTGGCATTTGTTGTTTTGCATTTTTTGGATCATGGCCAACCTTGTTGTGGTGAGATGGTGTCTCATTGTCATTTTTGATTTGGATTTCTTTAATAGCTAATGATTGTGAGCATTTCCTCATGTGTCTTTTGGCTTCCTGGCTGTCCTCTTTGGTGAAGTGTCTGTTGGAGATCAGATATCAGTCTGACATGTAGTTGCCAAAAACTTTTCCCATTCTGTAAGTGGTCTTTTAATTCTTTGGATAAAGTCTTTGGATGAGCAAAAGTGTTTGATTCTTAGTAGTTCCCATTTATCTATTGTCTCTTCTGTTGATTGTGCTTTGTCAGATTTTGACGTCTGTCTAAGCTGTGGATCAAAACGTCCATTGTTGACCCTATTTTTTCTTGGATAATCTTTACTGTTTTAGGTCTTTTATCCAATTTGAGTTATTTTTGATATTTAATTTTATCCAATTTGAGTTATTTTTCATGTAGGGTGTGTAAAATGGGTCTTGTTTCAGTTTTTCTGCAGGTGGATATCCAATTTTGCCAACACCATTTGTTAAAGAGAGTGTTTTTACCCCAGTTTACAATCTTAGGGCCTTTGTCAATTATCAGCTTTTCATACGAGGATGGTAGCATCTCACCTCTGGGATCTCAACTCTGTTCCATTGGTCTACATGTCTCTTTTTATACCGATATCAGGCTGTCACAGTGTAAAAGGTCCTGAGGTTGGGTAGTGTGTGGCCCCCCCACTGTGTTCCTCTTCAGTTGTACTTTCTTATCCAGGGTCCAATGACTCTTTTCTTTACCCAAAGATAAATAAGATATTGAAAGGAAGACATTTTGATGATATTCAGGCCATCAAGGGTAATACAATGACAGCTCTGATGCCCATTCCAGAAAAAGAGTTCCAAAATTGCTTTGAAGGATGGACTAAGTGCTGGCATCAGTGCATAGCTTCCCGAGGAGAAGACTTCAAAGGTGACCATAGTGATACTCAGCAGTGAGGTTTTTCTATGATGATTCACGAGCCTAATTGCCAGACCTCGTATTTTGGAGCCCTGGTGGTACAGTGGTTACTGGCAATTCAAAAGCACCAGCGGCTCTCAGGAGAAAGATGTGACAGCCTGCTTCTCTCGAAATGACAGCCTTCAAAACCCTCTGGGGTCACTATAAGTCAGAATCGATCCAATGGCAGTGGGTTTTTGGGTCAGTGGATGGTACAGTGGTTAAGAGCTCAGCTGCTAACCAAGACAACCCACCAGCCTCTCCTTCAGAATTTTTTTTTCCTAGTTTACGTATACCTTACTGTAATTAAAAGGATAACGTCATGGGCTTTGGGCATCAGAGAATACGTATCTGTGTTGAGGAAATGGCTGTAAAGCATCAGCAGGAGCAGTGAGAACCCTGATGTTCTGCACAGAATTGGCGGGAAAGTGCTGCCGTGTGCACAACGCAACAGGGACACGCACCTCACCAAGTGTGAACCATTCGCTCTCTGATTAAATCAGTGTATACCGAGGGCCTAGGCTGTGGACACTGTTACAGACCCTGGAGATACAGCAGTGAAAGAATGAACAAAGAATCTTGCCTCTGAAGACCCAGAGGATAGATAATAAAATAAACTAGATACATAATAAGATGTCAGGGTGTGATCAGCACTCAGAAGGAAAGGAAAATGGTGCAAAGATAGAGATTCAACAGAGCGGGCACGAGGGAAGACATCTGTGGTGGAGGGCTGTTTCAGGAGACCAGAGTAAATCGAGGAGACATCAGATACCTGCAGGAAGGGCATTCTAGGCAGAAGGAGGAGCAGAGGGAATGTGTTCAGTGTGTTCAAGAAGCAACCAAGAGCTCTGATTGACCCTGTAGCCACCTCGTTGCAATTTTGAATTGCCCAGGGAATCCAGAAGACGGGCTGAGAATGCAGGAAGAGTCACCTTCAGAGGAGATGAATGGGAAAGAGAAGGAGCCTCTTTCATTTCCTGTTTGTGCCTTTCCATGTTGGTGGAATCATTTATAACAGCAATATTACTCTTCCAGCAAAAACCTCACATGCTTTATAAATGGTGCGCATGCTGTCTCAGTTCATAAAACTCACGAGGTGACCGTTTCCAAGTTATTTCTAGGTCTTCTTGAAGTGCCAGCTAAGCAGATTTTTGCTAGTTTCCCTGGGGCTACCAGACAAACCTTCAGAAGTGCCTTTCAGAAAGGATCTGAGAAGACCTTGTCCACTTTGGTCCTGTGTTTCAGTGATCTAATTCAGTGTTTCTTGGTAGAGTGTGTGTGCGGGCTTTCCTCCCCCAGGAGACATTTGGCAGTGTCTCGAGACATTTTTGGTTGTCACAGCTGGCGGGAGGGGTGTTACAAGCATCTGGTGGGTGGAAGCCAGGAAGGATCCTCAATTCCCACAAAGCTCAGGACCGCCCCCGCCACAAAGGATGACCCAGCCCATAACGTCCGCAGAGCCAAGACTGAGACACACTGGTCTAGGGAACAGGATCACAAACAAATGGACCTTGCATTCCTGGTCTCTCCCTGATTTGGGGGCACAGTTGCCATGGAGACCAGGTGATGCCCGCCTACATAGTCATTGAATGTGTAGGAGTTTCAAGGTCAGGGTGAGGGAAAAAGACGAACGGTAGATGAGGCTGCTGGGGAAACACTCACAGGCTGGGTCCTGCAGGTGTGGGCGTCTCATCCATCACTCGCAGAGATGACCCCTGGAGCAGGCACCCCTGCTTCATCAACTGTGGTGTCGGGGGGTGAGCACCAGGGCTGGGAGGGCCAACTCGAAGAAAAGATGCACACGAGGGACCAGTTGCCCAGACTCTTCCGAGACACCACAGTCTCCACAGTAGGGGATCTTCCCAAAGCCCAGGCAGCCCAGGTGGGGTGGACATGTGTCAGAGACTCAGAAAGATGGAGGGAGTTTGCTGTGGGGGAACAGAGGGCTTTGGTCTTTCTTCTTTGTGGTAAATTTGACATTGGAGGCAGTCGCCTTGATTTTGTGGTTGCCGCTCCCTTCTAGTTTCAGTTCCCTTCTATTTGACTTTATGGTTACTTCTGGGAAGGCGTTTTTTAAAACTTGATGTTGATCTTCTTACCCATGAGAACAGAAAAGCGTGGCTGTTTTCAGGGAGAGTTATTAGCGCCCTCTTGGGGCCGACTGAGGCATCATCTGTTCAGGTGTAGAGATCGTTCAGTCTGCTCTGACAGAGACCCACTTCTGTTCATGTTTTTCTTTCTGTCTTTCTCTCTGTCTAAAAGTTAATTCAAAGGGCTCATTTTAGCAGTAATTGAAACTTGAACTGTTGATGAGTACTTAGACTGGATTCTCCAGAGAAGCAGAACTGGTGAAGCCCAGGGAGAGAGAGAAAGACACAGAGAGAGACTGGTGTCGAGGAAAGGTCTCACGCAGTGGCAGAGGACGGGAAGTCCCGAGTCCCTGCGTCAGGCCAGACGCTTCTCCCGACTCACGTAGCTGCAGGCGCTGGTGAACCCAGGACGGGCAGATCAGTCAGCAGACCTCTGGTTCACAGGCTGCGGAGGCCAGTGAATTCCCACATCAGCAGATAAGTTGTTGGCTCAGATCCCAAGAACCAGAGGTCAGAGGCAGGATACAGGGCAAGGAAAAGATGCAAGGTCCTGAAATATATGTGCTAGAAAGTCCACATACATTGATGCAGGTCACACCCCCGAGAAAACTACCCTTCAAATGACTGGCTACTCACAGCACATACTGTTGTGGAGGTGTTGACATCGTTACACAGCTGTCCATCTATGTCGTAGTGGACAAACCCTAAGAATCATGGCCCAGCCAAGTTGGCACACAATTTTGACCATTGTGGTTGGTATTAGACTAATACCTGAAACAGAAGGTCTTCGGTTACCAGAACTCCACTTAGTGTATTTGAAGGACTTGAGTAAATTCCAGGTTTTGTTATTTTAACGTCTTATACCACTAAAAGGAGATCCTATGGACACAGTGGTTAAGTGTTATGTCTGCTAAACCAAAGGGTCAGCAGTTCAAATCCAACAGATGCTCCTCGGAAACTCTATGGGGCAGTTCTACTCTGACCTATAGGGTCACTGTGAGTTGGAATAGACTTGACAGAACTGGTTATACAGCTAAAAATTATCGCACGGGTCAGGGTACAAATAAATTGATGTATTTTGAAAGACGATTAGCAATTGCATCAAACTAAAAAGAGTCTGGGAGCATGGCCTCTGGCCCTGATGCTGCCCCTGTCCATAAACCATAATGGAGGTCAACTCTCAGACAGGAATGGATTGGACTTGGTGACACCGAGTGACCATATCATGTGTGCACTTTATGGTTCTATGCATCTATGGGATGCCATCCTGCTGACCTCTTATTGGAGGAAGAAAAGTGGGTGGAGTGGAGGAGATAGGAGATTGTTAGGAGGATAAGATATGTATGGAGCGGAGAAGAAGAGTGTGCTGTCATTGGGCAGGGAGAGCAGTGGGAGCTGCATGTAGTTAGGCATGCAATTTGTATGAGAATGTAAATTTTCATTCAATCATCATCATAATAAAAAAAATAAACTAAAAAGAGGAAACCACGCCCATTGCTACTGAGTCTGTTCTGACTCCTGGTGACCCCTGCTCCATTAGGTTTTCTTGACTGTAATCTTAACCAAAGCAGGTCACCAGGCCTTTCTTCCATGGCACATCTGTGTGGATTCCAGCCCTGATCTTTGTGTTAGCAGTCAAGAGTAAACCTTTGGGGCCCCCTAGGAGCTTATAACAGAGACCTGAAAGTGCACGGTCTATTCTCATTATTTGCAGTAATTCCATGATAAAGAACAAAAATCGTCTTCTTCCCTGGCTCAGCCAAGTTCACATCACTGGAGATACAGTCAGTGTTCATTATTCCCAGATTTCTCTTCTCCAAAGTCACCTTGAACTCTGGATTAGCAAATACAGAACCATCGTTCCTAGAGAAATATTGGGTTAGGTTCCTGCAAGCATCTGGTCACCACATTTTTGTCAATTGGTCAATATATAACTTTGCTTAATGTGCATTTCTGTTTAAAGACACCCTAATTCATCTTGTTGATGCATCCACAGGGAACGCACGGCCAATGGCACAGTAACTCAGGGCTGAATAAAGCTGATGGAGCATGCGTGTTTTCTCCGTAAGGCACACCCCAGCCATCTCGCACTTCCATCCACCATCGAGGGGACTGTGACTCATGGGGACCACAAGGGTGTTACAGAACTCTGGTAGCTGATTTGTCAGATTTGGGTCACCTGGCCTTTCTCTGAGGTGTCTCTGGGTGAACTTGAAGTTCCAGCCTGTCTGTCAGCAGCTGACGAGCGCTGACTGCACCCCCCAGGGACTCCCTTTTTGTGCTTAGGCAGCTGAGCAGTTCTTCAGCACTACACTGGGAGGCTTTCTTTAGCAGGAACGCACCAACAGATGCACAGAAGTGCAACAATGTGACACTACATAGATCACAAAAGGGACACTTGTTTGCAGTATGAGAGCTCAGACAAGAAGGCAGGTTATCACCTTATTCAGCGTCAGCTGGGAATTGAGTGACTCGGATTTTTCACTTCTGTGTGTGTGTCCACCAATGATCCTGTCCCTGTCACACCACTGAGCTCCCTTTTCTGCCTCACCTGTTATATATTCTCCAAATTTGGCAGTCATTTCCAAATGTATGGATTTTTACCCGAATGTCCGTATTTTAAATACTCCAATGGCAGGTCCTGCCTGATAGCTTATTAAACTTGAGTGCTATTTCTGTGCTTCTAAAATTCTCTGGCATTGGCGGTTCACTGGTAAAATTCTCACCTTCTGTTGGGAGAACGGGGTTCAATTCCCAGTCTGTGTACCTCACACACGGCCACCACCGTCTGTCAGCAGACGTTTGCGTGTTAATGTGACGCTACCCAGGGTTAGCAGGCCACCAGGCTACGTGGAACTGGGAGGAAAGACATGACAGTCTGCTTTTGAGAATCCCATGAACTTTTGCCATGAGATCAGAAGACCTCGATGGTGCCCAGATACCATCACTGAACATCTTGACCAAAGGTTCTAGAGAAGAATCCTGAGCAAATGGGAGAAAATACAAAATAGAATTCCAAATTCTTGTGGACTCCAGACTTCCTGGAGCCATGAAGACTGGATGAACCCCTGACATTATTACCCTGAGATATTCTTGAAGCCATAAACTAAAAATATACCCTGAAGTCCCCATATAACACAACCACAGTATAGCTTAGCTAGTAAAAACAGTCTGCCTTGAGCAGAGTGCTCTTTGAAGAACGTTCTGTACAGAATTAGATTGGTAACAGTAACTGCAAAGATGAGACAGGAGCTGAGAGACAGTGAATTTATGTTAGTGGGGGAGGAACCGCTCAGAAGAGAAGGGTTACACTACTTGAAGAATGTCATCAGCCTCTGAATGGTATGTGCAGGAACTGTAGAATTGCTGTGTGTTTGGTGTATAGTTGGTTGTGTACATCCTCCACAACAAAACCCTACGGGTCTCATTGGTTCGGTCACGGAGATGACGCAGGACTGGGAGACGTTTTCTTCAGCTGAGCCTGAGGCCGCCGTGAACGGGGGAGCAGGGGACCCCAGGGCCGCTAGTAATAACAACAACTATTTCGGTATTTCCAAACTTCGCTCTAGGATGTTCTGGGCTCCTTCGCCTGTAGAATTCCAGTTAGTATCTGCCAATGAGAGGTGGTCAGATGAGTCTCAGGAGGTGAAAGAGAAGGAAAAGTCTTGTTTCACAGCGGTGGGCCGACAAGCAGGCGGGCACCAGTGGGTGGTGAGAGTGAGGTTTTTCCAGAAGCTTCCTGAGGGTCAGCTGTTTGGGAATCGCAGAGGCTCCTGACAAACCTTCTCTCTGTGCTTACTCAGTGCTCATTCTTGGGTAAACCTGTAATTCCCTGTCCAAACAACTCCTGCTGAAAGCTTCTTGGCTTCAGGTATATTGAGCAAACCCTGCTAACAACACCATTGCTGTCTTCATATTTGGCTTGTGTGCCCAACAGTGGAGCGGATGTGTCGACCAGATGGCTGTTGTTAGATGCTGTTGAGTTGGTTCTGACTCACAACAACCGTGTGCCAGCTGAACAGAACCCTGCTGGGCCCTGCACTGTCCTCTCCACCATGGCCATGCGTGGGCCTCGCATCGGAGCCGCTGTGTCAGCCCACCTCACTGACGGTGCTCCTCTTTATCACGGACCCTCGCTTTACCAAGTGTGATGTCCTTCTACAGGGACTGATCCCTCCTGACAACACGTCAAAACTGTGTTACGATGTGGTCTTCTCACCCTTGAGTCTAAGGAGCACTCTGGTTGTACTTCTTCCAGGACAGATGTGTTCATAGAACGAGGTGTATTTCTTTCTTAGAATTCCAAATTGTGTCACTCACGAAAAGATTTCACATAAGTTGCTTCTTACTTATTTTATGGCTGTCTACTGCCTTGATATGGAGTGTATCCGAGGGATTAATTATTTGTTGTTCGTGGTCAGCGGGGCCGCAGCCCCCGTGGTCATTCGTTGCCCAGTCCTGCACCATGCAGCTGTTGTGCCAATGTGTCTCACTGTGGGGATTGATGACAGGTGACATTAATACTCCAGAGATTGGTTGCTGAGTGTTAGGCCCCAGGAAAGCACCCCTGAATGGCTCTGAGTTATGTTCTGACCCAGGGTGAGTGCCATCTAGACACAGTTTCTCTCCAAATCCTGTTACTGGGCTTTGGCTGCAGACAAATAAGTTAATTCACATCCATGCCAATAACTCAGCCACACTGAAATTGAATCAGTGAATTTAATTAGCTCTCCATGTTTACTGTCATTTGGCAATGAAAGCCCTTGTAGGGAGTGGTTACATTAACCTTTCGATGTCAGAATTGAAGGCCACAGTCTGGTGGAGAATCCAGCCCAAATTCCCTGCCTAGGATGAAGAGTGTTCGTCATGAGTCTTCATGAACAATAGCCATGTGCCGTGGAGTCGCATCCAACTCATGGCGACCCTGTGGCCAAATGCCCTGGGGAGACTAAGTACCCTTTGTAGGAGAGTCAATTCTGACTCCCAGCAATCCTGAAGGGCAGAGTAGACCTGCCCCTTCGAGCTTCCGAGGAGTGCCTGGTGGGTTTGGACTGCTGACCCTTTGGCTAACAGATGTAGCATTTAACCACTGTGCTTCAAAACCAGGATTTTGAAGGCAATACATATAAAAACATAACTGTGTGATTGTTTCCCATCACTCAGAGACACTCAGAATCAAATACCCAAAAGTTCCAATTTGGTTGTCCAGGTTTTAGGGGACAGGAGATGTCTGTTTTGAGTAGAGGAAACTGAGTTCCGTCACCTGTCCAGAAAGCAAAAAAAAAAAATGCTTCAAGCAAAAATACCTAGCACGTGCTCCAAACCTCACACACCAAAATACCAATTCATTTTGTACACAAATAGTGTGAATTTGTTTGTTTGGTTTCTCGACCCACAGCAGGTTTGGAGCAGAAAGTCACGAAAGGAAACAGCAGTGTGCTCATGAAGGGAGAGAGACAGAAGAGGAAGGACGCCAAAGCAAACAGAGAAAGCAGCTGTGAGAATGTCTAAAACACGTGGGCCTGGGCCGTTCCACGGAGGGCCGATGATCGGGCAGACCTCAGCAGACCCCGTGTTTGTCTCCACACTTCACCAGAATGTCACTGGGGACTTTCATAACCTCAATGTTCAGGCACCTGATGGTATCAGGGAATAATCAGTGGAGTCTGTTAGAGAAACTAAACCAAAAAACCAAACCCACTGCTGTCAGCTCAATGCCATCTTATAGCCATCCTATATGACAGAGTAGAACTGCCCAAGGAATGCCTGGCAGATTTGTACTGCCTACCTTTCGGTTGGCAGACATGGCATGCAACCACTACGCCACCAGGGTTTCTAGGGAAGACAGTGATGCACTTAAGGATGGAAGCCCATCCGCTTCACATCAGTAAACTTGTACACAGATCTCATAGTAGTTGTTACGCATTTGTAGGTGAGTTTCATGATCATGGCCATTTTTAGATGAGGAAGCTGAGGGACAGAGAAATCCGTGAACTTTCCTGCCATCCTGGAGTCTTCAAGCAATGCAGAGTGACTTAACATAGTCAGTACCCAGCTCCAGTCCCTTGTTCTTAATGGCTGCTCAAAGCATCACTAGTTCAAGAGAGTTCCAGAGAGCCAGGAAATGCATTCCACTGGGAAAAAGAAAGGATCCCACTGTGTGAAGGTTGAACTGATTGAAAACCCTCAGGGTGTCTTGACCAGGAGGTGAACAAGTACAGCCCTGGGGGTCCTGCGGGACTTTGCTTCCTCGTTAAACATCGTTGTTGGCAAGCAGATTTTAAAGTTTCTTAAACCAAGGTTATGCTGAAACCGTAAATAGGACAAAACTACTCGTACAGATTAAAATGATACGAACAGAGGCGTGAAGATTATGCTCTCTGTGGAACAAAGCATTTGTCTGTTTGCTGCTGTCTGCCCACATGTACTCGTGTATTTGTTCTCGGTGAATAATGGTCTGGCAAGGGTGTCGCTTGTCTTTGGGAAAAAGTATCCACAAGCGTTTGATAAAGAAGCATAGTGCCTGGGAAATAGTGCGGGCCCCTGGTAGGTTGGGTTGCATGAAGATTACCCATTCCAGGGTTAAGGGGAGCTGAGGGTGACCCCTGGCTCTGTAGTCCCTTGATCTCATGAGAATGCTCTCCTTGCACCCTTGATTCCTGTGTCTGTGACCCTGGGGACACAGTCATACAGACTGTGTCAAACCGCGGGGAGGTCTAAATGAACTGGCCCCCAAAAGTTCTCAAGACATTGCTGTAGAGCAGGGCTCAACAAGCTCTTTTCTGTACACAGCCAGGGAGTAAGTATCTGCAGTTTGTGGGCTACTGAGGGGTAAGTGCAGCTACTCAGCTTTGCCTTCCTGGTGCCAAACCAGCGACAGGCACCAGCCAACTGCCAGCATGGCCGTGTTCCAATAAAACTTTATTGACAAAGACGGTGATGACAGCCATAGTTTGGTCACCCCTTCACTCGATAATATTAGCTGTTGTTATTATTATTGTGCACTTTATGAGAGGCAAAATACATGCCCTATGTGAAGTACACTGGCTGGAACACACAAGTTGTTTGACACGCGGTTACCAGTCGCCATCTAGTTGACTGTAATGCACAGTGATCCCATATTGTGTAAATGTGCTCCGTAGCATTTTCAAGGACTGTTTTTTTGGGAAGTCGATCACCAAGCCTTTCTTCTGAGGTGCCTCTGCATGGCCTCAAGACCGCAATTTCGGTTGGCATCTGAGTGTGTCAATCGTTTGCTCTACTCAGGGACTCCTTGACAAATAGTAGCTATTATAAGAACACAGACACTAATCCATGTAACCTATAAGATCACATCTGGCTTTGTGAGGACAACTCTCAGAACCTTCTGTTCTTCCTTCTCGGTTTTCAATATGGAAGGTTAAGAGAAAGGATTAACTGACCTGACAAACCACGATGGGCCAGAATGAAGATACAGAAGAGAAAGTCATTTTGTTACAGTGCTGAGATTTATTATTCAACGCTAACTGTGAAGATGGTCAGGTTTTCTTTCTATATGGACTTTCCTGACCTGAGACTACCTGTCTCCCCAGAAAGCTGTCAGTCCTACACCCTCTTTGAAAACATAAATGTGGCCACCTAAAACAACAAATGCTGGAGGCGCTGTGGAGGAATTGGAACTCTCCTACACTATTGGTGGGATTGCAAAATGGTGCAACCTCTTTGGAAAGCAATCTGGCGCTCCCTTAAAAAACTGGAACTAGGTACACTATTTGACCCAGTAATTCCACCACTTGGAATATATCCTACAGAATCAAGGCCACTCACACCAACTGATACATGCCCATGAATGTTCATCGCAATGCAATCCACAACAGCAAAACGATGCAGATGCCCAACAACAGAGGAATGGACAGGTAAACTGTGATATATATACTCAATGGAACACTATGTAGTGATAAAGAACAATGATGATTTCAGGAAACATCTTGTAACCTGGTTTCAACTGGAAGACATTATGCTGAGTGAAAGCAGTGAGCGACAAAAGGACAAATATTGTATGAGACCCTGATGATAAGAACTTAAAATTAGACTCCTGCATAGAAGAAAAGACTCTTTGATGGCTGCAAGGGTTGTGAGGGCAGGATCGAGGGGGGGAGGGTTTAGATTAGATGTTAGAAATTTGGTTGGGTGAAATCGGGGACAGCACACATTAGTAAGAAGATCGATATTAACTGGACTTCAGCACAACTTGAGTACTCCTCCCGTCTTAACTCAATATTGCAAGGACAGAGTAGCTGGGGCAGTGAACTGGGGACCATGCTGTCAGGCAAAATCAAGGCCAATTGGTACAACTAGTGCTTTGCTGGTGAGGTCTCTCTGCACCCCACATTGGTTAGTGGCATCTGGGTTCTTAAAAGCTGCCAAGCTGCCACCTGAGGCTACAGCAAGTGGTCCCAGCTCAGCAGGAATGGATGATCACTGAGGTCCATAACCACATGGGGGAAACAGAACCCAGAGGACAGAGAGACCCATGTGGGTGTCTACATCGACTCGTGACTGGAAGAACCAGATGGTGCTTAGCCACCACCAGTGATAGCCGTGATGGAGCTCACAAAGTTGCGTCTTACTGGCAACACAAGAATAAATAGGAGTGCACCCTGAGATCTCCACTAAAAGACCGCAATTGATGGTCCAGGGGCTTTGGAGTTCCCTTGGAAGCATGGCCTGTGGCCCTGATGCTGCCCCTGTCCATAAATCATAGTGAAAGTCAACTCTACAGACAGCAATGTATTGGACGTGGCAATGCAGAGTGACTATATCTTGTGGGCACTTTACGGTTCTATGCATCTGTACGATATCATCCCGCTGACCTTTTACTAGAGGAAGGGGAGTGGGTGGAGAGGAGGGGATAGGAGACTATTGGGAGGATAGAACATGTATGGAGCAGAGAGGAAGAGTGTGCTGTCACCGGACAGGGAGAACAGTGGGAGCTGCATATAGGTGAGCATATAAATTTATACAGGAATAAACATTTTCATTCAATCATCATCATCATCATCATCATCATCATAAAAAAATATGGCCACCTTAAATCAGTTACAGATGTACTAATAAAGGCGCCCAGGACAGGAGGAGGCAGGCTGAACGACAGGAGCACTGGATTTCTCAGAAGGACATTGCTCTGTAAAAATACATCATCTGTGGCATGTCATGCCAACTAATGTTTTAGACCTAGAAACACTGGCATCGCAGCATAAAAATAATTGACTACTGTAATGATTCAGCATTCTGCTTACAGTTGTAATACTAGGATTTACATTATTCTTTCCACAGACATATTTTTCAACAGCTTTTAACTGCCGCCTCTCCCGATGACCCCCCACCCCACAATAAGTAGAACGTCCTGTCCAGTCCTCATGCCACAACTCGTAAAGCACGTCGGCTCCTGGAAACACATAAACTCAGCCTGGAAGGCGTGCACATCATGCCGCAAAGATAAATCCTTATTTAGTAGAGCTTGAAATTACTTCCATTTATAAAGCAGTGAGGGAGAGCAGTTTCACGTGCCTGCCCTGCCTGCTGTTATTATGGACTGAACTGTGTTCCCCAAAAAAACATGCTGAACCCCCAGGCCTGGTGAATGTGACCTTGTTGGAAAAGAGGGTCTTTCTTTTGCTGTCAGTTGAATCACTGAGATCACAGGAAAGGAGGTGGGACCCTCATCCTAACCCCTTCTGAGTGTCTTTTACACAAGGACAAAAGAGGCAAGGAAACACACACAGGAGGGGGATGCCACGTACAGACACATCCCCAAACCCAGGCCACCGGGAAATGCCCAGTGCTACCAGAAGCTGGAGGAGATAGGGAAGGCTGTCCCCCGTGAGTTGGCAGAGACAGAGCAGGACCCTGCCAGCCCATGAACTCAGAGTCCCAGCTTCTGAAACTGTGAGGAAATACAGTTCTGCTCTTGGCACAGTTGTACCCACTTTGTGGGTTCTGTAAGGGCAGCCTTAGGGGACTGAGGCAGCTGTTGACTCCTTACTGGACTTGGAGGAGCTACCAGGGACCTGCTCCTGCCAAGAAACCTCCAGAAACTCCTAAACTCTCCCTCCTCATGCAGGTGACGGGGGTAATCGCAAGCTTAGCCAGGGATCACAGTCTCAGATTCCGAAAGTCATCAGAGAATGGACATCAGGGAAGGACGCGGGACGTGTGGAGACTCTGAACTGTGTGTGCCCCAACAGAAGAAAGCAGCTGGAGCCATCTCCAGTGTGACGCTCCCCTGCTGGCATGTCCCCAGTGTCCTCTGAGTTTCTGCATTTTCAAGGACAACGGGAAATATTGATTTTTATAAGCATTGTGTTGTGCAACAGGTTTTGACTTACAGAATGATCTCAAAGATAGTGCAGCGAGTTTCTGTACACTCCACGTCCAGTCTCCCTCGCTGCCAGCATCTTCCCCTAGTAAAGTATGTTTGTCACTACCTACCTGTATCAGTACATGCAGAATGAGGTAACATCTGTACTTCGCTCAGAAAGAGATAAATTCGTTTTAAAGTAAAATGTGAGTTTTAAATGTTGACCATTACAGTAGGCAGCTTAAAAGGCCTCCAACCTAACACACACTAATGCCTAAGACCTGCGAATGTGAATCTTCCATGGCCAGAGGGACATTGTGGGTCTCCCACAGGGTTTCCAGGAGGTGGTTGCTGGACTGGAACTGTTGATCTTTTGGTTAAGACATGAGCTCTTCACCCCGTGCTACCGTGCCTGCCTCGTAGGTGTGTTGATATCATCCTGTATCACTGACAAAGCTGTACTTCTGGACCAATCTTGAATTGTTCTTTTGGACAACGAATGCAGTTCCCTTCCATTTCGGTTTATCATTCCTGGGACGGGAGACTGTAGGATTGTCTGAGTCAAAACAGCCACGACCAGTTCCATTTCAGCTTGCTAAGGCCTAGAATATCAGTCTTTATGTGTTCCATTTTGTTGAGGACGGCTTCTGGTTTTCCTAGATTCATATTTCCTGCTTTCCACATACCGATAACCCATGACTGTTTACAGCTGAGTCTTCTCATGTGGAGTCATGCGACCTCAGTAAACGATGATCCCAAAAGCTTGACTCCATCCGTGTCTTTAAGGATGAGTCACTAACTCATTAAACTGCCCCTGACTTTGAGGAGGCAGCTCTTCCTCAGTCATGTTTTGAGTGTCTTCCAACCCAAAGGGGCCACCTTCCAGCGCTGTGTCAGACGCTGCTCTGCTGCTGCCCAAGTGGCTTCTCACTGGCCAGTTTTTTTTTTTTTTTTTTTTTTCAGAAGTAGATCACCAGGCCCTTCTTCCTAGTCTGTCTTAGTCTGGAAAGTCAACTGAAACCCGTCCACCATAGGTGACCCTACTGACATCTGAAACACCTATGGTATAGCTTCCAGCATCACAGCAACACATAGGCCACCGCAGTGCAACAAACTGACAGATGACACAGAACCCAGGCACAGATGCTGGGACTGCAACACATCTGGGGCAAGGAGGACACAATTCAATCCTTAACAATGTATTAAATGAAAGGTGTAACATATTGAAAATCACTGCATAAATGGTTGATGTCCTTAGGCAAGGAAGGATATTTATTCCTATTCTTCTTGGGTGAGAAGTGTGAGCAATGTAGACTCCATTTATCTTGGCCACTTAGGGCTGCTGAAGTACTTATCCTTATTTCTAAGCTACTTAGCTGTCTTTGATTTCTTATAATGGAACCAAATGAGCCATGCACTTATGGGTCACAGGTGGAGTTTCATTACAGGGAGGGTAACTATGCTCTTAAATATTATACAAGCACAGAGAGCGCTGTTTCCAAGTTCATTGTCAGCCTTTTCAGCTTCAAGGAGCTAGAAGAAAGCTCCTTGGCCTGTCTTAGCTTCCCTGAACTAAGACTTGAACTGGGAAGCTTTTGTTTGAGTCAAGCTCCTAGGATGAGTGCGGCATAGATTAAAACTGCCCAAAGAAAACAGGCCTAACAAGAAAATCGTCACTGTCGTTACCCTCTAACCCTCGGCCAAGGGCAGCGCTTTGGCTTCACTACACAACATTGTCCTTTGGAAAGAGGGACACAGGCAGCAGCCGGGGACCACACAGGCAAAGCAAAGACCCTGGGATCCGAGCGTCAGCGCACTGAAGTTGCTCTCCCTGCAAGAGCTGATGGAAAAAAGAGCTTCTCTGGACTTCTCTCCCCATTTCTCTCCCTTCCTGTACCAACTCATTTGCAGATCTTCCCATGGAATATCTGTGTATACTCCACCTCATCCCAGAAGGCGGCCAAGCTCTTTGCTGTATCCAAACCTTGTGTAGACAGAGGTGGTCTTTGTCGCCGTAGGTCTTGATGTTTGCTGACATGTGTTTGATGCCCTTGTGTACGCATCTAGGGACTCTGCACTGATGTCCTCAGCCCCTTCTTCTCTCTAACCCCTACTGTGACTTCAGACTGTCCCTCCCTCTGGGGACTGTACAGTGCTGTCGCCAGCCCTCCTCTCCAGCCCCAGCTGTGACTTCAGGCTATCCCTCCAGAATTCTATTTGCATGGACCCTACTCTTCACAGATCTGGGACAAGAAACAGAAGTGGGCAGTGGTCAACAAGGGAGACAGAGTCACAGAAGTGGCATCTCTCTTCTGCCTCCTTCTAGAAAAGTCTGGGCCCTAAGACCTGGTGGTTCTGATACCAGGCTGTGGCCGTGGTCTGCTCCTCTCCCACTCCCAGCCCCATTTTCCCATCTGTAGAAGGGGAAGGCTGGATCTGCCAGGTGACTTCGTGGACCAGAAATCTGGCAAGTTCTTGGCTCTCAGGAAATGACAGTGATAACTATCAATCATTCAATGTTTCTTCATCAACAGACAGGCTAGCTAGCCCGTAGCCAAAGGCAGGTGATGCTAAAGGCATAACTGTCATAGCAAGGCTCCATTAGCCTGACTCTACAATCCGTGTGCAATCCCCTGTCTGTAGTCATTGCTAATAACAATAACGCGTTTCTCTTTACTCAAATTGTGCATATGTGTACACAGATATAGATGTAATTGTAGGTGTAGGTAGAGATTAGAGACAGAGAGAAGTAGTGTTCCCTTAAAGGGCAAACACTCATTGGAAGACAGAGTTAATAAACTGGAGGGTAGATCTGAGGAAATCACCCAGAACATTTAAATGTCAGATACAATGCACTGAAAAACAGTCAGAAGTTAATAGACATGGAGAATAAAATAAGCAAGTATTCCATAAGGACAGACAGAGAGAATGAACAGAGGCAATATTTAAAGAGCAAATTCTGGGGCTCTTCCAAGGCTCGTGAGAGATACGGATCACCAGCTTCAAGATTTTATATCAAATCTCAGGCAGATTAAAAAAAAAAAATGTCAGTGCCTAGACAACATATAATGGGTAAAGTCAAGGACACTTTAGCACCATGTCACAGTAAAAACGGTAATAATTATTAATGATTTAGTAATGATTAAATTTGAGACTATAAAAAAGAAAGTAATGCTAAAACTCCAGGTAATAATAATATCTAATTCTGGAATTTTTTACCTGGGTTATTTTAAGATTATGTGGTTAGGTATAGACAGTTTGAGATTATATTAAATCACCCTGATATTTGGATTTTTAAAAAATTAAGCATATTTAAGAACCATTCATGAAATATAATGATACAGAAAGAATAATGGTAAAATATAGAAATATTATACTTAATAAACACCAACTGCAGAAACCTAATGTAGCTCCATTAAATGTTAGATAAAACAGACTCAAGGCAAAAATCATAAGATATTAAAGAAAAAATCTATTGCTGCTGATTCAATTCTGACTTGCAGCCATGCTGTAGCGCACAGTAGAACTGCCTCAGGGTTCCTAAGGAGTAGCTTGTTGGAGCAAGTGGCAGATTTGAACTGCCAAACTTCTGATTACCAGCTAAGCTCTTTACCATAGTGCCACCAGGTTTTTGTAAGATATAGAGTGCTAAATATTAACCTAAATGATATTTTATAGGAATGTATAATAAATCTGAAAAATATATATCTAGACATGTCATTTTAAAATAAATGCAAATAGTGTCAGAACTATTAGATGAACTTGACAAATCCTTTAAAAAAGTAGGACTCAATAGAATTCATTTCAAATTGATACATCAAGCAGATTAAAATTAGCCAAAAGAAAATACGCTGTAACATGTTTGAACTAAAATACATGCATAGAACTTTGTAACTGTAAACAAAAGAACATGCCTTCTTTCCAAACACATGAGGAACAGAGTTTTAATTATCTCGATAGATTTTAAAGAATTAACGTCAAACAAAACATATTTTCTTACAAGAAAACGGTAGCAGTGAGAACCGAAACTTCACAGATGTGGGATTCATGAGTTAAAGAGAATGTAAGAGGAATTAGAACCAGTCCGATTCGGAACAACAGTGACGGCCGTACCCGTGCATCTTGGGAGATGCGCTAAGTGATATTGAAAGGAAAATAGTCCCATAAGTGCATTTTAGGAAACAGTGTTGGAAAGGCAGAACAAAAGAGCAAAAACAAGTAGAAAGCAGAAAATGATTTTTAAAAAATATAGACAGTATTAAAAAGGAAACTGAGGGCAAAACCTGATCCAAAGAAATACATACACATATATGAGTTTATAAGTGTGAATGTATCCTATATAAGTATGTTGTACGTATAAATTATGTATACAATGTATTCATAATAAAGAAGGCAATGCAAGAGATGGTTGTAGATACATTAGCATCGTCAGTGTACATCAGAGGCAGTTTTCCTTGTCTTCAGAGATGGGACGCCAGAAAGTAAGAATGGTATTCATTTCACCAGGCATGTAGGGAGGATTTTTATGTAATTTTCATTCAGCTTAGAGAACACAAATAACAAACGCTCAGTTTGGGGGCATCTGGAAAGATGGGAATCACATTTAGGCTAGGAACTGTCAACAGAAAAATATGGGAGCAGAAGCCTTTGTAAACTCGTGAAAGCAAGGGCTGTTGATGAAGCTTCTGAGCCAGCACCCCAGAGAAGTCTGATGGCAAATGCCACGCAGCCTAGTCAGATTGCAAGCAGACTTCTTCTTTAAACTTTCTGGGCGTGAGTTCTGCTCACACTGTCTCTTTGCTTTTTTGTTTGCTTGTTTGTTTTGCTATGATTAAGTGAAAGTGTACAATCCAAGTCAGTTTTGCATGCCCACCTATCTGCAACTCCATCTGCTCTCCTCACCCTGTGACAGCGCATTCCTCCGTTTCACTCTTTAGTTCTAGTGTCCTCTTAACAAACACCTGTCCCCTCTTTTCTACCCTCTCCTCTCCCATCCTCTCTTTGCTTTTTGTTGAATTTTTCTTTTTTGACAGTGCCATCCAAGCCAAGTGCCATCGAGTCAGATCCAACTCATATACAGGAAAACCTATGCCCTTTCAACAGTTTCCACACAGGCAGTTCAGTGACAGGTGCCTGCTTCCCACTGGCCGCCACCGTCTCGTCTCTGCCTCTTTGCTTCACTCCTACTAACTCCCGTGCTCTGTCCCCTTAGACCCTCATCTGTCTCAGAGTCACTGTCACCCATTTAGTCTCAGGTAGACAATGCCTTGAAGAGTGTGATGCTCAAAGCAAACTTTCTTAATTCAATGAGCTAAACTGTTGTGTCATTTTAAAGAAGACTTCTACGGGATAGTTTCGGTTCAAGGCTTAAAAGTTGCTTCCAGGCAGAAGACTCAGGAGTTCCCCCAGTTCCAACACATCCAGTTTCCACAAAGAATTTAAAAGTCCGTTCCACATTTTTCTTCCCTTTGATTGAGACCTGTCCGCTGGGTCCTTGATCAAAGCATTTGCCACACTGTCTGATTTCAGGGGCAGGGAGTGGCCAGGGCACTGATAAAGAAAAGGCTGGAAGAGAAAGGAATTGCCAAGTCTTACCAGAAAATAACTTTGTAGAAAGAACTACACTTAACACATCAAATTTGGCGATTTTGCTGCTTGGTGCAAAAGCTGGGCAGTTTACTTTTTGAACAAAAGGCTGTCTTAGTTATCTGGTGCTGCTGTAACAGAGGAGCCCTGGGGTACAGTGGGCATGAGCTCAGTGATCACTGAAAGATCAGGGATTCAAATCTACCAGTCACTCCTTGGAAACCCTGTGGGACAGTTCTGCTTTGTCCTATATGGTCTCTGTGAATTGGAATCAACTCAGTAGAAAAACATTACCCCAAGTGAGAGTGTTTAACAAACAGAAAGTTACTCTCTCACAAGATGCCTGATTCAGGGGATGCTTTCTCTCTGCTGGGTTTGGGGGAAGACCCTTGTCACCGGTCTTTTCCTGGCCTAGGAGGTTCTCAGAGTGGGGGCTGCAGATCCCAAGGACACGGTCCCACTCCAGGCTCTTCTTGCTCAGTGGCAGGAACTCCTTCTCCTCTCTGCTCATGGCTCTCTTTTGTATCTTAAAAGAGACTGACTGAAGATATAACCTAATTTTATCCATTGTGTCCTGCCTCGTTAACATTATAGAGGTTACAGCACAAAGGATAATCACATCAAATCACAAAGTGGACAACAGCCACAAAATTCTGGGAATCATGGCCTGCCTCGCCAAGCTGACACACATTTTGGGGAGACACAATTCAATCCATAACAGAGGATGGGAAAAATTGGTATTAATGTTTATAATAATATTGCTACCTTTTTGAGCCCTTCTTAGACCAGGTACTTAAAAAATAATAACTTATCTCCAATCTTTATAGCACCCCAGCCAGAGAGATACTATTATCCACATTTCAGAGGCATAACAACTTAAGGCAGACACTCTGGGCACAGTGGTGGTGGGATTCGAGTTCGTGTCTACCCACGACTGAAGTCTAGCCATGTTGTGATGCACAGTTACCTTTCCAGTTAAAAAGAAATAAGGAGACCAGCCCGCCCCCTGCCTGGCAGCGTGTCATAGTAGGGTGGCTTGCATGTTGCTATGAGGCTGGGAGCTGCGCCTGGTATTTCAGCAGGGTCACCTGTGGTGGACAGGTTTCACGGGAGCTTCTAGACTAAGGCAATAGGAAGGAAAACTTGATGATCTACTAAGTCTGATACTTAAACAGTGAAAACCTTTACATTACAGCAGGGTATTGTCTGATTCACTCAGTATGGGCGCGTACTTGGAAGGGACCAGTCATCAGAGAACTTCATCCTCAGTGGTTTAGCACCAGTGGGGAAGACGTGGGTGAGCCTGATTGGCACATAGCCACAATGAGGGTCTCAAACATGCTGGCTGTCATGTGCACAGTGGGGTCCGACTGTTGTAATCATAGGGTTCCCATTGACTCGTTTCAGGAGTAGATTGCCAAGCCTTTCTTCCTAGCCTCTTTTAATCCAGAATCTCCACTGAAACCTGTTCACCATCACAGCAGTGTGCAAGCCAACACTGTCGTTCAGGTTCAGTGGTGGCTGCACCCAGAGGGCCCTGGCCGGGAATCCAAGCGGGGATCCACACATGGAAAGTGAGGGTGCTGCCCCTGAACACCACTCTCTTCTGATACGTGACAGTCACAGTTAACTCCAGACAAGGTGAGAGCTATCCAGTAAAGCTATTTAATCAATCCAATGTACCGTGCCATCTAAGATGTACCCCGCATTTGTAAAAGAAAAGGCCAAATGGGTGACGGGAACCATGTCCCCTCAGTGTTTCTGTGCTTTCCCCTGAGAGCCCACAGGGCTGCAGACAGCTCCAGATAGCTTTGAGAAATCCTAAGTGTGCTGTACGTACCAACTGCTTTCATCCCTTGTCTTTAAAGTCCAGGCAGGGCGGGGTGTACACACAGCTCTGAAGTCTTTGTTGCTCCTATTAACAGGAAAATGAGCTCCAGAAATGCTCCCAGACTGTCTCACTGCCCCTGGCTGATGATGCCTGGTTTCCCGTTGTCTGGGAGAGAAAGGACCAGACTTCACAGTATAATCGCTTGTCACCAAGCAGGACGAGGGGCAGCACAAAGAGCGCTCTGAGTGCCATCGCTGGAGCACCTCCACTGTGACACCTGCGTGCTCTTTTACAATTAACGTGAGCCTAATGGAAATGAAGGGCCTCCTCGGTCTCACTGCCAGCAGCGTGACGGAACTCACCCGCCTGAGCCGTCCTCGGGTCAGAGCTGGGAAGCAGCGTGCTGACAAGTTCTAGGCGGGGCTGGGTGGCATCAAGGAGCCTTGGTTATGCCGTGGTTAGGCGCTCGGCTGCTGACCGGAAGGCTGGCGGTTCAAACCCACTGGTCCCTCACTGGAGGCCAATGCTACAGCCTTTTTCCATAAGGATCCCAGCCCTGGAGACCTCTTGGGGGCAGTTCTGCTCTGCCCGGTCGGGGCACCGTGGGTCAAGGTCGATGGCAGGGGCTTTGGTTTGGGGTTGTTGATAGGACGTGAAGATTAAAATGGGGGTTGTATAACCAGGCCTCTGCCCACGACTAGCTGTGCGATCTCATCCTCCCTGTGCCTCAGTTTGCGTACCTACTAAATGGACATGATGATAATACTCCCTCCATCGTATGGTGGCCCTGAAAATAAAGTGGAAATGGGCTAGCACGTGTGAGCACACACAACAGGACTCTTGTGCAGCAAGCACACAGTAGGTCTTAGCCACAGTGGTCACGATGAGGTGACAGAGACAACCCCTGGTCCCCTTCAGCCTCTGTGGACCCAGCATTCCTGAGCCCCTTGGTGATCCAGGTTCCCCTGTTTGTGTTTGCTTGTTTCTGTGACTACGCTCTTCTTCATGCGACTCAGAGAGCATTTTATCCAGGACACATCCCACACTGATGTGGCTCGTTATGTTAACGAGCCAAAGCCAAGTGCCGTAGATTGGGATCATAACAAAGAAAACCCTATTCTCCAATGGGATTTCATCCATAGGAGGAGAGTTAGAATTCCAACACATATTTTGGGGGACACAGTTCAGTCCACGTTGTTATTGTTTCTAGGTGCCTTCAAGTTGACTCTGATTCAATCCATAGCCAAAAAAACAAACCTGTTGCTGTGGAATCTGTTCCAGTGCAGAGGACCCTACAGGTCAGGGGAGTGCGCCCCCATAGTGTTTCCAAGCAGCACCTGGGGGATTGGCGATGCCAGCTTTTGGTGAGCAGCCAGACTCTTAGCCACTGGGCCACCAGAGTTCCCAGTCCGTGTGGATTCAACACATAGAGCCTCCGTTTTCAATGGACACTGCTGGCCATGTCCCCTCACTGCCCACTGCAAGTGGGCCCTTCCTCCCAGTGGAACGGGTCGTCCACTAGCTTTCCCCGTGTGATATGTGACCCAGGAGAGGAACAGAAGAGATGACAGAGGACTGGTGAGGGCAGGATTAAGAGTGCTGGAAACCCTGGTGACTCAGTGGTTAAGTGGTACATCTGCTAACCCAAAGGCTGGCAGTTTGAACCCTCCGGGCACTCCTAGGGAAACTCAGAGCAGCAGTCCTACTGTGTCCCGTAGGGTGGCTGTGAGTCGCAATGACTCCACAGCAGTGGGTTTGGTTCTGCTTGGTGGCTCCACCAGCGGAAGCCTTTAGGGAAGAGAAAGGAGCTGGTACACTACAATGAAGCATTTGAGTTCCCGTTGTGAGCTACCGTGGGCCTGGAATTCCCGAGGACGCAGCTGAGCTGTTTTAACAGTGTAGCAATTAAAAAAATAAATAAATAAGTCATTCTGATGCTCGGTTTGGGATGAGGAGGAATTGCCACAAAGTATAGAGTGAGCTTTTGGTGTTAACAGCTTTACATCCTGTGTATATAAATGCCGCCTGGGAGAAACTCAAAGATGCCATCAGTCGATGCCATCAAGGCACTTTCAGCTTATGGCGTCCCCGGTGTGTCAGAGTAAAAGTACCCTCCCTAGGATTTTCAAGTCTGTGACCTTTTAGAAGTAGGTCACCAGGCCTTTGTTCTGAGGCACCGCTGGGCAAGTCCAAGCCACCAGCACTGTGGTCGGCAGTTGACCGCTAAACAGCTGGCAGCACTGCACGGGACCCTCGGAAGACCACAGAGGGCAGCAGGTTGAGGCGTGAGTGTTCCCATGTGAGTCAGCGACAGTTTCTCTCACTGATTGGTGCTGTCTTCCTATCGCTTTGTCTCCATGTTCTTTAGAAGTATGTCCAATGACTGGCAGAATTTATCGATTTATGAAGGAAGAAGGGAAAAAGCGAACCCTCCTGGCCCCTAGGGTCGCCATGAGTCGGATCCAGCTCAACAGCACTTGGCTGGCTTGGCTCAGTGTTGTTTCTACTGATTATTATTTTCCTGTTTTGTTTTTTGATCATTCTACCAGAAATTCTAATGAATTACTCAATGCAACAGCCCACTCATTAATATTTAGACAGAAGATGTAGTTTGGGCTAAATGTCTTATATTATCCTCTGCCAGAAAAATCCCCCAAAACATCTGTCAGTGTGGAAAACCATCGCTGAAAAAAAATCAAAAGAATGTGTTCTTCTTAAATAATATCAATATTTTATTAACTGTTCTAATTGGATTTTAGGAATATTGTTCTTTTTTCTATAAGAAATTTAAAACATAGTATCATAATTTAATTACAAACAGCAGGGAGGAAAACAACTTTGGACAGGAGTTCTACAAAACCCATGCTGAGAGGTTCCCCCGTGCAGAGCATGCAGTGACACCCATCAGTCCCTTCTTGTCCCCTGACACCAGAGCCTCGTACACCTCTCTTCGTCAAGGACCAAACTCAGTTTCAGCCACCAGAGCAGGACGTGGCTGCTGATATTGCCAACACTTGAAACAGTCGTGGCCTGGGTTCCAACCCCAGCTCGCCTGCTGACTGTCTATCCAAACCAGAGCACTCTGTGCAGGTTATTCCATTTCCTCACCCATAAAAAAGATACCGAATCCTTTTCGTAGAATAAGTAGAGGATTTTGTAAAATAATGCAAGTGAGCAGGTTGTGCAAAGCAGAAGCTCAATAAATGTTAAGATTTGCTGTTGTTGTTTGTTTCCGTGATGGATAAATTACGGTGAAGAGAGTTGCTCGTTACTTGTTGGCTAAGTGCTGTCTGACTGAAGAGGCACGAGGACATTTTGGTTCAAACTGCCGCAGACAATTGTCGTCGGTAATGAGCTCTAGGAGCCTGTCACACAGTGGTTAGCAGTTTGAATCTACCAGCTACTCCTTGGAAACCCGGGGGGCAGGTCTACCGTGCCCTGTAGGGTCACTCTGAGGTGGAGTGGCAGCAGGTCTGGTTTGGGGGTTACATGTACAAAGGCAGTGTTGACAGTCCCCCTCCAGACATGCTAAATCAGAATCTACATTTTCACAAGATCCTCAAATAATTCTTCTAGACAGTGAAAAATTTTGAGCCTCACTGTTCTCCTGGTGGTTCTCAGAATTGGTTTTTAACCAACAGTATCAGCATCACCTAGGTTTGTAGGTAAGTATAGGACTTAAACCCTGTGGGTGCCATTACTCTGCACTGTGGGGTCGGGATGTGTCCAGGTTGAATGTACTGGACTGCAGTGAGTTTTTTGGTTTGAGGGCTAGTTACAAAGGCAGATTCTCAGCAGGAGCTCCCAGTGAAAAGAACTGGTTCAAAGGCCTGCTTTTAACGTTTATTACAATCATGTATTTTTAATGCTGTCTGTTGCTATTGTAATTCTTTAGGCCAATTAGGGAGTACATGAAATCTCTTTTATAATGATAGGCTTGTCGGGAAGAGTAACAAGGTTGGGGGATTACTGAGTTGTTACTGCCCTTGTTAGGTGCCGTGGAGCAGACAGAAATGTTGCCCTGTCCTGTGCCACCCTCCACGTCGTTGCTGGGTCAGAGCCCAGGGTTGCAGCCCTGTGTCCGTCTATCCCATTGAGGGTCTTCTTCTTCTTCCCTGACCTTCCGCTTTATGAAACGCAATGTGCTCCTCCAGGACTGGTCCCTCCTGACAGCACATCCAAGGTACCTGAGACAAAGTCTTAGCATCCTCACTACCAAGGAGCACTCTGGCAATATTTCTTCCAAGACAGGCTTCCTAACTCTTGTGGCGGTCCATGGGATATTCAATATTCTTCTCCAACACTACAGTTCAGAGGTATCAGTTCTTTTTCAGGCTTCCTTCTTCATTGTCCGGCTTTTCCACACATATGACACAATTGAAAACACCATGGCTTGGGTCAGGGACACTTTAGTACTCAAAGTGATATCTTTGCTTTTGGGCACTTTAAAGAGATCTTTTGCAGCAAATAGACTCCATGCAATACATCCTTTCACTTGTTGACTGCTGCTTCCGTGGCCCTGATTGCAGATCCAAGTAAAATGAAATCTTGGCAACTTCAATCTTTTCTCCATTTATCCTGATGTTGCTTGCTGGTCCCTTTGTGAGGGTTTTTATTTTCTTGATGTTGAGGAGTAATCCACATGGAAGGCTATGGTCTCTGATCGTCTTCAGTAAGTGCTTCAAATCCTGTTCACTTTCAGCAAGTGAGGCTGTGTCATCTTCGTAAGGCAAGTGGCTCATGACTCTTCCTCCAAACTTGATGCTGTATTCTTCCTGCAGTCCACCTTCTCAGGTTGTTTGCTCAGCACACCGGCTGAATATGCATGGTGAAAAGATGCAGCCCTGATGCACACATTTCGTGACTTTAAACTCTGCAGTATCTCCTTATTCTGTTCAAGTGATTGTCTCGTAGTCTACGTACAGGTACCTCATAAGCACAATTTAGTGTTCTGGAATTCCCATTCTTCACAATGTTATCCATAATTTATAATGCTCCACAATGTCTAACACCTTTGCGTAGTTAATAAAACACAGGCAAACATCTTTCTGGTATTTTCCGCTTTCAGCTAAGATCCGTCTGACAAAAACAGTAACATTCTCCTTCTACCTCCTCTTCTGAAACTGGCTTGAATTTCTGGTAGTTCCCTGTTGATACACTGTGGCAACTGTTTTTGAATGATATTCAGCAACATTTTACTTGTGTGTGATATTGATGGTATTGTTCGATAATTTCTGCAATCTGTTGAATTACCATTCTTTGGAATGGGCACAAATATAGATATCTTCCTGTCCGTTGGCCAGATGGCTGTCTTCCAAATTTCTTGGCATGGAAAAGTCAGTGTCTCCAGCCTTGTATCCATTTGTTCAAAGATCTCAATGCATATTCCGTCAAATCCTGGGTTCATTTTACACCAGTGCCTTCAGTGCAACTTTGACTTCTTCAATAACATCGGTTCTTGATCATGTTGCTTCCTGAAATGGGTGAACAGCAACGAGTTCCTTGTGGTACTGTGACTGTGTATCATCTGTTGATGTTTCCTGCCTCAATCAATATTTTGGCCACAGAATCCCTCAATGTTGCAACTTCAGGGTTGAATTTTTCTTCATTTCTTTCAACTAGACAAATGCCGGGCATGACCTTCACTTTTGGTTTTCTAACTCCAGGTATTTGCACATTTAATGTAATATTTTGCTTTGTCTTCTCGAGTTGCCTTTTACAATCTTCTGCTTCATTCTCTCTCCCATCCCCTTTATCTACGCTAAGTTCAAGAGTAAGTTTCAGAGTGTCTTCTAACAGCCTGTCTTCTTAATGACCTTGGGATTTCTTCATGTATAATGTCTTTGATCTCATCTCACAACTCTTAGGGTGTTTGTTTATTACTGTTCAGTGTAGCCTAGCTGTTCCTGGGACGGTCTCTAAGTTCAGGTGAGAAATACTCAAGGTTGTGCTTTGGCTCTCACGGATGTGTTTCCGTTTTCTTCAGAATCCACTTGAACTTGCACACAAGATAATGATGCGGTGTTCCTCAGGCCACTCTGACTTTATCTGATGATATTGAACTTCTCCATCCTCTCCTTCCACAAATGTAGTCGATTTGATGCTGTGTGTTCCATCTGGCAAGGTCTACATGGATAGTAGCCACTTTATGTTGTTGAAAAAAGATATTTGTAACGAGTAAATCATTGATCTTGCAAAATTCTACCTTGCAATTGCTGTCATTGTTTCTATCATCAAAGTGATGTTTTCTATGGATCCTTCTTTGCTTTCCACTTTCACACGCCATTCACCAGTAATGATCAATGCATCCTGATTGTGTGTTTGATCAATTTCAGCCTGCAGAAGTTGGCTAAAAACTGTCAATTTCTTCGTCTTTAGCATTAGGGGTCGGTGCATACATTTCAATAATAGTTGTATTAACTGGTCTTCCCTACAAGCATATGATACAATGTTATCATCGAAAGCATTGTGCTTCAGGATAGATCTTGAAATGTTCTTTTTGATGATGAAACTGATGTTGTTTCTCTCCAATTTGTCAGCCCCAGCTTGGCAAACCATATGTTCATCTGATTCAAAGTGGCCAATACTGGTCCATTTCAGGTCACGAATGCCTAGGATGTCAACGTTTATGCTTGCATTTCATTTTGACAATGTCAGATTTTCCTCGTTTCATACTTTACACATTCCATACTCTGATTATTAATTGGTGTTTGCAACTGTTTCTTCTCATTTTGAATCCTGCCACAATCAACAAGTGAAAGTCTCAAGAGACTGACTCCATCCATGTTATTAATGTCAACGACATCGAGGAGGTGGCTCTTCCCCAGTTGTATCTGAGTATCAGCCAACCTGAAAGGCTCATCTTTGAGCACTCCATCAGATAGGGTTCTGCTGTTCTTCATGAGGTTTTCATTGGCCAGGTTTTTTGTTTGTTCTTTAGTTTTGTTTTGTTTTGTTTAACACTAGATTTCCAAGTCCTTTTTCCTAGCCTGTCTTAGTCTAGAACCTCTGCTGAAACCTGCCCTCCCTGGGTGACCGTGCTGACACTTGACATATGGGTGGCATAGCTTCCACCGTCACCACAACAGGCAAGTCACAGCCGTTTGTCACACTGACAGAGGAGAGACTGCAGTACAGTGCACCCGGCTGACTCTGGATGCTGTGTCGTAGTTGTGTTGTTGTTGTGGACTGCTGACCCTGTGTCACCAGAATGAAATGTTGCTGGTCCTGGGCCACCTTCAGGATGGCTGGTGTGCTGGAGACTGTGCTGCAGCCACCGTGAGTTCTGAGTGCCTTCCGAGGCAGGAGCTAACCTTCCTGCGCTAAATCAGGGAGTGTTCTGTTGGGATCATGGGATTCTCTTTGGTTGGCTTTGGGAAGCAGATCACCAGATGTTTCTTCCCAGTCCGCCTTAGTTTGGAACCTGTGCACCATGGGTGACCCTGTGGCATTTGAAATACTGGTGGCATGGCTTCTAGCATCTTAGCAACATGCAAGCCCCCACGGTGTGAGAAACTGACCACGGATGGGTAAAAAGTCACAGGAAAGTATAATTGAAGCATGTTTAAAGACCTCTTTATCGTGTCTTTCCCAGAAGCCTGCCTCTACACACAGGCACCCTTCTGTTTATTTTGTTTGAAGAATAAAAACAACCCCATTTTAGACAGGTGTAATTGAAATGTCTCCCCCAGTACTGTGGAAGCATCGCTTGGGAAGTCACTAGTGTAAAGTCCTTGGTATAAATGAGAAGGGCGCCCCTCAGGTGTAACGGTCTGCATGGAGCACAGAGCCATCCCTAAGATGACAGTGTGCTGAGAGGTGGCAGCCCTGGAAATTCTGAGAAATGACTAGATGGGGTAGGCTTGCGGAAGAAGGAGCCTTTCAACGGGCCCTGTTTAAATCAGGAGCAATTCATTTTCCAACCAGGATTTCCAGGCCCAGTGGCAATATGGCAGCCTTCACAAATACCCAGACAACAGGAGAAAAGGAATTCATTTGCATTTAAATTAAATTTGCATAAATATTTTAGCAGAAGTAAATGGAGACAACCACCGTCTTTGTGGGTCTTTGTGGAGCGTTGTGTCTCCCTGGCAGGGCTTAATAGAAGTGGCCCACTTTACTCTGAGCTCCCTAGCTAGACCCTGGCACCCAGGGGAGTCCTGCAGACCAGCCCCTGAAATAGTGCCTTTCCACTGAAGTCTATACTTGGGGATAAAAGGAATTGAGACTTTACTTCTCTTCCACTTTTCAAACCATTACTGAAGATGGCACCCTTATTTTGTCTGTTGGAGACATTCCCTTGGGGACCTGGTGGCTCTGTGGTGGACGTCCCACCTTCCAGGCTACAGACCCAGGTGTGATTTCCAGCCGGTGTACCTCCTGCTGAGAAACCACCCGTCTGTCCCTGAGGCTTGCGTGTCACTGAGGTGTTCAACAAGTTTCAGCAGGATGTCTAGAGGAAGACAGACTCCGAAGCGAGGCCTGGCGATCAGCTTCTGAAAGTCAGCCAGTGAAAACCATCTGGATCCCAAGGTCCAACCCAGAATCGAAGGTGGGCGTGGTGCAGGAAGCAGCTGCATTTGGTTTCCTCTGGTTATGTGTGAAGTCACAAGCTGGAGGCCAACTCTGCAGCAGCTGGCAGGAACAGCAGATGCTGCCTCCATCAGAACAGAGTGAACTCTAATAACTGCATAAATCTAGTAACACTCCAGAGGTGGGTAAGGAGGAGGAGGCTAGGGAGGACAGCAGGAGCTGCTCGATTGGCTGTAGGGGCCCCTTATGGAATGCTCCTTCTCTGGGTTTTGAATGAGGAGCTCATCGCAGTCCCTGTTCCCAGAAACGCGACAGTCCTCCAGGAGCAGGAGAAAGCCTGGACTAGAGGTCACAGAGAAAGGCTCCAAGTCTAGACCCAGCTTAATGGAGAAACCCAGGCCAAGCCGCCATCCAAAGCCCACTTGTCGGAACGGCTGTACCGCAACTTGATGGCGCAGGTGGCACATTTGATGACGTGCAGCTCTAGGGCGCCTGATTCCCGAAGGGTGTCCTGTCCGAGGATGCGCATGTGTGTGCCGGGCCTGCTGGCATGCTCAGGGAGCACAACAAGAGACAGAGAAACCTCAGTCACTCCTGGAGAAGGCCATTCACCTTGTGTCCAGCATCATTAGCTGTGTCCCTGGGATCACAGGGAGAGGGCCAGGGCCCTTTGAAGACTGGACTTGGTGTGTCTTTGTTGAGTGCCATTGAGTCGAATTTGGCTCATAGCAATTCATGTGAAGAGCAGAACTGCCCCACGGCGGCTTCTAGGCTGTAATCCTTTTTTTTTTTTTTTTTTTTTAACTGATGAAATTTACCGAAGAGACTAGCTCCTCATGAAGCAGGTAGTACACATAATTATTTTATGACATTGGTCAACAACCCCACAAGAGGCCAACGCTCTCCCTTCTCAACCTTGGGTCCCCTCCTGCCCTGTACTCCTTGTCCTCAAGTGGCACTCCCTTTTAGTCTCACTTTGTGACTTGGGCCTGTCCAGTCCTCCTCTGAAGGGTGGACCCTGGTGGTGACTTCATTACTGAGCTGAAAGGGTGTCTAGGGGGCCGTACTCTGGGGGTTTCTCTGTAGAGGAAGTGGCTAGTTCCTCCTTTCCACCCTGGGTTTCCTGTGTCCATTCAGCCAGCTCCTGTCCCCCTTTGCCCTCTCATCTTACGTCTGGACAGGAGCTACCTGTTAGCCTCAGGTATCTATTCAATCCCAAAAGCACACTCTTTGCCAGTATCGTTTCATGTCTTAAAGTCTGGTCCAGTCTTTGTCTGAAGAAATGGCTTTGGGATTGCTTTCAGCTCTGGGCTAACAGAGTCTAGGGAACACGTCCTCCAGCGACCCTCCCATTGGTGAAACCGTCGAGTCTGGTCTTTTTAATAGAGTTGTAGTTCTGGACATCTGTTTTTCTCCTGCTCTATCAGGGACTCTGTGTTGTACTCCACGTCAAGGCAGTTGGTGGTAGTGGTAGGGCACCATCTAGTTCTTCTGGTCTCATGCTGATGTAGTTTCTGGATTATGTGACCCTTTCTGTCTTTGCTGCCCAGATTTTTCTTATGTCTTTGATGTCTTTTATTCTCTTCTGCTCCAGGTGGGTTGGGACCAACTGATGGCACTTAGATGGCCACTTGCTAGCTTTTAAGACCCAGATGCCACTCACCAACATGGGATGCAGAACATTTTCTTAGTAAAACTTTGTTATGCCCATTGACTTAGCTGTACCCTGAAAACGTGGTCCCTTGACCCCTGCCCCTGCTACTCTGTCCTTCTTTGAAGTGTTGGGTGATATTTAGGAAACCTGTTTGCTTTAGGTTTAGACCAGCTGTTATTGCCGGCCTTCTAATGTGTACTGTCCCTCCCTTCACCAAACCCAATTTCCTATCTACGGTCTAATCAATAAATACCCGTCTCCCTTCCTCCCCACCTTTGTAACCATCAAAGACTGTTTTCTTCTACGTTTAAACCTTTTGGAGCGTTCTTAATAACAGCGGACTCATGCAGCGTTTATCCTTTTGCAGGTGGTTGATTTCACTCAGTGTCGTGTCCTCTGGATTCCTCCGTGGTATGAGATGTTTCTCAAGATCGCCATTGTTCTTCATCATTGCATGGGATTCCATCGTGTGCATACACCAGAGTTTATCCACTCATCTGTTGATGGGTGCTCTTAGTCATCTGGTGCTGCTCTAACAGAACTACCACAAGTGAGTGGCTTTTACAGAGGAAAGTGGATTCTTATATGTTCCGGTATGCTATAAGTCCAAATTCAGGGTGTCTGCTCCAGAGGAAGGCTTTCCCTCTTTGTTGGCTCTGGAGAAAGGTCTTTGTGTTACATTAGTCTTTCTTTGGTCAGGGAGCATCTTGGTGCAGGAACGTCAGTTCTCGAGGAGGCACTCTGCTCCTGGTGCTGCTTTCTTGATGGTGTGAGGCTCCAGCTCTCGGTTTGCTTCCCTTCCCTGTTATCTCTTGTAGGGTAAAAGCATAGAAGGTGATGGAAGCCATACTCCAGGGTAACTGCCTTTGCCTTGGAGCATGGAGGTGACCTTAGGAAGGGTGTCATGGTCCCACCCTAATCCTCTTTATCATAATCCAATCTATTAACTACAGGGAGAGATTAGGACGTACAACACAGGAAAATCACAAAATGGAGGGCAGTCACAAAATGCTGTGAATCGTGGCCCAGCCAAATTGTTATACACACTTTGGGGGGGTGCACAGTTCGGTTCATGACAGGCACATAGATTGATTCCATCTTTGTTATGTGTGTGTCTGTTCACATGATGCACTTATTTCTCTAGGATATATTCCAAGAAATAGGATTCTTCAATCCTATTTGTACTTGTTTCTATTTGTATTTTTTTAAGAAAGGACCAAATGGATTTTACATGTACTATTTTACATTCCCACTAGCAGTAGTGAAGTGTTCCAGTCTCTCCACAACCTCTTCAACATTTGTTACTTTGTGTTTTTTGGATTAATGCTAGCCTTATTGAGTGAGATGGTATCTCACTGTAGTTTTGATTTGGATTTCTCAGATGGCTAACGATCGCGAGCATTTCCTCATGTAGCTTTTAGCTGCCTGGATGTTTTCTGTGGTGAAGTGTTTGTATCTTTTGCCTGTTTTTTAATTGGATTATTTGTCTTGTTCTTGTTGAGGTTTTTGCACTATGTTGTGGACTTTGGTAATCTCCCTCTTTTTAAATGCTGTCAAGAAGTCCTATTTTACAAGAGTTTTGCAGGTCAGCACTGCCTGGGGCCAAGCAGATGGGTACCAGGTGTTTGGTGGAGGGCCCAGACAGCCTCCAGAGAGCAGTCTAGGGTAATACTTCTAGACTGGGTGTTGGCTTTGGGTCTCAGCCTCAGCATCGCATTGTGTAAGAGTCCTCGGTATCCGGTGTGTTCTGCCTGATGGGCCAGCAGTTGTTGGTTCTGAAAAACTTTTCATAGTCCACCTAATGCAAGGCCAGAAGGACCGTCACCTGACACTTAAGACACAGCCCATGGCTGAACCCACAGCCTGGAAGAATGAGCTTGCCTAATTGACTGTAAGGCACAGTGCATCCTACACAGTAAGGATATTGTCAGCCCAGATGGGATGGATGTCTTTTCAGCCTCACTAATGTGTCAGCTCTATGAGGAATTTAAATCTCAGCATTGATATAAGAATTCAAAGAAGGAAGGAGAAATAATGGGGAAATGAAACTGTAAGCCCTCCTCCTGCATGCGAACTCCAGCCCAGGCTCCATGTAGCTGTGTGGGCGGTGTTCCCATTAAGCTAATGAGACTTACTAGTGCAAACGGGGTCCTGGGGTTTGGGCTAAGTGCTCACAGTCTGGCTAGGTTTTAATATTTCATGTGCCATCTCATATCCCAAATGGGCTCATGGAAACCTCTTTAGCAATTTAGTGAAAAGGAAAATCAAGTTTGACTTAAAGATGCATTGATACTTTTCTATAGGCAGAAATGAAGCCATTGAATATCTCTTTTAACTGAAGGTATTACTGTTCTCTGCCAGTTCGTGTAAATGCTAACAAGGGAAGAGGAAAAAAAGTGGTTCCACCATGGAGGGACTGAGTCAAGTGGATGGCCAGGGTCTTTTCGGTGGCTGAGAAGAGGGGGCAGACATGCACACAGGAGCCCTTATCAGCAATCAGTGCCTTTTACAGTAACTGAAGTAACTGCATGCATTTTCCTTGCATTAAAATTTGTTTGTGTTTTGTTTCATGTTAAGGAATCAGCCTTTAGGTCTCTCGCTCTGCAAGGGCGGGCACCTGGCCTGTTGTACAAACCAAGGTTTACCTGCCACCTGCAGAGCATCGGGCACACAGCTCATGGTCACTTCGTGCCTTGTGGCAGCAGCTTGTGTTCTTGGTTCTTCAAAGTGCCTGACAATCTTGGTGTTGGTAAAAGCTGACAGGAAACCGTGGAATGGTCATGGATTTAGGGAGAAGTGACACCTGTCTCAATCCTCCCTCTGCCATAAATCTTCAAGTCGCTGCAGCCCCATGCAGGCTTCATTTTCTCATCAGTAAATGAAACCGTTGGACAAAACCACTGTTTCTTAAAACAGAGGACATGTGTTTTTGCTGGCATGCTGGATGATTCCAGGTGTCACCGGGTATAACATCATTAATTCACATCAGGAGAAAGTATTTCCTGTTTACACCCTCCTATCCCTCATGGGTCAGATCCAACTCAACGGCACTTGTCTGGCTGGCATCCTCCCGTAGGAAACCCTGGTGGCGTAGTGATTTAGTGCTACATCTACTAACCAGAAGATCGGCAGTTCAAATCTACCAGGTGGTCCTTGGAAACTGGGGGACTGTTCCACTCTGTCTATAGGGTCACTATGAGTGGGAATCAACTAGACGGTAATGGCTTTGGTTTTATCCTCCTTTAGTCTTCTGGTGCGGATGGTTGGGGGGGACAGTGTTTCGGGCAGTGGTATGTTTTTATACTGTCTGGAATGCTGACGTGATGGCTGGTGTACAGACGCCTTCTTGTAAAGCTGAGATAACCTTAAAGATAAAAGCTAGGGGCTAAAGACATCAGAAAAAAGAGATTAAGACAGGAGGTACAATGGTATTGGTGGCAATAAGTTTTTAGTCTACCTACTTTCCAAGCTTCATGCTACATGAGAGAAAAAGAAACCAGTGTTTCTGAGGTGACCTCTATTTTCTGCAGCTGAACAGAATTCCTAACTCTGACAATCCTTGCGCCTCAAGGCTTCCGAAATTTGTACATGTAAGGCATCCTTCATCTTAATCCCATGATCCTTCACCTCTTCGCTCATTTGGCCTCCCAGATATCACCCCCACCATCTTTAGTAGTTAATGAAGAATTACTTCTATTTCTCTCATCTTCGTTCCACAGTTGATTGGCAATGTCATTTATAATTAGCAAATCCTTGATAAGTGTGGTCAGTGATTCTGATTTCCGGTACAAAGAGGCTGCAGGATTACACAGGGCTGGCTCTGCTCTGACTCCAGCCCTGCCTGCCCTCTGGAACCCGACAGCAACTGTGAGACCTGCTCCAGGCGGACAGGTGCCTGTCCCTGCCACTGGGCAGTGAGCAGTGCGGCAGGACATCCTGTCTCTGAGCACCTGACAAGCTTCTATTAGGGATGATGGAAAAATTAGGAAGCAGCCGTGATGGTCACACAACTCGATGAACGTAACGCCACTGGATTGAACATGTACAAACATTGATGCAGCAAATATTTTATTCCACATTTATGTGTCTGCTGCTGCAGCCCTGGCCCCTGATTTGTGGAGAACTCACACACAGTGGAATCGAACCATGTGATCCACAGAGTTTTCACTGGCTGGTTTTCAGAAATAGATGAGCAGGCCTTTCTTCCTAGTCTTTCTCAGCCTGCAAGATTTGCCGAGACATGGTGAGTGTCTCAGCATCACAAAAGTCTCTGCTGATGGGTGCTGGCTGGGGACGAATTACAGGGACTTGGAGTCAAATCCAAGTTTCCCTGTGAGGAAGGTGAAAATTCTGCCACCGAAGCACCCCTGACTTGTGTGTATATGTGTGTGTTTACCACAGTTCAAAAAGGAAAGACAGGTGGCCTTGCTAAAGTGGAGCCACAATAATTCTGAACTAAAATGAAATTATTCCAAACTGCATTTTGTGCATGATATACTCTGGCTTAAGTCAGATTCTGGAGAAGACACAGATGGAGCTTCCATTTGTCGTAAGAGAGAGGCACACATTCTTCCTGTCTAAACACGCTTTCAGTTCCCTGCATCTTCAAGGTGGTGGAGGTTAGTGGTCGCTGATGGCATTTATGACACTTAGGATCAGAAGCTTCACGTTACAGGGCAGCCTGTTTTACAGCTGACTTTTTAAAGACTGGTTCTGGATACAAAAAAGGATTGTGTAAGTGTCAGCCTCCTCTGGTGGCGTATGAAAAGACATACCAATGCCCTTTCTTACTGCTTTCATAAATAACTGTGTTAACTAGGAAAAAAATCCAAATGACCCTTAAAAGGCTTTTAACATAATCATATTCAGCTATTAAGAAAACAGACCTTTGTAACATTAATAACAAATTTGACAAAATTTAAAAATGATTAAGGATTGTAAATATAATCACTTTGATCTCATTCAGATATCAATAATTTCTTCAACTGTGAGATGATTCTCAGAGATAAATGTCAAATTAAAAAACAGTAAGCAAACATAAGTTACAAAATGTGAGATTTCCTCTCAAAGGTAAAGAAACAGATCCAAAGATCCTCATTATTCTCGCCCCCACCCATGGAATGATAAAAAAGAAAAGAAAGGTCTGAAGAATTTCTCAGCTGATGGTTGAATTTGCCAGTCACTGTGACTTTGCCTTCTTTGCAAATATCTTCACACCTGGAGTCAAATCGCCGTGTGGAACTTTTGGTGGTGGGGACCCTGCCAATGAGAGAGCAAGCAGGATGCAGGCTTATTTATCTAAAGGAGGGGAGCCATCGCTGTGTCGTGGGGTCGCTGTGAGTCAGAACCAACTTGACAACAATGGGATGTTTTGTTGTTGTCTTAATTTTTTACCGTAATTAAGTAAAAGCTTCCAATCCGTCAGTTTTCCATACGCCTCTGTGCAACTCTGTCTGCTGTCCTCACCCTGTGAGAGCACGCTTTCCTTTTTCACTCTTGACTTCCCTTGTCTCCTCAACCAACACTTGTCCCTCCTCTGTGCCCCCTCCTCTCTCTAAGAAGAAACCAGAGGGACAGACTCATGTATATTCAGTGGTAAAGGACACGTGCCACCAGCATCCCTGTGGGTCCCCCAGTCTAGTCCACTCTTTGCCTCAAGTGTCAGCTTCAGTACTGGTTTCAGCTCTGGACCAGCAGCAAGTCTGGGGGCTGTGTTCCCAGAGGACCCTCCAGGGCACCCCGACCATCAGGTCTGGTCTTTTAGTAGAGCTCTGGGTCTGCACACCTCTGTATCTCGTGCTACATCAGGGACTCCACGGTATGTCCCCTGTCAGGGCTGTCGTTGGTGGTGGTGGGGCACCATCTAGTTCTTCTGGTCTCCTGCTGATGTTGTCTCCCAATCATCTGGATCCTTCTTTCTCCTTTTTTTTTTTCCTCTTGTCTTTGATGTTCTCAGTTTTCACCTGTTCCAGGTAGATTGGGACAAATTGATGTTCTTCAGATGGCAGCTTGCTGGCTTTTAAGACCCCCACATGCCACTCACCAACATGGAGTACAAAAGAGTCTCTTACAAAAAGACCATGCTGGTTAACCTCAGTGTCCCCTGAAAACATGGTCCCCAGATCCCTGTCCCTGCTTCTCTGTCATTTGAAATGTTGGGTTGAGTTTAGAAAACCTTCTAGCTTGTGGCGTAGTCAGGTTACGCTGACCTGCTCTCTACAATGAGCTGTCACTACCTTCGCCTAACCAATTTCCTGTCAACTATCTAACCTATGAATAACTCTCTCCCTCCCTTCCCCACTCCTGTAGCCATCAAAGAATATTTTCTTCTGTGCATAAGTCCTTTCTTAACTCCTTGTAATAGTGGCCTCATGCAATATTTGTTCTTTTGCAGCTGACTGGTTTCACTAAGCATAATGTCTTCCAGTTGATTCCAGCTTATGCTTCCTAAAGTCATCATTGTTCTTTATCATTGTAGTGTTTCATTGTGTATATATACCATAGTGTATTTATCCATTTATCTGTTGATGGTTACCTAGGTTGATTCCATCATTTTGCTGTTGTGGGCAGCGCTGCAATAAAAATTTGTGTGCATGTGTCTGCTCATGTGACAGCCCTTATTTCTGTAGGATATATTCCAAGCAGTGGAATTGCTGGATCATATGGTATTTCTATTTATTGCTTTTTAAGAAAGTACCAAATTGCTTTGTGAAGAGGTTGTGCCATTTTACATTCCCTCTAGTAGTGTAGAAGAGTTCCAATCTCCACAGCCTCTTCAACATTTGTTGTTTTGTCTTTTTTTGGACTATTGCCAGCTTTGTTGTGATGAGACAGCATCTCATTGTAGGTTTGATATGGATTTCTCTGATAGCTAATAATCGTGAGCATTTCCTCATGTGTTTTGGCTGCCTGGATGTCTTTTTTGATGAAGTGTCTGTCCATATCCTGTACCTGTTGTGTAACTGGGTTGTTTATCTTTTTCTTGCTGATATTTTGCTGCAATACCTTGTAGATTATGGAGATCAGACACTGATCCAACATGTAGTTGCCAAATATTTTTTTCCTAGTCTGTAGGTGGTCTTTCTACTCTCTTGATAAATCCTGGGATGAGCCTAAGTGTTTAATTTTTAATAGCTCCCATTTATCTATTTTCTCTTCTGCTCTTTGTGCATTGTTAGTAAGATTTTGTGTTCTATTTAAGCTGTGTGTTAGAACTTCCAGTGTTGTCCCTATTTTTAATTGCATAATCTTTATCATTTTAGATTTGATATTTAGGTCTTGATCTATTTTGAGTTAGTTTTGTGTCAGGTATGAGATATGGGTCTTATTTCATTTTGTTAGCAGGTGTATATCCAGTTCTGCCAACACCACTTGTTAAAGAGACTGTTTTTTCCACAGTTAACAACCTTTGGGCCTGTGTCAACTATCAGCTGTTGGATAGGTGGATCGTGTTGTTTCTGGATGCTCTATTCTGTCCATTGGTCTATCTATCTGTTTCTGTAGCAATACCAAGCTGTTTTGTTGACTAATGTGGCAATTTAATAGATTCTAAGTTCAAGCAGTATGAGGCCTCTGTTTAGGGTTTTTTTTTAATGATTTGCACAGGAACTGGATGGGAACAGGAGTCTTTGTAACCCTTGAGGCTACGCTTTCAACATTGCCTTATGAACCTGCTAAGAGACGGCTAAAACCCTCACAACTAGACTAATCATCGTATCAGCATTCCGGACAGTACTAAAAACATGTCATCACCCCAAGCGCTGTCCCCCTGTTGTGTATCTTCTCATTGTAAAATCAAGATTAATCTCAATCATCTGCAAAGAAGAACAAGGAGAGTTTCCAGATGTACAGCATCGTGTCAAAGGATGCCGTCAAGGGTTTCATTTTACCTCTTTCCACACAATGTCCGTGAGAGCAGCAGTCAGGAAATCATAAGATGAATAGCATTGGGCAAATCTGCTGCAGAGGTCCTCCTGAAAGTGTCATAAAGATGTCACTCTGAGGACTCAGGGGTACGCAACCCAAGCCGTGCCCTCTTCAGTCACCTCATGTGCAGGTGCACGCTGGCGGTCAATAAGGACTACCAAGGAAGAACTGATGCCTTTGAATTACAAGGTTGCCAGGGCATGTTGAAGACATCTGGATATTGGATATAATTGAATATACTTAATATTCAATATTCTTGACTACTGAATATAATTGAATATTGAATAGAGTTGAATACTGACTATGGACTGCCAGAAGAAGGAACAAGACTTACAACCAGAGTGCTGCCTAGGATGCAGGATGGCAAGACGTTGTCTTACACACTTTGGACAGGTCCTCAGGAGGGTTTGCTCTCTGGAGAAGGACACCAAGCGTGGTAAAGTAGAGGGTCAGCAAAAAAGAAGACCACTCTCGAGAAGACAGATCGACACGGGCTTCTCGAATGGCCTCAAGCCTGGCAGCAGTCGTGAGGAGGGTGCAGGACCACCGAGTGTTCGCTCTGTTGGACCCGGGGGTCACCAGACCTCAGAAGCGACTTTCCAGCACCTGACAACACAAACAAGAGGCCAGTGCAGGGGTCTGGTGGTGCTGTGGTTAGATAAGTGCCCGGCTGCTAACAGAAAGGTCAGCGATTCAAGCCCACCAGCTGCTCCCCAGGAGAAAAGACCTAGTGATCTGCTTCCAGAGACAGCACAGGCCAGGAAGCCCAACAGGGCGAGTCTCTTCTGTTATGTGGGGTCGCTGTGAGTCGGGACTGACTTGATGGCTTCTAATGACTAGAGAGGCTCCTGGGGTATCTGCTGCCAAGAGAACAAGTACCAAACGCCAGTCAGAGGTGGTCTGGCATTTATGCAGGGAAAAGTCTAGAAATTTTCTCTGGGAGTCTTTCTAGGGAGTCTTGGGAAAACTAAAGATTATAATTCAGTAAAGTATTGGCTAGAAATTACAGCTTTACCCATGGCTAGAAGCTTCCGTTATCAGTTTGATGAGAAACTTTGTGGACCCAGATGCTTGGGAGACGAAGAACATGAGGCCATGTCAGCCAATGAAAACTCTGTGGATCACATGGGTCCAATCTGCAGGCAATCAGGGGATAATGCAGGACCCCACTGCGCAGGGGGTCAACACGGGTCATGCGGCCATGGTTAGTTACCATCAGGCCTCAATGGTACTGAACACGTTGGTGTTTTCCTCCACACCGACTCCCATGAAACTGGTGTTGAGCCTAAACCTGGTGTGTATCTTCTCTTCATCAATTTAAGAATAATCTCCATCATTTACAGAGAAGAACAAAGAGTTTCTGGATATTAAAATGGTTAAATTGCTGACCCATTGGATACATGCCATAGAAACCTTTTAAGATGATGGTGTTGAAAGCCAAGCTTGGTTACCCGCAGAATGAGCTCTGTTTCGTAGCTTCACGACTCTGTCAGTGACCTGAGCTCATGCACTGTGCTGTGACTTGCTCCTGTGGCCTGTGTATGAATCCATGGTAGCACTAACATCCATTTTCCAAGGAGCAATACAAACTTGCCTGTCTTCACTGCTCTCTTTTCACAGAGAGGAGAACAGGCTCCTTCACCTGCACCTCCTCCTAGTCCTTTTCTTCCCAGAAGCTGTAGTTAAAGGGACCTAACATCATTAGCAGGGAGAAAACCCGTCAACTTGCAGGGTGTGTGTCTTTGTGGTCCAGTGCTGTTCTAACAGAAATACTGCAAGTGGATGTTTTTAACAAAGAGAAATTTATTCTGTCACCATCCAGTAGAACACAAGTCCCAGTTCAGGACATCAGCTCTGGGGGAAGGCTTTCTCTGATGGCTCTAGACGTAGGCCCTTGTCATCAGTCTTCCCCTGATGCACAGGGACCCTGAATCCAAAGGACACACTCGTCTCTGGGCACTGCCTCTTTCCTGATGGGGTAAGGTCTTCAGCTCTCTGCTTGCTTCCCCTTCCCTTACACCCCAAAAGATTGCTTCAAGGTACAAAGCAATCTTACACCCTGATCCTGCCCCACCAACACAGCCACGGCCCATTGTCCCTCGTTGGCATCATAGAGACAGCCTTTACAACAGGGACGAACATCACAGGACACCCAAAATCTTGGCCTAGCCAAATGGCTGCACATGTGTTCTGAGGGGACACAGTTCCGTCCATGACAGCGTGCTGTAGAGTGAGCTCTCCCTGCAGAACCTTTGGCAGTGAGCGTTGCCCTAGGATGGGTGATCTTAGAGTCTGTGCACAACACCAGTTGCAGAGAACCATTTTTAACTGTTGTTAGGTTCTGTTGCATTGGTTTCAACTCATAGCAATGCCACTGACAGAGCAGAACTGCCCCACAGGGGTCTCTAGGCTGTCACCTTGGGGTGCAGATGGCCAGGTGTTTTCTTCCACAAAGCCACTGTGTGCGCTCAAACCACTGACCTTTGGGTTAGCAGCCAAGCACTTCACCATCGCACCACCAGGGCTCTTCCTGTTCACTGGAGGGAAACTGAACATGGTCAGATGTTGCCCTTCCTCTGTTAAACGTGTGCAGTGAGCAGGGTTTAACTTCCGTTAGGTCTGTAGCCTTTCTCCATACCTGTGAAGTCCGCGGAAACCCTCCTGGGATACTGATTAAAAGTGGTGGCTGCTAACCAAAAGATCAGAGGTTCAAATCCACTAGGTTCTCCTTGGAAACCCTGTGGGGCATTTCTACTCTGCTTCATAGGGTGTTCCAGGTCAGAATGGACTCTGTGGCAGTGGGTTTTATACAGTCTGTATGCTGAGCAAACTGGACTGTATGAAAAACACAGCATCCGGATGGCAGAAAGACTCCTCAACAGCCTGTGTGACGCAGATGACACAGCCTTGCTCGCTGAGCGTTGAGCAGACCTGACGTACTTTTGGATGAAGATCAAAGAGCACAGCCTGCAGTGTGGATTATACTTCAACATCAAGAAAACAAATAGCTTCACAATTGGACCAGTAAGCAGCATCACAATAAACAGAGAAAAGGTTGAGGTTGTCAAGGATTTCGTTTTTCTTGGCTCCACAATCCACACCCACAGAAGCAGCAGTCAAGAGATCAAAAGAGGCATTGCACTGGGCAAGGCCGCTGCAACAGATCTCTTCAAAGTGTTGACCTTGAGAAAAGGTCAAAGATGTCACCTTGAGGACTGAGGTGCACCTGCACCAAGGTATTTTCAGTTGCCTCATGTGCATGTGAAAGCTGGACCATGACTAAGAAAGACAGAAGAAGAACTGACACCTTTGAATTGTGTTGGAGAAGAATATTGAATGTACCACACAGCCAAAAGAATGAATAGATCTGTCTTGGAAACAGTACGTTCAGGGTGCTCCTTAGAAGCAAACATGGTGAGACGATGTCTCGCATACTTGGAACATGTCATCAGCTGCAGGTGGGTGTCTGAGAGCATTGCATGGGGACGCCTGCCTGCCATGCTCATCAATGGTGTCCAGGGGCTGGAGGTAGTGGGAAAGGAAGGGACAGTCACTGTTCAGGAAGCGCTGGGTTTATGGTGATAGGAATTTTGGCAGTGGATATTGGTGACAGACTTCACAACATAATTGACACAATTGATGTCACTAAATTATACACCTGCAAAAGGTTTGATTGGCAAATGTTCTACTATGTGTGTGTGTGTGTATATATATATATATATATATATATGTAATTTTTATAACAGCCACAGAATACTCACCAAGGAGTCCTTCAGAAGCAATCTTCCTCACCCAAGTCATTTCTGCAATGCGCCATGGTTTCACGATATTCTTTCCCCCTGCAAATCAAAAAATTCAAGAAGCTATTAAAAGACAATCATGTACACTTCTGTCCTGGGATTGTTTCTGTCTTTGTAGCATCCTGGCCCCCATCCCTCATCTCTGAGGAAGCATTTTTTTTTTTTCTGGATAGAGTGATTGACATTAGGTACAAAGAGCCTGTAATAATATTTGAGCAGGTGGTACATTATTCTGTTGTCCGAGATTCAGTTCATTGGGTGGACCCTGGTGCAGAACTCATCTAATGGAAAAAAAAAGAAAATGTGATCGACGTTTGTTCAATGATTGTCTATGCTTGTACCAAACCACACTTTTCATGAATAAAAGAAATAAAAATTAACAGGATTTAGATGGGTACGAACAGCTGAATTAAAAATGCTCATCTTTTATTAATCAAATACATTTTGCATAAGAAGATTATTTTTATTAGCTTGGGCCAACATAACTCAATTATTATACATAATCATGGCATCAACTGGGCGATGACAATTTAATGCTGCTTTACAAAACCATAATTTGGCAAGGGCTTAGATAAGTCCAGTTCCTGTGGGTGTTCTTGCCACTTCTCTCAGTCATAGACAGCCCCAGAAGCGGCCCCCAAAGGCCCCCCGTTTGTGTGTGGCTGGTTGCCTGAAGCTGTTGTTGTTAGCTCTTGCTGGTGCCTGATTCCTGGTGACTCCGGAGACAGGGAGATCAGACCGTTGTCATCTCTAGGGTCTCCAGTGGCTGATGGTTTGGAAGTGGATCTCCAGGTCTTTCCTCCTGTTGTTAGATGCCGTGGAGGTGGCTGTGGTTAGTTCATGTTGCCGTCCATGTGACAGAAGACAGTGTTGCCCGGGCCTCTGCCATCCTCATGACTGTCCTCCTGTTTGAGCCCATCATTGTGGCTACTGTGTGGGCCCGTTTGGTCGAGTTTCCCTGTTTTCACTGACATTGTCTACTCTACCCGATGTGATATCCTTTCCTAGTGACTGATCTGTCTTGATGGAGGGTCCAAGGTAAGTGAGCTGAAGTCTTGCCACCCCACCTCTGAGGAGCATCTGGCCTTAGTCTGGAAGCGTCCGTGCACCCTGTTCAGTATCCCAGCCCCACGCAAGCTCCCGCTGGCAGATGGGAGGTGGCTGAGCACGTGGTGCTTCGGCTGGGGGTCTCTCACATGGCAGGGGAGCATTCTGTCCCTGAGCCACCACCGTCCCCTCGCTTACAGGCGTGGCAGCCAGGGTTTCAGTGCCCCTTTTGGAGGGACATGAGTCAACTCACATCAGCAGAGCTGTATTTCCATGCGGAGAGGACCCCATGCCGTTACTTCAGTTGTTGTAAACGGACAGGCTTTTCTCCTGGATTTTATTACCACTTTATTTTAAAAGCTTTTAAAAAGATTAATAATTTACTCATACTTTACATATTTTATGCTGTAATTAACTAGGTTCCTGTATTATTTGCAAGCAGATTCTGTGTGACAGCTGGCTCTGAATGAGCTCAAATCCTAGAGGACCAAAGTCATTTAAAATCCTACCAGGAGGCAAATTCTGGGGTCTCAGGGAGGGGAGCAGGGGAGCATAGGAGACCCATGGAAGGCTTTGGTGAACAAGGCCACCAGAGAGGACGTACTGGCTTGACCCCAGCTGACCACTGTCCATTAGGGACCCAGGCCAAGGGGACTGGAGGCTGAATATGGATGCTTATGTGAAATTTCTCTATTTTAAAAAAGCTTTCATAACTGGTTAAAAATTAGTTGAAAATCTGTATTAATTTCCTAGCAATGTCACAGCAAAGTCCCATGAACTTTTTGGCTTAAAGCAACAGAACCCTGTCATCTCACGTGACCCTGTAAGACAGGGTAGAGCTTCAGCATCAGGTTTCCAAAGAGCAGCTGGGGGGTTTGAACTACCAGCCTGTAGGTTAGCTGCTGTAGCTCCTAATGACATTGCCGCCAGGCTCTGCCTCTGCCAGCGACAAGTCTGAAATCAAGGTATGGCAGGTCCCCACTCCCTGTGAGGCTCTCGGACCTGCCCCCGGCCCGTCACCTGCTCCATGGCTTCTGGCATTCTCGGCTGCCCTTGGCCTGTAGACGCCTCACTGCTGTCTCTGCCTCCGTCTTCACACAGTTGGCTGCACAGTATGTCCACATCGATTTTCCTCGTCTTATAAAGAGGACAAGAGCCATTGGGTGCTGCACACAGTTAAGCGCTCAATTACTAGCCAAATGGTTGGCTGTTCAAACCCACCCCAGGCGACTTGGAAGAAAGCCGTGGCCCTCTACTCCTGAAAAATCCACCACTGAAAACACGATGGAGTCACTGTGTTATAGAAAAATGAAGAAGCGAACGACACCCAGGAGGAGGCAACGGGCAGTTTATTACGTCAACGGGCCAAATGGGACCTCTGCAGTTTCCAAAAAAATGGCCCCGAGTCAAGTTTTGAGTCCCTAGTTATAGTGTAGTCGTGGTTGAGACAAATGGGGTGAGCGGGCGGAGTTCTGAGGAGGGGGGCATCCTGCTAGGTGTGTGGGAGGCTTTGATAAGGGGAGCATCTTATCAGGCAGGCATGAGATTCGTCAAAGGGAAATATCCCATCTGGCAAGGGAAGGGGGCTGGGCTGGGAAAGGAAAACGGGAATGGGGTTATCGAATCTCCCCAGCTGGGGACCGGTCTGGGAAAGGAAATAGGAGTCTCCAGCCAGCCAGGGAGTCGAGCTGGGAAAAGGAAAAAGGGAGTATCTGGCCAGCCTGGGAGCCGGGCTTATCAAGGCTGAGTGCCCTTGTCTGGCAAGAGCTGCTGTGAAATGAAGGGGGAGTTAGGCGGGTGTAGGAACAGCAAGGAGTGGGGGGAAGGAAAAATTTTCAGTCTCTATATTAACTGTGAGTCAGAATCGACTTAGTGGCAGCTGACAACAAAGGGACATCAGTTCCAGGGGACTTCGGGCCACCCTCATCCAGAATGACCTCGTGTTAACTTGATGACATCTATAAAGACCTTGTTTCCAGATGGGGTCACTCTCACGGGCTCTGGGTAGATGTGCATTTAAACACTTAGCACCTTAGATGCAACACTCCTGCTGAGACTACTGCTCTGATGCCCTGGGCGCTGGAATAGACTCTATCAGAGATGCCCCTATCTTGTAGAGCTCCTGGCATCAGTAGAGTGAATGAAGCTCCTTCTTTTCAGCTTCCCCTGTTATACTGTTATGATGTTTCCAGCTCGGTATGGCTCAATGAGGAGTCCATGGGCACCGAGAAGGGTTAAGCACTACTAGCCAGAAGGTTGGCGGTTCAAATTCACCCAGAGAAGTCTCGGAAGAAAGCCCTGACCATCTGCTTCTGAAAGCTGAGGGCCTTGAACGCTGTGTGGGGCACAGTTCTATTCTGCATTGCTGCATTCTGTATCAGTCAGGGTCAACACGAAGGCAGATAGTACCACAGCATGGCTAGACTGACAGTTTGAAGGACATCAGTTGCTGAATTAGAAATTAGACTGGGTTGAGGGGAATGTAAGAGCAGCCAGCCTGAGGAACCCGGGCTGAAAGTGGACCTCTGCATCATTAAACCTCGTCCCCTCATCCGGCAGATCGGACGTGCTGTTGGGTCAGACTCATAGAGTTTGCTCGGGGTCTATAAAAACTGCAGCCTGGAAAACCCTACAGGGTGGTTCTCCTGTGTCCTAGGGGTCACTGTGAGTCAGAATCCATTCAGCAGCACCTAACCACAACAAGGAGCCCTGCAGACTTAGTGGCTGACGAGCTCAGGCTGCTACCAAAATGGTCAGCAGTGCAAATCCACCAGCGGCTCTGTGGAAACCCTATGGGCAGTTCTACTCTGTCCTGTAGGGTTGCTATGAATCAGAGCTGACAGCAAGGGGTTTCAGGTTTTTGGTTTGACAATACCACCACCTAACACCTAAGGAGACCCTAGGCGGTGCAGATGGTTGGGCACTGGACTGCTCACAGAGCCCATGGGAATTCCGACCCAGAGAGACGTATCTGGGAAGAAAGACCTGGCGATCTGTCTCCTAAAGGTCAGAGACTAGGTCTGCTCTGACATAGCTGGGGTCATCATGACTCAGAGCTGACTCAAGCAGCAACTGTCCCTCATAATCTCTGCCACGCCATTGCAAATAACTTTGTGACTCATGACTGGAGGATGTTTTCTACAAGAAAAAAAAATTTGTTTTCTGAGTTTTGATAAACTCCTCCAGTTATTCAAACTGGAAGCCGTTGTTGAGAAGAACAAGCAGAGAACTTTGTAGAAGGTAAACACATTTTAGCTGTGAAGTCTTATGGAAAGAAGGTACCTGGTTAATTGCACTTGGCGTGAACTTTTCAGCTTGTTGCTTGCAGTTGCAAACCACATTTTCTTCCAGTTGAATGAGAAACAAGTTGAATGAGAGTCATGATGTCCAACTCTTTCTTTTTTCTCCCTTTGAAAAGACGGCTAAAGCCCTATTGAATTTTGGTTTTTAAAAAAACCCTGGGGAAATCTGTTGGGTGCCAATCGTGATGAATATTAGTGGACTCCTTAGGAGCTCTGGCACAAGTTGTAACAGAACGTTGTGTTCAAAGTGGGTCCGTCCATCGTGACCAGCTGCTGCTGTTTGTACCTGTGTGAAGACAAACACAGCTCATTGTCCAGTGAATTTCATACCACGGTGTGCAGGAATCTTGAGGGTCTCCAGGCTTTCCTGGACAGGCAAAAAAAAAACAAAAAAAAACATTTCCATTGAGTGGATTTCACCCCCTGGCGACCCCTGTGTCATGAAGCAGAACTGCCACACAGCATTTCCAGGGGTGTGACCTCGATGGAGGTGGATCGCCAAGCGTCTCATGGTGTCTTTGGAGGGATTCAAACTGCTAGTCTTTCAGCTAGCACCTGAGCAGACTTTCTCTATGGCACCCAGGGACCCATCTGGGACAGGCAGGAGGTGCATTCCAGCTTAGAAGATGGGTAATAAGAGGAATTTCAGGCCCAATACTGAGGATAATAAAACTGCCACAACATCTTTTGGAAACTGTGGTGGCTTAGTGGTTAAGAGCTTGGCTGCCGACCCAAAGATCTGCATTTCAAATCCACCAGCCCCTCACTGGAGACTCTATGGGGCAGTTCTGTCCTGTAGGGTCACTCTAAGTCAGAATTGACTCTATGACAAAGATTTTTGTTGTGGTGGTTGTCATTTTTTAGTGTCTTCGGTGCCTGTCTTTGGACTGCCTAAAATTTCCATTAAATAACAAAAAATGTGCCCCTTCACCCCATAAAGAATAAAGAAGAACAACTGAAATAAAGTTTGTGTAAAATTCCCCAGACTTGAAGTACTTTAAAACTTGTGTAAGAGCTCCTTTGTTTCTAAAAATACGGGATTAGAAATCACAATTCAGAGAGAGTTCTTCTTCCTGCATTACTCAGACACCCAAGTCAACCCGTCAGTGTCACGTCCCCGCTGACTCAGGGGCCACCTGTGTGGCAGCATGGAACTGTCCTCTACAAGGATTGCAGAGGCCAGTTTTCCAAAGCAGGTCACTGGCCTTTCCCTCTGCTCTTCAGCCTGAAAGCTGCACGGAGCCCTGTTGGACATCACAGCACCCCAGACGCCCCCTCGGGCAGAGGGCTGGTGGTGGCACAAGAGCTGCCCTGGCTGGGAATCCAGCTCCCGTCTCCCTCCTGGAGGCTGGACAGCCCACCACCACACACCACAGCCTTCAAACACTGTCTCACAGGTTGCAGCCGTTGTTGCTGGGTGCTGTGGAGTCCCTTCCCACGTCTGGCCATCTTCTGTGTTACAGCGGAGAAGCCAGTGGCACCTTCCAGCTCTCCCTGCGCAGACAGCTCCCACTTCCTGGTACAGGACCACAGCGACACCTGCTGTCCCCGCCAACACAGCCGAGTGGGAGAGAGAGCACTCGGACCCCGTGGGCAGCCAGTTAGGAAGGGGAAATGGAGGAGCTTGCCAGCAGGCCCTCCGGGAGAGATTCCCAGCTGAGCATAAGAGCATTATTTTGTTATGACTTGAAATAAAATAAAACACTGCATCAGAGAAATGTCCTGCCCTAGAAAATGCAAGCTACTGGGATGATTTCCCGCCTTTTTCTTTTCTTATGTATTTATTTACTGTACTGGTAGTTCAGCAGGAGAGAGAAACTAAATTAGACCCTCTGTTAGTGTTGATGGGTGACCCTCGGTGGGGCTGACAGGCACTGCTCTAGGTTACTGATCGAAAGGCTGAGGCGAGTCCACTTGGAGGTGCCCACGAAGAAAATCCTGGTGATCTACTTCTGAAAAATCAGTCCCTGAAAACCGTATGGACAGAGTTCTGCTCAGACGCACAGGGGAGGTCACTGTGAGTTGGCAGCTGGGACCGTGTTGCTGGTGACCGATGGGGCGTTCTTGCCCTGTCCCACAAAAGCAGGGAAGAAAGGAATCTCACTGCATCAGGAAACTTCTGGCATGCTTTGTTAGCTTGTGCTTGGTGCCCCGGGAAAGGGAAAGTAAGTTGTGTAGGATTCTGCGCTGGAGGGTCAGTCAGGTAGAAGAGGTTCTTGTAACGATGATGATGACTGCGGATGGTTAATGAATGCTTCCCCAGTGCTTTTCCAGCCCCGTTTTGATGTTAACACACTTAAGCATTATACCAATCCCAGGGGGAAAGTGCTGTTACTAACTAACCTCCTCTTCCATCTGCATAAAGCCAAGGGACAGAGGTGTTAAGTAACACGCCGGAGGTTACACAAGTAGCTTACAGAGACACATCTGAACCAACGCGTGAACGGTGCAGATTTTAGGATTCTTCACTCTCCTGTTTAATGACTGCCATGATTACAGCAGAAGCAAGGAACTACAGCAAAATTCAGTGGGAAAGGTTATACAAATTACAGGGATTAGGAAACCTTTTCTCAGAAGAATCAGGACTTCTGATTGCAGTTGAAGGAGGAGTGGGGTTTTAAATATACAGATAGTGTGAAATTGCCATCCAGTCAACTGTGACCCATGGTGAACCCTGTGTGTCAGAGGACAACTGTGCTTTGCTGAGTTTTCGGTAGCAGATCTCCAGGCCTTTCTTCTGAGCTGCCTCTGGGTGGACTTGAACCCACAACCTTCCATTTAGAAGATGAACAATGAACTGTTTCACCATCCAGAGGCCCAGTGGAAATATTAGAGGGGAGTGTGATCCAGTTAGAGTAGGAATGGGAAGGTGGGGAACTGGGGACGAGATGTGGACATCCTGAGAGGTGACAGGCTAGGTGGGCTTCCTGGAGGAGGAGGCACCCTGGGGGACTGAGAAAGAAAAGTGCCCCCTGACACCCTGCATGGGGAACCCTGAGATCTGCAGACCCCGTAGAGCAGCCAAGGTATGGATGATGCCCGCTGAGAATAAGAACGTGAGTATAATTCACACAGGGATGGGAAGTGCAGGGAAGTCCTTTCCACTTCAGTGATGGAAAAATGTAAAGCATACTGTTAACACCATTTCAACACAGGTAATTCACAATAAACATTCCTTATAAAATATTCAAACCCTGCAGAGAAAGCTGCATGCCCTTGAATCACAGCCCATTTGCCTCCCTCTTGCCTAGATGTAACTAACGGTATGGTTGGGTGGACAGTCTTCTAGAGCTTGTCCTCAGCCTTCCCTGGAGAGGGCTGACGATGGTGAGGAACTGTGTGTGTTCGCCTGGTAACAGTCACACGCAGGGCTTATCCAGCAGTGCATGACCGGGCCCTCCGGCATGAGTGCTGGGCGCTCTTTTCATGTCAGTGCTGATAGGTCCTCCGGGCGGTCCCTGCAGGGACGGGCTCTCTCTGGGGCTTGTCTCGGTGTCAGTCCGCGCCGCAGTGTGGGTCCTGGCTGGAGCCCGGGGCTGTGTGTCTTTCCTTCCGTGGACTGCGAGGAGATGTTGATGGTAGCGCCGGGGGCCACCTGCTTGGAAAGTGAGTAACCAGTTGCCCCCGATGGGCTCTGACTCATGATACCCATGCCTGCGTCAGAGCAGCACTGCACCCCGGATGGTTTTCTGTGGCTGATTTCTCACAAGGAAATTGCCAGGCCTTTCTTCCAATGGGCCTTTGTGTGGGCTTGAGCCTTCAACCATTGGCAGCACCCAGGGACTGCCTGTACTCAGGAGATCTCTCCAGTGACCCTCCACTGTCACCGTGACAGTTCGACTCCCACCAGTAGTCACCAGGACCCCCGACTCTCTCCCCCTTGGCCAAATGCGATATTGTCAGATTCTTCCATGCACGCTGTTTGGCTTGGCTTTTCGTTGATGGGTACTGCGTTTGGTCCTGTGCTCATGTTCGCTGACTGTGTCTCGCCAGTAGCTGAGTCTCCAGTGAGCGTGGGTCAGTGGTATTTCAGGGTCACACCACAGCCGGCAGGATCGTGTGCACACAGGAAAGAGGACTGGGACGGATCTTTTGAAACAGCCAGGAGACCGAGGTGATCCCTCGCTGTGTGTGCGGTGTGGTGCAAGCTACTGTAAGACCTGTGTTCCTGCTTAAACCCCAAAGCCACCCTGCCAGGACAGTGCTGTCACCCCCCTGTCCAGTCCCAACACAGAAGCTCAAAGAAGCAAACTCACTTGTCTGGGGTTACAGTGTTAGAAAGCAGTAGAGACTCGATGGAAATTGGAACCCCATCTTTAACCAGCTGTCATGGATTGAATTGTGTTCCCAGAATGTGTGCTGTACATTTTAAGAGCTTAATAAACATTGTTCAGTGAATAGCTTAGGCAAGCCCTCACAATGGTTATCAGTAAAATGAAGACTTATTTGGGGGGTGGGGGGAAATGTGTGCTGTAAATCCTGAAGTCTTATGCCTGTGATGTGATCCCATTTGGGAACAGGGCTTTCTTTGTCACATGGGTGAGACCATCTCAGTGTGGAATGTGTCTTAAGGCATTCTCCTGTCTGATCTGAAATGAGCAAGTCAGGCACCAGGAAGGAAGCACAAATGGAGGGAAAGATACAGCCCTGTGAAGATTGCCAAGGAGCACGGACAACCTGAGACAAGGAGGTTCCCCGGAGGGGACACAGAGAGCCTTTCCCTGGAGCCAGCACCCTTCACTTAGGCTTCTCGCCTCCTACACTGTGAGAAAATAAATCTGTGTTCCTTAAAGTCACCCAGTTGTGGTGTAGCAGCACTCGATGAACTAAGATACCATCCCTGTCCTGAATCCCCTTGGGATCCTGTTGAAGACGGAGGGGTAAACAGAGATGAAACACACTGCCATCAAGTCTATTCTGACTCATGGCAATCCTAGGACAGAATATAACTGCCCCATGGACTTTATAAGGGGCATCTGCTGGATTTGAACCGCCGACCTTTTGGTCAGCAGTCGTATCTCTTAACCACTATGCCACCAGGGTTTCTAAGCAGGGATAAGGAGCCCAGTAATTTCACAGAATCGAGGATTTAGGAAGCTATCAGTTTCCAGCTGCCTGCCTAATGCAACCCAAGGTGAGATTTTTAATAAATTGCTCCACAGTCTGTATATATCCTTCAAGGACAACAGGTTAAGAATCGGGTGGGTTCCAAACCACTGCTGGATCATTCTCCAGCTCTGCAACGTGGAGCGAATCGCTTACCCTCTCTGGGCTCGTGAATGCACAGGTCCAGTGAGAATAAGAATTGGACATAGACAGATAAAGTAGGGGTCCCCCGGCACAATGTGTAAGCCCTCGGCCGCTAAGGGAAAGGCAGGTGGTCCGTGTCCCCCCTCTTCCAGGCTCTGCAGTGGGAGAGCTGCACAGTGGGGAGGCTGATGGCGGGGGGCAGTTTTCTGTCACAGTTTCAGTGGGGGACCATTGGAGAGTATCTACCAAATATTAGCAGTCCCTGAGCAGAAACCCTGGTGCGTAATGGTTAAGTGCTTTGTCTGCTAACCGAAATGCCGGAAGCTTGACTCCACCAGGTGCTCTTTGGAAACTCTATGGGGCAGTTCCACTCTGTCCTGAAGGGTTGCTATGAGTTGGAATTGACTTGCTGGCTGTGGGGTTTTTTTTGTGTTTTTTTTCCCCTTGGTCTGGGTGGTACAAATTGTTCAGGTGCTCAGCTCAGGTAGACAAGTAGTCTACTCTGCCCAATATGGTCACTGAGTCTGAATTGACTCAGTGGCAACAAATTTTATCCCTGCTTCTCCCCTCCCCCTCCGTCTTTACCCAGGATCCCAAGGAGACTCGGAACAGGGGGATGGCTTAGTTAACGCTGCTGTAACAAATACCACAACCTGGTGACCTGCCCTCATAAAGGTCAACCGAGACTCCCCTATGGAGTAGTGCTCCTCTGTCACCTGGGGTTGTTGTAAGTCACAATCTACTCAACAGCACCTCACAACAACAGATCCCTACACAGAATTCAAAACATCACCCGTTAAGCACTCGGCACCGAGCTGAGCCAGTGCACTGGCCGTCAGCGCTGGAGCCCGCGGCCCTGCTGAACACGTGGCCTCAGCTGGTGCAGGGCTGTCCACGCAGTCCACAGGGCTGCAGGCCCGAGGCCTGGATAGACTCAGAGGGAAGAGTTCGAAGGAAATGCTCCACGGGCTCAGATGTCACAAAGAAAAAGTGTGTCATCCCTGATCCATTTCAGCCTGGGCACCAAAACGTCGTAAAATCTGATGGCTCATTTTTATTCTTTGCCTCCACTAACCTCACTTCGGCTTCGCCCTAGCACAGCAGACAGGTTCCCTTGATAAAAAGCAATCTTTTCAAAGTCAGCGATGCCTGGCTGTCTGCAGATTCCACCCTTGTCTCACGCTTATGAAATCTTGTGCTCTCAATTTCTAAAGCCCCCATCAAGGAAGGAGACACACCGCTGGGTGCGTTTTTTAACTCCTGCCCCCCTGTCCACAACAAAGTTACAAATCCCTCTCGATCTCGTATTTCAAAAACCGGAACTTCCACCTGAGGGATGCTGTTAGAGAACAAACAGCCTGTCTTGGAAGAAGTACAACCAGAATGTTTCTTAGGAGCGAGGATGGTGCTACTGCAGCTCACACACATGGGACTTGTTATAAGGGACTAGGCTCCGGAGAAGGACGTCACGCTTGGCAGAGGGTCAGTGCGAAGGAGGAGGAGGACCTTCACAGAGTTGAATCGACACAGCGGCTGTAACAATGGACTCGGGCGTAACAACAGTTGTGGGCATGATGCAGGCCTGGGCAGTGTTTCCTTCTGTTGTAGTCACGCAAGGTGACTGTCAGTAGGAACTGACTCAACAGCACCTAACAACAGTGTTTGCAGATCAGCAAGTGCCTTCAGACAGGGGCGCTCATTCCATCGGTGCCTTCTCCCTTCCTGTCCTGCCTCGTGGCTCTTCTGGTTTGAAGGGAGGCCTGCATCTCACGGTGACAGGCACGCACACGGAAATAAAATTTGTACACACGCCACTCACTGGACATGGGCCCTCTCCTTATCTCCCTTCTGCAGGCAAGGGTGCTTTCCCACAAGCGGGCGTGCGCACTGAGTGTTATTACCATTGCCGGATTACCGTTACCGCACGAACTGGCAAGTGTTCCCATCACAGGCGTGCACGCTCGTGAGTGTTACTGTCACAGGTGTGTGTGCTCGTGTTCCCATCCAGGCGTGCACGCTCATGAGTGTTACTGTCACAGGCGTGTGTGCTCGTGTTCCCATCCAGGCGTGCACGCTCATGAGTGTTACTATCACAGGCGTGTGTGCTCGTGTTCCCATCCAGGCGTGCATGCTCATGAGTGTTACTATCACAGGTGTGTGTGCTCGTGTTCCCATCCAGGCGTGCACGCTCATGAGTGTTACTATCACAGGCGTGTGTGCTCGTGTTCCCATCCAGGCGTGCATGCTCATGAGTGTTACTATCACAGGTGTGTGTGCTCATGTTCCCATCCAGGCGTGCACGCTCATGAGTGTTACTATCACAGGCGTGTGTGCTCGTGTTCCCATCCAGGCGTGCATGCTCATGAGTGTTACTATCACAGGTGTGTGTGCTCCTGAGTGTTACCATTGTAGGTGTGTGCACTGATGAGTGCTACCGTCGCAGGTTTGCGTGCTAATGAGTGTTACCACGGCGTGCTCACCCCGGGCGTTCCAAGGGTTCACTGACACCCTCTTAGACTCATCATTCCCTGGAATCTGAGAGGGGCTGGTAGGCAGGAGAATCATCCTTCCTCCACTGTGGTGATCAGCAGCTACTGTGCACCAAGCCCTGGCTGAGTTCCAGGCACAGGTCTGAACCAAAACTCTCAAATGTGTTTCCCTCAAGTCAATTCCTGCTCCTAGCCACCCTGTAGGATAGAGCAGAACTACCCTGTCTTAGTCATCCGGTACCACCTAAAAGTAATGTCATGAGTCAACAGCATTAAACAGAGAAATTCTATTCTGTCACAGTAGGCTATAAGCTCAAATTCAGGGCGTTAGCTCCAGGGGAAGGCTTTTTCTGTTGGCTCATGAGGAAGGTCCTTGTCATCAGTCTTCCCCTGGACTGGGAGCTTCTGAGGCTCAGGGACTAGGGATCCTTTCCACAGGCTGTGCTCTGCTCCCAGCACTGCTTCTTCGTGGTGTGAGGTCCCGGTTCTCTGCTTGCTTCCCTTTCCTTTATATCCCAAGAGATGGCCTCCGGCACAGTACAGTCCTAGAGATTGCATCCTGCCTCACCAGCACAACCACCACCTATCCTCCCTCATCAATATCGTGGATGCAGGGTTGACAATGCACAAGAAAATCATTCAGTATTGGGAATCATCGCCTAGCCGAATTGTTACACATATTTTGGGGGGATACAATTTAGTCTATAACAGGCCCTATAGAGTTTCCAAGGAACAGGCAGTAGATTTGAACCGCCGACCTTTTGGTTATCCGCCGAGCTCTTAACCACTGCACCACCAGGGCTCCAGGCACAGGTCTGAGCATTATGAGTTCGTAGTTCTTAGAATATCTTGCAGAGGCCCTGTGTGGTACAAGGTGCAAAGGTTTGATGGTGCTACTCCCCAAAAGGTTGGAGGTTCAAGTCCACCTAGCCCATCACGCCTTGTGGTCTGCAGAATTACCCGGCACGCCCAGTCCCAGGGAGCCCACGCAGCCTAGCTAAAGCCACCTTACTCTCTATGCGCAAGCTTCCCCAGCAACTCCAGCTTGTTGTGACCTTCTCCCCGGGAGCAACCCTTGGGCCACCCTGTGTCTCATGGCGGGGGTATGGGCCCCCTTGTGGCTCTGGGGTGTGAGTCTAATCAACCTGTTACTCTCTCTGGTCTCTGCCCGGAACCTGACTTACCAACATGGTAAAAGAAGACTTTCAATTCTTACTTTATCTATTATCTACTTGTTTATAGCACTCATAGTTTACAAAAATACTTCCAACTGATGAAAATACACTTATTTGCCCTACATCAATGCCTACAAAGTCCTTTCTATTCCATTTTTAGCACTGTGAGTCTTCAAACACATAAATTGGTATCACAGCATTAGACATTTCTAGGATCAAAACTGTGAGAATCCCAGCATCATAAACATCTTTGAAACAACTTTTTTTTTTTTTTTTTTTTTTTTTGCCACAAAGATGACGTTCCTGACAGACCAGGACTCTTCATTTTGTCTTGTAATCTTTCTGATGTTGTTATGAAAACATCAACTATGCTCATATAGTTCAAAGAAATAACTTAAATAGTGGAAACGGCAGTAGTGTGTCCTGCAAGCAGTCTCAGTCCTAAGTTTAGGACCATGCTTTTGAAGATAGAGGCCGTATTTGTCCCCCAGGATTGCGTTAACAAAATTCCACAAACTGGGTAGCTTCAGAGAACAGAAATGTAGTGTCGCATGGCTCTGGAGACTGCTGTTGTCAGGTGCCAACCTGTCGGTTCCAACTCACAGGGACCCAATGTACAGCACGACAAAGCACAGCCTGGTCCTGCGCCATCCTCACGGTTGTCATTATGCTCGAGCCCAGCGTCGCAGACGAGGACTCTGGGATCGGGGCGTCAGTCACGTTGATTCCTTCCGACAGCTCTGAGGGAGAGCGTGTCCCGTGCCTCTCTGGTGGCCTCAGTGGCTTCAGGCATTCTTTGGCTTACAGCTCTGCCTCCTCCAGTCTTTGCCTCTGTCTCCACGTGATAGTCTTCGCCTCTGTCTCTGTTTCTTCGCCTCCTTCCTACACCACGTCTTTCTGGAGGACACAGTCAAACCATAGCAGGTTAATGTAGAGACAGCGGATGCTAGCGTTAGGAAGATGAGTCAGGCTGCATCGTGAGACACTGGGGTTGGTGCTGGTGGCACAAAAAGCAATGCCAGTTCCCCCAGGTAGGGACACACGTGGAGCCCGTCCTCCTCAGGCTCTAAATTATAACCCAGAGACCCCGCAGAATTCAGGTGTGTTTCGGGGCAGTCATGCTCTGTGTATCTTTGTTTAGCAACTTACTCCACAAATAGTTGATCGCACATGAAAGCCCAGCAGGGGTCACTCAGAAAAGAAAGACAATAAAACGCGTGCGTGTGAATAACCACCTGAAAAATGTGATTAAGCATGAGTGTCATCTGCGGCCTGGTGTGATGGCCATCCTCAAGGTTTCTTTTACTCTTGAGCAGGATTATGTGATGCCTTTGATTCTGCCCCACAAATTCATTGACATTCGTTTCTGTTTAGTGGGATCTGTGAGCAGCACATTCAATATTTTTTGTTCCGTTCTTCTTTCAACTAAACTCCAAAGATAAAAGATATTTTAGTTCAGAGAAGATGAAGTTGTTCTTTTAGTGAGCTGTGTATTTGAACGGCACATTTTCAGACGTGGATTAAGAGAACGTCATGCAAACCATATTAGATGCGTCCCTGTTTGTTTTCAAATCAGCATAAATCTCTCTTTTCCAGGCCATTAGCCTTTCTGATCAGATAGAGTGTGTTTGTGTGTATAGATAAACACATTTGCACATGTCTACAAATATAGAAGCTACATACTGAAAATCATCCAGGGGATTGTAACCCACTGCCTTTGAGCTGATCCCGACTTCTAGCTTCCCTGTGTGTGTGGAAAGTAGAACTGTGTTTCACGAGGTTTTCAACGGGCAGTTTTTGGAAGTTGATTGCCAGGCTTCCCTTCTGTGGTGTCTCTGAGTGGGCGCAGAGCACAGGGGACTGACCTGTTGACGCTGCCCAGGGACTCCCCATCAAAATGTGGGAGAGACGATCAAGTCGAGTAGAGTCCCTCCGAGCTTGTAAGTCACGATGGCTCAGGTCCTGGTCACCAGCATGGCCACTGTGGGTTTTGTGGATGCTGTTTCCACAGCTCAGCCAGCACCACCTGAGGCAGATGGGTCGGGGAGGAGGGTCCAGGACAGAGGGGAGGGCTGGGGCCAGCTTGGCCATTGGCCCACGGCCTCTCAGGCCTTCAGACAGGGTGGAAACCTGCTCCGCCCACCTGTTTGCTGGGCTGGAAGATGCGGTGAGTTTGTTTGCCCTGAAGTCTGCCCAGACTGGCGGTCAATGGTGAACCTTCAGCACGCCCACCGGCCACGGCTTATTCAAAGTGAAATGATCCTGTAGCCCCCAGGGGCTGGCTGAGTGTGCTGGCTGTGTTGTGGGGGGCAGCCACGGTCCCCGCCTGGCCTCAGCACTCCTGCTTTCTGCCTTGCTCGGTAGCTTCACCCCTGTTACCTCATTTTCTTATTTACAATTATATGGTAATACCACCCCTTCCCTACTGCTGTTGGGAGGACTGGCTGTGAGGATGGGTGACCTTTCGCTCCAGGCCTGTCCCTCAATAAGTGCTCAATACACATGACACCTGTTGCGTTGTTGTGAGATTACAGTCTGCATCTGCCTGGTGTGCACAGTGCGTACAGCGTAGTGGAAGAGTGTGGGTTCAGTCGTCGAGCTGTTGTTGCTCTTGTTGCCAGATGACAGCCCGCATCTGCTTGGTGTCCATGCTGTATGTGGGATGTTGGCAGAGGGTGGGTTCTTCAGTCACTGAGCTGTCACTGTTGTTGCCAGTGACTTGGCGGTGACTCGTGACGCCCTCGCTTCGTGACGGCTGCTGCTCCTGTGTCAGTCGTTTCCTCGCGACCCTGGCCCCTGCTGTAGCATCCGTGAAGTCCTTTTCCTGGCAGATGCTCTTTCCTATGGCATGTCCAAAGTGGGCGAGTCCAGCTCTCACCTCCCTTGCTCCGGAGGAATATTCTTGCTGTATTTCTTCTAAGATGAACTGGTTCGCCCTCCTGGCGTCCACCGTGGGTTCAGTCTTCTGCCCTGATGCCCCAGTTGTAAGGGCTCTGTTCTTCTGTCCTGGCCATAGCCATCTGTAAAGCTCCCCCTTTGCGGAGAAGCAAAGCTGGAGTCCTCTTGGAAGCCGCACAGCCTGTCGTGACGGAAGCTGTGTTTTCCTGCACTCCTGCCCCACGGCCACACCCCTGCTATGTTGAGTCAGCTACCTCAGTAGCTGCAGACCCAGGCTGCCTGGTCCAGAGTGCCTTCACGCACCTGACGTCAAAAGGAAGGAGAGATGGAGGATCTTACTGCAGGGGTCCCGGAGACCAGAGCCGTGTCCTTCAGCCTTCGGTAGACCCTGGGGCCGTCTTCTTCCCTCTGCCCCAGCACTCAGCTCTTAAGTAGAGGCCCTTAGAAACAACCACACAATTACTGCCTGTGGCCTCAGTACACAGGGTGGCGTGTTTGGCCCAGGCAGCACTTTTTAACTTGTCCTTCTGGGAACTATCGCAGAGATTAAAAAGCAGAACCCCATAATGCGCCCCCAATTCTCATCCTCTGTCTGTAGTGATTAGCAACTCCTGGCCGATGTCTGCACAGCGGTGAAGAGCACAGGGTAACTGCTACGTGCTTGGTTTGGGAACAGCGCAAACGTGGTCAGCGAAGGTCGCCGTGACGCAGCCAGCCTCAGGCGCGTTGGGGCCTCTGCGCGTCGGCTCCTCCGCCTTCCCCAGAGGCTGCGGGAGGCGCGGGGAGCAGCTCCCAGCCCCGGGCCCGCAACCGACACGCTTCCAGAGGGAGGGAGAAAAGAAAAGAGGTCCGCGGCAGTGCTGACATACGGAGCACACGGGGGGCCAGAGGCAGCACTCTCAAGGGAACCCGGACCGCCAGGTGAACTTCTGGTGTGGGAGGAAAGTACACGCGTGTATGTGTGTATGTGTGTGCATGCACACGCACGAGCACCTGCGTGAATATGCACGTGTATGTGTGCGGGTGCATGTGTACAGCTCTGCATGTGTGGTGTTGGATGCGTGGGTGTGGGTGTGTGTGCACACAAGCACAAGGGTGAATTTGTGTGTCTATGTGCATGTGAACATACGTACATTTGTGTATGTGCGTGTGTGTGTGCCCACATACGCCATACCCTGGCACTACTCCATAAATACTAAACACTGCACATTGGTTGCTATGAATGACCCAGCGTCGTTTTAAGAAAATAACTGTAGAAGAGCTCCAGCCAGCACGCTCCTTGGACGTAAAGATGCGGAGACTGTGTTGTGTGCACTTAGGACTTGTTATAGAGGGACGAGTCCCCGAGGAAAGACATCATGCTTGGGGCCTTAGTCATCTGTCTAGTGCTGGTGTCATGGAAATACCAGAAATGGATGACTTTAAAACAAGAAATTCTATTTTGTCACTGTCCAGTAAGCTCAAAGTCCAAAGTCAGGGTGTCAGCTCCAGGGGAAGGCTTTCTCTGTTGGCCCTGGAGGAAGGTCCTTGTTCTCAGTCTTCCCTGGACTGGTAGCTTCTGAGGTGTAGGGACCCTGGTCCTTTCCAAAGGAGGCTCTCAGCCCCTGGTACTGCTTTCTTTCTTGATGGTATGAAGTCCCCAGATATCTACTTTTGGGGGGGAGTTTCTCTTTATATCCCAAGATGCTGCCCCAACACCACAGCACAGTGCCACACACTGAGCCCTGCCTACCAACGCCGCTGCTGCCCAGCCTCCCTCATCAACGTCACAGAGGCAGGACTCGCAGTATCTGCTGTCCTGGGGACCATGACTAGGCCGAATTTCAGTGCACGTTTTTTGGGGAACACAACTCAGTCCATGACACTTGGTAAAGTAGACAGTCATCAAAAAAGGGAAAGACTCAGTGAGATGGATTAAGACTGTGGCTGCAGCCACAGACTCAAGTGTCACAAGGGCTGTGAGGATGGCAAGAACGGGGCACTGTGTCCTTCTCCTGTAGATGGGGTCACCACGGGTCAGCACCCCACAACAATAACAACAGCTAACAGCGGGGAAGGGTAGGGGCCGTCTCCTCAGTCGGAAAGCCCACTCCTCCGAAGCATGGGTGGCCAGCAGCGCCCTGTCTGTGGAGTTCACATGGCATCACCCAGGCTTGTGCATAGACGGGAGGGAAGCTGGGTGTTTTACGTGTCTTGCTGCCAGCAGAGTATATTTGTAATTACAGTTATTTAGTATGTCCTAGCTTCTGGCCTGTTTCCCCGTGAAATAATCAAACTCACGGGGATGATTCAGCTAAGGGACCGGCAGATTGGTGGAGACGACACTTCATGCTTCATTGGAAGGAGGCCTCGTGGCACAAACGGTGACATCCTGACTGCCAGCTGAAAGCACCCAGTGCCTTTGTGGGAGGAAGACCTGGAGGGCTGCCTATGGAAAGATCAGAGCCCAGGAAACGGTGTTGGTGGCTCTGCACTGTCACTCGGGGTTGCTGTGAGCAGGAATTGACTCTGAAACACCCAACAGAGGGACCCCGCAGAATGCGCTCGTGCTCCCATTGAAGTCAGGCATCTGACGCACTTTTAGGACTGACATGCCACCTTTTTAGACTCTTGGCCTTCTCCAACGGGGACACGACATGACACTATAACCAGAGTGCATGACTGGGATCTCCACAGCTGAGCCCTGTACTGGAGTCGCTTTTCCTGAACTGATACCAGTTTTCCATTACCCCAGAGTAAAAGTAACCATGTCCCCTGTAGTCTTCTTACTGTAAAAGTTAGTTTGGTGATTGGAAATAAAAAAGAAAAAGAAAGCTGACATTTTTAGAAAAGACTGCTCAGCATAAAAATGAAGTGTTTTCTCATGGCTGTTTATTTCTTTTTTTAAAAAAAAAAAAGAAGGCTGATTTCATTAGCCATACGAAGGACAGGTATATTAGGTGTCTTAAAGGATTTCATGCACAGATGTTAAAAATTAATGTCTACTAAGGGTGAGTAGCCCAGAGAATAGCAGATGAGACATATGCAAATAATTTCACATTATAAATATAGATTGTTTCTTCTTTTGTCCTTAACTATGAAAATCACACAAAAAAGTGTCAAACAATGGTAGGGAAAAGCGGTATTTGGGAAGCTGAGGGAAGACACTTACGCTTGTCTTCATTAAACGATGACCCTTTTCTTGTCTAAGTTACTTTGCTTACAAGCTTTCATATTCTAATTTATTTCCCCTGCTGCAGACTATTTCCTGATGCTGAAGTCAGCTCAGCAATAACGTCTGGTGGAGCCCGCTGCCCCTTAGCTTTGCTCACCAGCACATGCTGGGTGCTGACGAAGCTTCCAAACAAAAGGAAGGGATCTACGACCCTTCAGCACCCAGCCAGTGCTCCCCATCCCACAGAAAACTGCCTAACTGCTCATCTAACAATGAGCATGCCTTATAGTTTCCAGATCTTTCCATTTGCTCTTATTCACATGGGAGGGCATGGTGCAGGAGGCCCAGCTGCTTGGTGGTTAAAGCACTCAGCTGCTTGAACCACCCCAGCCACTCCACAGCAGAAAGCCGTGGCCGTCTGCTTCTGGAAAGATAAACCCGCTGCTGTTAAGTCAGGTTTGACTCATAGATTACAATCCTGAAGACCCTCTGGAGCAGTTCTGCTCCACCCAGCAGAGTTGACAAGAGCCAGAATTGACGGGAAGGCAGCGGTTCTGGTTGGGTTTGCTGCACAGTACAGAACCCTTGAACTGAGAACTTCCAGCCTCCATCCCCGCATGTTGCCATATTGCCAGCTGCCGCTGAGTCAGTGGTAACCCCCGGTGACCCCATGTGTATCAGAGTAGAATCATGCCCCCTAGGACGCTCAGTGAGTGATCTTTCAAAACGAGATAGACAGACATTTCTTCTAAGGCCCCTCTGTGTGGTTTCACACACCTTCATCCTTTCTGTGGGCAGCTGAGGGTGTGTAAACCATCAGCACCACCCAGGGAATCCCATAGACACATTAGGGGTGTCCGTGTGTACCCCTAAGCAGCAGCCATCTCTGAGCAGAGCTGCATTAAAGGTTGCAAGCTGTCCTTGTTAGAAGATCCATTTGATACCACGTCACTAACGTAACACTCATGAGGATGCAAAATGGTAAATGTGACTTGCTTTTAAAGTGGCTGTCCAGATAATCCTGAATATGCCCCAAACTGAGACAGACTTTGTATCCAGGGTGTCCAAGAGACTCTTGCGAGTCAAAAAGAAAAACAAATAAACGTAAAACAAAAACAGAGAATCTGAAAGTAAAGCAGGCAGGAACATTGAAGCCCTAGCCCTCGTGGCCAGTGCAGAGATACAGGCTGGGCCCCAGGCTTCAGGTGTCCCAGCAGACCAGCTATGTCTGGACATTCAAGCAAAATCTTCAAATGTCAACAAACCCAACTGAAAGATTTTTAAAGCACTGTAATGCAAACACAAGGCATCACACATCAAAGACCGAGCTTATACAGAGATTTGTAGCCTCTGCTCAAGTCGCAGACAAGAAGCCATTCCTTCCAGACTCCGGCCATCCCCACTGGAACCAAGGCCCAGAGAAGGGGAAAGACCTGCCCAGGGTCAAGTCTGGACTGAAGGACGGTCAGACATAACCCACATCTTCAGTCCACGACTCTCCGCAACGGGAAAAGGAAGACCATAACGCACTAGTACGTTTTCTCCCACCCACCAGGGAGGTTCTGACCCCGTGTTCACGAAGGGCCACAGTGTGTGTTTTTCAAGTTAAAAGACACATACACATACACACACACACACACGTCATTTGGATTCTGTGACTACCGGTTGTCATCAAGTCAAGTCCCAATGGTGACGACCTGCGTGGGGCAGACCAACACCATTCCCTCCTGTTTTTGTGACAGTTCTGAAGCAGATCACCAGGACTTCCTTGTCAGGGCCCTCGGGGCAGGTTCAGGCTGCTGGCCTTTCAGGGACTAGCTGGCCACACCATTTGCCTCACGCAGGGACTCTTTTTCGGTGAAGAGCATAATAATATGACATTGTATTCTGTGGGGTGAAAACCATCCATTTTAGACACGGAAACCTGTAAAATCATCTGCCTTTTATGCTATCCCTTTTGGGAAGTTGTTCGTTTTAGACAGAAAGCCCCAGCTGTGGACAAGGCTCAGGTTATAAGGGTGCAGCGGCCTTCAGTGCCTTCATTCGCCCCACTCTAAAGTGGGGGTGCTGTAATTACTGCCCAGGGTTGTGGTGGGAGCTGGGTTGTATTACAGCGTGTTATTGTTCAACTTCCCTCACTTGCTGAGAAGTGATTTGTTTCTTACACATTAAAAAAGAATCTGATAATGGACTCTCATCCCCAAAGAGAAAAACCGGAAATGAGTTTTCTTCCGCCAGCATGAGCTAAGGGCTAAAGTACAATCTCTCCTTGTTTTGTTTTAGTAAAGACACCATATCCATAAAAAGAAAGCCGTAAGTCAATTCTATAACTGGTTTAAGTGTTGATGTTTGCATAATGCATGATTTCTTTATTAAAAGGCCACGGCAGCAACACATATTACCCCACTTCCAGAAAAGCCTCAGGAAAGAGCTTCCCTGTAGCCTCTGATGATTTGAAATTGACCTCCTAGAGCTTGGCCTACTTTTGTATTCCCGGTGACAGACGAAACAGTTCCTCTCGGTTCTAAGTCACACTGTTTGACGATACAGGGGTTGAGCCGTCTTGCTGTTTTCAGAGTGTACTCCTGGGTTTATTTTCTCTTTCCTGGGTAACCCCATTACAGGGGGCAGAAGGGCACTAGAGCGGGTATTTCAGATTCACTTACATGCTGTAAGCCTTGATTTTTCTCAATGATCAAACACACACACAAAGTCGATGTATTTGCCATGGCACACCCTCTTCTGTATCGACCCGCAGGCAGTCACACTACACAAGGAACTCCCAGCTGCGAGGGAGATGAGGCAATGTGGGGGGGTAAGGCGGGAGAACTCAGGTCCCCTCTGAGAAACGCCTTCGGCTTGTGCGGTAAGCGTTCCCCGGGTGTTGGCCCGCAGGCCTGTGCCAGGCTGTAGCTGTGGAGTCAGGACCCAGCCGAGCACAGGCCCTGGCCTGAGGTTCTCAGGATCCAGAAGGGAAGGCAGAGGAGGCTAGTGAAGAAGCAACCACTGTCCACGGTGAACACAAGGCGTGGGCTGGTGGGGGGACAGTTGATGGCCTATCATGCTCAGCCTATCCATGGAAAACAGGAACCTCAGCATTTGGGGGCAGCGGGTGTTGAGTGGAGGCCTCAGGTGGTGCAAGTGGTCAAAAAAAAAGAAAACAACGTGAAGCCGTCCTTGTGGAGTCAATTCCGTTCCGACTCCTAGTGTCCCTGGGGGGCGGAGCAGAACTGCCCCACAGGGCACAAGCTCATTTATGGGGATACGTAAGACTTCACCCAGTCCAAAAACACAAAGGTTGGTAGAGCAAATCCAAAGTTAAAAACACCTGGCAGACTCCGAGTTCTGACTTTTTGGTTAGCAGCGAAGTTCTAAACCACTGTGCTTGACTCCCAGCAGAGAAGCTGGCCTTTGAACCCCCAGAGAGGCACCTGGGAGGAAAGGCCTGTCCCTGTGCTTCTAAAAGGTCTCAGTCTTGAAAACCTGGTAGAGCAGTTCTCTGCACACGCACGGCTGCCGCACGTGGTGATCGACTCCACAGCAGCCGCCACCCACCCCCTCAATGTTCCCTACAGCTGACAACGTGACAACCAGTATTTTATGTGGCCAGCACAGAGAAGCCTGGCTCAGACCCAGGGGAAGATAGTCCCAGGGCCCAAGGAGAATGATAAAGGTGTCTCTTATGCACCCAGAAAAGTGACAGCATCTTCATGTTATTGATTAAATACGCGTGGAGCGGTCATCACCCAGCTGGTTCGCCCTTTGAAAAGTCTTTAGAGGCTAGAATGGGCTGACTCCACCATCATCAACCCTGTGGGCCAAAGCCGAGCAGCGCGTCAGCCACACTGGCTTTTTTTGCGGGACACAGCCAGGCTCCCATCCAAAGGTGAGCCTCAGGGAACGGTGGTTGAGTTTGTCTGGGTGAATCCCATTTGAGTCAGAGGGGGCTTGATCGGTTGATTGATTTTCTAGCTTCCTAGATTCTCGTGGGCCGGTGAGGTCCTCATTTAGAAGCAGGAGCAGCGCGGGAATGCGAAATCTGAAATGATTTTCAGGTTCTTATTGATCCAAACGTGCAAGGGCTTTAATTGGCAGCCCCTCCTCTGGCGCTGATCTTGGACGATGGATGTCAGAGGAGCCAGTCCAAATCCTGCCACACGCAACAACTGAAATGTCACTCTCTGTGCCAGGGAGAGCAATTGCAGAAATCTTCTGTTCATTTATGGGGATATGTAAGACTTCACCCAGTCCAAAAACACAAAGGTTGGTCGAGCAAATCCAAAGTTAAAAAAAAAAAAACTGCCTCTGTCTGCAGTGTGAAAGTGCTGTGGCCAGGGACTGTTGTCACGATTCATTAATGGGACCAGCCTAGAATCTATCACTGTGTGCTACTGAATACACACAGCAGACTCTGCTTGGAAAAGAAGCCCACCTTTGTAACTGGAAGAAAATTCAAATCAGGCATGGAAGGGGGTACTTTATGTATTTTCTGTTTTACTAAATGCAAGAAATCTAGCACCCATTTTAACTAAGTCCATTCAGCTCAAAAAAAAAAAGAAAGAAAGAAAGAAAGAAAGCCATCGGAAACCAAGCAACGGAGAAAATGTAGACTGATTCTGAGTCAGCTCTATCACAGATTCTGTTTGGTACTCCTCAGCTTTGAAAACAATGAACAAGTTAAAATAAGGAAATGCTTGAAGTCCTGCTAACTAGGAGGTCAGCACTCCAAAAAGACAGAGCAGTAGGTATAAGTGTCTTAGCATGTATGCCTAGTACAGAGCACAAGGTCGTGCTTACTGTTTATTGCATTAATTGATTCATCCACATATGTGCATAACTCCAATGACACAATAGTGGCATTCCAGTGTAGCTGAGAAGGTAGTTTATGACGGCTGAATCCTGGGAACACAGATCTCAGTCCTGACCAGTAACTCACCGTCTGATGCTCGAACATGTCAGAGCCCAGGTGTCAGTTAAACGCTTTATAAAATGAGAGACTGGCTTGCCGCAGGGCCACCATGCCACAGGGTCACCATGCCACAGGGCCGCCATGCCCCAGGGGAGTGAGGGGTACAGGTGCAGACTTAGGGTTTGAAGCTGATGTTGTAGTCACGACAGTGTAGTTCTGGTCTTGTTTTACCAAAAGCTCGAAGACACAGGGATTAGGTTTTCAGCCATGAAGAGAAAGGAAAGTCCTGAGGCCTGCCCCTACCTGGATGAACCTTGAAAACATCATCACAGTGAATGAAAGAAGTCAGTCCAAAAAGACAATACTGTATGATTTTTCTTCTACAGCCCCAGCACTACTCACACCCATAAACAAATGTGGTGAAACCGAAGATTACTGGTGGTTATGGGCGCAGGGAGTTTTTGTTTAGGGGACATTGAGGGATTTGGAAAAGGTAGTGAGAAAGCTTGCCTTACTTGAAGAATGTAGTCAACATCACTGCGTTGGACACATTGTGATTATTGAGGTGGCTATGTTTTAAGTATCTTCACCATAGTATATGCTTGTCTTAAAAAGGGATGAGGCATCTTGTTAGACTCTGTGGTCCTTATTCTCAAGAACTCAGTGATGGCAACATTGATGGGGTATCTGCTCAACACTATGGGACCGTGGGAACTGTACAGTGTCCCGAGGGCAGGGACTGTAGTAGCTTCTCCTGGTTAGGGACACATAAATGTGTACGGTTGACCCCGGCTTGTTGAACACTGGTGGTGACAGAGACCCACTCGTCTGCTCATTCATTCGTTCATTCATTCATTCATTCGTTTCATGAGCACTTCAATAGCCCCTCTGGGCACCCTCACCCCACCTGTTTTCTAGCCCCTCTACAGGTCTCTGTTGATTGGACGGGTACTGGCTTGCTTGTCACTAACTAAAGCCTGGGACTCAGTGACACAGTGGTTAAAGCACTCTACTGCAGGCCGAAAAGCTAGCTGTCTGAATCCACCAGCCACTCCATGGGGATAAGATATAGCTGTGTGCTTCCGTAAAGGTCTATAGCCTTGGAAACCCTGTGAGGCTGCTCTACTCCACTCTGCGCCATCAGGTCACCATGAGTCAGAATTGACTCAAACACAAGGGCTTTAAAAGGCTGTGAAACCCTGAGCGAGCACAGAAATTTAAGCGCAGCTTTGCATGTATTTTCTCCTCAGTCATCCTGGAGAAGAGTTTTCCAGATATTTCTTGCAAGTGCCATTGGGAAAGGCCTTGTAATTGCTACACCCACCCACACACCCACACACATACACACCCCCCCACACACACACACATACACACACCCCACACACGCACACACACATAGATCATGATGATGGTCATCACCATGTTTTGATTAATGCTGGTTAACTTAGAAGGAGAAGCAGCAGGCAGAGAGAACCACCGGTGTTCCCAGCAAAGCCAGATGCAGTTCTTCACGTGGCTGGGTAGAGGCGTGATAAGTCTGCGTGGTCCGGTTATACAACACAGGCAACCAGGGAGAGACGTTCACCCCCTTGAACTTAGAGACAGAGTGCTGCCCCCACACTACTGATGTCTCTCAAGTGAAAGCACAGTCACCATGTCATGGTACCCATACATCTAAACAACAGAGCACCCCTGCTTCCTTTTCTAGCCCTGATTCACTCCCTGAGTGATCTCCTCCAGCTCCGTGGCTTTAAGTTTAATTTATACAGTGGAAACTCCTAAATATGCTTCTCTAAGGTCCTTTATCCAGTCGCATGCTTGACATATTTTAAATATTTCATCGGTATCTCGAAGCCAGGTTGTCTAAAACTTCATGCTTGATCTCTTAACCCTCTCCTCCTACGATCTTTCAAATCTCAGTAAACTCTGCTCACCAACTGCACAGGCCAAATAATTTAGGGTGGTGATTCTCAAATTTCAGCAGCCATCAGAACTACCTAGAAGACTTGTGAAAACGGAGATGGTCGGAACCTTCCCCTGGATTTCTGATTCCGTGAGTGTCAGGTGGGCCTGACAATTTGCAGTTCTTGCAGGTTTCCCAGTGGTGCTAACTGTCTCGTGACCACATTTTGAGAATGACCTAGAGTTATCCTTGACTTTTATGTTTCTCTCAGAGTCCGGACATAAATTCTCAGTAACTCCCTTTGTCTCTGTGTTCAAAGTATTCCTAGATTCCAGCCATTTCCCACCACCTTCACTGTTACCGGAAACCCTGGTGGCATTGTGGTTAAGTGCTACAGCTACTAACTGGAAGGTTGGCAGTTCAAATCCACCAGGTGTTCCTCAGGCCCCTTATAGGGCAGTTCTACTCTGTCCTATAGGGTTCCTATGAGTTGGAATGAACTTGACAACAGTGGGTTTGATGTTTGGACCGTTATCACTGTGGTCCAAGCCACCATCTTGGCTGCCTGGTGCTGAAGACAGGGCCCCAGCTCTTCTCTCGGCCTTGGCTTTGGTCTTTTTCCAGTGTATCCCCCATAGAGCAACGAGAGCGAATCACTCCTCGGATGAAAATTCTCTGATGGATGCCCATCACACTCAGAATCAAGTCCAAAGCCTTTACGATAGCGTACACAGCCCCTTAGGTGAGGGCTTTGACGGGAAGATGGGGGGAAGAGGCTAAACCACCCACCTGAAGTTACAGATGGAGCAAACGGCAGAGTTGGGGTTCAAAATGAGTCAGTCTCGCCCCAACGTCTTCACACTGATTCACCAGTAGTTCCTGACAATGAACCAGGAATAAAGAACAAGGTTCTAATATCAATCCAGCAACTGCTACTGTTCCCTTTAGTTAAGCCGTTCACTCTGTAATCCTCCAGTTCATACTTGCCTTCTGCTGGAATGTGAGGTCCACCGTGCTGGAAGCAAAGTCTGCCTTGTTGACTCCCTGTCCACCATGCCTACAGAGGTACCTTACAGTTGGAGGTTGCTCAATTAACATTACTTCCATCAAAAAATATTAGTCTCCCCTGCAGAAAAATAAATAAAAATAAACATTAGTTCCATCAACTACTTAATCCTGAACTCACCTTAGATTCAGGTTAACCCACTTTTTGCCAGACACAGGGTCTAGAGGAGCTCTCGGGAGCCACGCTTTTCATCAAACTAGTGTAAATTGGTCTGATGGACCTGTTGGCTGAGAAGAATAATTTTACGAAAACTTTGTCTCTCTTTTACCCTTGATTTCCCCTGTGTTATCATGCTCCCAGGGTCTTGTCTAGCCTGCCAGTGTTCTTCTCAGGACCTCAGTGCGTGTCAAGTGTATGCTTTCGTATCTTATTGTAAGAACATACTGATGACTTAAGGCTTCCCCCTGGATAGAGACTGAAGTTCCAGGAGAAACACAACTTTCCCAAGGTTTCTCCAGGAATAGAGTTCTAATCAGTTTCCCCTGCCCTGAAATCTGTTAATTTCAAATTCTTTTCCACTAATCAGATTCAAACATCCATAGTCCTTCAGCTGCAAGTGATCAGATGCAACTGTGGTTGGATTTGTGAGATTTGCTCTGCAAGGGAGAACCTTTCTTAAGAATTTCAACTATAGAAAATGTATATTTAGGGGGGGAAAGAGGAGTTGGAACTTCTTGTAAAGATTTCACCAACAAAATCTGTGCCTCCTCCCTTTTTCTTTTACCATATTGTCTTATTTTGGCTACGTCAACGATTTGGAAACAGGTTGAAACATGATCAAGTTTTCTAAATGTTTTACAATTCTTCTTGCACAGCCTCTCCTCTCCAGAGCGTCTGCTTGTTCAGTGTCCATTATTCTCGATTTATTCAATTAATCCATCCCTGAGCAAACAACAAAGGAGGCCGGGCGCTCCGCTACAAGTGGTTTTCTTTTCCCAGGACAGATGGTGGGGGAACGCTGGAATCATCCTGTGACTCTCAAAGAGCTGGGTGGCCTTAGCTGAGGAGCAATTGTAACGGCAGAGTCAGTACCAGCCCAGCAGGTGGTCAACCAGTGCTATTCCCTGGCACGACGTTGCTTGTCTCACTCAATGGTCACATACTCTTAGGTGCCTAGTTCTTGCAAAGAACCTTTCATGAAACCCCAAAATTTCCTCTCCTTTGTTTCTCGGAACAGAAAATAAGTGTCACCAGATAATGTGACATTCAAAATTGCTGCCCTGATGGACCGCAGCAAAGCTGCAGGTGCTGCGTGGCTGCGGGTCTGGCAGGTTTCCAGAGTCTGGAGGGTGGGTGTCGCGTGCTGCTGTGCCTTTGTGCTCTGTTGTTGGCTTACACGTTGTGTGTGTGTTGGAGGCAGGTGTGGGCAGGTTGGAGGTGATGTTTGTTTTGCTGTTGTGGATTGATTTGATTTTTTACTGGAGTGAAATCTGATGTTTGAAGGACAGTGTTCAAACGGCAGGCTCTCACTCTGTTGATTTTAACATTAAAAAATATATACAAACTGATGAGCAAGAAGAGAGAAAAGAGAATCCATGAGACGGTTTCTTCAGCACTCCCACAGGGTACCATGTGACTGGGTGCTGAGTCCTGGGTGATACCTCTGGACTGTAGACTATGGACTTCAGCTCGAAAAAATAGGACGAGGCTCGCTTTTCAATGGATTTCAAAGAAGTCATTGCTTTTATTTGAAAAGGAGAGCTTACCGTGGGGGAATTACTCCCTGCACCACCCGCCAGACCCGCAGCCACTGCAGCCCCTGCGGCTTTGCCGCGGTTGATCAAGGCAGCAATTTTGAATGTCACATTATCTGGTGACACTTATTTTCTATTCCGAGAAACAAAGGAGAGGAAATTTGGGAGTTTCATAATAGATCCTTTGCAAGAACTAGGCACCTAAGAGTGTGTGACAATTCAGTGAGACAATATCCACATGTGCTAATTGGATACCTGTCAGTGGGTTTTTCCAGAGAGAAACTCACCTGAAAACACCTGTTCCTCTACCTGTCATTTTCTTCTGGATGTGTCCCTCGATTTCTGGTGCCTGTACGTTCCATGTGTTCAGTGTGCATTAGATGGACACGTGTCCTCTTCGATCTGTCCCTTCTGCATGTGTGCAAACAGGCGGGCCTGTGGCTGGCTCCCCTCCACCCAGCTGCCACATCCGACGTCTTCCTTTTCCTTCGACCCCTCCTGCTGCCCTCAGTGCTGGCCCCTGTCGGACTCCTCTGGGCACGGAAATGGCTGCTTTTCTCCCAGTCCTGGTGGTCTCCTCCTGGCCCGGCTCCCTCTGAGTGTGACGGGGTCTCCGTGCCCTCTGCTGAAGCAATGTGCGCCCCTTGCCTTTCCCATGAATGCCCAATTTTTAAATTTTATTCTGTTCTGCGTTTCTCTAAAACAGATCATTATTATGCCAAATCTTTAATGAGCAGGAACTCGGACAGTAGAGTGGTTTTCTGTTGCCGTGAAGATAGGATTTCCGACTTAGAGAGAATATAGGGGGAGAACAAAGAACCTTGATACTGTTCTTCCCCGGGGAGTCACTCTTTTAAAGTAGTAAAGGAAATAGGTAAGAACAGACCGTGTTTTTTAGTTAAGCTCCAACAGCCTTCTATATTTTCTATATTGGAGTGGAGGAGTCTTTGAAGGTTTGGAAGCAAGTCTCACCACCTTGCCTAGTTTTGCTGGTAGTGATTTGAGGGGTTTGTCTTCGTCTCCATGGATACCCCAGCAGGAAGCAAGAGTCAGCCTCAGGGCTGATGATCTCTGGTCACGCTCCTTCTGAGACCATGAGGACTGGTAGGAGGCAGCTCTGAGCAGTGGGCACTGCCAGGGACCCTGCCACCAGATGCCTGGGCCTAGATGTGGTTCTGCCACTACCTGTGTGTGACCTGATCAGGTTCTTATGAAGACCTCATGGGTGAGTGTCTATAACATGCTATTAGGCATTGGTATCTAATAAATGATCACTGCAGTCGCGGCTGTGACACGAGACACAAAACAAAAGCAATACATAGGTACAGTCAAGCACAGTGCCCAGGCGGGAGCCAACTGTCGCCGGTGTTACTGGTAACTGTCTGCGGATCACTGAACTTACAGGGTGAGGAGCCGGAAGGGGGAGGTGGAAACTGAACCAGGTGCAGTGGGTTCACGGGCAGGTGGAATGGACAAGGGGACACAGGAGATTTTTAGGGCCGAATGCTGTAATGGTGGATACCTGACATTCTGCGTTTGTCAAAACCCACGTGACTGTTCAGCACAGAGCAGACCCTACTGTCATCACGGCGTGCAGTTCATGGTAACTTGTCCATGCTGGCCCGTGAGTGGTGACCGAGGTCTCGCCCAAACCCAAACCAATCCTGCCACCACGGACTGGAGTCCAACTGCCGGTCCGGCACCCCCACGGGGCAGAGTAGCTCTGCCCCACCGGGCTTCCAAGGCTGTCATCTGCAGGGAAGCAGACGGCCACAGCTGTCTCCCGTGGAGCAGCTGGAGGGTTCCCGACATTCCAGTTAGCAGCGGAGCACTTAATCCCTGCACCACCAGGGCTCTGGCAAAGGTGCCCCAGAGTGCAAAATGCTCCTTGGCAGAGGAAGCCGTGGACAGGAGGGGGGAGCTACAGCAACCCTTTGCCCCTTCCATTCGATTTTTCTGTACACCTAAAACTGTCCTAAAAAATCAAGTGTATGTGTGTGTGTGTGAGGGAGCGAGGGCTTAGGAAGTTCAGAGCAGGATCAGAGCAGGAAGTAGAACATGCCAGAAAAGGTGATGTGATCTCAGGTAGGACACAGAGCAGGAAGGCCCAGGCAGACATCAGCCGTGTTTGTCGTGTTGCAGGGAGGAAACCCAGGGGACTGATGTCAGTGATCTATAAAGATGTAGTAATTATTTTTCCAGGAGAAGACCTAAGGGTCTTGGAGCTGATTAAATTATTGAATGGGTACAGAGCAGAGACTCTCTGAGTTCCTTTCCTCCTCTCTATCCCTAGGCCTGGTGTGTAACAGGGACTCTCGTACGTTCTTAAGCAAATAAGGACCAAGGGTCTCACACTGCAACAAGGTCACGCTCACAGAAGCCTTACGAGAGACATCAACTTCTAATACAGACGGGAGAGGTTCCCATCCACCCTGAGACACACAGATGACAAATCAACCCCGACAGCCCTGTGAGCCCGGGGCGCACCTGCCACACATGGGGTCACTGTGGGTTAGGGTCACGTGGATGGCAGCTGGTTTTTAACCACAGAGAAATTTTCACTCTATACCTTTATGGACAAAGGTTATACTTCTTTATAACAACAACAAAAAGATAAAATGCCAGTGAAGTTTTAAAGGACTTATTTAGCTGGGGTTTGTAATCACAATGGGCACTCACGGCAAGAGTGTTTCAGAGATGGGACGGCGTGGTGTGAGCCTTCTAGCAAGTGAATGTCTCAGAATTAAGGCATGTTTTCAGCCACTGCAGCTGCTGTTTCTTTCTGGAACATCTCCAGAGCTGTCCGCGTGCTTACTGGGATCTGTCTGCACAACACCAAGGTGAAGTACCTCAATTTAGTAATTCAGTCCCTGAAGCTTGGCTTGGCTGGAGGGGGGCATACAGTTAAATGCTGGGCCACTAACCAAAAGATTGGGGGTTCAAACCCACCCAGAGAGACCTTGAAAGAAAGTCCTGGTGATTTCCTTCCCAAAGGTCACAGTCACAAAATCACTATGGCGCAGTTCTGCTCCACAGCACTCGGGGTCGCCACAATTCCGAATCTAATTGAATGAGGTAACAACTGGTTATTACTCAGTGATTCACTTAGACGCGTCCTATCCAGGTGTGCCGTTGAGGGACCACCCTGTCTCACTCTTTCTATTTTCAAGTGATGGTTGGTACGAGGGTGAATCCTGCTGCTCAGCACTTTTATTTGGGGGTGTATGGCAGATTAAATGTGAAGGTGGCTGGTGATGAGTTTAGCACAAATTTTCAAATCTGCACCCTCTGAGGAGCTGGCTCTTAGGAGTTATGAAGAGGATGCCCCTGGTCTGTTAAATCCACACTTGGAGTCTCTCCATGAGGAACTAAGTGACGTGTCACCTGGGGCTCCCGAGGAAAAGCTTGTGCTGAACATGGCACTGGAATCCCCAGGCCCTTGCGGAACCCGCTGGGTGAGACAGATAATGGGAGCAAATTGTTTTCTGTCCGACTTCAGAGATGCAATTAGGGCCAGCCCTGGGCACCGCGGCTCTTCATGCGTGCCTCTTACCCGCCTTCAAACGGACTTTGGGATTGCGTGCCAGTTTTGTGAATCCTTTTCTCCAGAGAGCTGTTTGTTAAAATTCTTTGCCTTTTAAAGCAGGCTCCAGAGTTAACTAGGTAGGACGGAAGGATGGGTTGAGATTTTGTCGTGGGTGGGACTTTTCTGTGCTTTCCAAAGCTGCCTTTGTTCTGTTGGGTACAGATGCTTTCAGCCTCCGTTCCTTGCATCTCACACATCAACAGGAGCCGAGATGGAAAGCTTTCTTCCATTCAGAAGATCAAGGACTTAGGAAAGCACTTGCCATGGGGAGGAAAAAGCTATTGGCTGCTGCAAAGCTACTGGCTGCATTTTGTTTTTGCTTCTTTTCCAAGTGAAACACAAAGGGAGAAAAGATTGGCTTCTTTCAAGGTCTTAAATAGTTTTTGAAGGCAGCTATTGAGTGTGGCTCACCATTTGAATTCAGCCAGGCACGGTCGGGAGACCAGCCTCATCAAACCCTTGCCAAGCGACAAAGCGTGTGTGTGAATGGGTTCTGGAAGATGACAGTTACTGAACCCATTATTCAGATGGTGAACATAGAGGACACCTTAACTGCACTATCTTGAGATTTCCAGGAGGTTTTATGACAGCTTTGGGCAACGGACGGGAGGATGGGGGCACTGATCACCGTGCCTTCAAAGAACAAAATGTTTTGAGAATCACTGCTACTCAACGGTGGCCTTGGACCTTAGGGACAGAGGAGACCCATGCCCCTTGAATTCTGAGAATAAAAGGAAGCCGATCCATTCATTCACCCCTTCACTTGACAAGCACTGACTCACAGCCGGGACAGGTGCTTGGTTTGCCTGTTTTTAGAGCACAGGAGAGTCAAGGAGACATCCTGGTGGCATACTGGTTAGAGGCCACGGCTGCTAACCACAAGGTCAGCAGTTCAGATCCGCCAGGTGCTCCAGGGAAACTAATTGGGGCAGTTCTGTTCTGTCCTGTAGGGTTGCTGTGGGTTGAAATTGATTCCGCAGCAGTGGGATTTGGGTTTGTGTTTTTTTTCTTGTTTTCTCTCTCTCTCTCTCTCTCTCTCTCCCTCTCTCTCTCTCTGTCTCTCTCTCTCTCTCTCTCTCTCTCTCTCTCTGTCTCTCTCTCTCTCTCTCTCTCTCCCTCTCTCTCTCTCTTTCTTTCAGACTAAAGGTGAGCCCTGGTGGCAGAGTGGCTAAGCACCCGACTGCTACCTGGAGGGTCAGTAGTTCAAACCCACCAGGCACCGTGCAGAGATAGACAGGGCAGGAGGCTTCTATAAATGTTTACAGCCTTGGGGACTCCATGGGGCAGTTCTCTGTCATACCCTCTGGACACCTTGTGGTGAATGGACCAGAGAGGAGCTTTTGGGTCCATCTGCAGGTGGTCGGGGGCAGGGGTGGCGTAGAAGTGGGAGGCATCCAAGTGACACCAAGGACGCATATTCATTCTGGCTTCCAGGACAGCATGAAAGAAAACAGTAGAAATGGAACAGTGTGTCTCACCATGCTGAGGAGTGACAGTTAACTTCAGAAACTCATCCTAGAAAAGGTGCTCTGTAACTTATTGCTGAATATCACTACAGTCACTTTCCAAGTACTCCCCTTGGGGACCTGTGCACTGACGCCAGTGCCTGGTCCACCCTTCAAAACAATTTTGGAACTCTTTCTGGAATCACCACTACACTTGGGGGCAAGTTCTCAGACTTAATTGTCGAGTTGTCTGTGAGGCAGTTTTTAGCCAGTAAACAAATAACTATATTGGAACACCCTCCCAGCTCAGCTGATCTGGCTGCCTATGACTCTTCTTTACCTGAAAGATAAAGGAAATATTGAAAGGAAGACATTTGGATGGCGTTCAGGACATCAAGGTAATACGATGTGAGCTCTGATAGCCATTCCAGGAACAGAGTTCCAAAATTGCTTGGAAAGGTGGAGTAGGCATTGGCTTCAGTGCACCGCTTCCCAAGGGGAGCACTTTGAAGGTGACCATAGTGACATTCAGCAATGAGGTATGTAGCACTTAGAACAACAGAGTTTGCAAGCTTAATTGTCGGACCTTGTGTATAGATATCCAGTGTCCCTGGGCGGTGGAGATGGCTGGCACCTGCAGCGGTGAATCTGAAGGAGGGAGGTTTGCGTCACCCCCAGGTGCTTCCTGGAAGCAGGGCCTGGTAGTCTTCTCGGGAGGAGTCTCCCGTGGAAAACCCTGTGGCGTTCAGTTCTGTCCTGACACACATGGGCTGGGCTTGACGGCAGCTGGGCTTTTGTTGTTGCTATTGATTTTAATATACAGAAAACGGTGCAGCTTCTCTTTCACGCCACCGGACTGTGTCGAGAGGGTTGAGCCCCTCTTGGTGGCTACCAGGGACAGATAAATAACCAAAGCCACCTGCCCATCACAAGTCACCCAAACCAAAACTCACTGCTGTCAACTAGATTCTGACTCACCGTGGCCCTACAGAACAGAGTAGAACTGCCCCACAGAGTCTCCAGGGAACACCTGGTGGAGTGACACTGCCAGCCTTTGGGTCAGCAGCCTGAGCCCTTAACCACTGGACCATCAGTGTCTTCAACTAAAACAGGGTTACAGAAAAATTGGAGGAAAACACTGCCAAATTCATGCTCTGCCTGTTAACGTGGGGATGCTTTTCACTCCATTGACGCTGACCAGGGACCCAGCAGGTCTGTTTTTTCCAAAGTGCTCTCCACTATGCAGATTCCAGAAAAGGCCTTACACTCGAGAACCTAGTCCACCTCCTGAGATCCTATCGATTATCACAGCACAGCGTTCTCTCCTGACCTTGGCTCTCCATGTCGCTCGATCACTGATTAGTAGTCACTTCATCTCCAAGTGACCTTTCTGATGATGAAATCATTACGGGAGCGGGACTCTGCATCCCAGCAGCCGGGAAGGCGTTCCGGACAGCCGGGTCTCAGGTGATCGTCTGCTGGGATCTGAGGGGCTGCGTCTCCCTGATTGGCCCCTCCGGCTCTGGCACGTGCTGCCTGGGAGCACAGGCCCTGTGGGGGCTGTGGCAGGAGCTGCGTGGGGCGGGTCGGAGCTGGCCCGCCTGGTGTCAGCCGCTGTCGCGTCGAGGCCAGCTCGCGGTGAATTCATGTTCGGCAGAAGGAAACACTGCCTGGTCCTGTGCCCCCCCAAATCGCTGGTGGGTCTGAGCACCTTATGGCAGCCACCACATCGCTCTAGCGCCTGGATCGATTCCCTCGTTGTCACTGACCCTTCACTTTATCAAACACCGCGTCCTTTGCTAGTGACTGGTGTCTCCTGATGACGCTCCCAAAGTAGCCGGGACGAGTTCTCTGTGTCTTCACTTGTAAGGAGCCTTCTGGACGGGCTTCCTGCAACACGGATCCGTGGCTCCTGCCGGTGCTCCGGGGTGTGGTCCGTGCTCTCCTCCAGCCGCAAGGGTGGCAGCTCTCTGCAGCTCCCTTTGTCCTTGTCCGGCTTTGACACACAGATGAGGCTGTTGCAAAGACCGTGGGTTGGGTCAGATGCGCCTTAGTCCTCCAAGTGACATCTTTCCTTTTAGGGGTGCGCCTTACGCACAGAGACAGCAGACGCGAGCCCCCCGGTTCCATCCTCCCACCCTCATCCCTGTTCCTATTTCTGTGGCATCCTTTCCGTGGTTTTGCCTGCTGGGGTGTTCCTAGTTAGTGGGAATACCACCAAACGCGTCTGATTCCAGGCACCGGAACATGCAATTCTGTCCTCTCTGCCCTCATCTTAGCCATGAGTTTGTGACTTGACTTTGAGTCATGGCTTGATTCGTGCCCAGCAGTCTCTCTCACTGCCTGGCCCAGCCCAGGACTGGAGCCACCTGTGAGTGAGAACAGTTTGCATTGCTGGAAGCTCACATGTCATCACAGGTGAGCGTTAGGCAGGACCATGCTCGAGGGAGCTCCTTGTCCACGTGAGCCAGTCCGCGCGTGGCTGCCTGGGAGTGCTTGCAGAAATGACTGCAAGTGGAGTTTAAAGCTGAGACAATAATGTTCATGGAGGGAAGCAAAACTCATGCACATCAGCTACCCAATTTTAGCTTTCATTCTTGTACAGAGAACACTCGACTTTGCCTTAATGACCTGAAACTCAGCCTGGAGCCCCTGATGTTCTCGTTAACTGGAGGGTTTGTTCTTGTCTCAGCTGCTGGCTCTGCTGTGGCTTCTGATCCTGGTCAGTGTGATGTGGGAACTTGTAGAGGATAATGTTGTGTCTGCTTCATGAATGGGCTGAACAACATCCATGTCTGAATTTAAAAGTATTAATACTTAACCAGGGAAAAGTGTCTGCCTCGGGCGCTGGGATCGGCACTGTGACCTGTTATATGGGGTCACAGCAACACCCACTAACTCCGTGAGTTAGCTGGGAAGCTCGAGGGGCAGTGAGTTTATGCCAACTGGGGAGGGACAACTCAGAAAGGAGGGCACAGCTGCTGCACCACACAAAGAGTGAAGTCAGCGTCGCTGAATTGTGTGGGTAGAAATTGTTGGACTGCTGTATATCCTGTTGCCCTGCTATTCTCAGCAGCAACAAAAATCAAATAATCTTTTTAAGTATTCATGGAAAAGGGAGAGGCTGCGCGAGAAAGAGGAAGACCCTCCATGAGATGGGTGGACACCATGGCTGTGACCGTGGGCTCAAGCATGATTACACATGTGAGCGTGGCACGGGACTGGGCCCCACTTCGCTCATCTTCTAGAATTCTACCAGATGAGGGTCTGTTGTGGTCCAGAGAGTTTCCGCTGGCTGATTTTTGAAAGCAGATTGGCAAACCTTTCTTCTTTGTCTACCTTGCGATGGAAACTTGGCTAAAACCTGCTCACCAGGAGTGACCCTGCTGTGACCCTAGGGGCACAGCCTTGAGCGCTGCAGCAGCACACAGGCCACCAGTGCACAACACGGTCAGACGGGAGGTGGCTCTGGAATGCAGGCAGTGGGTGCAGCTGGCTCAACAGGTTTAGGAAACTGAGTGGGAGTCTGTCAGTAGGTTAGGAAAGTGCCCTGTGTGTGGCCTCTGGACCAGCTCATTCCAGTTAATCCTACGCATTCACATTGTGACCGTTTTCCCCAAACTTTCAGGCCACCATGACTGTTGCCAAGCGCGTGCAGGTTTGCGTGGAGAGGGTGTTCTTTATCCACGGTATTGTCTCCCATGGGTCTGGGACTTCTGGGTCCATTTCTTGTCTAAACCCTAACAGAATCCTTGACACCAGCAATAGCATTCATCAAGCCCCAGGCAGCCTTCCCAAATGGAACTTTCCAAAGGGTTTACGTAACCTATCGAGCTTGGGGGAGGCTTTTTTGTTTGTGTGTTGGTCTTCTCTAGGCACTCTGTGAGATTCTCTGGGTACCGTTGCTACATGCCACCGATGGAATGCCTGAAAACAGCAGACGTCTATCCTCTCCAGCCTGGGAGACCAGACGTCTGAAATCGAGGTGTTGGTCAGGTTGGTTCTGATGGTAGGCTCTGGAGGAGTGTGCATGCCACCGTCTCACCTGCTTCCCGCCGTCTTTGGTGTCCACGGGCCTGTAGCTGCGTCCTTCCGGTCGCTGTCTGCACGGTCACACTGGTTCTTCGTTCTGTGTGCCCCTGCGTGTCCTCTTCTTATAAAGACACCTGTCACTGGATGTAGGGCCCCAGACTGCAGCATGGTCACGTCTTAACTAATCTCATCTGCAAAGACCTTGTTTCCAAATAAATTCACATTCTGAGCTTGCAGATGAACTCAGTGGGCCCTGCATCCAATGACTGGGTGCCCTTACAGCAAGTGGAAAGGTCACAGACGCACCCAGAAGAAGCCACGTGAAGGTGGGGGCAGAGATGGGAGTGATGCCACCACAAGCCGGTGGGCACCAAGCATTGCTGGCAGTCATCAGAGGTAGGAGAGAGGAGGGCACAGAGGCCGGGGGGGGGTCTGCCACAGCCCACTCGAGGCACCTGTGGTCCTGATCTTGCCGTGCCGTGATCCAGGCCTGAGCTTTCATCCATCCTCTTTCTGCATCGTTTCTGCTTCTGCTCAACTCGCTTTTCTCTTAATTATCTGGAAGCCTGCTTACAAGTGACGGCAGTGGGGGATAAAAATCTGTTGACAAGATAAACCTCAGCTCAGTCCTTTGGCGGCTTTTCTCCACATGTTGAAAATTGGAAGCCGCTGCAATGTCAGCTGTAATTACCCAGGACCATTACCCGGCTGGGGGCAGGGGACACTTAAAGAAATTGTGCAGATGCTGATATTAGGCTCTAGGAGCCAGCCGTGAAGCTCCAATCTGAGCACGGTAGAAAGCACATCCTAAAATAGATCAGAGCGAAAACTCCTGCCTCAGGCAGGTGACAGGAGAGTCCGGGTAGCAGGGATGTCACCGAGGAGCAATTTCAGATAGGGAGGATGTCTCAGTCATTTCCAGCTCACAGCGACCCCACGGGACAGAGCAGAGCTGCCCTGTGGGGTTTTCTCGGCTGTAAGCTTTGGTCCAGTCTCCCTCGCACACCCACTGGGTGTGAACCTCCTGCCTTTCGGTGACCAGGGGCCGCACACCTCGCCGCTGCACGGCCACACTCCTGATGCTCCAACTGCTGCCATGTCGGTGGGACCGCAAGTGGGGAGCTGTCACCAACGGAAATTTATTTTGCCCCAGTTCCCAAGGCCAGGAGTCCTGGCTAAAGGACACTAGCTATATGGGAAGGCTCCCTCTGCTCAGATGAGGTCCTTTCCTTGGCTTCTCGAGCCTCCTTCACGGCAGTCCGTGGAGATCTCCCCCTGGCACCTCTCTTTCCCCCTCAGCTGGCTTGCTTCCTAGGTCTCATCTGCTCTTTTATATCATAAGAGAGATTAGGTTTAAAACATACTGCACACTGATATGGGCCTCATTGACATAACAAAGAAAATCCTATTCCCAAATGGGATTGTATCTGCTCTCCTGTTGACTGTGGCGGAGTAGAAATGCCCCATAGGGTTTTCTAGGCTGTCTTGAATCAGACCCTATTATGTTTGCCATACCAAGAATGACAAATTGAAGAGGAAAGACATCACTTTTTTCATCAAAAAGAACATTTCAAGGTCTATCATGAAGTATAGTGCTGTCGGTGACAGGATAATTTCCACACACCTACAAGGAAGACCTGTTAATATGACTGTTATTCAATTTGAGCACTAACCAGTCAGGACAAAGATGAAGACATTGAAGATTTTTACCAACATCTGCAGTCTGGAATTGATCCAACACGCAGTTGGGATGCACTGAGAATTACTGGTGACTGGAACGAGAAAGTTGGAAACAAAGAAGGATAAGTGTTTGGAGAATGTGGCCGTGGTGGCAGAAATGATGCTGGAGATTCCGTGATAAAATTTTGCAAGACCACTAACTTGTCCATTTGCAAATACCTTTTCTCGACATAAATGGCTACTATACATGTAGACTTCACCAGAAGGAATACACAACGATTAAGTTGACTGCATCTGTAGAGAGATGATGGAGAGTCTCAGTATTGTCAATCAGAACAAAACCAGAGGCTCGTAATGGAACAGACCATCAGTTGCTCATATTCCAGTTCAAGCTGAATCTGAAAAATATTAAACAGATCCACAAGAGCCAAAATAATACTCTGAGTGCATTATTATTATGCAAATAATGTGTCCTTTTTGCTTTACCTACTGACCACTTGCTCTTCCTGCTAGGTATTCTTGTAAATGCACTATGCTAATTTTTTTCAAGCAGCCAGTAAGGAAATTTGAACAGTGGTACTTGTGAAAAAACCTCACAGGGTGGTGTACGACTGGCTAACAAATGAAAAACATGTGTGTTATTAGTGTGAAAATATGGTACACCTCACCTGAATTTGGAGACCCCCTCATGAATAGATTTGATGCAGTGAACACTAATGAGAAAGACCAAGCGAGTTGTGGGATGATATCGAAGACATCGTACATGAAGAAAGCAGAAAAGGTCATTAAAAAGACGGAAAAGAAAGAAAAGACCAAAAGGAATGTCAGATGAGACTCTGAAGCTCGCCCTGGCATGCAGAATAGCTAAAGAGAAGGGAGGAAGTGGTGAAGCAGTGAGAGATCTGAGCAGGAGGCCGCAAAGGGGGCTCAGCAAGGCAAAGTAAGGCAGTGTGGCGTAATGGGCAAGTGCCCAGAGGTAGAAAGCCCAAACAGAAGAACCCACTTGGCTTTTCTCAGACTTCAAGGACTGGAGAAAAAATTCAAGGCTCAAGTTGCAATTCTGAAGGATTCTATGGGCAAAATATCAAATGAGGCACAATTCATCCAGAGAAGAGGGGAGGAATACATAAAGACTGTACCCCAAAGAGTTGGTCAACCGTCACTCATTTCGGGAGACAAGTGCTAAGAAGTAAAGTCCAAGCTGCACTGCAGGCGCCGCTGGAAACCAGGGCTCCAGGAACTGACAGAAGACCAACTGAGATGTTTCAACCAACCAGTGGGGATGCTTCAACAAAGCATTTGCAGCACCGGACGTGCTCATTGCCCTATGCCAAGAAATTTGGAAGACAGGTATCTGCACAACCGACTGGAAGAGATCCATGTTTGTGTCCACTGCAAAGAAAAGTGATCCCACAGAATCAGTAAGTTATCAAACAATTAATATGACATGCAAATAACATTTTGCTAAAGATAATTCAAGAATGGTTGCAGCAATGCGCCAATAGGAAATAGCCAGACATTCAAGCCAGATTAAGAAGCGAATGTGGAATGAAGGATACGGGGCTGATGTCATGGATCTTGGCTGAAAGCGGAGAATCCCAGAAAGATGTTGCCCTGTGTGTTTTCACTGTGTTAGTTATCTAGTGACAGTGGCGAGTATTAGACCTCGGTGTTTTCTGTCACCTCACATGCATGTGAAGGCTGGGTAATGAACAAGGAAGACCAAAGAACTGAAGTCCTTGGATGGCAGCGCTAGTGAAGAGTGTCAAATATGCCCTGGACTGCCAAAAGAGGGAATCGGTCTGTCCTGGAAGAAGTGCACCCAGAGTGCTCCTTAGAACCCAGGACGGCAAAACTGTGTCTCACATAGTTATCAAGAGGGGTTAGTTCCCGGAGAAGAACATCGTTGTTGGTAAAGCAGAGGGTGAGCGAAAAAGAGGAAGGCCCTCCATGAGATGGACTGACACAGTGGCTGCAGCCGTGGGCTCAGTCCTCGCCATGAGCGTGAGGGTGGCACAGGACAGGGCAGTGTTTAGTTCTGTGCCACACAGGGTCACCGTGAGTGGCAACTGCTTTGATGGCACCCAACAGTGACAACAGTCTTCCCTGGCGAAGATTGCAGGGTCTTTCTCCCAGGGAGCCACTAGTTGGATCTAACCACTGAGCTTTCGGTTAGTGGGCTAGCACTTACCCACTGAGCTACCAGAGGCTCCTCTCCTCAAACATAAAACCCCTGCCATTGAGTCAATTCCAACTCATAGTGGTTCTATGGGACAGAGTCGAATGCCCCCATAGGGTTTCCAAGGAGTGGCTGGTAGGCTGGAACTGTCAACTTCTTGGTTAGCAGCTGTAAGACACTGTAGCAATCAAGCCCTGCCCGGACGGGGTGCCTATGCAAGTGTAGGGGGTAGGATCTACAACACATAATTCTGAGGGACACGATTCAGTGCATAACAGAGAAAATGGGAGCCTTCTGACTCCTTCACTGGAGCCACCTCTGTGACAACTGTTTGGTTTTGTTTGTTTTCTATCCCGGGGAGTATCTTCATTCAGTGCCAGTCCTACCCTGGAGGTAAGGGAGCCTTTTCCATTTTCTGCTTGGTCTCTCGAGCTGGAGAACAGACCTAGCCAATAGGACATTAACCCGATAGACACTGCTGTGGGACGTTGGTGTTGTCAAGTGTAACACTGCTTAGTGGTCGGAAGGACTAGAAGGACCGAGGGCCAAATAAAGAACTCCATAAGTTAGTGCAGGGGGCAGCCGGCGTCCCTCCCGCCTCTGTAGGCTGCATACAGGACAAAGGAATTACTTCTTAAGAACCGAATTAGATCTAACCTGTAGACACTCATCCGAACGTGAAAACTCCCACCGCCTGCCTGTTGCTGTGTCTCAGCTTTGTCTTTGGCACATGTCGGTCCGTGGCATGGCCACCGTCGTTCTGACTGCCACGCAGCCTGGGACACCGTCTGCCAGCCCTAGACTGGGCAACTTTCTGTTGTGCTCTCCAGGGTTTCCTATGTCGATTGCGGGGTCCTTTTTTCTAGTCTGTCTTGAAGCGCCTCTGAAAGCTGTCCACCAGGGGTGACACTGTTGGTATTTGAAATACCAGTGACGTAGCTTCCAGCATCACCGCAACATGCAAGCCACCGCGGTACAACACACTGACACACGGGTGGCGGGCGTGTGTTTTCAAGTTACATAGATGTTACGTGCTCTCGATCTCGTTGTGTTCGCACTGTTTTTAGCCAGGACTGTGTGGTGAGCGGTCCCGGCTGCTGCGGGCTCCTGGAGCTCGTTGTCCCTGCCCATTGCTGCCGAGGGAGTTCTGGCTCACCAGCCCCGCTGCCACCACAGCGCAGCAGAGGCCTGGCTGCCTTGTCCCCGCTAATTGCTCAGTCCTATCAGTCGTCAACATTAATGATGTAATCCAAGCAGAGAGAAGACTGTCTACCATGACCTATATTACTGCTGTTCTATTTAATATCCAAGTGATTGAAGTAAGCAAGCAAAACTGTCTTTTACTCAAGTCATCCAGTTCAACTGGAAAGCTTTTGCATTCTATTTACAAAACTGAACTTATTAATAATTTTAAGAGGCATTTTAATAAGTTGGTAAATTAAATTCCTTTAAATATTTCAAAATGCCTTCATATGTTTAATCTATTTGGTTCCTTTTTTATGCATGGACTTGGCTGATTAACAAAGTTCTCTCCCAAATCTTTAAGCATTCCTTATATAAATAAGCAAAAATATGACTCTCAGGCTCCTTAAATATTCCAGTTTTGTTTATATTTCAGGTAAATTGTTCTATAGTTTTCACCTTAAAATCATAAATCTAGGATTAATTTCTTAAATCCAAGTTTTAGCTGAAAGCCAAGGCTAGTCTTTTTTTTTTTTAATTATGATTGAATGAATATAAATTTGTGTGCCCACCTATATGCAGCTCCCACTGCTTTCCCTGCCCGGTAACAGCACAGTCTTCCTCTCTGCTCCGTACACATCCTATCCTCCCAATAGTCTCCTATCCCCTCCTCTCCACCCACTCCCCTGCCTCCAGCAAGAGTTCAGCAGGATGACATCCTCCAGATGCATAGAACCATAAAATTCCCACAAGGTACGGTCACTCTGCATTGCCAAGTCCAATCCATTCCTGTCCGAAAGCTGGGACCATGTTCCCAGGGGAACTCAGAGGCCCCTGGATCATCAATTGCGGTCTTTTAGTGGAGATCTCAGGATGCACCCCCTTTTATTCTTGTATTGCCAGTGAGACTCAACTTTGTGAGTTCCATTGTGGCTATCACTGGTGGTGGCTGGACACCTTCCTGTTCTTCCAGTCACAAGTCGATGGAGTCACCCACTCACCCATTCACATGGGTCTCTCTGTCTTGTGGGTTCTCTTTCCCCCGTGTCATTTTGGTCCTTGGTGATCATCTGTTCCTGCCTAGTTGGGACCATTTGCTATACCCTGAGATGGCAGCTTGGCAACTTTTAAGACCCTGGATCCCACTGACCAATGTGGGGTGCAGAAGGCTTTCTTAGCAAAATGCTAGTTGTGCCAGTTGGCCTCGATTTCCCCTGAGACAAGGCTAACCTTTATGATAATGTGACTTAAAACTAAGCCCACTGCTGTCAAGTGGATTCCAACTCATCATGACCCTGTAGGATGAGTCGACCTTCCCCAGAAGGATTCCAAGCTGTCGTCATCTTTAGGGGAGCAGATGATGGTGCCACCATGGCTCCTCCCTCGTGTGACAACTGCCTTAAGTGTTATAAACACTGCATTCAAAATATTCCTGCTGATCCTTAAGCTGAACACAAACATAGTAATACTCAGGCTTGACTTCCTTCATCATCATTCAGAATAACTGAACTTTCCAGGTGTTAGGCCCACTAAGGAAATAATTTTACTACCTCTAGCAAACTGAGGTTACATTCCCAAGCACCCAAGGATTCCTCATCCCCTAATAATTGGGGTTTGCTCCTCAAGGGGCCCAGGCTGCCTGTTTAGGAGGTGATCTGAAACTTCAGACTCTGGGGCGACAGTCTCCCTGCTGATGGCCTCATCGGCCCTTTACCTGGTGGCTTCTCATCAGCTCTGAAGGTCTGTATCCTACGGTGCATCACGCCTCTGCATCGTGGCTGGATTTTCATAATCCCCTGCATATCTTTTAGGAGTTCCTTGCTGACACAGGGAAATGCTGCTGACATTGTGGTTAAGTGATAGGCTACTAATGAAAAGGCCAGCAGTTCAAGTCTACCCAGTGCTCCTTGGAAACTCCATGGGGCAGTTCTACCCTGTCCCATGGGGTCGCTGTGAGTCAGAGTTGACTCACTGGCAGCAACAGGTTTGGTTTTTTGGTTTAGTTGATGCAGTCAAGGGCTAATCCAAAGTTTGGCAGTCTGAATCCACCCAGAGGTGTTTTCAAGGTCACAGCCTTGAAAACGCTGTGGGGCACCCATCGAGTCACCATGAACTGGGAATGACTCAGTGGTAACTGGTTTTTGTTTGTTTTTCATTTTGATTTCGTGCGTATACTGTGCTGTCTTCATCTTCATCACATCGTGTCTCCGTGTAGCTATGTCTGCTACCAGAAAGGGGCAGCCACATAGTCTCAGGGTGGGCTGGGTACTGGTCTTCCCTGAGTCCCCGTGTCCTACATGGAGTGGAACGTGACGTACAGTAAGCATCCATTATTTGTGTTTCTCTCTCTCTCTGTCTTTTTTTTTTTTTCCTTTAAGAGAGACAACCAAGGTGTGAGACGAAGCCATGCGAATCCAAACTTTCCCCTTAGTAAAATTCCCAAGAGTGGCATCGTGAACCAGATACAGAATAGGAGAGGAAAGTCTGTGTTGTCCCACGGAATCTCCCACCAACAGCAAGCTAGTAAGCTACAGGTGTGGTCAGGTCAAGGGAGAAGTCGGGGAAAAAAGAAAAAGCAGCATTACGAAAAACCACACACGTCTTCATCTCTCATCACATTAGGGTCGTAGGATCCAGAACGGATTGAGCAAAGAGAGTGAGGTGGTCTTTTCAGAAGTGATTAGTTATTCATACCAAGTGGTGTTTATTTTCTAGCTATCCAGCCGTTTAAAGGATGACTGTTGACAACTAGGAAAATGTGCTTTCTGTGCTTTACTTCCAAGTAGGCAAAATATCAACTTGAAAGAAATTACATGTAAAACCCAAAGGGGAAGTAGAAGGCGGAGAAGCCTGGAAGACAGGAGTCCACCATGACTTCGAAGAGCTCCCTCTTTTCCCATTACTTCAATAAAACAAAGAAGGAAAGAAGCCACACTGGAAAGAAGGAGGCAGGCGGGAGGGCACTGGGGTAGAGGGGAGGGGAGGAGGAGAGGCAAAGGGCAAAGCGAGGGGAAGGGGGAGGCAGGAGCAAAAGGGGAGAGGAGGAAAGCGGGCGGGGGAAGGAAATGCCTAGGGATGACCCGTCAAGAAATTGTTTTAAGGCCATGGGCTGGGAACAAAGATAAAACGAAAGCACAGCTGTCCCCTGAGTATAGTGACTACATCTAACTGCCTGCTTGCAAGTCAGTGCTACTAAAATTAGAGACTCTGGGGGAGTTTGGATAAGTGGATAGTTGTCAGGAAAGTTCAATTACTCTAAGTTAATGTACTTTAAAGGTATTTCATAAGTGCTTTTTTATGACTTTTTGTTTCAAGAATGTGGTGCTGGAAATCCAGTGACCTCTTCCTGTGGCTGACTGCTACAGCCCAGGGACAAAATCCGTTTGTAGGAGGATGTATAGCTAGGAAGGGGGAATGCCAATCGATAGACCATAGGGATCCTCTTGGGTGCTGGTTGGAAGGGCGGGTTCTCTCTTTCAAAGACTGGGAGGTCTTATCTCTTTCTGCATGGGAAACACCTATTCCCACCGGAATTTTGGGTTTTCGGTGCCTGAGTCCTCTTTCGTGTGGCTCCGGTCCCGTCCGGGAGTGGTGAGGTGGGAAAGGGGGACAGAGCTCCAATGTAGGGCTTCTCTGTGCTTTGCCTTCTGCCAGTCTTTCAGTTACTACGGAAACAGAGCAATTACCTGCAAGGCTCTGTGCAAGGAGAGTTGGACCCCATCTCCTGTGACCATGTGCGCGAAGGGGGGACAGCTGTCCGGTTCTGCACCATCCTGTGCTCGGGGTCAGATCCGACTGCTCTGATCACAGGGTTTGACTGGCTAACTTTCAGAACAGATCAGTAGGCCCTTCCTATTCCGTCTTAATCTGCGAGCTCAGCCGAGACCTCAGCATCACAACAACTTGTACACCTCCCCCGACCAATGGGTGCTGGCCATGCCTGGGCTGCCCTGACCCGGAATGGGACCAGGGTCCCCTGTGTACAAGGAGAGAACTCTACCCCTGAACCACTGCTGCCCGTGTCCAGCTCTATGGTGACCCCTGTCTAAGGGATGGTTGAATGTGTGGGTGGACCAGGTATAAAAGACAGGAGGAGCAGGGCAGGAAAGAAACATCACAACCAGATATGAGGGCAAGAGACTATTTTTTCCTTTTGAAGGTGTAACAGAAAATTCAGTGAACAAATGCACGGATAAATAGCTAGCACACAGCAGGGGGAAGGGGGAGGTAAGAATGATGCCAGACTCTAAGGTAAATCGTTTTTTCCTGCTGAAATTTCTCCCTGTGTAATTTTAATGGTGTTAAGTTCAGTCCCTTACACGAAGCTTCTACTGATTAAAATTTTGGATGTACATAAGCCCTGGAAACAAAACAAGGTGGAATAAGAAGCTAGGTTTTAGAGTTGGATGGCTTCCACTCTTGACTCCAAGACTTCAAGTTTGTTTGGCCCCGGGCGCATTCACCAACGTCTCCAAAATCTCCTCTCCTCACTTGTAAAATGGACATGATACTATGTCATAGAGCTGAGAAGCTGAAACAGGACAGTGCATCTAAAGTGTTTGTGGCATGCAAACCTCAGTAAAACCTTCCTGTCATTATTGATGTGACTAAGGAATATGCCTATATTAATGATAATCTGAATAGTAACAAATAATAATATTAAGTAATATATTATTTTTGACTCTGATGTATAGGGTCGCTATGATTCAGAATTAACTCAATGGCACTGGGTTTTTTTTAATAATATAATATATGTAATAATAGATGTATTATAATTATATTATAGACTATGTATGTAATATAATTATATATTATATCATATATTGTTTTATATTAATAATAAAATAAATAACATTAAAGATGCCTGACCTTTCAGACTCTGTAGCTGAAGTATTGACTGCCACCTGTTGGCAGCGTACAATAGAGACAATTTCTGTTCTCCCCAAGGCAAACCACCTTGTTGATTTCTTGGTCTCCAGTTATAAACACATTGTTACATAACTCCACCATTACGAATATCACAGGGAAGCCTGAATGCTGAGACTGTGCACCTAAACTCAGGAGCAACTTCACAGGGGGAATTCTCATTACCCTCTCTAAACCATCTCTGTGGGTCTCTGCGAAAACCTTGGTCTAGACAAACAGGGCCCCTGCTTGGCTGGCTGGCATCCCTTCTTATGCACAGAGCCAAGTGCTGTCACGAAGGGTGTGGACCCAGTGTTGCCAAATTGTGTCCTTTTCTCAAGAGGAACCGGTAACTGGGCTCTCATTTATAAACTCTGGTAATAGAGATTTTTCCAAGCCAGTAAAACCTGTTGCTGTGCGGCCAGTTTTCACTCACGGTGACCCTTCGTGTGTCAGAGCAGAACTGTCCTCCACGTGGTCTCCAGACTTTTCCTCAAGCCTCCCGTGGGTGGCCTCTGACCCTTGACCTTTGGGTTGGCAGCCAAGTGAGTCAGCTGCTGGCACCACCCAGGGCCTGTCTGTGTCTCTCTTTAATTGCTTAAATAAATCTTTTCTGGCATATAGATTCCTGAAATTTTGGGAAGAGTGTAGATTAATTTTAACACTTATTTTTAAAGACAAGTCAAAAATATTCACAGACATTCTGAATCCCATCCAAACCTAGACACTGACCCCATAACAAGGCCAGCCATTCATCAAAAATGGATGAGAACACAGCAGGCTAACAAACGCATAACTGAGAAGCTGAATTATTCACAGAATATTCAATTTTATGTGCACAGTGTGCTAAGTGAGGGGTGAAGTCTCTCAAGTGAAAGGTGCCAGTCCTCCTGAGGAGGCTGCCTTGCACCTGGAGGTAGGAAGATTCCAAGCCTCTTTTGTGTCACCTGTCGAATAGCATGGAGTCAGGATCCAGTGTCATGAACCTCTTTCATGTCACCTGTCGAATAGCATGGAGTCAGGATCCAGTGTCATGAGCCTCTTTCGTGTCACCTGTCAAGTAGCATGGAATCAGGATCCAGTGTCACCTTCGAAAAGATCTGGACGTTGGCGAGGTTTTAAAATGCCAGAGTCACCTCCAGTTGGCTCGCCTCCCAGCGTGGCTTCCCTTGTCCATGGTCTTAGCTCCCCACTTTTCCTGTGGGGGTGCCCTTCTGGGAGGCCCCGGAGTTCCTGTGACTCACTGTCACGTCAGGTGTCCCGGCCTTGTGTGGTACTGCTTTGTCTTCCGCGGAGTCAGGCCCCTGAAAGAAACCCCCACCCTAAACCCATAAAAACAGGTTTGCTCAAAGAGAAGGCACAGGACGGAGTGCGCGGTGAGCGGATCAAGAGCCGAGACAGGGAGAAGAGGAGAGGTGGGCAGAGGCAGAGGCTGCTCTTTTTAAGCCGACCGTTCTTTTCTGTTCAGAAGCCATGTGCTGAGTTGGGAGAGAGGCACACGCGTGCTGCAAAGGAATTTTTATTGACAGCAAAGTACTTATAAGCGGGACTCTATTTTTAACCAGCATTAACAACAGCTTGCTTTGGGAAATAAGCCTTGACGGGCACTCCACTGTGGCATCCCTGGCGGTATAGTGGTTAGGTGCTACGTCTGCTGACCTAAAAGCTGGCAATTCAAACATGCCCGGTATGCCTAGGAAATGGGGAGGTTCTACTCTGACCTATAGGGCCACTATGAGTCAGAACTGACTCGATGGCAGTGAGCTGCTTTGGCACTGTGTCATGTTTGACTTTGCTTGCTATTGTCTCTAGAAGAGCGGTCACTCGTTCTTCACTTATGTATTTAATGGGACAGTTCTCTTCCTCCCTTTGCAAGTTTCCACACTTAAACCCTAGACAGCATCCTCTTACCAGGAAGAGAAACAAGGCAGGTTTCCCAGCTCCCAGAGCTCTGTCCGGCCCTCTCTCATCAGGTCTATGTTTAGAGACTCTGAGCTTTAGGAATTGGCAGTCACCGTGAGAGGCACTGATTAAGCCGTTTCTCTCTGCAAGATGCTGTAGAAGAATCAGACAGGAATGAGGCTCAGGTCCCTTCACCTGAGACTTGGGGCCCATCGGTGACTGGCTGCCATGGGACAGTACACCTTTTGGGGGTCCTCTAAGTTATACCCCCAGTAAGTGGATTCTCTCTTCCTTATCTGGGTTCTGAACAAGTCAAGATGTAAAATGTTATAGATACGAGAATAAAATATTGTCCTTATTATCAATAGAGTCTATACTAAAAAAGAAAAAGGAAACACTGGTGGTGTAGTGGTTAAGAGCTACAGCTGCCAACCAGAAGGTCAGCAGTTCAAATCTACCAGATGTTCCTCGGAAGCTCTCTGGGCCAGTTCCATGCTGTCTGTAGAGTCGCTGTGAGTTGCAATCAACTCAATGGCAGTTTGTTTGTTTTTTTTCCCTTAATACCAGCAAAAAGAAAAAGCTTGTTACTGTCGAGTCAGTTTCAACTCATAGTGACGCTATGGGACCGAGCAGAATTGCCTCACAGTGTTTCCAAGGAGTAGCTGGGGATTTCAACGCTGGCATTTCTGATAAGCAGCTGTAGCTCTCAACCACTGCGCCGGCAAGGTCCCGGCAGAGCCTGCAGTAAGTGGCTGCCATCAGCCCGAGTGAGCCCCAACTCCTGGGGAGGATGAAATGCTGCCCGGGCCTGCATCCTCCCTGGGGCGGGTGCGAACCAGGTCACTGTGATCCAGAAGACTTGGACGGGCTGGGTTTTGGAAGCAGAGCTCCAGGCCTGCCTGGCTGCTTTGTCTTAGACTGGAAGCTCCACTGAAAGCTGTCTACCACGGGCGATGCTGTGCTGGTGTCTGAAATGTGGTGACACAGCTTCCAGCTTCACAGCAACATGCAAGCAACGACACTATGACAAGCAGGCAAGCACCACACAGTGGCATTTCTACACAGTGAAGAGTATGGGTCGAGGTGCTCACTGCTCACTGTGGGCTCGCTGGCGTTTTCTCAGTCATTTAGGTGTAGCTGATGTGTCTTTGTTTTGCATTTGTAAAGGCATGATGGTAAACTATCAGTCCCTCTGTGCATCAGCTCTTTGACAATGGAGATGCGAGGCAGGCTCTTAAAAACAGTAAATTCGTAGGATTCTTCATATTTACGTACACACTTACCCAGCAGAGAACAAGGAAAGAATGAAATTAAATAATCCATACCTGCCACTTTAAAATAGTGCAACTAAAATTACATGTTAAACAACATGGACAACCTTGGCCTGTAGGGCATTTAGAAAACTGACCTGTCGATCGTTCAGGGAATTGAGCTTGAGTGAAGTGGCCTCCGGGAAGTCCTAGCGTGTGTTCTCGGATACGAAAACCCATTGCCATTGTGTCAATTCTGACTCATACCGACCCTCTAGAACAGAATAGAACTGCCCGTAGACTTTCCAAGGAGCGGCTGGTGGATTTGAACTACTGACCTTTTGGTTAACAGATACAGTATTTAACTACTACTCCACTAGCACGTCCTCTGATATACGAATGCTCTCAAGTTCTGCCCATTGAGTTGAGGAGGGCTCAAAGAGGAGAAGAACTTAATTGATGAATTGGATCAATTAGCTCTCTAATGGATATGTATTGAGTGTCTACATTACCCCAGAGTTCATGCTGACGAAGGCAGATTTAGTGATGATCAAGTTCTGTTGGGAGAATGTGAAAGAGGTGAGTTGGAGTTAGAAAGCGTCAGCCCAGCCCAGCTCACTCCCTGGACACCGTCTGAGTAGTTCCAGGAGACTGGGGCTCACCAGACAAGAAGGCTCCCTTTCACTACTTCCATTCCAGTGATTCCTTTCCAGTACTGTAGCTGGAACACTTGTATGTTGTTGTGAAGTGCTGTCCAGCTGATTCTGACTCATAGTGACCCCATATGACAGAGCAGAATTTGTAGTGACACCAAGCGACAGGGTAGACTCACAGGAACCCCATGTAACCCAGTAGAACTCACAAGGGACTCCATGTGACAGAACAGAACTCACAGTGCTCACTAAGCGACAGACGAGAACACACAGGGATCCCATGTGACAGAGTAGAACTCACAGGGACCCTGTGTGACAGAGTTGGGCTTTCTAGGCTGTCATCTTTATAGGAAGAGATCACTAGGTCTTTCTCTGGTGGAGTTGCTGGGTGGGTTTCAACTGCTGACATGTTGGCTAGCAGCTGAGCACTTAGCCAGTGCACCACCAAGCTGTTTGCTGTTGAGTTGTTAGGTGCCATGGAGTCAGTTCTGACTCACAGCGACCCTATGCACAACAGGATGAAACACTGCCCCATCCTGTGCCATTGCCCACAGTCATTTTTATGCTTAAGTCCATTGTTGCAGCCACTGTGTCAACCCATCTCATTGAGGGTCTCCCTAACCTCCGCCCTACCAAGCATGATGTCCTCCTCCAGGGACTTATCCCTCATGACCACATGTCCAAAGTATGTAAGACACGGTCTTGTCATCTTTGCTTCCAAGGAGCACTCTGGTTGGACTTCTTCCAGAACAGATCTGTTTGTTCTTTCGGTGGTCCATTCAACATTCAGTATTCTTCTTCAACACCACAATTCAAAGACATCAATTCTTCTGTCTTCTTTGTTCATTGCCCATCTTTCGCATGCATATGATGCAACTGAAAATACCATGGCTTGGGTCAGGTACACCTTAGTCTTCAAGGTGACATCTTTACTTTTCAGTACTTGAAAGAGGTCCTTTGCAGCAGATTTTCCCAATGCAATGTGTCTGATTTGTTGACTGCTGCTTCCATGGGTGTTGATTGTGGACCCAAGTAAAATGAAATCTTGACCACCTCAATCCCTTCTCCACTGAGGACAATGTTGCTTACTGGTCCAGTTGTGAGGATTTGTGTTTTCTTGATGTTGAGGTGCAATCCATACTGAAGGCTGTTATCCTTGATCTTCATCAGTAAGTGTTTCGAATCTTCTTCACTTACAACAAGTGCGGCGGTGGTGTCTACATGACACAGGTTGTTAATGAGTCGTCCTCCAATCCTGATGCCTCGTTCTTCTTCAGATAATCTAGCTTCTTAGATTGTTTGCTTGATATACAGATTGAAAAGGTCTAGAGAAAGGATACAACCGTGACACACACCTTACCTGACTTTAAACCATGTAGCGTCCCCTTGTTCTGTTCACATGAACACCTCTTGATCCATATACAAGTTCCTAAAGAGCACAATTAGCTGTTCTGGAATTCCCATTTTATCCAATGTTAGCCATAACTTGTTATGATCCACACAGTCAAATGCCTTTGCATAGTCAATGAAACAAAGGTAAACATCTTTCTGATTTTCTCTGCTTTTAGCCGAGATCCATCTGACACCAGCAATGATATCCCTGATTTCACATCCTCTTCTGAATCAAGCTTGAATTTCTGGCAGTTCCTGGTCAATATACTGTTGTAGTCACTTTTGAATGATCTTGAGCAAAGCTTTACTTGTGTGTGATGTTAATGATGTTGTCCAGTGATTTCCACATTTTGTTGGATCACCTTTATTCGGAATGGGCATAAATATAAATCTCTTCCAATCTTCTTGGCATAGATGAGTGAGCACTTCCACTGCTGCATCTGTTTGTTGACGTATCTCAGCTGATACTCTGTTGATTCCTGGAACCTTGTTTTTTGCCAATACCTTCAGTGCAGCTTCAACTTCTTCCTTCAGTACTGTCGTGGATTGAACTGTGTCCCCTCAAAATAGATGTAGCCATGTGGCTGAGCCATGATTCCCAATATTTTGTGACTGTGCTCCATTTTGTGATTTTCCTGTGCTGTATATTAAAGAATTAGGGTGAGACCGTAAATCTCTTTGTAAGATCACCTGCTTGTTCCACTGTAAAGGGAGTTTCCCTGGAGTATGGCTTGCTCCACCCTTAATCCTTTCATCCTGCAAGAGGCAAAAGGAAAAGGAAGCAAGCAGAGAATTGGGAACCTCGCATCACCAAGAAAGCAGCACCAGGAGAAGAGTGCATCCTTCAGAACTGAGGTTCCTGCACTGAGATGCTCTCTGGACAAAGACTGATGCGATACTGGACTTTTCTCTAGAGCCAATGAAGGGGAAATCCTTCCCCTGGAGCAGACATGCTGAATTTAGACTTACAGCCTACCGGACTGTGTAAGAATAAACCTTCCTTTGTTAAAGCCATCCAGTCAAGCAAGTTTCAGTGTCTCTTCTGACATCTTGTCTTTCTTTACTGTCTTTTTAATGACCTCTTGCTCTCTTCATGGATGATGTCTTTGATGTCTTTCCACAGTTAGTCTGGTCTTCAGTCATTAGTAGTCAACACATCAAATCTATTCTTGAGATGGTCTTTAAACTCAGGAGGGACATGCTCAAGGTCATACCTGGGCTCTTGTGGACTTGTTCTAATTTTCTTCAGTTTCAGTTCGAATTTGAATATGAGTAATTGATGATCTGTGCCACAGTCAGCACCTGGTCTTGTTCTGAGTGCTGATACAAAGCTTTTCTATCCTCTTTTTCCACAGATGTAGTCGATTTGATTTCTGCATATTCCATCTGGTGAGGTCCGTGTGTGCAGTCACCATTTGTGTTGGTTCAAAAAAAGTATTTTCAATGAAGTATTTGCAAAATTCTGTCACACAATATCTGGCATTATTTCTGTCACCAAACCTGTACTTTCCAACTACTGATCCTTCTTCTTTGTTTCCAACTTTTGCATTACAGTCACCAGTAATTATCAATGCACCCTGATTGCATGTTCAATCAATTTCAGACTGCAGAAGCTGGTAAAAATCTTCCATCTCTTCATCTTTGGCCTTAGTGCAGAGGAGACATTACACAAGGCCACACTGACATACGTCAGACTGATCTCTAGGATGCATTACTCCTCACGGGATAAGTGTATGAAGTTCTCAATACAGTGGAAAAGTCCCTGGAGTCACCTTTCCTGCTGGGCTTGGGTCCTGAAAACAAAACAGAGAGGAAAACCAGGGGTCGTGCCACCCCCCACTCTCAATAGTGGGCTCCTGAGTGGAGTCTTACTGATGTAGGAGTTCAGGAAGGAGAAAGCAAGTGCTTGGATCCTTACCACGGTGTCCTTTAGGACTGCGCCCTTGGGCTCTGGTTCTTGCCCTGCTTCTGTCCCCAGTGGAAGAAGTCGTCTTCTAGGCCTCAAGGCAGGAAACTTGATTCTTCACAGATGTCTTTGTACACCACAAAGTTACTCTATTCCTCCTAGGGTATTTTTAGAATTTAAAAGGAAACTCCTTTCTCTTTGCTATAAAATCCTTTCCCTGAGGCATAAAATGTCAAATGGGGGTGGGGGGCGGCTCCTGAAAAGAGGGGCTACCAGGGCGGTAAATGGGTGCCAGGAGGAGGAAACAACAAACAGCATTTCCCCAGCAAACCAAGCACTCTTCTTGCCCAGGGCACCAGCAGAGAGCAGTGGGGTGAATCTCACCACAGTCGCTCCTAGGCAAGCAGTCAGCCTGCTAACTTTTGGACAAACAAAGAAACAAACTTCATTCGCTCTCCCCTGTCAGTCCCTTAAAAGCAGACAAAACACAGGTGTTATCACGGTCTCTATCCATCTCTTTCAGCAAGTAATTTTCTAGAATTATCTCCGCCCCAAAGCATCAGCCCCTTCATAACCTTCATGTTCTGAAAGGGGAGCAGTAGAGTGGTGCAGAACCTGAGGTCAAGGTGACGGGGCAAGGGGAGGGGACGAGTCTATGAAAGACCCCATGGTCTCCCTCTCTGGGTCTGCTGCTGGGAGTGCAGGATTCCACAGCCCACAGCTCCCGCCCCATTTTATCTGGTTAAACCTCTTACCCATTCATCCACTGGAGCAGTATCCCACCCTCAACTCTGTACGTGCTCAGCTGGAGTGATACCCAGAGAATGAGAGACAAATGATTCCCATACTGCTGAGGTCTCTGCCAAAGTCCTTTAGAACCGGCCTTCATGGGAACCCAGAGAGCAGAGCTTCTCGGGCCACCTCTTAATGGTGGCCGGTCTTCATTTCATACCTTTCGAATAGTTACAGCAGCTCTAAAACAGTTTCTCCGATTTCAGCACCTGCTCACCTGTGGCTCCTGGGGAAGGGACATTGCTCACTTGAATTTACTGAGTTATTTTGATGACTGTTGATTTTCCTAATTGCGACACTAGGGTCGGATCTGACTTGATGGCACTTGGCTTAGGGGTTGATTTTCCTCACTGTGTTGTTTTTAGGACCCAAGCCCAGCAGAAAAGGTGACTCCAAGGGCTTTCCACTGTGTCAAGAACTTCATCCGCGTATCCCATAAGGAGTGACGCATCCCAGAGATCAGCCTGAGGTATGTCAGCACGTCCTTGTGTAACGTCTTCTCCCTGTACCTAAGAGTGCAGTACCCACTTCTGAAGGAGGAAACAAGAGAGAAGTGTGTGAGCTGTGAAGGAAGCAGTAATGGTGGGATCAGGGCCCAACAGCTGAGCTACTGGGACCAAGGTGGCCAGGGTGACTGCTGGCTGCAGGTGATGGCTTTGGCTGATGGATCCAGCACACCCAGTCCTCTGCCACCCTCAGGTCTTTGGGGCATCAGCTCGGAATGAACGTTTCTGCTGGGGAGTGCTCTCAGCGTTCCGGTTACGAAGGCCCAAGGCCACAGTCAAGGGGCAGGGGGAAGTAGATAAACATGTCAGTAACCTGGTCTAACCGGGAGGTCCTCTGAGCAGTCATCTGCTGGAGTGAATAACAGCATTTCAGTATAAGGCAGGCTTTGTGTTCCATCTTGTGGGTGTGCCAGGTGATTCAGTGATCCTTGAGCTTGCAACAGCGTTGTGTGAAGTATCCAAGGCTGAGACTGTGGATCCAAAGCAGGAGACTCTCTGTCCATTAGGAGTGGAGGACAGAGCCTAGACTAGAATGGGCACCTGGTGATTTGGCAGTTCTGAACATGGGCAGCCAACACTTGGTAAGTGAGCTGTTTCAGTAAGTCTCAGAGCTCCTCTCGTCCTTTATGGTGATCAGCCCTGCATCCCTCCTTTTCTCGCTCTCTCTCTTCCTTCCTGATTCCTTGTCCAGATGCAGTACATGAATTCTGAGAGCTAATCATCCTCCTCAGGCTCCCCTTGTCAGATTCTCATTTTCCCAGCTTCCCTTTCAGCTAGGGTAGTCATGTGACCTAAGAAGATAAGAAGGACAGCTTCCTGGGATGTGTGGGAGATGACTAGTCCTCCTGTTAATATGATGGCCTGTTTTCCCCACCCACTCCCTTGCTGTTTGTTGTGACATAAATCATTAGAATGTGATGCCTGGAGCTTCTGCAGCTGACTGGTATCCATGAGGTGGTAGTCATGAAGATACAGAACCATCAGGCAGGGTGTGAGAGACTGGAAAATGGGAGAGGGGATGATAAGAAAGCTTCAAGTGAGATTTTTATTTTATCTTATGTAACCATGCAAATAACCCATGTGTCCTGCTGAACCATTGTTGCTGATGCTGACTGCCCTTACGTCAGCTCCTGACACGTGGTAACCCCACGTCTTACAGAGTGGAACTGTTCTACTGGGTTTTCTTGGCTGTGATCCTTGATGACACAGATAGCCAGGCCTTTCTTCAGCATGCTGGGTAGGTTCTAACCACCGACCTTCGGGTTAGCAGCCGGTCTCAAACCTCTCACACTACCAGTTTACAAAAAAGGAGAGAGACGCCACCCCTGGCTCTGCCACAGTGATCAAGCTGGTCTTTGTTTCACTTGCGACCGTTGAGAACCCCCCACCCTAGTGTGGAAGCAGGGAACACACTTGATTTGGGCTCTCTCTTCTGTCTCTCCCAGACTTCTAATTCCCAGTTACAAAATCCATCAACTCTAAACTAGAAAGCTTAACTTCAAAAACCCTCTTGGAGGACTGGCCTCCTGTAGGGGCTGCTTCCCTGGTGATTACACGGACCCCGGTAGCCCCAGAAACTGCTCTCAGGAGCAATAAGCTTCCATCCTGATGTTAGCGGCCCAGGGAGTTTTGATGGAGAGGCTCAGATCCTTCACTGACAGTCTCTTGTTTGCTTATCTCTGAGTCAAGCACAGTCTCTTTGGAGCGTTCTCTTGTTGATGGGACAGCACTTTTATGCTTAGATAATCCAGTCCCAATGGCAGCAAACCTGCAGAAGGAACAAAGTCACCCTCAGGAGGGTGGTGAGCAGTAATTAATGCACAAGAAGGGGACTTTCAGTGGCCTCTCCACTGCACAAAGTGGGTGCTTGGTCTGATGAGGGACTTTCCAGTTTTTTAGCTGACGGGTCCACGCCTGTCAGAGCTTTAGATGGTTGCTGATGCAGCGCCGAGAGCTGACAAATCCTTAGAATATCTCTAAGACAACAACGACAATGCCAGCCAACTTCAACACAGCGCTGCTGAGGTCGGACACCCTGTCCTTTGTGAAAGCCTGTTATGAAAACGTGGCTGGGCTGGGCAGATCCTGCAAGGCTACTTTTGTGAGCTTTTGAATGCTTCTGCGTGGGCATTGTTGAATTTTTAGGTATGCAAATCTGGGCTTCCCGAGAATAGAGGCTGCTGGCTTAACAACTACCACCCAGGGCTCCGGCACAGTGCGAAGGGACAGGGGCAAGGCGGCCTGGCTGCTCCCGCATCTGTGGTAAAACGTCTTGATCAGTAGACTAGATGGGGCCAGCGTTGCTAACACACCCGCCCCACCCTCTTCTGGCAAACGATCCTCACAAGTCTGCACTCAGCCTCTGATTCACTGTCAGCAATTATCAGCGCTGTTTCTCATGCACTTCATAATTATTTAGCAGCAACTGATAGCTCCACGTTACTGATGAGAAGTTGCTTGAACCTACCTATGCTGTTCAGTGATATTCCGCCCTGAGTATCAGCTGTGATTCTGGGAGATGCGATATTCAGCACGCTTGGCAGCTCACCAAAAGGCTGGCCGTTCAGGTCCCCCCAGTGATGATGTGGAAGACAGGACTGGTGATCTCACGAAAAAAAATCATTCACTGTAACTGAGCACAGTTCTCTTCTGACCTGCGTGAGTTCACAGTGTGCATCCCAGTCGTTGACGGTCTCTGTTGAGAGCAGAGGGCCCAGCCAGAGGGCAGTCCTGCAGGAAAGCCAATGCTCACAGCACAGGTGTCCCCCAAGAGCTGCCCATGCCCCCCACATACAAGGAGAAATCCATTTACCTTTCCTCACCTGTGAAAAGGCAGGTCACGACAGTAAGGTTCACAGGAGACCCGGCTGTGAGGCTAAGGCCACGCTTACAAAAAAACAAACCTAAACCCACTGCCATAGAGTCACTTACAACTCACGGCAACCCTATAAAGCCAAAGTCACTGTCGTCAAGTAGATTCCGACTCGTGGTGACCCTATAAAGCTAAAGCCACTGCCATCCATTCCGACTTGTGGTGACCCTATAGTGACCCTATTGACAATGGAAATGGTATCAGGCTATTTTTATGTGTGTGGCTAAAATAGTACTCTGGGATCAGTGCCATCTGGTTTTTCTTTATGACTATGCTTTACTAAATCCTAGACCTTTTACTAAGAACTAGAGAGAATGCCATGTTCCTCTGTTTTCCTCTCTACTCCTTTCTTCCTTGAGGCCATGAACAAAGCTGAGTTTCTGCTTGAAAGAGAACAAAGGAGAACAGGAAGCTAAACGTCAGAAAGCTGGCATCCCAGAGTGTTATTTTAGCCACACGTGTGAAAATAGGCTGATGTCATTTCCACTGTCTATAAGGTCTGTGAGTCCAAATCAACTCGACAGCAGTGGGTTTATTTTTTCACACGCATGGCCTTACCCTCACGGGCTGGCCCCCTGTAAATGTTCCTCCTGTGACCCGCTTTTTCACACAGGAGGAAAGGTCAGTGGCTGTCAGCGGGGAGGTGGGGAGGCTGGGCGGCTCTTGGGGGACGCCCTTACTCTTATCGTTTGCTTTCCTGCAGGAATCAGCCGGGCTCCACATTCTGCTCTCAGTGTCCAAAAATAGATTCATGCCAAATGGGGTTTTTTGGCCCGAGAGATGATCAATCGTGCCTGCTTCTCTCTGTGCAGACTGGGAAATTGAAATAGATGAAGGCAGGCTCGAGCGACGTCCAGGCAAAGGAGGCTGCCGTTCTTGGAGCCTGTCATGCTCGGAACTTGTTGAGAGATGCGAGGGAGGGAGAGAGGTGTCCCTGGTTCTCAATATGGAGATGGAACTGGGGTGACATCACTACAGCGAGGCACAGAGGGCACCGCGACCACCTCATTACACATTTTTATCTTATTGGTATGCCTGGTTTGCAACGTATTCACAGTGTGACTATTTACGTTTAAAAAATACTAACCCAACCAAGTGAGTGGAGCCAGGGAAAAGAAACCTAGAACTGATACACTGGCAACATGAATGAAGGCTGAGTAAAACAAGTGAATCCCCAAAGCACAAATATCGTCTGGCTTCACATGTAAAAAGACAAGGAAAAGCAAATGTACAGAGACCAAAGTTTATTGGTGGTTACATGGGGTGAGAGTGAAGGGGAAAAGGAAGGTCAATGGTGATGGAAAAACCACATTGATTAAGAGTAAGATTGCATGACTGATGATTGTCCTTCCTGCCAGTGACCTACACATCTGTCAGAAACTGAATTGGCGAAAATTGTGTGACAGATAGATTTGTAACAGCAACAACAGCAAAAAACAGTGTCTGTTGAGGCTACTTAGGTACAACCAAATGCGTCCTGGGATTTGGTTCCTTGGTTTGGAGGTTCAAGGGCAGAGTGTCATGAGACGTCTCAGTTCCTTTGCCTAATAAGTAATTAGTGCTTCTATTCTACTTCCTAGTTTGTTGGGGTGGTGCCTGGGGTCTAAAAAGCTTGCAAGCAGCCATCCAAGGCACAACAATGGTCTCTATTCTTCTGGAGAAACAGAGGAAGGAGAATCAGGTAATAGGAGGAGGATATGGAATGTGTGGCTAATGGCCCCCCCTTTGTCATGGGACCTGAAGAATTGGATGCAGCCCGACTACCATTACTGGATGTTTTAATTAAATAGTCTATAGATGAATCCTGATCAATAGGGGGCAAATGTAGAACAGAATTTCAAATTCTCATGGAATCCAGACTTTCTGGAGTCATGGAGGCCCGAGGAACCCCTGAAACTACTGCCCTGAGATAATCTTTAAACCTTAAGCCAAAAATATCCCCTAAAGTCTTCTTAAAACCAAACAGTAGTTTGGCTTAATTAGTTTTGTTTTGTTTTTTTTTTTAAGTGTACCTTGAACATTATGCTCTGTTAGGAACTATTTTTATGAGACCATATTGATAGCAGTGACTGGAGAGATTAGATAGGAACTTCTGGGGGCAGTGAGTTTTTGTTAATGGAGGAGGAACAACTCAGGAAAGGAGGTGCCAGTGTTTGTACAACTTGATTTTGCTGTGCATATTGTCGACAACAAAAAATAAGTTTAAAAGTTATACTAAGTGACATGAGCCAGCCATGAAGGACCCCATAGAATTATATGACTCTGTCCCTGTGAAATGCTTAGAACAGGCAAAGCCATAGAAACAGGAAGTCGATTAGTAGTTGCTTAGGGCTGGGAAGAGTTGTGGGGAATAGGAGCAACTGCTGATGGCCACAGAGTTTATTTTTGGGGGTGATGGCCATGTGTTCAGGTTGATTGAGTGATGAGCACACAGCTCTGTGAAGGTTCCGAAGGCCGTTGAATTGTATACTTTAAATGAGTTCATTGTACGATGCGTCAGTGACATCTGAATAACAATGGTAGAACCCGTCACAAGCATCTTGCGCTGCTGTAACAGAAAACACCACAAGTAGATTCTGGCTTTCATGAAGGGGAATTGATTTCCTCACAGTCAAGTCGGCTGAAAGTCCAAATTCAGGGCCTCAGCTCCAGGGGAAGGCTTTCTTTGTCGGCCCTCGAGGAATGTCCTGTCCCCAGTAGTCTGCTTGGTCCAGAAGCTTCTTAGGCACAGGGACCACAGGTCTATGGGACACACTCTGTACCCAGCGCTGCTTTCCTGGTGGTATGAGGTCCCCAACTCTCTGCTCCCTTCCTTTTATCTCATGAGAGATAAAGGATGGTGTAGGTTGCACCCCAGGGAAACTCCCCTTACATTGGATCAGGGATGTGACCTGGGTCACGGTGTTACAGTGTCACCGTAATCCTCTTTAATGTAGAAGGACAACCACAGAATGGAGGGTGACCATTATAATAGTGGGAATTGTGGCCCAGCCCAATTGATACACACATTTTCTGGGAACATAATTCCTTCCATGACACAACCCCCTAAAAAGGAAGGATAAAAGAAAGAACCTTCTCTTCATTAGAGATCAACAAATAGAAAAGCATTTTCAAAGTGTTTACTAGAAATTCTTGGACAATGTAGGTATCAGGTCAATTTGGAGTGACTGCTAAGTAATGGAAACCCTGATGGTGCAATGGTTAAGTACTCTGGCTGCTAAATAAAAAGTTGGACATTCAAATCCACCAGGCACTCCTTGGAAACTTTATGGAACAGTTCTACTCTGTCTTAGAGGGTCACTGTGAGTCAAAATCAAGTCGGTGCAGGTTTGGTTTGGTTTGGGTTTACTGTATAAACGCCTCCTGTGTTCCCAGCCCAGTGCCAGCCCCACTGACCCAACATGTAACTTGACTACCATTCTGGTATTTGAAGCATCACTTAGTGGTAACTACTGAAACATACCTATGAGCCCCTACGTCCCTTAAGGACCTGCAACTATCTCATTCAGTTATTTTCTTGAACTTCATGTGGAGGAGAAAATGATAAGAAGGTACTGATGTATTGGTCAAGACAGTCAAGCTAGGAAGGGAAACTAAAGAAATGGGAATGCAAGCACTAGCATGGAAATAATGAGACTGTTCACCACGCACTGTGAAGAAGGTATCCAATGTCACTGAGCAATTTGTGTACGAACTGTTAGGACAGGAACCTGAACTGCTATGTAACCCCTCACCCAAAACAAAATGAAATACTGTTTTTTTAAAAAAACAACTTCAGTGCTTTGAAATCCATCTCAGTCCCCATTCTCTCCGTTTTTAAGCTGAAACTAGATTCTTTGATAGACTCATTACAAAGTGTACACTCAGTCATACAGGGTAAGAGCTTCTTTACCACTCACATAAACTCCAGACCCCATGCTTCTGACAAGGGAGTGGCTCTGCTCCACGTGATGATTCGGGGGCCCAGGCTCCTTCCACCTTGTGGCTCCTCCGTGGTTCTCATGCAGCTTCTGAGGGACAGTGCTGCTGGGTGTAGCTGGTGGAAGGAACAGAGGATGGAAGACTACTTGCGGGAGGAGTCGACGGGCCTCCCAGGAAAGTGGCCCTACCATTTCTTACCTTACACCAGCTGGAGCTAAGTCACCAAGGCAAAGCAAACTGCAAGAAGGCTGGGGATAAACAAACCCAAAAAAAGAGAGCAAGTGAGTTTGGTGAATAAGGCCATATTCTTGACTACCTTCTCAAGAAATCTATACAGAATAGCTTTCAGTTGAGTTATGGTAGTTCTGTGGTAGAAGTCTTGCCTTCTACCCGGGAGATCCCAGCTCAGTTCCCACCCAGTACTCTGTGTGTGCAGCCACCACCTGTCTGTCACCAGAGGGCTGCGTGTGACTATGACGCTGAGCAGGCTTCAGCAGAGCGTCCAGGCCGCAATGAATGGGGGGAAAGGCCCGTGATCTGCTTCAGAAAACCAGCACAGCACGTCCACCTGCGACTGAGCTTGACAGCGTCACAGGGCTTGGCGATTGTCGTGCACGGGGTCGTCAGGGGCTGACATGTTGCCAGCTAAAAAAAAAGCCATTGCTGTTGAGTCGATTTCAACTCATGTTGTTGTTGTGTTGGTTGTGACTCATAGGGACCCTGTGAGTAACAGAATGAAACCGTGGCCGGTCTTGCACCATGTCCACAATCATTTTTATGCTTAAGCCCATTGGCGCGGCTACTGTGTCAATCCATCTCGTCAAGGGTCTTCCTCTTTTTTGCTGACCCTCCACTTTACCGAGGGTGATGTCCTTCTCCAGGGACTGCTCCTTCCTGACATGTCCAAAGTATGTAAGACACAGTCTTGCTGTCTTTGCTTCCAAGGAGCACTCTGGTTGGAATTCTTCCAGAACAGATCTGTTGGTTCTTTTGGTGGTCCCTCGTACATTCAACATGTGTCTCCAACACCACAATTCAAAGGCATCAGTTCTTCTTCTGTCTTCTTTGTTCATAGTCCAGCTTTCACATGCGTAGTGGTTAAGCTCTAGGACAGCTAACCCAAAGGCCAGCCACTCCAATGCACGAGGTGTACCTTGGAGACTCCATGCGGGCAGTTCTGCTCAGTCCTGCAGTCACTGTGAGTCGGTGCCAACTAACAAGTGCAGGATTGAAATGTCAATCTCCCTGCACAGAAAATAGCTGGTATCGTGCAGTTAGAGGAGCTAAAATATAAAGCTTCTCCTTCTAAAAATATGTTTCTACTTACAAAAATATGTTTTGGGTCATAATTTTATATTATATAGTAAATAATGATCATTTATGATGTGATATCTTGATTTATCATAAGATTTCCCTGAGTTGTGTTACAGTAAATCCCTTTATTAGGTATTCAAACTTGATATGTTTAGCAATTTCAGTTTCAATTGATGTAACTGAAAGTGATGTCAGATCCTTTTGGCAAATGCATGTGGTTTTTCGTAATTTTTGATTTTGAAAGGATCTTTCAGCCAATGCAACTGTTACTGGAGCTGTTAAGACTATTTTAAAGACTGTGACAACTTTGGGAATATTTCTAATAAATTATTTTGAAATATTTATTTCAGTACACCATGAGCTGCTGATTCTTGCAGAACGATTTTTCTAAAAACACTTAACTCTCCATACAAATCAGTTTCATCTAAGTCTGAATTTAATTTTAACCATGACTGGACACAAAGGAGTTTGGTGTCTCCTCCAACATTACCTGTATCTTACAAGAAGTGAAAAGCAACTTTGTGATTTCTATATAATTTAAAACACATTCTGTTTCTGCGTTTTCAACTGAAAAGAAAATTTAATTTGAAAGTGTCTTACTCATTAAGAATTGGTTCATCCGAAACCTCATATGAATAGCCTTCCTTTCCATTGAGGGCTGTGATCTTCAAAGTTAGTTTCTGTAGCTAAGCCTGTGGGTCGTTGTTTTGTAGAGTTGAGGCCGTTATCTACATGCGAGAATCTAAGTTCTTTGAAGCCCTCAATTAACCTTCTGATCGACTTTAGAGTGGCATCCATGCATGGTGCAGACAATTAGTGTGCCCAGCTGCTACCTGAAAGCCTAGAGATTCAAGTACACTTACAGGCACCTAGGAAGAAAGGCCTGGCAATCTTCTTCCAAAAATCACAGATGTTGAAAACCTATTGAGCACAGATCTACTCTGACACAAGTGGGGTCACCATGAGCCGGGGTCTATTGGCCACTGGTGCATTCCTGAATACCTTCTTGGAGTCTGGGAGAAACAGGCTCCCCTGAAAGATTTCAGAAAACCTTTTCATGGGTGACGAGAGCTCTGTCTGCCCTTCACACTCTGTGTGTGGTGACAGCTGTCAGAGTCCCTCTGAAACGATGAGCACAAAGGCTGAGTTACACACCTGGCCTCCACTCCAAAAAGTCACTGTGCCACCATCACTGCCTGATAAAGGTCCTCTCGCAGCCTCAGGTACTACAGGCCTCAGAATGAGCAGGATTTTACTTTCCACGATAAAGGAAATTATTCTCCCAACAGACGGATCTCGACTGTTGCTCCCACCTCAGGCTGCCGACAGAAGGCTGCCCACCTGGCTTTCACCTGGACTGCATGACAATGGAGCTCAAAAACAATATTCTTTTTTAAATCCACCCACCCCATTTTGCAGTGTAGCTGTGATTGTAGGATGAATCTGCTGTGGTCCGTGTACCGAAGGATGCGCTCTGAAAGAGCTGGACTGCATTCGTCTGCTCGGAAACTTCAGAGGGAGAGTGTCAGCACCGAGCGACACCCTCCCCCCGCCTCTGAGCCCTCCTGACCGTCCCGCAGGCTGTGTCTGACGGAGCCACTCTCCTGGCCTTTCTCACCCACACCGGAGGGTTGCTGTTTCTGGAGTTGGTAAAATGCCTTTCAATCTTGTCTTAACTCCAGAGCCGTCTCTCACTGAAAGGAGCTTGGTGGCTGTCTTAGCCATCTAGTGCTGCAACAGAAAGGACCACACGTGGATGGCTGTAACCAAGAGAAATTGATCCTCTCGCAGTCCGGGAGGCTGGATGGTCAAATGGAGGGTGCCGGCTCCAGGGGAGGGCTTTCTCTGCTGGCTCTGTGGGAAGGTCCTTGTCACCCGTCTTCCCCAGGACTCCAGGAGCGTCTCAGTGCAGGGACCCCAGGTCCTCTCCAGGTTCTTCACTCTTGGTGCAGGAGGTCCCGCTCCTCTGCTTGATTCTCTCTTTTATGTCGCAGAAGAGATTCACACAAGATAACCCAAGGCTGTAGAGGGGTCCTGCCTCGTCACCAGAACTGCCTCTAAGCCCGCCTCATGAACACGGTGGAAATAGATCTACTACGCACAAAGTAGTCACTTCCGATGACGGAATGGTGGACAGCCACACACTCCTTAGGAATCGTGGCCTAGAGTAGTTGGCACACAATTTGGGGGGACACAATTCAGTCCTTAACAGTCAGGCAGCAGTGAGGCACTCAGCCCCTCATTGGAAGCTTGATGGTTAGACCCACGCAGCAGCTCCAGGGAAGGAAGACTTGGTGTTCTGCCTCTGGAAGGAGCACAGCCCTGGAAATCCTGTGCGGTCACTGTGTGTTGGTGTCACCTTGGAAGCAACCAACAATGACAACGACAACTTTCAGCAGTGTGTGAAAAGAAGCACGGTCTGCCCGAGCTCGTCACTCGGCCCCGAGTGCTGAATGCTCTCCTCCTCCCAGCCACATGCGATCAGCATGAGGCCTCCATGAGCTGGGGAAACCTCTTCTTTCTTGTCTGTCCTGTATGTCAGAACCTAAACTGGAAAGTTGGAAGAGACTTAACTTCTTACAACTCACTTTTTTGTTTTTTTTAAGAATATTTGCTCTGCCTTGTGTCTCAAAATCCTAGTTTGAAACCTCGAAAACTGTGCTGAGCATTTTCTCGCTTCTTTTTGTTGTTTGCTTGTTGCATTACTGCTGTCACACAGGAGTCCCGGTTGCCCAGTGGTTAAGACCTTGGCTGTCAACCAAAAGTCATCAGATTGAATCCACCAGGCTCTTCCCGGAAACCCTGTGGGGCAGTTCTCCTCTGTCCTATAGGGTCGCTAGGAAGCCACTGGGTTCCCGTGTCATGTGACACTTTGGGATGGCACCAGGATGTTCTAGCTGCTTGGGTTGGAGGAAGGTAATGGGTATAAGGAAGTACAGGAAAAAGACGCATCCTCTTTCATATTTCTCAGGACATTTTGTATCTGTGAGGGGACCGCAGGCTCTTTAGGGCTGAGCTCCTTCTTCATAACTCCCTTGCCACCCGTGCCACAGCCCTGTGACAAACACAGAAGTCACTTGTGTCTACAGGGTTTCCTGAATTTCAGCATGGCTTCCCAGGGCAGAAGAAACTCAGGCTGAAAGAAGAGGCTGGCTGCAGAGGGAACCCCAGCTTGCTCCCAGGGAATGGACAAGATGTAATTCAATAAATCTCTTCATTCCCCAAGCTGTATTATTCATTTATGTATTCACTTGGAGCAAATCAATTTAAATAGATTCTCAGAGCTCAGTCAACTCATTAGAACACATTTAAGTCATGAGAAGAGTGAAACAAGGGCTGGCCTCCTGCAGCTTCTGAGTCTTCATCTATGGCTGGGGCTTATCCAGGTGACCAGGGCACTGCCAGTGGATGGTGGGTCCTGTCCTTGGGACCAACACTGTCTACAGCTGGCTTGCGGTGTCACAGTCACGAATTCAGAGAACCCTGGCAAAGACCCACTGGGTGAGCAGAGCACGATTAACTAGATCACGACTCCCACAGGCGCCAAGTGTCTCTGAGTGGAACAGCACTCCACAGGACTTCGGTGACGGATATTCACAAGCCCATCACCAGGCATTTCTTCTGAGGCACCAGCTGACGGGCTCCAACCTCTCACTGTTCGGTTCACTAAGCCCGTTAGCCGTTTACACCACTCAGGCAGGAATAACATTTTACAGGCGGGCGAGGAAGGGTTCTGAGACGTTCATGGGCTGCCTGGAGATACTCACCACAGGGAGCACAGTGTGAGGACCCAGGCCGGAATTCAGCCAGCTGCACTGCCCCTGACATGGGACGTCTGCCCTCTGGGCTGCGTGTTCCTCCTGTGCCACTTTCCCACCAGCTGACCCACTCTGCCTGTTCTGTCTAGTTCTGACCTCTGTCCAGCTCTGACCTCTAGCATGCTGTCCCATGGGGTCCCTTGTCACAGGGCTTCCAGTTCACTTATTTCCCCCCTAGGATTCTTTTTTTTTTTTAAGTTTTCTTTTCTTTTCTTTTTTTTTATTATGACGGAGTGAAAAATGTACATTCTCATATAAATTTACATGCCCACCTGTATGCCGCTGCCACTGCTCTCCTTGCCTGGTGACAGCACATTATTCCTCTCTGCTCCGTACATGTCTCATTTTCCCAACAGTTTCCTTTCCCCTCCTCTCCACCCACTCCCCTTACTCCAGCCAGAGGTCCACAGGATGATATCCTGTAGTTGCATAGAACCATAAAGTGCACCCAATATATGGTCACTCTCCATCGCCAAGTCCAATCCATTTGTGTTCGAAGAGCGGACCTTCCTTATGATTTATGGGCAAGGGTAGCATCAGGGCCAGGGGCCATGCTCCCAGGGGAACCCCAAAGTTGCTGGACCATCAATTGCGGTATTTCAGTGGAGATCTCAGGGTGCACCTCTTTTTATTCTTGTGTTGCCAATGAGACTCAACTTTGTGAGCTCAATCGTGGCTGTCACAGGTGGTGGCTGGGCACAATATGGTCCCAAGTCGATGTAGACACCCAGGAATGTGGGTCTCTCTGTCTTCTGGGTTGTCTGTCTCCCGTGTCATTTTGGTCCTCAGTGAGCATCCATTCCTGCTGAGTTGGGACCATCTGCTGTGCCCTTGGATGGCAGCTAGGCAGCTTTTAAGACCCCAGATGCCACTCACCAATGTGGGGTGCAGACAGCCCTCTTAGCAATACACTAGTTGTGCCATTTGGCCTCGATTTCGCCTAAGAGCATGGTCTCCTGCCCCCTGCCCCAGCAACTCTGACCTTGCATTATTCTGTTAAGATGGAAGGAGTATTCAAGTTATGCTGAAGTCCACTTAATATTGTTCTTGTTTCTAACGTGTGCTGTCACTGATTTCACCCAACCAAATTTCTACCAACTATCTAATCTAAACTCTCCCCCTCTCCCCCCCTCTCCCCTCCCTTGCAGCTGTCAAGGAGTCTTTTCTTCTATGCATAAGTCTGTTTTGTTAGATTTCTTGATACGGTATGTTGCATCTTTGTTGTGCTTTACAGCTGCCCCGAAGGTCCCCCTTAATAAACTGTATATAAACCCCATTTTAATTACTACCAGTCTTGTTGACTTCCTCTCCATCTGGAAGGACTATAACGACTGTAGTACATCCCTCTTTTTAATATGATGGCACTATAGTTTTCATGATAATCACTGGATTGTTTCTGTCAGTATTAAAGCTGTGATTGAATTTGGAGCCTTCCCTAACTGAGTAGACTTCTGGATGATGTGTCATTCTAAAATATAAAGTTAGTGGTTTTGTTCTTCTAAGCCAAAGCCAAGAACTTCGTTCAGTATTTCTTGTAGTTTTGGTTTGGTTTTTACAAAGTCTCTGAGTTTCTGTTTATCTGGGAATGTCTTAATTTCATTTTCATATTTGAAAGATAGTTTTGCAGGATATATAATTCTTGGTTGGAAGTTCTTCTCTTTCAAGACTTTGAATGTGTCATGCCACTGTCTCCGTGCCAGCATGGTTTCTGCTGAGAAATCTGACGAAAGCCTACAGGGTTTCCCTCTGAATGTTAGCTTTGCTTTGAGTCTTGCTGCCTGTAAGAGTTGCTGCTTATGTTTCATTTTGTTAAGCTTGATTATAGTATGTCTTGGAGTCTTTCTTTGAGGTCTATATTGGGTGGTGTACAATATGCATCGGGGATATCTATATTCTCTTCCTTCATGATTTCTGGGAAGTTTTCTGTCAGCAGCTCAGCAACGATATTCCCTGTGTTCTCAGATGTTTCATCCTGTTCAGGGACTCCAATTAATGGAAGGTTGTTCCTCTTAATAGAGTCCCATATGCTTCTTAATATGTTGCCATTTTTCTTGTTTCTTTTTTCTGATTTCTGCTCATAGATGCTGGCGTCAGTAGTTCTGTCTTCCAAGTCAGAGATTCTTCTTTCCATTTGTTGCATTCTGTTTTCTTGGCTTTGAATGGAAGTTTCTATGTTATTTATTTTATTCTTGATCTGTTGGATTTCAGAGTACTGGTGTTCCATCAGATCAAACAGCTTGCTTAATTTTTCATTTTGTTTTACTGCATTTTGTATAAGGTCTAGAAGGGCTCTTTATATAATCCTTTTACATTCATCTTCCTATGATTTCAGAAAAGTTTATTCATCTGGAAAACTCCTTGGTTGTTTTGTTTGGGAGCCTTCTGAAGCCATGGGTGATTTCTTGATTGACACAAGTGTCTGTTGTTTTTTGGGTCCCATGTGAGTAAGTAGAGTTTGGGAGAGATACTATGAGGATGGACCGCAGATGTTTCTCTAGGCTGTCTTAAAACGTAAAACAAAAGATATCTGACCACTTCCCACGTCAGTCTGGTTTTCAAGTGTAGAGGTCCCTCTTCCCAACTGGCAAAGTAAGCACCTCTATATCCAACCCCAGATGATACAAACTGGTTCAAAATACAGCAATGCTACTGCCCTGTTGGCCTCTGCTGACAGGGCCCAGCCTTAGGCAACCCTGTGTAAACTACTGCTTTTCTGGTATAAAAGTGCTCTCCTGTGGGCAGGCTCTGGCTCCCAAGTTAAGAAATAGGTCCAGCTTCGGCCACCGTATCTAAGAAGGCACCCTCCATGCGGTCAGTAGATAGAGGGACTAAAAGTGCTGAGAGGTAGTGAGTCCTCCACCTCTGTTGCTGGCCCCCACCGTAGGCAACACTGTGTAAACTACTGCTTTTCTGTTGGAGAAGTGCTATCCTGTTTACAGGCGCTGGCTCCCAGGCTAAGAATTACATCCTGCAAAAATCTCCTTATCCAACATGGCGTCCTGCACACAGGCACTGTGGTTCTGTATGAACTGCACTGTGGCAGAGATAAAAAGACAGGCCCAAAGTGGCTAGATAAACAGAGTCCTAAGTCTGGCTCTCAAAATATGGGAATTTCGCCTGCCTATCCCACTAGCAGGGCATCTAAGTCTAGCCGCTAGGTAAGACCCAGCTCTGCCCACCGACCAAGACAGGGGGAACAAAAGTCAAAATGGTGTGTTTACCTTCAGTCCATGAGAGCCAGGACTAGACAGGAGTGGGAGTCAGCAAAAGAGAGGAGGTTTTTCGCTCAGTGGTATGAAGTCCAAATTAACAGCCCTGTGACGTGTCCTGGAGGCTCACTAGGTGACCAGAAGGCTCTGTTTGATTATCAATTCAGGTCTTGATTTCCAGAGGGATCTAAGGAGGCATGTGCTTAGTCTGCCATCTGGACTCCGCATCCCCCCAGGATTCTTGATGTCTTGTCTTGAAAAGTGTTGCTCACTCCACCTTTTCTTCTACATTAATAGTTCTAAAACTGGCCAGCATTTAAAATAGACTCCAGTTGAGCTGTATTGGTAAAATGAGTGGTATCACAAGCCATCTTTTATTCTCTAGGTATCAGATGTCCCCCCCTCCCTGGTGATTGACTATACTATTTATGTCCCTTTCTCGTGTTTGGCGTGTACCTCCTACCTCAGTGGTCACCTGTTTGGCTGCTAACCACAAAGTCAGCAGTTGCAGCCTGCCAGCTGCTCTGAGGGAGACAGACTTGGCAGTCTGTTCCTGTAGAGATGGCATTTATTGCCTTGCATTCATTGTGACCCTGGAGCAGCTCTGCTCTGTCCCATGGGGTCACTCTGTGTCGGAATGGGACAGACTTAGCCACACACAATAAGAACTACATGGAAGGACTGAGAAGTAAGTTCCCAAACCCGTGCTACAAAAAGTGCTACATATCTCACTGCTGAATATCGCTACAGTCATCTTCAAAACACTCCCCTTGGGAAGCTGTGTACTGGTGCCAGCACCCAGTCCACCCATCAAAGCTATTTTGGAATTCTTTTTCTGGAATGGCCATTAGAGCTGGCGTTGTATTACCATTGATGTCTTCCCTTCAATATTTTCTTTGTCCTCAGATAAAGAAACCCGCCACTGGGGGCCATATCAGGTCACTAGGGAGGGTGTTCCAACACAATTATTTGTTTATTGCCTAAAGGCTCCCTCACAGACAAGTAGACAATTAAGATTGTGAACTTACCACTGTGCCACCGTGTGCAATGGCCATTCCAGAAAGAGTTCCAAAATTGCTTTGAAGGGTAGATTGGGTGCTGGCATTGGTGCATAGCTTCCCAAGGGGAGGACTGGGAAGGTGCTGGCAGTGGTATTCAGCAAGGAGGGATGGAGCACTTAGAACAGTTCGGTCCTCGTGCTTGATGCTCTGTCTTTGTATGGTAACTGTATTCTTCTTGAGAGGTCTTTCTGTAGTTATATCAGTGCAGTTCTCTGTGACTTAGTCTAACTGTATTTATGTAAGTTGCTCGTAAGGGTTGTCCCCTTAATTATTTCTCTTGTTATAGAATATTATGAGATTTTCTAACTTGAAAAATCTCTGTCAAATGAAGTTTTTAAAATTCTTTGTCAAGTTTCGTTAAATGTTCTATTAGAATTCTAATAGAATTGCTTTCAATCTGTAGATTACTGTGTGACAGAAGGGCTTTTGGTGATGCTGACTCATCTAGTGAGAGTACTTACCCAGCAGCCAGTGCTCCTTTGAGGCTCCCAAGCAGAGTTCTGTGGTTTTCTACATAATCCCTGTGAGCACATCACTCACGCGCTCACCTAGTTTATTCTTATTGTTTCCATTTCAGCACAGTTTATGACTTTTGCTGCTATTGCACAGGAAATCTTTCTCCCATTATATTCCCAGCAAAACAAAATAAAGGATATAAATATGGGCTAAGAGGAAGCAAAGTTATTCTCATTTTTAGACAATGTACTTGCAGGAAAACCCAAGAGAATCTGCTAAAATGCATCATTAAAAACAGTAAGCAATTATGTGAGGGAATTTTATAGATTGTTTTACATAAATACTCTCTATAGGTCATTAATTTTGTGTTGAAAAATTTCCTCTCCAGTTCTGGAATCATTTAAATCTGTAAGTTATTGTTGTTTCTGTTAGTAGGTCACTCATGTGTCTGTCAGTCTGTCCTGCTATGGGACTTATGTGTTGCTGTGGAACTGTTTCACCAATACTGAAAAGATTGAGATTGTCAAGGCTTTCATTTTACTTGAACCCACCAATGAACACCCATGGAAGCAGAAGTCAAGAAATCAAAAGATGCATTGCATTGAGAAAATCTGCTGCAAAAGATTTCTTTAAAGTACTGAATAGTAAAGATGTCACCCTGAAGGCTAAGGTGTGCCTGATCCAAGCCATATTATTTTCAGTCGCATCATATGCATGCGAAAACTGGACCATTAACAAAGAAGACAGAAGAAGAACTGATGCCTTTGAATTGTGGTGTTGGAGAAGAATGTTGAAGGTACCATGGACCGCCAAAAGAACCAACAGATCTATTCTGGAAGAAGTACAACCGTAGTGCTCCTTGAAAGCAAAGATGGCCAGACTGCATCTTATATACTTTGGACGTATTGTCGCGAGGGGTTAGTTTCTGGAGAATGATGTCATGCTTGGTAAAGCAGAGGGTCAGCAGAAAAGATGAAGTCCCTCAATGAGATGGAGTGACACAGTGGCCGCAGCAGTGGGCTCAAGCACAACAAGACTCGTGAGGCTGGCACAGCCGCAGCCGCGTTTCGTCCTGTTGCTCGTGGGGTCCCTGTGAGTCAGAGACAACTCAGCATGACTCAGCCTTGTAACTAACAGCACCAATAGACAGTATTTTGCTTTCTGGGACCTTCCTCAGTCTTTTTTTTTGAAAATCGCATCATACCTGGAAAGTGGCAGACCGCATCTCCTTGCCTTCCTTTGGTGCATCCGTCTCTCACTTGCACACTGACTCTCTGTGCTCTTCAAGCATCTTGTTTCCACTTCCAGAGGTGTGTGTGAGGGTGGTGGAGTGGAACAACGCCCCAAATCACTGTGAAATCAGGAATAGGAGTCAATGGAAGAGCCCTGCTGGCCCGCGGCTAAGCGCTCGACGGCACTTCAGCAGCTCCAACCCCTCCAGCAACTCCTCGGTAGAGAAACTGTGGTCTGCCCCAGTCACATGACAGTCTAGGGTTCCCTGTGGGGCAGTTCTGCTCTGTCACATGGGTGCTCTATGCTTCAGAATTGTCTGAACAGCCCCTAAAAGCAGCAATTTCCGGTGATCTGGATTCTGGGGGAACAGTTGTCCCTGCTGTAGAGTCGATTGTGACTCATAATGACCTGGTAGGTCAGAGAACTCCCCGTAGAGTTTCCAAGGAGCGCCTGGTAGATTGCAGCTGCTGGCCTTTTGGTTTTTGGCCATAGCTCTTAACTACTGTACCACCAGAAGAAGCTCTCCCTTTCTTCTACTGTTCCTCCTCTCTATCCCCCTGCAAACCTGTCCTTCCAACAGCCTCCCCATCCTGCTCAGTGCCAGCCCCGTGAATGCAGTTCTTCAGGCCCAAACCCTCTTATCCTCTCCCACTTCGCAGCGTGTGGACGTGCACTGTGGCACATCCTGGGCTGACTCCCTGGGTGGCCTCAGCCATCTGTGCAGTCACAGAGCGCCCTCACTTAGCTGGCCCCATGCTTGGTTTAATTCTCTGCTGTCACCGTCTTGAAACAGTGCGTAGTCCTTCAACGAGGAGCTCCACGTTTTATTTTGCACTCGGCCTCGCGAATGATGGAGCCGGTCCTGGGTGCTGCATCCAGCTGTGTCTCGGCTCTGAGCACTTCTCAACCAGGCCTCTGAGGACACCCAGGTCCGGGACACCATCACAGAACACCGCGGTAGGTTCTCTGCTGCTGTCCTTGCTCCAGCCTCCTGTCTAATCTCAACCAGCCCCCAGAGGGAGCATCTTCAACGCAGACTGGCTTCCGTCTCAACTCAGCTCACACCCTCTGCTGGTTCCCTGCCCACTCGGTGTCAAGGCCCACTGGCTCCCTGTGCTCAGCCTGCCTTTGCCTGCAGATGCCCTCTCTGACTTCTGTGACTCTCTGACTCAGTTGTGTCACCCTGGCTGTTCCTCAGACACGTGGCACTGCTTCTGCCTCATTTGGGGCATCTGCGTGCCCCCCCCCCGCCCCGGCTCCTTCAAGTCCTGTTAATCAGAGGCCTCCCTGACGCCACATGTAAGGGTTAACCCACCACACGGCTACCAGGGGACCTTGGAAGATGCAAACACTTAGTGCCTTTGGCCACTCACCAATAGCCCGAGGCTCCAGAAGCACCAGGCAGTCCCCTGCCCAGACATCAGCCACCGACAGCCCTCTGGAGCACGGCTCCGCTCTGAGATGTCAGAGCCAGACTCACCTCGGCTGTAACTGGCTGGTGTGGTTGGCTGAGGGCTGCCCACGTTAGCAAATAAGAACACAGGCTATCTTGCTAAACTTAAAGAAAGTTAAACTTAGGAACCCTGGTTTCTCAGTGGTTATGAACTGGCTGCTGATCAAAAGATTAGCGGTTTGAATCTACCAGCTGCTCCTTGGGAACCCTATGGGGCAATTCTACCCGGTCCTGTAGGGTCGCCGTGAGACAGAATTGCCTCAACCTTAATGGTTAGTTGCACTTAAATTTCAGATGAGCAATGATTGTTTTCTAATGTAAAAATGTATTTATACCCCCAAATGATTGCTGTACCTCGGACTGTTTTATCTTCGTCATTATCTGCCTGTCTCCCCACCAGTTCCAGGGACATCAAGGAACACCAACCCAGCTCTAACCCACTGTGGTGGAGTCGATCCGGGCTCTCAGTGGCCCTGGAAGACAGACTAGACCTGCCCCGTGGGGTTCCCAAGGCATCATCTGTACAGGAGCAGACAGCCACAGCTTTCTCCCACAGAGTGCCTGTGACCTTCTGGTCACAGCTGAGCACTTAACTGCTGCACCACCAGGGGTCCTCTGGGAGTCAGTCACCTTCACTCAGTCTTGAATGGGAGTCAGGAACCAGGGGTAGCCAGCTGGTGGCCGCTCAAGGCAGTAACTTAGGGATGTGAAATTGCCTAGCACCTGCAGGGTGGGACTCCTCTACCCTGTGCCCAGAGAGTCAGGAGAGGCCTGTATCAGTAGACAGACAGACAGAGACAGAAAGAGAGAACAGTGGAGAAGGAAGGGCTTCCCAGCTTCTTGATCAGATCGGCGCTCCTTTCTGAAGCGGCTTGTTTACCTGTGGCCTGTGTTGCTTTTTCTTTTTGTTCCTGGATTTTTCATTGCGCTAAAATATATGCAGTATAAAGTTGATCATCTTAACCATTTTTAAGTGGACAATTAAGTGGACCTTAGTTACACTCCCAGTGTTGTGTAGCCGTGACCATTGCACGTTTTCTTACCTTCCTCGTCACCCCAAGGGTCTGCTCCAGGTCCCTCAAGCAGTGACTCATGTTTCCCTCCCCCCCCAACCCCTGGCAACCCCCTATCTGCTAGCCCCCTGTCTGCTCCCAACAGTTCCAAATGTCGCATCTAAGGGGGGACAATAATATTTGTCCTTTGGTGTTCCTGTGTCTTTTCCTTGTAGTCTCCGTTTAGGCAGAACAGACAAGGCAGCCACCTCTTCTCTTTTCACTACTCAGCAGCGTCTTAAATTACTCCAATATTTTGCATCCACAACAGAAATAAAGAAAAGGTGATAGAAGACATTTAGGCCATGCCGAGTTTTTTTGTTTGGTTGGTTGTTTCCTGGCCCAATAAAAGTGCAAGTCCTCTAAAAAAATCTTTCCAAGCAATTATAAATATGGCACAAAAGTGTGACAGGGTGACATTTAAGATTGAGGCCATGGTAATCGCTTTAAAGCAGTGACAAGTACATTTATGAGCGAGCATACACATTTCTATGTGCTGCCTGGAGCCAATGTAGCCAGATTCCGTCCCGAGAAGCCATGAGAGGAGAAATGTTTTGTGCTAAGCAACTTGTTGAGGCGAGATCAGTACCTTGGAAAATACCAATTTTAATGACGTGAGTCTGAGTGAATTATGGAAGGGGTGGAAATAAGGGTTAGGGGAGGCTTTTCCACCAACGAAATCCTGAAATTCCAGGATACAATATGCCCAGTTTATGCAGCACTTGGATTTCACGGCATCTATGTAGGTCAGAGAGAGCAGAGCATTCAAGTGGGAGTTAGGTCGGAGCATTCTCACTCTCTGCCAATTTCAGTCGGTGGGCTAAACCCGTCTTTTTTGCATGAGTATAACTTGAGCTTCCAAGGTCAACAGTCTAGCATGTCCAAGGCCCAGAGTTGGGGCAGAGGTCAGCAACCTTTTTCTCTAAAGGGCCAGGTGGTAAATATTTGACACTTTATGGGCTGGGGTGTCTCTGTTTGCAGCCACTCAGCTCCATCACTGCAGCTGGAAGCTAGCCATAGACAAGTAGTAGATGGGTGTGACTGTGTGCTAATAAAACTTTATTTATGAAAAGAGACAAGATTTGGCCCGAGGACTGTAGATGTAGGAAACAGTAATCTGTTTGTGTTTGTCTAGTTAATCTTTCCTACAAATGTGTCTGAAAAAGGAAAACCTCTTCTCCACCCGTTGGCAGAGCCTGGACGAGACAATAACTCTCATCAGAAGGTCAGTAAGAGCTCGGAGAACTCATTTCCAGACGTGAGTCCCCACACTCAGGGCTCAGCTGCATTTCAGGATGTCAGGGAGAAAGTCAGGGACTCTGCTGTGAAAGAAAAACAGGGCGCATTTCCCTGTAGAGTTAGATTAGAATTGGGGTTCAGGATACGTTTAGCCAAAGGAAACTGTGTGTAGAGAGGACTTGGGAAGCCAATGGAGCCTGCACACAGAAGCAACCCTGAGATTTTTTTTTAAGAAAAATAAGGAAGCCAAATATTGAACTTTGAATGGTGTGAGAGTCTAAAACGTCAAACCCCCGTCTCCCGTGGCCTGGTTTTCCACTCTGCTCTCTCTGCTCAGGTCTCACACGTCTGGCCTGGAAAGGCAGCAGGGTGGCATTGGCTGTCAGGGACTTCCTACCGACAGGGCTCGGGGTTCCCCACCCCCCTGGTGGCAGAGCGGAGCTTACAGCAGCAGCTCGCCTCGCTTTACTGTAGTCATGGAGAGCCTGCTGGTGGGGACGTACTGTAGCTCCGTGCTTGGTGTGCTGAGGACCCAAGAAATAAGGGGGGACACACATACACATGCGTGAGAACAAAGAAGCCACAGCGGGGGCCTTGTCAGGACAGAGTCGCACAGGTGGTCCTGGACTGACCGTGCATTGGGGGGGCCAAACCGGCACTGATGACCGCCGTTGGTTGTTTTGTAGACCTTATTGGCAGGACTGTGTGCTACATCGATGTTGCAGTTTGTGATTTGTGCGTGTGCGCATGTGTGTGTGTGTACACCTGTCAGCAGTAAATTATGTGCTCTATGCAATGCTGCAGTGTGTGATTGGTGTGTGTGTGTGCGTGTGTGTGTGTGCATGTGCACCTTACTGTCAGCACTGAATTATGTGCTACATACGATGCTGCCGTGCATGACTTGTGTGTGTCTGTATGTCTGTGCATACACCGTATTGTCAGCACTGAATTATAGCTACATACAATGCTGCAGCGCATGGTGTGTGTGTGTGTGTGTGTGTGTGTGTGTGTGTGTGTGTGTGTGTACACACTATTGTCAGCAGTAAATTATGAGCTACATACAACGCTGCGCTGTGTGATTTGTTACTATCACTGTCCTCAGGTGTTCACTCCCCGATGTTCTGCTTCATGATTTACTGGTCAAAACACTGCCGTGGAGATTTGCTTTTCTAAATGAAATCAGAGACTTCTTCTGTTGCTTGCAAACATGAACCAAAACATTTGCCTATGGCTTGGCTCAAGTGGTTTGGGGTTTTTTGCTCAAGTTCCAGGCAGATTGAGGAGGTGGTGAACTGTTACCATGAAATACATAAAGAGAAAGGCAAAGAACCGTACAGACAATTCTCATTAATTTTCTAACTAGAAATGCCGTCCTTATTCCTATGGATAATCCAGATGGTCTAGAACCTTCTACAAGTGGAGTAATTTCCACAAGTGACAAAATGTCTGCATTGTCCAACTGTTCTTGATCATCAATTTTTAGGATTTGTTCTCAAAGAAGTACAGCCAGCAGGCTCCTTGGAAGCAAAGATGGGAAGACTCTGTCTCACATACTTTGGACGTGTCAGGAGGGCTCAGTCCCTGGAGAAGGACACAGAGAAAAAGAGGAAGACCCTTGACAAGATGGATTGACACAGTGGCTGCAACAATGGGCTTAAGGGTAAGAGCAATTGTGGACATGGCGCAAGACTGGGCAGCGTTTCGTTCTGTTGTGCATAGCGCTGCTACAAGCTGGAACCAATCTGACGGCACCTAACAACAACAGCCTTTATTAAAATAAACCTGTAAGTTTAAATGTAATGTTTCCAGCTTCCAAAGACAAAGGTGGGATTTATAAAAATATTGATAATTAAGGAAACAATAAACACTGGAAAACAATAATTATAATAATGAGGTATTTGACTCACATCAGAACTGACATACAACAGTTATAGTAATAGAACCCCATAGTGGGACTACCTATAATCGAAAAAACCCAGTTGCCTTCAAGTTAATTCCAACTTTAGGCAACCGCTCAAGTGTCACAGCAGAACGAACTCTGTAGGGTTTTCAGTGGCTGTGACCCTTCAGAAAGGGATTGCCAGGCCTTACTTCCTCAGAACTGCTGAGTAGGATCAAACCACCAGCCTTTTGGCGAGCAGCTGTGAGTGCCAACTGCACCACCCAGGGACTCCTGGTCCTTCTCAAACCAAAGTCGTTGCTGTTGTGCCAACTCCAACTCTAGTGATTCTATAGGATGCAATAGAACTGTCCCATAGTGTTTCCAAGGAGCAGGTGGTGAACTCAAATTGCTCACCTTTAGGTTGGTAACGGAGCTCTTCACTGCCGCACCACTAGCGTTCCGGTCATTCCCAGGCCCCCTGTCAGTCCAGCTTTTGCCTGCGGGCCTGATGAGTGCCCCAGGTTCAAACGAGTCCATTAACCCTTGCTGTTCCAGCACCTCCTAGGTACTCACGGGGGCAATGGACAGGGTCAAGCCCAGGGATGTAAGAAACATTTGTGTCCCTCAAGACAGTTGTGGCTTAATTGGGAACAAGATACACACCTAACCAGACAACAAGCATAATGGATTTCTAAAATGCACAGTACAGATGGAAATTGCTCAGAGGCCTTTGTAGGGGAGGAGGGTGGGTGAAGAGGCAAGCTGAGAACCAGGGAAGGCTTGGTGTAAAGGCTGGGGTGCACATAAAACACTGAGCACTGACTACGGAAAGACATTGCATGAAAGGCAATTTGATTCTAATCACTCCTTCCGCTGTTGTGTTTCCTTGTGCCCAGATCGTTATGGTTCAAAGGCACAGAAATAAGGAACCTGGGCCTGCCCTCCCCCGCACCCTCACCGACACATACAAATTCACAATATCCCCCACCCATCCCATCACCCCCTTACTCCCACCCCAGCCAAAGAGCACAATCAAAAGCAGATTTTAGCAAGGACTGGTAGTAGAGGTATGGGGGAACCCAAAACCCATTGACTTTTTTTAATGAGATGGAGGAACAAATTACCAACTTTGTCTGGAAGGGGAAGAAGCCCCAGATAAGTAAAGCTTTACTAAAGAAGAACACACTGGGAGGCCTCTCATTACCCAACCTTAGAAGCTATTACACTGTCACAGTACTCAAAACAGCCTGGTACTGGTACAAAAACAGACAGATAGATCAGTGGAACAGAATCGAGACCCCAGAGATGACATCATCTGCCTATGAACAGTTGATATTCGACAAAGGCCCTAAAACATTAAACTGGGGTAAAAACAATCTCTTCAACAAATGATGCTGGCAAAATTGGATATCCATCTACACTAAATTAAAACAAGACCCATATCTTACACCTTATACAAAAACCAGCTCAAACTGAATAAAAGACCTAAATATCAAACCTAAAACGATAAAGCTCATCCAAGAAAAAGTAGGAACAACAATGGAAGTTTTAATACACAGCGTAGACAAACTTCAAAATCTGTCAAACAAACCACAAACAACAGAAGAGAAATAGATAAATGGGAAGTACTAAGAATCCATCACTTTTGCTCATCCAAAGACTTTATTAATACAGTTAAAAGGCCACCTACAGAATGGGAAAAAATATTTGGCAACTCCGTGTCAGACCGACACCTGATCTCCATAATCTATAAGGTACTACAAAATATCAATAAGAAAAAGATAAATCATCCAATTAAGTGATGGGCAAAGGAGATGGACAGACACTTCTCTAAAGAGGAGATCCAGGCAGCCCAAAAACACATGCGGACGTGCTCACAATCATTAGCTATTAAAGAAATTCAAATCAAAATGACAATGAGATACCGTCTCACCCCAACAAGGTTGGCCATGATTCAAAAAACACAAAACACTAAATGCTGGAGAGGCTGTGGAGAGATTGTAACTCTCCTACACTTTTGGTGGGATTGCAAAATGGTGCAACCTCTTTGGAAAGCAATTTGTTGCTCCCTTAAAATAATTGATATAGATATACCATTTGACCCAGTAGTTCCACTGCTTGGAATATATCCTACAGAATCAAGGCCATTCACACCTATGGATACATGCACACGAATGTTCATCACAGCACAGTCCACAATAGCAAAAAGATGGAATCAACCCAGATGCCCAACAACAGAAGAATGGATAGGTAAACTATGGTACATATACTCAGTGGAACACTATGTAGTCATAAAGAACAAGGATGATAGCAGGAAACATCTCTTAACCTGGTTCCAACAGGAGGACATTATGTTGAGTGAAAGTAGTCAGCGAAAGAAAGACAAATATATGAGACCCCTACGATAAGAACTTAAAAGCAGACTCATGCATAATAGAAAAGACTCTTTGATGGCTGCAAGGATGGGGAGGGAGGGAGGGCAAGGCGGGAGGGTTTAGACTAGATAGTTGTTAGAAATTTGGTTGGGTGAAATTGGTGACAGCACACATTAGTAAGAAGATCAGTATTAACGGGACTTCAACACAACTTGTGTACTCCTCTTGTCTTAACCCAATGTTGTAAGGATAGAGTAGCTGGGATGTGGGGCTGGGAACCATGCTGTCAGGGAAAATCCGAGGCCAACTGGCACAACTGGCCAAGCCAAGTGCCGTCGAGTCTAGCATTTTGCTAATGAGGACTCTCGGCACCCCACATTGGTGAGTGGCATCTGGGGTCTTAAAAGCTGCTGAGCTGCCATCTGAGGGTACAGCAAATGGTCCCAACTTATCAGAAACATGATCACCAAGGTCCATAACAACGTGGGGGAAAGAGAATCCAGAAGACAGAGAGACCCACGTGAGTGGATGTCTACATTGACTTGTGACCAGAAGAACTAGATGATGCCCGGCCACCACCAGTGATAGCCATGACGGAGCTCACAAAGTTGAGTCTCACTGGCAACACGAGTATAAATAGGGGTGCACCCTGAGATCTCCACTAAATGACCACAATTGATGGTCCAGGGACTTTAGGATTCCCCCGGGAGCCTGGCCCCTGGCCCTGATGCTGCCCCTGTCCATAAATCATAATGAAGTTCAACTTTTCGGACAGCAATGAATCAGACTTGGTGACACAGAGTGACCATATTGTGTGAGCACTTTATGGTTCTAGGCATCTATATGAGGTCGTCCTGTTGACCTTATACTGGAGGAAGGGGAATGGGTGGAGAGAAGATAGGAGACTGTTAGGAAGATAAGACATGTATGGAGCAGAGAGGACCAGTGTGCTGTCACCAGCAGTAGAAGCTGTATATAGGTTAGCATGCAACTTTATATGGGAATGTACGTTTTCATTCAATCATAATAAATAAATAAACTCATTGGCTTCAAGACACTTCTGAGTCATACAGACTCTAAAGGACGGAGTAGAACTTTTCCATAGGGTTTCCAAGGAGCAGCGTGTGCCTTCAGACTCCCAGTCTGTTTGTCAACGACTGAGGTCTTAACCACTGCGTTACCAGGGTTCCCTGTGGAAGAAAAGCCAAAACCAAACCCACTGCTTTCGAGTCGATTCCAACTCGTAGCAAGCCTACAGAACAGTAGAACTGCCCCATAGAGTTTCCAAGGAGCACCTGACAGATTTGAACTGCTGACCTTTTGATTAGCAGCTATTAGCACATGACCACTGAGCAACCAGGTCTCCCCATGGAGCATGGCAGGGTGTTTTATTCCCACCACAGCCAATAAGCGACTCTTACCTGTATCAGCGTGTGGTGACTCAGTGGACGGGAAGCACAGGAGTCACTAATTTTGAGGTCCATAACCACAGCAGGAACCTGTGTCTGCTTTTACAAGTGCTCAAGGGGAAGGCATCTCTTCAAATGACCTTCCCTGCTAAAATCACCCATCTGTCCTGAATCCCTGGGCACTTCTTATCTTGGAATATCAGCATCTAATTGTTGTGGACATACATCCCTGCAGCTTAGCAGTTTGGCTTGCAAAATGCAGTTGCCCTGTTAAACACACCAGTTACCTTGCCGGCCCAAGTTCTCTGTGCAGTGCTTACCCTTCGCTTGGAATGGAGCCCAAAGGACTCAAAGTCCTCAGGGGAGGAGGGCCGGGAGAGCAATGAGATGCTGTCGCATGACTTTTCAGCTGTGAAACCAGATGATAACAAGCTGTGTTTCTGAATTCCCAGGAGGACTAGGGACTCAAGAAGCAGACTTGGGTCTGAATGTATACAAAGATGGATTTGACCGAATCATTTCTGGTAGGCGCTGGTGATGGTGATGCATTACAGACGGGGTGAGCACACCACCTTCTTCTCCTCTGCCAGCAAGTTGTAATTTAGTTCATTAGTCAGGCTGCCAAGCCTACTACTTACATCCTGGCATCACGGGACAGAACTTACTGCGTTCCCTGAGCTCATTTACCAGTGTGGATCTTCATGAATATTGCATGGAAAGCCAGTGGATTGAGAGAGTGAGACGTGGGGGGAGAGAGAAGAGGCAGGATCCAGATGTAGGTAGAGTCCGTTTTGCATTCTTTGACATTTAAAAGAAAAGTCTCAGTATTTAGGTCCATGGTGTGCTTCAAATCATCGTGCTCTTTGAGGGCCACTCAGAGGTGATGTTTACTTATTTGTACTTTCAGCTTTAGTGTCTCATATGGGTTATGCATAATTCATGCCCCAAGCCATGTGTGTAACAGAAACTCATTTAGTTCCTTCCTTCCCAAGCCCCACCCCCCACCCTCCACACACACATGACGAGACGTGCGGCTCTGAGACTGGGCAGGGGAAGCGTGTGAGACCCCAGGAAGACTAGACGGAGTGTCTCACACTGGTACTCTCAGGGCCCTTCCCATTGAGTTTCCTCTCCTTGTATGAAAGTCTTGGGTCGTTTGCTTTGAATTGTTCTTGTTGTTATAGTAAGCCAAGTTGTGTATCAGCATTATCAGAGATAGAAGAAAACGCACTAGGAAGTCTGCCACACGTCCTGAAGTTTCCGAACTGATTATAGAATAGAAATCCGGAGTAACGTCACTGGATTGTACCGGTAGAATTTGTTGGGTTGGCATATGGTTTGTTATGTCTATTTCACCCCCCATAAAGACGTTATAACTGTAGCGCGATGAATATTCAGAGTCCCTGGCCAGGGTAAACAGTTAACAAGCTCAGCTGCTGGCTGAAGGGACATTCCAGTCCACCCAGAGGGACCTCAGGAGAAAAGCCAGGGGAGCGAGGCCCGAAAACTCAGCCACTGGAAACTCTGTGGGGCACAGTTCTACTCTTGGGGTCATGTGAGTCAGGGGTGATGAGACAGCCATTAGTCTTCCTGATCAGAAACCCTGGTGGCATTGTGGTCAGGTGTTACGGCTGTGGTTCAAATCCACCAGGCACTCCTTGGCCACACCATGGAGCAGTTCTGCTGTCGCACAGGGTCGCTATGAGAACAAACATTCTCAGTCTCCTGCAGCTATTTCTTGGGGAAAAGAAATGTTTTATTTCCATTGTTTAAATAGAAAGTAAAAAAAAAAAAATCAATCTACATGACAAGAACATTTTTAAAGCCTAATTTAGTGAAAATTATATAAAAATGTAGAAAATCATTTTTTTCCAAGTAGCCGGGATCCAAGTTCTTTTCTATTTATATGCAAATGTTGGATGTCTGAGCCTGTTTTATGTTTTACAATTTTGAAATATTACCTGTTTCATAAACCTGAGATTAATGAAGTCCTGATAGGCTAGTGGGGCCGCTTGGAAAGCAGTTTTAGGAGATACATTCCTTAATGTAAAAAATTTAACAAGGTCTTTCTTTACTGTGCATAAAGTCACAATGAGCATTTTAATTTTTAGCCACACTGGATTCTAATTTTTTTTACATTATGCTGAGGATGTGCGATCCTTTCTTAAGAGAAAGACTATTAGCATATGTTATAAAAATAAGCATCAGCCTCTTAGAAGCACATTCAAGTAGCCAGCATCCCAATTCTGCCTGTAACTTTTGCAGTATTTTGTTTATATAACATTCTATTTCATGGTATTTTCTTAGTTCTTCAGTATTCCCCTGGGTTTTATTTTATTGCATATGTTTTAACGGGACCTGGTGGCAGAGTTGGCTAAGTGGTATGTCTGCTAGCCAAATGATCAGCAGTTAGCATGCCCTGGGTGCACCCTGGAAACCTGGGGGGGGGGCAGTTCTACTCTGTCCTATAGGGTTGCTATGAGTTGGAATCCACTTGCCAGGATTGAGTTTAGTCTGGTTTGCTTATCTTAATGAGAGGTGTCTGGGTGGTGCAAAAGGTTTGCCTTGGACTGCTGATCGAAAAGTAGGTGAGTGAGATCTACCTGGCAGTGCTGCAGCAGAAAGGCCTGGTGGTCTGCTTGTGTAGAGATCACAGCCAAGAAAACCCTATGGAGCAGCTGTACTCTGTAACACATGGGGTCACCGTGAGTGAGAATTCACTCAGTGGCAACAGGTTTGGGGTTTGGGGGCGTGAAAGAGAAGCTTGCAATTCACTTGAGTCCTGATGGTTTGTTCTGGGGACCCCTTGGGTGGTCACCTGGCTCAGCGGCTAACTAGAGGGGTGGAATTCAGGTCCATCCAGAGGCGACTTAGAAGACAGCCTGGTAATCAACCTACTTGAAAAATCACCCATTGGACGCTCTGGGGAGCAGGCTTCTACTGTGACAGCCGGGGGCCACTGCGAGTTGGAATCCCCTCCTCGGCAGCTGGTTTTGACTGGCTTCTTTGCCGCACAAGAAGTTATCAGATACCTTGGTCCCCGCAGACAGCGCGGTCGCCAGGGAGTAGGTACTGTCTGGAGAAACGTCCTCTCGTTCTTGGCCAAGTTGCTACAGAACACAAGCCCAACTGGATGTAGCCTGGAAACCTTGGTGGTGCAGTGGCTAAGTGCTACCTCTGCTCACCCGAAGGTCAGCAGTTCAGGGTCACCGGGTGCTCCTTGAAAACTCTGCAGGGCGGTTCTACTCTATCAGAATCGACTCAGCAGCAGTGGGTTTGGGCTTTGGACTTAGCCTATTTTGATGGACAAGGAATAAGGAAGACAGAAGAAGAATTGATGCCTTTGAACTGTGGTGCTGGAGAAGAATGTTGAATGTCCAGTGGACCTCCGAAAGACCCAGCAGATCTGCTCTGGAAGAAGGCCAAGCCAGAGTGCTCCTTGGAAGCAAAGACAGCAGGACTGCGTCTCACCTACTTTGGACATGTTCTCGGGAGGGATCAGTGTCTAGAGAAGGACGCTGTGCTTGGTAGAGTGGAGGGTCAGTGAAAATGAGGCGGACCCTCGAAGAGATGGATCGACACAGTGGCTTTAATGATGAGCTTAAGCGTGGAAGCAACTGTGGGCACGGCAGCACACCGGGCAGTGTTGTGCTGTGCTGTGCACAGGGTCACCTTGGGTCAGAACAGACTTAACAGCACCTAACAACAGCAACGACAACGATGCTTCTACAGCTCAGGAGCGGGGCTGGGAGACAAAGCACAGGGAGAACAAGCGGCCAGCCTCTTGCTGGTGTTTCACACAGATTTTCAAAGTCAGAAAAGGGCCCGTAAACCGGGGAAGAGCCCCATTGCTGGGCGTTCCGAGGTAAATGGGGATGGTAGAAACTCTGTCTGGGGGGACCCTGCTGGGGTTCAGTGCTGTCACTTTGTTCCTGTGCAGAAACTAGGCTTGCTCCGCTTGGTTTTCTGTTCCCAAACCCCAGTCCTCATTAGCCCGGCTTCTTCCTCCCAGAACCGAGTTCAGGGAATCATCAGAAGGGGCTGTGCTGAGCATGCGTCCTTGTGGCAAATGCCTGATCCACGTATACCGCACCTTCATCGGAGACCACGTTTAATTTATTCTGATCCACTCAGAGAAACCACCTCACTGAAGAGAGATTGCTGATGAGAATCACAGTCAGGCTTGTCCTTGCCAGAGGGTCCCCAGTGGTCCTCGCCTGTTGTCAGCTTCGCCTGGGGAAGTTTTCAGGGAGGAGCTTTAACGAGGGGCAGCACACCCAGCCGCGGAGCATTAGCGAGGGGCGATGCACACAGCTACCTTCTGGTACGCTGGTATCTGGAGTCTGAGCTTTTTAAGATACTATGTTTTCCTAAAGGAGCCTGTGAGAGGTGCCAGCAGTTAATGCACTTTGCTGTTCACCAAGAGCTCAGTGGTTCAAGTCCACAAGAGGACCCTCAGAAGAAAGGCCTGGTGATCTTCTCCCGAAAAATCAGCTGTTGTCACCCCTACTCTGACACGCAGAGTCGCCATGAGCCAGAGTCAATGACCATTTCTGTTTCTCCGGTGAGGCCTGGTTGGAAACACTGTCTAAGCTGAAAAGTCACCGATTAAAGCATTGTTTAGAATCAGGTCATCTCTGGGTGGCTGCCTTCACAAAGCTGGGAGGAGACAATGGAAGCAAAACATACTCAGATCATACAAAAGAAGTGGCCCACGAAGGCTCCAGTCCAGTCAGTGCTGAGCCAGACTTGTCATCTTCAACAACAAAAAGTGCCCACTGAGAGCGGGTATCGAACTCTACTGCCAGAATTGGCCCCTGGCTTCTCTTAGAAAACATTCATAGCCTCTGTCACTGTCACCTTCTACAGAAACACCCCCACACCAGGCTTTGTTGCATGAGGGTCAAAAAGCCAGCGTGGGTGCGGGGATGGGTGCAGCTGGGTCACCTGCCTGAACTCCAGCTGCAAAGGAGTCTGAGAATCAAGCAACTGGCATTTTCAGCTATTGTAGTGAAAGATAATCTGAATCACAGGGTCTTACTGTCCGCTTGCCGTGGTGGCACGTTCCACCAGGAAGGCGGAGCTAAGGCTGTCATGTTCAGCACTCTATCACAGGTCCCTAAACCAGCCCTCGTCACCAGACAGCATGCCAAAACGAACTGACAAAAGGAATATAAATGAGTGAACTGTTGCTTAGCTTTCAGCTGAAGGAACACCATGGCGACCAAGCTCCAGTGCTGCTTCTAGTGGGAAGGGAAGGACACCAGCAGAATGACTTCCCCTGAGACGACCACGTGGCTGTTAGACAGGCCACGGAGCTCCCTGAGTGGCAGTAACTTCCAAACACACAGGAAACACGCAGAATTGCCACAGAGTCGCTGAGCCTGCAGACAGCTGCCAGGGACACAGGTTCACCAGGGGCGTGAGGCGAGTGAACTCACACAGGAGGGGACAGGGTATTATCAGAATACCACCATGGATAGAGAGTGGCAGAGCACACACACACACACACACTGCACATACACACAAGTTGTTAGGTGCCATCAAGTCGATTCTGACATATAGCAACCCTACAGGACAGAGCCGAACTGCCCCGCAGAGCTTTCTAGACTTTCCTCTCATGACAGCCAATCCCCAGGGCTCTTTTCCTGCAGAGTGGCTGGGTTTGGGCCACCAGCCTTCCAGTTTGCAGCTGAGCACTTAATCATCGTGCCCCCAGAGCTCCTCATCTGCACACACAGATACATACATGCACATAATATACAGAGGCACGTGCAAACACGATGCGCCACAGTGCACACAATAGACACATCTTGGCACTGTACAAATGACCTATAACTAAAATACAGTCCCATGTAAAAGAAAACGTGGGAAACCCGAAGTGGACCAAGCTTTCCCACCCTTCTAGGCAACAGGACTCCAGCACTGATGTTGGACTATATGAAAGTGGAGGTGGCATCTCTCACACAGCTGAGTGGGTGTGCTGAGTTCCGTACCCACCACAGACCAATTCTAGAGCCAGCTGTTAAGAGAATATAACATTTTCTCCCTCTCATTACACGTATTCCCACTAATACACGGCTCACAGAAGCAAGGACAGTGCAGAGGATGAAGATAAATCTTGAGCGACAGAGCAATAAGACACACTGCTGACCCCCGGTGATGGAAAAAGACAGGCTGAAATTGCCTGGCGGCTTCAGCACCAGCATCCTCCGGAATTTAGCTTGATGATACTTGCTAATAGTGTCTGTTGATCAAGCAAGTGGGCTGCGATCAGGGGACCTTGGGCTCAGCACTTCTCGTGCCTTCTTTGGGTTAACCCTCTTAACCCTGTAGGGCATGTCCCGCATCCTGTTGCTGTGAATGCCCGCTAATGTGTGTCTGCCTTGAGAGCTGACACGTGGACAAAGCACTAAACAGGATAGAAATGTTGACAATGTTGACATTGTAGCGTTGTGACCGACGGAGACTGCAGGACGTAATCCAGGTGGGGAAGGGAAGAAGCGGAGAAACAGAAGCCCTGATGCCTTCATTTTCTCCAGCAAAAAATCAAGGCTGTGACTAGAGCTGGTGGAAGGAGAGGCAGAACAGCAGTGTTAGCATCTTATTAAAGTTACAAAGGTGCCCGCAGAAGCAGCCAGGACAAAGAGAAGACTAGCGAGTGGGAAGGAATCCTTATCCTCTTGTTCATGCAACAGCAAAGCTGTATCCCGTTAGCAAACAAAGAAATAGAGCTCTGAGCACCATGAGAAGACTCTGGAGGAAAGCGCAAGAAAAATCAAAGGTGCCAAGGTTTCAAAGAAGTCATTTCAGGCTCCCGGAATGCCATGGAGGGGAGGTAGGACGGAAAACCGTGGATTTCATCTTTCAGCTATTTAAGTAGTTGCCACAAGCGATTATCAAAGTTCTGACTTACGGTGACCCAGGTGGCCGGGCCTTCTCTGACAGCCCCTACCGGGGCACTCCAACCGCCAACCTTTCTTACACGGTGGAGCATATAGCCATGGGCTCCATCCTGGGTTCGCCGTCTCTGCTCTAAAAAATAACAAAAACCCCTTGCCATCGAGTTGATTCTGACTCACGGTGACCCTGTAGACAGAGTAGAACAGTCCCACAGCGTTTCCAAGGGGCGTCTGGTGGATTGGAACAGCTGACCTTTTGGTTAGCAACCATAACACATCACCACTACTCCACCAGGGTTTGCTCTCAGCTCTAAGTCCCCCTAAAATTTGGGAAGTGACACTGGGGTTGTCTGATTTTGTCTCTTGCCTTTGGTCATTATAGGTTCCAGGGGGAAGAACATGCGGGAACCTGCAGGGTTCCTGCAGTGGAAGGACTCATTCCCGTTACCTCTGCAGAAACTGGAGTCCAGGTGCTGCAGGGTCTTTTGGTTAAACTCTGAGTGCCTTTGAAACAGTTCCTTCTGGTTTGAAGTCCTGCTGGGAATTCGCCTTTCTACCCATCATATACTCAATCAGGGTCCACAGTTTAACGGCCCAGGTGATTCTTGAGTGTGACGTATTTTGAGACCCACTTGATTCCCGCATGACTATCGCCCGGGACCCTGTGGGAAATGAAGTTCTCGGTGGGGGTTCGAAGCCCAGCTGTGCAGCCTCTCAGAGCTGCTGTGGTCAGTGGCTGTCACTTTGGCTGTGACTCACAACCAGCTTTGCATGACAGAACGAAATGCTTCCTGGTCCTGTGCCATCTTCATGATCTTCAGTATGTTTGGGTCCATTGTTGAGGGTTGTGCCAACTGCGGTCGCTGAGCGTCTCCCTCGTTTTCACCAGCCGACTCTGTTACCCATCGTGGCGTCCTTTTCTAGTGGTCAGTCTTTCCTGATGACCGTCTTCACTCCCAAGGAATATTCTGGTTGTGTTTCTTCTGAGACCGATGAAGGTCAAAGACAACAGCCTTCCGTGTCCGTCAGAGACAGCAGACACCAGCCAAGACAGTTACATTGGCTGCTTTAATATTATATAAATACAGCTTCTGAAATGTGAATGGCTCCAGGTTGCCTCAGCCATTGTGATATTTCTCTTAGAAAGGGAGGTCCTTAAACTATGCCAGACTTTTATTTTCTTTTTTCAGTTCTCCTTGAAGATCAGCCTGGAGCCCTGTGTGGGTGATGAGTGATAATCAATTCTGTCTCAAAGGTCCAATACTGCATATTTTCTTAATGGGTAAAGAGAGCAGGAAGGGAAAACAGAGAGATTATCTTCCACTTAGAGGTTAATACTCACCAAGGAGATGGTTGATTAGTTTCTACCTTGAACAAAGCCTGGGGAAATTAATTTGATAAGCATCTCATCCTAGCCAGTTTCCTAAACTTCCCCATCAAAAGAATCATCTGGGGACTTTGTTAAAAATACAAATGTCAGGCTCTACCCCGGGAGACTCAGATCCATGAGGTCCCAGGCAGGGCCCGGAAATAGGTACATTTAAGAATCTTAAAGAATTGTGAAGGTCGGACCTAGTTGGGCAACTCTGTGATGGGGACTTGGGCAGGTTAAGACCAAGAACTGGGCCCACACTCCTCACTCAGCTGAAGAGATTGGTGGCACATGCCACATGGAGCTGCTGTGATGACCAAAGGGACATCATCCACCAGGTGTCTAGTGACCACCTGCTGTGCGTCAGGCATTGTGCTCTGAGCTGAGGATACAGCAGGGAACACAGTCACCCCCGGCTCATTGGGGGCTGGATGGATTCTGGGGGACCGGTGTGTGTGTGCCCTACATCTGGGAGTGAGCACTGTCATGAAGTGGGGTACACAGTCCTGTTGGCCTGCATTTGGGTTGTTGTTTCCCTAACAGTAGACCTGCCCCGTGGGGTTTTCATGGCCGTGCACTTCATGGGGTCACATGGCAGGGTTTCTCTGTCCTGGAGTGACTGAGTGGGTTCAAAGCACCAAGCTTCCAGTTATCAGCCGAGTCCTTAAGCTCTAAAGATCACATATCATCTGTGTTGTACACTATTTTTAACATCAATTTAAAAATATAAGATCCATCTTTATCTCATGCACCTTGCAAAAACAGTCCTCTGAAAAATTCTCCTTTCCAGCGTGGTTTGAAAGAATCAGTGGATAAATACGTGAAATACGCTGAACGTAAAACATGGAAAGGCGTCACGAGGGGAATGAGAACAGACACAGGTATTAGCAGCTGGGAGCCAAACAGGTCAGGACAGGTTGCTCCCTTCCATGAGGCAACTGAGGCGTATCTAATAATGCTCCATGTGACCAAAGAATTGAAATGAATGAGGACATTGGTTATGAGCAACTTGTGCCTCAGTTTACCTCCAGTTTTCCTTATCTGCAAAACGGTTGCCCATGATCCGGCTTTGCTGGCATGTGTGCGCGTGTGTACATGTGCCTGTGTGCGAGTGCGTTCCTCTGCGCATGTGTGCATGTTTGCAAACATGTGGGTGTGTGTCGGCGTACACACATGTGCCTTGTAGGTGGGTGTGAGTGTGCACATGGGTGTGCATGGATGTGCGCATGTGTGTGCACGCATGCGTTCATTGAACAGACTAGTGCGAATCAACTGCGCAGTCAGCGTGAGGGAGTCCCACCGGCACCTTACACTGAGTCCCGGCATTCTCCGTGCAGAGTACCCACCTGCCAGCTGTTACCCAGAGGTTCTGCACAGAACAGCTCGTTCAGGCTCACCATGCCCCTATGAGGGAGTGCAAAAGAAAGAATTCCAAAGCTGTCCCCCAAGAATGAGATGAAGGAAGAGAGACTGAGTGGGAGGGAGACGGAGACAATCACATGCTAGCTGCTCTCAGATGCTTTCTGAGTTTCAATCTACTCAGACAGATTGGAGTTCAGCGAGAACTAGAGACAGGATAACTTCGCCTGCAGGCAGGAGAGTGAGTCAGAGGACCTCCTTAATGTCAAAGGAGTCACTTAAGCTAACGTAGCAGCTGCACCCATTCTAGCCCCAAAGTGTTTCTTCAGTGGTCACTTCTCAGGTCTGGCTCCAGTCAGCTGAGCAAGACTTGAAAAGAAGTCACCCAGGAAATGCCCCCAGTGGGTAACGAAGCTGAAATAAAGGAAATGCTAATGGCTTTTCTGATGGGTGGCGTTGACATGCGGTCGTTTTTCTTCCTGAGCTAATGGCAAGCAGGCCGCCTTGTGTCATCTCACCTCTCACCCTTGTCCTCCCCGATCTGCAGAGGTCTGGAAAGCCCAGCTACGCTGGCATCCCAAAGGCCAGGGTGTACGTTTGATTTAACGGGGTGACTCCAGCCAGGGGGAAACGAGGCCGTAAAAACACAGACAGACACGACTGCCTTAACTCCTGTCGCTGGAGGGACGAGAATAAGTGGATGCGGGCAGAAGCAGTGAGAAAGCCAGGAACCCAGCCTGAACTTCCAGTGTCTGCATCACCTCTGCAGCCAGTAATCAGCTTCAGGTGACACCCCTCCCCCACCTGGTGGCAGATCAGGACACTTAGGTGTCATTGGGCTGTGCATACCTGAACACACGTGGCATCTAGCTGTAAGGCTGGGGGTTCAGGTCCACCCAGAGACAATTCAGAAGAGAGCCTTGATGATCTACTTCTAAAATTCACCCACTGAAAACTCTCTGGGGCATACTCTACTTGGACACACACTGGGGGTGCCATGGATTGGAAGCCACTCGTCAGCAACTGGGTTTTCTCACAGATCTTAGAGTTAGCCCCACCAGGTCCGCCTCTGTAAAGGTCCCAGATGTGAAGACCTGCCATGTCCAGACGGCAGTGAGGGAGCTTTCTGCTCATCAACCTGAAATACAAAAGGACGGCAGAGCACCACCAGGGAAAACAGATGCAAGTGAAACCTGAAAGGACACAGACCGTGCAGGCACAAGAAGTCTTTAAGAAAACCTCATTAATATATTTTTTTAATCTGAGTCTGTAAGACTGAAAGAGGACGTTTGAAGGTAACAGACTTTTTAAATAAAACAGTGCAACAGAAATATAAAATTTTAAGGGAACTCCCATCAAGGAAACTCCCAGATAGCATTAAAACAAACAAAAAACTAAGGCTAGGGATAAAAGGAGACAAAAGATTACAAATTCAATGAATCCAATCAGGAAGCCTAATATTTGAATAACGAGGGTTCCGAAAAGAAAAGGGAAAGCCACGGAGAAAAACTATCATATACATAGCTAAAGAAAATTTGGCAAAAGGAAAGACTATTGTTTTTAGGTAGAGGGTTTTACCAGATACCCATAAGTATGCATGAAAATGCAAAAGAGAAGACGTGCCCAGGTCCGTTGTCACGACCTTTCAATGCCACGCTCCCTCCTTCCTCACACCTGTCCCCCGCTTAGGCTAGGATTGCAGCTGCTGGGTATTTTGGGTGCTGGTGTGTACACAGAGTGGCTGAGGGCCCCGGGCTGGCACGGGGGAGAGTCGATGAAAGCTGACTGTGTTTCTGTCTCCATGTGCCCGTGAAGTTATTCAGAAGAATTTAGATAGGTTCAGTAGCCAGGATATTTGACTATTTCATTCACCACGTCTGTTTCCTCTTCTGTCTTCACACTTCCTTTTCTGATTAAAAAAAGAAAATATATATGGGAAGTGCAGCATAGATCTGCAATGAGTGTTTTGTTTATTCAGTTTCTTTTTTTCTCTTATGAAGCAAAGAGCTGGGGAAAGTTGAGTTCATTTGTGTTTCCACTCTGGCCATTTGAAGGAAGTTATTTCACTAGCGCCAGGAGAAATACAACTGTACATGAACCATCAATGAAAGACCTTTTCAAAGGACCTTTCCTAACCTGAGTGGCTTGAGAGACCCTATCAGAAATTCAACCCTGCTCAGTATAAAGCACAGTAGTAACCAGACCCCACCAGTAAGTCTGCAAGTACTGAGTCTCTCCAGTGACCAAAAACCAAACTCACTGCCGTCAAACTGATCCAGATTGTTAGCAACTCTGTAAGACAAGCTGCCCCCTAGGGTTCCCAAGACCGTAACTCTCTGCAGAAGCAGAGCGCTATGTCTTTCCCCTGAGGGGCAGCTGTTGGGTTTGACCTGCTAACTTCGGTTACATCCAAGCACTTGCCCACGGTTCCACCAGGGCACACTCTTCCCAGCACAAATGCTCCGGGGTGAAGAGACAAAGAGCCAACATTTCTCATGTAGAAAGGGCACCTGTACATTGTCAATAAAAAGGCCAATATCCCAATTGAAAAAAAAAAAAAAGGATTGAGTTGGGATACTGTTCTGTGCACCTTCCTTAAACGTTTTGGTTAGAAAATGGAATCCAGCAATATATCCAGGAAACATCGACTTCATTTAGCAGTAAAGCACCAGTTAAAATGGAATTCCAGCTCCAGAGCGGACCCAGCCTGTCTCTCCCCCTGGATGAAAATATAGACGTGGGGAACAACGCTTGTAACAGCTACCTGAAGCCAAACCAAACCCACTGCCGTTGAGTCAATTCTGATTCATAGTGACCCTATAGGGCAGAGTAGAACTGCCCCATAGAGTTCCCGAGGAGCGCCTGGTGGATTTGAGCTGCCAACCTTTGGCTTAGCAGATGTGGTACTTACAGACTATTTCACCAGGGTTTCCCGCAGCTACCAGAAGAGTCTGAAAAGTGAACATCAGTACAAACAGTAACCACTACAAAGAGAAACATTTTACGCGCTTGAAGCTGGAAAAATGAGCAGTATGATAGTTGGGGACAGTCCTGCGATCCGAACTGTTAACCCTCTCAGCTGCTAGCTGAGAGACTGGAGGCTGACGTGCACCCAGCAGTGCCTCAGAAGAAAATTCTGGCAACCTGCCTGTGCACAATCAGCCCTGAAAAACTCGAAGGGTGCGCAGTGGATCTCTGCCACAGGTGGGGTGCCTGGAAGTCAGGCCGACTCCACAGCCACTGAAACCGAAGTTCAGGACAGGCAGTCTTCAGCCAAGCGGTGGCACTTGGGCTGGGCACAGCGTGCTAGCAATGGGTAAGGAGGCAGTGCAGAGCACCTGGGTAGTGAGAGCTGAAGCAGGTAGGCAGGGAAGTGTCACTTAGGTGGTGTGCCTGCAGCCTAAAGGGTCCGGATGGTACAGCGGTTAAACACAGGGCTGCTAATGGAAAGGTGGGTGTTTACCACCCACAGCATCTCTGAGGGGGAAAGGCCTGGTGGGCGACTTGTGTCCATGAGGGTTACAGCATAAGAAACCTTATGGAGCACTTGTCCTTTGTCCCCTGGGGTTGCTGTCTGTCAGAACAGACCAGGCTGCACCCAGCACCGCCTGTTAAGCCTGCTTCGCCCAGGCTCACGGCACTCTGTGGTGCCTGTCACAGCCTACTGGCTGGTGGTGCACCCTCTGACTCCCAGGCCCAGAGGCTGAGGTCCCAGTCCGTAAGGCACCCATGGGCTGCCCTGTGCCGACTCACCGACCTGCAGAGGACGGTTTCACACATGGTGAGGCCCAGGCGAACTCCCTACAGATTAGTGAGCCGGCTCAGGTCAGCCCGCGCACACCGTGCTCACCAGGTGACCTGTCACTGTCGGAGACGGTACTTTAAAAAGAAGGTCAGACTCTGCGGGAAGGTGCCACGAGGGTGAGAGAGACAGATGCCACCCAGACCTAGAAGCAGAGTCTTGGATGTGGTGACAAAGTGTGACATTGCTCACCACAGGTGGTCTGGTAAGCGAGATGAGCACCATGCTTGCGTAGTCTATTGAGTGGTCCACCCCAGTTCCAGTCTATTCCAGTTTGGACAATAAAATACTCATTTTTGCTTAGGGCTCCTGAAGGTACCCAGGTTCCTGAACCCCGAATTCTGTGCATTTCTGAATACATCTGTTGACTTTCCTAGGAACCTGCTCCATTCCTTGGGGCCTGGGGCCTGGGGCCTCTGCTCCAGGGCTGAGAACCTGGAGACCCAGCCAGGAAAACAACATGCAGAGAGCTGTCCTTGGGTGGGTGCAGAGCGAGCCGAGGCTGTCTGGAAAACAACTGTGTCGGGCGAAGCGTGCGCACGCATACAGTGATGACCCAGTTGGCAGTCGTGGACTGGGCACAAGTCAGCTTCCTGTGACTAATTACTGCCTGTCAATAAATGTCAGAGATTTCTGAAAGCCCAATCCAAGGGCATATGTCAGAAACGGGGTAATTAGCATTCTGAAGGATGCACCCAAGTGGGAGGCTACGGGAGAATCTTTTCTTACAAATCCTTAATCGTGGTAGGCATTTCGGAAAGAAGGTCGGGAAGAGAGGACCTGCAGCCGCTGAGGGACAGCGTGGCACCAAGTGGCAGTGAGCTCCCTGAATAAAAGATGTCCCCAGGGACCAGGGCAGGGTTTCGAGGGCATCTGCTATGCTAAAAGAGTTCCCTGCTCAAGTACCCTTGTGTGTGTGTGTATGTGTGTGCTGTGTGTGCGTGTGTGTATGTGCATGTGTATGTGTATGTGTCATTCCATGCTCTTGCCATTGTTTTCTTCTGAAGGAACTATTTTACAGGATACATTTATTTAAAAAGTTCCCACATGAAGGACAGAACTAGTACTGTGCCTTGACATCTAATGAATGCTTTCAGAGACTATACTGTTAGAAATTCAGAACCGTCACCAGTATCTTGCAGAGGAATTTAATTGTTTATTGGTTTTGTTCTGGTTTTTTGTTCCTGCCTGAAGCCTCTTCCCCAAATTCTAGAAGAGGTAGTCTGATTTTCTTGTGGCACTGCCCCTAACCTGCTCTGTTCCAGAAGCCCTCCAGTGGAGAGCGCGTGACCAGGGCCTGGCACAGAGTTGGTGATCCTATCAGACTTCCCGCTTGCTAAGTTCTGCTAAGAGAATTTATTCCTCAGTAACACGGTATCTTTGTAACTGCCTGGTTGTCGATACAAGGAGTTGCTGTTCACACACCCCTGTGCACATGTACGTGTGTGCACGCACCCACCCACCCACACGTGCATACGTGTACACACACACACACACAGAGCTTTGTAGGGGATTCTTGGTCTCACGGAAGTAGACAAATCTGCATTTAGCATTGACCACAGTCAAAGGTTGTGAAGAGGGCAGGTGGTTCAGTTGCAGGATTCTCACCTTGCACGAGGCAGCCCCAAGTTCGGTTCCCAGCCAGCGCACCTCATGAGAGGCCACCACCTATGTGTCGGTGGAGGCTTGTGGGGGGCTAGGGTGCTGGACAGGTGTCACAGAAGGGCTTCCAGACTGAGGGACAACGAAGAAAGGGCTAGTGATGTGCTTCCCAAAGCCAGCCAGTGAGACCCTGTGGATCACAGCAGTCTAATCTGCCACAGGCTACGGGACGGCGTAGGACCAGGCAGTGTTCTGTTTGGTTCTGCATGGGGTCACCATGAGTGGGGGACCACTTGATGGCAGCTGACAACAGAGGTCAGTTCATAGCGGTCATGACGTGGCAGGGCCACCCTGAGACCATAGGGTGACAACAGCCCATTTCACAGGCAAAGGCCAAGTGGTTTGTGCTGATAGATGTCAGAATTTCTAGTCTCTTCTGTCACCTTCGACTTCAGGTGACACGTACCTGCTCTCCTTCCCCTCATCAGTTTTTGTCCAGCACGAAACCTAACCCTCCCTCGGGTTACCAGGCCCCTCTGTGACAGATGACACCAGTGTAACCCTAAGGAGAGCAGGCAGTTGGACCTTCCCAGGTCCTCTCCGGTGTCCACTTGTCTTTGACGTCACTTGACTTTAGCTTTTGAAGGTTCTCTCTGCAGGTAAAGAAATTGAGTGCAGAAAGTGGCAGTCTGTCCCAGAATGCAGCTGTAAAACTGTGCAGTTTCTACTTTTCTAGAAAACAAATTATGACCACTAGAATACAGAACCGTAGTGACTGCCTTCCCCGTGCTTCTGGTCATGGCGTGCTGGGTTCACATCCACCACAGACAGCAGTAGCCGCCTCTGTCAGTGTCCCTGTAAACACTGCTGTCCACTGGCACAGGGACGGGAGGCCTGTTGTGTTGGCCACGTCGCTACAATAATAGGTAACCAAGCCATACCTGCTGCCTTAGCCGACTCCAACTCATAGTGACCCTAAGACAGAGAGACAGGCCCCATCGGGTCCCCCAGGCTGTGGTCTTTGTGGACGTGCTCATGGACGCACACTGCTGTGTCCTCCTCACACGAGTGGGTGGCAGGTTTGAACCACCATCTTCTGGTTGGCACAGTGCTTAACAACTGTGTCACTGTGGCTTCTTTCACAGCAATTGATCACACAGGGAACAACCATAATCAGGGGCCCTCAGGCTGAGATGCTGGAGGGAAACACTCACCAAGGCTGAGGGAAACCAGCTCTCAGCTGCCTTGGGGAGAAACCTCTGACCAGCCTGGAAAGGAAGAATCTGGCATTAAGCACCCTCTCCCACTGTGCATAGGACAGAACCAGGCACCCTCTCCCGCTGTGCAGAGGACAAAATCAGGCAGCCTGTCCCACTGTGCAGAGGACAGAACCAGGCACCCTCTCCCACTGTGCAGAGGACAGGGTCAGGCAGCTTGTCCCACTGTGCAGAGGACAGACCCAGGCACCCTCTCCCGCTGTGCAGAGGACAGAACCAGGCACCCTCTCCCGCTGTGCAGAGGACAGGGTCAGGCAGCTTGTCCCACTGTGCAGAGGACAGACCCAGGCACCCTCTCCCGCTGTGCAGAGGACAGGGTCAGGCACCCTCTCCCACTGTGCATAGGACAGAACCAGGAACCCTCTCCCGCTGTGCAGAGGACAGGGTCAGGCAGCTTGTCCCACTGTGCAGAGGACAGACCCAGGCACCCTCTCCCGCTGTGCAGAGGACAGGGTCAGGCACCCTCTCCCACTGTGCATAGGACAGAACCAGGCACCCTCTCCTGCTGTGCAGAGGACAAAATCAGGCAGCCTGTCCCACTGTGCAGAGGACAGACCCAGGCACCCTCTCCCGCTGTGCAGAGGACAAGGTCAGGCACCCTCTCCCGCTGTGCAGAGGACAGGGTCAGGCACCCTCTCCCGCTGTGCAGAGGACAGGGTCAGGCACCCTCTCCCGCTGTGCAGAGGACAGACCCAGGCACCCTCTCCCGCTGTGCAGAGGACAGGGTCAGGCAGCTTGTCCCACTGTGCAGAGGACAGACCCAGGCACCCTCTCCCGCTGTGCAGAGGACAGGGTCAGGCACCCTCTCCCGCTGTGCAGAGGACAGGGTCAGGCACCCTCTCCCGCTGTGCAGAGGACAGAACCAGGCACCATTTCCCGCTGTGCAGAGGAAAAATCAGGCAGCCTGTCCCACTGTGCAGAGGACAGGGTCAGGCACCGTCTCCCATTGTGCAGAGGACAGGATCAGCCACTCTTTTCCACTGTGCAGAGGACAAAATCAGGCAGCCTGTCCCACTGTGCTGAGGACAGAACCAGGCACCCTCTCCCGCTGTGCAGAGGACAGGATCAGGCAGCCTGTCCCACTGTGCAGAGGACAGGATCAGCCACTCTTTTCCACTGTGCAGAGGACAAAATCAGGCAGCCTGTCCCACTGTGCAGAGGACAGAACCAGGCACCCTCTCCCGCTGTGCAGAGGACATGATCAGGCAGCCTCTCCCACGGTGCTGAGGACAAAGAGTGTCTGGTAATGAATGCCTCCAGGAGCCTGGGGCCTTCTGAGGATTCCTGGGCACTCAGGGGAGGCTGACCAGAAAGTCAAGGCTGGTTATTATTTGACAATGCAAATGCTCTGAGGTCAGGGGTCATGAGAGCTGCGATGGAACCCACCCAGTCACTCCACAATGGGTGGGGGGCATCTGCCCCTGATGGCAGTGCCTGGGCAGGGTGGTATGTGCCACACTGGGTCACTGATGAAGGGATGATGGGGCCAGAGACGCTTGAGCTCATTTTGCTGAAGGAAAGAAATTATGACAAAGAGATAAAATGGGAAATCGCAGGCCTTGCAGACTTCAGTGAACACCCTATGGTAGCGAATGACAGCCTTCCTGCTGTCCCCAACTGACCCTGTAGAGGTGAGCCTTAGTTTCCGACAGGAGACATCAGGCTCTGGAACTGCCCGTCACGTGTCCCTGTGGACAGGGGAAACCGCCCTGTCATAATGGTTAAGAGCTGTGGTGCCAACTAAAAGGTCATCCGTTCAAACCCACCAGGCACTCCTTGGGAACTCTGAGGGGCAGTTGTGCTCTGTCCTGTGGGGTCACCATGAGTCAGAATCAGCACAAGGCAATGCATTTGGAATTTGGGTTGTTTTTTTTTAACCCCTGAGGATATGACTGGCTGACAGACACAGAACTTCACTTGCAGACCAGACCAGGGGCCACCAGACCAGGTCACGTTGGGGATGTTAGCTTGAGTTCTTGCTGTCAGCAGCTTTCCTGGGGAGGCCCCAGCCTGACTTTCAAGCACTAATCTCATTTTCTGCCAGAGTTCAAGATTCATTTCCTCAGAGGTGGGTGGAAAACGCACCGTTAGCTCAGAGACAGCTGACGAGACGGTGTTCCAGCCAGCCCCGTCGTCAGCTCCTCCACGCCACATAGATGTCATGAAAAACCAAGCCCTTCAGGGAGGGGCGCTATTTTGAAGACCCTGGCTGGAATGACTCTGGAAGTTTTGATTGTTCACCGGGTCTTCTGCTGACGAGAGTGGTGTTCTACCACAAGAGACCGACGTAGTCTGAGACGCTTTTCCTTGACTGCTGCTTGCATCGTCAGGCACTTGGCTTGGCTACAGTCTGGTCACTTGCTACTCTATACGGCTGACGCTGGGGGTTCCGGTGGCCTGGTTCCTTCGTGTGTGCTCGGGGCTGTGGCTGGTGCTGAGTTGGACTAAAGGATCGCTTCCTCCTAAAAACAACCGCTAACCTTTAACTGAGTGCTTGCCGTTTGTCTGACACCAGCCTAAGGACTTGCTTCACGTTACCTGACATGAGGTGCATGAATGGTGCTATTCTTGCCATTTTACAGATGTCATCACTGAGGCACGTGACTGAGGAGAAGGACCATGTTAGAGCACGTACGAGGCAGCTGTTTTTGCATTTTTCCTCCTCTTTCCCTTTCTCTTTCTTATTCTTTCTGTCTTTTTCTCTCTCTTTCTCTCTTTCTTTCCCCGTCTCCATTCCTCTCTCTCCCTGTCCTCTCCCTCTCTCGGCACCCTAGCAGGAAACAGAGGGTACGTGGAAAGTTGGTGAAATGAAATGTGAGTGAGGACAGGGAGACGCCCCCTGCTGCAGGGTTGGGAAAAAGGGGATGTGGCTGCACCCAGGGTTGGCAGTGGTGAGGTGTCCTTACCACCCCCGTCTGAAGGAGCAGGAAGAGCCTTTCAAGGGTGGCACTAACACTCCCGTCTCTCGGACCTCCTGTTGGGGCTTGTCACTGGCTGAGCCCAGCTGAAAGCCAAAGGGACCAGGGAGCCCAGCGGTGTGTCCCCACAGGTCCGCCTCCAGGGCAGAGAACACGTTCCATCATCAGCGTGTTCACCCATCCACTCGTTCTTTCTACAGGTATTTATGGTGCGCTTTCTCTAGGCCTTAGGGACGCTGGGTGGAAAAAGCGCATAAAGTATCCTCTCTATTTCTGCTTATCCAGATAATAAGATAATTAGCGGCAAAAGTTGAGTTATTTACTTAGCATTTGAGATTTAAATTTCTTATAGGCACAACTCATAGCTTAAAGAGTAAGAAAAGGTCTAAGAAGTTCCTAAAACTACATACGGTTCAGGCTAGTTTCTAACAAAATTCATTTGTTTTTATTTTTTGCTGTTGTTTTTCTTGTTGCCCACTGGGCTGCTGATAGAGGAATATTTGTTCTGATGGCATGTGTGCGTGTGACTGGGTTCTCCCCCTGCCTTTTTTTTACTGGAAACCCCGTTGGTGTAGTGATTACATGCTACATCTGCTAACCAGAAGGTTGGCAGTTCGAATCCACCAGGCGCTCCTTGTAAACTTTGTGGGCCAGTTCTCCTCTGACCCGTAGAGTCGCTACGAGTGAGAATCGGCTCAGTGGCAGTGATTTATTTTTGTTGGTGTTGTCACTGAGAATTTGGGGAGACCCTGATGGCATCATGGTTAAGGGCTATATCTGCTCACCAAAAGGTCGGTGGTTCAACTCTACCAGGCGTTCCTTGGAAACTCTGTGGGGAAGTTCATCTCTGTCCTCCTGGGTTGTTACGCGTCAGAATCAACTCGATGGCAGTGGGTGTTTGTTTTTTTTTTGTTGTTGTTGTTATTAAGAATTTGGGGGAACCCAGGTGGCATAGCAGTTAGGTGCTACATCTGCTAACCAAAAGATCAGCCGTTGGAATCTGCCAGGCGCTCCTTGGAAACCCTACGGAGCAACCATACTGTGTCCTAGAGAGCTGCTGTGGTTTGGAATCGACTCAGTGGTGGTGAGTTTGGTACATTTTTACTGCCGTCCTGGTTTGTCTGGGTGTGCAGCAGCAGCCTGGGTGGGAACGTGGTCGGACTGACGGAGGGTTTTGCTGTGGCTGTCGCTGCTCAGTTGGCTTTGCCTGGGAGCCAGGCCGAGGAAGCCACGCTCCCGTCCTGTGTCTCTCCTCAGATCTGCTGCAGAGTCTCCGGCGCTCTCTCTCTGCCTCCCGGGGTGTGCTTTCATCAGGCCTCGGGCTGACGCTGCTGGCAGGAAGGCTGGTGATATCTCTTGTGTCACATGCCAGCACTCACTGTGGGCACTCTATTTCTTCTAGCTATACGATTTTATAATTCATGTCTGGGGCCCAAAGGCTATTACTATATTTCATGTTTAGAAGTATTTCCTATCCCATTGCAAAATATAGTATTGCAAAATTGGATTTACTTGAGCAAAGTTCTATATTTTTTCCTTTAAAAAAACCTGTTAAAATTGCTTTAAATGTCGGTATGATAAAAAACATAGAGTTTTATTTTAAATTTCCAAAAATGTCCACTGTGAAATAGGACATGTTTCGTACCCTAGGATATTTTGTAAGCCAGTAAGTAAGTACCTGAGGCTGAGTCTGCTGGAGAAGTCATGAGAGCCAACCGGCATTTATAGAGCTGAACTTTCTTTAGTCTTTAGACACCTTTGATAGATAGGTGTGTAGGAAAGAATTATCATTTTAGGTCTGAGACTACTGTCCTCAGGAAGCGTGTTCATGATGTTGGGCCTTGACTGGGGTCTAGGACCATGACAGTTGAAGTTCCCTACACTGCTATAAAACGTTCCCTAGATGATGAGACTGGACCCCTGTGCCTAGACTATGCCAACAGTGTGGTTTGTGGACCACTTGGTCTTCTTCTGGGAGTCGGGCATTTTGGTACGTGCTAAGCACAGGGCTGAATCCTTGGGTGATACAAATGGTTAATTGTTCAGCTACTGTCTTAGGCTGAATTCTCTGCAGAAGCAAAACCAAGGTTGTTTCTGTCTAGTCAATTCCAACTCATAGCAATACCGCAGAAAGAGCAGAACCTTCCCATGGAGTTTCTGAGGAGCACCTGGCAGGTTCAAAGTGCTGGCCCTTTTGGTTGACAGACATAGGACTTAACCACTATACCATCAGGGTTTCTGAAGCCAAAGCAGTGAAGCACGTATATATGGAGAGAGATTGAGATTTTACCTCCAGGAAATGGCCCATGCAGTTATGGAGACTGGAGAGTCCCAAGTTCAGGGGTCGAGCATCAGGCCGGAGGCATCTCCTGACTCTTGAAGCTGCTGCAGCTGAAGAATCCCAAGCTCAGCTGGTATAACGGTAGACTGCTGGCTCAAGTCCCAGGAAACAGACATCAGACAATGATGGGAAGAGGACTCTTGGAAGCTTGAACCTGGTTTCCCCCGGACTTCAGCTCCCCTGTCTTTTCCCTTTGCTGATTGTGCTGAGTGTCTGTCACTGTAATAAACCGTAACCTTGAGTATAATGACTTCTGAGTCCTGTGAGGCCATATAGGGTGTCAGTGAAACTTGAGGTAGGCTGGGGGACCCCAACACAACATTGGGTTACTGCATTTAAGCAAATGAGGAAGCTGAGACTCAGGGGGGAGCCCAGGCCACACAGCTGGGGAGCGGTAAGGCCAGAGGAGCTGCCTTCGGAATCTAAGGAGACGTCCTTCTTGAAGCTGAGGGGCTGGCTGCCACAGAACCCAGACCTTGCGAATGTGCCGAGTTCCACTCACAACTTTCTCCTTGTTGTGGCAAATATGTCTGTAACAAAGCATCTGTCATTTCAGCATTCTTCCCGTTTGCAGTTTAGTGACATTGGTCACATTCTCTGTGTCATGCAGCCGTCACCACCTTCAGTCTCCAGCTCCTCATACCGTCCTTAACAGCCGCTCGCGTCTCCCCAGGAGTGACTCTCCTGTGACACGACCTCCCACTGCCCCTGCTGCCTCTAATAACCTCGGGTCTCATACATCGGCCTGTGCTGGCTCGTGAGATCATGCAATGTCTGTCGTTTTGTGACTGACCAAGCCACTTACGACTTGCATTACTAGTTGAGCAGGTCTGATGCTTGAAGCCTGTGCTCAGGAGTGTCTGTGGGGTCAGCAAATGCCAGCATGTAAGAATGCACAGGAATAGTGGATATAGGACACCAGCAGTCAGCACGGCCACCCCACATGGCTGTACTTGTGTGAGGCACACAAGCAAGCCTGCTAAAGGTCAGTAGTCATAACAGATCTCGATTTGCACAGGTCTGTGCCACCAATCCCAGGAAACAGCTCTTCACACTTTAACAGCCCTGTCATCAGGAAACAAGACATTGGTGTTCGGTATTAGAATTCTAACCATCCATACAAGATCCAGGTTCCACTCCCAGCCAGTACGTGTCATGGACAGCCACTGCCGTCTGTCCACAGAGGCTTGTGTGTTGCTATGATGCAGAACAGGTTTCCACAGAGCCTGTAGACAGAGGCAGACTAGGAAGAAAAGCCTGGCCATCTACACCCAAACATCAGCCAGTGAAAGCCTGTGGATCGCAGTGGTCCAGTCCACCACTGATAAAGGGGACAGCACAGGACCGACCAGGCTGCATTTCCTTCCCTGTGTATGGGGTCACCATGACTTGGGGTCACGATGACTCAGGGCCACCTCAGTGGCAGCAACCCACAACAACCGGGAAACATCTCAGAACCATGGCATATGACGATCGTAACTGGCAATGGTTTTGACTGGCGGTCTCTGAGATACTGGTACACCTTACAACCAAAGACATCTTAGATGTGGTAAAACGTGCTGTTATTTTGTGTCTCAGATGGCTCCAAAGTTGTGTGTTCTAACCAACTGGGTGTGTTACAACGAGTCCCCCACAGACGGCAGTGAAAGTGTCTAGAGGAAGAACCCTCGTGTTTTGAATTTTTCCTAAGTCCTCAGCTAGCAGTGGTGACAGAAGAGGGGCCAACGTGACAAGTGTGCCCCCCTCCGTAGACGCACTTAGCATCCTAACTGAGGCTGAAGATGCTCATCTCCAGTTCCAAACTTTCTACACCATTCAATAAACTTGGTACTTTTTAAGGAATAAATTGCACATTGAATCATTCTCAGCGAGGCAGATGAAAGAGCAAATGCTTTTCTGTGTCCCTTGACCCATTCTTCTGGCTCCCGTATGGATTTGTCTTCCTTGCCCACTTAATTCCATCAGAGTCCACACTTCTCGGTGGCCCTGTGATGGACGCAACGTTTCCATTTCACGTCTCGTTAGCTTCCTTCCCCTGCACCGTCTGCCAGGACACAGGACCCAGAGCACAGAGGGGGAGCGCCGGGACTCGGTCCCAGGCCTGACTCTCAGGCGATGAGGGTGTGAGGAGTGGCCTCCACCTTCTAAGCCGACCACCAAGCCTCTAACGGCTCCTACCCCTGCCCCCCAGAGGCCTCCCCAGGGAGGAGCTGGCTGGCTTCCAGGGAAACGCAGGCCGTGGCCCACCAGCCGCTCCTCGTCAGTTGGGAGTTCCCAGCATCAGGCATCCCTGGGGCAGAGTGGCAGGACAAGCCCACTTTTCTTCACATTGTATCCCAATGGAGCATTGGCCAAGGGACACTAGTGATGACTGCCCAGCATAATTGATGTCCCTAGATTGTGCACAGGAAAATCTTACACTGGCAAACATTGTGTGATACACGTTTTAACAGCAGTAAAGATAAAATGTTCTGAAAAGCGACTCGGGTGTACCTGCTTCCAGCTTCCTGGGCCACGTTAGCTGCACACCCATTGACACCGTCAACAAGTGAAAGATAATTTTAAAGTATTTACATGGCATCAGCTTGTGTTTAATTTTAACTTCTCAGTCTGTGAAAATTAAGTCTAGGTTCTCGTAATGAAATACAAGAGCCGTGAGAAATTACCACTCAGTGTTTAAAACACTGGCGCAGCCTTCTCGGGAAACCCTAACGCTCACTTCTGAAGAGGGGTTGTCCTCCCCCTCACCCCCCACCTTTTTTTTTTTTACCATCTCTGCCAGGTGTTGTATAATGTGACTGTGTTTCTAAAAAGCTAGAAGGAAAATTTTACAAACTGTAAAAAAATTTGGTGATTGTCAAATGTCTAGAACTGAAGACCCCAAATGCACAGAAGCAGGTGACTCAAACAGGGTTTCTCAGTGCCATTTGTTTCGACTTACTGTATTCTGTTGGTCACCCTATCTAACAAAGACTCTTGGCCTTGGGAAGGAGACCCACTGGTGCGGTGGTTAAGTCCGTGGCTGCTGACCGGAAGATTAGCAGCTGGAACATGCCAGTGGCTCCACCAGAGAAAAGACCTGCAACCTACCCGACAAATGTCACAGCCAGAAACCCTGCGGAGCAGTCCTGTCTGTCACGTTCTGGTGCTGTGCACCCACATCGACGACGCAGCACTCAATAACAGCACTGACCGTGGGGGCCAGCGCACTCCTTGATATTGGGGTGCACTGTGCTTTGAGGGTAGGTCAGCAGCATCCCCAACCTCAAACCACTAGTAGCGCTGCCCTGCTTCTGGCACCCAGAAATGTCTACAGGCAGTAGCTGGTGCCAGCTGGGGGCCAGCCACTCCCAGTGAAGAACCCACTGATGGAAAATTCTCCCGTGGAGCCAGCAGGGCACCCACCCGCCTCCCACAAATGTACATTCATTTGCAGGAAATGCATCTGTCTCCTTCACTACTCTTCCAAGCAAACCCAACTTTGAGCTCTAAATTCCTTGTATTTGTCCAGACCAGCCTTTTAATTCCATTCAGCCCAGATGTAAGGAGCAGACTTTGGGCTCAGACTTTGATAGCTCATGACCTGTAAACAAATGCAAGGCTGTGTGTTCGGACAGCCAACATTGAAAGGGGGGCAGCGTCTTGGCTGGGAGGCAGGGAGCAGCACGGACCCCTCAGTGCTCCGCTCGTGAGACACAGCACCTGCTGAAGCACTAAGCCGGCTGAGCTGGACTCCGCAGCCCTGTCGGCTGACTGGTAGCCGAGACCCAGAGGTGGCTGTCATGGATCTGGTGCTGCCTGGCTTTCCGGGACTGTGGGGCTGAGTGTGGAGAAGGCGTCCCCATGTCTGGAGGGATCTCTGAACTGATAATGGAAGTTTTCTGAAAGCAAAACAGAACAGAGGAGTGGGGCCGGCATGGAACTGGAGCACTGTGTGTGCGAGAGATGGTTTGGGGGCTCCGGCGAGCTCCCCATCCCGTCTCCTGCTGGCTTCATTACAGCAGTGTCTCTTCTCATTGATCCTGGCCCAGGGCTCTGGTCCCCTGTGGACACACAGAGCCAATTATCGGAGGCTCTGTGACAACCTCTTCCTTCTCTTAGAGCGGTGGATGGAAAACGCTTTCCGATCCTGATTTGTGTCTGTACCAGCCTCTTGAGTTAAAGTCTGTTTTCTCAAAACCCCAAGCTGTTTGGCTGAAGAGACAGAGTTCAGCCTCAGGGAGCCAAGATTTATGGTCGCATCTTTCCGCAGCAGATATGGACAGGAAGTGCACTCTTACTGGAAAATTAAAACCAGAAAAGAAAGGCTAATGGCGTTCACCACTGCCAGGGAGGCGACTCCCCGACAATCCTACATTTTTTAAAGCCGTCACTGTGCTTCTGAACACCTGTCAAAAGATGCTTCCAAATGGCTATGTTAAGTATTTTGTAAAGCTGTTGTGGAAATGGGGTGTGGGGCCACTTGTCCCCTATCCCAGAGGGATCTGGTTTAGAAGAATTAGTCATCTGGTTTTTGAACATTCCCTCAGACCACCAGCCATCACTCAGGGGAGCCTTGCATGTTTCTGTGATGCTGAAGAGGTCTGGGCAGAGCTTCCAGGCTAAGAGAGTAGGAAGAAAGGCCTGGTGATCTACTTTTGAAAACCAGCCAGTGACAACACCACAGGTCACCATGGGCCATTGCCTGCTGTGGAGCAGGAAGATGTGCCCCCAGGTTTGAGAGCACTCAGAACGCACAGTGGCCTTGACAACAGACTCACACAGACCCTCGATGGTGAGGACGGCCCTGTGCTGGGTGACATTCTGTTCTCTTGCCCGTGAGGTCGCCGTGAGTCAGAGCTGACTTGATGGCGGTTAATGACAGCAGGCAATCGTACTCTGCGTGCGGGCCGCGTACCACCAGTGTGGTACAGGGCCGTCCATAGCATGGTGGGGGTATTCCTGGGGTCCTAGCACCCTCCCCCAGCCAGCTCATTCACTAGGGATGTGTGCCTGAGCTCACAGGTCTCCAGCTGGACATGGTCAGGTCACTGCCCTCCTGCAGCCAAAAGAATATTCTTCCAGTAGTATTTGATTGTGTTTTCAGTGAAGAGTTACACAGTTTGGGTTCCCTTTCAGCAATTTCTACCTGTGTTGTTCGTGACAGTGGTGACATTCTTTGTCCTGTGGGGACAGTGTCATTCTCTCCATTCTGGTGGTCCTGTGTCCACTCGGCTGGCTTCCCTGCCCCGACGTTCTCAGCATTGTTTTAAAGTCATTGGTGACTGTTTGATCTCATAGAGATAACTGTTTAAAGGAGCACAGTACTTACGGGTGCCATAGAATGTGATTATTTTAAATCGTTTCAATACCGAATGTGACTATTTTGGAGGTCTGGTGGCTTGGTGTTTAAGAGCTCAGCTGAAAACTGGAAGCTCGGCAGTTCGTATTCTTCGGGCACCCCTTGGGAACCCCATGGGGCAGTTCTACTCTGTCTTAGAGGGTCGTTATGTGCTGGAATCAACTCAAGAGCATTGGGTTTGGTTTTCTGGGTTTCTTTTTTGGTTTATGGCTATTGTAAATAACCATAAAATGATATGAAAGTAAACTGAAAGGTGTAGGAAGAAAATGAGAAATCGTTCTGTTTTGGATCACTTGATTTTTACATTCTGAGTTTTTTGGCCCCAGCAGCGCATGGATGCAGTAAGGGGGCATCTAGGTCTAGACGCTGCTAGACCACAAGACAGTCCTTTAGCTCTCCACCCTCCCAGTCTTAGTCACCTGATATTGCTCTAACAGAAAATACCACATGTGGAAGGTTTCATGAGGAGAAGCTTTTATTGTCCCAGTCCAGTAAGCTGCAAATCCATTTGTAAATTGTAAATCCATTCAGAATGAGAAATCATCACAGTCCGGTAGGCTGAGTCCACATCCAGTGAGAGCAATCTCGGCTTAGGAACCTCGGGTCCAAAGGACGTGCTGTGCTCTCGGTGCTCCTCTCTCGGTGGTGTGAGGCTCCAAACTTCCTCAGCTCACTTCTGTCCCTTATATTCCACAAGCTTGAGTCCTGCCTCACTAACACAACTGCAAACCGTTCTCCATCATCAATATCACAGAGGCAGGATTCACAACACATGGGAGGAAGGGTACCATATTGGAACTCCAAACCAAGTCAAATCAACTCGTACATTTTTGGAGGGACACAATTCAATCCATGACACTCCCTAAATCTGTGGAGATTCATTGAGGTGCTGTTGTCCACCCCAAGACAGGGCCCCAGGCTTGGCATGCCAAGACAAAGTGACACTGACAAGTGACAAGCGACTACGATCCCTTCTGTGAAAGTTGCAAAGGCCCTGGGTGGTGCAAATTACTAATGTGCTCAGCTGCAGATCAAAAGGTCGCAAGTTCAAGTCCACCCTGAGGTACCTTGGAAGAAAGGCCTGGTGATGTGCTGCTGCAAAATCAGCCATTAAATACCCTGGAGACCACAGTTCTCTGAGTCACATGAGGTCACCACAAGCTGACTACTCAGCAAAGGGTATGAAAAGTGCATATTCTTCTGAAAAATATAACTTCCACTGAGAGCAAACGGTCTTAGGAAATCAAAGCTCCTCTGTGCTTTCTGTCAGGGCAGGAGATTGAGAACACGCGAATAGATTCCCTCCATCCGTCTTCCCTTTGATGGATGGGCTTCCCTTCCGTATCCGACTTGGCCACCGTCCCATGTGCACAGAGCATTGGCGTCATCCGCAAGGTGGCTAACCGTGAAGAAAATGTTTTCTGATTCTGCTAATTTAGTCTTCACTCTGTCTTCAGCTGTCAGCACCGGTTTATCACTCCACCTTCCCCTGACACATTTCCATCCTTCCCAGCTACCGGTCCATTAGTTATGCACCAACTCTCAGAAAATCCGCTGAAGAATCAGCTTCCTCCCCATCCCCAGGTGATGAAAAAGGAGGGAGTATTGGTTTTCCTCCAGGAGTAGAAGGAAGAAACATCTCTGAGTCACAGGGAGAATTTGGAATATCAATCCACAGTTCCAGCCAAGCAGGGGGTGAGGGTAGGCACTGCCAGGAAAGAGTCAGAACACTTTCATCTTCATGCAGTTCCATCAGCTTGTTCCCCGGGAGCCTTCCGTGTTGTTCCCAGGCTTGGCTCTCCAGCAAGCCTCCTGCCCTCTGTCCTTGAGGATGCTCACATTACTTGGCATTTCTGTTCTCCACAGCAGTCCTGGGCATGGCTGCTGTCCCTGGCACCCCTGTCCGTGCCACCCAGGATGGCAGGTGAGGCGGGAGAAAACTGCTACCAGGGCTGATGCCACCTAAACACACTGGGTGTTTCTCAGTGGGCTCAGGCGGTCCGATGTGTAGGTTTCCTTTGAGCATCTTGACTTGGAGGGTCTGGTTCATTCCCCAGAGGGAAGTCAGGAGGTCTTAGGGACAGGAGAGGGACAAACACACAGAAAGAGAAGCATGGACTCGGAGAGAGACCTGGGTCAAGAGAGAACAGGACAGAGAGCAAAAGGGGCTGGAGAGATGAGAGGAGGGAGGGAGGGAGAGATGAAGGACGGGAAGGGAGGTGGGTGGAGGGACGGGCGGACGGCGGGACAGACGGAGGGACAGAGGACCGAGGGAAGGGCAGGAAGAGCAATCACCGACTGTGAAGGCGATCAGGTGCGTGGGGCATCACCTTTTAGGGGAAATAGGACAAACGCCAGAAACCGTGAGATGGCTCCCCAGTGTGGCAGGTTCTCCAGGGCGGGGCCGTGGTGGCGCAGCGGCTGGGGCTCAGCCGCTCACCGGAGGCCCGGCAGTTCGGATAGCCGGCTACTCCTTGGAAATCCTGTGAGGCCCTACTGCTCTGTCTTACAAGGTCACCGGGAGCTGGGCTCAGCTAGATTCGACGGCAGTGGGTTTGGGTTGTTGGGGTTGGGCGGGTTTAGAGAACTCACATGTTTCAGACTGGGTCTTTTTAACTGACAGTCAAATTGTCCAAGTACTTTATGACCCAGATACCTATCAGGGAACAGAACAAAAGACACCCCCATTATCTGGAGGTCCTCAGCCCAGTTCTTAGCCTCCAGGCCATCTCCTGCCTCCTCAACTCACTTTATAGAATCCACGCAGGACCCTTTTGTCTGAGGGACAGGTAACGCTTGCACTGAACTCCTTTGCTTACCTGTATCTGTTTCATCAAGCTGCCTGTGACTGTAACAAACAAACAGAAACAGTTGCTGTCAAATCAGTCTCCACACCTGGCGACCCCTGTGTGTCAGAACACAGAAACGGGCGTGCCGGGGTTCACAGTGGCTGTTTTAGGCAGTAGATAGCCACACCTTTCCCCCAAGACACCTCTGAGTGGACTCAAATCCCCAACTTTTTGCTTGGCAGGTGTCATGGTTTAAATTGCGTCCCCCAAACTGTGTACAGCAATTGGGCTGGGCTGTGATTCCTGGCTATGTAGCACTGAACCGCTAGACCAGCAGGGTTCCTGTGATGTTCCTTTAGGCTGCAAATCCTGCCTCCATGATGTGGGTAAGGAAGGATGGGTGGCAGGTGTGTGGGTGAGGCAGGACTCAGTTTGTAAGACTTCAGTGCGCCTTGAGGCAGTCTTTTGGGACACAGAAGAAAGGGAGGCAAGCAGAGAGCTGGGGATGCTGTACCACCAAGGAAGTCGTGCTGAGAGTGGAGCGTGTCCTTCGGACCTGGGGTTCCTGTACCCCAGAAGCTCCCAGTCCAGGGGAATATTGAGTCAAGGACACTCCTCCAGAGCCAACAGAGAAAGCCTTCCCCTGGAGCTGATGTCCTGATTTTGGAGTCTGAGCCTAATTCACTGTGAGGAAAGAAATTTCTCTTTTTCAAAACCATCCACTGTGGTGTTTCTGTTAGAGCAGCACTAGGTGACTGAGACACCATCCACTGTGGTCTTTCTGTTACAGCAGCACTAGGTGACTGAGACACCATCCACTGTGGTGTTTCTGTTACAGCAGCACTGGGTGACTGAGACACCATCCACTGTGGTATCTCTGTTACAGCAGCACTGGGTGACTGAGACACCATCCACTGTGGTATCTCTGTTACAGCAGCTCTAGGTGACTGAGACACCATCCACTGTGGTATCTCTGTTACAGCAGCTCTAGGTGACTGAGACACCATCCACTGTGGTGTTTCTGTTACAGCAGCACTGGGTGACTGAGACAGCAGGAAGATGACTGAACCGTTCGCATGACCCAGGGGATCCTTCTTCACCAAAGCCTCGTGATTGTCCCCGGGTAGCTCTAGAGTCTGTTCTGACGTCTGATAGGTTCAGGTGCCGTTATGCCACTCCCCCCTTACCCCCTCCGTTACTCTTTTTCACGAAAGTTATCTTGACTCTTCTTGCACGCTGCCCATTCCAGATCACAGAATTGAAGTAACAGCTGAAATCGCAGCTCTGCCCCCTGGTCTCTGCCTCCTGTGAAGCCCAGTGACATGGTCTGACGGGTCACGGTCTCACTCTCCTGTTCCTCGTCCTTCCCCAGGTCTCTGACACACACAGCTTCTCTCCCTCAGTCGAGCTCACTTACAGGTGAAACTGCGTACCAGAGCGTGTGCACTTGGCTCCCCAACACACGATCACCCCACATTTATCCAGTTCCGTATTTGATCTTCCCGAACGCAGTGCTATCCCAGGTGCCGTTTAAACAGTAACTGCTGGCGTCTTCTCTGCCTGGGGAAACATCTCACTGCAGTGAAAGGGAAACCTGATGGGTGCCCAGGGACCCTGCTTTCCAGTCCCAAATACAGCTTCTTAAGCCTGGTACTATAAATACACAGTGCCTGGTACTCTCATTCTCAATGGCAAAGCATCGAGGGTGAGACCCCAGGGGTCTTGAGATCCCCTGGGCACCTACGTGGGGCCATCTTTCAGCGAGCTTCGTGGCGCAGCTGGTTTGATTTACATGCGCCAGCCGTCAGCTGCTTCAGGAAGCTTAGCACTGTGCAGGGTGGGGTTAGACAAACGGCCAGTGCTCGGGAAGGGAACAACACACACTGCAAAAGAGTGAACTCAGCTTGGTCACTGAGTACAAATCAGTCATTTTTAGTTAGAGGGGGTTTCCTGGTTCAGAAGAGTAGAATAAAACCTAGAGCGCTCAAGGGCGCGGCAGCCTCTTTTGACTAACAGAGGCTTTGCTTAGCGGCCCCTCTGTCTGACAAGTGCTGGGGGCAGTGGTGGCTCGGTGGGAACGTCCACCCCTTCCATGAGGGAGACCCGTGTTCAGTCTCGGCCAAAGAACCGCACACGTGGAGCCAGCCGTCTCGGTCAGCGGAGGCCTGTGTGCTGTGGGGACGATGAACAGCTCTCAGTGCGGCCTGCAGACTGAGGCAAACTAGGAAGGACAGCCTGGTGACCTGCCTCTGGAAGCATCTGGCGAGAGGGCCCCCTGGGTCCCAGCACTCGGGTCCCAAATGACCCTGGAGATGGTGCAGGACTGGTCATCATCTTGTTCTGCTGTGCATCGGGTGGCCATGAGTTGGGGTCAACTGGACAGCGGCCAACAGCAACAGGCAGTCCAGCAGAATGGCTCCCTGTCCCCAAACAAGAGTCTCAAGTCCTCGGGGAAGTGATCACACTCCAGAGTCCTCTGCAAGTCAGGCTGCAGGCAGCAGGGAGTGGAGAAGAGCGAGGTCTGCAGTGACCCCTGCGGGTGTCTGCCACGCTCAGCCGGGCTGTGCGCAGGGGTCTTGTCTGTTGTATCCTGTTCTTCACAAATACACACGAAACCAATGAGATGCCCCCTGTTGGGTCACTCCCCACTATGTGAAAAACCTGGACAAGATCCTGTCTCAACACATGACCGCTGCTCGGTAACCGTGGAATCACAGTCCCCCCGAGTCGTGTTTCTAAAGAAGCAGGATGCTACTTGGAGGGGAAAGTGGCGAGACTTTGCATCCTGCTCTTTGGACAGCTTGTCAGGTGGGACAGGTCCCTGGAGAAGGACATCATATCTGGTAAAACAGAAAGTCATGAAGAGGGAGACCCTCAGCTGGATGGACCGACACAGTGGCCGCAACCGTGGGCTCAGGCACAGCGCTGACTGTGAGACTGTCACGGGGCTGGCAGTGTTTCGTGCTGTTGTCACAGGACCAGACTGTGTTTCATTCTATTGTACATGGGTCTCTGTGAGTCTGAACCCACTCAACAACACTTGACAAAAAGAAACAAGTGTGTACAGTTCTTTTCACCAGGGATCCAAAGAATGGCTTTTATGTCTAACCTGCTAACATCCCTCAAGGCCCTTCTGCAGGGTGAGAATAATTACTGTATTTGTGATAAGGAGCTCATTTGGCAGTTACCGTCACACCTAGCTGGAGTCTTCGGGCTGTGAACTTGCTTCCGTAAACATGTCTCTTTGGGTTGAGTTTCTCAGTCTCTGTCACAACCAGCTGGGGAACAATCGGAATTTCAAAATTGCAACCACGTTACACAGTCTGAGTGGTCATCTTTCACCTGCTGGGACCAGGACTGATGCAGAGGGGAGGCATGATGCGCTGCCTCCCTCCCCCACACCCCAACAGTTCTGTCTTCAGGTCCTAGCCCACGATGACACACAACACCGCTTTGTACAGCATGTGAGTTTTCCACATAGCATATCAAGACTTTCTCCCATGGCTGAAAACAATGAAGAGAACTCCATTTGTTCAGGAAAACTTAAGTGAGGATTGTAACAAAGGCTCCCATCATCTCCCCCACCCACAACAGTCCTGTGCTATGGGGACAGTCCACACCCCAGTCCAGCACAGCCCCAGCCCCAGGGGAGTGCGGGCTCAGCTGACAGCAGCCCCCACGACAGCTGCAGGAAGACCCTACAGATTCCAGCTTCTGTTTGTCCCCAATTCCAAAATGCTCCTTTGTTTTCTGTTCATTCTTGACAGAATCTCAGACAGCCGGGCTTCCTTCCTGGGCCCAGACTGATGCATCCTCCTCCAAGTTCTGTCCCTCGGTGACTGTCAGCCAAGTTTTAATTGCAGAGAAGAGCAGGGCTCGCAAACGCCAACACGTTCTGTCCCCCATCATGCCAGGGTTTCCCTCAATAGCAGAGACATGAAAATGGAAAAGATAGCTCCTTCACAAGTTTTTTCTGAGTATTTTTATATACGAGTTTCCCCTGAGGTCTTGTTTGTTTATTTAGGACAGAGAATACAAACTTGGAGTCAGACGAACTCCAAAGCCTACGGATTTTCTTTACAGCTTACTCAGTGTTTCCTGTGAATTTAATTAGTGGCTAGCCCTTATGCATTGGGACAGTTTCCAAACACTGCAGAGCCGGGTCCTCTCTTGGAAGCCCAGATGATGTGGCCACATGTGTCATTAGCACGTGGCACCAGTTGGCTGGAGCTGAATTATGGCCGTCCTTTGACGAGAAAGGATTTGTGTCAGTTTGTCACAGTCCCCAGCTCTCCCTATCGCCCGGTACCCAGCCCGGTTCACTCAGTCAGCCCAGCTGGGTTCTCGATCTGCACCGGCAGCCTCTAGTGTTACAACAACAACAACAACAAAATCCGCTGCCATTGAGCGGATTCCGACTCACAGCAACCCTATAGGACTGAGCAGAAGTGCCCCCTCGAGTTTCCAAGGCTGTAAGCCCATGGGAGCAGACGGCCACATCCTTCTCCCATGGAGCGCCGGGGGACTGAAATCACCAATCCTTCGGCTAGCAGCCAGGCACTTGACCCCTCTGGAATGTCTCTGTGTCAGGTGCCATCGAGCCAGCTCCAACTCTGGGCAGCCCCGTGAGTGACAGAAGGAAATACCGCCCAAGTCCTGCGCAGTCTGGACCACCGCCATTCTGCTCGAACCCACTGCTGCCGCCACTTTGTCACTTTACCTCGTCACAGGTCTTCCTCTTTTTCACTGACATCCTGCTTCACCAAGCCTGATGTCCTTCTCAGGGAATGGCCCCTCTTGATAACATGTCCCATGTAAGTGAGACAGAGCATCTCCATCCTGGCTTCTAAGGCGCAATCTCACAGTGCTTCTTCCCAGACACACTTGTTCACTCTTCTGGCAATCCATGGTGTAGGCAACATTCTTCACCCCACCTGTAATTCAAAGATGTTAATTTATTTTATTTTATTATTATTATTATTTTGGTCTTCCTGATTCACTGTCCAACTTTCACATACCTCTAGTATATCATAACTTGCCCACAGCAATCAAGTCAGTGCCAACTCATGGTGACCCTACAGGGCAGAGCAGAGCTGTCCCCTAGGGTTTCCCAGGAGCAGCTAGTGGGTTCAAATTGCTGACCTTCTGTTGAGCAGCTGAACCCATAACTTCTGGTCTAGGGAGTATGTCTTAATCAGCTGCTCATCAACTATTGATTGAGCCCGCAGTTACAGCCAAACTCTGTATTAGGTGGTCAGAGTCCAGCAGGGTACAGGGCAGGCGTGAACCGTGCACCCAGTGCAGACAGACGCTGTATTAGGTGGTCAGAGTCCAGCAGGGTACAGGGCAGGCGTGAACCGTGCACCTAGTGCAGACAGACACTGTATTAGGTGGTCAGAGTCCAGCAGGGTACAGGGCAGGCGTGAACCGTGCACCCAGTGCAGACAGACGCTGTATTAGGTGGTCGGAGTCCAGCAGGGTACAGGGCAGGCGTGAACCGTGCACCCAGTGCAGACAGACGCTGTATTAGGTGGTCGGAGTCCAGCAGGGTACAGGGCAGGCGTGAACCGTGCACCCAGTGCAGACAGACGCTGTATTAGGTGGTCGGAGTCCAGCAGGGTACAGGGCAGGCGTGAACCGTGCACCCAGTGCAGACAGACGCTGTATTAGGTGGTCAGAGTCCAGCAGGGTACAGGGCAGGCGTGAACCATGCACCCAGTGCAGACAGACGCTGTATTAGGTGGTCGGAGTCCAGCAGGGTACAGGACAGGCCTGAACCCTGCCCTCAAGGGCTTTGCATTCAAGTAGATCACAGAGATCCCTAGCCTTACGTGACCAAAAAAAGCAAACCGGTAGCTGTCCAGGTGAGTTTGACTCATGACGACCTAGTGTGTTGGAGAAGAACTGCACCCCACAGGGCCTGCTAATGGCTGACTTTTGGAAATAGGTCACCCGGTCTTTCTTCCAAGACCTCTGTGGGTGAATTTTAACTGCCTACCTTCTGGTTAGCAGGGGAGGCACTAACCACGTGTAAACTCCAGCACCGTGTGCCTAGGAAGCGAAACCAAGCACGCAAGGCCACCCTAAAGCTAAGGACTCGGCAAGCACACGTGCTGTCTGTTGCTTTTTCACATGTTGTGGGCAGCCACACAGGAAAGTCACTCTGCCATTTGTGGTTGTGTCAGACAATGTTTGTGGTCTTAGAAATCCAAAATCACCTGCTCGACTTCCCAGAATCCTTTGTACCTCCTGGCTTCCCACCAATACCGTGTTTGACATTTGGGGATAATCATCATCCCAACAAATGACATATGTTTTAGGGTCAACTCATGCCGTCCCTGTGGTTCTTCCATGCCATTCAGCCAATTCCAACTCCCGGAGACCCCGTGTGACAGAGCAGAGCTGCTCCGGAGGGTTTTCTGGACCGCAGCGTCCCCACGTCTTTCTCCTGCACTGCTGTCAGGTATGTCTGAACTGGCAGCTGGTGGGTCACCAGCCAAGCACTTAACCTTCTGTGTCACCACCAGGGCTGCTTCGGTCAGCCATCTGTCCACTGAAGCCAGAAGGACCTCCTCAGAACCAGCCTGTTTACCACCACTCACTTTAAGGAGAAATCGCATACCTCCTTGGAAATATTTCCATACTAAAAACCAAACCCAAACCCACTGCCGCAGAGTCTCCGCTCCAACTCCCAGCACCTGTGACTCAGGGGAGAACTGCGCTCCGAAGCACTTTCAGCAGCTGCTGTTTCAGAAGCAAGGCCCCCGGCCTGTCTTCCGAGAGTGGATGTGAACTGCCGACCCCTTGGCTAGAGGCTGAGGGCGTTCGTGGCTAGCACCACTGGGAAGCGGCCCCAGTTACAGGGCTGCCGTGATGGCAGAAGCAGGCGGTGGTGGGCCCAGCCTCCAGGCCTGCTTCTCCCTCTTGCTTGCCTTGCTCCAGTTCTGGGGTTCGCAGCCCAGCCATGGGGCAGAGGAAAGACCCTGTCCCCAGTCTCCATTCTGCAGTCAGCCCAGCATAACAGACCTTGCTCCGCTGTGTGCCCCTCTCGCCCCACCGCACGTCTGAATTCAGCATGCAGCTCACAGCCTACAGCTCACAGCCCACAGCCCAGAGCAAACTGCATCATCTTGTTGTATCCATGCACCGGCCGGGAGCCTAACGAGGTCAGACAGGTAATGTAATTCACTTGCACTCCCGAGCTATCTGAGTAAAGCGGGGTCTGATCTGATTTTTATTTCATAAAGCAGGCTCTACAGATTGGCCAACAAGGAAAACTTCCCTTTCCATTTCAGCCAGCACTTTCATCTTTGGGTCTGTTTGTGTAATAAAAGAGGAATCCATGATCTTTTCGACAGAGGCCATGACTTTTTAACTTGGAGCCTTTTGATGCACTTTGCAGGCTTGGGGAACAGCCTCCAGGCTGAGTCTTGAGTTCCTCCCGGGTACAGAAGAAAGTGGACAGATAGCCGCCGTCCTGTCGGTGCAGGCTCCTGGAGGCCATACGTGCCGGAGAATGAAACACTGGCCGGTCCTCGGTCAGCCTCACCAGATCGCTGATCTGTTCGCCCTCATCGCTGCTGTCCCAGCCCAGCTCACAAGGCCCCCCTCTCCCTGGCTGGCTCTTTCCTCACCAGAGGTGTTGATCTCCTGAGGAGGCTTCCAAGACCAGCAAGTGGATGGTGATTTGTTGAGATCCATAGGGTTTTTATTGGCTAACTTTTGGAAGTAGGTTGCCAAGCCTTTCTTCCTACTCTTAGCCTTGAGACTCCACTGAAACCTGTCCAATGGTGTCTAAAATACCAGCAGCTCAGCTTCCAGCATCACAACAGGCAAGCCACCACAGGACAACACGCTGACAAGCCACGTAGTGGACATGTGTGAGCTGGACCCCAAAGAGAGGACAGGCCCCCTGGAACAGAACATGGATGTGTGATTAGTTGCCTTAGTGGGCTCTTTTGACTTCCATTATGATCTCCTCTCAATCTGTGGCCAGGGTAGATTTTTAATTTTATTTATTCTGCTGTTGTTGTTAAGAAGCCCAGCTACTATTAACGAACATTTTGATCTAAGATTCTACAGCTGAATCCTGATCAAAAGGGGGATAAATGCAGAATATCACTTCAAATTTTCATGAACTCCAGACTTTCTGGAGATACAGAGGCTGAATAAGACCCTGAAACTGTGGCCCCAAGATAATCTTTAAACCTTAAACTGAAAACATCCCCTGCAGCCTTCTTTAAACTAAACAATAGTTTGGCTTAACTACTGTCAAGGATTTTTTTGTTTGTTTGTTTTGGCCATTGTAAATATGACTTGAGGAAATAAAATGTGACTGAACCTAAGTTCCAAGGAAGCCAAGCCCATAGTCACAATCAGCAAAGTACATCAAAGAACCTCTTTTAATTACAAAAAAAAAAAAAAAAAAAAACAAGAATCAGTCTCACACAGGTACCAATAAAGTATCTTTATTCACCTGATCAAATTATAGAGCCATGAGTCAAGTCTCTATGGCTTATGAATTGCACGATCCAGCAGTATTGATCAAACAGCTAAAGCACCTCAGTGAATTCACTTCTGATAAGAAAGTGTCAGAGGCAAGCAGATCTTAAACTAAGGAGTGAGTAGCTGCTGAGGTGGCGAGCTGGAGTTTGTGTGCCTGTGACAGCTTTGGTGGCACTGGCTGACACGATCAGTGCCCTGCAGAAAAACCTTGACGGGAGAAGTGGGAACCCAGCCAGGCTCTGCTGGTTTAATCCTCTTCTCATTCTGAGCACCCTAGTTTTATGTTGGTGCCCAGCTGTGCAAAATTAGTACACATGGGGTAAAATTTTCAAATTCTGTGCATGTCTAATTTTCTCCCATGAAGGTGTTAGTACCAGGGACCAGTTGCTATCACGCCGACTAACTCACAAAGACTCCATGTGTATCCAAGGAGAACTGTACTCCATGCCCAATGGCTCATTTTTAGGAAATAGATCTTTATGCTTTTCTTCCAAAGGACCTCTGGGTGAACTTGAACCTCCAACTCTTGATTAGCAGCTGAGTGTGTTAACTCTTTCTACCACCCAAGGGTCCTGAGAGAGGCTGATAGGGAAAATCACGGGTTGGGATTCCCGTGGACCTGGATTCCAAGCCACACCCTGTACCATCCAGCTGTGAGATACTGGGTGAGCTGCTAAGCCTTTTTAGGCATTGGTTCAATCGTCTGTGAAATGGGAGCAGTAAGCACAGTGCTAGGTGGGGTTGCTACACTGTATTCAGTGAGATTTGCGTAGCTCCTCTGCCTACCACATGTGCCGTTCCCTCCCCATCTGCCTCCTCTAGCTTTCGCCAGAAAACAACTTTCTCTTATCCCTTGAGGACCAAATGAACTAAAGCCTAGGAAACTAAATTTTAGAAACCAGAGGTCCTTTGAGATGGCACACAGGCTTGCCTGCAGAAACTGAAGAGGACTTGAAGCACTTACCGACAAAGATCCAAGATACAGCCTTCATTATGGACTGTACCTGAACACAAAGGGAACAGAAATCCTCACTGCTGGACCAGTAACCAACATGATGATAAGTGGAGAAGAGACTGAAGCTGTCGAGAATTAATTTTACTTGGATCCATAATCAATGCCCATGGAAGCAGCAGTCAAGAAATCAAACAACGTATTGCATAGAGGAAATCCTGCTGCAAAATACCTCTTAAAGTGTTAAAAAGCAAAGCCATTACTTTGAGGACCAAGCTGCCCCTGGCCCAAGCCATGGTGCTTTCAGTCACCTCCTATGACTGTGAAAGGTGGATGATGACTAAGGAAGACAGAAGAAGAAGCGGTGTCTTTGAATTGTGGTGTTGGCAAGGAAGACGGACTATACCCTGGATGGCCAGAAGAACAAACAAAGCCGTCTTGGAAGAAGTACAGCCATACATGGTGGAGGGTCAGTGGAAGGGACCCCTACAAGATGAGTTGACATGGTGGCTGCAAGAGTGGGCTCACACATAGAAACAACTGTGAGGACGGAGCAAAACCAAGGAGCAGCTGGTTTGGTTGTAAGGTCGTTATGGGTCCAAACTGATTTGATGGCACTTCACAACAAGCCCAGGCAGATTACTTTCGGTGGCTAACTGATGTCCCCAAGGGCCTAGGCGCTCACCTTCTTTAGCTCCACCTTCTAGGATGTCATCTTTGTCCTCAGCACCCATCTTTTCCCAACCCTCACTGTGATGAGGGCATGGTGTCAAACCAGGCATGACTATGCCTAGAGGAAGAAGAGTCATCCAAGAATGATTTTAATAAAGTGCAAAAAAACATTTCCATGATTCAGGCCTGAAAGGCACTCCAAGGTTTTAAGAAGGGCTGCGTGAAGCTGCAGGGCCAGAAGAGGAGGGGTCATTTTGCCGTGGTGAACCCTGTCTACTGAGACCTGCAGTGAGATCACACACACACAGAGCCTCAGTTGCACCCACCTTCACTGAGATGGAACTGAAGCCTGTGGGTACAGGACACCTGGACCCAGACCAACCATGCCACAGGGGCCAGGACCAAGTGTCTCAGACCGTCCTTGTCCCAGGGCCTGCCTGACGTGTGCCATGAGCCTCCCGTGATGGTGAGAGAGGTGAACTAGAGAGGAACAATGTGAACAAACAGTGTTTCCCCAGTGTGATAAGACATGTGCTGTTGGAAACTGCATGTTTCAAAGGTGGCTGTGAGCTAGAATCCAGTGACAGCATCGGGATTTTTTACTGTTGGGATAAAATAAAATGCCAAAACAGAAATTGAAATTAATTAATTAAAACAAACAGTTCCACAAATGAATACCAATATAAAACATAATATTTTAAATGAAATAAAGTTTAAAATAAAAACAATGAAAATATAATTAACTAGATGAATTAAATAATACAGATAAATGAATAAAATCAAATTTAAAAGCAAAATAAGTAAGACCATGGCTTATACAATAAATTGAAGGAACAATTTCAATGAATAAATAAAATTATAAAAGATATATATGACTTAAATGAAAATTAATTTAAAAACTCAAAATGCAGGGGGCCAAGTCAGGATGGTGGACTAGACACACATCTCCTTAATTCCCTCTGAAAGCTAAGGCCTGGATTGATCATTAAACAGAACTTTCTGGACACCCAGTGAGCCCTAGGACATGGCATAGGGCTGCCAGTGTGTACTCCATGCCACTGAACGGGAAACTTCTTATCTTTTGCTGGGCCCCGCTCTGGTTGAATTGGCCAGCTCCCGCAGACTAAAGATAACTGCTATTTTTAACTTTTTTTTCTTTTTGTTGCCGGCAGGCAGGGGATGGGCTTAACCAGCAGCTACACAGAGCCACAGTGCTAAAGCGATCAGCAGGTGGAAAGGCCACATCTGGAGAGCCTGGCTCCAGACTCAGAGCACCACAACCCACTCTTTTCAAACCTCTGCCACAGATTCTGCTATTTTGTAGGGACGGGACAGCTTCACTGGGACACTAGCTTGTTTGACTGGGAGGCAGAGTTACCCGACTGGAAGCCTCAGCAGGGGCTGATTCCCAGACCGGGAGGCAGTCCCAGCCAAGGGAGTGCTTTTCCAGCAGAAAATCTGTGTTTAGCTCAGTGTAGCCTTACAGGTGGGGCTTAGAAGGGAATGACAACAGGGCAGTAGCCTGTCCCTACTTTGAACTGTATCACAGCATCTAGGGACAGCTGAAGAGGTGCCTCTGTTGTCAGCCAGAGAAGGGGTTTGCCACACCTGACAGCCTGACTGATTTTGAAGTGGTCAGACAGCTTTTACCTTTCAAAATAAGACTGCCTAGAGAAATAACTGCAGTGCAGCCTGACAACATCTCTTCCAGCCTGTACTGGCCCACATAATAGGGTTGGCTGATGGCCCCTCAGTGACACCATAAGTAGGGCGATGTCTTTGCCAGCCAGGAGGCTGAGCCTTCTACCCCAGAGATTACACTGGGCCCAGTCACTGGAGTACATAGAGGTGGCTGGTGATCAATTTCCTTCTCATAACTGTGCCTCAGCTCCTGTTAAGGCAACACCAGAGAAACTATAAACAGTTTCTAGATGTCCTGAAAGCAAGAAACCCTAGCCAAACATTTAAAGAAACATCCACCCATGGCTCCAGAAAACTCCCAAAGTAAAGAAGAAAAGGACTTCCTAGATGAAGACGACTTTCTGAAACTATCAGAAGACAAGAATGAAAGAATTATATACAGGGCCCTCCTAGACATTATACAGAATGCAGCAGAGCTAAATGAAAAATTAAGCAAGCTGTTCAAACTGATGGAACACCAGGATTCTGAAATCTGACAGATCAGTAATAAAATTACTGAAATAGACAATTCAATGCAAAGCCAAAAGAGCAGAATTGAACAACTGGAAATCAGACTTACTGACTTTGAAGACAGAGCTACTGACACCAGCATTTATCAGGAGAAATCAGAGAGAAGAAACAAGAAAAATGAAGAAGCATTAAGAAACATCTGGGACTCTTCAAGAGGAATAATCTATGATTAATTGGAGTTCCTGAACAGGGAGGGATACCTGAAAACACAGAGAATACTGTTGTTGAGTTGCTGACAGAAAACTTCCTTGAAAATAGAAACAAGAAAACATATTCAAGATGTGTATCAAATGCTACAAAAAACAGAGCCTAAAAGAAAGACACCAAGACATACTATAATCAAGCGTAACAAAATGAAACATAAGCAGAAAGTCTTAAAGGCAGCAAGACTCAAAGCAAAGCTGACATTCAGAGGGCAGCCTGTAGACTTTCCTTTGACTTCTTGGCAGAAATGATGTTGGCACAGAGGCAGTGGGATGACACATTCAAAGCCTTGAAGGAGAAAAACTTCCAACCAAGAATTACATATTCTGCAAAACTGTCTGTCAAATATGAAGATGAAATGAAGACATTCACAGATAAACAGAAACTTAGAGACTGCAATAAATACTGAAAGAAGCTCTTTGCTTAGAAAAACAAAACCATCATCTCTATATTTAAGGAGGCAGTGCAGCACACAACATGCAGAAACTTAGTTAGGGAAGGCACAAAACTCAATCAAAGCCATAATGTTAAAAGAAGGGATCCAGTGATCATATCATGAAAACTAAGATACCATCAGATTAAAAAAAAGGGATATGCTACAGTAGTTATAGTCCTTCCAGATTGAGATGAAGTTAATAAGATATGTAGCAGTTAAAACTACATTTAAACTTAGATTATTAAGGGGGATCATAGGGATGGGTGCAAAGCACAATAAAGATGCAGCATATCAAAACAAGAAATATAACTAGCAGTCTCCATAAACACAGAACCAACACAGAAAAGGAAGAAAAATCAATCCATAAAGAAGAATGAACCAGAACAGAATATTAAGAGCAACAAAGAAAACACCAACACAAAAGTAAATATGCCAAAATGACAGCACTAAACACATACCTATCAATAATTACATTGAATGTAAATGGACTGAACACTCCAGTAAAGAGACAAGGAGTGACGTCTTGGATCAAAAGACATAACTCATCTATAGGTTGCTATAGGTTGCTTCCAAGAAACTCACCTTGGACTTAAAGATATGAACAAACTGAAAAGTAAAGGATGGAATAATATATATCAAGCTAATAATACATAAAGAAGAGCAGGCATGTCAATACTAATCTCAGATAAAATAAATTTTAATGTAAAATCCACCATCGTGAACAAGCATGGCCACAATTTATTGCTGAAAGGTTCAATACACAAGCAAGACTTAACAATGTTAAATATTTATGAACCCAATACTAGAGCATCTAAATACATCGAACAAATACCGACTACATCAAAAAATGAGGTAGATCACTCCACAATAATAGTGGGAGACTTCAACAGTCCATTTTAAGTATTGGACAATCTTGTAGAAAAAAGCTCAGTAGAGACACAGAGGATCTTATTGCCACAATTAACCAAATAGACCTTATCAACATCTGTGAAACTTTTATCTATCAACAGATAATTATACCTTCTTCTCCAGTGCACATGGAATATTTTCCAGAATAGACCATGTGTTAGGACATACAGCAAATCTCAACAAAATCCAAACCACTGAGTTATTGTAGAGCATCTTCTCAAACCATAAGGCTATAAAAGTCAAAATCAATGGCAGAAAAAACATAGATAGAAAGGGGAACTCATGGAAACTGAACAACACCTTGCTCAAAAAGCCATGGGTTATAGAAGAAATCAAGGATGAAATACAGAAATTTATGGACTGAAATGAGAATGAAAACACTTCCTACAAGAACCTATAGGATACAGCCAAAGCAGTGTGCAGAGGTCAGTTTATTTCTACAAATGCACACATTTGGAAGGACAAAAGGACCCAAACCAAAGAATTAACCCTACAGCTTGAACAAGTGGAAAGAGAGCAAGAGAAGAACCTCTCAGGCACCAAAAGAAAACAGATCATAAAGATTAGAGCAGAACTAAATGAATTAGAGAATAGAAGCACAATAGAAAAAAACTGATAAACCCAAAAGCTGGGTTTTTTTGGAAAGATCAACAAAACTGACAAACCACTGGCTAAACTTACTAAAGAAAAACAAGAAAATAAACAAATAACCTTAATAAGAAATGAGATAGGAAATGTCACAACAGATCCAACAGAAATCAAAAATATCATAACAGAATACTATGAAAGACTATACTCTAACAGATTTGAAAATGTAGAGGAAATGGAAAAATTCCTATATTTATATTATCTACCAAAATTATCACAAGGAGAAGCAGAACAACTTAACAAACCCATCACAAAGGAAGAGATTGAAGAAATCATCAAAAAACTACCAACCAAAAAAAGCCCAGGCCCAAATAGCTTCACTGCAGAATTCTACGCAGCTTTTAGAGAAGAGTTAACCCTGATACTACTGAGACTATTTCATAGCATAGAAAGGGATGGAATACTCCCAATTTCATTCTATGAAGCCAGCATAATCCTGACACCAAAGGCAGGAAAAGATCCAACAAAAAAGGAGAATTGCAGACCCATATCACTCATGAACCTAGATGCCAAAATCTTCAACAAAATCCTTGCCAATAAATTCAACAACATATCAAAAAAAAAAAATTCATCCTGACCAAGTTGGATTCATATCTGGGATGCAAGGCTGTTTCAACATCCCCAAAACAGTTAATGTTATCAACCACATAAATAACATAAAATAATCACCTGATTTTGTCAATTGATGCAGGCATTTGATAAAGTCCAACACCCATTCATGCTAAAACTCTCAGTAAAATGGGAATAGAGGGCAAATTCCTCAATGCAATGAAGACCATCTACTCAAAGCCAACTGCCTACATCATCCTGAATGGAGAGAGAGTGAAAGAATTCCCCATGAGAATGGGAGCTGGACAAAGATGCCCACTCTCACCTCTCCTATTCAACATTGTACTAGAAGTTTTGGCCAGAGTAATTAGACAAGACAAAGAAATAAAGGGCTTCTGCATTGGCAAGGAAGTAAAAATCTCCCTGATATGGTTGTGTACGCAGAAAATCCTAAAGAACCCATAAGTAAACTACTCAAACTAACAGAAGAGTTCAGCCAAGTGTCAGGATACAAGATAAACATAAGTAAATCAGCAGGATTCCTTTATACCAACAAAGAGATTATTAAAGAAGAAATCTCCAAATCAGTACCATTTACTATATCCTCAAGAAGATAAAATACCTAGGAATAAATCTAACTAGAGAAATAAGAGACCTATATAAAGAGAAACATAAGACCTTACTGCAAGAAACTAAGAGAGACTTACATAAATTGAGAAACCTATCCTACTCATGGATAGGAAGACTTAACGTTGTGAAAAGTCTCTGTTTTACCCAAAGCGATCTACATATACAATGCAATCCCAATACAAATTCCAGTGACATTTTTTAATGAGGTGGAGAAACAAATCACCAACTTTGTTTGGAAAGGGAGGAAATCCTGGATAAGTAGAGCACTACTGAAGAAGAACAGCACACTAGGAGGCCTCTCCCTACCCGAGTTTAGAACTTATTACACTGTCACAGTAGCTAAAACAGCCTGGTACTGTACAAACATAGACATATAGACCAATGGAACAAAGTTGAGACCCCAGAAATGCCACCATCCTCCTATGAACAGCTGATATTCAACAAAGGCCTTAAGATTGTAAACTGGGGTAAAAACAGTCTCTTTAACAAATGGTGCTGGCAAAATTGGATATCTGTCTGCAAAAAATTGAAACAAGATCCATATATCACACCTTACACAAAAACCAACTCAAATTGGAGAAAAGACCTAAATATCAAGTCTAAAACAATAAAGATCATGCAAGAAAAAACAGGATCAACAAGAGAAGTTTTAATAACAACATCGGCTTCAAAATCTCACAAACAAAGCGTGATCAACAGAAAATAGGTAAACAGGAACTACTAAGAATCAAACACTTTTGCTCATCCAAAGACTTTATCAAGAGAATTAAAAGACCACCTACAGAACTGGAAAAAATATTTGGCAACTACATGTTAGACCAACATCTGATCTCCATAATCTACAGCCAAGCCAAGTGCCGTCGAGTCGGATCCGAATCTACAAGGTACTGCAAAATATCAACAAGAAATGGATAAGTAACCCAATTAAGCACTGGGCAAAGGAAACAAACAGACACTTCACTAAAGACAATACTGAGGCAGCCAAAAGACACATGAGGAAATGCTCATAATCATTAGCTATTAAAGAAATTCAAATCAAATCTATGATGAGATACCATCTCACCCCAACGAGGTTGGCCATGATCCCCAAAACACAAAACAACAAATGCTGGAGAACCTGTGGAGAAACTGGAACTCTCCTACACTGCTGGTGGGATTGCAAATAGTACAACCTGTTTGGAATGCAACCTGGTGCTTCCTTAGAAAGCTGGAAATAGATATACCATTTGACCCCATAATCTCACTACTTTGAATATATCGTACAGAAGCAAGGGCAGTCACACGAACAGATACATGCACACGACTGTTTATTGTAGCACAGTCCATAATAGCAAAAAGATGGAATCAACCCAGATGCCCAGCAACAGATGTGTGGATAAACAAACTATGGTACATGTACTCAGTGGAACACTATGCAATAATAAAGAACAATGATGATTTTGGGAAGCACTTCATAATCTGGTTTCAACTGGAAGACATTATGTTGAGTGAACTCAGTCGTTGGCAAAAGGACAAATATTTTATGAGATCCCTATTATAAGGACTTAAAAACAGAGTCATGTACAGAAGAAAAGATTCTTTGATAGCTATAAGGGAGGGGAGTGAGGAAAAGTGTTGGCTATAGATTAGATAATTGATAGAAATTTGGTTGGGTGAAATCAGTGACAACACACATTAGAAAGATCAATTTAACTGGACTTGAACATAAACCAAAAACTTCCAATCTTAACCTAATATTGCAAGGATAGAGTAGCTGGGGGAGGGGATAAGGGGACCATGCTCTCAAGGGACATCGAGGCCAACTGGCACAACTAGCCTATTGCTAAGAGAATCTTCTGTACCCCATACTGGTAAGTGGCATCTGGGGTGATAAAGGCTAGCAAGCTGCCATCTGAAGTACACCAAACAGTCCCAACTTAGCAGGAAAAGATGATCACCAAGGACCAAAACAACATGGGGGAAAGAGAACCCAGAAGACAGAAGGACCCATTTGAATGGGTGACTATATCAACAAGTGACCAGAAGAACCAGATGGTGCCCAGCCACCACCAATGACAGCCATGATGGGGCTCACAATGTTGATTCCCAGTGGCAACATGAGCAAAAAAGGGATACACCCTGAGAACTCTACCAAAAGACTGAAACTGATGGTCTGAAGTCCTGGAAGTTCCCCTGGAGTGTGGCCCCTAGACCTGATGCTGCTCCTGATCATAGATCATTACTGAGGTCGACTTTTTGGATAGGAATGGGTTGGACTCAGGGACACAGAATGACCATATTGTGTGTGCACTTTATGATTCTATGCTCTGTAGGATATTGTCCTGCTGGCCTCTTACTAGAAGTGAGTGGAAGAGGGTGGAGAGGAGGGGACAGGAGATTGTTAAGAGGGTATGACGTGCACAGAATGGACACAGGAGGAGTGTGCTGTCACTGCGCAAGAAGAGCATACAATAAATGAATAAAAGAACTAAAATAAATATACACATAAAATACATAAATAAAATTGAAAATATAAGTAAAATTTTGAAATTTTAAGTTATGAATAAATAATAATCAAAGAAAGAAAATACATAAAATTGCAGCCCTATAGTGCAGTGATTAAGAGGTCAGGCCACGAACAAAAAAGTCAACGGTTTGAATCCATCAGCCACTCTCTGGATACCTTCTAGGGCTGTCCTACTCAGTCCTATAGGGTTACCATGAGTGGAAATCTACTTGATGGCAATGGGTTTGGTTTGATTTATAGAAAATTAACTATGTAGTCAATTAAACAAAGAAATGCAATTTTAAAATAAATAAAATTTTCAGGAGGTAAACAGAATAAATAAATTTCTAAGCTAAATAAAACATTTAAAATCAATTTAATAAAGTATTAATTAAACAAATGAAACATAAAAACAAAAGTTGTTTTAATTGAATACCTGATACGATTTGGATATGATAAATCAGTAAAATATTAAAACAAAATGTAGAGTTTATGTATAATAATGGATTAATTTAAATTTTAAGACAATAAAATATGCCAAGCCTAACTATAATAGATACAATTAATGTGTATAATTAATTTGAAAATTGAATCAATAAATGAATAAATTTTAAACTTGAGTAAATAGCAAATAAAATTTGACTATAAGTAAAATGTATATCTATAGAATATAATAAACAACGCAATTAATTAAAATTTAAAAATAAATCACGTTAATACAATAACTACACAAAGTCCCTGCAGCTTTGCCCCCGGAACTCCAAGGCCTTGACTTTACCCCAGGCCTACTCGCAGCGGACTTCAGGCCCCGAGAAGAGGACCACGAACGTGTGCTGTTGTAGGCGCCGGCAGCATGAGAACACTAAGGCCGACAGGACGGTCCCCGCGGGTGGCGGACGCGACAGTGGCCCCCGGGCGGGCGGCGTCCCGCTGGTCCCTCTGGCTGGTCCTTCTGGGCGCCGCGCGTGCGCGCTCCCGCCGGCCCGCGGGCTGCTGACCGAGAGCGCCCCTAGCGGCCAGAGGCGGGCCGGCTGCTCACGGCACCTGCCGTATTTACTGCTTGTTTTTTAAATCCGACGGCACTTGGCTGGCTTGGCTGTTTTTTAAATTTATTTAAAATTTTTATTTTTAAGTATGCAAGTATTTTATTGCATGCAAATTTCGCTTCTTTCATATTATTTTGAAATTTTTATTTGTTAGTTTACTTTATTGCGTACTAAACTTTCGGTATTTTAATTTTATTGTTATGTCTGTATTCTAAATTCTATTTTTACTTTGTCCTTAATATATTTTTTATTTTATTTTTGTATTTCTAATTTGATTTTATTAACTGAATTCTCATTTATGCATTCACTTAATTATATAATTGACTGTGTATATTATCTTATTGATTTAATTTCACCGATTTTGCTTATTCATTTTCTTTTTTACCTCTTTTATTTATTGTATTTATACTTTAATTTATTGTTTATTTTAATTAAATTATTGATAGATTTGTTCCATTTATTTATTTATGTGTCAATTTTATTGACTTTATTATTTTGTTCGAATCTACCAGTCACTCTTTGGGAACCCTTTAGGGCTGTCCTTTCTCAGTCCTTTAGGGTCACCATGAATGGGAATCTACTTGATGACAATAGATGGGGTTTGGTTTGTAGAAAACTAACTATATAGTCCATTAAAGAATTTAAACATTTCAAGTTTAGTTACTCTTTACCTGTTTATTTACTTATATTTACTGATTTATCCATTGATTATATTTATTCATGATATATATTTATTATTATAGTTCTATTATTACTGTTTATTGTAGTTAACATTTTTCAAAATTTTATTTTAATATATTTGTTTTATACATTCATTTTATTTACTTATTGTATTTAAATTTTTATTAATTTATGTTTCAGTTATTTATTACTTAATTTTATTTACTTATTCCTTTAACTAATTAGTTAATTGTATACACTTTATTAATTATATTTTTATGTGAATAGTGTATTTATGTAAAGTGTTTAAATAGTTATGCATTTTTTAATTTATTTTATCAAAATATTTATTTTGATTGAGCAATTTATTTTACATATTCATTCAATTTATTATTTTATTGCACTTAAATTTTGTTTTTATTTCTTTATTTACAGTTATGAATTTTATATTTATTTATTTATTATACTTATTCATTTTATTTAGTTTTATTGGTGCGTTTTTAATGTAGCATTTTTTGTTTTATCTCACTCCATTATTGCATTGTAAAAGTTTGCAAATATAAAGCAAAATGGAAAAAATAACATTTTAAAGGCTGCATCTATGTTAAGGAGCCAGCCAAAGCCAAGTGCCATCGAGTATGTTACGGAAGCATTTTTAATTTTTCTATCATTTTATTCTGTCTTCGTCACATTTTCATATAACGTCATGCTAGCCTCATAAACATAAACTGCAGTGTTTGCACCTCTCTCGTTTTGGGGAAGGTCTGTGTCAGGGCACTCTCCCCTCTCCCCTTACTGTGTGACACAAATCATGGAAGGAATCACAGGGCCTGGGCTCATCTTTTCGGAAGGCCCTTGTTGACGATTCGTGGTGGGCACGACAGTGTCCCCCGAAGACGCCCACGCGTCAGCCCTGTTCCCTGTGAGTGTGCTGCCTTGTAGAGCAGACGGATTTTCCTGATGTGATCAAGGCTGCATACCTGAGACAGGCGACGTCTGGGAGGCTCGGGGTGACCTCAGAATTGGAGGACCTCTTCCACTAGGCCAGAAAGGTGGAGGCCCGGGAGGAGACTGTACCCAGAGGCTGGCTCAGGCGGGTCCCTGCTGACAGGCTCCAAGAAACTGAGACCCGCCCCCCAGTCCGGCCCCTGGGCCAGTGCCCCAGCTGGTTCTCCTCGGAGCCCTCGGGGAGCTGCCCAGCCCTGCGACTCCAGGACCACTTCCCAGAGGGACACGGAGCAGATGAGGGGTATGGGCTGTTGTCGACCTCACGTCGTGGTCATTTGTCAACGCTGTGATAGGGCAGGAATGCAGGTTTCAATGTCCACAGGAAGTGCAAGACTAATCAGATATTCTCATCTTGGGTCGGGTTTGGTCAATTGTATTTCTCAGTGAATGGATCCGTTTCATCTAGGTTATCAAAATAGTGGATAAACTCATGGTGATTGTAATATGCTTTTAATGTCTTTACAATATGCAGCAATAATCCTTTCGTTACTGCATTTGTAGTTCATGTTTTGCTCTTTTTCTCTTCATCAGTCTAGATTAAAAAAAAAAAAAAGCCCTGTTACCATCTAGTGGATTCTGACTCATAGAGAACCTGTAGGCCACACTAGAGATGCCCCATAGGGTTTCCACAGTGTGCCTGATGGATTTGAACTGCTAACTTTTGGGTTAGCGGCCTGACCCCATAATCAGGGTGCCACTAGAGTTTCCTCATCAACCTAGACCCCAAACCAAAACCAAACCTGCTGCCATCGAGTTGATTGCAATTCATAGTGACCCTACAGGACAAAGTACAACTGTCCCATAGGGTTTCCAAGGAGTGCCTAGTGGATGTGAACTGCCGACCTTTTAGTTAGCAGCTGTAGCATTTAACCACTACACCACCAGCCTAGGCGTTTATAAATCAGGGCCTCGAACCAGTTCACACCAGTTCAGTCATGGCCAAACAAATTCTTAAAACTTGAGTCATCTGGAGCCATAAGAGGAAAAAGTTTGAGTAAGAGTCCTGGCAGGGGAGAGAAAGAAGACGTATAGTGAGCCCTTTCAGGAGGCTCATGCATGAGACTGGATTATCGCCAGGACTGAGAAGAGTGTCATGGGCAGATGTCTTTTTTTAATGGGACAGTGCTGTTTCCAACTCTTTGAAAATCCAAAGGGCAAGACATTTGGTTGCTATGCAACATAAATGCTGCCCTTGTTTTTTCTAAGAGGGATTAAGTTTCTGGCAAGGCTTCAACTTATAGCTTTTTCCATTCTGGTTGTGGTTCCAGGTCACCCAAATTTTTTAAATTCAGGTGTTTTCCAGTGTTGCTTCCTTGACCATGACTCGAAAAACTAGTTGGAAGCTCTGTAATAAAGTGTGTAACATTAAGCAAAAACACTTGGGACTTTGTTCATTTTCTCTGTTGTTGATCTCTGCTCTTGATTCCATTCCTTCCTGCTACTGCAGGTTTACTTTGCTCTTTTTCACGGCTTCTTAGACCTGTGTCACTGATTTTAGCTCTTCCTTCTTTCCTACTATAATCATTCAACGCTAAGTATTCCATTCTTACACCTTCTTTAGCCAAGTTACACATGTTTTTTAATGCTGTGTTTTCACTATTACTCAGTTCTAAGTATTTTCAATTTCATCATGTGACTTGACTGATTCATAGGTTATTTAAAAACTGTTAATTTCCAAATGTTTGGGCTTTTGTATACATCTTACTGTTAAGCCAACTGATTCCTAATTTAACTCCATTTGGGGGCAAATAATGTGTCCCAGATGATTTCAGTCTTCTTAATTTCATTAAAATGTGTTCCATTTGTCTGCAAGTGATCCATACTGTCTGAGATACCATGTCTACATGCAGAGCAGGTGTATTGTGCAGTGAGCAGGTATGGTTTCTGTAACTGTCACTTGATACTGTTGCTCAGATCGTCTGTATCTGCACTGATGATTTGCTACCTGATTTTTCGATGACTGATAGAGAAGTGCTTACATTGCCTATCAATGATCGTGGACTTGCCCAAGCTTCTCTTTAATACTGTCAAATTTTGCTTCATGTGTTTTAAATCTTTGTTATTTAGTAGTATCTATTTATGATCATCATGCCTTCCTATTTAACTGACCCTTCTGAAAACTCAGCCATTGACTGAGAACCCCATGAGCACAGCTCCAACTGGGTCATAGGAAGTTTGAGAAGAGTCTGGGTCAACCCCAAGACAATGGCTTTTTGGTCTGCATGAGGGTCAGTGGAGTGGGGTTGGCTTGGCCGTACCTGACTGTGACTTCTTCCCCTGTCTTGTGCTCCGTTGCCTTCCCTACATTCTCCAGCAGGTTCTGATTTGTCAGCTTGAATCTCCCATAAATGCTTCAGCGAAGCTGGTTAGTGATGTTTGCTGATCCTTCGACTCCCCCTTCTGGAATCTTCCATCTCTAGCTTCTCCCAGAATTGTATAAAACCTCACTGCTAAAATAAACTTCTTATTCATAGTACTTCTGCTTCCCTAATTGATCCTCAGCTAATACAATGGCATTTGAGTTCCATCAGTAAATGCAACGGCAGCCTAAATGGTTTACGTTCAGTGCCTTTTGTGGCAGGGTAAGCATTCTACTCCGTCTTCTCGTCAGACATGTTTCTGGTCTCACCTGCCTCTACAGCTGTAATCTCTTGGATACTCTGAAAGATCAAAGGCCAGGCTTGGCTCTTGGCAGGGATCAGAGCCTACCAAAATCGTATCACAGAGGGGCCACGGCAGGTGGCCTCCCAGGTTGTCCTCACGGGTCAGAGGGAAAGGGGCAGCTGTGGCCAACAATGCCCTAGGGATGTCGGTGCTAGGAGCCACTGAGTCGGTTCTGACTGGCAGCGACCCATGCACAGCAGAAGGAAACCCTCCCTGTCCCGCGCCATCCTCGCCATCGTCGCTGGCTCGAGCACATTGTTGTTGCCGCTGTGTCTGTCCATCTCGTCCAGGGTCTTCCTCTTTTACGCTGACCCTCCACTCCACCAAGCACGATGTCCTTCTCAGGGACTGATCCCTGACAGCGTATCCAGAGTACACAGATCAGTTTCACCATCCTTGCTTCTAAGGAGCATTCTGGATGTGGAGAAGAGAGACATGAATTCGTGATAAGTGTCGCTGTACTTGGTGGCACTTTTCGGATGTGGTTGCTGGCTGTACTTTGGTTTAAATCTGGAAATTGGAGTTGTCTTTTCTCCTTTCTCGGCCCGTAGCAAGTTCCAGTCTTCACCACCAGGGGACACTGTTGGCTCTAGAACTATTTGCAGGCTGTGGTTGAGCATGGACTTGAACTATTTCTCCCTTAAAGGAATTGTTGTGGGATCCGACTCGATGGCACTTGGCTGGCTGTCTCCTTCCAAATGCGATTCTCATTTGAAGCCCTTTTTTTTAAAAAAAAAAAAAGAAAAGAAAAGAAAAGACAACAGGGGCACCTGAGAGTTTTAAGGGAGGTCAGCAGCAGCATGGTGGGTCTAGTTAGAAACCTATTTTGTCGCCATGAGTCAGATCCGACTCGACGGCACTTTGCTGCTTTGTTACCATAAGTGTCTGACCCTAAGAAAGGCAATGGAAAGTAGATTCTACTTGTAAAAGTCACTAGCGTCCCTCCCTGCTTCCTCAGAACCCCTCCGGTCTGTAACGAGTCCTGAATGACTCTGTATGGCTAATGCTGACCCTGGTGGTCAGGGCAGCATTTCAAAGCCCCGTTCCTATTGCAGCCTGGTGGCCCTCTTGCTTCTTACAGTTGTGAGTCTGAGCTGAATTGTTTCCTATTAAAAGTTGAAAATGCAGGTCCTGAGAACCAGGGCTCTAAAATTTGGAACACAAAAACCAAACACCTAGGGCTGGAGAGGAACAAATGAATATATCGTCTCAGGCCAACACAATGCCACTGGCCTTGGACTTCCTTCAGCCTCCTTCTAGATGGCAGTTGTGGGGGCCGAGGGGGAGTACCGATTTCCGTTCCGCATTGTGGGCTGTCTTGTGCTCTCCCGTTGTGCTGTCTAGCACACTGTCCCCGATCTCTTTCTTCTTCCTGTCCCTTACTCTCACCCGATCTCCTCCATTCATCTGCTACCATCCCCGAAGCCAGAGATGAATGTCACTTCTTCAAAGCCACCCATCATTTAGAATGTACCAAGTGATGCTATGTTCTAGGTTCCATGACGGGCCCTGGGCATGTGGCTGCCATTAAAATCAAGCCTGTGCTCTTCCTGGAGGGAGACCTCAAGGAAGACTGCAGAAGTTGACCTCTGAGCAGAGAGGGGAGAGGTAAGGAAGCTCTTCCAGGCAGAGGAAACAGGGCACACACAGACTTTGAAAGGAGAGGAGAGAACCAGCTGCCGGGGAGCTGAAATAAGACCAGTGCTGGTGAAGTGGAGGTGGGTGATGAGGTCAATCTAATGTTCTCAGGGCCTGGGGACCCTGAATTGGTGCCTCATTTGAGTACTGAGATACTTAAGCATTGTGTGTCTTCTCCCCAGTAAGGCCTGGTGATTAACTGCCATTGAAAACCCAGTGGAACACATGTCTCTGATACACGTGTGTTGCCATAAGTTGTGTGTGACTTGACAGCCACTGACTTGGTTTTAACCAGGCTGTCGGAGGGCAGGCATCCAGTCATCTTATACACAGCAACCCCTGTGCCATGACTTATAGAACTAAAAAAAAAAAAAAAATGACTAGCCATGGAGAGTGTCTTATCCTGCAAACAAGACCTGGAAAGCCAAAGGAACTAGGTCCCAGCTGATGAAAGCACCCTACTGCAGACTTGACTGCCGGGGGCGGGGAGCAGGCAGCGGGAGAGTGGTACAGTAACAAACACACCCAAGTGTCCTTGGCTTTAGAGCAGCTGATATTCATCTGCCATTCAGTTTTCACATCCGCTGCTGGCTGGCAGGGGAGTCTACTCACTGGTCACTCCGGGACCCAGGTGGATAGAGGAGCCACCACCTTGACCAAAGCCAACCACCTTGCCTACCTACTCCAATACTGGGTTCACTGAGAGGTGTATGTTACATAAATTCATATATGATCTCATGACATGCTAATCAATCTCATGGTTCTCCTGGTATGAAGCAATGTACTGCATGTGTTTATTATTTTTTGAGTTGAGAAGCAGAGAAGAATTTAACTTTCATGACAGTTTCAGGTAAAAAAGTATTTAGAGAACAGAATAGAGATTTAGGGTGTCGCTACTCAAAGGATTTTTCACTTATCTACAGCCTCAGCGTTACCTGGGAGCTTGTTAAAAATGCAGAGGAATGAGTCTGTACCCCTGTCCAGAGGTTCAGAGTCCACATTTTTCTCCAAGTTGACTAGGTAATTTGTATGCACATTAAAGTCTTATTTGTGTACAGCAGGAATTCTGTAGGTTTGAACATCTGCCCTGACAATCACTAGCTGTGTGATCTTGGGTAAATTACCTAAATTCTGTGTCTCAATTTCCTCATCTCTTAAAAACAAAAGCAAACAAGAAAACAAAAAGCCCATTGCCTTTGAGTCAATTCTAACTCATAGCCATCCTATAGGGCAGAGTAGACCTGCCCCGTGGGTTTTCAAGGAGCAAGTGGTGAATTCAGCAGCAGAGCTCTTGATTGGCAGTCAAGCTCCTAATCACTACACCACCAGAGCTCAATACTTAACAAATACAGAATGAATGAATGAGTGAAATATTAAAGAATGATAACAGTACTATTAGTGTTCCGAGGATTAAACATTGAGAACCAGGTCAGCACAGTGGTAAACAAGTGCTTATCTTTCTACCTGCCTACTCCTTCATTTCCTCCTGCCTTCTTACTTCTTCTTCCTTTCCTTCTTCGCTCCCCCCACTTTCTTCCTTCTCTAATGGTAAGCATTCTCCTTAGGGCGTGATATTAGATCTGTGGAACAGGTATCACTGCCTTGTGAGGCCAACAAATAGCCTTCCTTTTCCATGTTGTCAGTAACATGTACTCATAGGCCCCTGTCTGGAGGTGGGCTGTATATGGCATGCGTGAGCTAAATATAGAAATTACATCCTTCATTTTGGGGGATATAAAATATTTAGAATCTAAGCATGAACAAAAGAAATCTGAAGTTGATCTTTGACTCACTTGCCCTGGGCACATTTGGATGCAGAAAATTTACTCTTTCCAGTGACTTTTCTCTCCCATAAATCATGTTAATTGCCTCCATGTGCCCGCAGCCTGTTGGGAATTTTACAAGAACCTTTGAGGAGATTAGAGGTCTCTGATGTTGGTTATGAAATTCAGAACAGCATCTGGAAGTAATTTAAGTCCAGGAATTAATGATTTGGTGGTTAAATAATACATGACTTAAAAAAATAAATATGGAAACTCTGTTAGCTCTTGAACCTCTAAGTAAGTTCACACCTTCATTCTGTGGGTTTACCTTGGGATAAAAAACCAAACACATTATCCCTTTTATTTGTATTTAGTGCTGCATGCTTGTCTGGTTGATTTTTAGGTCACAGAATAGATGAGGTGGAGTCCCACACTGCAGTTTGTGGAATAGAAGGGCACTTTCTCTGGCTCTCCTTTTGTGCATGCTAGAAAAAGCGTTGTCTAAGTGATGCTCTGACATGCACAGTACAGATTCAGGGACATCGGGTGGACCCTGGGGGCTTGGGGCACCATGACAGCGACTTAGTGGTGGACCACCCTCCTCTCTGTTTGTGTTCTCACTTTGAATTGTCACAGTTTTTGCTGTAGCTGTTAGCCCACCGCAATCCACTACATTTGATTCTCAGTCCCATAGAGTCCCCATCTGCTGTTACTAAGTACTATTGAGTCACTTCCGACTGACAGCGACCCCCACAGAGCACAGCTGCCCCGTACAGCTTTCTAGGCTGTAACTGGAACAGCCGCATATCACCAGGCCTCTTTTCCTACAGAGTCCCTGGCTAGGTTTGAGCTTCTGGCCTTTCAGGTTAACAGCTGAGTGCTCAACCGCTGCACCTCCAGCGCATGTTTTTGGCTCTGCCAGAGGGGGTCCGATACTCTGTGCAAAAAGGAAACAAACAGTGGTGGCAGGGCACTCCGAGAATGAGCCTCCCACGGGAAGAGTGAGGTGACAGACACTTGGGGGCCTTTTGATGTCTCATATTATTTGACAGGAGGGAGGTAGAGGGAGCAGAACCCAACCCCTCTGCTGGGAGGAATGGCAGTTGTTATCTTTTTCACTGATTGTAGGAGGCTAGAAACATTGAAATGAAAAATATTTATTCTCCAGTGACTTGCAGGCCGAAAAACCAAGTAGAGCAGAAAATATCCCTTCTATTGTCAGAACCCAAGTCTGCTGTATGGCTGCTCCCCAAGGCTGCACTTACACTAACTGTAAGGAAGTGAAGAACTGAGCAATTGTCTGCATAATCCATTTAAAAATTTAGTCTATGCTCTCCAGACCTATCAGGAGCTGGGGTGGCCTGTGGATAAGAGCTCAGGCTGCTAACCAAAAAAGGTTGGCAGTTTGAATCCACCAGCTGCTTCTTGGAAATCCTATGGGGCAGTTCTGCTCTGCCCTCTAGGGTCTCCATGAGCTGGAAGTGACTTGGAGCAATCGCTTGGTTGGTTAGCAGACCCATTAGAACCAACGTTTCATCGTTAGCTTGGGGGGTTTTCTCAGCTTCGTGGGTGGTACAGCGCCGTGAAGCAGAAAGGTTGCTGTCCGATGCTTCCAGAGACTTGGGAAGACAGGCCTGGCCACTGGCTCCAGCTACTTGCAGAGATCACGGAGTGCAGGCCCTGTGGAGCAGCCCTGATCTGCACACATGAAGTCCCCGTGGGGTTACGGGAGTGGGAGGCCACGGACAGCAGCTAACAGTGGACCTTCTCTCCCATGGAAGAGCCCCTGGGAAAGTCAAGGTGGCCCTCACCACAGGAAGCTGGCATGAAGTCTCCCTTGCTGGGGAGGGCTCTGCAACCTGCTTCCTTCCCAGTTTCTTTTTGTGTGGCTCCTGTTCCCTGGGACTGAGGTGGGGGCTCAGAAACAGATTTGCAGGCCCTTCTGCTCTTTCACTTTTGCTTCTTCTCGTTTGAGGAATTTCTTTCCTTTTGAAATTCATTTTTGGTCGTCAGGGCTTCCTTTCTGAGCTTGGCTGGAGACAGCCCAGGAGAGAGTAGGGCGTCCCGGAAAGTAGACAGCGAGGGGCCGGCCTGGATCTGTCCAGGGGGGTTGTAGAGGGGGCAGCTGGGGGCAGTGTCCCTCCAGGGCGCCCCTGCTCTGGGGAACCTGAGAGAGAGCGAAGACCCCTCCCCCGGGTGCTCAGACTGACTCAAGGTCCAGCGTGCGTTCGCACGCGTGGCAGCGCCAAGACCACTGGGACGAGGACAGGGAACCAGCAGGGAGCTGAGGCAGGAGACCAAGCGGGGTCTTCCGGGTCTCCTGTAGAGAAACTACTCTGGCAGGGCCAAGTCTGCGGGGATTTTGCCCTCAACCGTTTACACAAGTACATAGAGAGGGATCAAATAACTGGGAGGGGTGTCCAGTGTAAAAGGTACCCTTCACGTCGACGTCCCAGTCCCCTTCCAGGAGCTAGCACCGTGAGAGTGTGCCTTACACACACGTGTGCACACACACAGACGTATCCATGCATCTACACACACACATGTGCTCCCGGTGCGCGCCGATCTGCGCGTCGCTCTTCAACTTTCTAGTCGTCGCAGGGCCTCTGTGTGTCCGCTGTTCTGGACTTTTAACTCTAGATGTCCCCGGTCCAAGCAGAAGCAGGGGTGACCCGCAGTTGGGGAGCGGGGAGTGATGATAACCGGCCTGCAGTGTCCCTGGGAGGGTGGCTAGGCGTTAGGGACCGTCACACCCGAGTCGTGGGTCCTGAGGCAGAGTTCTTCAGAACCCACTGTGCGGGAGCGCGAAGGCACTGGCTGCAAATGCAGAGGTCGGTTTTCCCAGCAGCGACCTCCAGGAGGTGCGTCCCGGCCTCCGCCGGCGTTGCCCCCTGCCCTGCCGTCCCGTCTCTGTCTGCCACCTCCGAGCCGGCCCCTGGCCCGGGATCACCGTCCCCTGCCTCGGGGCGGGGCGAGTGTGGCCGCGGGGCGGGGCGAGCGTGGCCGCGCCCGGGACGGGGGCGTGGTCGGCGCTCGGGCTGTGGGGGCGGGCCCTGCGGTGGGCGGGCCCGCGGGCGCGGTCGGGGCGGAGCGCGGGGCGGGCCCGGCGGGGCGGGGCTGCCTGGGGGCGGGGAGAGGGCGGGGCGAGGGCGGGGCGGCTGGCGGCCAGAGCTGCCGCCGGAGAAAAGTTGTCGCCGCTGCGGGCGCGCGAGCAGCCGCGGGAGCCGGAGCCGCGCTCCAGGGCCCGGCGGGCAGGCACGGACGGCGGGGACGCGGCGGGCCCGGCCGTCTCGGCTGCCGAGAGTCCAGCGATGGGGCCGCCGGCGGGGGCCGCGAGCGCGCGGGCGGCCTGAGCGCGGGGACCGAGGATGCGCTCCGAAGGCGCGGCCCCCGGGCCGGCTGCGCCGCTCTGCGGGGCGCTGAGCCTGGTTCTGAGCGCGCTGCTCGGCAAAGGTAAGGCATCGCGGACGCCTGTGGCGCCGGCCTCGGGAGTCACCGGGATCCTGGGGGACTTGAGGGGGCTGCAGTCCCACAGGGAGCTCTCCAGCTGGGCACCACGACCCTCCCTGGGTGGGCTCAAATGCACCGGCTCCAGGATTTCCGAGTGGGTCCCCTCCGGAGACGACCCTGGACCAGGTGCGGTTCCAGGATGAGGAGGGGGCGTGGCCGAGGGATATTATTTTTGTCCCTGGTCCCCGAGTTCCTCGGAGGCCGCTTCCACCCCCAGCGATGTGGGGCTGGAAATCCAGAGCGGAGAACCGTCCTTTGCGCCCCTTTCCACCCAACTAGGCGGCTCACCCTCGGCCCAAACAGTAGGGCTTGAGCCCAGGAGGGGTAACCCGGCCACATGCCCCTCTTTGCTCCAAATACGGCGGTCCCGAGAGCTCAGCCCTCTGGAGACTCAGATCGCAGGAATCTGGGACTTCCTCCGGGGCCCCAGGTTAGGCCGGGGTAGGTTGGAGGGTGCCGGACGGGGCGCGACACGGTGGACTGGGTTTCCCAGTTGCGCTGTCCTCGCCCTCAGTCCCCACGTCTCGGCAGTGAGGCTGACGCGGCCGCCTCTGGGTCTCAGAGCCTTTAAGCGCGCTCCCGCAGAGTGCACAGGGTTCACCCACGGTAACCGCGGCCACAACAATGCCCATTTTGTGATGCGCTTGTGGGGCTCCAGGGGCCACTCGAACTCCTGGAGTCAAGGTAGGCTGCGGGAGCAGAAGGGAACTGGCTCCTGAGCCGGGAGCGACCCGCCCGGCTCGCCTTCCTGCGGGGCACCGGCGCCGGGATGGCCAGGAGGGTAGTCTCAGCTGCGCCCACGGTCCGGGCTGCGGGTCCCGGAGGAGAACAAGCCAGAGGATGCTTTTCGGCAGCCTGGCGGGACGCAGTGTCTGCAGGTCCGCTTGGGCAGACCGAGGTGGGCACAAGCGTCTCAGGCGCCTTCGCTGTGCGCCGCGCGTGCGGCCGCAGCCCGGGCACCAAGCGGAGAACACACAAGTCCAACCCGATGAGCATCACGTCCTCCGGCCAGAAGCTCTGTGGGCTCGGATGCGAGAAAGTAGCCCTTGCGTTCCCGAAGTCTTTACCCACCTTTTGAAATTCCCCCAAAATACCTACTGTGCTTGAGGGAGCAGCTTCCCATACAACACAAGTAGGCTGAACTGTTGTTTAAATAGTGATCCCTTTCTTTTTTAAATGGCGTCAGGTAGACAGGAGTGTGTAGAAAGAGACGGTAGGGAGGGGTGGGTGTGTCTGTGTGTCAGAGTGTGTGTGTGGAGGGGGTCTTTCTCTGTTTTAAGGACAAAGCATATCCAGAGTCCGTGTCCAAATTATCCTCCACGCTCTGTGTTCAGTCGTTTTCCCATTTCTAGAAGTCAGTTTCCCCAAGTGTCAAGTAGCCATGAGACAGTCCCTTCCCAACATAAGTCACAGTTGTTTTTTTTTTAACGATAAAATGACACAATGGGCAGAAAACAGTTTGTAAGGGAGGTGGTGCCATTTGAGCATAGGGTGACAAGACAGCCTTCACTCGGGGCAAACCCTGTGCCATCCCTTTGCTTGGGAGGATTTAATCAGGTGAGGACTCTGAATTTTTATTAAAGGGATGCTTTTCTTAACTAAGGAAACCCTGGCGGTGTAGTGATTAAGTGCTATGTCAGCTAACCAATAGGTTGGCAGTTCGAATCCACTAGGCACTCCTTGAAACCTCTATGGGGCAGTTCTGCTCTGTCTATAGGATCACTATGAATTGGTTCGACTCCCCAGCACTGAGTTTGTTTTGTTTCTTAATTAAAGTTTGCATTCTTATTTTTCTGTTTAGAGGGCTTCCATTTACTGTAAGTAACGGCTGTTCCCAATCTCTGTGCAGAAGGGGCTGGGGCCATCAGTTTGATTGGAAAGGGGGCCTGGAGCTGGGTTTGAAGCGACTGTTTGTTTACAGAGCAAAGGGGATTATTGTCCCCATAGTTATCTCTGCGGAGAGCCAGGAGCTGCCTGGGCTGCCTGCATGGGGCACCTTGACTTGGTGGGGTCTCACTCGTTGCTGTAGGCAGGGACTTGGTGCCCCTCGGTGTGAGATCACGTGGGCCGGCCGTTCACTGCCTGTAGGATAATCTTCAGTTTGTGTTTCCCATAACGGACTGCAGCATCCACACCCCCCCCTTTGCTTTCCTCCTTCCCTCTGAGGGCAGGGCTGGCTCCCTAATATTTCTTATAGAGAGGAATGTCTTGAATCTTTGCTCAAATTGGCTCTGGCTTAAAAGAAAAAAAAAAAAATCTGCCCTGGAGTTTAAGTGCTGATTTCAGGAATCCTTGAAACCACTGATCAGTTTTTACTATCAATTGTTTATTTCTTTTTGGCTGTGAATTTAGAGGCTCTGCAGACCGTCAGGGTTCAAAATGGACTCAGTGGTTCTCGGCAATGTCCCTGTGTAGGACACAGACGCTTTTCCTGAAGTTTCAGACTTGGAGATAGATGAATTGGCCGGCGAAAGACACGTGGCAGGATGGGAGGATCACGACAGCCTCAGAAATTTGGGGATGGTTGTCACTCACTGCAGGGGACTGCTGATAAAGTGATACAAAGCCAAAATCCCTTTTTTGAAATCTCTGGGACCAGATGGCTTTCAAGACTCAGAGTTTTTCAGATCTTAGAATAGTGATATGGGGTAGGTGGATTGGCAAACAGTGGTGATATAGGGCCATATACACGTTTTGTGTGTTATATTCTGTTGTTTACTTTATTATTGTAAATATGTGTTGTGAAGGAGTTCTGGCAGTGTGGTGGTTAACTACCCCGCTGCTTACCGAAAGGTCACTGGGGTTAAAGCCCTGGCTATCAGCCACCGAACAGATCGCAGCTTGGGAAACCTATGGGGCCGATGTGTCACATGGGGTCGCTGGGAGTCAGCATCTACTCAACAGCTCACAACAACAACTTACGTGTTGTGAATCATCAGTGTGATATTAATATTGTATCTATTGTATTACAGCCCTAAGCTGGGTCTGCAGTTGCATTGCACTTGTAGCTGTACATGTTGGTGAGTTTTGCAGTAAAATATATGAATATTGTCTTGAGAAAGAACAATAAATACCTAAGATACCCCTGTTTCACTTTAGACCCTTTAATCACTGTCCTAGTCATTTAGTGTTGCTGTAGCCGAAATACCACAAGGGGATGGATTTAACAAAGAGAAATTTAGTCTCTTGGTATTTAGGATGCTAGAAGTCTGAAATCAGGGTGTCAGCTCCTGGGAGAGACTTTCTGTGTCTCTTGGCTCTGGGGGAAGGTCCTTGTCACCAATGTTCCTGGGTCCTAGGAGCTTCTCAGTGTGGGGGCCCCAGGTCCAAAGGATGGGCTGTTCTGGCTCTTCTTTCTTGGTTGTATGAAGTCCCCATGTCTCTGCTCTGTTCTCTCTCTTAAGTCTCAGAGGAGATGCACTCAAGACACAGGCGGATCCTGTAGAGTCGTGCCTCATCAACATAATTCTTGCTAATCCTGCTTCATTAGTATAGCTACTCTGTCCCACCTTATTAGCATAGCTACTCTGATTCCACCTTATTAGCATAGCTACTCTGATTCCACCTTATTAGCATACCTACTCTAATCCCACCTTATTAGCACAGCTACTCTGATCCCACCTTATTAGCATAGCTACTCTAATCCCACCTTATTAGCATACCTACTCTAATCCCACCTTATTAGCATAGCTACTCTAATCCCACCTTATTAGCATAGCTACTCAGATCCCACCTTATTAGCATAGCTACTCTGATCCCACCTTATTAGCATAGCTACTCTAATCCCACCTTCTTAGCATCTTGGAGGTAGGATTTACAACATACAGGAAAATCACATCAGATAGGAAAAGGGTAGACAGTCACACCTTACTGGAAATCATGGCCTAGCCAAGTTGATACATTTTAAACCGTCCCTTTGCTGGCCCATGGATTTTGACTCATAGTGACTGTATTTGACACATAGAACTGCCCCATAGTTTCCAAGGAGTGTCTGGCAGATTCCAACTACCAACTTTTTTGGTTAGCAGCCATAGCTCTTAACTACTATGTCACTAGGATTTCTGACACATAATTTGGGGGGATATAATTCAACTCATGACAGCCACCAAGTGCATTTTGAAAAACAAAATCTTTTGGATTGTTCAGATTTAACTAGTTACTGTCAAGTCAGTCCCAGCTCATGGTGACCCCATATGGGTCAGACGGACCTTTGCTCCGTAGGGTTTTCAGTGACTAATTCTGCAGAAACAGATTGCCAGGCCTTTCTTCCAAGGCACCTGTGGTGCTCTTCAACCTCCGACCTCTTAGTTAACAGCCAAGCGTGTCCACCAGTAGTACCACCCCGTGACTTCCAACCTTGGGTGCCCATTTCCACATTGCTGCAATGGGACAAAGCTGCTGGGGTGCCCCTGTCTGGATGGGTGTTTATCTGAGTCTCCTCTTTCCTGCATGCTATCTGCCTGACCATCCCCTGGGGCAGCTCTTCTCCATCACCTCACTCGTCACCTTTAGCTCAGACCCAGGTTGGCTGGAGCCAGGCGGAGAAACACTTAGAACTCACTGTCACACTCAGAACTCCCCATCACCCTCTGAACTTCCCATTGTACAGTGGTCAGCACCTCCAGGAGATGTTACAGCAGAGCCGTTGGCCGTAGTATTTCAGACACCCGTAGTCATGAAAAGCAAGGTTAATGAACATGATTCCTTGTATGTTAATTCACAATGAAGGAGAGTACTGGTCAATTAATGGAATAAAATGAAAAGTATGCCTTGGGGAATACTTCTATAGCAATCTACTATTTTTTTAATTAGAAAAAGGCTAGTGAAGTTGAATTCTGCACTCCGCTCTTCTCCCTCTCTGTCAGGGACTCTGTGCTGTGTTCCCTGGCAGGGCAGTCATTGGTAGTAGCTGGGCACCATCTAGTTCTTCCAGTCTCAGGCTGATGGAGTCTCTGATCTATGACGTCTGACAGCGGAGTCTGTGAACTTAATTGTCCTAAGTGCTCTATACCTCATTGCTGAATATCATTACGGTCTCCTTTGAAGTACTGCCTTTGGGAAACTATGCACTGACAGCAGCACCTAGCCCACCCTTCAAAGCAACTTTGGAACTCTCACTGGAATAGCTGTTGTGCATAGTGGCAAGGTGGCAGTTTCCCAAACTTAATTGTCTAGTTGTCTGTGAGGGAGTTTTTAGCCAGTATACAAATAACTATATTGGAACACCCTCCCTACTCACCTGATCTGGCCCCTAATGACTTTTTTCTTTACCTAAAGATAAAGGAAATATTGAAAGGAAGGTATTTGGATGACATTCAGGACATCAAGGGTAATACAATGACAGCTCTGATGGCCGTTCCAGAAAAATAGTTCCAAAATTGCTTTGAAGGGTGAACCAGGCACTGGCATCAGTGCTTGGCTTCCCAAGGGGAATACTTCAAAGATGACTGTAGTGATATTCAGCAGTGAGGTATGTAGCACTTTCTCTAGGATGAGTTTATGAATTTAATGGGTGGTCCCTGTAAGTTGTCCTTTCTGTCTCCTGGGCTCATATTTTCCTTATGTTTGGGGCATTTTTCATTCTCCTTTTGAGCAGAGGTTTTTTATGAGGATTAATTTGGCAATTTTGTTTTCTCTTAGGAATTGTATTTTAGGGTCAAATCTAAGAAATCTTTGCTTGATCTGAGATCACTAAACTTCCCTACATGTCTGTCATGCTGCCCAGGTCTTCTGTGTCGTTACTAATTTTTGTCTGCTTGACTGGTCAGCTACTGAGAGAGAGGGACAAGGTCTCCAGCGAAGGTATGTGTTTGTTTTTCATGTTAGTTCTGCCAGTTCTCACATCGCGTATTTTGAAGTGCTGTTTTTAGGTGCGTGCGTGTCGACGATTGCCATGTCTTCCTGCTGAAGTCACTGCCAGGCAACTGGAAGGTGCCGCCGGGGGGTAAGGGTGGGGAGCCTGTGCCCATTTTCATCTAGAAGAGAGAAAAATAGTCTGATCGACAATCCTACCATTATGTATTCAGTGGGAAAAGGCACCCTTCCAGATCAAAAGGCCAGAGCTCTCTCCGGAAGTGGATGGATGGTTGCTGAGTGCAGAATTAACAGACCCCTCCTGCAAGCATGTGCCTGGAAGCCTGGAGCAAATGATACAGCTCCACCAAGCCTCCACTTATATTCTGCGAAGTGAGGAAATAGTGCCTACTTTATAATGTTGTTGGGAGCCCTGTGGCACAGTGGTTGGGAGCTCGGCTGCTAACCAAGAGGTCAGCAGTTTGAGTCTACCAGCCGCTCCATGGAAATGCTATGGGACATTTAGTCTGTTGTGTAGGGTCCGTATGAGTTGGAATGATTCACTGCCAACTTTTTTCCCCCTTGTTGGGGGTTATAACATTGTTGAGGACCTCTCATTGAAAACTGAGCTTCAGATACTTAGCGCAGTAAGGCTTGGGAGATGGTTCCAACCAGTTGCTGGCAAGTCAGTTCTCGCTCGTGGCGACCCCATGTGTGTAGGAGTAGAACTGGGCTTCCCAGGGTTTCAGTGGCTGGTAGTTCAGAAGTGGACTGCCAGGCCTTTTGTCTGAAGTGGCTCTGCGGGGACTCACAGCATCACCTTTCCTGTGAGTGGCCTCCTGTGTCAACCGTTTGCAGCACGCGGGGACTCTCCAATAAATCCTGGCTATTATTTGTGTTGTTGTTAGAGCCAAACAGAAGAATCTCACAGCGCAATAATAGAAGCCACTCTCTCTCCCTCTCTCTCTCTCTCTCTCTCTCACATACACACACACACACACACACATCTGTATATAACAGGGAAACCTTTGTGGCTTAGTGGTTAAGTACTATGGCTGCTCACCACAAGGTCGGCAGGTTAAATCCACCAGGTGCTCCTTGGAAACTCAACGGAACAGTTCTGCTCTGTCTGTAGGGCTGCTGTGAGTCAGAATCAACTCAACGGCAGTGAGTTTGGTTTTGGTTTATGTATAACAGAGAATGGTGTTAAAAGACAGTGCATTTGATAGTATCAGGAATTAGGAAAGCTGGTCAAGTGTGAGGTGTCTGTTGTTATAGACCTAAACGGAAAACCAGAGCCTGATAGCACAGTGGTGAAGAGCTTGGCCACTAACTGAAAGGTTGGCAGTTCAAACCCACTAACCACTCCTCGGAAGTCCTGTGGGGGAGTTCTGCTCTGTCCTCTGGGGTCACCACGAGCCAGAGCTGACTGATGGCAATGGCTTTCTTTTTTTAAAAAACAGATAGCCAGGGTTTTATACTCCAAGACATCCCTTGATGTACTTCCTGCTTAAATACAGCTTAGATGTAATTCCGTTTAGCTTAGCTTAATCACACTCTTGATACTATCTTAAGCACCCCACTTCCCTCTGATTCCCCAGAGTCAGCAGAATCATCTAAGGCAGGCTCTCTGCCTCCACTTGGTTGTGTGTTTTCTCCCCGCTCTCCACTTGACCCTTTCCATCTTTCTTGCTCAATCTGTCCCTCTGGCCTCTTAACTATAGTATTTGCTTTCAACTGTGTTTCCTCACTGTCCCCCTGGGCTGAAGACACTGTACAAACGTGGACACAGCACTGGCCGCTGAGGTCCAGCGGCTGATGAGCAAATCTTTGAGGCAATGAAGGATTCTCTGGTTCTCCAAATAAAGGAACTTGCAGGTGAGGACCCCCTTCCCCAACCATTGACTGGTTGTCGTCTTGTCATAGAGTTCCAGCTGAGTGGTGAATTTAAGCCCAAATGAGAAACTCACTCACGCCATAAGCGGGGTGGCCACTGGAATCATTGCCTTGCCTCCCCTGGGAACAACAGGCTTGTGCTTGAGGTACTGAGAGCTTTTTCTCCCACTTGCCTGACGAAAACATTCATGAAGATGCAGCAGATTCTCACTTTATTCATCACAACTCTTTCAGTTGCCGATGCCGAGAAATCCAGCCCAAGTACATCAGATGTAATCAAGCAAACAAAGATGTGCTAGCGCTGGTGACTGAGAAGTCTCAGATGGGCTTCAGGTGGTACTGGATCAAGGTGATCGGGCAGTGCTGTTAGACGCATTCTTCTCTCCATGTCTCGGCTGTTCTGCCTTCTGTGTTGGCCTCAGTTTTAGGTCATTGCCATTGCCACCAGCAGCTCTAGGCTTGCGCACCATCCACGTAGCACATCCAACAAAGTGACTTCCCAGATGATTGTGGGAGAAGCTGCCAGGCTGGCTCATATGGAGTGGCTTGATTCCCTAGTCCAACCCAGAACTGCTCCAGTGAGAAGAGCGAAATAGATTTTCTGATTGGCCAGGTCTGGGACACACGGGTCTCTGAAGCCTGGGGGTGAGGTCATTCCCCACCCAAACCACCTGCACAAGGAACAGTTAAGGGAGGGATGGTGCCCCAAAGACAAATCAGGCTGTATTGGAAAAAGAGGACTGGATGCCGAGCAGGTAAAACCCATTCAGCCAACCAACCAACCACACACAGTGGAAGAAACCAACGGGAATGTGGCTTGTTGCTTCTCACAAAGAAGACCGCAGGCCCAGGACTGCAGCCCAGCTTGCGTCTGTCACACACACACAGAGCTGCATCAGAAATGTCATGGCCTTCTCCATGTTCAGTCATGTCTCCAGTTCAGGAAGGCTTTGTCTTGTCATCTTATCCATCCATCCATACATCCATCCGTCCATCCATCCATCCATCATCCATCATCCACCCATCTATACACCCACCATACTGCCCAACCACTCACCCATCCCATCCATCCCATCCCATCCGTCCACCCATCTATCCATCCAACATCCACCCTTTATCTGCTATCCACCCATCCACCCATCCACCCATCCACCCATCCACCCATCCACCCATCCACCCATCCACCCATCCACCCATCCACCCACCCATCCACCCACCCATCCACCCACCCACCCACCCACCCATCCACCCACCCATCCACCCACCCACCCATCCACCCACCCACCCATCCACCCTTCCACCCATCCACCCACCCATCCATCCATCCACCCATCATCCTTTTAGTAAACATCCTTCCCGTCACAGTAATGTCTTCTCTTGCTGACTTCTCACCTACCAGAAATCTACCCTGCTCCTTAAGGTGCTCGCTTCATCTTTGTGGACTCTAGGTTGAGTTCCTAGAGACCTAGACGATCTAACACCTCAGGAGCCTAAAAACCAAGTGCCATCCAGTCAGCCCCAAGTCATGACACCTCAAGTGTACTAGAGAAGAATTTCACTGCACAGGGTTTTGCTGGCTGATTTTTCAGAAGTAGATTACTAGGCCTTTCTTCTGAGGTGTCCCTGGGTCAACTCAAACCTCTAGCCACTCAGTCAATGGGATGTAGTAATCATTTACAACACTCAGGCACCTAAGTAAACTACTAAAGGTCTCACTCTTTGTTATCCTCATTTTAAATAAAAAAATCCTAAGGGAACTAACTCTCCATCTGGGAGGTATTTGTTCTGCTCCAGGAAACCTTTGTGGCACAGTGGTTTAAGTGCTATGTCTGCTAACCAAAAGGTTGGTAGTTGGAATCCACCAGGAGCTCCTTGGAGATTCTATGAGGCAGTTCTACTGTGTCCTGTAGGGTCACTATGAGTTGGAATCAACTTGAAAGCAATGTTTTTGTTTCATTTTTTTTTAGCTCTGTTCCATCTCAGGCGGTCTCTGTTCCAATCTCAGGCAGAGGGGATTCTGTCTCTCTCAAAAGTCTTCACTTATTCTCCAAGCACACACATCGCTAAGGGTTTGGTGCTGTCATTTTCTTGTTAAATGGTCCTGCATCTTGTAGAGACAGCCGTCACTTTCTTCCAAAACAACAAGGGGAAGGCTCGACATTCCATCATATGCATGAAAAAGCAGCCGAGGTTTGGTTGGTGAGGTCACTGTTCAGTCTCTTCTCAACCAAACCATCAGCTCATGGCGTCCCCTGCTCAGAGCCCTCCAGAGGCTCCTGTCCAATTGCAAGATAAAGCCATAGTTTTACAGTGGTCGGCAAAAGTGTTGCCTCGTCCCTGACACCTGCCTTCTCACCTTTCTGACTTCACTTACAATCTCGCTCTCCTCTCAAACACACTCTGCTCCAGTAGTCTCTTTCCCATCTATGTTGATCTTCACCACCCCATAGAGACTTCTGCTACAGGGCCTTTGCACATGCCTGCTGTATCCTCAGGATGTCCACAGGGCTCACCCTCACCTTCGTCAAGTCTACACTCAGTGCCATCTTCTCAGTGAACTCTTCCTTCACACTGCCACCTGCTCCTCCTTGTTCCAGCCCTTTCGGGGCCCCTTCCCTCTTTTGTTGTTTGCCTCTGCACTTATCCCCTGCTCATAAACTCAGAGCTACCCTGTAGGACAGAGTAGAACGCCTCATACATTTTCAGAGGATCTCCTGGTGTGTTCCAACTGCTGACCTTTTGGTTGGCAGCCTGAGACCCTAACCACTGTACTGCCAGGCATCTCGACGAACCATACCCACTGCCGTCGAGTCAGTTCTGACTGTTAGCAACTCTAGAGGTCAGTGTCGAACCGCCCCATAGAGTTTCCAAGGAGCGCCTGGCGGATTTGAACTGTTGACCCTTTGGCTAGCAGATGTAGCACTTAATGCACTATGACACCAGGGTTTCAACTCTTTCTTAACAGATTTCTAAATGAGAGGAAACACTGGTAGCATAGTGGTTAAGCACTGTGGCTTAACCAGGTGTGCCTCGGAAACTTTATGGGGCAGTTCTAGTCTGACCTCTAGGATCACTATGAGTTGGACTCGACTCAGTGGCAGTGGTTTGCTTTATACTTCTTACTGGGAACCCTGGTGGTGTGGTGGTTAAGTGCTATGTCTGCTAGCCAAAAGATCAGCAGTTCAAATCCCCCAGGCACTCCTTGGAAACTCTATGGGTAAGTTCCACTCTGTCTACAGGGTTGCTGTGAATTTCCGTCAACTCAATGGCAGTTGGTTTGGGGTTTTTCTAAATGAGGCAGGAAGAAGCACAGCCCTAGTGCTCCTTAGAAGCTGGGATAAGGAGATTTCATCTCACATACTTTGGACATATATCAAGAGGGACCAGTCCCTGGAGAAGGACATCATGCTTGGTAAAGCAGAGGGTCAGTGAAAGAGAGGAAGACCCTCAATGAGATGGATTAACACAGCAGCTGCAAGAACGGGCTCAGGTGTAGCGCTGACCATGAGCTTGGTGCAGGACCGTGCAGTGCTGTGTTCTGATGTAAACAGGTCGCTGTGAGTTGGAACTAACTCAAACACACCTAACAACAGTAAGCTCCACTAGGCAGAGCCCTGATCATCTCTCCAGGGAAGTGACCCGGCCTGTCTGAAGGCCTCTGCTGCTTTCTCTCCACTGAGCTGCGGGGGACAGTCCTGTATGACCGTCCTGGATTTCCAGAAACAGCCACGTGGGATGCAACTCCTTGAAGCACAGCCTGGCACTGCACCGTCAGCAGGGCAAACATCCTGGACCAGGGCTGTACCTTAGCAGACGGATGTCGGAGTTGCTGGAACAATGGCAGGTGATTGCTGACGGACACCGGCTTTCTTGTGCGAAAGACAAAATGTTTCTGAAGTTAAGCATCAGATGTCATTTGTCTAACTGTTCAGTATGTCACCAGCACTTGTTTGGGTTTTTCAGTCCTTCACTTTGCCTGTTGAGGTGTTGGCTTATTTAGGCTCCATGTGGGGATTCTAGAAATGCCAGAGGCATAGTGGTTAAGTGCTACAGCTGCTAACTAAAGGTCAGCAGTTTGAATCCACCAGGCACTCCTTGGAAACTCTAGGGGCAGTTACTCTGCCCTATGGGGTCGCTGTGAGTTGGAATCAACTCAATGGCAGTGGGTTTGGTTTGGGTTTTGGTGGCTGTGTATTCTCCCCTTTAAGAGACCAAGCCTCCGCCTCCCAGTCACCCCCCACCCAAAGCTCATACACCATCTTGCTGGCTTTCTTTGGTTCACGTGCCCATCTCGGAACCCACCAACCTAGTCAGTAGAATAGAACACGCTCTAATATAAAGACCAGGAACTTGTTGTGGGGTGCAGAGGGGTGGAAAGTGGGGTGCAGAGGAAAATCGGGATGCTGTGGCTAAGGAAGGCTTGGTGGCGCAGAGGTTGAGAACTCGGCTGCTCACCGAATGTTTGGCGATGGGAACCCACCAACTGCTCCTTGGAAGCCTGTGCAGCAGCTCTGTCGTGTCCTATACAGTTACTACAAGCCGAATCGACTCAACAGCAACAAGTGGGATTTTTGTGGTTGTTGTTGTTGCAAAGGGTGAGTGGTTGAGGTCAGAGATAAACTGTCAGCCCCACACGTCCTGTCTCTGGAGCAGCAGTCACACCTGCAGCAGACCCCGGACAGCCATGCCAAGCGTTGCATCTCTTTCTCTGCAGAAACCTACCTCAGCTGGTACCTGTGGGCGGGAGGCAGCACGCAAATGGGTTTTCCTAATTGAGTCTGTGTCCGTCTCAGCCTGAACTGATGAAAAGCCTACATCGTCTATCTCTGGCCCGTCAGCTGGGTTCTGTCTTCGTTGTCAGAGACAGTCCTCAGAACTGGATGGAAGAGACCCCGAAAAGCCCATGGCCGTGGAGTCGATTCTGACTCATAGCGACCCTATAGGACAGAGTGGAACAGCCCCATAGGGTTTCTGGGAAGCACCTGGTGGATTCCACCCGCTGGCCTGTGGGTTAGCAGCCATACCCCTAACCACTGTGCCAGCAGAGCTCCAGAAGAGACCCAGTCAGCTCAAAATGGGGGGTGTCAGCATGTCAGGACCCTTGCTTCTCATCATAGATCCCATTTGGGAGGCAAGAACAAGCCTTAGGGCTCAAATTTCTGCTCCGTTGTGAAAACACAGGCAAGCTGCTAAATGCCACCAAGCTTGCTTTTAGTATCTGTACGATGGGGTGAGAAAACTAGCCTCACCAGTCATCAAAAGAGTCAGAAGAATGGAAATCGTGAGAACACTCACTCATTGTGAAGAAGGTAGCCAAGGTTGGCCAAAAATTCACGCAGAAATGTTTGAATGGGAGCCGAAACTGCTGTGTAAAACCTTCACCAAAAACAGTGTTATTTTAAAAACATGGGGTGGGGGGCGGTGTCCAGTGTCTCATGCATACATGGCTTTTTTATTTCCTTTTCTTCCTACCCCGGAGAGACCATCCTTCCTCCGCCACCCTGCCCTGTGCTCCAGGAGGCTGACTACAGATGGCCACCTCACTTCCCACGAAGGCTGGCTTCCACAAGGACGTGGCCAGGGGGTAGGGGTGGCTGATGGGAGACTGGGGGCTGTGGAAGGGAGAGGCAGGTGTTCCTTCCTGTTCCTTCCCTGCTCAGGACACCCTGGTGTCATACTGATTAAGTGCTGTATCGGCTAAACAAACGGCTGGCAGTTTAGCTCTGCCAGGCCCTCCTTGGAAACGCTATGGGGCAGTTTGGCTCTTTCCTATAGGGTCGCTATGAGTCAGAATCGACTCGACGGCACTGGGTTTGGTTTGGTTTTTTTCCCCTGCTCTGGGTCATGTTTCTGGTGGTGCCCGAGTCCCTCTCTGGTGGTGACTGGGGCTTCCAGCGGGTGGCTTCATCCCAGACCCAACGTCTTGTTGTACTTGAATACCCTCACACCTCTCCCCGCCTTTTCGGAGGAAGATGGCATCCTGAGGCTCCCCGCCTGGAGGTGAGGCACCCAGCATCAGCTCTTGGTTTCCGTGGGTGCGCAGTGCTTTCGTTAGGGTGCCCTAGTGGCACAAACAGTTGAGTGCTGGGCTGCTGACTAGACAGCTGGCAGTTCAGAGTCACCAGGTGGCATCACAGGGCACACCTGGTGAGCTGCTCCTGTGAGGATTACAGCCTAGGGAACGCCACGGCCGCTCTGCTCTGCCACAGGGGTCACTGTGAGTTGGAATCGGCCTGATGGCACCAAACCACAGCTCTTTCACTGAGGGCACGTGAATCACCGGAGTCGGCTTCTGTCTCCTCCTGTTACAAACGGGAAGCCCTCACACACAGTGAGACACATCTGGGCGCTTGTCGTGGTTGTGTTGATGCTGAAAGGATCTCCCGTGTATCCAAAAGTTTCAAGGGTACGTGCACAGGACCGTGTCCTCCTGGACCATCTGAGAATAGGTTGCTGAAGAGATGCCGCCAGTCCTGAATGTTTGGTTTTGTGTTCCCTACAAACAGTTAGGGGCAGATTATCCAAGAGGTATGGTAAGCAGAGTGTTCACCCTGCTTTCCAGATCATCTGTGGTATTGAAACTATTCATACCGACCAGTAAGTAAGCATACATCAGCCCAAGCACTGTGCTCACTGTATGATCCGCCTGCCGAGGACTGTAAATCTGAAAAGGGGCTTAGATTCAATAAGAAGGTGCTGTGGGGTTGAAAGGGACACAGACAGCAGCCAGACCGAGAAGCAGAATCTTTGAGTGGCAATAAAATGTGGTACTGTTCACCACAGATGATCCAGTAAGCAAGATAAGCACCGTGCTTACCTTGCCGGGTGGACAGTCTGCTTCTGTAAACAAGGACAATCTCTTTCAAAACCACCATTAGAAACAACAGAACGACAGTTGCCTTAGAGTCCACTGCCACTCATCACAACCCCACGTGAGTCAGAGTAGAACGAGGTGCTGTGTGGTTTCAGCCGCTGGGTTTTGGGGAGTTGATCACCAGCCTCTCTTCTGAGGTACCGTTGGGTGAACTTGAACCTCCAGCCTTCCCACTAGCAGCCGAATGCATGGACGTGTGCTCGTTTCACACCGGAAGGGTCACACGGTGTCTGTCACTTGGTGTCTGTCCTTCGTGTCTGACTCGCTTCACTCAGCGTGATGTCCATCTGTGGTCCATCCGTGTGGGCGCGTGGACCACGTCACTTCTCTTGATGGCTGAGTAACAGTCCATCGTGTAGCCACCACCTTTGGTTTTCCCACCACCTGCTGATGGCCTTTGCGCTTAGATCGGTGTTTTCTAATTGGCCTCAGCTGGCTGTTGTGAGAAGTGCGACCGTGCACACTGGTGCAAGGTCACAGGGATTTGCATCTGTGAGTGTGTGTGTTGAGAGTGTATGCAGAGAAACATGCCATCTCGATAGTCTCTACGTGTACGGTTCCGTGTGACGCTGGCTGTGTGTCCAGGCCGTGCAATCGTTCTCACGAGCCGCCTCCAAATCATTCCACGAACCAAAAAATCTGGTTGTGACTGAGTCAGTTCCGACTCACAGAGACCCTGTAGGACTGAGAGAACTGCCCCACAGTTTCCAAGGGGCGCCTGGTGGATTCCAACTGCCGACCATTTGGTTGGCAGATGTGGCTGTTAACACTGTGCCACTAAGGTTCCCCTTCCACCACCGTTGGCATAAATTCAGCGCACATTCACTGCACCAAAACCCCCCGTCCCCTCCCTGCCACCCCAGGTCCACAGCCCTGTTATGACACTGTTTGCTTCACTAAGAAAACATTTAGCATCTTCATTCAGGTTACTGTTTTCTCCAAGAACAGAGGGCGCCTGCTTTTTAGGGATTCCACCGGGACACATGTGCGTGCACACACAGACAGGGAGAGAGAGAGATTAAAAACTTTTCCAAGGATTTTCTGAAAGGGAGTGTGCCTAAGAGCTGTGTTGAAGCCCCCGTCTTCAAAGACAGAACATTGCTTCTAATTCTTAGATCAGTGTTTTCTAATTTGCAGTCCTTCCGATTTGATTCTCGAATAATTTTTGCCGTCTCTGAGTGTCGTCTGCACCACCATCTACTTAATAACAGAGCTTCTCTCTTTGAGATCTTTTCCTGCTGTCTTAGCTTTGCCCTGAGCAATCATTTCTGTGAAAGTCACTGTTTTATATGCTAATTGTATTTTTCCCAATAAACATTTGAAATGAATGTGTAACCGGGGGCATTTTTAAAAGTTCACCTGTGTTTTATCAGGATTGCCTTATGCAGACGGTACTTGGGCATGGATGCACGTGGAGCTGCCATATCTGGTCCCTCTGGTGTTTTCTGCCATGGTCTGACTCTCCTGATTGCGTCCCCCGGCCTGTAACTTGGGAGCAGGGCCCAGAAGAGGTGCAAGAGTGACTTCATGAAGTTTTTAAAGGGACAGTTGAAGGAGGAGAAGGGGTCAAGGTGCTCTCTGCAGCCTTGTGGACACAGTGGGACATCTGGGCACAGTGAAGGAGGGCTGTCACGCAAGGTCAGCCCTGTTGAAGAGTGACCAAGGGGGCCGCCCCTTCATTGGGTCTCGGTGCTGAGTTTTTCCAGACCCTTCTTACCACTGCTGGGCAGACGCCAGCTCATGTGTGTCAGGACAGAGCTCTGCTCCACTGGGTTTTCAGTGACTGAGCTTTCAGAGGTGGGTCCATCACCAGGCCTTTCTTCTGATGCTCACCTAGGTGGACCCAGACCTCCAACCACTCTGTTTAGTAGCTGGACGTGTTACCTGTTTATACTCCCCGGAGCCTCCAGGTCACTCCCCTAAACTGACCTCCAGCCATCAGGTCGATTCCAGCTCACAGCGACCCTGTAGACAGGGTAGAGCTGCCCAGTCGAGTTTCCAGGGAGCGCCTGGCGGATTTCAACTGCCGACCTTCTGGTTAGTGGCCATAGCCTTCAACCACAAGACCACCATGGCTTCCTCGGGTCACCCCTAGGCCCTAGTAAGTAAACCACAGGCCTAGTGGCACGCGCCTGAAGAGCTCAGCGACTAGCCCAAAGGTCGGCAGTTCAGATCCGTCAGTCATACTTGGGGAGAAGGCTGTGGCAGTGTGCTCTGCGAAGACACAGGGCGGATGTTTCCTGTCCTACAGGGTTGCTAGGAGTTGGAATTGACTCATTGGCAGCGAGGGTCCAGATGAGACGGCCTTCCTTCTGTGGAGGTCATGTCCATGGCCCTTGTCACTCTCCTTGCCTGCTGTGACTTTGGCCCCAACTCGCGATGACTCTGTGCACAAAAGAAGACAGTGCTGCCGGGTCCCTGCAGCAGCCCAGTGACTGACTGAGGGTCAGACCCTCGTGATCCATAGGGTGCCGTTGCTTGGTTTGGGAGGGGATCACCAGGGCTTGCTTCTCAGGCCATCTCAGTCTGGAAGCTTCAGTGGAATCTCTTCAGCATGCTAGCAACACACGAGCCTCCGCTGACAGATGGCAATGGCTGGACAGGCCGGGCACTGAACCCAGGTCCCCTTCATGAAAGGCGAGAATGTTGCTGCTGATCACTGCCAGGCCCTCACCCCAACCTGCTACCATCGAGGTAGCTCTCAGTAGAACTGCCCCATGGGGGTTTCCTGGTAGCTTTGAACTGCCGACCTTTTGGTCAGCAGTGCAGCATTTGAGCACGGTGCTGCTTTAGCCTTCAAATCTTGCGCATAGGGAGGGAACCGGGCAACAAGTAGGGGCTGGTGTCTGGGGGACGAGTCTGTGCTCCATGCCCCCAGCAGGCCACCTCAGAGTTGGGCCAAGAGGACGTGAACACCTGGAACTGGGGGAAGGCTCCTGCAGCGACCCCGCTACTGGGGACTTGGGAGTCCGGCTTGCACTCAGGGCTTCCCGGCCCTTTGCCGCCCACCCCCTGCAGCTGTGAGCACCAGCCCCGTGTCCAGGCATCCTCAGTGTCCTCTGTGTGTCAAACGTCTCCCTCCCCCTTTTAAGAGCCACGGCTGTTGTTGCTGAGAAGTTTTAAACAGATTCCTTGGAAAATCTTCTTAGCTGTTTTTCGAATGAGCTGTTACTCACTGGGCGGGGTAGGGCTTCAGGTGCCGTCACCAGCTGTGCAACCGCCGCCACCACCGTCTGGTTCCCCAGCGTGCTCGCCAGGCCAGAGGGAACCCCACCCCATCAGCAGTCTCTCTCGTCCCCCAGCCCCTGGCGACCACCCAGCCTTCTGTCTCCATGGACTTCCCTTAGATTTTTATTTATCACTTCTTTGCTAGAGGAAGCAGGGTATAGAAGTCACTGGCAAAAAGAAAAAAAGAATTCACTTAAGAAAAAAAATTTTTCAGCCATTTTTCTGGAATTGGATTTGTTCTATGAATTACCCTGTATTTCAAATAGAGTGCTGCTTCAGACATAGTCTGTGGATGTATATCCATCTCATGGGTAGAGGGGTCGTTCTTTGTAACACATACTGATATTAGTGTAGCAACCCTGACTGATGGGCAACTTCCAAATGTTGGTTAACATTCCCAAATAACAGAAAAATACGTGGCTTTAAAAAAAAAGAAAAAAGCCCTTTGTCATTGGCATTGGGGTAATTATTAAACACACTGGGGTTTTCAATATAGCGGTAAGCAGTGAGCAGTGATGAGGAGTCTTAACATTTACACAGTCTCTGAAGATTAAGTAAAAAAAGGAGAAAATAAACTGAAAAATGTACTTACTGACCCAGGGCAAGGTAGGGATACAAAAAAAAGAAGAAAACTTCCCCAGACCCTTGTGTTTTTCTTGGCATGTGTGTCTGGAATGGTCTCTTCAGTGTATTTAACTGGTCATTAATCCCTGGCGGTTTAGTGGTTCAGTGCCACGGCTGCAAACCAAAATGTTGGCCGTTCGAATCTGTCAGCTGCCTGTTGGAAACTCCACGGGGCAACCCTCCTCTGTCCTCTGAGGTCTCTAGGAGTAGGAATCAACTGGACATCAGTGGGTTTGTTTGGTGTGGGGTTCTTGTGTAGTAAAGTGGCAAGATTTGAAGTCCCAGTGTGGGACTGCAGGCAAATTTATATCCTGCCTATTCTATATCCGCTGGGACGTGTGTTCCTCTCGGGGGCGGGAGACGTCAGCGGTGGTTCAGTGGTGGGACCCTCACCTTCCGCGTGGGAGGCTGAGGCTCAGCACCAGCCGGGCACCTCACTGCGGGCACCACCTCTGACTGGGGTCCTGCATGCTGCCGTGATGCCAGGCAGGTTTCAGAGGAGCGTCTGTGCTAAGACAGATCAGGAAGAAAGGCCTGGCAGTCTCTTTAGGAAAACAGGGCAGTGAAGTCTCCGTGGATCACAACTCTGATACACAGGTGAGCACAAGGGTGACACTGGACGGGGCAGTGTCTTGTTCCCTTGTGCGTGGCATGGTCACTGTGAGTCAGGGCCCGCTACAGGGCAGCTGACGACAGCAGCGTGATAGGGGAGCTGCTCCTTCCAGCCACCAGGAGGTCCTCGTGGACACCGTCAAGGCCGTGAGGTCAGCGATGCCGGGCACAGACACCTCCTGTCTTTTGCACACATGTGTGGAACTGGATTCTGTGTCCTCTCTAAAGTCAGTAGCAATGGATGGTGCTCTGGCCGGTTAAGTGGGGGGTGGAATAGCATGTCCATTTCAGGCAGAGGTGTGAGACCCCCTGCCCACGAGATGGATATATCCACAGGGCAGAGTGAGTCTCCCGGGGTGCTGTGAGCCCCGCTGACCCACGCACCGGGACTCAGAGACGAGCTTTGACTCTCTGGACTGCTGAGCAGGCACCGTGTAAACCAGCTGGAGGGAGGCATTGCTGCTCTCAGCTTCCAGGATGGGGCTGGCCCGGGGGACGAGCACGTGGTCCCAGCAGCCTCCTTATTACTGGAGATTTGTGCTGGGTGAATGCCTCAGCCCAGCTCGTTAGAATCTGGCTGGCCCTGCTGTTTTTTTCCAGGCTGGACCTGGCAAAAAAATTTCCTAGAGTGGATGACTGGTGTCCCGGACTGCTCAGCCCTCTGTCTCTCGGTGTTGATTGTACCACTCGGATAATGAGTCCCAGAGTGTGACAGCTTGATTCTGGGGCCCAGGATGGACACCTGGCCCAGGTTTTGCACACAGGAGAATTCCAAGCCCTGGCCTCCCCGATGGGTTCTGAGTGGGGCACCTGGCCCATGGCAGGTCAGTCCAATAAAATGAGTGTGCATCCGAGGCTTTGGACAGTACTGCAAGAAGAGGACCTAGCTCGCACTGAGATGGATAAAGGGGAAGGACGGAAGCCAGGGGTGCTGGTGACCACGGTGCAGAGGGCGTGGTTTCCCTTAGAACAAGACCACCCACAATGAAAACCTTGCTGCTTGCTGACCGGAGGTGGGTTCCTGACACCTGAAGGCCAAGATCAGGGTCATCTGGGTTTGCCAGCTGTGTGGACTAGAAGCACATCCTGGGTCCCTCCTCTGGGGGAGCCACCTGCCACCAAGTGTCCAACTGTGCCCATACAGCCAATCTGTTGTAGGAGGAAAGGAGCCTGAGGACCAAGAAAAGCAGGAATAAAAGAGAGAGGAGTATAAGCATGGGGTTTGAGTGTCCCTTTAGCTCCGGGTTCCTGCTTTTGAAGGCTTAGCTTGTCCTGTCCCTTCAGGGGTGCCCCCCTGGAGTCGTCACTAACCACCCGGGCTGGGTGACGGCCCGACACCTCCTCAACCCGCTCACTTTTGCTCTGTCCTGGGGAGCTGCCCTGCCCTGGCATCCTTACCTGCTGGCTTCTGGATAGGCCTCCTTCTGGGAGGCAGCGGGGCGACTGCAGGGAGGTGGCGAGAAGCAGTCTCTCCCTGATGCTCTCCTTCCCGCCCGGCTTCCTGGGCTGCCTTCACTGGGGCTGGGTCTTCTCTACCAGGTAGCCCCCTCCCCCGTGGCAGTGCCTTACCTCTGGTGGCTCTCTTGGCCCTGCCCCCTGACCACATGTCCCGTCTTCCTCCATCCCTAGGGCTGGGAGTGGCCATCTAGGGCAGATGCTCTCTGATCTTCTGTTTTTCTCTCACCATGCACTGCAGCTGCATGGTACCCTCCCCCAAATATGTATTGGAACCCTAACTCATACAGTTCCTGAGGAGGCCTGATGGCCCTGTGCTTTAGAGCTCCGCTGCTAACCAAAAGGTCGAAAATTCAAGTCCACCAGCCACTTCTTGGAAACTCTATTGGGCAGTTCTACTCTGTCCTTTAGGGTCACTGTGGGTTTAACCAGCTGGACAGCATTGGGATTGTATACTTACCAATGGATTCTGAATCTAATCAGTGCTGAGTCACTAAAAGAGCAGGTTAGACCCAGAGACTAGAGCACGGGGACAGATGCAGGGGGACAGACAGCAACGTAGGTTCACCAAGGAACGCCCCAGATGACCCACCGGGGAGGAGTGGATGCCACCCAGACCCTGGCTGGAGCTTTTAGCCTCAGAGCCGGGAGAAAATAGTTTGAGTTCTTCAAAGCCATCCACGAGGTATTTGTGTTACAGCAGCAGCAGGTCACTAAGACACCATGCAACCAACTCCAGCACTGAGCTCCTCTCTTGACATAAGTTGATCAGTTTCTGGTTTTTTGACTCAATTCTGATGCATTGAATAGCTTTTTTTTGTTTGTGTGTATGTATGTCTAGGGTTGCCATGAGTTGGATCTGACTGGACAGCACTGGTTGATGTGTGTGTCTCTGTGTGTGTTTGTATGTGTTCAGCTTTGCTTTCTGCCTCTTGTGTTCCAACGATTCCAGACCCATAAGGGGGCTTGAAAGGATGATTTGATGGAGACTCCAGGGCACAAAGGCTGCCACCATCAGGTCTGTGTTCTGCAAAATGAGCGCCTGTTTTTGTGTCTGTTAATGTGCGGCCGAGGCCCCGTCCCTGCCTGGCCCTCCTCTCCGGGGCGAGTCCTGTAGGCAGTGACTTACCGCCATGGCACGTGAGGTCCATAGCGCAGGGATTTGGTCTCAGGTGTCAGTACTGAGCCCCCAGTGCCCCCAGAGGTACCCGCACGTGGCAGGCACTTCGTAAATAATTGTTAAATGAGTAGATACGAGCTTCAGGCCATGACCACATTGCAGAAAACCCAGAGATTGCAACAATTATCTGTTTAAATAAACAGAATATAATAGTAACTATGAGAGCTCATTGCACATGGCAACTCTAAGTATTCTATGAGTTGCATGTGTGTACACATTGTAAAATGAATTTCTTATTGTAGATCTTGTTGAAAAGATTTGAGAGGCGATGACTAAGATTGTCGGTCAGCTTTTAAAAAATACAACTAATTAAACCAGTTGCTCTGGGGTCAACCTCATATGTGACAGGGTATAACTAGGATCCATAAAGTGTGTAACACTTTCCTTTGGGAAAGCAGATCACCAGGTCTTTCTTCTGTGGCACTTGTGGATGGGTTTGAACTTCCAACCTCCGGGTGAGCAGGTGGGCACACGAACTGTTTGCACCACCCAGGAACCCCCTGTAGATTTAAGCACTTGTGTAAATCTGACCCTTCCATGCCTCCCGGTGGTTCTCAGGGAGTACAGAGGATCCCCTTGAAGTCAGGACCCCGGCCAGCCCTCTGACCCCATCTCTTAGCTGTCTGGATGTCAACCCTGCTCTCCCAGGTGGGATATCTCTGTCTGTTCTCTCATCTCTTTCCTGTTGACAGTCCTGCTTGTTTACAGACTTACTACAGCACTGAATTCAAGTTCTTGTAATGAGTATGAAAAAAATCGTGGAGTAAGTGGGGCTTGCTTCTTTCTTTCATGCAAAAAACATCTAGTTTCTTCCCCCAGTTTTGTTTATGCTGAAGAGTAGTGATCCCCCGAGGATGGTCACACCTTTGTGTTTATTCACAAAGCTGGCTCTGTACAGAATTACCAGGAACTTGGGGACAGCAGAGTGTGGCTGTCTGGTGGTTTGTTATAAAACAGGACTGACCATTTCTGCTGCAGTTGGTCTTTTCCTTTGCGGATGGCCAAGGACAAAATCTTGAACTTGTTTTCTCTAGGAGAGAAGCGTCTTTTCTGCCCGCTGGCCTGCATGTCGGGAAGACAGGCCCGCTCGGCGGCTCTCACGCCTCTCGATGTCACTTTCCTGTGTTCCTCAACCCATAAGGTCAGGGATAATTCTTTGTGACAAGGAATGAACATTTTGGTGACAACACAGCCTCCCTGAGAACCAAACCAGGGCATGTAGCCGGTAGGTGCTGCCCGTTACCTCCTGGCGTTTTATTTTAGTGGCCGTTCTACCCCAAAGCGGGGTGCCGACTCAGTTATTCATGATGCTGTGATGTTGGTGTGATTGGAGTAATTGTGATAATTACACATTGTGAATTTTCGTAATTGATGACCTCGTTCAGATTCCATTTGGCTCAAACATGTTCCCAACAGGGCGCTGGGTGACTGGATCCCCGTGTGATCAGAAGAAAAATAAATGACAACAGAAGTTGGATTTTGCTGAGCGTAGGAAGTAAGGGTTCACTTAAGGCCGTGCAGGTGGGAGTCATCTTGAGGAGAAGAGGAAGGAAGGAGATCCATTTCTCGGGGTGCCCCAGAGACTCCCCAGCACCCTCAGCTCGGCATCTCTCTCTGCAGCCCTGCTGCACATTGCTGAGACTGCTGAGAGCTCACTCCCGTGATGTGTTGGCTGACCCTGGGGCTCACCGGCCCCTTGTTGTATCTGAACCTGCTGCCTGGCCCAGCACCTGTCAGTAACAAAACCATTGCCAATGATCCGTGTCTACCAGTGCTCACCGCAGCACTGTCCACAGTAGCCAAAGAGGGAAACACCCCAAATGTCCATCAGTAGATAGAAAGATAAAGTGTGGCCCCTGTGAACAATGGAATGTTATCCATAAAGAGAAACGAGGGTCGGATACACGCACAACATGGACGAACCGTGGAAACGTGTTGAGTGAACTCAGTCACAAACAGACAAACGTGGTATGTTGTTGTTACGTGCTGTAGAGTAGGTTCTGACACATAGCGACACTGTACAACAGAAGGGAACACTGCCCCGCCCTGGGCCATGGTCACGGTCACTGTGACACTTGAACCGGGTGTGGCAGACACTGCGTCCACCCGTCTCGTCAAGGATCTTCCTCTTTTTTTGCTCACCACCCTCCTGATGACATGGCCAAAATCTGTGAGAAGTCTCACCACCCTCACTCCCAAGGAGCACTCTGGCTGTATTTCTTCCACGACAGGCCATAGGTTGAATATTCGTTCCCCAACCCTGTAATCCAGGAGCGGCAATTCTCTCTGGTCTCCCTGCTTGCATGAGGACGTGTGAAGGAAGCTCTGAGAGCAGGCGACAGCACAGAGTCACAGCGCGTCAGTGGCTGCTGGGAGGCCGGGACTGGGAGAGGGGGGTCACTGTTTAGGGAGCACTGAGTTCTTGTTGGCAGTGCTGGGGTTGGGCAGTGGATATTGGTGGTGGTTACACATGATTGATGTCACTGGCGTCACTGAACTGTATGCATAAAAGGTGTACGTTTGGGAGATGCTGAGTTACCTTTATTTTTACAGTAGAAAAGCCAACCATAGAAAAGTAGCCCAATTTTTTTTTTTTTTTAAAAGAAGCCTCCCCTCCCCACAACAACAGCAACAAGGAAAGCCATTTGGGAAAAGGCTAATGGCCCCATGAGCAAGTTTTATAACTGACACCTTAGCTAGACTCCAAATATTTATTTCCAGTGCTCCAGTCCCTTATCTTTGGTTGCATCTGAGGAACCAGTGTTCAGTTGTTGCTGGGGGTGTAGATGTCCTATATAGCTGCACCCAAAGACATTTCAAGTGAGATTACTGCTTCACACCTTCAGACAGAGGGGCAGGTGTCCCTCCTTCCCCATGTTACAGTCCAGGGAAATGGGAGCACTCAGTGATTCAGATCCGACTTGATGGCACTTGGCTTGGCTGGCTTAGTGTCACACAGAGAATAGATGCTGAGTATCTTGGACTTGTGGCGTCCAAGCCTATCTCTGCAAAGCTGCCCCTGCTCCCTCTTTGTTGGTTGGACCCTAAGCCTGTAGGAGCCTCTCTTGGAATCAGACATTCAAGGTGGCTTTTCCGCCAGGACAAGCCTTTCAGTTCCCTGAAGGAGGAGATGTGGAACCTGAAACCAAACCAAACCCCCGACCCAAACCCCCACTGGGTTCCAGCCCCCGGTGACCCCTGTGACAGAGTACAGCTACTCCATTGCTGCCACCGAAGGGCCTTTGAAACAAGCCACAACATCAACAAAACAATCCATTATCTTCGCCACCCTCGTCGGGGAGAAATGGTGCCTCGCTCGGCTTTCGATCTGCACCTCTCTGCCAGCTACCAACGCCGAGTGTCTTTTCCTGTGTTTGTCGGCCTCTTGGATGCCTTCTTTGGTGAATGTCCTTTGCCCATGTTGTGAGTGGCTTGTCTTTTCGTTGTTCGGCCATTCAAGTTTAAAGTACATTTTGGTGATTAGATTTTTGTCAGATATACATGGTTTCTGAAAATAATCCTCTCAGCTGGTAGATGGTCCTTTCTCTGGCTTGGTCAAGTCTTTTGATGCATAAAAATTTCTAATTTTTATGAGATCCCACTTAATGGCTTTGTCTTCTGCTATTTGTACTTTTGTAATCAGGTTAGGTAATCCACCGCTAGGTCTGACAGCATTGCTTCTGCATTTTCTTCTAAGAATTTTATGGTTTTAGTTTGCACATTTAGATCCTTAATCTATTTTGCATTTGTTTTTGTGTGTGGTGTCAGGTATGGATCCTGTTTCACTTTTCTGCCTGTAGGAATCCAATTTTCCCAGCATGACTGATTGAAGAGATGTTTATTTCCCCCATCAAATGGACTTAGCACCCTTGTAAAAAATGTGGGTTTATTTTGGGAGTCCTGAGTCTTTTCCTTTGATCTGTATCTGTTACACCAGCCCCAAGCTGCTTTGATTACTACAGTTATATATTATGTCTTAACAGTCAGAAATTGGGAGTCCCCCGACCTTGTTCTTCTGTGTCAGTGTGGCTTCAGCTGCTTGGGGCCTCACAGGCCTGGTTAGACTTCTTCCATAACAGGTGTCGATAAGGATGTGGGGGAAAAGAAATCCTTACCCCTTCCTGGTAGGACTGCGAAACAGTCCAGCCGGTGTGGCACACACCATGGTGGTTCCTCAAAATACAGAGAACAGAGCTGCCTCCTGACCCAGCGATTCCACCCCAGGGACATTCCCCAAAGACGCTGAAGCACAGACTCAAACAGAGACTTGTACACCAGTGTTTGCTGCGGCACCATTCACGATGGCCAAAGGACGAAAGCAGCCTCAGTGTCCATCCGCAGGTGACTGGGTAGACAGACTGTGAAGTGTGTGTACAGTGGAAAACAGCTTGGCCAGGAGGAGAAACGCAACCTTGATTGGCACATGCTGCCGTACTGATGGAGCCTGAAGCTTGTGCTAAGTGAAATAAGTCAGTCCCCGAAGAAGAAATGCTGTATAAGCTCACTTACGTAAAAAGACAAGAAAAGGCAAGCGTGTAGAGAACAAAGTGTTTTGGTGGTTGCCAGGGGACAGAGGAACAGGGGAAAGAAAGGGTTAATGGTGATGGAAATAGTTACTTTATTAAGGGTAGTGTTGTAATTACTATCAGTAAATTGTATATCTGTCAGAAGTTGAATTGGTAAAAGTTGTGTGATGTACTTAAAACAATAACAAAAAAAGAGAGTAACTGCTGCTTATACACGACCAGGTTCCATGTCTTGGTTAGCCCATACTGCTGTAACAGAATCTCACAAGCGGATGGTGTTAACAAAGAGGAGTTTATTCTGTCACAGGCTAGTAGAGTGCGACTCCAAACTCAGGACATCAGTTCCCAGGAAATGCTTTTTCTCTCTCTCAGCTCTGGAGGAAGGTCCTTGTCATCAGTCTTGTCATCAGTGAGCTTCTCAGCGTGTGGACTTCAGGTCCTAAAGACGCGCTCTGCTCCTGGTCTTGCTTTATTGGTGGTAGGAGGCCCCTTGTCTCTCAGCTCACATCTCTCTTTTATGTTCAAAAGAGACTGGCTTGAAACACTATGTAACCTGATAAATCTCATCGGTGTACCTGTCACTAAAGCCCAAGTCACTGCCATCGAGTTGGTTCTGACTCATAGAGACCCTATAGGTCAGAATGGAAGTTCCCTATAGAGTTTCCAAGGAGCACCCGGCAGATTTGAAGTACTGGCCCATTGGTTCGCAGACAGAATGCTTAACCACTGCATCACCAGTGTTTCCATTAGCTTCATGGTGATAGGACTGACAGCAAATAGGGTCATCACATCAGATAACAAAATAACAGACAGTCATACAATGTGCCATACAACTGAGAATCATGACCTAGCCAAGCTGAAAGATGTTTTGTGGGGACACAGTTCAGTACATGACACACCTCACGGGATTTGGCTCTTTGGTGTCTTAGTTATCTGGTGCTGCAGTAACAGAAATAACACAAGTGTATGGCTTTAACAAATGGAAATTGATTCTCTCACAGTTTAATTGGTTAAAAGTCCAAATTTGAGGGTGCCGGCTCTGTCAGCTCCAGAGAAAAGTCCCTGTTATCACTTTGTCCTGGTCTAGGTGCTTCTCAGCGCCTGGACTCCAGATCCAAAGGATGTGCGCGGCTTCTGAAGCTCTTGTCTTCATGCTTTGAGGTTCCCTCTCCTGTCTGCTCCTTTCTCTCTTTTATAGGTCAGAAGAGACTGACTCAAGATACGGCCCAGTCCTGTAGACTGTTTCTGGCTCTTACTAACATGACAGCCTCCGATCCTGCCTTGGAAACCCTGGTGGCATAGTGGGTTAAGTACCACATTTGCTAACCAGAAGGTTAGCAGTTCAAATCCACCAGGCGCTCCTTGGAAACTCTGTGGGGCAGTTCTACTCTGACATCTAGGGTCACTGTGAGTTGGACCCGACTCAGTGGCAATGGGTTTAATCCTACATCATAGAGGACTTTCAACATCTAAGAGAAATACATCCAATCTCACTACTGAGGACAATGAGACAATCCTGGGAATCATGGGCTAGCCAAGTTTGCACACATTTTGGGTTTAGAGATTTAGGGTGATGGTTTCATAGGTTGTCTCAGTTAATTATCCTAATATAGCGTGCCTAGTGCTTCTGTTCTGCTTCCTAGTTCATCAAGTTGTGCCTTGGATCTTAAAAACTTGCAAGTGACCATCCAAGACACAAAAACTGGTCTCTGTTTGCCTGGAGAAACAGAGGAAGAGGAGGAAGTGGGTTGTGTGGCTGATGCCTCCAAACGACTGCCTTCTTTGTCATGAGACCAGAAGAACTGGATAGTGCCAGCTACCATTACTGAACCTTTTGAATGAAGCATCTGTAGAAGAATCTTGATCAAAAGGGGGAAAATGTAGAACAGAATTTCAAGTTCCATGGACTCCAGGCTTCCCGGTGCCACAAAGGTTGGATGAACTCCTGAAACTTTTGCCGTGAAATAATCTTTAAACTGTTAGCTTAAAGTATCCCCTAAAGTTTTGTTAAGACTTAACAGTTATTTAGCTTAACTCGTTAAAAAAAAAATTGTCTATCTTGAGCATTTTGTTCTTTCAAGAACTATATGGGGTCACATTGACAACAACGTCTGAGAAGATTAGATAGGATCCTCAGGGGGCAGTGAATTTGTGTTAAAGAGGGAGAAACAACTCAGAAAAGGAGGTGAGGATGGGCTGCACAGCTCAGAGTGTCCTCACTGTCTCTGAGCTGTACACGTAGAAATGATCGACCCGGTGTGTGTTTTGTTGTGTGTATCCTCAACAGCAGTAACAAAATAAATTTTTAAAAATTCGATCTTGGTCATCTAGTGCTGCAATAACAAATACTGGAAGTGGATGACTTTAACAAAGGAAGTTTATTCTCTCACTCTAGGAGGCTAGAAATCCAAAATCAGAACATCAGCTGCAAGAGAGGTGGTTCTCTCTGTGGCTCTGCAGGAAGGGCCTCATCCTCTGTCTCCCTCTGGCTGAGGACCTCCTGTGCACAGGAGCCCCATGTCTGAAGGATGCCCGCTGCTCCTGGCATAACATATTACTAATCTGCATGCTTTTAAGATGTCACGAAGTGTCCATGGCAGAATGGGCGTGAAATACTTTTTGGACAGGATACCTAAATGTTGTTCTCCTGCACCTCCTTTTCTCCCAGTCTGCAAGTGTGTTTCTTTGTCTCTCTGTCTCCTATACAGACTGTATGGGATGTTAGTATGTTAGAAGATACTTGCTGATTCGGCATGCAAAGTTTATTGCTTGAAGGCGGCATCGCGAGAGCGGCCTTATGAGTGATCAAGCATTTAGACCAGGGCTCCCCAGTCTTTGGCCATTCATGTATTATTATTGGGGTGCTTTGAGTTGTAACAGCAACTGCAAAGATGTCTTACTTAAACAGGAAGGAAATACAGTATGTCAAAGGCACAAAGCCCAGAGGTGGGGGATTCCCAGGCCAACTGACACTGTGACGCAGCACCACCCGCACGGCCAGGCTGTTTGTGTCTCCCCAACACCATCCTATGTGCTGGCTTTTTCCTAACCCACAGTATTTCCAAGGAGTGGAGAGAAGATTTGAACTGCTGCCCTTTTGGTTAGCAGTTGAGCTCTTAACCGCTGCATCATCGGGGCTCAGCAGACATTAAAATCAACACATCGTAATAGAAACGCAAGCTATCTGTGGACCATTTGGGAATCGCTGGATTTAAGCCCAACTTCCCAGCCCGCACCTTGTGCTGAATCGTGCCCTGTAATCTTTGGATGGAATGAATCCTGTGTTTTTTTATGGACACGAGAGACGAGTCGGACAGCTGTGACTCTGCCACCGAGTTGGTGTTTTTCCTTAATTGCCGGGGATGTATATTAGGGTTTGCCTTTTTAAAATTTCATGACTCAATAGACAGAGTCATGAAGCTGTTTTTAGGGCTGCGGCCAGCTGACATTTCCCTCGGTGGCGCAGAATTGAAGTCAAGAGTGGCGAATGGGCTAAATGCCGGCAGTGGAGGAGACAGCCATCGACTGCTTGGCTCTGGTTAAGTTTCTGTGCTGTGAGCACCTTGGGCTGCACCCCGTGGCTCCCCACCGACATGAGGCTGGCTCCCTGAATACTGTGTGGGTTTGTGCACTCGGGAGGCCTTCAGTGTGGAGCCCGATTTATTGAAAGTCATAAATGTATTATTGGATTACCCCTCGGTCATGCTTCTCAGTAATTTATGGCCTGGAGCCTGGTTTCAGGTCTCTAATGAGCTCCGCTGTCCTCGCAGCAGGGACAGTCTTGCCTTAATTAGTGTTGAATCTTCCGGGTTAGTTTTCTTCTGCGGTGGGTTAGCATTGCGCTGCGGCTGCTGCCAGGACGCACTGACTAGAGGGCGCTGGGTTTGGTTTGGGGTTGGGCCTGGGGAACAGACAGTAGTCAGTATAGCTCGGCTGATAACCAAAGTGTCCGCAGTTCAAGTCCACCAGTCACTCCTTGGAAACCCAGTGGGGGCAGTTCTGCCCTGTCCTGATAGTCAGTGTGAGTCAGAATTGACTTGACTGCAGTGGGTTTGGGTTTTTGTAGGGGGAGAGGGTGCTATCATAACATGATGAAATCGCTCTGAACTTGAAGGTTGGACTTAAATTCTTAGCTCCTATTGGGAATTGAATTGTGTCTCTGCAAAAGGGTAAGCCCTAAGCCATCTACCTGTGGGTGTAAACCCACTGGGGAGTAAGGTGTTCACTTTTATGTTAATGACACCCTATCTGGCTGGGTATGTTTTAAACTAATCCCTGCTGAGATCCAGTAAAGCCTGTGAAAGCCGGAACCCTTGTAAGTCAGAAACCTGTCAGAGAAGGAAGATGCAGATACTTGCCGCTAAAACGGGTGATGAAAAACCCGCTACTTTCCAGTTGATTCTGACTCATAGTGACCCTGTGGATGAGCCATACAGTAAGTCATAAGCTGCAGCCTGTCAGAGGCGGAAAACTCAGGAGATTAGGGAAAAATGCAGTCCCTGTGAGTGTGGTTCTCCCACGTCTCACTGCTTACAAAGAGCAGTGGAGGAGAGACTGCATGTTGACTGCTATGAAAGAGCCGGTTCCACACAAAGAGGAAGCTGAAATTGGGGGTCCATCAATGGAGAGAGCCAAGGAACCGAGGAACAGGAGCAGAGAAGAGACGCGGACCCTCCGCCAGGACCAACAGAGACAAAGCCTCCCCATGGAGCTGGTACCCTGAAGTCAGCCTCCTAGCCTCCCAGCTCCAGGGGAACCCTTTTCTGTCCCTTGCAGGCACCCGCTGGCATTCCTTCTGTTACAGCAACACCAGGCACCTAAGACAGCTCTGCTCCCAATGGGAACAGCCGTGTTTCTCGGTGGGCAGGAGCTTTTTGTTGTTTTTTTTTTCCCGGATTCTGAACTTTTTCCTTCTGACGCTCACATGATTCTAAATGAAAATGCTCTGAGTAAAATGATTTGTTTTCATTTAAAGACATAATCCTCTACCCAGAGCCTGACCAAATAAATCGGTTACAGAGACCCCAGGCATTGAAGACAAATGCTGAGCCCCTGCTCCAGTGGCCTGGGGTTCACGGCTGAAACACTGCTGAGGCCTAAATAGAGGGATGGAAGTTCAACAACATGTGTATTTTCCCACGATGGCGACTTCAGCATCAAATCTGTAGGAGAATCCTGCCCCCGCTACTCCACTTTGGGGTCCCTGTGTTAGTTGTACTCAGGGCCATTACCAGTGAGGTCATCTGACGCTGCTCTAGCCGTGAACAAAGCTTTAAAGGCTACAGAGCGTTTCGTATTTTCCAACCCTATTTTATCCTCTCAGCAACCCTGGGAGACGCATCTCCCTTTCTGCCCAAAACAAGGGTTCAGAAAGTTATTTTAAGATGACGTGACTTTCACTCCTCATTCTCAGCTCGGCTGGACTCACCCTTGAGTCTGTGGTCACAGCCAGGTCAGCCACGGGCTAGTGGTTGAAGGGTGACCGTAGCCAAGAAGGAGCTCCCTGGGGTCTATCATCTGCTAGCAGGTCCCCTGAGGCTTGTTCACGTGGCCACTCAGCAGGATTCAAGGGGGAGATGCGTGCAAAGGCAAACTCAGAACGAGCTGGCCGAGTGCCACTCCACACGTGTTCCATTGGCCAGCACCATACGTGTTGTCAGTGTGTGCTCTTGGGTCTGTTCCAGCTCATATCAACCCTAAGTAGAACTGTTCCGTAGGGTTTTTCTTTTCTGGGCTGGGATATTGATAGGCACGGTCTCATAGTCTTTCTCCCATGGAGCTGCTGGCTGGGTTTGAACGGCCAGCCTTTCAGTTCACGGCTCAGCACCAGTGGGCCACCAGGACTCTTCACCGTGTGCACTGGGGTAAACACATCCCTCTGCAGCCACTTTGGGTTCCCTTGCGGCCCCGAGAGCTCTGCAGGTCCATCTGGTGCCTCCAGGTCCTGCTGGACCGACCCAGCCCACAGCGGCCAGATACACAAATGGAACAGAAGGCTGCCTTGTCCTGGCCACCTTGGTGACCACTGGTGTGCTTGGGTCCACTGGGGACCGCCGTCCAGCCTGGGGTCCATCCTGTAGCACTGTATTGGACAGTGTTTTGTTAGGGTCTGTGGGGTTTTTGTTGATTTTGGAAGCAGGTGGTCAGACCTGCCTTCCTGGTCTGCCCTCATTGGGGTGCTGTCCTCGAACTGCCCACCCTGGGTGGCCCTGCTGGCATGTCAAGTACCAGCAGCATAGTTTCCAGCCTGACGGGAGCACGCAGGCCACCAGGTGCCACAGACTGGAGGACGGATGGTGGATATTAGCGTGTTTTCTTCTATTGCCCTGGAAGGCCTTGAATCCCGAGTTTGCCGTCAAGCCTGAGAACTGAATCAGTCCTCTAAACTTGCAGCCTCCATTCAGCGTCTGATGACGATGGCTCTGCAGCTCTGTGTTGTGGCTTTGTGGCCCTTCTTTCTCTTTTTTCCCACTCAAAATTAAATTATCTGGAATGACGAAACCACAGCTGTGACACAGTGGGCATAGATGGCATTTAACCATCATTATCTGACGCGCTAATGGAAGAACAGGCTGATGATTAAAGCCGAGACCTGCCAGTGGGGTTCCCAGGAACTGCCGTTCACAAACCGCCTGTTTTATGAAGACCCCTAAATCTATTACTTGATATTTTCGGAGAAAATGTGACACCAGCTTCATTTGCGTCTGGATTTCTGAAGACCTGCTGACCATTGGCAGCATCCCCGGTTTGATGGGGACGGCCTGGGGTCTGGCCATAAGGACAGTGCCCTGGGCTGATCGCAGCCTAGTGACGCTGATGATCCGCTGTGACACTTGTGTTAGAGATTATCTCAAGGACTCAGTTACCTGTTTCCAGGGTTTGCTTGGGGCAGGCGGATAGTGGGTCTTACCGTGTTTTTGCCTCTTGCCCTGAGATTCAGATGTTCTGAGTCTCTCATCACGTGCAGTTACCGCAGCCTGCCTGCGCCAGAGGCCAGCTGATGGTCCTTTGTTTGACACCATTGTCCAGGCAGGCCCTTTTTCCCTGAGAAAAACGTCCATCCTATTGACTTCCCCTGGAAAATCTCCAGAAGTAAAAACTTCAGCTTGGAACACAAATTTTGCCCCTGGAAAGAACCTGTAACATATAATTTTGGGGGGTTATGGGGTTTTTTTGTGTGTGTGTGTATGATGTTATCTTTAGAAAGGCTAAAGGGAATGATGATAATTGTCTGAGATGTAATATTTGTGTGGCAGTGGGATGACTGTGGCAGGCATCTATCAGTGGTTTATAGTATTCTGTTGTTTTTTTTTCTTAAATTGTGATTTAGGTGAAAGTTTACAGCTCCAGTTAATTTCTCATTCAAACATTTATACACATGTTGTTTGGGGACATAGGTTGCAGCCCTACAACGTGACGGTACACTCCCTGCTCCCACCCCTGGTTCCTGTGTGCATTTGTCCAGTTCCTGTCCCTTCCTGCCTTCTCCTCCTGCTTTTTGGACAAGAGCTGCCCCGTGGGTCTCGTGTGTTTGATTGAACCAGGAAGCATGTTCCTAATGCGTGTTGTTTTTTGTTTTAGAAGCTTGTTTAATCTTCGTTGGAGAAGTGGGCTTCAGGAGTGGCTTTGGTTCGGGGTCCACAGAGTGTAGTTTCAGGGCTTTCTCCAGGTTTGGTCAGACTAGCACATTCCTCCTTTCTGTTCTATACATGTCATATCTTAACAATCTCCTGTCCCCTCCACTCCACTCTCTCCACTCCCCTCTAGTAAGAGGCTGGTAGGATTACATCCTATAGATGCATAGAACCATAAACTGCACACATGATATATTCACTCTGTGTCCCCAAGTCCACTCCATTCCTGACTGAAGAGTTGACCTCAGTAATGATTTATGATCAGGGGCAACATCAGGTCTAGGGGCCATGCTCCCAGCAGAACCCCGAGGTCTTCATCATCAGTTGCGGTCTTTTAGTGGAGTTCTCAGGGTGCAACCCTTTTTCTCTCATATTTCACTCCAGTTTTATCTGTGTTGTGACATGTTTTGTGGGTTCATCATTGCCTAGTAGTCCATTTTGTGTGTTAACATATTTCTTGCGCATTCCTCTGTTGGGGGGCACTTAGTTTTTTTCCATTTGGTTGCCAAGGTGAATAATGACACATTGTGTATGTGTCTGTTCATGCAAAGGCTCTTATTCCTCTAGGATGTATTCCTGGGAGTGGAGTTGCTGGGTCATATGGTATTTCTATTTCTAGCTTTTTTAAGGAAGCACCATGTTGTTTTCCAAAGTGGTTGTACCATTTTACATTCGCAGCAGCAATGCCTAAGAATTCCAATCTCTCTGCAGACCTGATCTCTAAAATCTACAAGATACTGTATCACCTTAACAACAAAAAAATAAATAATCCAATTTAAAAATGGGCAAAGGATATGAACAGGTACTTCAGCAAAGAAGAGCTTCAGGTGGCGAACAGATACGTGAGGAAGTGCTCGTGATTGCGAACCATTCGAGAAGGGCAGATCCCTGCTACACTGAGACACCGTTGGCATGTTCCGGTTTTTAAAGCCTTAGAAAAAGAGATATAAAAAGAAGAGGTCTTTGTCAGCACCCACTGAAGCCCCGATTTCCCATCTGCCAAATGGACTAGTGCTAAGGTTTTGGTGGGGAGAATAAATGAGTCAACGAGAGCTCCACCAAACTGAATTACCTTCAGAGACAGGAGAGGGGCTGTGTTTGTTTCTCCTTCCATGCCTCTGCCTACCTCCAAATAAAGAATCTCGCCGATAGGTTGACCACCCGTCTGTCCGTGTGTCGTGCCATGGTGGCCTGCATGTTGCTGTGAGTCTGGAAGCTGGGCCACCAGAATTTCATGTAACAGCAGGACACCCTGCTGGTTTAGGAGAGTTTCCAGACTTAGACCAGGAAGAAGGGCCTGGCAATGGATTTCCAGAAATCAGCCACACAGCAGAGTATGGATTCTAACAGAATACGAGGTCCGACAATTAGATTCACAAATTCGTCCTGGAGAAAGTGCTCCAGACGTCATTGCTGAATGTCACTTTGGTCACTTTTGAAGTCCTCCCCTTGAGAAGCTGTGCACTGACGTCAGCAGCTACACCTAGTCCACCCTTCAGGGCAATTTTGGAACTCTTTTTCTGGAATGGCCATCAGAGCTGTCGTCATAATTACCCTTGATGTCCTGACTGTCTTCCAAATCTCTTCTTTCAATATTTCCTTTATCTTCAGGTAGAGAAAAAAGTCATCAGAGGCCAGATCAGGTGAGTAGGGAGGGTGTTCCAATAGAGTTATTTGTTTACTGGCTAAAAACTCCCTCCCAGACAACTACACAGTTAAGCTTATGAACTTGCTGTCGTGCCACCACGTGCAATGCCCATTCCAGGAAGAGTTCCAAAATTGCTTTGAAGGGTGGACTGGGTGCTGGCGTTGGCTCATAGCTTCCCAAGGTGGGTAGTTCGAAGGTGACCGTAGTGATCTTCAGCAATGAGGCATGCGGCACTTGGAACAATTAAGTTCTCAGACTTAAGTGTTGGCCCTCGTATTGTCAACTAACGAGCAATCGTGAAAGTGGCACAGGACCAGGCAGTGTTTTGTTCTGTCACACCTGAGGCGACCGTCAGTGAGCGCTGACTGGATGATAGTTAGTGCCAGCAGCAGTGGGTATGAGGAGAGGGCAGCTGTCAGGAGAGGGTGGCTCTGTTCCGGTCTGTTGGGTAAGCTCTTGGGCTGCAAACAAAGCCATCAGGCCGGACGCAGTATGCAGAAAGGACGCAGGTGTTTGAATTGAGGAGAAAGCTGCAGAAGTTGGCTTACTGTGACAGGGACGGAGGGAAAGAGCCACTTGAGTCTTTCACCACTGTGAGGATGGATGACCTCCTCCTTTCCTGCATCCTTGCTGCTCAGAGTCGCTGGGAAGAGAGCCCAGGGGACCATGGTAAGGTCACACACTCATCACCACTTATATGGTACCCAGCGATGTGTCCCCCTCAGCTGGCTCTGTGGCTCGACCCTTCCCCTTTGCCTGGACAGAGCAGGGAAGGTAGAAGGTCTGCCCCCACTCAAAATCAGGGTGCCTTGTCAGGGCCAGAGAAGGGCTGCTGAGTTGCCTGAAGGTACAAATACTCCAGCTGTAGCCAGTCTGTCTTAGAAATCCAGGCATGTTTGAGTAAGAATGTTAGAAATCCAGGCATGTTTGAGTAAGAATGTTCACAATTGTCTGCACATAGAACCCTAAGCTCCAGCTGTCTGGAATTGAAGGGGGGAAGAAAAGAAGGCGAAGCTATCAAGAGCTTCTAGTTTAATGTATGTTATTACATCTCACAATTGTTTTGCGGGAGAAATTTCTATCAGGTGCCATGAAAATGAGGCCAGATATTTTCATAATCTCCTGTGACCCGAATGTATTATGAATTCTTTCATCCAGCTTTAATATAACTCTAAATTATTCCTCAATGTCTGTTAATAATTAAGGAAAGCAAAACCTGTATTATCTCTTAATGGTACTTTAACTTTTTCACCTCTTTTTGGAATAAATGTGACCTGTACCTCCCGTCAGGAGCCTGGTGGCACTGTGGTTAAATGCACAGCCGCTCATCGGGAGGCCGGCAGTTTGAATCCAGCAGCTGCCGATTGGAAGAACGAGGTGACAGTCTGCCTCTGTAAAGACCTACGGCCTTAGAAGCTCTGTGGGGCAGTTCTACTCTGTCCCTTTGGGTGGCTGTGAGTCAGAACCGACTCAGTGGTGAGGGGTTCGATTTGGGGTGCCTTTCTCCCTACGCCAGTGTTCCGTAGAACTCTGGGCTGCACTCTTCCATGAACTTCATGCCCTTGGTGGATAAGTCCTCTGTCACACTGGAATGGGACCCCACCCCTAGCATTTTAACTCCCTGTGGTCTTTGCTTGGGTCCCTGGGTGGTGCAAGCAGTTCGCAGTTAGGTGCTAGCCAAACGGTTGGAGGTTAGACTCTGCCCAAGGTACCTCAGAAGAGAGGCCTGGCAATCTCCGTGTGAAGAATCAGCTACTGGAAACCCTACAGCACCCCAGGCTCAAGAGGCAGTCACATGACCCCAGCCCGGCCAATGAGTGTGGCATATCCCACAGGAGTCCGTGATTGGCTCGGGGGCGAGCAGGTCCTTACAGAGGACCCTTCAAAGGCAGGAGACTTGTTTAGGGACTTGAGCTGCTGTAATGAGGAGAAAGATGATTTCTTGGCACAGAATGTGACGGGGGTGCGGGTCATTTGACGTCAGTGTCTTTGGATGGGGCTGCCCTTCAGCAAGCATCCGCTGAGCATGCTGCTGATCGGATGGTTAGAGGTTCCAGCCCGCCCAGAGGCCCCTCAAAAGAAGGTCCTGTCAACCCACTGCTGAGAAACTAGCTACTCAGGATGCCATGCAGCACAGATCGACTCTAACGCAGGTCGGGCCACCAGGAGATGAATTGCTGGCAGAGGGCTGGTTCAGGGGCGTCTGTGGAGGAGGGCAGGGAGTCCTGTCTGTTTCTTCTGGAGTATTCCATGTGGGTCTCTGATGACAGAAGGCCCCAGGGACACGGGAGGAGGAAGGTCAATGTTCTCACCCAAGCAACACAGCCATCCTTTGGGAATCCCCGTGGTGCCCCATCCTGCGCTGGTCTGAGGCCAGAGATGGAGAAAGGGACTGGAGAAAGGGCTGTGCTCAGGGTTGGAGAGCGGTGGCTTCAGAAGGAGAACCAGAAACAGAGAAAGGTTGGGTCAAGTCTTGTGGTTTTGCTCTGTTTTTTTAAAACTTTGTTGTGGTGAAAATGTACCCAGCCAAAGATACAAGTCTCAACAGCTTCTTCATGTACATCCAGTGCTGCTGACTGTGTTCTTCAAGCGATGCTACATTCTTGCTGTCTTTTTCCAGGTCGTTCCACCACCATTCATCAGAAACCCACCCTGGAGCTTCCCATTAGGCTTTTGTTGCCATAACGTAGATGATTCTTGAAAAGAGGACAATGCTGAAAGCAAGTGTACTTTACCAACCAAAGCAAACTCACTGCCGTGGAGTCAATGCCAACTCATAGCAGCCCTACAAGACAGAGCAGAACTGCCCCATAGAGTTTCCAAGGAGCGACTGGTGGATCAGAACTGCTGACCTTTTGGTGAGCAGACATAGCTCTTAACCACCACACCGCCAGGGTTTCCTGTACATCACTAGTTAAGGTAATTTTTTGGTTCAAAGAAGGCTTTGGGAGGTAGGTAGGTCTAGCTTAAGGTTTAAAGTTTAAACGTATCTCAGGGTATTAGTTTTAGGGGCTCGTCCAGCCTCAGTGCTTCCAGAAAGTCTCAATTCAAGTGAGAATTTGGAATTCTGTTCTGAATTCCCCCTCCCCTTTGATGGTCTATCCTTCTGGAATCTTCTTCCTCTTCCTCTGCCTCTTTTTTTAAAAAAAAATGCAAGAAACTGATGAAACTGGTGTATTTCTTAAAGTTATTTACATTTGTAACCTTCTTTATAGGTACAAGTCAGAGGACTTAGTTATACTTACTTGTAAAGTTGACGTGAACAACTTAGGGACATTAGTTATATTCACCTGTACAACTCAAGGACATTAGCTGTAGTCACATGTACAATTCACATGTGCAACTCGGACGTTAGTTATAGTCACACGTATGACTCACATGTGCAGCTCAGGGACATTGGCTATATTCACAGGAACGACTCAGGGACATTAGTGATAGTCATCACGTTGTCCAGCCGTGACCGTGACGTGTACCCAGATTTTCCCATCACCCTAATGAGAAGCTCAGCATCCTGGGGGTCTTCCTTTGTGAACTTGAAATTACTGACACACTGCACGTCTCCATGTGTGCATGCATGCTCACACATACATACCCTCCCCCACTTGCGTGTTTTCTGAGGATGAAGATACATGCTATTATAGATAATAAAAGTGTGACTGACCCACAGAGCTGATCAGTGGGACCCAGACCACAGTGGGAGGGGTGAAGGGCTCCGGCTTCCTCCTCCACTCCCCCCTCATTTCCCTGTAGCTGCAAACCTCTGCCCCAAACTCTGACGCTGTCTGGTCCCCGCCGTAGCCTAGCCGTGCCTCGTTAACTCAGCCGCGCCCCATCCAGCTTTCGCAGGCCCCGTCTCCCCTCTCCCATTGTTTTCTTCCTGTGACTTACTGTGGTTCACAAAACGTGAAATAGCACCTGCCCAGTGGGCTAGGTGGTGGGCCGTCTGTCCCATTTAGCATCTGCCGCAGGACTTGATACTGAAGCCACTGGGAAAACGGCACAAGGGGGACCGGAGGAAGGGCTGCCGTCTCTCCCTCTGGATTCTCCGCTTTCATTACTTAAAGGAGAAAAGTCCAGAGATGTTGTCATGGAGACAGGGTCAGCCCCAAATGCTGATCAAGTGAATGAAGTTTGCCCGGAGGTGAGTTTCACTCATCCACGGTATGTCCAGAATAGTGATTCTGTTCCCTGTGTCCTTTGGGGCTGGGATGCAGCGGCCCAGTCTGGACAAGGCTCGCTCAGCCCGAGCTCACCGCTGTGCTGTCCTCATCCCCCCAGCTGCCAGCTCAGGCCCGCCTCTCCACCAGAGCCAGCGAGCCTGCTGCCTTTCTCTGACAACCCTAGATGCATTAATGCTCTCAGTTTTTCCTAGCCACTTAGAGAGAGGAGCCGTGGTAGAGCAGTGGTTAGGGGTTCAGGCTGCTATCCAAAAGGTTGACAGTTCGAATCCACCATCTGCTGCATCCCCTAAGGTTTACTACGAGTCAGAAGGGACTCTTGGCCACAAGATGTGTTTTAAAAAAATTTATTGTGATTAAGTGCAAGTTACAGTGCAAGTGAATTTTCCGTCTACAACCCTGAGCACTCTCCTCTCTTCAGCTCTGTCCACTCTCCCCACCCTGTGACATCCAGTATCCAGTCAAGCAGCACTGGTCCTCTCCTCTCCACCCTCTCCTCTCCCCTTCACCCTCTTCTCTCTCCTCCAGAAGGAAACCAGGCAGACAGCTTCACAGAGATATTAAGCCATAAAGTACACACACCCCAGCTGCATCCCTGTGTCCCCAAGTCTTGTCTTTGCCTGAAGTGTTGGCTTCAGTAGTGGTCTGAGCTCTGGGCTAGCAACAAGTCCAGGGGCCATGTTCTCATGGGACCCTCCAGGCTGCTGGGCCATCAAATCTGGTCTTTTAGTAGAGTTCTCGATCTGCACTCCTCTTATTCTTGTTTGTGTCAGGGACTCTACACGGTGTCCCCTGTCAAGACTGTCTTTGGTGATAGCTGGGCACCATCTAGTTCTTCTCGTCTCCTGTTAATGTAGTCTACCAGTCACATGGCTTCATCTGTCTCCTGGGCTTGGGTTTCTGCAGAGTGGTTTTCCTGATGGCAGTTCCCTGTACTCTGCAGGGGTGACTGTCAGCCTTGGTAGCTGATTCCTGTGGCATCATTCTATGTCTGGCACAACCTGAATTCACCGGGACTCAGAGTTGCCATGGAGAGAAATGCCCCATTAAAGTGGCTATAAAAGGAGCTTATTGGCTGATAGTTCACAAAGTTTACCGCAGGGGTGGCCTTCAGGCACAGCTGGCTCCAGGTGCCTAGATGATACTATTGCACACCTTCCACCCTTCTCTTGGGCTTGCGTGTTTCCTTGTTGGGTGGCCTTCCATCACAGGCAGGCTCTCCCAAGAGGGCTGAAGACAGCTACCTACTGTACTGGGCTTGCCTCCTACACACCTGGGCTGAGGAGGAACGTCTTTCCCCTTGTATGTATTCTTCCTCAATGGAGGCACTGCTCAGGCTGCACCTGCAGCCTCCTTGGCAGGCCTCACTGGCCTCTGCAGAAGGAAGAGGAGCTTAACGAGACCACAGGGGGAGAGCAGAGAAAGCCAAGCCCAAGACTCTGCCTGCAGAGAGGGTATCTTTTCTTCTGTGTGGGCTATCAGGGCAGGCACCACACTCTGGGGACATGGTTCAGCCCAGTGGGGGACATCAAGCAAACCTTTGGTCACTGACCCCTAGGCCACGTTTTACGAGTCCTTGTCAGTAATGAGTGTCAGTTACCATCATGTGAGTCCCTGCTCGCGGTGATGCCCTGCACAGCGGAACAAAGCCCTGCCTGGTCCTGCACCTCCTCCACAGTCGTTGGTATTTCTGGCACCTTCCAACCACAGGGCTCGTCTTCTAGGGCTGGACCAGACAGCGTTCAGTTGTGACCCCTAGGATTTTCAGAAGTGGGTCACCAGGCCTTTCTTCCTGGTCTTTTCCGGTCTGGGAGCTCTGCTGAAGCCACCGTGGGTGACATGCAGGTTGCCCAGTTTCCAGCATCACAGCAACATGGAGGTTGTAAGGCATGACACTGTCAGACGCTGGCCCACCACCTTCTGTACCCATAGTGTCCTACAATTTCATCACAGCCACAGGGAGCTCTCACAGAATCTTAGTGACTTGTCTGAGGCCTCCTGTGACATTAAGTGGCAATTCAGCACCCACACTGTCCCTCCTTGTCCTACGTTCCTGTCCACTCTGCCAGCAGCCTCCCGAGGTCAACCCAGAGACTGAGAAGCAGTTAGAACTCTCCTCAGAAGCCAGACTACCCAGTTACCACGCTGGACCCTTTTCTTCATCAAACAGTGAGCATGTGTGTCCTGCCCAGAAGCAGGACAGGGGGTTTACTGGGCCAGTCAGAAGTGCTTCCCTCCGTAGGACCAAGGGTTTGTTTTCACCATGATTAGCTTAGATCAGAAGGAGCCCTGGTGGTACAGTGTTTAAGCGCTCCATTGCTAACTGAAAGGTCAGTGGTTCAAACCCACCGGCTGCTCCGTGGGAGACAGATGTGACCGTCTGCTTCTAAGTGGTGATTGTGCATAGCTGTGGCGACCTTACTGGGCAGTTCCGCTCTGCCCTGTAGGGTTGCTGTTAGTGTAAAGCTGACTCCACAGCACACCCCAATAGCACCTTATACCAGGTCGGGCCAGCACCCAGGATGCTGGCGGGAACCTGCCGAGGAGTCCCTAACTGGTTAAACTAGCCTTCCATGAGGTGACTTCACAGTACCAATGCTCTGGGCAGAATTGTGGCCAAACCTGGCTTGCAGGACAAGCAGGCTTATGACAGAGAGGACAAAGACACGTCCGAGTGCCAGGGGATTAATTTATTTTGGTATGTGTTTCCCCGAGGAGAATCTGTAGGCTCAAACAGAGAAAAACGGCTCGCCCCCGTGTTTGGGGCTAGTTGTTCTCTGCTTACGGCCGGTTGTCTGAGAAGTTGATTAAATCCATCACTCACAGCTGAGAAGAAAGGGTGGGAAACCCTAGAAATTGTTAAGGTCCCCGGGAGACACTTGAACTTGGAATCTACTTAATAGCTCTTGGCACAGAAAGCAAACAAGAGTCTCTGAGAGATCAAAGAACTTTTATCTCACTCAGAGGAGAAATCTGTTACTCGAATCACTCATTGTCTGAGCCAAAAATATCCCTGGAGTGAGAAAAGACGGGAGAAATGTGTTGTCCATTTGTGTCGTTATTGCAGACCTGTGTGTTGGCTTCTCGGACGATTTCTGAGCTTTATAAGCTGTCAGTTTTTTATTTTCTTATTTTTTAAATTGGTGGAAGCATGACTTAGTAGCTGACTCCAGCACCCTGCCTTTGGAATGGTTCAATTCTGAGTGCGTCCCTGGCAGACAGCAGACTCGTTCTGGAACTCTTGCTTGAGAACCCTCACTGTGCTGCCTCTGCGGGGGATTCTTGTTTATAAGACAGCTTGTGAAGCTTACTTTCTAGGTGTGGGATTGTGGGGTACCTAAAAACCAAACACAACCCCCTGCTGCCTCGTAGCAACCCTCTAGGCGGAGGAGAACTGCCCCCTAGAGTTTCCAAGGAGCATCTGGTGGATTCGAACTGCCAGGGTTCATTGTAAGGACAGGCAGGCAGTAAACAAGGAAACAGATGAGGATTTATTTTCAGGCGTGTGATGGCTGGTCTGCTGTATCAGCTTGGCCAGGCTGTAATACTCCTTGACTGAATCAAACCCTAGTCTAGGAGTAGCTGTCAAGGTCTTCTGTCCTGTGGTCAGTGTGTGCCATCAGCTTTCTGTGAGTGAAGGAGAGGGCCCTGACAGTGTGGCTGGACATCACGCAATCAAGCAAAGCCTTTAAGAGAAAAAAGGGGGTGCCCTGGAGGGGACATTCTGCCTCAAGGCTGCAGTAGCAGCTTCTTCCTGAGAGCTCCCAGACGCCTAGCCCGCCTCACAGGTTTCCTGCTTGCTGTGCCCACGATGGTGTGAGCCAGTTCTTTGAACTAAATCACACACACACAGAGAGAGACTAGTGGTTGTCTGTCCCCGTCTCACCTCCAGCTGTAAAACCACTGCCCAAGCTTTCCTCTTCCTGCTGGTTCCCAGTTTTCCCTTTTCCAGTAGACTTCCTTGGGGGTTGTGTTTCACTCTGGAGCCATGATTTTTCTGTTCCGGGAGTCGGGGGGCACAGCAGGGCCCACCTGCAGAGCTGGACCGAGCTGGGGCTGGAACCCTATACCAGGCAGAGGGGCCGACTTCGCAGTCTTTGGAGGAAGCTGGGCTTTGCGCCGCCGCGTGCCGCCAGCGCAGACGACCGAGGCGCCCGTGACCGGGAAGTGTCCCGGAGGCTGTGATGTGGGGAACGCAGCCCCACTTCTGCCTAGTGATGCTGAACCGCTTTTCCTTGGCTTGCTTTCTCGTAAGTATTTTCAGTTTGGCATCATCTTGTTTTAATTTCTTGTTTGGTTATATGGTGATTTTGATCACAGGTGTGGTGGTGTCTTAATCATGATCCTCAGTCTGTGACACATTCTTTCCTTGCTTCATACGTCACTTGCTTGTCTTTATCCAAAAACCAGACCAATTGTCATTTCCAACGGATGGCCGTCCGTGAGTGTCACCATAGAGCCGCACTCCGTAGGGTTTTCAGAAGCAGATGGCCAGGGCGTTGTCTCCTAGGTGCCTCTGGGTGGATTCAGTCCCTAACCTTTCAGTTAGTGGCCAGGCACGTACTGGTTTTGCCACCCAGTTATTTTTTAATAATTTAATGTCGTTGGATGTCATCCCGTTAGTTCTGACTTGACCCTGTGCATGACAAAAGGAAACACCGCCCGGCCCCGCACCGTCCTCATCCTCACAATTGTTTCTGTGTGTCAGCCCCTCGTTGCGGCCGTGGCATCCAGGGTCTTCCTCTTTGTCACTGACCCTGGGCTCTGCCAAGTGTGATGTCCGTCTCCAGGGGCTGGTCTTCCGTAATAATACATCCAACATATGCACAACGAAGTCTCTCCAAGGAGCATTCCGGCTGGGTTTCTGCCAAGGCAGACTTGGTCCTTTTCTGGCCCTCCGTGGTATATAGTGTTCTATAAGTTACCCGCAAACCCATCACCCAAAACAAAAGGTGGAAACTTAACTGATAATTACCCATTTGAACCTGAATTTTTTGAATAGCTGTTAACCGTATGCACTTAAAAGGCAGTTGAATACTCCAAGGATTGATTTTGCCCGTCTGCTGAGTGACCACACCAGTTTGACACGTGTCTTCAGTCCCCACCTGGGAGTTTTTGTGCTCACAGGGTCTGTGTTTCTTTGTCGTCTTCCTGGTAGGTACTGTCTCCTCATCCCTTTTGACCTGCTCAGAGTGCACTTTGGGACTTGGGCTTTTCTAAGCAAAGCCATCTCCTTCCTTAACTGGTTTCCTTAAGGGACAAAAGCCAAGAGTGACCCGGGTAGCTGCGTGACTGTGTAAGAGAAAGAAGTGAGACCAGATGCTAGGCAGACTGGACTGCGGGCACACACCCCTGTGGAAGCTGGAAACCCCAACGAGGTGTTCTAAGCTCCAGACAAGGGCACCCAACGTTTGGGCCCCCCTTACAAAGCGCAGAGGGACAAGTGGGCCAACCAACGTTGTTGGGGAGTGGACCACCCACCCAGCAAACAAATGAAGGGTGCCTCAGTGGCCTGCAAGGAACGCTGATGCACTTTCTTTGTGAGCTGTCCCTCGGGGGGGCTAGAAAAGTTCTCTGGGGGAGAATTGCTGTTGCTGTCAGTGCTTTCTGGTCACTTCTGACTGACAGGGACCCTCTGTCCAAGAGAATGGAACACTGCCCGGTCCTGCTCTGTGTCCACAATCGTTGCCATGCACAAGCTCACTGTTGCAACTGCTCTGTCTGTCATCTCACTGTGAGTCTTCTTCTTTTTCAATGATGTCCTGCTTCCCCAAGCGTGATGTGCTGCTCTGGGGACGGAGCCCTCCTGACAACCTGTCCAAAATATGTAGCACACAGTCTTGCCATCTTTGCTTCCAAGGAGCACTGTGGTTGTCCTTCTTCTAAGACAGTGGGACAACTCGTGATACAGATGAGTGAAAAGTGTGGAGACTGCACAAGAGAGCAAATTCTGGCGGTGCCTGTTATGAATTCTCTGATCGTGGGCAAGACGACAAACATGCATATCAGAGACACCCTGGAATGGGGATATTTTGTGTTTTTGAGTTCATTTATACAAGTATTTATTGATGACCTACTAGGCATCAGGTTTGGGCTAGACTTTGAGGGCACAGGGAATAACACAGGCGTAGGCCCCACTCCGCGTGACTGAGAAATGAATGGAAGACAGAAGTTTGGAAAGAATATTGAACCTGACCTGTGTTTGAAAACACATTCTTAGAGGACTAATTTGAGTTTCCTCCTCTGCTTCATTGAACCACTAAGGAATCTTTCTCAGAAATGAAAAAAAAAAAAAATCCACAGCACTGTTTCTGAAGTCCCCAGGGAGCAGGTGCTTGGAAAGTTACCTCACCGGGATTTTTCTAGCATCGGAAATGTGACCCATCTATTGGCTAAGTGCCCGTTAGAAATTATGTTATGCGCTTACGTGATAAGTAAACATATACACTGCCCTCGAGGAGTGATTTGGCTTGGCAAAGGGTTTTGTCTAAGAACAGAGAGGGCCATTATGTGCTCTCGTGGTCTATGACATCAGTACAACTTTGAGAGTTAATGACATTCTTAATTACTGCTTTGTATTGAATTAGGAGAATATCATCCACAGCATAACTGAAACCCTGCTGAGATCACGTCTGTTGCCAGCTAATTACATGCCATTTTTTTTTACTAAACTAAATAAAAACCAGTATTTCATTTGTCTCAGCTCTTAATTAATTGACAGGAGAAACCTAATTGGAGTTTTTGTCAATAGAGGGGCTATTTCTCAGTGATCATTGGGTGATGAGTTGAAGTTCTTCGCTGCTCTGTGGGAGGCAGAGTTGTCTGCTGGGGAGAGGGCTGGATTAGGAGCCGAAAGTTGTGGGTGTCAGTCCTGTTAGAGTCACTTTCTGCTGTGACTCAGGACATGCCACTTCTCCTGTAGGGTCTAAGGGTCTTCATCTCAAAAAGGAGGGCTGGGTGGGTCTTAAAAGCCTGTGTTTAACTCAGCTACTCCACACTTGTAACTTAAGGTCAGATGCCTAGTTTAGGGAGGGTAGATTTAGGGGAGGTAGGTTTAGGGAGGGTAGCTGTTACTTTGATGACTCGTGACCCCAGCCATGCTCTTTGCAATCCCCTTATCCATGTAAAATCCTCACAGCTGGATCAATAAAAAACACTATGATGAATGGAAAAAAGATGGACCTTGTCAAGGGTTTCATTCTACTTGGGTCCACGACTGACGCCCATGGAAGGAGAGGTCAGGAAATCAAAAGACGCGTTGCATTGGGAAAATCTACTGCAAAAGACCTCTTTAAAGTGCTCAACAGCAAAGACGTCAACTTGAGGACCAAGGCGTGCCTCCCCCAAGACATGATGTTTTCAATCACCTCACGTGCATTCAAAAGCTGGACAATGAATAGAGAAGTCTGAAGAAGAACTGACACCTGTAAATTATGGTATTGGTGAAGAAAATTCCATATACCATGGACCACCAGAAGAACCAACACATCTGTTCTGGAAGAAGTACAACCAGAGTGCTCCTTGGAAGCCAAGACGGCGAGACTGCGTCTCACATGCTTTGGACGTGTTGCCAGGACGGATCCATCCCTGGAGAAGGACGTCATGCTCGGCAGAGTGGAGGGTCAGGGGAAAAGAGGAAGACGATTAACAATACGGGTTGACATGGTGGCCGCAACCACGGGCCCACGCGTGTGTAGCAAGCGCAGTGAGGACAGCACTCAGTGAGGACCGAGCAGCGCTCCTTTTGTGTGTGTGTGTGTGCTTAGCATTGCGGTGAGCTGGAACTAGCTCAGTGACGGCAAACAAGTACGACAACACACGCATGTGGAAACCGGACACTGGCAAAGGAAGACGGAAGAAGAACTGAAGCGCTGGAATTGTGGAGTTAGCAGAGACCACTGAAAATAACGGTGCATTGGTCACGGGCCAAAAGATTTTAGGATCTTGAGTTGCTACTCTTCTGTGTAATATAGGAACTCTAGGTTGTAAGCGACAGAAACTTGATGGCTAACTGGACAGGGAAGGGATTGCAGAAAAGACATTAGGGTAATCAGGATCAGCAAAAGTCAGACACCACAATACCCCCTCTTGTCTCATTAAGAGAGACGGGACAGTCCTCGAGGAGGGTCACTTATGGTGCGCATGCCTCCTGTGTCTCTTCTGTCCCTGCCTCACTCCCTGGAGGGTATCTGAGGGGCTTGGCTGGCTCCACGAGCTCCCTCTTGGCTTGGGGAGCATAGAGCTGTTCCCCTGGTGGTCCTGTCACCGCTCACACAATAAGGGAAAAGCTGTGTCGGTCAGGAGGAAGGGGACTGAATACTTGGTTGAAGGGACACAGTCTACCCCGGCTTGCACCGTGCAAGGTACTCACAGGCGTAATTAGCTCCTCGCTAATGTGCGGTGAACTGTTTCACACGTGTTTCCCTACATCCTTGCTGGGTGGGGGGCAGGTGAAACTGTGCCCTGTGGGTTGGTGGGACGGCACCGTGGCGCCCCTGCAGACCTTGCTTGTTGGGGAATCTGGCTCTGCTGGGAAGCCCCACGTGGCTGACCTCAGTCTCCTTCAGGGACAGACACAGGATGGTCTGTCTTCTGAAACAGCCCACTCTACGTGACGTTCACAGACCTTCCTAGATGCTAAAAGCGCAGTGTCCAGGGAAAAACTGTCAGCTTGCAAGTGTGGCCCTCGAGGATGTTAGAGAAGGAAAAAAGAGACCTTTCTTGAACCATCTTGCCTCATAGCCTAAAAAGATTCCACCTCAGCCCTCCAAAGTTAGGAGTCAGAAACCCTGTTTGTGTTTTCTCCTAAGTGTGTTTTTCTCGGATGAATTGCCTTTGTCATAAAATCAATTCATTTTATTTCACCAGTCAAGTTGCAATGAAATGTGAGATCAGGGGAGAATTCTTTTTGTTGTTGTTATTATTTTGTTTTCTTGCCTTTTGACTGTAGCCCAGTCTTCGTTTTGCGAAACTGTACGAGTGAGCGCTGTTGCTTACGTGTGGGGATGTCAGAGCGTGGCTTGTTCTCCTGTGACGAGTTGTCCCAGCCTCTTTAGGGTTTGCTTCTCTTTACTTTGTGAGTTTTGCTGATGCTCCTTTGAAATCCAGTTGATAACAAACACAACCAGAAGGTGGATGTGTGTCCCTACTTTATAAGAAAGGCATTTTAAATCAGTTTCCATAGAAGCAGAGGTGTTTAGTGGCAGAAAGCTCCCTTCCATGGGGGAGACCTGAGTTCGACTGCTGGCCAAGGCGCCACACCCACAGCCGCCACCCTCTGTCCGGTGGATTCTGGCCCAGTGCTGTGATTCCAACCAGCTTTTGGTGCAGCCTCTTGATTCAGACATACTAGGAAGAAAGGCCTGGCTACCTACTTCTGAAAATCCTACCAATCCCAAAGGCCCTATTCTCAGCTGATCACGGGAATGGCACAATCCAGGCAGGATTTTGTTCCCTTGTCTTGGGGTCACACGAGTTGGGAGCCAGCTCCACAGTGACTAACAACCCCACTATAACACAGCGGCAGACAACTGGTCCACCTTCCTCCAAATTCGGCACAAGGGGAAACTGCCTGCCTGGATGATGCCGGCCAACTGAGGTAACACACGGCTGCTCCACGGGCACAGCTCAGTCCCATCCTCCCATATACCTGCCTCTCCTAAGAGTCACCCTGGGGCTCTGGGGAAGACATCCGTGACTGGGTGAGATCAGAACCGAGAAACTGCCTCCAGAAGGTCCTTCACACGCCAGGCGTCACCTGTGATTGTAGTGTGCCCATGAGGCGACTCTGACCCATCGTGACCTCCTCTGACAGCGTGGACTGCCCCATAGGTTCCTAGGCTGTCATCGGTGTGGGGACAGGTGACCAGGTCTTCGCCTGGAGGAGCCTCTGGCGAGTTTGAACGTCCAGTCTCTCCTTCAGTGGCTGGGTGGGTGCTCAGCTGTCGTGCCATGTGGATTCCTGCACCAGCAGGTCCTATTTCATTGAAGGTTTGGTGCATTGATTATGTATAAATGCCCCATAATCCCTATCTCAACGGTCGTATTCCCTTTCAGGTTGCTTTCCGGTGCTGCAGGCAGCTGTCCTCACCTTGCTGCCTAAGGAGACATCCGTTTACCTGACAGGCAGGAGGACTGGGCTGGGATGTAAAATATGCAAGGTTATTATGTAAAATAATGCAAAAACCCACCCATTCAGTCAGCATAGATTTGTAAGTGTCTACACTGGGGTGGGACTGAGGGTACAGCGGTAAACACGAAGGAAGAGACCCCTGCTGCGGGGGATCCAGCTTCTAGAGGGGAGGACTGGACTGAAACAGATCAACCAGCAAGCCAGCGACTATCTGCCTTCTTCAGTGAAGCTTTGAGCCACCGTAGCAGAGGACTTCAAGGAAAACGCAGAGTTAAATGCTGGTTCCTCAAAAAATATCTCAAGATCCTGGCTCCCTGCAGACAGAAAGAATTGAGAACCAAGAACTCTACCCACTAAAAGCAGCTAGGTTTGCCCAGCCCGGCTGATGGTGAGCCCAGAGGGCAAGGCGTCGGGCCCATTCGCTGTCCAGGGCCTCAGGCCTCCGTCCACAGCACAGAGCGGACTGGCCTCCGAGACAGGACTGTCAGGCGCAATGGACCGGGCATTTCAGCTGAAGAATACTCACAGCTTGCAGGCTAGGAGGGAAGTGGGGGTGTATATCTGCTCATTGCAGCTCTGCTTGTTGGGGAACCTGCCGTCCTTTATTGTTAATATAAAAATCAATATAGCAAGAGGCAAGGTTCTGCTGTGATAATATTGGCTCCTTTCGCCAGGCGTGTGGAATTAGATTACTGATAGGCGCCTCCCGAGGCTCCAGATAGAATCTGTGGGCTTTGCCAATAAGCGCGGTAACAGCCTGCGACCATGGAGCAGCAGGCAGTCCTTTGCGGAGGGGACGACGTAATCCTCCGCAAGGCGCCCTTGGTGGCCGTGGGCAGCAGCTTGCCTGATTGCTTCTGCTCAGGTGCCGTGGGGCCTGGAATTTCAGGGAAAGCTTTGAGACTCATGTGCTTTGAAAAGTTACCCTAGAGGAGATGGCACCCATGAATAGAGAGGGGGAAAGAGACAGAATGAAAGCAAGGGAAGGGAAGCTCAGGAGGCGGCGAGGCCCCGAGGGTGCTCTGCCTGGGGACCTTTGGTTGTGATGTCCTAACTTAAATAAAGTAACTCATCATGCGGGGCTTTCCTGAGATATGCCACAAGGAAACTAGTTTCAAACACAGGTGACAGGGCTTAGAGAGTCCACGTGAGACTGTCTGTATGCCGCATGATGCGTCAGTGACTCTGTATTCCACCTGTGTCCCCCAGAGTCAGAAGCGTGAGTACAAAATAGAAGATCATTCTCAGTTTTCAGGGGCAGAAATTCAACAGAGGCATTCTTAATGTTATTTTTTAAAAATTATGAAAGGAACAAGTCCGATGCCATTAAGTTGGTTCTGGCTCATGCTGACCCGATAGCATGGAGGAGAACTGTCCCGTACGTTTTCCAGGAATGTAAATCTCTATGGAAGTGGATGGACACATCTTTCTCCTGCAGGGTGGCTGGTAGGTTCAAATGGCCAGCCTTCAAGTTAGCAGCTGAGCTCTTCAACCAGCGCACTACCAGGACTCCTTAACGTCAGGGGACATGTGACGAATAAAATTAAAATACCACCAGGTGGCTCCCCTGTAGTTATTACAACTGCCCATGGTGTTTATGGGCTTCCTGCCAGTTTTCCTCATCTGCTGCTCTCTCTCTCTATGTGCACAAACACACTTGTGTATCCATTCGTGTGTTCGTGGACTCTTGGGTTATTTCACCTTGGGACTGCTGCAGACAATGCTTCGGGGGACATTGAAATACACAGAAGTGGGGAGCTATTGCTCAGTGGGTTTGGTGTTTCTGTTTGGGGTGACGAAAATGTTTTGGAGATAAAGAGTAGTGTTGATTGACAGAGATAAGGGTAATAAAAAATTTCCAGTATAAAACATGCAGGGATATATGCTGGTGCCTGATATGCCTTGAGACTATATATAAATATGTGCATTTGTGTTCTTTTAAAACTTTACTTAAGACACTTTTTGTATGTACTTAAGATTCAGTTTGTATGTACTCTTCTAGGGTCATACTGTGATTTTTTTCAATATTCCTTGGGGGCATTTTCATCTAAGCATATGATTCCACGTATGGTGTTATTCCTACAGAGGGACAATGTAGTTGCTTCCAGCATTTACCATTGTAAGAAGGGACATACTGTCCCTGGCCACCCTGGCACCATCCTGCTAGTCTTCCATCTGGTGGCCTGTCTTGGGCTGCCTCACCCCAGCAGCCAGACCACGATGCTGCCCTTTCTATAAAACAGCCTGTCAGTGACCTAAGGTCGTTGTCCTATGGCTGTAGGACTGGTAGTAGCTTCTCTTTCCTCCAGTGTCAGTTCTGCTTCTGAATATGTGCTCCACAGGGAGCGACACCCATGCATTCCCTTCCCATGTGTTTCTTGAGTTTGTGCCATCTAGATGTCCTGGTTTAAAAAAATCAGGAAGAGGGCACTGTGGCTGTCCACTCAGTACCTGAATGCATGCATGCAGGAGTGAATTAATTAACGCACACACAAATACATGATTTGACAAAGATAACTGTAATTCAGCCAGGCAGATGGGAAAAATCTCCTCTGTTACATTTTACTATGCCTTGATGAGTATAAGTATGCAAATGTTTATCAAATTCCAGGGAAAGAAAGAGACAAAAAGTTAGCCTGGTTTTCGTTTCTCTGTCCATCCCCACAGCCATCTCTTCACGCAACCCCCAGCCTCCTTGGACACTTCCCGTTGTCTGATGTGCTCAGTGTGAGATTGTGCTGTTAGCTCAAGCAGCAGATAAGACTTCACTTTTCAAGTCACCAAATCTGCTAGGAAAAACTATAAAGATGAATGCTTCTAAGCCTCAGGCTGGTCATCAACTACCTCAGAGACACATGTCCTTCCCAACATGGATGGATGAGTCATCCCAGTGAGATCTTGGTTTTCCATCCTGCCCAACACCTAGCGGGAGATTGAGTAGAAGAAGAATCTGCAACGTCCAGAAATGAAACCACAGCCCAAAGGGAAAACATGGGCTTAGAGACGGCTCTTAGGAAGACCCACCCACACGGTGGGTAACTGGTCTGTCAGTGTCAGAGGAAGAAATGCTGCAACAAGATATCTCCTGGACTTTGTGCCACCTTGAACTAGTCCCAGGACTGAGCGTGGGAAGGAAGGGGGCCCCAAAGCTTGAAAGCCCCTTCTGTGTCTTCACGGCTCCAAAATCCCGTTCCTTTAAAATATTCTTTTCCCCTGTTCTCAATCAGATAGTAAAACAATACTTAAGGTGTAATTGTATTTTCAGTAAAGCTCAGCCTGGTTCTCTTTCATAGTTTTTCCACTTTACCTTAAACTTGGTTAACTGAGCTTCTGAGAAGCCCAAGATGACCTGTGTTGTAGGAAAAAGAGATTCATAAAACACTCCTGGGATGAAATCCACTTTTAGTGCTTTCTTTTTCCCTTTAGTCTATTTTGTCCCCAACACCCCCATCCATGTCACAAATTACGCCATAAGTTGAATCAGTTTCTTACCCCACCGTCTAGTCATTCCCCGAAGGAAGACCAGAATGCCCCCGGTGAGCCAGGCCTCACCGGGCAGTGTTTGTAAACGTCCTTTTTAAGCTAAAGTATTTCAAAATAATGAGCCCTTGAAACTGTTAACATCATAGATATAATTGCCAAGGAGACGTATGACTTTCATGTGAGCTGGTATTAAAAAAAAAAAAGTCATTGAATACAAAATAATGGTTACAGGGAAAGGGATAAGGGCAAATTGAAAGATGATTTACAAATGACTGAGGGAGAAGACACATTGTAGCAGAACTGATCCTGGCCTTGAGTGCCCTCAACTTGAGGACAACTGTGCTTGTCTGTTACAATGTAGCAAGATTCAACTATGCTTGTCTGTTACAATGTAGCAAGATTCAACTATGCTTGTCTGTTACAATGTAGCAAGATTCAAACTCAGAGCCAGCCCATCTGTGCTGTTGATTCTGCTGCTACAGCATCTCCAGCTCCACAGCTGGGAAGCTGAGGTCGGGATGTAGCTTGCAACTTACCCTGGCTATCCTTTGTGCTCTTGGTTTTCTTCCTGTTGCCCTGGCCGGTGGTTTCCATGGGAACTCCCAGGGCTACTTTCTTGAGTCAGAGATTTCTGCCTTTGACCCAGGACCTCTGCAGGGGACAGCCTTGCTCTGTGAGTGACAGGTCCTGCGCAGACGTTATTGTCCAGGGAAAAACTTCTGGTAACCCAGGGATTTGAAAAGTCTATTAATTTTCTTCTATGTAACTCAGCATTTCGCTACTAAAGAATACAGTATTGTTGAATTTTGGAATATTTCAGATTTTCTTTTCTTTCTGTTTAAAAAAGATTTTGTTTTTTTTAATACACTAATCTCAGTAAATTCAGTTGGGGGACTGGGAAGAAAGGAAAGCAGTCCGGACGGCTACCAATAAATCCTTTGAGGGCCCGTACTGCGCAGCTTCCTGGCTGTTTGCGTGTCCCTGAATCCGTGTGGCGAAGGGAGCTGGAAGCCGAGGGGATTAACTTTTATTGGTTTGTGAAAATACCAGTTCTGAAGGCAGGAACAGAGCCGAGTTGTGTTTTCCCTGCTTTGGATCTAAAGAGGAGCAGCATCCTGCAGCTCTTTTGATTCTTCCAGCTTGCAGGACAGGGAGATGGTTTAAATTATCATCCTGGAGACAGCTGCCCTTGATCTGAGGATGGTATGCAGAGGTCTTGCTGCCCTGGAGGCTCTGAGCCCTTGCAGCCTCCTGCTGTCCTGGCAGTCGGCAAGTCAGCCTTGTTTGGGGGGCCGTGAGGGTGGGGCCCATGGAGCTTTCAGAGAGCTGGACCCCGTGGAGAAGGCATGTGGAGACCATTAAGCTGGTCCCAAGATGTCTGGGCTGCTGAGCGTGAATAAGGAGGCTGTTTCTCCAATGAGTAAAGCCCTCGTTCGAGGGGCTGAGGGTCCATTCATCCCGACAGTGAAGTCCAGAGTGACCTCGTCGCTGGGTACGTGGGTGCATGAGAGCTCTGTCACTGGCCGTGGGGCACCAAAGTCTCTCCTGCCTGCAGGCGAGGGCCCCCTTGGCTCAGGCTCTGTCTGTGTGGCACCCGAGATGAGCCAGCCCTGTGCTGTGGAGTCTGTTCAGACTCACGGTGGGTCAGGGTGTTGCAGAGCACAGCTGCGCTCCGGAGTGTTCTCTTGACAGTGAGCTTATGGCCGCGGATCACCAGGCCTGTCTTCCAAGGCACCCCTCAGAGTGTTTGAACTGCCAACCCCTAGGTCAGCAGGCAAGTACGATGGTTTGCCCCACGCAGAGGGGCCCAATGACGGCAGCAAAGTAGTGTCACTGCAGCCCCCAGCGTTTCTCAGAAAGCCCAGCTGCCAGCTACCCACATTCAGCGTTGCTGTAAGGAAACAAGATGCCTCCTTCACGGAGCCCCAGGCCGGCAGGCTTCTCCAAGCAGGCAGACAGGCGTGCACAGTGCTGCTGCCGAGGGGGACGGACAGCTGGCGTCCCCAGGTAGGACAGAAGCCGGTGCAGCCGGCCCTCCTCCGTCCCCATGGCTGGAAGCAGGCGGGGGGCTGTGTGAGCTGTAAGGTTCCTTTCATTGGCTGATTTTTGGAAGCTGATCACCGGGTCGTCTGTCTCAAAGCACTTCAGCATCACAACTACTTGACAGCCTCCGCTGAGGTGGGGGTGGGGGCCGCACCTAGGGTGCTGCCGTGGCCAGGAATCGAACCTGGGTCTCCCACAGACCACGAGGCAACCAAACCCACCGCTGTCGAGTGAGTTCCGACTCACAGAGACGCTGCAGGGTCCCCCACGTGGAAGGTGAGGATTCGACCACTGGACCACCGCTGTCCTTGTCGCAGGCCTGTCTGTGCTCACGTGTGTACACGATTGAAGCGCGTTGTCACGGGCCATCGAGGCAGTTCTGACGCCTAGTGGCCCTGTAGGACAGAGTGGAAGTGCCCTATCGGGTTTCCTAGGCTTCAGTCTCAGCAGGAGCAGACCGCTGTGTGCGTCCCCCCCGGAGCGGCTGGGGTGGGTCCAAATGCCGACCTCTGGGCGGTGGAGCGCATAACTACTGCGCCACTAGGGTTCCTTGACCCAGGAACACCCCTGTGGTATATTGGGGTGTCTCTGCAAAGCTCATGTAACAGACATCCCCATGCTAACTGTGTTTATATTTCATTGCCCAGCAAAGGGTTTGATTGAATAAACTAACATAATTTGAGAATTGAGTGGTTATTCCCACCCTCTGTGCGTTCGCTTCCCTAGCTGCAGGCCAGTGATGGAAATTCAAGTTTTGTCTCTCTTTTAAATTCTGCCTCTAACATATTAACGTCAGGAAATTTTTTTATTGTCTGTGTCCCTCAGCCTGGCATCTTTCGTTCTGTAAGTCACCCTCATGTGCTTCTCCTTGTCCTATCTTGTGTCCTCGCTCAGACCCTGGTGGAAAAAGTCTTTTTTTAGCAGAAAATGTTGCTGGTTGGTTTTAAAGGAAGCAGTTGGAAAAATCAAACTTCCATATGCGTGACTGTGTACACTTGCCTGTTGTGAGAAAGAAAACTAGTATTGTATTTTTAATGGAGCAATTAAGAAAAGTGAAACAATAGTTAACAGAAGCAGTTGCCATGGTGTTGATTCAGTCTCATGGTGACGTGATGTGTGTCAGAGCAGATCTGTGCCCCACTGGGGTTTTGTTGGACTGGTCTATCAGCTTTCGACACGTGTGGGATGGAAAACTGTTGTGGCTCTCCTGAGTCCTATCTGTCGATGGCAGTCCGGGGGTTGGCTGGTTTTCTGGACACCAGTCACCAGCCCTTTCTTCCAAGGTGCCACAGGATGACCTTTCGGTGGGCACCCTGACATGTTCATCACTGCCGCACCCGCAGAGCCTGACATCTTTCCAGTCCTTTATTGTTGCCGCTGGTGACCCGCCAGGCCACTCGTGCAAAGACCAAAGTTTTCTCAGGACAACTGAAATTCTTAGAGACGATGAACTCTGTGCAGCTCTTTGGCTGCCTGGAAGGCAGAGCTGGGTGATTTGTTTGACGGAGGTCAGCTGCCTTTTCTCAGTGTCAGAGAAGCTGCTTGGCCACCCCAACCCCCCTACTGCCATCTACAGATAGGACTCAGGAGAGCCACAACAGCTTTCCATCCCACACTTGTCGAAAGCTCTCTGTCTCTCTCTCTCTGTACCTTGAGCTAGAGTGGTTTCTCAGGACTGATAGACCATGTAATTCTCACATGTCAAGGTTCTAAGCCAAATCCCTGCAGCACCGTCTCTGGTTTTCTTGAAGGATTAAAAATGAGCGGTTGTAACACTCTCAGCAGCAGGCTTCCGTGGCATCTACGTGTCCACCTGTCCAAGTGACACTGCCTCTGTTGGCGTGGGAACGTGCAGGCCCAAAGGAACGGCTCTCCTTCCCTGGGTTTGCCCACCGCAAACGAGCGGGTGTATCCCAGAGCCTATTCTCTCTCTTCATTTCCTCCAGAAGGGAAGTTGGGCATTTTCCCAGCCGGCTCTGAGATTATCTTTATTCTTCAAGGAGGCACAGTTGCCCTGAGACCCTGGAACTCTTGCCAAGAGGTCTGGGATCTTGGACATATGCCCAGGGGCTCTGAGCAAGGCCTCCACCTTCTTGACGGGCACAGAATTGACTAAAGAGAACGCAGATCCTGGAGACCAGGACCAGAAAACACAGTGAGACAGGCACGTAGTTATGTTTGCAAAATCAGGCAGAAGTGGCTTGCTGAGTGTGTGTGTGTGTGTATCTGTGTCTGTGTGTGTCTCTCTCTGTGTTTTTGGTGTGCGTGAGAGAGACGGAGGGAGGGGCGGGGAGAGGGAAGACAGTTTTCTCTGTGCTTTGTCTGTTTCCAGGAGAGGGAAACGGCTGCAGTTTTTTTCTACCCTTGTTTTCATGACTTCCTCTCCCCCACCCCCACCCCCACCCCAAATACTGGAACATGAGGATCTGGGAGAAATCATCAGAAAACTCGAGCTGTAGGGCTGACGTCCAGCTGGTGTGATCCAATAAGATTGGTGACTGCGGCTCTGCTGCCATCGAGTTGGCCTCTGACTCCCAGCGACACTGTGCCCCAAGGCACAGGACAGCACCTGGTCCTGTGCCAGCAGCGGAATGGGTTGCCCATTGGACTGTGGTGGCTCATGGGGCTCTTGCTGCCTGGCTTTCAGAAATCAATCCCCCAGCCCTTCTTCCTGGTCGGTCTTTGTCTAGAAGCGCCGCTGAAACTCCTTCAGCATCGTAACAGCACGTGAGCGCCCGTTGTGAGGGGGTGACACCCCAAAGCCAAACTCGTGGCTGCTGAGTAGATTCCAACTCAGAGTGACCCCACGTGACAGAAGAAAACTGTCACATAGGACTACAAAGACTGTTACCTGTATGGAAGCAGACTGCCATGTCTTCCTTTCATGGAACAGCTGCTGGGTTCAAACCCCTGACCTTCTAGTTAGCAGCCAAGAGCTTAACCACTGAGCCACCGGGGTTTCCTGCTAAGGTGATAGAAGCTGAGAAACTCCCTTCCTCAACAAGGCTCCCAAGATTCAAGGTTTTGAAGAAACCTGAGCCAGCAGGGAGCTTCTGGGACCTGCTCTAGCATTACTAGTTATGAAATATTTTGAGTATCTTCAAGTTAAGCCTGCTGTTTTCCACCTGTATTCCACAGACATGTAGGATGTCATAGCCCTTGTTAGAGGGCACATCACCGTTTTATTCCAGTTTCATTTACAAAAAAAAAAAAAAAGCTTTTTGTCTTTTAAAATTTTACATCTGCTTAATTTGAGTTTATTTTATTCTCCTTTCTTGAAACAAAGTATCATTGTTTATCTTCCTCTTAAGTTTTCTAATACACTTACCTAAGGCTATAAATTTTCCTCTCATTGCCACTTTGGCTGCATCTCACCAGGCTCTTGTCATTTAGTTCTAAATTTTTGGATGCTTTCATTTTGATATATTTTATTTAATTCAAGAGGCTTGTGCCATATCATGGATTGCTGAAGTGACATCACTGCACTGGAATTGTTTTCATTTATTTATTCTTAGTTCAAAGGGGTGTTTGTGTAAAACTTCCTTTCCACATCCAGTTAAGTGTTAAGCAAGCCTGAGACACTATTGATTGGTGAACATGTAAAAGACATTGCAATAATATTGTGACAGTGTGATAGTTTTACTCCTCTTTAGACAGTGTCTTACTTTTCAGTTTTTGCAAAGGAATTCTAGTTATTTGTGTATCTTTCACAACATCCTTGTTTCATTAATCAACTCTGTGATAATGAGGTGTATAAATTTGTACCTCTACAATAAGTGAATAGTGCCTTTTTCTGTTTTATGTATTGGCATTTGATCTGTAAAAAGGAAGACCACATGCTAAATAAAATGGACAATCCTTGGCTGGCTGATATAAGTGTCCACAGTGATATTGAATGTGGCCAATTTAAGAGAGCAGTAATAGCCCACATTTGTTTAAAAAAGCATATGCCACTTACTTGGAGCAGAATTCACATTTAGATAATCTTGTCCAGTTGTCATTGTAGCTCCTAAAGAAGAGGAACCAATTACTATCTTCATTTTATAGGAGAACACAATTTAGTCCAGATAGTAAGACAACTGTCCTGACTAAGCAATAGAGCCAGTATTAACTTGTTCAGTCTTCACAATTCTCATCATCCCCATTTTTCAGATGAAGACACTGAGGCACAAATAGGTTATTTGCCCAAGGTCACCCAGCTAGTAAGGGGAAAGCTGAAATTTAGATCTAAGCAACCTGGCTGCAGATTCACAGGCTTGGAACCACTTTCTTGGACAGACAAAGTGAGAACCCAGGGATAACACTCTCCCCTCTCCTGCATGGGATCTTTCTGTCACTCTAAACTGCCTCTCATGGAATTCTTTTATTGGAAACCAATATGAAGACGTTCTTCTAGATCCAATCCTTAATTATCCCCATGGTTTATCCCAGATTATTAAATTACATCAGTGGAAGAAGAGTGTTATTTTGCCTTGGTAGTATTGATGTTTAAGTGATCAGGGTAATTTTCCATTATAATTCTATGTTTTAAATAAACAGAACCAGCTTCCTTGTGAACACACTTGTCTCATATTGGGCAATAAATGTTTAAGTGATTTCAGCTTAATTACTACTCAGAGTACCGCACTGGATAAAAGAGAATGGTTTTGGAATTCATTTGTTAGATGGGAAGAGGCTGAATTTATAAAAACACGGTCATGCCTACATTACTATGTTTAAATATGTGCATATGTAAACAGATGCTTACTCATTTATACACATGATCCATACGGAGCTTTGTGAGAAATAGAATTTCCTCCGCACAATCGCTGGTCCTATGGGAGGGGAACACAACTGACGCTGGGTGTCCCATTCCATAACCGCAAATCTCCAGTTAAGTAATTATATGATAATGTTCCAGCTGGGACTCTATATTTAATGTCGAGCTACTATTTCTGGCAAGACCATTCTTTGGAAAGGTTGATACGTCATTCCTTTTATTTTGCCCCTCAAGTTAAATATCCAATGTGTATCCCTTGTCTCAATGATACAGCCATTTATTCAAAGAGGGTGCAGACCCCAGCAGGGGTGAGAAACCCCGGTCATTAGCCCCCATTGACTGAGCTGGGGTGCCAGTGCCTTTCCCTGGCAGCTAGATAAAGGAGCCCTGGTGTTGCAAGGCTGCTAACTCAAAGGCTGGCAGTTCAAACCCACCAGCCACTCCAGCGTGGAAAGACTTGGCTCTCCGGTGCCATAAAGATCTCAGCCTAGGAAACCCTGTGTTTGCCTACGGGGCTGTTCTGCTTTGTCACATGAGACTGCTGTGAGTCAGAGGCCACTGGACGGCACTCAACAACAAGCACAGCTGAATGTGGCACTAAAGACGTGGCGTGTATACAGGGACTAACAACTAAGTTCACAAACTCATCGTAGAAGAAGTGCTACCTACCTCATTGCTGAATATCACTGTGATAACCTTCAAAGTCCTCCCCTTGGGAAGCAATGCACTGATGCCAGTGCCTAGTCCACCCATCAAAACAGTTTTGGAACTCTTTTTCTGGAATGGCCATCAGAGCTGTCATCCTATTACCCTTGATATCCTGAATTCATCTAAATATCTTCCTTTCAATAGTTCCTTTATCTTCAGGTAAAGAAAAAAGTCATTGGGGCCAGATCAGGTGAGTAGGGAGGGGGTTCCAGGACAGTTACTCCTTTCCTGGCTGAACACTCCCTCACAGACAACTAGACAATTAAGTTTACAAACTTGCCACCATGCCGCTGTGCACAATGGCCCTTCCTGAAACAGTTGCAAAATTTCTTTGATGGGTGGACTAGGCGCTGGCATTAGTGCATAGATTCCCAAGGAGGAGGACTTGGAAGGTGATTGTAGTGATATTCAGCAATGAGGTATAGAGCATTTAGAACAATTTGTGGACATACTTGTATTATTCAAAAGTTTCAGTGGCCCAAATCCATGTGAACCGTTTTTAAGAACCTCCCGATCCGCCATCTTCCTTTTGCTTTCAGAAGTCAGTTGAAACTGGTCTCTGTCCAGTTTGCTTGAAATCAAGAGAGACTTCCTGGAGGAGGCAGCACAGTGCACGAAACATGCCTACCTCTTATCCAGGTGTCTGTGTAGACCCTGGTCTGTGATGCCATTGCTTTTACGTGTTGCATTTTCCCATGTCATCTGCTGCTTGGCCTCTTTTCAAGTTGGCGTGACAAAGCCAAGTCTAAAGCCATGGAAATCAGAAACCAGTCAACCCTGAAGAGAAGGCTTCAGGACAGCAAGGCACAAAAATGTTTGGGCTTCAATAGGGGGAGACTTTCAGGAGGCGCTGGGGAGGGAGTTTCTTGTTTTCTCTTTTTTTCTATGGTCTCTGATCTTGTTACCATGTTCTTTCAGTTCTACAGCTGTTTCTGCCACATTTTGCCTGAAGATTATAGTGTCTGGTTTATTACATTCAACGGGGAATGACTCGATAAGAATAATTATCACTGTGTGAGGGCGTGACTCCTTGGTTCTGCTTTGCCATTGTTCCCGGGGCTGTGTTCATCCTGCAGCCGCATCCTGGACTGGACAGCGCTGTTTCTGCAGTGCTCGGTTAGGAAGTGGCTTTGGGGGCAGTTTGGATTTTGGCGAGGGAGGCTTTTGACGCCATTTCTGCCCTCACCTGCCTTCCCAGACAAGTCTGATGCTGGGACGGAGTTCTTGGAGCAACAACCCTTATTCTGGTCCATCAGAAGCCAAGGAATGTGTCAACAGGTTTTCGGAAGTGATCCGTTATGGAAGGTCACATCAAACTGCCCTCCAGAGAAGAGTCTGAGGGCTTGGGTGGCCTTTGGGTCAGCCAGTCCCTGCATTCTTTCCTCCCTGCAGCCCTTTGTAGTGACATGGGTCTCCTTGCTGTTTCTTTTCTTTCGAGGAGCTCACAGCTCTCCTTCTCAGATTTCAAACAGAGTCTGGGCCAGACCTTTTCACCCTCCTGTTTGGATGGTTTCCTGCCCTAATTCCTTCCTCCTGGAGCTCTGAAGTGGATGGCAGATTTCTTTTTTGATCCTAGTGTGCAAACATGGGAGACTCTGACGCTCCAGTGACCCCGGAGACCCTCACAGCCCAGAAGAGGTCAGCTGCGTGCTGTCCCTGAAATACTCACCAGCAAACAAAGCCCCTGGCCCCCACCATGCCACTCCAGCTCTCTGCATTCAGCCCTGGCACTCCCGGGCAGTGACTGCTGTCTGCGTTTTTTTGCCTTTGCATAACCCTAGTAGTGCAGTGGTTAAGAGCTGTGCCACTAACCACAAGGTCAGCGGTTCAAATCCACCAGCTGCTCCCTGGAAATCCTATAGAGCAGTTCTGTTCTGCCCTGTACAGTTATTATGAGTCAGAATCAACTCATAGGTGATGAATTTCTTTGTTTTTGTTCTCTGTTTTGCCTTTAGTTTTTACCTGTTGCCAGAGGAGAGATTCCTTTACAGACCAGCCGACAGGTCCTCTCTTACTCAACAGGCCAGTGCCATGTGGGAGATTTGTGCAGGGCATCATTTAGGTACAAAAAAGGTGACAGCTAAGAGGGGATCCCTGAAGGTGGAGCCAAGCCTCCTTCGGTAGAATCTTTGGAAGGCCACCTGAGTGCACATTCTGCTGAAGGGACGTTTAGCCCTTCCTTGCTCAGAGTAAACGCGGTGTTCTACGGTAGATTCTTACTCACAATGACCCCACAGGATGCAGGCCCTGGAGAGTCCCCCAGCGTCATCTTTACGGAAGGAACCCCGGTGGTGCAGTGGTTAAGCTGCGTGCCAACATGGGAGGATGGAGCCCTCGAGCTGCTCCGCAGGAGACAGGTGTGGCAAGCTGCTTCTGTAGAGCCTTGCAGCCTTGGGAGCTCGGCGGGGCAGTTCTGCTGTGTCCTGTAGGGTCGTTGGGTGCTGGAATCACCTCGACTGCTGTGGGTTTTCATCTGTACAGAAGCAGGCTGCCACATCTGTCTGCCACGGAGCAGCTGGTAGGAGGGAACCCCCAGGCCTCCCATGGCACCCCAGCGCTTACCCACCCACGCCTCCAGGGCTCCTCATGCTCATGGGCCAAGCCAAGCCCGCTGCCGTCGGGTCAGTTCTGACTCACAACACCTGTGGACAGAGGAGAACCGCCCTATAGGGTTCCCAGCCCTGTAAGTCCTTACAGAAGCAGACTGTTGACACCTTTCTCTCATTGGGCTGCTGCGGGGTTCAGACCACGAGCTTTCACTCAGCAGCTGAGCACTTTAGCCACTGCCCCACCAAGGCTTCCGTGTTCAGAGTCAAGATTGCCCCAGAAAAGAAGCCAGTTGCCAGCTCTGGGTGACCGCGTGTGTGTCAGAGTAGACGCGCGCTCCATAGGGTTGTCAAGGCCTTTGGATGATGGTCACCAGGCCTTGCTCTGGAGGCGAGTCTGGGTGGGGTGTGAACTGTCGGCCCCGGGGTTCGAAGTGGAGCACTTAACCCTTGGTGCCACTCAGGAATGCAAAGTAAGCATCACATCCTCACTCAGGACATGTGAGAGGCTTAGCTGGGGGCTGAAGCCGAAGAGCAGGAGCGCAGTTTATTTGGGGGTCATTGGGGTGCAGTGTGGGAACTCCGACGAATGTTCTGTCTCTATGTAATATGGTGCTGCTGCTAAAACCCAGTGAGGGAGGTGGCCGTTTATCCTTGTGAGAAATGACCACAGGCTGCAGGGAGCGAAGAGTGTCTGAGAAATTGCCCGTTTTCCCAGCTCCTTCGTGTCATTTATTGCTTCCTACCCCGGTCCTCCGGCGGCCTCAGAGGCATCCTGACCCGGCCAACCAGTTAGCCCTCTGGAATGAACTTAGTGCTTGAAAATCCAATGATTTGTTCTTTTAGAACAGTTTCAAAATTAAGCAGGCATGAAAACAAAACCAAAAAAAAGGGTATTTTTTTGTAGGTGTTTCTTAAAGAAAAATGTTGCTGTTGGTTCCAACTCATAATGACGCTAGAGGACAGAGCAGAACCGCCCCGTAGGGTTTCCATGGAGCTGGTGGATTTGAACTGCTGAGGAGCAGCAGAGCTTTTTAACTTCTTCAAGAAGACAAGCCCAGAGGTTATCAAAACTTACCTGGGGAAGCTCAGTGACTTTTTGTTTGGCCCGCTGTGGGTTCTCGCTATGTCTGGGTGGGGGCATTGATTTCCCAGCATGCCTGTCAGGATATGCAGGACATTCTTGAGCCATTCTAGACAGGGGTCAAGAGCTTCAGGGATAGCTTCCTGGGTAAAGATGTGGAGAAGAGAGTAAGAGATGAGTCGTTTTAGAGAGGAAAGGTACCGGTACAGTCCTGCACCTGCAGAGGTCCATTGGTGACCGCAGAGTTCACATCAGGACTTGTGAGGGAGGAAGTTAGGTCTGCCCTCAGGAGGCTGTGGATGGAATCCCACAAGAGTCTGGGGAGCCCAGAAGGAAGAGCGGTGGAATCCACCTCTGGCTTTCTCCCCCAAAGCTCCGTAGTGTACATGATCTTGTTTGGAAGTAGAGTCTTTGCAGAGAGAATCAGGTTACGATGAGGTTATACTGGATTGGGGTGGGCTCCAAGTTCAGCATGGCAAACATCCTTACAAAAGATGGAAGATTTGCTTATAGAGAGGAGACACACAGGAAAGCCAGCCGTGTGACAAAGGAGACAGATCGGAGCGTTACACCTTCAAGCCAAAGGCTGCCGGTGATGGCCAGAAGCAGGAAGAGGCAAGGAGGGCTCCTGCCCGGACCCGCAGGGGGAGCACGGCCCCGCTGACCCACTGACTTCAGACCTCGGGAGTCCTGCAGTGGAAGGCTTTTCTGACACTAAGCTGTAACAGCCCTAGAAAATGAATATGTAGGGGAGACAGTCCCCCACCTCAGTTAGATGTCTCTAGCTGGTGCCACCAGTTAACACACTTGGCTGCTCACTGAGAGTCTGGAGGTCAGAGTCCACCCAGAAGCACCTCAGAGGAAAGGCCTGGTGATCTGCGCCCCAAAACTCAGCTCTGAAAACCCCCGCAGAGTGCAGTTATACTCTGAGCCACATGCTGCAAGTCTTCCAGCCTGAGGGCAGCAGGTCTGCCGGCTGTATTATGTGTGCCCCTCACCGCCCGCCTCCCCAGGCCCTCGCTTCGCAGAGTCGGGGCAGGCTCTGTCTCTCTCGCCCACTGACGTATCTTGTCCACCTCGGGTGGCTCTTTGCACACGGTGGGTAGTGAATAAATACTGCCAAGTGGAAGGATGGGAGGAAGAAACCCAAACCCACCCACAGCCGTCGGGTCGACTCCAACTCCTAGCGACCCTGTAGACAGTAGAACTGCACCAGGGAGTTTCCAAGGATCGCCTGGTGGATTCATGATGGTTAATAGCCTCAGCACCTAACCCCTTCAGGAAGAGCTGAGGAACTCCTCCAAGCCAGACTTCTCAGCACGGCCCTGCCACCTTTTCAGAAGCCACTGGCCACCGGGGCCTCTTGCTTTCTTATACACCAGCTCATGACCCTGGGACCCTCTTCATTCTTGCGTCCCTTCTCCAGATGGCCAGCTTTTCTTTGTCTGCAGGAGGTTGAGATCCATCCGTGGGCTCAGATTTATTGACAGAACTGTCTCACGGGATGTGGGGAGGAGGCAGGCTGAGCCCCCCAAGAAGTACCCGGCACAAAGGCTTCGGGTAATTCCCTCGGCTTTGTAGAGATGGTGGGATGACCTCAATGATGAGCAGGAGGTCCTGAAAGAGGACTCACGTTAAGCATTTAGGGTTCTGTGTCGTCCTGGGCACGCCTCCTGGCTCGCCTGGGTGCTCACATCTGGAAGGGAAGTTCTCAAGTGTTTCCATGCCTTTCACGTGTTCTCTGGTTTCTTTCTGGTCCTGGTTTGAGTGAAGGTATGTGCTGAGGGGGTCCTCTAGTTCAAAGGACCCGATGTCGGCCCTTCCCCCATGCCCTCCGCTGCAGCATGTGGTTTGCATTTAGGGAAACTTGCCAGGTACCTCAGAGGGGCTCCTAGCTCTCAGTGCAAAGGGAGATCAAGTTACAGAGCTTTCAAGTTCTCCCGGGAGGCCCGGCCTGTGGGCCCAGGGGCAGGGGGGCTGTCTCTCTCCAGGCTTAATCTTGCCTTTGCTGTTTGATCAAGGAAGCAGGAAGTTCCAAGAAGTCAGGCTGTCCACTGACGTCATGTTCACTTGTGTATTAAGGTTGTTTTTCAAAGTAACTTTTTGTGGGCCTGAGGTCCTGTTCTCCTTGGCACAAGCTGGGTGTCCACTGTCTCCCCCACGTTTTCTGGGAAAAGGGGTGAAAAGGAAGAGACAGTGTGCAGAGGGGAGCTGGGGTCTGCTGCCTGGGGGCTGTGGGGTGCTTTGGCACAAAGACCGCAGGGAGGGGCCTTCTTCCTAGATCCCCACCATGGGGATCTGTCCAGGGTCCTCCACATGTCCAAAGAGGTCACACTTCTGACCGCCCTCCTTGTTAAGGACATGGTGCCAGGGATGAATGGGCAGTCCTCAAGCCTTCTTCCTGCTCCCACAATGCCTGAGTGAATTTAGATCCTGACCCTCAGCTTGTCACTCAGGAATGCCACAGGCGCTGGAATCGTGGCAGTCCTGTGTCCAGATACTCTCTGGAAGCTGACTACTGACTGCCGCTTTGTGTCACTGAAATACCAGTGTGGTCACAGAAGCATGTCTTTGTGCAGATTGCTGGAAATAGAATAAGGGACTAGAATACCTGGATACTGCGTTCAGCTTACAGCAAGCTCTTGGGACCTTCCCCACCGCCTGCAAGTCTCCAGGTAGCTTCTGAACGTGACGTTGAGCTGCTGTTTCGTTTTTGCTTTACCCTTGATAAAGGCAGCATGTCTTAGGGTAGGTACCAGCACCGGGACTCTGGTTGTGGTCCAGTCAATGCCGACTCACGGCCACCCGTGTGGGCAGAGCAGCTCTGTGCCCCGGAGGGTTTGACGTGGCTGGTTTCTGGGAGGTAGACTGCCAGGGCTCCCTTCCGAGGTGTTTCTGAGGGCCTGCAAACCGCCAGTGTTTGGACTGGCCGTTGAGCGTGTTGTCCTCTTCTGTGATGGTAACCTGTCACCACTGAGCTGACACCGTGACTCATCGTGGCCCGTGTGCATAAGCATAGAATTGCGCTTCCTAGGGTTTTCAGTGGCTGATTTTTCAGAGGTAGATTGTCACGCCTTTCTTCCTGGGCACTTCTGGGAGGACTTGAACCTCCAGCCTTTTGGCTAGGAAATGAATGCATTCACTGTCTGTACTACCCGAGGAGTCGGGGACGTTCCACAACAAGGTTGTCCTAGGAGTGGGACCGTCTTGATGATGACGTCTGCATTGCAGGAGTGTTTGGCTTTCTCACAGTCACTCTGTCTGGAATCATCTGATTTCCTGTGTCCACATCTCTTCAGCCTGACTATTTTCATAAACTTGGAAAATCTACCTGTGGCTCTTCATTTGCAGTTCTTTTTAAGCCCATATTTTATTAAATCGACAGGTATTCTATGGCAACAAGATGATAAAGTTCTGTTATTTCTAACATATAAAGAATTGGCACAAATCAGTAAGGAAATATAAATAACCCAATAAGGGAAAAGGAAGAGCAGGGGTCATGACTGATCGGTTAAACCCAGGATGCTTTACGTTAAATAAACTAATAAATAGGTCTACTCATTTCGGCATCAGCCGTCTTCACTGATGCCAACCACGGACTATGTCCTGAAACGGGATCTGTGAAGACAAGGTTAGCGTCATGTGTTTGGGGAGCCGCCTGCTCACAATGCTGGCTCACTCTGCCCTTTCTCTGGGCATCTGTTGGTGAAGTCTCTGGCCAGCTTCTGTGCTGCTTTTAATCTGTCCTCAGACATCTAGAATGGGAAGGCAGCCTGACCACGCTTGCTTTTTTTACTGTCTTCAGGGGAATACTCCCTCAGTATTTTCATTTGGAGTAGAAAAGCAAGATAAAAGTTGTCTATTGGCATGACTCGATGGCACTTGGCTTTGGGTATTGGCATGAGAGAGTAATTGCTGTGGTTACCAACCAGTTAGCTCCCAAGGGTGCTTTATTTTACTCTAAAGAACTCTAAAGTATTACAACTCAACCTCAGCCTTACTTTTGGGGGCAAGACAAAACTCAAGTAAAAAATGCATTGTTTACGAGGAAAAATAAAAAAATTCTATGTTACCTAGCAGGCTCTGAAGCTAGGGGTAAATGACCAAGTCTTGCCAAATGGGGTGTAAACAGATGTGGAATGAACAGCTTTTGGAAAATAATCTTGAAAGGGTAGGTGGGCTCTTCCCTTTCTGTCTGGTTAGAATATAGGCTTGATGACTGGAACTTGTGCAGCCGTCTTGGGCTGTGAGGTAGAGACCACAGACAGAGAATGTCATGCATAGTTGTAGCATCTCACGTTGTGAAATTGTCACACCAACGCTGGACCACTTTGCTTTGGGGGGCTTCAAATGAGAGCGGATCAATTTCTGTCTTCTTGTATAAACCAGTGGTGCTTCGAGTTGTCCTAACTGATCTGTATTTTCTCTTTTTCTCTCTAATGGTTTCCAGTACCATGAGCAGCCCCACTTGCGCTGTTCCAAGTTCACCAGCCAGCAGGGATGCCTTACCCAGTAAGTAGTATACACAGAGGCTTCCTTAGTCATCTGTAAGGCATATTTCACAGCACATCTTAGAAGCAAGGAGGGCAAAACTATGTCTTTTGGGGGATCGATCTCTGGAGAAGGGCATCATGCTTAGTAAACTAGAGGGTCTGTGAAAAAGGGGAAGACCCTAGACGACATAGATTGACACAGTGGGCACAGCAAGGGGCTTAAGCATAAAATTGTTTGCGGACATGGTGCAGGACTGGCAACACTGCATTCTGCTGTGCACAGGGCCACCACGAGTTGGAACCGACTCGGCGGCACGTAACACCAACAACACGCGTTTCATTGTGCAAAATTGCTCACACAAGCACGTGAACACAAGTCAGCCTCTGCACAGTTTGCCTCCTGGCTCCCCGCACCCCTGCCAGCCGCACTTAACTGTGCTGTGAAAGTCTCAGCTGAAGCTTCCAGTGGTCGTAACAGCCAAGGGGAGAAGCTCCCCGAAACCTCTTTGAACTGGAGACAGGAACAGAGGCGAGGCTCCCAGCAGCGCCCCCCAGGCTCAGGCATCGGTCCTCCTGCTCCCTCCACTCCGACAGGGTGCCTAGAAAACTCAGGCCAACGGCCAGGAGCCTTGGTATCTGACTGTGCTGACCTCTGAGCAGATGGGTTTCATTTGCACCAGACTTCGGTCCTTCGCAGGGGATGCAGTTCTGCCGCCCAGTGTTGCTGGCCTCCTCTGCTCTGGGCCACCCTGTTTCTGCTGTGCCACCCTGGACTTCCTTGAGGACTTGCTGTGACCGATCATGGTGTCAGTGCACGGTGTCCTCAGGGAGGATGATGTCCGTGGAGGGTATTTTCTTTGCCAAGCTTTTCAGAAAATGTGAATGTTATGTTCACAGTGCCGAGTGGCAGGACCCTTCAGACGCCCCCATGGAGGCCTAGCGCATGGGCGCAGCAGGCTGGGTCAGTAGCCAGGCTTGGGCAACAGATGACGCCAGGTGACAGCTGGGATGGAGGGGCAGGATAGGAATTTGTGCAGGTACAACCCACCCCCTAGACCGTGGGGAAGAAGCTGTTTAATGTACTTGTCTAAATACCTCGTGAACTTGGGGCTTATTATCCGGTCCCTGGGGAAGGCCCTCACGCTTGGGAAAGTGGAGGGTCAGCGGAACAGGGGAAGACCCTCGACGAGATGGACTGAGACAGCGGCTGCAACAGCGGGCTCAGACAGCAAGGATTCTGGGGATGGCGCGGGACCGGGCTGGGTCACGTTTCCTTCTGTTATGGGGACACCTTGAGCTGGAACTGACTCAGTGCACCCCGTGACCTGCTTCTGAGAGATGACAGGCAAGAGCACCCTGCTTCAGCACACAGCAACAGATGCTAATAGCATATGCAACCTCCTCGTGACCTTGACCGAGCTGTTACCGGCACTGTTTGGTGGCCCTGGGAAGGATTATCTTAGTCCCCTAAATAACCCTGGTGGCGTAGCGGGTTCAGCGCTTTGTTTGCTCCCCAGAAAGTCGGTGGCTGGGATCCGCCAGACGCTCCTTGGAGACTGTGGAGCAGTTCCGCTGTGACCTATAGGGTCACTGTGAGTCAGAATTGACTCAGTGGCAGTGGGTTTGGTCTGGTCTAAACGCTTTTATTTTAAATAAGGCTTTATTTAAACATACTATAAAATTCACCCTTTTAAAATATACACAGCTCCGTGATTTTCAGGTACATTCAGAGTTGTACAGGGGCATCAAAGTCTCATTTTAGAACCTTCTCATGGCCCTCAAAAGAAATGCTGTATCCGTGAGCACCGGCCTACCTTGGGCAAACACTTGTCTATTTCCTGCCTGTTCTGAACGTTTCATGTGGATGGCCTGGCACAGAGTGCAGTGTTTTGAGTCTTTTACTTACAGTCATGTTTCAGGATTCCTCTATGTTGTGACACGTCACTACGTAATTGTTTTTAAGGATAAATGATGTTCCATTGTATGGACAGAGCATATTTTGTTCATCCATAGGTGAGTTGAGGGACATACGGAGGTCTGCGCCTTCTGGCTGTTGTGAATAGTGCTGCCGGGACCGTTTCTGTACAAGTTTTTGTGAGGATGTATGTTTTCGTTCTGCGGGGTATGGTTGTAGGAGTGGAATCGCCAGCATTATTTGGTGTCACGAATTAAATTCTGTCCCTGCAGAATGTGTCGGCTTATCGATGCCCCAACTCCCAGTGTTGTGTGGTTGTCTAACGTTTTATGATCTGACGTGAATTTTCTGGTGTGGGGAATTGTACTCTCTGTGGCCAGTGAGGCAAGATGAAACCATAAAAACCAACCCACTGCTGTGGAGTCGCTTCCCACTCTAGCAACCTTCTAGACAGAGTACAGCTAACCCACAGAGTTTCCAAGCGGCACGTGGCAGGTTTCAACTGCAGACCTTCTGGTTAGGAGCCATGGCGTTTAACCACTACACCACCAGGGTTTCTAAGATTAGACCACGTTCAAGAAGATGAGGCTGGGAGGCAGGACCCTTATTCCAGCCACGGTCACAGCTCTGAGCAGATTAAGGGAAATTTCCCGGGTGTGGCCCGGACCACCTTTTATCCTACAAGAGATAAAAGGAGAGAGAAGCCAGCAGAGCTGTGGGAGCCTCCTACCACCAAGAATGAAGAGCCAGGAGGGGAGTACTTCCTTTAGCCTGGGGTCGCTATGCTGAGAAACTCATAGACCCAGAGGGGAGACTGGTGACAAGGGGCTATCCCTAGAGCTGACCGGAAGAAAAAAACCTCCCCCTTGGAGCTGGCCCCCTGAATTTGAACTTCCAACCTCCTAAACTGTGAGAGAAGGAATTTCTGTCTCTTAAAGCAATCCACTTGCTGTGTTTTTGTTATAGCAGCACTGGATAACCACAACATAAAGGAACTCTAAGTTTAGCATTTTGAAGATCTGCCAGACTGCTGTCCAGCCTGGCTGTGCTGCCCTCCAGTTCCCAGCAGCAGTGGGTGAGGCTTCCAGTTTCTCCACATCCTCACCAGCGCTGCTTCTTGATTTATTTTTATTTCGTTTTTAATTTTCATTTTAGCCATCCTTGTGCATGTGAAGTGGCATCTCATGGTTTCAGCTGGCACTTCCCCAGTGACTAACAGTGTTAAGGGTCTCTTTGTTTGCTCATACCCATCTGTACATCTTTTGTGAGGCAACATCTATACAGACCCTATAACAATTTTTTCTTTCAGTTAGACCGTCTTTTTATTGCTAAGTTGTAAGGTTTTTCTTTCTTTCTTTTTTTTTGATTTCTTTTATTTTTTATTGGGGTAAAGATATATGTAACACAACACTTAACGTTTCAGCAGTCCTCACACTGGTAGTCCAGTGGCAGTAATTGCATTCATGCTATTTTTCTTAGTTCTTTTTTTCTTTTTTTCCCCTATTTGTTATTAATTACAACAAAAGGATAAAATTTCTAGCATCTATCAATTATCTCATCTATGATAAACCCTCAGCCCCCACCCACCCAGGTAGCCAACACAGTCATTTTCTTCTGTGGATAATTCTCCTGTTAAGTCTTTATAACAGGGGTCTCGTACAGAATTTGTCCTTTTGACACCGGTTGATTTCACTCAGCATGATCTCTTCCAAATGAGACCGTGTTATGAGATGCTTTCTAAAACTGTCTTTGTTTTTTTATGATAGCACAGTGCTCCATTGAGTATATGTACCATAGTTTGTTTATCCATTCCTCTCTTGATGGGCATCAGGGTTGATTCCAACTTTTTGCTGCTGTGGACTGTGCTGCAACAAACATTCGGGTACCTGTGTCTGTTCCTGTGACAACCTTTGTTTCTGAAGTATAAATTCCGAGCAGTGGAATTAGAGGATCAAATGGTATATATACCTCCAGCTTTTTGAGGATGCGCCAGACTGTTTTCCAAAGAGGTTGTACCATTTTGCAATCCCACCAGCAGTGTAGGAGAGTTCCAGTTTCTCCACAGCCTCTCCAGCATTTGTTGTTTTGTCATTTTTGGATCATGGCCAGCCTTGTTGCGGTGAGATGATATCTCATTGTAGTTTTGATCTGAAGTTCTTTAATAGCTAATGATCGTGAACAATTCTGCATGTGTTGTTCGGCTATCACGATATCCTCTTTAGAGAAATGTGTATCCATCTGCTTCGCCCATCACTTAATTGGATTATTTATCCTTTTCTTGTTGATATTTTGTAATACCTTACAGATTATGGAGATGAGATGTCGGTCTGACATAGAGTTGCCAAATATTTTTTTCCCGTTCTGTAGGTGATCTTTTAATTCTTTTGAGGAAGTCTTTGATTCTTAGTAAAAAAAAAAAGAAATACATGCTTGGTATACATCCTTGATCAGCTATGTGGCTTGTAAACTTACTTTTTCTCTTGCTCATGCCATGTGAAGCATAAGACCTTTTAATATCAAGGAAGTCAAATTTATCTGTATCTTTGGCTGCTAAAGCTCTTTAGGGTACCACTAAGGAACCTCTGCCTACTCTGAGATCTCTGCGATTTCCTCCTGTTTTCTTCTACGAGTTCTACCACTTCAGCTCCCTTCTTGCGTCTGTAACAGGTCCTGCTGATCATTTGATAGTCACATCTCTGCCTTTCTTTTCTGTCCACCTTCATATTCAAGCTGTTGACCTGACCACAGTTTACAGGGGATCCCCAGGGAACCATGGGCCAGGACAAACATTTGATTTCCATAGTTCTGATGAGAGGGTGACTGAGACAGAGGAGACAGAACAGAGTGTCCCTTAGCCCTGTGGGTCAGAGTGAGGCCTGGAGGCAGAGTGCGTGGAGAAGCAGAGTCCTGGTGAACAAGGACACACAGTCTTTCTGGGGAACCTTTGCTGTCCTCAGGTGCTGTGGAGTCGATCCTGATTCCCAGAGTCGCCCCGTAGAGTTTTCTAAGAGCTGCCCCATAGAGCTCCCTGAGACGCAATCTTCAGAGGTCTTTCTCCCTCGGAGCTATTGTGTGTGTTTGAATCTCCAGCTTTTAGGTTAGCAGCCGAATCTTAACTGCTGTGCCACTGTCACGCCTTGGGGAACTGAAACCTTTGGGTACCACATCCCTGTTCCTTGCTCTCTGTGGCTATTTTGTGCCCCTCTGGTCAGTGAAAACTTCACCAGGCCCCCGCTTTCAGACGGTTGTCTCCCCCTATGGTGGAGTCCTGGCTGGGCCTTGGTAATGAACTCAGCCACTAACCAGAAGGTAAGGGTCCAGGCGCATCCAGTTCGATGACGCTAAGCAGACCCAAGCACATCAGAAAAGAAAGAGGTTCAGAACCTGAATTGCGTTCGTGGGCTTTTGGGACAGGTGGCAAGAAAAACTCGCTCACATGCTGTGTTACTGGAATCCGTTTGCCAGCCTCTCCTAAAAGAAACAGGCTATGAGGAAACAGTCTGGTACAAATGATCGACTTGGTGGCAGCCACCAGCAGACAGTGCTTCACAGTGTCAGGTGCTGTGTGGACACCCAATGAGCATTTCATCCCGTGGGAGTACGCCCATCCTGCAGATGCAAACACTGAGGTTCGGAGAGGCTGCAGGACTCCCCTGAGGTCCCAGGTGGCTGATTCCTGGGCCCACCCACACCACCCACCACCAGCATCTGCCTGCCTCCCCGGCCCTCTGTTGTTCTCCCCTTTGGGGTTTTGGAAGAGCTCTTGAGACCTGTTGGGGTTGTTATTGTCCTGTGCCATCGAGTGGCCTCCAACTCAACAGGACCCCACACAGCAGCTCCGAGCTGCCACACAGGGTTTTCTGGGCTGTGATCTTTGTGGGAGCAGGTGGCTGGGTCTTCCTCCTATGGAACTGCTGAGTGGGTTTGAACTTCCGACCTTCCTGTTGACAGCGGAGGGCTTCACCAGTGCGCCACCAGGGCTCCTTCGCTGAGACCTGCCATTTGTTCTTTCCCTCAGCTACGTGGAAGGCAAAACCATAGGTTGCTTTTGAGCGTGTCCTTCCCCCGACCCTGTTCTGAAAGCAGACACCAAGATTCTTCCTTGGGTTTGGGTCTTCTGAGTCAGTTTTCTTCTTGCAGAATCCCGTGATGACATGCAGCCAGGCAGGTGTCGGACACCTCCCAAACACGCTGTCCTTTCCTCTGCGGTCATGATCCTCGTCGCAGACACCGCTCGACAGGCACTTGATTGGCACCCACTTCCAGGCAGCAGCTAATTAGTCTCTACAGCAGGAGGAGGCTAATTTGAAGTGCGCTAATGAGAGCAAGGTTCCATAGCAAGGAAGGCGAGATATTAATTTAGAACCCAAGAGGATGGGGGAATGGTGCTTTAATTTTTTTCATAATTTCTGCTAAATTGCAAGAAGAATGATCATCGATGGGGTGGGGCTGTGGGTTATCTGTGTGGCTGTCACATGAAAGCAGGAGGCGCTGGTTATTTTTGTAAAAATATGGCCTACGTCTCCGAAGGTCTGCAGTCTGGCTGCTGATAATGTCCGTTTCCCGATTTTGATTTTGTATCAGAGCTGTGCAACCTGTTTCCACTCTGGGAAGGTGGGTGAAGGGGGCATATGACCCTGCTTTGCAGTTTTGTGTGAGTCTATAATGATCTCGAAATTCAAAGTCAATTTTAAAAAGAAGAAGAAAACAAAATAAAACAAACCTCTCTGGGAAGGGTGTGCTGTCACCGGGCAGGGAGAGCAGTGGGAGCTGCATATAGGTGAACGTGCGAATTTATGTGGGAATGTACATTTTCATTCAATCATAATAATAATTAAAAAAAAAAAAACCTCTATAGCTGCTTTAGGAATACTGGGCTGTGGTTAAGTGTGAAGCAGGGAGACTCGTTGTCCAAGCAAGAGGCTGCTTGGATTCGGGTAGGGTTCCCGGATCCAGGTAGGGTTCCCGGATCTGGGTAGGGTTCCTGGATCTGGGTAGGGTTCCTAGAGACAGAGAGGATCGGGGGAAGTGGAGGATGACTGTCCACGCTGGTCAGCGATCCCAACAGGCTGCACACTTTCGAAGCAGTGAGGGCTTTGGTGTAGACTTGTCTGAGGCAGGACTGCTATCGTTTCTGCAGTTTTTGATTTTGTGAGGTGCCTCTGATTCCTTCTGGGGGGGTCTCCCACTGACGCCCTGCCCAGCAGGAGTCAAATCTGTGAACTGTGTGACAATCACGGCACAAAAGGCCCCAGGAAGTATCTCCTGGGTGTTTGGTGGAGCCCTGGGGGTGAAGTTACACACTTGGCTACTCACTGAACGGTCAGTGGTTTGACCTCCGTCACCAGCCACACTGCGGGAGAAGGGTGGGCAGTCTGCTTCCAGAGAGATCGACAGTCTGGGAAACCCTATGGGACATTGCCATTCTGTCCTGGAGGGGGGCTGTGGGTCAGAATGGACTCGATGGCTACCAATTTGCTTTTTGGATTTTTGGTTTCATTTTTCTGTGGGAGAGGATATCGGGGCCCAGAGATGACCTGGTTCTCCGTCCAATGGGGATGTGGCCCTAGAGTGCGCACGGTGGAGTGTGTGACCACGGTGACGGCAGCTTTGTCCTGTCCCGGCCTCGCTCTGACCGCGCACATCCTTCCTTCTTCATGCTTCCTTTCGGAGGCATAGTGGAAGCTGATGAGTGGCTCAGGGTTTCCGCTGGCCAGGCAGCACCCGTCGGTCCACCTTGGCCTAGTTGCTAATTGCATCATCAAGGATTCTACACTCACAAGGTCATTTCTGCACAGAATAAAACTCCCCTCCATCTGTCTACCTACAGCGTTCACCTTTTGAGAAAGGCCTGCATCCGCCTCTTCCTCCCTGAGACATGGTGTCATCTGTGCCCCCCACAGTGTTGTCATCAGGTGCCATGATACGGTTCTGACTCACAGTAACCCAACTCACAGTAACCGTGTGTACACCAGAGCAAAACCCTGGCCAACCCTGCACATTCTCGTGGCCCTGGTCAGGCTTGAACCCTTTGTTGCAGCCACTGTGCCATTCCTTCTCTTGACGGTCGTCTTTTTCACTGACCCTCTGCTTTACAAGCATGGTGTCCTTCTCCTGGGACTGGTCCCTTCTCACAACATGTCCGAAGTATCTGAGAAGAAGTCTTGCCATTCGTGCTTCTAAGGAGAGCACTGATTGTACTGCTTCCCAGGCAGATTGTTTGTTCTCCTGGAAGTCTGTGGTGTATTCCACAATCTGTGGTGTATTCCCATACACCGGTCTGTGGTATATTCCCCGGCACCGTAATTCAAAGGCATCAGCTCTTCTTCTGTCTCTCCTATACATTGCCCAAGCAGTCAAAGACACCATGGCTTGGGTCAGGTGTACCTTCATCTTCCAGGTGACATCTTTGCTTTTTAACACTTAAAGACGTCTTTTGTAGCTTATTGGCCCAATCAATGTGTCTTTTGATTTCTCAACAGCTGTTTTTTGGGAGAAGACACAAATAGGGACCTTTTCCAGTCTATTGGTTGGGTAACTGTCTTCCGAATATCTTAACACAGACGAGTGAGCACTTCCAGCACTTTATCAGTGTATGAGAATGTCTTAGCTGGTGTTCTGTCAATTCCTGGAGCCTTGAATTTTGCCAGTGTCTCCAGTGCAGCTTGGAGTTCTTCCTTCAGGACAGCCAGTTCTTGATCAGGTGCCACTTCCTTAACTGGCGGAATGCCGACCAGTTCTTTTGGGTCCAGTGGCCCTGCTCATTCCTTCCAAGTTCTTTCGATGCTTCCTGTGTCTTTCAGTATTTTGCCCCTAGAATCCTTCAGTATTGCAACTTAAGACTCAAATTTTTTCTCAAGTTCCTTCAGATGAGAAATGCCGAGAGTGTTCTTCCCTTTTGGTTTGCTGACTGCAGGCCTTTGCGCATGTCGTTATAATACTTTACATTATAGCTACATCTTTATAGGGGTAACTATGCTGTCACCTATGTTTTCATATTGCCAAAACCAGACCAAACCTGTTGCCACGGAGTCAGTTCCAACTCACAGCAACCCTATAGGTTAGAGTCGAACTGCCCCCATGGAGTCTCCAAGGAGCACCGGCAGGTTCCAACTGCTGACCTTTTGGTTAGCAGACACAGCACTTACCCGCTACACCATCAGAATTTCCACTATTATGCGAAAGATAAACCAAAACCAAACCCACTGCCGTTGAGTTGATGCTGACTCACAGCAACCCTGTAGGACACAGTAGAACTGCCCCGTAGGGTTTCCAAGGAGCGCCTGGTGGATTTAGATTGCCAACCTTAACTGCTGGCCTTTTGGTTAGCAGTCGCAGTAGCACTTAATCACCATGCCGTGAGAGTTTCCGAAATTATAGAAAGATAATTACTATTAGCAAGTTCTTGGGCAGAAGTGATTTCACATCTAGGCTTTGAAAGTTGTGTACTTAGATAAATTTTACCGTGTTATTGTTGCTGGCGCTTAGTTGTCCCCTGACTCATGGTGACCGTGTGCACAGGGGGGGCAGAATGGTGTGCTATCCTGTGCTGTTCCCCACCGTCAGATGTGGGTCAGACCCTGCAATCTGTCAGGTGCTCATTGGCTGATAGCCAGAAGCAGGTCTCCAGGCCTCTCTGAGTCCATCCCAGCCAGGAAGCTCCATGGAAACCTGCTCCGCATCCCAGGGACACACATGAGATCCACGTTGATGCCTCTTCCCAAGAAAGGTGGTCCAACCAAATACAGAAAGTGTCCCATGGTGTCATTCATACCACAGACAGATGGGTGGTGTCCTCACCTGAGGTGTGTTCACTGGGAATGAGACCTGGGTCTCCTGCACGGCAGGCATGACTTCTGACCCTGAATCGCCGGTGTTCTGTGCCTTTCATTATTAAAAAAATGAAACCACTACCGTTGAGTCGGTTATTCCAGCTCATAGCGATCCTCTAGAACAGAGCAGAACTGCTCGGAGCATGTCCAAGGAGCACCTGCAGGATTTGGATTGCTGACGGTTCGCTTAGTAGGCATGCAACTGAAGCTCTATGTGGGACTTAACCCAGGCGGGGTGCGTCTCTGCTTTGTGTGCAGAGACTCCGGGGGTTGTCACAGCGGCAGCATTGCGTGTGAAAATCTAGAAGGTGAGGAGGAGCCTCAACAAACAGGAGCCTGAACCCTGCCTCCCCTCGAGGTGTGGTGGGTGTTTGTTTTCCATATCCAAGGGGGAAACTATTGATTTTGCCCTCCTGAGACCAAGCCCCTCTTCAGCCGATGATGGCTCCCTGGATTCCTGGGAACCACCCTTCTCCCCCCTGTTGGTCCTGTGACCAGATGTGACTGACCCTACCCTCTTCTGTGACAAAGCATTCTGGAATGGACTCCCCTGGGTGCCATGACTGAGGGCACAGTCAGGTGGTCCCTGCCTGGAGCCCGCAGGCCGAGCATGGGTCAGAGGGGCTGCTGGGATGGATTACCAGGGCTGCATCTCTGAAGACTCTCAGTGTGGTGTGTTCTCAGATCAGGAGCTCCCCAAGCTGTCCTGTCTCAACCTGCTTCTCGAGCTTCCTCCTCAACCCCCCCAAAGACCCGTAGAGTATGTAGCTGGCCTCTTTTGCATGCTTGAGCCGAAATTGCTTTTCTCTGCATGCAAGCCAGAGCTCTGTCTACCTCCTAGAGTAACTCCTAGACAGCCCCACATATCATCCACTTCTTCAGTGCATGTGTAGTGAGCACCTACTGTGTGCTGGAAACCTTACTGGCAGAGTAGTCAAGTGCTACATTGACTAACCAAAGGTCAGCAGTTCAAATCTACCAGCTACCTCTTGGAAACGCTATGGGGGCAGTTCTACTCTGTCTTACAGGGTTGCTATAGGTCAGAATTGATTGGATGGCAATAGGTTTGGGTTTTTTGGTACTGTGTGTTAGGCAGCAGCCCCTAAGGGTTGAAAACAGTCCAGCACTCAGCTACAAACCAGACGGTTGGTGGTTCAAGCTCGACCAAAGGTGCCTCGGAAGATGGGCCTGGCTGTCTGCTTCCCAAAGATCACAGCCTTGAAAACTCTGTGGAGCGCAGTTCTACTCCCACACGTATGGGATCATCATAAGTTGGCAGCAACTCGACAGCAACTAACTATGACAACAACTGCCAGGCTCTACTCAAGGTGTTGGGACCACAGAAGACAGTCTTTGCTTTTAAGAAGGAAAGTACAGGATCAAGGCTGGGGGAATGTGGACAGCATGGGCCTTAAAATCACAATACCTGAGTTTGGTGCTCATTTTTCTCAGAAAATCCAACCCCGTCTGTTGACCTGGTGGTGTGGTGGTTCGGCGCTCGGCTGCCCACCGAAAGGTTGGCAGTTAGCATCCACCAGCTGCTCTTTGGAAACCCCACGGGGCATTGTGTTCTGTCTTATGAGTTGGCTCTGAGTAAGAATCAGATCAAATCGACGGCAATGGTTTTTGGCTTTTGTTGTCCCAGATAGCCACAGCAATGGACCCAAACATCCTGAGGATCAGGAAGATGGCACAGGACTGGGCAACACTTTGTACCTGGGGTCACTGTGAGTCAGGGCCAGCTGGCTGGAAAATGACAAAGACAGTTATCCAGATTCCTCATCAGTAACAAAAAGTTGACTGGGGGTGGGAGGCAGGAAGTTCCCTTGTCCAATAACCTGTGTCACTGTGAAGCAGAGAGACGAGCTAGGGACCTGAACCTCAGGAGGGGTGGAAAGTGGGGTTCATGCTGTCTGTGTTTTGAGTCCCGCTGTATTCACTTGCCTTATGAGTGAAGAGAGAGCAGCTGGCTGATTGTTCCAAGGACGTCTTCAAGGCTGTGTGGCAATCTCAGACTTGTGGGTGCCAAGGAGATCGGAGGTACCGGCCCAGTCCTTGCCTTCCCCATCCACCTCTGCAAGGACAGACCTCTTGGAGTCTGGACTTCACCACACAGCCAGAGACTCTACTGGTGGTCCTGAAATATTTAGGGCAGGGAAAAGAAAATACAGGGGATTTGTGAGCTCGTGGGGCAACATCTTGAACTGTTTTCAAAGAGCATGAGACTAAAACGGAAACATATTTCTCCAAACTCCTCTTCCTTTTAATTTTTTTTCATACCCCTGTGCCTGTGGGTGGAGACAGGGCCATATGCTTCCAATTCCTGAGCCCGCAGCTTGACAGCCCGCCGTTTGATGTGCGGCCATCCGAGGACCCCAGAGTCTTTGTGATAAGCCTCTTTCCTCTAAGCATTTTTCCTTTGGAAAGGGCGGCTACTTTTTTCCCATCAGGAAGCAAACGTGAATCACGGAAAGGTCTGAAATGCCCAGATTGTGCAATTTCAGCAGGTCTGAAACTTGGGAAGTTCATTCATCACATGTGAGGGGCAGGGAGGAAGTCAGCGGAGCGAACCAGGAACCAGCGGGTCGGTGACATGGTACGTGTCTGCCACCAATTTCTGGAGGAGATGATCACTTCTCAAGCAGTCACATCCTTCACCACCCGGTGCTGCTGCCGCCCCCATCCCAGACGCTGTTGTCTCACTCACTAAGTGACTGGGTTAGGAAAGCCCATTATGACGGGGGCTGACCTCAAAACGGGCCAGGTGCTATTCCCAATGGCACAAAACATAAAGCCGGGAAGAGCAGTCACCGCCAACCGTCTGTCTGTCTGTTGTAGTCTAGTGGCTCACATGCTGCTGGGGTGCTGAACGCTGGACCACTAGGCCTTCAGAGCTTCCAGACTCAGACGAGGAAGGAAAGCGTGGTGTCGTTGGCTTCTGAAAGCATGATGTCATTGGCTTCTGGAAATCAGCCAGTGAAAACTCTATGATCACAGCAGAATATTGTCGGATGGCATGCTGGACAAGGAGCCCCTCAGCTGGATGGCACTCAGAGCAGACTGGAGCAGACCAGTGACCGTGAGTGTGGCACTGGACCAGGCAGTGTGTCCTTTTCTTGTCCCCAGGTCACTGTGAGCTGCAGCTGATTCAACAGCCACTTCCCACGAGAGTCAGTGAGCAATTGGTGCCTAAAACTCCAAGCAAGAGAAGCCACATGAGTTTGGGGGCAGGAGAGGCACCCCGTTACCGGGGATTCTTTTCAACTTGTTTCTCAAAGTCCAGATATTCCTTGCGATATTTTCTGTAGCTGTGTGGTTGTGCTGGGAAACAGACATTGTCATCTCAGGGAAAGATTTGTTCATGACGTGACTAGTGGAAACGTAAGCTCTACTAGTCTCAGCTTGCTCGTGGAGCGCAGAAAGTGCAGTGGTTAGGCACTTGGCTGCTAACCAGAAGCTCAGTAGTTTGCGCCCAACAGCCTGAGGGAGAAAAGACCTGGCCGTCCGCTCCCGTAAATGTTACCAACAGCAAAACCCTATAGGATGGCTCTGCTGTGTCCTCTAGGGTCGCTGTGAGTCAAAATCAATGGGCCAGCACTCAACAACGCCCTCTTTCATCCTCCAGGTCAGTCTCGGATTACTGGGTATCAGAAATACCCACCAGTGTAGTGCAGAAACAATGCAAATATTTTACGAAGTGAAATCGAAGATCTTTCAAAAGATGCAGGATTTGCTGAAATCCACGCAGGAGTTTGACCTGTCTGCTCCACTCATATAAAAAGCTGTTAAAAAATGGCAAGCGAGTTTCTGGTGGCATTTGACCAGCTCAGAACTGAAAAAGAGACAGGAAAAACAGAATGATTTAAACGCCCAAGGAGAAAGTGAGGGTCCTGATAAAACCGATGAATATTCTAAGCCTCTGGAACAGGACAGGAAAAGATCAGCTTCTTTATAATCGAGCAGCATAAAAATACCCATTGCCATTGAGTCGATTCTGACTTACAGCGAGCCTGTTGGACAAAGTAGAACGGCCCCATAGGGTTTCCAGGGAGTGGCTGGTGGACGCAGACCACCGACTGTTTGATTAACAGCTGAGGTCCTAACCACTGCACCACCGGGCCCCTCTGAGTAGCACAAGTCACATAAATATTTGCTTCTCGTGCGAACACTCAGTTATCTCGCCATTTTTCACCCAAAGGAACGTTCATTTCCCTCTGTTGTAAAAGTGAGCATGTGGTTTTAGTCAAAGCCTGCATGTTGCTTAAAGGCACATCAAATGTGATTATTTTTGTAACTTTTATTTTTCAAAACAAAGTGCCAAAGAAAGTTTCCCCTCACTCCTTCCTCAAATGTTTATACTATAACTTTACTTTGTTTGGAGGCGCATCATTTTTTCTGTCCTTTTCCAGGGAGAATAACTCCAGAGGAACTAGGGCGTCCTGTACAGGGTTTGGCAATTAAGTCTGTAAACTCATCCTGGAAAAAGTACTACATACTTCACTGCTGAACATCCCTACGGTCACCTTCCAAGTCCTCCCCTTGGGAAGCTGTGCACTGACACCAGCGCCTGGTCCACCCCTGAGAGCCAGCTTGGAACTCTTTTTCTGGAATGGCCATCAGAGCTGTCATCCTCTTACCCTGGATGTTCAACATGTCATCAGAATGTCTTCCTTCCAGTATTTCCTTTCTCTTTGGGACCAGATCAGGTGAGGAGGGAGTGTGTTCCAGTACAGTTATTTGTTTACTGGCTGAAAACGCCCTCATAGACACTGTACAGTCAGGTCCTTGAACCTGCCACCGCTCCACCGTGCTCACAGGCCACTCCAGAAGAGTCCCAGGATGGGGAGGAGTTGTGACCACAGTGATGTTCAGCAGTGACTTATGTAGCACTTAGAGCGATTAAGTTCACAGACTTAATTGTCAGACCTTGAATTAGTTCTACAAGTGGCTTAGTGAGGTGCCCATAGGATTTCTCACCTTTGAGCCCCAACACAGTAAAGACGGCAGAGCTTGTGCTTGGAGCACCCCCCTTGAGTCACACACTCCTCTCAGCACTGGGGTGGGGGGCGGGAAGAGAATGAGTAATTCAATAGGCCCCTTAACTTCAAGAACCTCATAGATGAAGCGGTGAGGTAAGTCAGCTTACACTCCACTAACTGCAACCCAGGAAGAGCGCAGTCTCAAAAACGAGGATGTGAGCCTCCAGAAAGCACCTGGAGGGCTTCATGAAGGAGGAGACATCAAGGAGGCCTTGAAGGAAAAGAGCATTTCCCCAAAAGGCAGTATAGTGGAGGTGGCAGGGAAAATTTGAGACAGAGAGAAAGCAGAGCACATTAGCGTCTCCTGTGGCTGGAGAACAGAGTGGTTAAGGAACTAAGTTGTGGTTCACAGATTGCCCATACAAGTCCATGAGCCAGAATCTGTCCTGTCGAAGACACCGTCACTTGGAATTGTTGCTGTTGGCTGTTGTTGGGACTGCCCTGACTCATGCTGATCCCGTATCCAGTGGAACAACACACTGTCCAGTCCAGTACCCTTCTCATCATCAGGTGAAGATCAGACCTCTGTGAGCCACAGGATTTTCGCTGTCTGGTTTTCAAAACTAGATTGCCAGGCCTTTCTTCCTAGTTCCCCTGAAAGCTGCTGTCTCACAGCAACACACAAGCCTCCACTGACAGATGGGTGGAGGCTGCACCCAGGGTGCCCTGACTGGGAACCGAGCCCAGGTCTCCCACAGGGAGGGCTAGAATTCTACCCTGGACTATGATGCCTCCTTGTACCAACACAATATCTTACTGTTAATTAATGAGTACCATTTACTAATTTAAAAATTATCCTCACTACGCTTACACTTCTTTCCCACTCAGATATCTGTTTCTGAGTTGTCTTGTCAATGGAACCTGAAGTGTATCAGGTCTGGACCCTGGAGTGACCCCCTCTCTTGCTGTTCTTGGCTTAGCAGCACCGCCCTGTGACTGACCAGGCCCTGTGGTGTCGGGAGCTTCAGCACTGCAGAAAATGCCCATCTGCAGGGCCGGCCTCCCTCTCCCAGCCCCGCAGCTGGGCGCCAGGGGTGCTGAGGTTCCTTTTACAAGGGGCCTTTAAACGCCCGGGGCCCCTGAGAGCTCCCCACCCCCTTTGTCCAGATGGGGCCGGAGGCAGCAGGGCTGCCTCCCTGCCTGTGCTCCCAGGAGCCCTCCCCGGGAAGGCCGTGATTTATACGTGCTGGCTTGTCAGGGGCTGAAAGGAAGGGCCACTTTTTCATTTTGATCAAATGTTAGGTTGGGAAGCCCCCCTGCTGTTGGCTCAGCTGGACCCGGGGCGGAGATGAAACACATTGCCTGCTTTGTTGCCCAGAGGGTGTTTCCCACGTGAACATGCTTCCCTCTGCAGGGTCCCAGAGAAGGGACGGTAGACGGAGGGAATGAGGCGTGCTCTGCCCCCCTAGCCCCCTGTGGTGGGCAGAGAACGGGGCCGGTGCTGTTCCTCCTGCCTACCCTACCCCGCAGCGAGCTCAGTCTTCTCTGCCTTTTTCTCTGTCTGTTCCTCCAGCTACTTCTCCGTTTGCCAGACTCAGCAGGGTGGGCTGTTCCCACCGCCTGTAGGGTGCGGCTCCCCCCTCTGTCTCCCAGGCAGACGAGGCTCCTGTGCAGTGCAGACTCCCCTAATTCCCTTCCCAGATCCCGGGGGGCAGGATTGAAAAAGGCTCCAGCCCAACCACACCTGACCCCGCACTCACAGTGTAGCCTCTCAGCGGGACATGGCCCCCTGTTGCAGAGTCCTGTGGCGGCTTCCTGGATCCCAGCGGCCATCTGTGACCTCTGAGTATGCAGGACACGGAGGTAGCCCTTGTCTCCGGCCCCGTTCCTTAAGCAGGAGCCTTGTGATGTGGAAGTGGATTCTGGTACCCAGCTGGCAACCGGGCAAATGGTGGGGTGCCTTGCTGTGCCCCCTGACAGAAAACCAGTTCCCACTTTGGCTCTTGAAATTTTCTTCCACAGCATTTGGGGATTGTCCTGGCGGTGTTCTAAGTCACCTCAGTTTCATCCATTCCTTTAACTTGCATTTATTAAGCACCTGCTATGTGCTGGGTGCTGTGGTGCAGTGGTTAAGGGCTTGGCTGCTAGCCAAAAGATTTGCAGTTCAAATCTACCAGCTGCTTCTTGGAAAGCCTATGGGACAGCTCTCCTCTGTCCTAGACAGTCACTGTGAGTTAGAAGGACTAGACAGCAAATTTTTTTTTTTTTTTTTTTGGTGGTGGTGGGTGCTATGCTATATAATGGGTATAGTTGTTGGGAGGTCCCAGTGAGTCACTTCTGACTCATTGCCAACCTGTGCACAACAGAATGAAACACTGCCCAGTCCTGTGCCACCCTCGTGACCATTATGCTTGAGCCCCTTGTCGCAGCCACTCTGTCAACCCATCTTGTTGAGGGTCTTCCCCTTTACCAAGCGTGATGTCCTTCTCCAGGGACTGATCCCTCTGAACAACGTGCCCAAAGGGAGTGACAGGAAGTCTCACCATCCTTGCTTACAAGGAACACTGTGATTGTACTTCTTCCAAGACAGATCTGTTCATTCTTTTGGCAGTTCAAGGTATATTCAGTGTTCTTCTCCAACACCACACTTCAAAGCTGTCACTTCTGTCTTCCTTAGTCGCTGTCCAGATTTTTCATGGCTTGGGTCAGGCGCACCTTAGTCTTCAAGGTGATGCCTTTGCTTTTCAACACTTTAAGGAGGTCTTTTGCAGCAGACTTGTCTTTGGGGTTCTTTCTTTCTTTTTCTGTCTTTTGATTTCGTGACTGCTGCTTCTGTGGATGTCAACTGTGGATTCAAGTACAAAGAAATCTTTGACAAGTTCACTCCTTTATCATGATATTGCTTATTGGTCCAGCTGTGAGGATTTTTGTTTTCTTTATGTGGAGGCGTAATTCACACTGAAGGCTATGCTCTTTGATTTTTGTTGATACTTTGAGTCCTCTTTGCCTTCAGCAAGCGAGGTTGTGTCATCTGCATGCCAAAGGTTGCTAATGAGTCTTTCCACGTGACTTTCCTGTGCAAGGAGGCAGAAAGCAGACATGAGCCTAAGCAAGAGATCCAGGTCATTCCGGAAGACGATAAGCCGCAGAAAGAGAACCCAGCAGTATGTGACGGAGAGTAGTACAGAAAGGTACTGGGCTTACAGCTCTTTGTCTTATGATTAGGGAAGACTTGGCACAGACGTGACATCTGACTTGAGACCCAAATGACCAGATGGAGACAGCCCTGGGAAGAATATTCTAGACTGAGAAAATAGGGTGTGTGCAAAGGCCCTGAGGTAGGAGGAAGTGAAGTCCTGGTCCTACAGAAAGCCAGTCAGTGTGTTTGGGGCTAGGAGAATAAGAGGAAGCAGAATCGGATATGCCCTTACAGAAGGAGGCCAGGCCTGGAGCCCAGAGGGTTTTCGTGAGGACACTGGTTGGTTTCAAGAATGGAAGCCCTCAAAGATGTGTCCTTTCTAGGAGCACTGTCCTGGTTTCTTATAGATCCTGACTTACATACCGTAAAACTCGCTCTTTTAAGTGGACCGTATTTTGATTTTTAGGAACGTTACTGGACTGTGCAGTGCTCACTAGTGGACCTTCATCAGGCCGTCCTCACCCCCTTGAGGACCCGTATGCCCTTTCACAGTCCTGTCTCAGTCCCACCTGAGATCCAGGCATCCACCTCTCCCCTGGCCTTCTGACCAAAGGCTGGCTGCCGCCTTGCCATCATGGGGGGCGGTCCCATCTGAGACCAGAAAGGAAGAGGGACTGAATTCGGTGACATTAGTGGAGACCCCGGGACTGGCCACCCCTGAAGGGTTACTCTAAGGATTCCCATTTACCAGAGGCAATACGAGAGTCTCATCTCCTAAAATTGGGTGTCTGCGGGTGTCTGTCTGTCTGTCTCTGTCTCTGTGTGTCTGTGTGTCTGTCTGTGTCTGTGTGTGAAAGAGAGGGACAGGTAACGGGAGGGGAAGAGGAAGAAGGGGAAAGAAAAGAGAGTGAGTTATGTGTGCGTGAGCCTGTTTCCGTTAGGTTTTCTGTCGTTTGTATCTGAACATACATTAACTTCTATGTCCAAATTATACCCCAGATTGAGACCAGAAGGGGCTAGAGATAAAACAAACAGAAGAAAGAGAACCCAGTTTCGCTCTGCTGGTGATAAAAAGCTGCCGGAGATGTAGACAAATAAGATCCCAGCAAGGCCCGTGACACCTGTGCTACTCCTTGGCTCAACACACATTTGAATGCCTCCTTGTTAACGGCTCCTATCCTGTCCTGTTCCAAAAAGAAGTCGTGTGGAGGTGCTGACACGACGGAAAGGCTAAGCAAAGTAAAAGAAGAAAAATGAGGCAAAGGGAAAATGCAGGCTGAGGAGGAAGCCGGAGCCGAAGGGAGGCCTGGTAAACAAAACGCTCACATGAGCACTGTCATGGGTTGAAGTTTGGTCCCAAACAATATGACAGCTTGGCTGGGCCACTGTATTGTGTGGTTGTCCCGCATTTAGGGATCTGACGTCATTATGCTACATGTTGCAAATCCTGATCTGTGCCTGTGGTTCGTGAGGCACGAATAGGTGCTGTTACAGAGTAGTGTGGCCTGCCATACTCTGACTCAGGTCCCAGCCCTGATCTGGTGAGAGGGGCGAGTCCCTGAGGTGTGGCCTGCATCACCTCTTACCTTACAAGGGACGAGAGAGAAGTGAGCTGAGAGACAGGGACCTAATACCAGCCAGAAAGCAGAGCCGTGTCCTCCAGACCCAAAGTCCCTGCACAGAGGTACTCCTAAATCAAGAGAGGATCAGTGCTAAGACCTTCCCCCAGAGCAGAGGGAGAGAGAGAAGCCTTCTCCGGGAGCCAGAAGGAGCTGTTCAGCCTCTTCCGCCACCCATGTGTGGAAGACAGTGTTCAGTGCGCTCTGGTGCCCGTCCATCTGTGTGTCATACTTTGGCATCTTGGGTGTCACTGTGATGCCATGCCACCAGGACTTTGAGGACACCTTCCAGCCTGAGATGGGCTAGGAAAAAAGGCCTGCCAGGCTACTTCTGACAGCCAGCCATGACGACAGCATGGTCACAACAGAATGTCATCCGACTGTCCCTGGTGGAGGCCGTCGTGTCGGGTAGAAGAGGGTCAGCAAGGCAGGAGACCTTCAGTGAGAGACCCTGGGACAACAGCTGCCACACTGTGTTTGAACATGCTGGACACTGTGAGGATGACTCAGGACCAGGCGATGTCCCGTTCTCTGACCCGTGGGGTGGCCTGAGTCAGAGTCAGCTTGATGGCAGCTGTGTGTCTGTCTGTCTGTTCAACCTGCGCCGCTCCCCAAGGACGTGGCTGCTGAGCTGAGGCAGCAGTGAAACGTGGCAGTGAGGCCTGGAAAAAGCTGAGAGGTGAGGGCGTTCCAAGAAGACAGGCTGCAGGGGGCGGAACTGAAGCAAGAACAAGCCTGGGGCACCCAAAGGGGCCCAAGATGGCCCCAGGTCTGGGGTGCAGGGCTCCAAGTGGGGTGCCGATGGGGTGTTTGCAGGCTGGGTCTCAGAGGCCATCTAAGAACTTGGGTTTCTTGTCCTCAGTTGGGTGTGAGGCTCAGAGTTCCCAGCAGCAGTGTGCAGGGCGTTTGTCCTGGTTTTCAGACTTTCCTTGTGCAGGAAGCTTCGGGAGATGGGAAGGACTTCACAGCTGTTAATCACCAAGAAGCCGTAATCACTAAGAGAATGAATGTCTGAAATCATCAGCGAAGGATATTTTGGAAGGAAGGCAGCCGAAGGAGCGCGGCGGTAGCCGGCCCTGATTGTTTCCTGGGCTTGGAGTAACCAGGTGCGCTGGAGAGATGGCTTTCCTTCTGACTCACCAAGGTCTCCGGGTCTCGATTTTGAAACTGCTGATAGAACACATCCTGGGATTTTGTCACAGGAATCGAAGACTTTTGTGCTGGCTCTGGAAGCCGTTGCTTTGGTTGTTGGCTTGTGGTTTTGATGGGGTAGGGGGAAGCCTTCGGAAGATCACTAATGATAAAGTATCAGCTTTAAATATCTAGAGAATTGGCTGAAATTGTTATAAAGGGGAAAGCAGAGGCCATGGACTTAGAGAATGAAGGGGCAGGAGGAGCCAGGAACTTGGAGCAGTCGGCAAACCACATTGGTTCTAGGTGTCTCCAGGGCTGGAGCACTCAGGTGTGACACGTCTTATAAAAGCCAGATCGAAGAGTGAAAACACTTAGAGCCGTTAGGAGTTTTGAAAGCTAGAACTCTGCTTTGACCACCATCGCCAGCACTGAAGAGTTCATTCTGACTCATAGCGACCCCTGTAGGACAGAGTAGAGCTACACAATAGAGTTTCCGAGGAGCGGCTGGCGGATTCACACTGCTGATCTTTCAGTGAGCAGGCAAATACTTCACCTCTGTACTACTAGCGTTCTTTGACCATAGGAATTATTTAAGTCGGGGCCATGGTGCTTCAGTGGCAGGATCGTCCCCTTCTGTGAGGGACAGCCAGGCTCCGTTCTCAGCCAGTGCACCTCGAGCCCAGCCGCAGCCCCGATCAGTGGAGACTTGTGCTGGTCTGATGATGGACAGGTTTCTGCACAGCTGCCAGACTGAGAAGAGAAGGAAGAAAGGCCTGGTGATGGGCTTCTCAAAATCAGCCAGCGCAAACCCCAGGGATCACAACAGCCAGTTCACAAAGTGATCGCAGAGGTGGTGTGGGATCTGGCAGTGCTTCATTCTCTCGCGTCTGGGGTTATCATGAGTCAGAGGCTAACGTAATGGTAGCTGATAACAACAAAACCCAGTTGACGTCAAGTCAGCTGGGATTCATGGCAACCCCTGGTGTCAAAGTGGAACCGCACCATGTTGTCGGTGGTGTTGTTAGGTGCTGTCTCGTTGGTTCCAACTCAGAGCGGCTCTATGCACAACAGAACGAAACACTGCCCGGCTTTGCGCCATGTCCACAATCGTTTTTATGCTGAAGTCCATCGTTGCGGGCACTGTGTCAGTCCATCTCATCGAGGGTCTTCCTCTTTTTCCCTGACCCTCAACTCTACCAAGCATGATGTCCTTCTCCAGGGACTGATCCCTCCTGACAACGTGTCCAAATTACGTAAGATGCAGTCTTGCCATCTTTGCTTCCAAGGAGCACTCTGCTCGTACTTCTTCCAGAACAGATCTGTTGGTTCTTTCGGCGGTCCACAATACATTGAATATTCTTCTCCGACACTGCAATTCAAAGACATCAGTTCTTCTTCTGTCTTTTTTGTTCATTGTCCGGCTTTCTCATGCATATGATACAATTGGAAATACCATGGCTCGGGTCAGGTACACTTTAGTCTTCAAGGTGACCTCTTCATTTTTCAATACTTTAAAGAGATGCTTTGCTGCAGATTTTCCCAGTGCAGTGTATTCTTTGATTTCTTGACTGCTGTTTCCGTGGACATTGATTATGGACCCAAGTAAAATGAAATCCTTGACAACCTCAATCCTTCCTCCCTTTAAGACAGTGTTGCTTACTGGTTCATTTGTGAGGATTTTGGTTTTCTTTATGTTGAGGTGTGATCCATACCGAAGGCTGTGGTCTCTGGTCTTCATCAGTATTTCAAATCCTGTTCACTTCCAGCACCATAAGGTTTTTGAATCTGTGACCTTGTGGAAGCAGGTTGCCAGGACTTTCTTGCAAAGCACATCTGGGTGGGTTCAGACTGTCCACCTTCAAGTTAGTAGTCATGCACTTATTTGTTTGTGCCACTAAAGGACTTCAACAAGAACCACAACAGGCATTTCATATATGTTTGCTGGGAAAAAGAAAAAGGGGGCAGAGGAAGAACTAGACTTACTGGTCTGACAGAGACTGGAGAAACCTTAGAGCGTGGTCCCTGGATCCCCTTTGACTGAGTACCGAAGCCACTCCCAAGGTGCCCCTTTCAGCCAAAAGTTAGGCAGGCCTAGCAAACAAACAGTGACACCCGTAGTTCAACCAAGTGTGGGAGACTAAATGGGCCCACCTGGCCAAGGGCAAGGACAAGAAAGCTGGATGAATGGAAATGGGGAGACCGAGATCAAGAAGGGGAGACTTTTGGCATGTTGTAGGGTTGGCAACCGGTGTCACTAAACAATGTGTATAGTGTTTTATTAGAAACTAATTTGCTCGGTAAACTTTCACCTAAAGCACTGTATGTAACCAAAAACCAAACCCAGTGCTGTCAAGCTGATTTTCACTCATAGAGACCCTACAGGACACAGCAGAATTTCCAAGGAGCGCCTGGCTGATTCGAACCACTGACCTTTTGGTTAGCAGATGGAGCACTTAACCTGTGCTGCACCAGGGTTTTTAACCTGTGTATGTAGTTGTGGAATGAGTGGACATTTATTTTACGTACTCCTAAAAGTTATGGGTCTTGTAGTGTGTTTATGCCAGGAAATTGGTAAAGAGCAGTGATCCCTAGCCCCTCTGCCCATGGACGGATCCTGGGAATTGGGTAGAATGTGAAGCTGTCTGGTTGTCTCCATCTCCGCGGGATCTTCACATTGGGCGTTCAGTGTGTGAAGACACGTGGAGCTGCTGCAATGTGAGTCCCCAAAGCACACCAGCAGTGAATAGTGGTGGTGGTGTGGCAGACACATCTGTATCTCTGATGCTGGAGGGACAGTCTTGGGGACTCACTGAAAGAAGAGATTGTATATTCTTCTTCGCCGTGAGCTTTTCTGCGAGTATTTCTCAGGAATAAGGTAACAGCAATTTCTGCCTCATAAGCTGGCTACAGAACATGCCTTCCACACAACGTGCAATTCCACTGGATCAACTTTGGGGATTTTTTGTTTGTTTGTTTATATGTTTTCAAACTGTAAGCAGTGACCCACTGGAAGTAATGAGATAAATTTAATTGGTAGCTTTTTTTTTGTTTTTTCTTCCCTTTTCTAAACAATCGCCCAGAATGTAATAGAAGGGAATAGAACGGAAAATGGAGAGCCTTGCCTGAAGAAACATTCATTTTGATCAAAACCTCTTGCTACTGAGTCCATTCCAACTCAGAGTGACTGTGGAGGACAGAGTAGAACTTATCCGTGGAGTTTCAAGGAGCGACTAGTGGATTTGAACTGCTGACCTGGTTAGCAGCCAAGATCTTAATCACGATACCACCAGGGCTCCTTCATCTTGATTAGATGTATTTGAATATTTGTGTGTATGTGTGTGTGTGTGTGTGTGTCCTAGACATGATGGACACATATTACAGACTGTGGCTGGCACCCAGGAGTGGTTGAAAAGCCTCTGCTGTAGAGCACCCTGCTAGCTCTTCACTGAATCTTCGAGCAGAGAAGGCAGTTACCTGACATGCCCTAGACTCATGAATGGTCAATTTTTCAGATTTGTAGTTTATCGACATTTCACTGGCATCAGATCTTTTTTCCTTAGGGACAACGTGGGCTCTTTGTCTCAGACCTTTGGGTGAGAGGCATGAGAATAACTCAGTTCTGAGGGTCACCAGCTTTATCTCTCAGATCTCCTCTCTGCTGCCGTCGTTTCCATTGATGACTTTCTTGTGCTTGTGTGAGATCAAAATAGACTGTGATACACTCACTTGTCTGGAGAGCTGCGCCAGGCACCTGAGACACAGAACCAGCATTGAAGGTTTGTTTAAAGTCAATAAATAAAAAAACAGTTGTCATCGAGTCAGCTCCCAAGCTCATGGCAACCCTATGTGTGTCAGAGAAAAACTGTTGTCTCTGAGGTGTTCAGTGGCTGATTTTTTGCAAGAAGATTGCCAGGCCTTTTTGCCAGCATGTTTCTGAGTGTATATGAACATTTCCATTGGCAGCTAAGAGCCTCGACTCCACTGAGGTTTGTTGTTGTTCTCATTTTAAAAGAAAGGAATAGATATTTAAAGAGGCATTAAATACAATTATTGATTTACACTCTTCATTGCCTAGTGAAGAGATCAAGAACAAACATATTCAATGCTACTCATTTTTTGACAGGAGAGCAGAGTTTCAGAAATGCCCTTCCAGAAGCTCTGACACCATTAAGGTGGCTGTCACAGTAAGCAGTTGCTGCTAGTGGAAAGAGTTGTCACAGTGATGTTATTTGGGGGCTCAGCAGTGCTAAGAGGGCCAAAGCATGAGGCACAGCATGTCTTGGTTCCCACTGCCCAGAACTCACAGCAGGAGTGCTGTGGTAGGTTACCCATCTTCTCTGGGTATCACACTATTCCAAGCATTTACCTTCCTGTGGGGTTAGGCCTTTGCTGGTCAAAGAAAGGAAAGATGTCAGCTGAAGGGTAGGTTGGGAGGGACAAAGAGAGAAGATCGATTTTCTTGGGGTGTGCACACCAAGTTAGCCAAGCAACTATCTCTCATCCCTCACTCTATCTGCTTTGGCAGATTAAACTGAAGAAAAAGCACGCCAACTGCTGTCAGGTGCATTCTGACTCATGGTGATCCCATGTGTCTCAGCGTAGAAATCAGGTAACTGATTTCTCAGAAGTCCATTAGCAGGACTTTCTTCTGAGGCACCTCTAGGTGGGCTTGGACTGCTGACCCTTGTTTAGGAGCTGAATGCTTAACTATTTGCACCACTAACGGATGCCTTGGGCTGACTAGCCTGCAGGTATCCAGGGCTGTGGTAGTTGTTTTGTTCTCATCTGGGTTTTTACAACCTTTATGAGCTCCCTATAGTTGCTGTAAGCGGGTCCCACAAACTGGGAGGCTTTACAGCAGACATTGACACTCTTACAGCTCTGGAGGCCCAAAGTCTGAAACACTGTGTCAGCAGGGCAGAGCTCCCTGTGGAGGCTTTCATGGAGGGTCTTTCCATGATTCTTCCATGTCCAGTGCCTGGCAGTGATCCTAGTGGCTGCATGGGTCCAATCTCTGTCCCCTGTTCTTATATAGCCTCAATGGCCTTCTCCCCTTTTCTCCTCTTGTAAGGACACTCATCAGTGGATTTAGTGTAATCCAGGATGAGCTCACCTTGAGATCCTTAATGTAGTTATATATGAAAAGGCCTTAAGATCACATTCACAAATTCTGAGGGTTGGATATATCTTTTGGGGGATATATCTTTCAACCCACTTTACAACCCAAGAGAGGAAATGTAATAGAGTTAGACTAGACATCTATTCAGTCACTATTTAGCAGAGTTTACCCTGTGCTAGGACAGGACAGGCAGAAATACAGAGGAACACAACGAGTTGGTAGTATCACAGTTCTGACACTGAGGAGCTGAAGAACTTCAGGCAGGCCAGTTAATATCCCTGGGCCTTGGTTTCCTTAGCCGTAAGATCTTCTAAGAATCCTTTGCTCAAATATTTTCTCAGTGACATCTTCTCTGATCAACATATTGAAATTATGCACACATTCCCTTCCCCCCTCCCAAACTTTCCTTATCAGTCCCTGGTGTTATAAATGGTTAAAATGATCTTGTGTTAACTGGAAGGTTGGAGGTTCAAGTCCACCCAGACACACCTCAAAAGAAAGGCCTGGTGATCTACTGCTGAAACACCAGCATTTGAAAACCCAATACAGCACAGTTCTACTCTGATACACATGGGGTTGCCATGAGTCAGGATCAACTGGATGGCAACTGGGACTTTACTCCACAGCACACATCAAAAATCTGACATACTGTACATGCTGCTTATTTATTTGCTCATTGTCTTCTTCCCCGGTGGAACATCACCTCTGGGAGGGCAGTGTTTCTCTCTTCTGTCTTATTTACTGCTTGATGCCCAGTGTTTAACACAGGCCCTGTTGTGGCTGTTGTTAGATGTTGGTGAGTTGTTTCTGACTCATCACAACCCCCACGTACAACAGAACTAAAAACTGCTCAGTCAGCTGTGCCATCCTCACAGCCTTGCTACAATGACTGCCAAATAAGTTCACAAACTCATCCTAGAAAAAGTGCTACATACTTCACCGCTGAAGATCACTACAGTCACCTTCAAACTACTCCCCTTGGGAAGCTATGCACCAATGCCAGCACCTAGTCTACCCTTCAAAGCAATTTTGGAACTCTTTTTCTGGAATGGCCATCAGAGCTGGCTTTGTATCACCCATGATGTCCTGAATGTCATCAAAAGGTCTTTCTTTCAGTATTGCTTTGGTTTTCTGTAAAGAAAAAGTCACTGGGGGCCCGATCAGGTGAGTAGGGAGGGTGTTCCACTCTAGTTATTTGTTTACTGTCTAAAAGCTCCCTCACAGACCGCTGGACAATTAAGTTTGTGAACTTGCCACCTTGCCACCATGTGCAACGGCCATTCTAGAAAAAGAGTTCAAACATTGCTTTGAAGGGTGGACTAGGCACTGGCATCTGTGCGTAGCTTCCCAAGGGGAGGACTTGGAAGGTGGCCAAGGTGATACACAGCAAAGAGGTCTGGAGCACTGGGAAGAATTAAGTTTGCAGACTTCATTGACTGACCTTGTGTGCTAGAACTCTTTGCTGCAGGCACCGTGTCAAGCCATCACATTGAGGGTCTTCCTCTTTTTCACTAACCCTTTATTTTAGTAAGTATGCTGTCCTTATCCAGAGACTGGGCTCTCATGCCAGCATGTCCAAAGTATCTAAGATGAAGTCTTGTCATCTTTGCTTCTAAGGAGCATTTTGATTGCACTTCTTTCAAGACCGATTTGTTTGTTCTTCCAGCAGTCCACGGTATGGTCAGTTCTCCCCCAATGCCGCGGTTCAGAGGAATCCTTCTTCTCTGATCTTCCTTTGTCCAGCTTTCACGTGCCTATAAAGAGATGAGAGACGTGGCTTGGAGTGCCTTAGTCTTTGAGGTGACGTCTTTGCTTTTAACACTTTAAGGAGTTCTTTTGCAGCGGCACGTCCTTGGATTCGATGCGCCTTTTCACAGAGACACAGCTCGCAGTCAGCGCCGAGCAGGGTGTAGTGAAGGAGGAGGAGGGGGCTGCCCCCGGGCATGCCACGGGATGTTCCTGAGGGTGGAATTAGGAAATCTCATCAGGGTTTCCCTCACAGGAGATCCTGTGTCAGTGTGAGCTCACCTTCCTGCCCCCATCGCCTGAATTATTTTTGCTATTTTGAGGCCCTGGGGCTCAGTGGTTAAGAGCTCAGCTGCTACACCAAAGGTCAGCAGTTTGTGTCCACTGGGCGCTACTTGAGAACCGTATGGGGCAGCTCTACTCTCCCCTAGAGGATCATGATAACTTGGAATCGACTCCACGATGGTGTGTGTCGTGCCAAATCGGTAACACCTGGGTGTTTCTCACTAACAGAAAGAGGTGTGCTGTAGGCCTCTACACAGGGTTTTAAATAATAATTGAGTCAATTATATTATGTGAATTTCCCATCTTTTCCAAAGGCAGAGAGATCGGTGAGAAACAGATGATGGCACAGCCGAGCTGAACCTGCACTTGGTTAGGGTCTTATTTTTAAGATCCTTAAAAATGTATTTATTATGCATACTTGTCCATAAACAGAATCAGATGCTCCCTGGAAACATAAAGCCACTGATGCTAAACACGTATGTCAAGGGGGACCCTGCAACTTTTGCAAAGAATTGGCTTTCTGGAATTTTGTCTGGCCTCAGAAGAGTTAGTTACAGGTGCTCTTTTGAAAGCAACCTCCACTCCAAAATAAGTAAAATCCTCTGGGGTGAGAAAGGAAGTCTGTCCATCCTCTGCCCTCCCGAGGGAAGGACTTCTGGGATCACTTGCTCACAACTGAAGGCCACAACCAAAGGCTGTGCTCACAGGCCGCTCCACACAGACCAGAGACTGCTGGTGGAAAGGGACCATCCCAGCTGGGTGTCAGGACAGGACTGGAGACCTGGATGGCCACAGAGAGGATCTTTGAGCGAGGTGACATCTGTCAGCTTGGAACAGTGCCAGCAGCAAGACACAAACTCCAGGGGGTCAAAGGAAAGCGCTTCTCCCAATGTTCTCTAGCTTTTCGTCGGGGCCAGAGGTGAAGGCCCAGCAGCGCTGTAAGAGAGCAGGGAGTTTGCTTTGGGGTTGCCTGGCCAGGATAAGGGAACCATCTCTGGTCTGCACTGGTTGTCCTGTCTTGCCTGTATCTGTGTCCTGGTGGAAAGGGACTGTTCTCAGTGTTCCTGGTGTCGTTTGTTTTTCTCTCTCTAGTCATTTTTCAGGTACACACAGGTGTGTGAATTCCTAAGCAGTAAAGATTGTTCTCCGTGGGTTAAAGACTGTTGAAAATAATGAGACTCAAGGAAATTGAAGCATCTGGTTGATTCTGAGAAGTTACTCTCTCTGCCTTTAGGAAGATTGTTCTGCTTCCAAACAGAGAAAGCAGAGAGCTGCAAGGCTGGTCCCACTGAGTCTGAGATGGGGAGGAGGCTTGTCTTCACAGGACGGACCTGAACCCAGCTCTCCCCCTTGTACTGAGGTATCAGGTGGCAGTGTCATCTCTGGCCCCCCACCCACCTACAGCCACACCTCTCTGAGACTTACGTTAGGAGAGCCTGGAGTGTTTCATTGGTCCTGGTGTCTCAGTGGTTACGTGCTATAGCTGCTAAGCAAAAGGCCAGCAGTTCAAATCCAACAGCCCTCCTTGACAATCCTACAGGACAGTTCTACTCTGCCCTGTAGGGTCCGTATTGGTTGGAATTGCATTGTTGGCAACAGGGTTTGGTTTAAAGTGTTTCCGGGAGCCCTGATGGCTCTGTGCTTAAGAGCTGCAGCTGCTAACCAAAAGGCTGGCAGTTCAAATCCACCACCTGCTCATTGGAAACCCTACAGGGCAGTTAGTTCTACTCTGTCCTGTAGGGTCCATATGAGTTAGAATTGAGTCATTGGCAATAGAGTTTGGTTTAAAGCTTTTCACAGAGCCCTAGGGGCTTTGTGGTTAAGAGCTACAGCTGTTAACCAAAAGGCAGGCAATTCAGATCCACCAGCTGCTGCCGGAAAACCCCAGGGGGTAGTTCTCCTCTGTCTTCTGGGGTGGCTGAGTGAGAATGCGTTGGGTGCCAGCAAGTTTGCCTTTTTGGGTGCGGTCTATCATTATGTCGGGAGGCCATGGTTCTGTCCTACCTGTCCCAGGACACTGCTGTATAGGGGAAAACAGATCTATGCTTTTGCAGTTTGGGTCAGGCTTTTTAGGGGAATATTGGGTTTTGTGGATGAGAAAGACATTATAAAGCAGGATGTGTGTTGTTTAATTTGCCTCTTCTACACAGCCTACCACTCCTTCCCCGATTTTGGTCCTCTAATTTGCCGAAGGAACCCCTGCTCTGAGTTAGGTGTAGACACTCAGACACAGGTGACACTTTCTACACACAAGGACGTGCCTGCAGAGAAGCAGCAGGTGTCACTCCCTGAGGCTGAAAAACTTACACAAACGCCGTCCTTCTCTTAGTATTGGTCTTCACTTGCTCTTCAAGCACATCTGTATTTTTAATCTCTAACTATACTATTAAACAGAGAAGCTGATCAATGTGACCTTGGCAGTGATGGACTAAAACTGAACCAAAAAAATCCCTGAACCTGCTGCCATCGAGTCAACTCTGACTCATAGCAACGCTATAGGACCGAGTGGAACTGCTCCATTGGATTTCCAAGGGGTGCCGGGTGGATTCAAACTGCGGACCGTCTAACCAGCAGCTTGGTTTGCAGCCAAGCCCTAACCACTGTGCGGCCAGGGATCCGAGGACAGACTACCCGCCTGATGTGTGGCTGCTGGCTCTGAGGAACTACAGAATTAATTTTACTTATTTTTCAATAATTTATATTTCAGCAGCCACACATGATTGGTGGCTACCGCTTGGGACAGTGAGTACTGATCTAGATGATTCTTTTTACCATTTTTTTTTTAAGTTAACATTGTATTGGGAGAGAGTTCCTGCACAAGAAAAAGAGAGCTGCTTCTGTGATCATCGGCACTCTCGTTTGTGGCGTCTTCCTTTGAACAGCTATATACACACACTATTGGTTTGCATAAGTGCGTGACACACCAAGTTCTTGACCCAATTCGCAGACGGCTGTGTAGGTGGTTTCTCTTCTACGGAGACGGATGCAACAGCTCGTGTCCTTGTACCCGTGTCTCAGTGCCTATGGTGTGTGTGCGGATGCCTTTGTACGGTAGGTCAATCTGTGTGTATGTGTCTATAGGTGTGTCTACATGTATGTGTGTTAGTGTGTATTTATGTGTGTCTGTGTGTATATATGCTTGTATATCGACGGCACTTGGCTTTGGCTTTTATATGTATCTGTGTGGCTGTATAAACATCTGGCAGTGTCTGTACCAATGTGTAGGTACAGGTGTATGTGAACTACATGTGTACATGTAGCACCTAATTTACATTGTATCTGAATTATAACAAACTGTACATGAGACCATGGGTATGGGGATTTTTTTATACCCCTTAACGTTGCTGGTGATGAAGTTGTTAAGCACTATGGTCCCTAATCAAAAGGACAGCAGTCGGAATACACCAAGTGCTCCTTCAAAACTCTGTCCTGTGAAGTAGCTATGAGCTAAAAGTGCCTCGAAGTCTGTGGGTTTTTTTTTTTTACATTACTAATATGAAGTCTGACAATTACATTCATAAACTCATCCTAGCAAAAGGGCTGCATACCTCATTCCTGAATATCACTACAGTCACCTTTGAAGTCCTCCCCCTGGGAAGCTAGGCACTGACACCAGTGCCTAGTCTACCCCGCAAAGCAATTTTGGAACTCTTTTTCTAAAATGGCTGTCAGAGCTGTCATCGTATTACCCTTGATGTCCTGAATGTCATCCAAATGTCTTCCTTTCGATATTGCCTTTGTCTTCAAGTGAAGAAAACAGTCCCTGGGGGCCAGATTAGGTGAGTAGGGACTGTGTTCCAATACAGTTATTTGCTTACGGGCTAAAAATTCCCTCACAGACAGTGCCATGTGAGCTGGCGCATTGTTGTGATGCAAGAGCTGTGAGTTGTTGGCGAAAAGCTCAGGCCATTTTTCTCAGTTTTATGCAGCCTTTTCAGTATTTCCAAATAGCAAACTTGATTAACTGTTTATCCAGTTGGTACACATTCATGATGAATAATAATCATTCCTCTGATATCAAAAATGGTTACCAACATCATTGTCACTCTTGATTTAGACTGATGGAATTTTTGATCACGGAGAATTGGCCAGTTTCCACTATGTACTCGGATGCTGTGTTTTAGGTTTGTGTTGTTACACCCGTGTTTCTTCACCAGTGATAACATGGCCTAAACATCGTCTTGGCTGTCCAAGAGGTCTTGGCAAACTTGAACTCTACTTAGCTTTTTGTTCTTTGGTGAGCTCCTTTGGGACCATTTTTGCACACATCTTTCTCACACCAAGATTTTCAGTTAAGATTTTCCTATCTCTCCATTGATGTTTACGAGGCCTGCTGTGCTTCTTACAGTCAGCCAATGATTTGGGTTCACGATTTGGCGAATTCTTGCAATGTTTTCTTCATTTCTGCTTATTCTTGACCCTCTGACCTCTTTTCATCATTGATGCTTTTTCTCTGCTCAGAAAAACATTTAATCCATTTTTACACTGCCATTTTCCTCATGGCATTATCCCCACAAACTTGGACTGACAGGTCCCTGATTTCACTTCTCACTCTTGCCAAGTTGAACAAGAGATTTGTTTGTTCATTGCTCTAACTCAAGCTCTGACATTCTCATGGCAGCACACAAAAACACACAGCGACAATAATGAATGACACAGCAAGTCACCATCACGCGTGAACAGGAACACAGCTGTGAGACACTGATATACTGAGGTTATGAAACGTTACTGAGTTGTTTGCACACTGCTGCCAACAGACGCACACAGTGGCAAGTGCGCGAGCTTACTCATCAGACCTCGTGTGTACATGCATACAGGCGTGTATGTGAGTGTAAGTTTCTACATATGTATAGGTGTGTATGTATGTGAATGTACGTGTGGGTGTGTATATATGTGTGTATGAGTGTATGATTGTACATGTGTATGTATGTGAACGTACATGTGGTTATCTATATGAGTGTATGTGTGTATTGTGAGTATACATGTGTACATATTTACGTGTATATGAGTGTGCATGTGTATGTGTGTGTCTGTATATGAGTATAGGTGTGTATATGTGAGTATACATGGCTTATTAGTGTACGTGTGTATGCGTTTGTGTGTGTGAGCATACATGCCTGCATGTGTACATGAGTATGTGGTTTACAAGTGTATGTATGTATACGTGTGCCTGTGTTCACGTGTGTGTACATGTGTATATGCTACGCATGTGTTTGTCAGACATGTGTATATATGTGTTTGTCTGTGCATACATGTGTGTATGAGTCTACGTGTGTGTTTATGTCTATGAGTGTACGTGTCTGTATGTGTGTATGAGTGTATGTGGTTTATGAGTATATATGTGTATACATGTGTTGATGTGTGTGTGTGTACATGTGTGTATGTGCAGGTGTATGTGTGTATATAAATGTAGTTGTGTGTATGATTGTGCATGTGTTTATGTGGTTTATGAATGTACATGTGTATCTGTTTGTGTGCATACATGTACATATGTGTATGTGTTAGGTGTGTGTGCATGTGTATATGAGTGTACATTTGTGTGTGTGTATACAAGTGTACATGTGTATACATGTATGAGTGTGTGTGTGTGTGTTCTCTAGATCCATCTCTTACAGGTGGTACAGCTGGGTGGGGCCATGTACAGTGAGCCACAGTGCCACACGCAGTGCCATGACCTCAGGGTTGAAACACTGCAATCCTGCCCTCAAAGAGCTCCCAACTATGCCCTGCCCACCCACCCCAGATTTGAATGCTTATACATTTCCCATGATGCTCAGGCTCTGAACACCTGCCCGGCTGCCCCTGTGTGTCCCCGGAGTCAGGACCAGACGAAGGCAGGTCTGATTAACAACACAAGTCCTCCCCCTGCCCACTCTCATAACCACCTTATCATTCCTGAGCTCAAAGGGAACACCCCCCACTCCCCAGGGGGTCCCAGTCTCCCTTCCTGCTCTTGTCTTTCCCGGCCAGCAGACCACAGGCACTTCCAGAGGTGGCCCGAAGGAGCTTTTCTAGGTGAGCACATTGGCGCAACGCCCCAGTTCATGCAGGAAGGGACTGGGAGCCTGGGCACTGAACAGGCTCAGCAGATTCGCTGTCCTAACCAGCCCCACTTGAGTTCACAGAATTCTAGTATTATACCCAGGCTTTTTACTAAGAAATTCCTCAGAATTAGGGGTGTGTTTATGGATTATCTGAGTATTACTGTGCTTTTTAGACTATTAAGAAGAACTGGCATCTGTTGGACCGGCGTGCTTTGGCTGGATTGCTAAGACCAAAGGGTGGATTTCAGCTAAGCAGCTTAGTTTAAAGACAGACGTATAACAAAAAACACAAGACAAAGCAGGCAGTCAGTTCAGAGGGAGAGAACAATGAAAACCCAAGTGAGCAGCTCCTGAGATCCGTTATCTGAGAGGTCGAGTCTGCTCCTGCAGACGAAGGGAACCATTTAGAGAACAAATTCTGAGCTAATTCAATCAAGTTGCTGGTCTGAGGCGCGCTGGGTGTGCTCCTGGGCTGTGGGTAGAAGGCCTTGACGGATCCTCCACGTCCTTCAGAAGACGTGGGGTCCCTGTCTGGGGCACACGGTTAACATGCTCTGCTCAGAAAAAGGCTGGATGTTCAAGGCCACCCAGAGGTACTCCAAAATAGAGGCCCAGTGGTCTCCTGCCAGACGGGCAGCCACTGTGAACCCCGTAGGGCACACATCTCCAACACACCAGGGTCCCTGTGGGTGGAAACTGACTTGATGGACTTGGATTTTTGGAGTCCCTGGGTGGTCCAGGTGGTCAGTGTGTTAGACAACTGGCTGGAAGTTTGGAAGTTCAAGCCACCTGGAAGCACCATGGGAGAAGGCCTGTCCCTCTGTTTCTGAAACAGCCACGGGAAACCCTCCAGCACATAGACCCTCTGTGACACACATCAGGTCATCGTGAGTGGGAGTCTACTCTGTGGCAGCAGGTTTTTATTTTCAGGAGACGTAAGAGCCGGTCTGTGATTACGTCTAGATGGGTCTCCCCAGGAGCCTGCGTTCAGGAGCGGTTTCCATCAAGTGCAGCAGGGCTCAAGAGCTTTGGAGGGGCCCGTCAGGGGCTCAAGGTCCAAGCTCAGGTGCCAGACTCCTCTGACGCTGGAGCGTGGGCTTTGGGCGTTGGTTTATAATTGTCACCTACTGTTGGTCTGCACTGTTCATCTGTCCTGAGACTTCCATCAGATTCATCAACATTTGCGCCTGGGGGAGGTACAGCCAGAAGGCCCCTTAGAAGCAAAGATACTGAGACTTCACCTTGCTTAGGAAAGATAGATCAGTCCCTGGAGCAGGAGATCATGCTTGGGGACAGCAGAGGGTCCGTAAAGATGAGGGAGACACTCCAGGGGATGGCTGGACACAGCAGCTGCAGCCACGCCTACACGCCTTGTAGGCCAGACACGCCTACAAGGGTGAAGACAGCACAGAACTGGGCCAGGTTTGGTTCTTCTGTACACGGGTCACTGTCCGTCAGAACCGACTGGATGGCCCCTGACAACAGCAGTGTAAATCGTAAGTGCTTCTTTTCTTGAACAATGTTACGAGGGCCTCTTATCTGTATTTTTACAGCAATAAGTTAATTTTAGAAAAAGATGGTGAAATGAGGGCTACATTTCTTTGCGCATCAAGGTAGCTACCTGTGTGTAAATGTGTGTCGTGCCAGTGGCCTGGTCTTTTGTTTGGGGGGGGTCTTTTCTGCCATCCTCCTGTATCCTTGTGTGAAGTGACGACGAGCGTGTCGGAAGCCGAACGCCTGCAGATGCTCCTAGTGCCCCTGTCACTTCCAGGGCAGCAAGCCAGAGATAACCAGGGAGAACACCAGGTCTGCAGCTTTGGTTTGCCACCTCAGAGAAGGGGGGCAGCTCAGGAGTGGGGTTTGTTCCCCAGGTCACTCAGGAAACCCTTCCTCCTATCCAGAATGGTGGCTCTGACTCCCTCCTGGCCTGGGCTTTTGCTAAGAACACCCTGCAGCCTGGGCCCACCCTCAGCAAGTTCTGCAGCGCTCTTCTCTGGCCACCTCCAAGGGGGAGTCGGTCACAACATCTTGGGCAAGGAGGACAACCCCGCTGCAGGCTGTGGCATTATTGATCGCTTGCTTGCTGGGCATTCCGCTGGTGGGGCCCCCTGGCAGAATCAGAGAGGCTCTGCCATGTGGGACGTGGGGTCTCTTCCTCAGCTCTTTGCCTTCCCAGAGCCCCCTCCCAGGGCACCCGCTCACTGCCCACCGGGACAGCCCTCCACACGGGCGAGGAGAGCGTCCATCTGTGTCCCAGGGTTTCACCCCGTTTTCTCCTCTCTTCCTCCCTGCCTTCTCCCTGCCTTCCTTCCTTCATCCCTCCCTCCCTCCTCCCTACTTTCTTTCACTCCTTTCTCTTTTTTCTCTCTGTTCCTTTTTCCTTCCCTCCTGACTTTCTTTTAAGCACTGTGCAATGAAATCAGCGTAACTGAACCCCTCCCCCTTGCGGTCTTGGACCCTTTTTCTAGAAGCAACCCCCCAATCCCAACTGAATCCAAGTTCCTCGTCCCTGGCAGTCCTCAGTGGAGCAGATGTCTCCGGCAGGAGGCAAAGCTGCTGGCCTGAGGACTCCGCTCAGGACACGCTGAAACCTCGTAGAGCTGCTGGCCGGGAGCTCCACAGGCCAGGTGTCCCATGGGCCAGGTTCTCGGTAGACCAAGGGCTCTGAGGACCGCTCCGTGGGCCAGGTGCTCTCCAGGCCAGGTGCTCCACGGTTCAGGTGTGCCACAGGCCGGGTGCTCCACGGGCCAGGAGCTCAATGGACCAGGCTCTCTGCAGCTCAGGTATGCCACAGACTACCCCATCCTAGGCTGCTGATCCCCCCATGGGACCAGACGTGGGTGCCGCTCGGCCCAGACACTCGGCAGCCCCCTTCCGCCTGAGACTGTGCGTTGTCGCCCTGGATCTGATGCAGTGACTGGGAGGATCTTGTCTGTGCTGCACAACAGAGTGTCGGTTCACACTTGGCTTGAGGAAAACAGTGGCAGCTGTCTGAACACATAGCGGGTTCTCAGTTCCCGGCGGCGGCTCTGGAAGGGGCTGCCGTGCAGGCTGCCTCTTGTCAGGGTCGGCAGCTTCCTCAGAGAGGGGTCGGCCAGGGACACTGGGGCTGGGGACTCGGCAGCCGGGCTCGCGGAGTGCTTCCTGATGCACGCCATTCATTCCTTCATTGGTTTCCTTTGTTCGTCTGTCTGTTAGCGGATTCAGTCCTGTGTTCACTCGTCTCTTCATTCATTCAGAAAGCGTTTGTTGAGCACTTCCGTGTTCCAGAGACTGACCTAGGCTTGGAGACAGAGAAGACGAGGTATCCCTCTCCTGGGTTCCTCAGTCTGGTGGGAGAAGAGAGGCACTGAGCAAGGAGGCAAAAAACAAAAACCCGGTGGCCGTGAAATCGATTTCCAGCTCATGGTGGCCTCATGTGTGTTGGAAGAGAGCTGCGCGCCTTGGGCTTTTCAGGGGCTGATATTTCAGACGTAGATTGCCCAGTCTCTCTTCCAAGGTGCCTCTGGCTGTCTCCAACCTTCGGGTTCACAGCTGAGCATGTCAGTTGTTGACGCCCCTCAGGGACCCCTAAGCAAAGAAACTAAGAGATGAATAAAATCACAGCCAGCCGGCTGTGAAATGGCCGTCTGGTGGGGACTTTTGGGGTGGAATGGCCAGGAGGTTGCTGTCCCCAGAGCAAGTACCACTGAGGCTTTCTGTTTGTCTTTCTCTGTTTTTCCTCTGGCCTGTAGGTGCCGTGACTTAGTTTTGTTCACCGTGGTGTTACCAGCACCCAGAACAGGGCCTGCACACAGAAGACGCTCAGTGTAGGGGTGCTGGGTAGGCCAGTGACACCCAGGTCGTGAGTTCAGTGCGTCTGAAGTACAGGCAGAACTGGACAGGCACCTGAGGTGGGTCACACAGGCCCGGCCCCCGCCTCCCACAAGGCCAAGTTTAGATTTTGGTGTAAGTGCTCAGAGAAGCCATTGGAGGGTGTATGGGTTTCCTGTCGCTGCTGTAACAAATGAACACAAATCCATTGGCCTAAAGCAACACACATTGACTGCCTCCTAGCTCTGGATGTCAGAAGTCTGACGCGGTCTCTTTGGGCTCAAGTGCCAGTGTCTGCAGCTGGGGTCCTTGGTGGTGCAGACAGCTAAGTCCCATTTCACTGGCGGAAAGGTCGGCGACTCAGACCCCCCACAGGCCCCTGGAAAGACAGGCCTGGCAAACTGCTTGTGAAAGCTCACAGCCTCTGCAAACCCGTGGAGCAATGCTGCTCTGCATACCTGGGGTCGCCATGAGTCAGAATCGACCCAATGGCAACTACAAACAGCCCAGCGAATGTTTGCTGTAGAGGCAGGTACGTAAATAGCAAATTCCAGGAGGGCCGCAGGCAGGCAGGCGGGCAGGGATCTCCTCTCTGGAGGCTCCCGGGAAAAATCCGTTTCCTTGCCTTTTCCAGCTTCTAGAGGCTACCTGCATCCCCTTGACCTGTGACCCCCGTCTCTGTCTTCAAAGCCTGCGGTGCAGATCTGACTCTTCTCTGTGGTCACAGCTCCATCTGACTCACCTCTCCTGTCCCCCTCATTCACTTTTAAGGACTCTTCTGATTACATTGGCCCCACCTGAATGATTTCCCTGTGTTAAGTTTAGCGTTTTCAAACCCGACCTGGTCTGACCCCTTGCTGAGACTTTGCATTTCCCCTCCAGATATACTGCATCAGGCTCTATGTTTTAACAAGACCTCTGGATCATTCTTAGGTCTGATGAACGCTGAAATCCCTGCTCTGCTCAGGATTCTCAGAATTGATCAGAGGGTTTTACATTGAGAAGGATGTGGTCCCACATAGGGTCTAGTGAGTCGATCGGGGGGAAGAGGGAAGCAGGAGCCCCAGGAGGCAGCTATGTCTGCCGTGAGGAGAAGGGACAAAGGCTATCAATGACAGTGGAGAGGACAGGGGAGAGAATGGCAGGGGAGAGGAGAGAAGGGAAAGGAAAGGCAGGGGAGTGGAGACGAGGGGGGGAAAGGAGGGGAGAAGAGGAGAGGTGGAGCCTCTTGTCCTGGGGACCCCCTCTGAAGCAGTGATTGGAGGCAGCTGTACCCTCTGCACCTGGTGTGTCTCTCGGTGTCTGGCTGGTGACAGCTGGCACTGTGGACCCGCGGTTCTCCATGTGGGGATCACAGGGCGGCAGCAGCACTTGGGAGCTAGACAAGCCTGTGTCACTGAGCCACCTCTGACTCAGGGTGACCTGGGGGTGCAGAGCCGAACTGTGCTCTGTTCGTCGACTGGACCTTTGGGAAGGAGGCGGCGGGCCTGTCTTCCGAGGTCACTTGGGTTTGAACAGCCGATGTTTGGATAGACCCGTGCTGAACCATCTGTGCCTTCTGGGAACTAGAAAGAAGAGCAGACTCTCCACCCCACCCCAACCTATGAAGTCAGAGCCCTGGTACGGGGCTGCAATCACAAGCCCACCCCCCGCCCCCCCGTGAGACTGATGCCCCTGTGTCTGAGAGCCCGGCTCTGACCCCAGCATCCTGTCCCTGCTTCTGAACTAGCCGGCAGGATGCCCTCCCAAGTAGGGTCTACTGGGGAAAGTAAGGAGGCCCCGCTTTGTCACCCCCCCATGGCCTGGCTCGGTGTCAACTGCACGAGGGGCCACAGATGGCATGAGTAGAGGTGCGCTGTGATGGGACCAAGGAGGGGCTTCTGAACCCCCAAACTCTGTTCAAGTGTGTGTTAGTGGGCACGTGATATCTCCTTTAGGAAAGATGTGATTCATATTTACCAGCTTCCCTAAAGGACTCAAAACACCCCAAAAGATCCACAAGCCCTGGGCTGTGTGCCACTCATGAAAAGGGACAGTAATAGTTGTCATTAATGGAACCCTTCCTGAAAGACTGTTTTAACATTTTATACGCATTTATGAATTTAATGCTTGGGCTGATAAAAAAAAAATCCTTGGACCCTATAGGGTTTCTTGGGCTGTAAATCTTTATGGAAGCAGACCGCCACTTCTTTCTCCCCTGGAAGTACCTTCAGTTAGCAGTAGATTGCTTTAACCACTGTACCACCAGGACTTCTTGGTCCAGTTTGAGAACTCTTGTTGCCCCCATTTTACAGGTAAGGAAACTGAGGCATGAAGCTATCAAATTTATTACGTTCAGCACATAGCTGCTAAGTGGTGGAGACAAGATTCAAACCCAGGCAGCTGGGAGTTGGAGCCCATAGGTTTTGCCCCTGTGCTAGACTGTGCAGCGGGACTGGCAACCTTCGGCCTTTGGGCCAGCCCTGCTGGCTGAATTGTGTGGCCTGTGAGCTAAGAGGGGTTCTCGCCTTTTTAAGTGGTTGCATTTTACATGGTTATATAAGGGCTTACATAATATCCTGGGTTTTGCCTCTTGGCCCACAATGCCTAAAATATCCATGCTCTGAACCTTTCAGAAAAAATATGCTGAGCTCTACTCCAGACTGTCTCCAGAGGGGGTGTGCACGTGCAACACAGACTCTCCCCTCCTGCGTGTTCTCAAGGACTCTGCTCGGGTTTCAGTTCCGAGTGGCACAAACGGTTAATGTGCTTGGGTGCTATAAAGGTTGGAGGTTCAAGGCCACCCCGAGGTGCCTCAGAATAAAGGCTTGGCAATCTCCTTCGAAACCTCAGGCATCGAAAGCCCTGTGGTCTCGGTTGTGCGCCGGTGAGGCTGTGATTTGACCTGGGGTGAACTGGCCCCAGAGTGGGCCTCCCAACTGGGGTGCTATTTGTCTTCTCAATTCTGGGCGTATTTTCAGTTTTGGGTTATGTGGTGTGCTGTATTCAGCCACTCCTGGTTCACAGGCATTTTTATTATTTCCTGTTCTGCACAGGTACAAACGGTGTATCCTGAGTGCTGTGCATGTGCCTGCCTGCAAACGTGACTAAAGGGGATCTGGGGTGACACCTTCATTTCCCAGGGTACCCACAATGAATCCCCACAAGCTGCCTGGCTCACAGCCCAGTTTATTCTTTCATGGTTCTGGGGCTCAGAAGTTGAAACTGGAGGTGTCGGCAGGGATGGCTCTTCTTGGGGGCTGTAGGGGTGGGTCCTTTGCCTGCCTTGCTGGTGGAGGCCGGCAGCACCCTGGCTGGTAGACACATCCCTCCAGACTCTGTCCCCATCCTTGTGGTCGTTTTGTCTGTGTGTCTCCACGTCTTCACTTACACAGGCATTTGTCATGGGATCGAAGGCTCTCCCTTGTCAGGATGGCTGACTGGTCACATCCACAAGGACACTTTTCCAAGTGAGGTCATATTCACGGGTTCTGAGTGGCCATCCCTTCTGAGAGGCCACAGTTCTGCCAGCTGCAGTAGCCACTGAGCAGTGGTGGCCAGAGGTCAGAGGTCAGCAGATGCCACAGGCTGCTGCCGGTCGGCCCTGACTCATGGCTCTCCTGTGAGTCAGAGACCAAAACGCTACCTTTCTGGGGCCTGTGGTCACAGCCACCGTGGATTTAATTGCCTTCCGGCCTGTGGGGCTCGTCTTTCAACATTTATCTGTCTTCTTTGTGACCTGTCGGGTTTTCAGTGGCTGATTTTTGGAAGTAGGACACTGAGCTTCCTAGTCCATCGTAGTCTGGAAGCTCTGCTGAAATGTGTCCACTCTGGGTGACCCTGTTGGCACAGGGGCAGATGACCCAACAAGCAAGGTAAGCACAGGCGTACTTGTGCTTATTTCCTGTTCTGCAGCGCACCATTTCACGTGAGGTGGTGAACTGTGTGAGATGGTTCACCGCAGATTATGTCATCCACCCCCGGCTGGGTTTGTGCACTTAAAAAGGGGCTTTGATTCTGTAGGAAGAGAGAGACCCACATGCCAGCCATACCTAGAAGCCGAACCTTTGATGTGGTGAAAAAAGGTGAAATTGTTCACTCCAGGTGGTCTGGTAAGCAAGGTAAGCATGGTGCTTACCAGAGGCCAGTGTCCCTGGGTGGACTGGAACCACCCATCCTCCAGTTAACAGCCCAGGGCATCAATCGTTTGCACCACCCGGGGTCTGCACGTGGAGACATGTCACTTACCTGTGTGTTCCCGAGAGGAGCCAGCAGCGCATGACACAGGGAGGCCTCTCGGGTAGTGGTCCCTGAATGGAGACCATTCTTTATATCACCCCCTGGATGAATTTTTTTCTGAGAGGACAGTTAAGGCTCAGATTGACTTCCTGTCCCTGCAATGTTAAGTAAGTAGAGTTGTTAGCTCTGTGGGCATCTTCGAACAAACAGCAAAAACCAGAAAGCTGGGCACCAGTTAGTTTGAGGTGATGGGAAGCTCACCCCAGACTAGATTAAATAAAGAAGGGGAAACACATAAAGACTGTCCGGATCATGGGGCAAATGGTTAACGTGCTCGGTCCCTCCCTCAAAGGCAGAAGGTCTACCCAGAGGCATCGTGGGAGAAAGGCCTAGTGGTCTACTTGGGAAAAACCAGCCACGAAAATCCTATTGGACACAGTTGACCTCTGACACCCGTGGGGTCACTGTGAGTCAGAGCTGACACGCCAGCCAGTGGGAAATGGTAGTTCGTGACCAGTCTTTCTTCACGGAGGACTTCTGTCTCCAGCTCCTCCAGACTGAAACAGCAGCTGTTGTCGCTGGGTGCCATCAAGTCATTTCTAACTAATGGTGGCCCTGTGTGTGGCAGAGTGAGCTGCCCCATGTTTCCTAGGCTGTAATCTCAACAGCAGTAGATCGTCAGGTCTTTCTCCAGTGGAGCTGCTGGGTGGGCTCGAACCAGCCAAGTTCCGGTTATCAGCCGAGTGCTTAATTGTTGCACCACGAGGGCTGCTGACACAACTGTTAGATGACAGTAGTGTTGTCAATTTTTTTTATTTTTTAAACAAGCACGAAACCAGGATGCCCATTCTATTGGTTAAACATAGATGGCTGTAAGCTGCGGATTAAGTCAGTCCTGTTTTCTGACTCCGTGCGGAGAGGAGCACCCAGACCCGAGCTCAGCTGCCAGCCCTGGTGTTTCTAGCTGGCTGGCCCTGGGCAGGTTGCTTAGCCTTGGCGTCTTGGACTTCCCTTCCCTCGTCTGTAAAGTGGAAATAACGGGAGCACGTAACACATGTACTTGCTCTCTGCTGGCCTCGCAATGACTCTGACTGAGAGCAACCCAGAGTGCTGCAGAGCCGGACTGTGCCCTGTAGGAGCTTCCAGGCTGCGGTCTTGCAGAGGCCTGGAGAGAGCGTCGGCAGCTTCCCTGAGCTGGTCTGTGACCCCTCGCGCGGGGACCCAGGCGTCCCGGGCTGGGGGCTGCCCCGCCCTCTTGGTAACGCAGGTGCTCCGAGGCTACAATTTCGCCTTCAATTTAAGGCGCTTTGTTTTCCGTTGACTTGTCGAAACTGTCTCCTGTGCGCCTCGCTTCTTCTCAAAGCCTGCATCTGAATGTTCCCTTTTAGCTTTTTGCTGTAACGAAAGAGAAAATCACTTTCATCTTCTGATGTATTCATTTCTTTTTTTGTTTATTCAGCCATCAGGAAAGCATTTTCTACTCTCTTCCCAAAGACTTCTCATTAATATAATCACCCTAAAGACTAGAGTAACCAAACAAAGCTGCAGATGCTTACAGCAAGCAAATGAGACTCGTGCGTGGGGGGAACGGGGCCGACTCAATGGAACAGAGAAGCTGCTGCAACTTTTTTCTTTTTCTTTTTTTAATTATCTGTAATTAGCGGGCAAGAAAATATGTGGACCATATTAAAAATAAGCTATTTTTTTAGGAAAAAGAGTATGGTAAAGAACAGGAATGCTGTTCCTTTTTATTTACATGAATCGAGATAATTGGGACTCTCAGGATTAATGTAAAGTTCCCTCCTAAATAACGCCACCATCTGCAATAAACGGACGCCTCCCTCTTTGAATAGATACAGTTAAACATTCCCAAACCGTATGCTGTGTGACTGCCAAAAGCAGTGATTTTAATTCTGCTGTAAACGCTTCCATTATGCAATCTTAACTAACTCCCTCCTGATGTTTGAACCTGATTTTTTTTCCTCTTTCGTCCGTTTTCAAACTATTTTGGAGGTGTAGCAAAAACGATGTTTCCCTTTCATACTGATGGAGTGAACCTGACATAGCATTCAGATTGCAAGGACCACAGAAGAAAACTCCAAGACTGTGATTTTCCGCAAGAGGCAAGCTTGCCAGGAGGGCACCCTCTAGGCCAGGGTTGGACAACTGGGGCCCGTGGGCCAAATCCAGCCCACTGACACTTTTGTGCAGCCCACAAGAGAAGAAATTGCTTATATTTCTAAACTGTTAGGAAAAAAACAAAACAAAAAGCCTGTTTTCTGACAAGTGCAAATTGTACAAAATTCATATTCCAGTGTTCATAAGTAAAGTTTTATTGGCACAGAGATGATCATTTGTTCCCGTGCTGCCTGCGCTCTGCTGAAGTAGCAGACTATTTGTGACAGAGACCTAAAGCGTTTATTCTCTGCCCCTTCACGAAGAGCGTTGGCTAAATCCTGATCTGTGAAACTTCTGGAGGCTGATAGCATGAGCTCAGACACAGCCAAAGTAGATTGCTCAAGAAGTGTTTGTGTGAAAGAGCAAACACACTCTGGGCGTCTGTTGGCTCACATGCCTGGAAAGACAGGGATAAGACAGGGTGCTGGCTGGCTCATTCATTAGTTTCCAATTGTCTCAGAGACCTGGATTCTCTGTCCCCCGCTGGGCCAGCCTGATGCTGACTGTGTCCTCTAAGGATGTCATGTGTGTTTTCCCAGTGGCAGAAGAACGAATAGGCCCACTGGTCCCTCGGGTGCTCTGGTGGGCTTCTTTAGAATGAGGGTACTTGTTTCCCAGATGTCCCCACATGCCTCTCTCCTCACTGGTGGCCCCAACTGGCCTGGGCCACAGTTTGTCAGCCTTGACACTGTTGACTTGTGGGGCCTGATGGGTGTTTGTGGAGGGGACTGCTCAGTGCATTGGCTTAAGTGGTTGCTATGTGCAGTTCTGACCCCAAGGCTGCACGTGTCAGAGCGGAATGGCGTTCTGGAGAGTCCTAAGTGGCTGAGTGTTTTAGAAGCCGGTGGCCGGGCCTCTGAGCAGATTTGAACTTCCAGCCTCTCCGTGAGGCAGCCAAGTGCGTTAAGCATTTGTACCATCCAGGTACTTTAGTTACTGAAACAAGTGTGGAAGGAGCACAGCTCACTCTGGAGTTTAGACCTCTGACCTCTGGGATTGTAAGAGAATACATTTATTTTTTTATTTTAATTTGGCTGTAAGTTTTTTAAATGAATCTATCAAAAACATGTCTTCAAAACACATTAGAAAAACTAAATGATTATTCAATCCAGTTCCAAAATGTCGAGATGCAAATTTCTATTGTTTATTGTGTGTGTGTGCATATGTATTTTAATTCTTTCACCCTTCTTGGTTCTTCTGGTACTGTCATTATAAAATGACTGATTTAACACAGTCTGAGGCTTTATCAAAATGATTGTAAGCCTGTTTAGTCCTTGAAAAGGATTACATTTTCTCCTTTTTAAATCATTGGCCAAACTTTCCAAGAGAAGACAATATTTTACACACGTGATGGCAAGCACATGGAATGTTCCTCAGAGGATGAATGGTTAGCTGTCTTTGTAGAACCAAGTACCATCCTCCGAGAAAGCACGTCAAGTCATGCTAGACATGGTGGTGGCCGTGGCGAGTCTGTCTTGTTTTAGCCCCCTGAGCCCATACGAGACTCATACACCTTCTACAGCAGGTACCACCCGGGTTGGACCACTGGCTCATACAAGTCAGGACCCCGTGCTAGGCTGGGACTCAGGCTGTGTTCCCAGTACTCAGGGGTTTGGGACTAAATTGGATGAGGCAGCCCTCAGCACCACCTTGCCAGGCACTGGCCATCCCTGACTGCAGAAAACACAAATGCAATGCACTGCCGACACCTCCTATTAGATTTAGAGCTCTGCCTGGTCAGCATTTCCCTCTGAGCCTACTCAGGGCACTGTTCCCATGCTGATAAAGCCCACTTCTGGGCATTTTAGAGGATTCGTCTTGAAAAGGAACGACTCCTTTGCTGGCTGAGAGGGGCTGATTGAGTAGCACCTGAGAGCGATTACAGTGTTCTCTCAGCATAAAGTGGGTTATCCCCCAGGGCTCCCCAGGACTACAAGTACCTGCTCTTTTACAGGAGAGTTTTAGTGCTACAAAACTGCAAACCACACTATGGAATTTCAGCAAAGGATACTCAAGTGTGTTCAGAAAAGGCATTAAAATCAAATAATCCATTTATCAAGGTATCTTTTGTTTCAAGAAAAAAGAAACGAGGAACCAGGTTTAGCAGAGAGACACCCTGTGTCTGGTGAATGCTAATAAATCACAAATGGGGAGAAAAAGAAACCCTGAAATACTCAGACAGCTTGTGTTTCCAGTAAGCTGCAAGACTGAGAAGCGAAATCCAATCAGGGTTTACCTGAGGCACAGGGAGGAAGGCAGGTTTCTGTTTTGCAGGTGTCTGAGATTTTGTGGGTGAACAAAAGACACCTGATGCAGAATTTGCCAGTGAAGTCATGGAAGGAGTCCACCTCTCTTCGTTTCAGATTTTTCCTCACTTGGATGTCACCTACTTTTTCTTCTTTTCACCATGTAAATACCACTGAGTTGTTAACTTGTTTTTGTTTGTTTGTTTGTCTTTAAATACTCCTGTATCCTCTTACTCTTCAAATTTTTCTTTTCTTCCTGTAACATCAACATGGTGAAAATTATTCAGTGATGATTATGATGACGGTGGAAACCCTGGTGGCATAGTGGTGCAGTGCAACAGCTGCTAAGAAAAAGGTCGGCAGTTCAAATCCACTAGGCGCTCCTTGGAAACTCTATAGGGGTAGTTCTACTCTGTCCTAGAGGGTCGCTGTGAGTCAGAATTGACCCGACAGCACTGGGTTTGATTTCTGTTTGGTTTATAGTGATGGTGGGGATGGGGATGGTAATGATGACGTTGATCGTGGTGGTGGTGTGATGACGGCGGTGACGGTGGTGACAGCGGTGATCGTGATGGTAGTGACGGCGTTGATGGTGGTGATAACAGTGACGGTGGTGGTGACAATGATCATGATAGTGGACAGTGATGGTGATGATAGTGGTGCTGATGGTGACGCTGGTGATGGCGGTGATGCTGGTGATGGTGATGGTGATGCAGATGATGGCTGTGATGGTGACAGTGATGATTGTGATTGTGATGGTCGTGGTGGTTGTGGTGGTGAAGATGACGGTGACAGCAACAACTCCTAATTTTGAGCACTTGGCCTATTTTGGGTACTTTGCTTTTGCTCTAAGTGAGATGGTTTTAGTATTATTACCATTATAGAGGTGAGAGTTGTCAGGCTCAAAAGTCTAAGGTATTTCTGAAAAACCAAATAATGCATATATAAGTGCCAGAGCAGATACTCAGTGTTGGATTTTTGTCCTAGAAACATTCTTAACCACCAGGGAGCGTTTCCTATTTCCAGGCTGGAGATGGTTAAAATCTTTCACCTCCTTCTTTCTATTTCTGTTACCTTGGCCAACCACTTAATTTCTGTGTGAATTGATTTGATCAAGGATTCTCAACTTGGGCACTCTTCACATTTAGGACCCTGTAATTCTTGGTGTGGAGGATGCCCTGTGTGTTGTAGGGTGTTTAGCGGCATCTCTGACTGTAACCTGCTAGATGTCAGTGGCTCCCAGTCTCCAGATGGGACAACCAGAATATCTCCTGATACAGACAGATGTCCTCCGGGGTGGGAGTGGGGTGCGACGGTGGCCCTCCATCTGAGAACCACTGGCTCGGGTGCCTTAGACACACACACCAGCAACAGGAATGGCTCTGAGGAGCACAAGTTGGACTTGATCAGATCTAGTTTTATTAGTGAACCAACAGGCAGAGGTTGATGCCCAGATTACAGAGAGGGACAAGAAAGCACTGAGTGTCCAGGTGGAGACCTCTGCAGGGCAGTGTGGGGTACCAGTTTGCAGGCCTAGTACTTACTGGTGTGGATTCATGCAGGCAGGACTAGGAAAAACATGCCTCATCTGTGATGGATGAGCTTGTTTTGGTCCAAGTGAGTGGCACTGGTGTCAGGTATTTGCTTTGAATCCTGGCCCAGGTCTGCAGACTAGGTGATATCTGTTTCTCTCCCAGGGCCAGTGCAGGCAGAGTCTCTCTGGTGTCATTCACGCCCTGTCACACACCCTGAAAGTAATTCCACTTGTGCATTACAATGTTTTCAAAGAGTTTATTTTTCTCTTATCCAGCTTAAGAGGAAATCAGGCCCTAGTGCTTTCCCCAGGTACCTTGTGGGTACCATGGTTTATGTACTTCAAGCAAACCCCAGCCATCCTTCCGTCCTGGGCTGACTCCCATGCCGCCCATTTCAGCCTGTGCTTGCCCTCTGCTCGTTTTTCACTCACACCTCCCATCCTGGAATCCTTTCCTGCTCTCATTTTTAAAAACCGTAGTAAATATACATGTGAATGAAGTATTCCTGTTTCATCATTCTGTACATGTGCAATTCAGTGACATTATTTATGTTTATCATGGTGTTCAGTCATCACTGTTCTCTGTTTCCAAAGATTTCTGCAACCTTCGCAGAAGTCCATGCCCCTTAAGTGCTGACTTTCCTTTTCCCCCTTACTCCCAGCCCCTGATGGTCCTGCTGTCAGGTGCTGTCCAATCAATTCTGGCTCGTGGTGGCCCCATGTGACAGAGTGGTCCAGCCCTACTGGGGTTTCTAAGCTGTGATCTTTACGGCAGCAGATCACCAGATATTTCTCCTGTGTAGCCACTGCATGGGTTTGAACTGCCGACTTTTCAGTTGGCAGCCAAGAGCTTAGCCGTTTGTGCCAGCAGGGCTCCTTCCAGCCTTTAAAACCAACACCAAACCTACTGCCATTGAGCCAATTCCAACTCATAGTGACCCTACAGGGCTGAGTAGAATTGTCGCATAGAGTTTCCAAGGAGTGCCTGGTGGGTTTGAACTGCCGACCTTCTTAACCACTATGCCACCAGGGTTTCCTCAAGCCTCTAGGAGCAGCTAATAAACTTTGGTCTCTATGTACTTGTCTATACTGGATATCTGGTCTCTATACATATTTCAGGAGCCCTGGTCGTGCACTAGTTAAGAGCTATGGCTGTAACTAAAAAGTCATCAGTTGAATCCACTAGACACTCCTTGGGAAACCCTGTGGGGCAGTTCTACCCCATCCTAGATAGAAGAGAATGGGAATCAACTTGACATCAATGGATTTTTGTGCATTGTGTATGTATACATTTGTCTGTTCTAGATACTGCAGGGGCATTGTTTCAGATCAGTGAAAATTACTCACAGGCCAAAATCCTATCTGTCCTGAAGACATAGAACAGATAGCCCAGAATAAGAGGACAGTATTTGACATTGCTCACTATGTCATGTGGCCATATAATACATAAGTGTTGGCCGACTGTTCTATAACCACATGATACACTAAGGAATGACAATTCATGTAAGTGAACTCATACAGTCTTTGTCCTTCTGTGACTGACTAATTTCACTCAGCACAGTGTTTTCAAAGTCCGAGGTCTACACCTCCTCAGGTCCCAGCCCAGAGAGTCGACTCTCTGAATCCATCCCAACCAAGAAATCCAAGAGGGAGCATCCTGATGAAGGTAATTCATTCTGTCACCAGAAAGTGTCATTGGCTCAAGTGTTACTCCAACTGGATGTTAGGTGACATGGACAAGTACTGTACCCACTGTCTCCGAATCTTAAAAATTCAGCTTCCGGGAACGGCTTTGCAGTGGAGTTCTCTGAGGGACAGTGATGGGGCACATGGCGTCCCCAACCCTGGTGACCAGTACGGACAAAAGAAATGGATTGATGGGAAGGGAGGCCACAACTGAACTCACTGTCAATTTGGAGGCCAGATAGGAGATGCTGCTGTGAACTGTTCCCTGCCACGGCCTGGGGACATCAGATCTGGACTGACCTGGGCTGTGGTTTCAGATCCATAGGTCACACAAAGCCCTCAGTCCTGTCTCCGGAAGACAGGGGACAGAGAAACCAAGATAATAGTGCGGTACTCATCAGTGCTGGCTGAGTCATGGCGGCCATGGAAAGGTTTGCTAGCAACCGGGAGACAAGAGTTTTAGGAGGAAAAAAAGGGGCATAATTAGGCTGGTCATCACCTCTGCTTCCTTCATCTGCCAGGACAGGGATTTCTACACATGAGATGACTTTGGAAATCCTAGTGGTACAGAGGTAAAGAGTTTGGCTGTTAACCAAAAGATCTGCAGTTCAAATCCACTAGGCAGTCCTCAAAAATGCTACGAGGGATTGCTGTGAGTCGGAATCAACTCAACAGCAATGGGTAACGTGAGATGACTTTTGGTGACGTGCAGTGTATTTGCGTGCTAAGGCTGTGCCCAGTGCTAGGAGTCACCCACAGGTGTGGTTGGTTGCTGAAGGTGCATGGTCGTTGTGAGGTGCTGCCGAGTCAATTACAACTCACAGTGACACTGTGCACGATAGAATGAAACTCTGCCTGGTCCTGTGCCATGCCAACAGTCATTGTGATACTTGAGCCGACTGTTGCAGCCACTGTGTTGGTCAGTCTTGCTGAGGGTATTCCTTCTTCCTTTTTTTCTGCTGACCCTTTTCTTTACCAAACATGATGTCCTTCTCCAGGGACTGATACCTCCTGACAACATGTCCAAAAGACACAAAACGCAGTCTCACCAGCCCTGCTTCTACGAAGTACTCTGGCTGTACTTCTTCCAGAACGCATCTGTTTGTTGTTCTGGTAGTCCATAGTACGTTCAGTATTTCTAACACCACAATTCAGTGGCATCATTTCTTCTTAAGTCTTCCTTATTTATTGTCCAGCTTTCACATGTATAAGCCGAAAAAATACCATGAGTTGGCTCACCGTGGTCTTTAAGGTGATACCTTAGCTTTTCAACATTTTAAAGAGGTCTTTTGCAGCAGATTTTTCCTTTGCGATGCATATTTTGATTTGTTGACTGCTGCTTCCAAGAGCATTGATTGTGGATTCAAGTAAAATGAAACCCTTGACAACCTCAATCTTTCCCCATTTATCATAATGTGCTTATTGGTCCAGTTAGAAGGATTCTTGTTTTCTTTAGGTAGACATGTAATCCATACCCAAGTCTGTGGTGTTTGATCTTCATCAGTAAGTGTTTCAGCAAGCAGGGTTGTGTCATCTGCATAGCACAGGTTGTTAATGTGTCTTCCTCCAATCCTGACGCCCCGTTCTTTTTCATAGAGTCCAGCTTCTTGGATGACTTGCTTGGCATACTGGTTGACAAGGTATGGTGGAAGGATACAACCCTGACATGCATGTTTCTCTTGTTCTGTTTGCACAACTTCCTCTTGACCCACATGAGGAGAAGGTGCATGGACATGGTGTGAAGCCACCAAGACTTACAAATGAGAGTGATTTTCTGTCTTCAATTCTGTGTTTTTTTTATGTTTTTCTTTCGATATACATGCAAGGGCTACCAATTAAGTTCATGAGCTCATCCCAGAAAAAGTGCTATATACCTCATTGCAGAATGTCACCACAGGCACCTTTGAAGGACTCCTCTGGAAAACTGCACCAATGCCAGTGCCTAGCCCACCCTGCAGAGCAATTTTGGAACTCTGGAATGGCCATCAGAGGTGTCGTCACATCACCCTTGATGTCCTGAATGTCACTCAAATGTCTTGCTTTCAATGTTTGCTTTATCGTTGGGTAAAGAAAAAAGTCACTGGGGACCAGATCGAGTGAGTAGGGAGGGTGTGCCAACACAGTTCTTTGTTTACTGACTAAAAACTCCCTCTCAGATGTCTATGCCATTAACTTCACAAACTTACCACTGTGCACAGTGGCCATTCCAGAAAAAGAGTTCCAAAATTGCTCAGAAGGGTGGACTAGGTGCTGGCATTGGTGCAAAGCTTCCCAAGGGGAGTACTTCTAAGGTGACCATAGTAATATTCAGCAATGAGGTAGGGACTACTTAGAACAATTCAGTTCTGGCCTTGTCAGAGTTCACACATGCATAAAATGTAACATCCGCCAATGTAACTTTGTTGAGGTGTGCACTTCACAATAACAATTGCATTCATCATGTTGTGCGACAATCACTCATATCTTTGCCGGATTTTCGTGCTTCCTGAGCAGGGTGGGTTCTGTTTGACTATTCTAATTCACCGCAGAGTCTCATTGTGAGGTCGCTGTGTCTTCAGTGCCTAGCACTCGATGATCTCCCCGTTCAACAAAGAAATGTGAAGCTCGGAGCCACTGTAGTCACCAGTTGGGTTTTTGATACATAATAGAATTATTTCAACACAATTTTATCACCATGACTACATTATGCTACATATATTAATTACTGGTTAATAAACTTATTATTTGCTTTAAACTCTGGTGGTGTAGTGGGTTAAGTGCTTCTTCTGTTAACCAAAAGGTCGGCAGTTCAAACCCACCAGGTGCTCCTTGGAAACTCTATGGGGCAGTTCTACTCTGACTTATGGGTTGCTATGAGTCAGACCCAACTCAATGGCAGTGGGTTTTTGGTTTTTTATTTACTTCATGAATGCTACTTATGCTGTAATGAATAATCAGTGTGTATAGGTGACTAACAGCATGAAAATGATAGCTGAGTGTCTGAAGCTCACCAAACACCACCGTAGTTTAGAGGGAGCTTGTGCCTCAGGGATCCCAGGTATATAGATGCTCAATAAATTCTTTTCTTTTTTTTTCCTTAGGGCAATAATTTCAGGGTTTTATCCAGTCTCCATGGATCCAGAAATTCTAGATTCCATAAGAATTTGAAAATCTGTTCCGCGTTTTCTCCCTTTTAATTAGGACTCTTCTTTATAATCTTTGATCAAAATGCTTAGTAGTGATAACCGGGCACCATCTAGTTCTTCTGATCTCAAGACAAAGGAAGCAGCTGTTCATGGAGGCAATTAGCCACACATTCCATTTTTTCTCCTATTCCTGACCTCCCCTTCTCCCTCTATTGCTTTAGGAGGGTAAAGACCAATTGCTGTGCCTTGGCCAGCCACTTTCCAGCTTTTGAGACCCCAGGGACTGTTTAGCAAACTTGTAAGTAGAGTAAAAGCGCTAACTGAATTATTAGGATGCTCAGTAAACTCTTGATATGTATCTAGCTAGACATTGAAATGGAAGCTGCTGGAAGGTACCAGTGTGCCCAAGTTCAAAGGCGTGGTGAGTGTGTTAACTGCGGGTCTCTCTGTGGCCAACCTTCCTGGCCTGAGTCATCATACTAGACTCACTTCGTTTTGTACAACATCTGTCTCTTCCTGACTCAAGTCAAATCTCTGATGCGTTAGAATGATCCAGAACTAGGTTCTACGAGAACATATAAGCTAAGCAGTTTCTGCCCCATGGAGATGGTAAAAAATGGCCCCTTGCATCATGTGGGAGCCATAAGAGGGGGCCAGCATGACAGCAAGCCCACTCATCTTCAGGTTACAGAAAACAAATGCTACCTTTGCTTCAAAGCACAAGGTTCATCTTTTAGACTTTTTTTTTTTTCATAAAAAGACAAAGTGGGAAAAAGGGAGTCCTTGAGTGCATTAGAATGAGGCATCAGGAGGCAGCTTGTTGACAAGGACTGGCTTGTGGTGGAACAAGGTCTCTAAATCTCTGCACTTCAAGGCTTAAGTCTTTTATTGCAGCGAGATGGATACACGTACATAAAAGCATCAGGTGTGGCAATTAGTCCATTTTTATGTTTTAAACAAAATAACTGAAAGGTGTTTATGTGGGCAATGATTCCGGACACCCAGCCAGAGTGAACCTTTTCAGGAAGGCTGTACCTTGGCCAGCTCGCTGCAAGAAGAGTGGCAATTCAGCTCCAAAATGAGCTCGTTCAGTGCCAAGTGCTGACCCATCCCCAGAGAGAAGGGGCAAGCAGGCCCGCTTCACCGGAGACCTGGGAACAAGGCTTCTGGGCCAAGGACAGGGAGCATATTCTTGCTTTGAAAGGCCATCTCGACAAGGCGAGTCTGTTTGATTGCAGAGCCGGGGTTGGCTTTGGTCTGTCAGCCAGTGCGCTTGCCGGAAGGGCCTAGACAGCTTCCAGAAGAGGAGGGGGTAGCCGTCATGCTGGGTGGGTGGGTGGTGTGTGCTCCCGGCAGAGACGGGGAGGAGCGAGCGTGCAGGTTGGAAGGAGGGAAAGCGGGAAAGGGCCTCCCGTCTTGTCTCTCAAGAGATGAATGGAGGCTTGTTTCAATTTTCTGGGCTTGCTTTGAAAAACAAGTGCAAGAAGATGGCCTTTGTGGGCTGTGCAGTTAGCTACTGGGTCTCTTTAACCTCTTGTATGCTGGTGCATATGTTGGGAATTGCTGCTGAGTCAGCTCTGAGCTAGGGGGACGTGATGTCCAGCAGAAAGAAACATCATTGGGTCCTGTGCTATCTCTGTGACTGGTGGTGTGTTCGGATCCATTGTTGTGGCGGTTGTGTTCACCTACCTATTGGATGGTTTCTCTCTATTGTGATGACCCTCTACCAACGAGGATGTCCCGTTCTCTCTACTGGCCTTTCCTGACCATGTGTCTGAAGTCATCTGAAGTCTGCTATCATTGCTTCTACGGGGCTACTCAAACAGAGATACCTCACACGATGCCTATAACAGAGAGAACTTGATTCTCTCTTGATCTAGTAGGCTAAAAGTCCAAATTCAGGGTGCCAGCTCCAGGGGAAGGCTTCTCTTGTCAGCTCTGGAGGAAGGTCCTTGTCATCAGTCTTCCCCTGGTCTAGGAGATTCTCCACGCAGGAACCCCAGGTCCAAAGGATCTTCTCTGCTTCAAATGTTGCAAATGTTGCTTTCTTGGTGGTATGAGGCCTCTCTCTGCTCATTTTTCTCTTTTATATCTCAACAGAGATTGGATTCAGACGTTATCTAACCCTGTAGGTCCCCTCAACACAACTGCCACTAATTTGCCTCGTTGTATCACAGTGCTAAGATTTACGACACTGAGGGAAATCACATCAAGTGATAGGATACTAGACAGACATACAGTACTGGGAATCGTGACCTGGGCAAGTTGACAGACTCTTCTGGAGGTCAGAATTCAATCCACGACAGTGGGCATGTAGGCTGTGTATTATGTGGTTTAGAACAATGCAACAAGGAGAGATCTTTTGTGTCTTCGTGCCGCCAGAGATGTGTATGCAAGGTAGATGCCTAGGAAGGCGATCGCTGAGTCCAAGACAAACCCAAGGGTAGTTTTATCAGCTACTGCCCAATTCCCCACCAGAAGGAGCGGATGACTGCGGTGTTCATGGTAACATGAAAGAGTGCCTGTTGCCTGTCCCGTGGCCAGCGGTGCATTGCTTTGCTTTGTCGTTTTGGCCAGTTCAATGTGTGAGAAAGGGTATCCATTTCTGTTTCTAATCTGTCTTCCCATGACTGTGAGATTGGACATCTTTTCATATATTCTGGGGCAATTTTAACATATTTCTGGTGAATTATCTGGTCATATTCTTTGCCTAGTCTCTCAAGTTGTTGTTTTTAATCTTTTTCTCCTCAAATTTCAAGTGTGTCAATGTTTGAGGTGTCGGTCTCTCATTAGCGATGCAAACATTGCATATATTTTCTCCAAACTTGTCATTTTCTTTTGCATTTGTTTATGGTACTTTCTGTCAAGGAAGTTAAAAAGAAGTGTTGTTACAGGTAAATTTATCATTTTTTAAATTGCACCTGGATTTTCAGTCACAATTAAAAAGCTTTTTCCTGCACTCAGGCTACAGAGAAATTCATCTACGTGGCCTCCGAGTGCTGAGAAGATTTCACGTTCTTGCATTTAGTTTTCTGCTCCATTTAAAGTTTATCCTTATGTATGATGTGAGGTATGGATCTAATTTTATGTTTCCTTCAAAACAGTTAACTAGCGTCCCAGCACCATTTGCTGAGAAGCCCAGCTATGCCTCATGATTCGCGATGCCAACTTTGTCACAGGCTACATTTCTGTATGTGCTTGGACTCATGGGTGCACTTTATTATTTTCCCTTGCTCTGTTTGTCTATTCATGGGCTATTACGATGACATGCATTTTAAACTCATGCAAACTGCTAATAAAAATGTACCCTTTCCTGTCGTAGGTAACTTTCTGGTTCTCTGTTAGGTCAGACTGTATGAAATTGAGACTGTTCCATCTCTCTCAGCCTACGAAAGTGAGAGTTTATACATTTCCACCTAATGCAAATATGTAATTTGCAGGCCATGTAGAGTGCTCTACTGGCTGATCCTGAAAAGAATATGGAAATTCCAGTCAAGAGGAGTTTAAAATGCCTTTCCCTCCTGTTTCAGTTCCCGGTTGTTGTTGCTAGGTATTGTGAGTCGGTTCAGATTCACGGCAGCCTCGTGGCCAGCAGAGCAGAAACTCGCCCCGGGCAGCGCCAGCCCCGCCCCGGGCTGCGCCAGCCCCGCCCCGTCCTGCGCCAGCCCCGCCCCGTCCTGCGCCAGCCCCGCCCCGTCCTGCGCCAGCCCCGCCCCGGGCTGCGCCAGCCCCGCCCCGTCCTGCGCCAGCCCCGCCCCGTCCTGCGCCAGCCCCCGCCCCTCCGTCTTGGCTATGCCTGGGCCCACGGTGGCAGCCGCAGTGCTAGGCCATCTCGCTCAGGGTCTTCCTCTCCTTCGCTGACCTTCCGCTAAGCATGACATTTCCTGCGGGCCTGGAGAGCTGGCAGAACCGGCACGTTTGGAGGACCCGTTTCTAATTCCATCTTTATCTTCTCCCCTCTTTAGTGATAGAGGGCCGCGGGGTCACCGAGAACATCCAGAGATTCTCCTCGCTGCCTCCCTATCTCCCCGTGAGCTATCACGTCCTCCGAGCAGACGCCTCCTTCTTCCTCAAGGAGACCAGCCGGGACCTCCTGCGCAACTCCAGCCTGCAGTCCCGAGTGGAGTCTTTCTTCACCTACAAAGCCAGGCGGGCCCCGATACTAAATGTTAGCTATGGGCCGTTTTCAGTGGAAAAAGTTGTGCCCCTGGACTTCATCTTGACCTCAAACCCTCTAGGCCCGACCAGTAAGTTCAGTCTCAACTGGAAGCTGAAAGCCTCCATCCTGCGGGACAAGGTGTACCTGAGCCGGCCCCGAGTGCAGGTCCTGTTCTACCTCGTGGGCCGGGACTGGGACGACCACAGCGCCGCCGAGAAGCTGCCGTGCCTGCGGGTGTTCGCCTTCCGAGAGACGCGGGAGGTCCGGGGCAGCTGCCAGCTGAGGGGGGAGCTGGGGCTGTGTGTGGCCGAGCTGGAGCTGCTGCCCGGCTGGTTCAGCGCCCCCACGGTGGTGCCCGGGAAGAAGAAGACAGCCGAGCAGCTGGATGGGAGCCGGGTGGAGCTCTACTACACCGTGCGGCTGGGGGACGAGCGGGGGGACTGCGCTGGAGGTGACATCAGGAAAGGCAACGCTATCCGGCCCGGGAAGGATGGGCTCACCGAAGCCACCTCCCACCTGCAGAGGATTGGCACCGTTGGCCTTTACCGGGCCCAGGACAATACCCAGCTCAGCGAGCTTAGGCTGGACGGTGACGTGGCCATCTGGCTGCCGTCGAGGCCAGTCAAGCAGGGAGACGTGGTCACCGCCTATGTCACCATTGCTAACAACTCCACCGTGGACCTCTTCATCTTGAGGTACGTGCCGTGATGGGATCGCGCTTGATCTGTGCCAGGCTGGATGCGGGATTAGGCTGAGGCCTGGGGATGAGTGTGCAGACAGGTTCCGTGTCTGCCGCCGTCGGGGACCTTTCCGTGGTTCAGCGGAAGCCAAATGATACACCTGACCACATGCAGGTGTGAGCCCCTTTGGCTGCTGTTGATAACTGTCATTGAATTGGCTTCCATCGCGGGTGACCTCGTGTGTGACAGAGCAGGCGAGGTTGTTTTTGCCGTCACTGGGGTGCTCAAGTCCACGGTTGGAGCTATTGAGTCTGTCTTAGGGGAGGCCACCGTCATTTCTGCTGAGCCTCCACTTTACCAGCCACGATGTCTTCCTGCTCCAGTGGTTGGCCTTTCCTGTTGACTTGCCACCCTCGACTCTAGGGACAGTTCCGGTTGTACCTCTGCTGAAGGTGACGCGTTGGCCCTTGGGTCAGTCCCTGGTGTATTATGCAGGGTGGGGGTGCAGAAATCATACCTCAGAGAAGGCAGTCATCTAAATGAGAGACTTTCCTTTGGCCTGGAGTCATCAAAGGGAGAGAGGAACCTGGTTGATCTTTTGTCTTCCGTTCTTTGGAAGACATCAAGATAGCTGATGGCGTGGCCGAAAACCATGTGCTCAAGGGGCCCAAGAAGAGACACAGGCATGTGGTATTTCACTGTGCGTGTACGTGTGTTCACAACCAGGGATGTCACCCATTCCTGAGCGCCACTTGGCAATGATTAAAGGAACCTGCCTAACAGAAAACTGTTCAGCAGAGCTATTCACTCTGATATTTTTAAAATACCATGTAAAACTACATTAAAAGGACAATAGTATAATCCATCTATGACCACTGCTCCGGGCTCAGCAGATAGTGCCAAAGTTTCAGTAAGACTGCTGTGCCCCTCGGTGTAAAACCAGTTGCCATCTGATTCATGACAAGTGCATGTGTGTCAGAGTAGAACTAAGCTCTGAAAGGTTTTCAGTGGCTCATTTCTCAAAAGTAGGACACTAGGCTTTCTTCGGAGTCCCCTCTGCGTGGCCTGGCTCCTCCACCTGTGGGTTAGCAGCAGAACGCGGTCACCGTTGGCAGACAAGCCTGTGTCACGGTTCTCCCCTGGCCTCGGGGCACCTGCTCTCTGAGAAGTCCCTCTGGGGGAAAAGCCACTCAGAGCAGATCTGCTTTAAATGTGGACCAGAACTAGAAAATAACGAAAAAAGATTTGATTTCGATTTGTTTTTTAAAAAAGAAAAAGAACCTAAAGATTATAAAAATAGGTTTCCCTGCTACACGGAAGAAAGACTTAGGTTGTAATTGCTGCAAGGCTGTGGCTGTTTTAGAATTAGAAAAGAATTTCATGTGGAACGAGCTGCTGGGAAAAGTATTTGCAAAAAGAATAGAATCATATACCAGCTTTTTAATACTTCTGCAGTATGATTATAATGATGGTCTTTCTTTTTTTAACAAAAATGTTCAGTGACTTCAGGAAAGTTCTCCAACATGGGTTTGAATCCTTGGATATTCAGATAATCCTTTCTCAGGTGTCTATCTGACTATCATCCTTGTGAAGTATCTTTTCAATTTTTAAGCGGACAGATTTTTCCAGTTCCCCATTTTTCAGTGTCCTTGAACCTGATCAGATACATCACTTGCAGGGACCTCATAAAATCCTACATCTTTAAGATTTGACATTTCACCTTCTAGCAGATTTCCATCTTAAAGGCATCGTAAACTGCCCTAGTCAGGAAAGCAGGGGCCAACCCACCGGTGGGGAGGGACAGAGCTTCCTGCCTAAGTGACAGAGAGATGGTGAGGCAACAGGACCATGTCACTGCTGACACGGCAGGGTATGCACTTAGTTTGAGGAGCAGGGTCTGTTTCCTCTTGCCTTGGATGGGAGGGTGCTCATCTGGGGACTTGGATTTATTCCTCACTGAGTCCTTCGGCTCTCTTTTAAGTCTTTCAATGGTAATGTTTCCAGTTTATTTGTCTAAGTCATGAGTGCTTATTACGTTCACAGTCTATTAGACACCCGCCCGGGTTATGAAATGGAGCTATAAAAAGACAGGAGAATGACAGTTGACATTTCAGACTCATCATTACGGCCCCTTTGTACTTACCTGCTCCTGTCAGGCGGTGCGGCTCTGCCTTTACCGGAAAGGCACCTGCTGGCACCGCCGTTAAGTGCTCAGCTGCTAACCCCATGGCTCCACAGGAAGAACCCTGAGGGCAGTTCTGCTTTGTCACATGGCGTCACTAGGAGTTGGAATCGACTCTGTGACACACAGCAGCATCTACTGGGGGAGATGTGAGCCCAGCCCCCTGGGTGCCCGGACCTGAGGGAGGCAGATGGTCCAGCTGCTGCCTGGAAGGAGGTGCAATCCGACGAGGCTTGTGGAGAAGAGACGTTCCTGCCTTCATTCTTGGTCACGACACTGGCCTGGAGGTGGGGACACAGACCCTGGCACCAGTTGAGTGAAATTCTGGGCTTGTCTCACCTGCCTGCTGACCATGTGACCTTACAGTTGTGCCCTCCCTGTAACAGAGGTACCAACAGTCCCTGCTTCACCGGGCAGCTGGGAGGGTGTGGTGAGCTGACATTGGTTAGGTGTTTACAGCAGCGTCTGGCATGTATCAAAAACAGGAATAAGACACACCAGTTGCTGTCAAGTGGACCGAAATTCACAAGACTTCCTGTGTGTCAGAACAGAGCTGTGCTCCATGGGGTATTCTGTGGGGTGCTCTGTGGGATGCTCCATGGGGTGCTCCACAGGGTGCTCTTGGGGTGCTCCATGGGGTATTCTGTGGTGTACTCTGTGGACTGCTCCATGGGGTGTTCTGTGGCTGGTTTTTCAGAGGGGGGGTTGCCAGGCCTTTCTTCCAAGGTGCTTCCGGGTGGCCTTGATCCCCAACTTTCTGTCAGCAGCCAAGCATGTGAACCGTTCCTTCCCCACGAAGGCCATTTCCCAGGACAGAGGATAAGGATGGCACGGTTCTGGGTGGTGAGAGTTTGTCACATTAAGGAGTGGTTGTTGTGACCTGAATCGTGTCCCCCAGTAGAATATGTTGGAGTCTTACCCCCTATACCTGTGAATGTGTTGCAGGAAAAAGATAAGTTCGGCCCACAGAGCAGAAAACACCTCAAACACCATTCTGTTTAAAGAGGAAAGGGCTTGATTGCTGACGGTGCTGCAGTCAGACTCAAGTCCGAAAAACAGCCACACACCCCGTCCTGTTATCAAAACATCCGTTTTACACAGTTTCTCAAGAAAGCAGACAAAGGAATTTTCATACATCCTCCCAACTGGCAACTACAGGTTTACAGATTTTTGTATTGCAATTTCCTTGGCACATCATGCTTAAAGAGGCACTAGATAAGCCACCGGCATCGGGTTACGTGGGAAGAAGCCACCCTCTTCCCGGAAGCTAGGCCCATCTCAAGGGGAGGGGGAAGCGTCCTTGGGCCGGCCCAGCGACATGGGCTGACCCAGTCGGTCCTGAGACACAGGCTGACTCAGAAAGAAACTGACCCAGAGAGGAGCTGACTCAGTGAGAAGCTGCTGGGCCTCTCTGAATCCTCAGTGAATTCTTCTTAAAAGTTTTCTCCTCTCTCAAATGCACCCTTGTTTGAGTCAATTGGTTTTTTTTTTGTTTTTTTTTAGTTATCGGGGGGACTCATAGCCACCCTGTAGGATAGAGTAGAACTGCCTCATAGGACCTCCAAGGAGTGCCTGGTGGGTTCAGACTGCCTTTGGTTAGCAGCTGAGCTCTTAACCACTGCGCCACCATCGTGCCTCAGCTGGATCCAACCAGGTCACAGTGAGCAGGGTCCTTGTCCTTGCTCCTTCTGAGAGGTCTCATAAAACAGAGTAGGAAGACGGGTGCCAGGTGACCGATGGAGGCAGATGTGGCCACAAGCAGTGAAGGAACGCCAGGCTTGCCAGCCACCCCCAAATCAGCATGGAACAACGGCCCTCTCACAGCCCTCAGGAGTCCCTGCAGCTGGTACCCTGATGTGGGCTTCCGTCCTCCAGAACTATGAGGCGATGTGTGTCTTTTCGTCACAGCCACCACTCTATAGTGGTGGCCTCGGCACCTGAGATCCAGACCGTCACGTCACGTCGACTCTGGCCCACCCCACAGCAGTGCCACATAGTCTAGGGTAGAACGGTCCCTAAGCAGCTGAGGTGGCATTGTTGACTGCCATCAGTTAGAGCAGAAACTGAATTCCCTTGCTGCTGGTCTTCCATGTGTCTTCGCGGTCACAGACTGAAGTCCCCGGACAGTGGGCTGGGCTCACCTCCGGCTCACCTGAGCCTGGCAGGCATCTTCTCCTCACCTCTGACTTCATGTCTGAGGCAGATTCCCTCAGGGCTGCAAAGCAATCGCTTATTAGAAACCCTGAACCAAAGACTCCCCCCAGAAATGTGCAAATGAAAGTACAGGTGTTGTGGGGACAGAAGGATTTGGCTAAGAGGAAAGTGAGTTGTTACCTGAAGACCAGTCTCCCCGGGGCCCATGCTTGTCCTCGTGGGGGGTTTTGCTGTTGCAGCAGTTGGGGGTGCAGACTTGAGACACTTGTGGCCTGAGCCTGGTTTGCATTTCAGGGTGACCCGTTGGCAGGCATCTGTGGAGTGAAGTTTTGCTCAGGAGGAGCCTGTCTGCCTGTCTGTTTCTCTCCCTTGCTCCTCTCTTGCTGTCTGCATCTCTTTGTCTCTTCGTCTCTCCTCCTTAACCTTCCCACATGGTAGAATGTGGTTTTTAAAAATTACTGTTGTTGAACATTTTTTATTTTAAAATCATGGTAGACTCATAAGAACTTAGAAAAATAATATTGAGGTATCCTGAGTGCCCCTTCACCCATGTGCCCACCTCCCAAGAGCCAAGTGTCCAGTTCTATAGAGTCCATCAAGCCAGGAAGGATCCAGAACCTCTGGAGACACCTGAGGAAGAGAGAAGATACTGGGGATGGCGGCTCTCGGAACCCATGTGTCTCTGGATCCCTGCCCACCTCCATTGGCTCCCCAGGCCGAGCACAGCTAACACCTTTAGGATGTCCCCAGCGTGCTGAGAAATGAATTCACAGAAGGGATGAAAGGTGGGTGCGAGAGTGGAGCCTTTTGGGAAACGCATAAGGGACTCGGCCGCCATGCTGTCGGCATCCTCAGGGGACTGTTTCTCCAAACAGGGTGATGTTTCAAAGGGGATTAATTTCTAGAACCTGAGGGTATGACGAGGGACTTCAGGCAGAGTTCAGAGAGCAGCCGGCACCCCCACTGAGGGGATTTTGTGGGGTCAGTCCTCCACAGAAGGGCCAAGCTCCCAACCAGCCCAGCACAGAGGACAGAGCCATAGGTGCCCCTTGGTGGGGGGGTGCTGCAGATTCACGGAGCAGGTGACTCACAACAGATGAGCACCAGTTAGGGGCCCACGCGACGAAACCTCCTCGCACACCAAGCTCACAGCGGCATGAGTCACACTAGCCAGAAGGTGGAGACAACCCAAGTGTCCGTCGTCCGGTGAGCAGATACACAAGATGGGGACTCCGCACGCAATGGTACGGTCTTCGGTCACAAAAGACATGAAGCCGTGGTGTCTGCTGCTCATGATGGACCTTGAAACATGGTGCTGAGTGAGAGAAGCCAGGTACGGGGCCACACGATTTTGTTTATGTGACATGTCCGGAATGGGCAAATCCTCAGAGACCGAGAGCAGACTGGCGGCTGTCCGGGCTGAGAGGGTGGGTATGGGGGAGGAGGACCACTAGTGCACGGGGGCGCTCTTTTGGGGGTGTTGAAAATACTCTGGGACTAGATAGTGGTGACAGTTGTAAAACCTGCCCCTGTGCTCAGGATCAGTGACGACGTGTACGTTAAAAACAAAAACAAAATAAAATGACTCCCTTCCATAGCGGGAGAAAAATGGGGGTGCAGATCTAGAATTCTGTTGAAAGACCAGACTTGATGGTCTTGACATCCTCAGGTCACCCGAGAGCAGGGCTCTGGTCTTGCTCCCAGCCTGGAGCTGAAACCAGCACCCGACACAACTCTTAGACATAAACTGGGCTGGACTCTAAGCCATGAGGCCGCCGGAGCTGCTCCCCTATAGCGATGAGCTAGGAGAGTGGAGAGCGGGGGCCAGGGCTGGGGTGAAGGAACGTAGGGAAGGGGCGGGCGTGCTGTCACAGGGCTGGGCGAGCTGTCACAGGGCTGGGCGAGCAGAGGGACGTGCTCAGGGCTCCTTGTGGCTTTCAATGTGGCCAGCTGGCTTCATTTATAAACTTCCACTTAATCACAATAAAATATTATTTTTAAAAAGACCCCAAAAAAAGAAACTTAAAAAAATCTTAAGAAATGGTGTCCGGTATAGGAAAGATTAAATTACTTCAGTGTTCTTCCCATTCTCTACATGAAAAAAACAAAAATAGCCAATGAAACAGCTTCACCTATGGTGACCCCACATATGTCAGAGCAGGGCTGCACCCCACAGGGTTTTGGGGGGCTGATTTCTCAGAATTAGATTGCCAGGTCTTTCTTAGTGGGCACCTCTGGGTGGACTCGAACCTATTACCTTTCTGTTAGCTGCCCAGGGCTGAAGCATTTGTACCATCTGGGGACTCCATCTCTAAAGTAGCCACACAGCAGACACTGAAGAAGTTTTAAAAAAAAAAATCTGGTCTCCATAGGCTATTTCCATCAATGCTGGAATGCTGAACCACTTGGCCCAGACTTGACAGTGTTCACAGAAGCTTTGCCATAATGTAACTTTTCCACGGACACTAAGTATCGGTCTGTTATGCTTTCATTGTCCCCTGTCCCTTCAGAAGGCACTTCATCCCTCATTAGTGACAGTGGCCGAAGTAAGAACAGCAGCTGTAATCAGATGCACCAGCTCCGGGGGGCCAGCACAAATATCTGTGCTGACCAGCCAGGGGATGCCAATGGGTGAGGCTGGCCAGGGCAGGGCACAGCGGTGGTGCTGAGAGGGCACCTGAGAGGACCTCAGTGCCCCCAATAATTGCTGTTAGCCAGCCCCCAGACTACCCAACCCCAGATCAAGAGTGATCTAATGAAACCAGTGTAGTAAGTCCAGTTCTAAACAAACTCTCCCTATCCCCCATTGGCAAGGTTTGTGTCCCCACCACGGAAATCGTGGCAGCACCCCGCTGGGGACTCCAGTGAACAGGGGTCATATGCCTTTAAAAAGGGACCCACTGATCTTTAACCGCAGGCAGACGTTTCTGAGCTGGTACCCAAGGTTGTCTCCATCAGATGTACTACTTTGGAAAGACACTGGCCACGCGGCCACACGGCCAGGTTCTGGCCACGTGGAAAGATGCTGGCCACATGGGTTTCTGAGCACCACCTTCCAAGTGTTAAATGTGGACAGCAGAACTGCTTTTCAGATGTCCCTAGGAAGCAGTTAGGTCCCTCGGCTCCATCCAGGTCATGGCTGGAAGCAGCTGGAGAGGACAGCAGAGCGACAGGGCGTCTATGACAACAAACTGCCACAGACTCAGCAGCTCGAAACCCCAGAAATCTGCTCTCTCAGTTGTAGATGCTGGTGTGGGTGCCGCTGAGTCGATTCCAACTCAGAACAGCCCTGCTGGACAGAGCAGACCTGCCTCGCGGGTTCTAGGGTGTGCTTTTTACAGGGGCAAGCGGTCAGGTCTGCACTCCAGAGCCCCCAGGTGGGCTTAGGCCACCCCTCTTGGGGCAGCAGCCGAGCACAGACCAAGCAGCTGCCAGGACTGCTTCCTTCCAGTCTTAAGGTCTGAAACAAGGGTGCCAGCAGGACCACGCTGCCTTTGAGGTCTTTAAGGAGAAGTCCTTTCTTGCCTTTCCCAGCTTCTATAGGGTTGCTATAAGTCGGAATCAACTCGACAGCAGTGGGTTTGGTCATTTGGCAGTGGCTACTGGTGGCTCAGTGGTTCAGGGCTTGGCTGTTAGCCTAAAGATTGGCAGTTTAAATCCACCAGGTTTTCCTTGAAACCCTGTGGGGCAGTGCTGCTCTACCCTGTAGGGTCACTATAAGTCAGAATTGACTCAGCAGCATCAGGTTTGGTGTTTTTGAGTGGCCCACTTCCCTTGGCTTGTGGTGCACCACCTCCATCTCCACCTGAGCACCCTCCCTGTGTCTGTACCCCTGGGCCTCAGACCTCCTTTCTCTCTGTAAGGATAATAATCAGCCATTGGGTTGGCCTAGTGGTTAAGTACAACACTCGAGATCTTAGCTGGACCCTAAATCCAATGATTGATTAGCCAGGAAGACCTGGCTTCCCAGTAAGGTCCCATTCACAGCTTCCTGGTAGAGATACATTTTGAGGCGCAGCTACTCAACCCAGTCTAGAGATGTGTTTGAGGGACTCCCAGCCCTGACAGTCTGGGCCCCTTAGACAGACTGTGCCCCTGACAGCACAGCAGATGCTCTCTGTGGTCGGAAGACACAGCCAGCCACACATCAGAAGCCTGATTCGCATGGACCACAAAGTCCTCTCCCTGGGGAGAGTCTGGACTGGTGTGCTCAAATCCGGTCCTGCATCATCCAAGATAGCCTGGACAGACTCGGATCATTTCATCTCAGTCAATGTTTTCCCTTCATCCCTTTCACATTAGAGGGTGTGCAGAACTCTCAGATGCCCTTTGCTGATACCTGGCTTGTCCTGGGTGATCAAGGACTCTACTCTTCATCCCCAAGGCGGCAGAAATCCACGGTGTCATGAGGAAGCCTGGGGAACAATCTGACTGGGTGCAGACTCCTCATCAGGAGCAGATCCATCAACAGTTCTAAGTTTGCCCTGACTGCAGATTTGGGGCAGACTCAGAAAATTCTGGAAACTCACTTTCCCACACTCTGTCCACATGCATTTCCCCTGTTGAACGTCTCCAAAGGAAGGGTGTGTTTTCATCCTCCTCCGCTTGTCATTTCGAGTGTGTGCGTCTGGAACGGAGAAAACGACTGACTTTCTTCCTGCTCGGGAAGAAGGGAAGAAATCCTCTTTCCTGCCCGCCCCCACCCCTCCCCAGCGCCCCACAACACAGCTGGGTTGCCAGGCAGCCCTGCTTCCTTTAAACATTTGCTGGTGATTTTCTTGTGGTGGGAAATGTTTAAACTTAGAATTGACTCCGGGTTCGCGCAGAGAGAGGAGAGGAGCCAGGCCCTGCCGACCTGGTTCCCCAGGCATCACCCACTGGAGAGCCACCTGAGGTTTGGGGAGTCCCAGACCCCAGTTTGTGGTGTTGCAGGGGTTCCACACCTGCACAAGTGGCTTTGCCTACAGCCCCTCTCTGCCTGGAAGGTCCTGCAGAGGGGTAGGCCAGTAAGGGGGCAGGTCACAGCTTCAGTGACGGTGTTCTGTATTCCTGTGTGCGACGATGGCTTCCCAGTCCTGACAGGCTGGCCGTTTGCTTTCATTTAAGGTTCCTAAATATTGGCAGTGGGGGCAGTGGCGGTGCAGTGGTTCAGAAATCTCACCTCTATGTGGGAGACTCAGGTTCAGTCCCCAGCCGGTGCACCTTGGGCACAGCCACCACCGTCTGTCACTGGAGCCTCATGTGCTGCTGTGATGCTAGACAGGTCTCAGTGTAGCTTCCAGACTGAGAGAGACAAGGAAGAAAGGCCTGGTGATCCTCTTTTGAAATACTAGCCAGTGAGAGCCCTGAGGATCCCAGCAGCCCTACCTGCAGCCCATCGTGGGGACGGCCCAGGACCAGGTGGTGTTCTGTTCTGTCACGCTTGGGGTCGCCAGGACACGGGGCTGACTTGGCCACCACCACCAACAGCTGCCTGAGATCGGCAGCATCTGTATCTCGAGATGCCACCATTCATAGGCTGAATTAACATTTTAAGCTGGGACAAGAAGTGTATGCATTTCAAAAGCATTCTGACTGTATCCCTCAGCTGGCACTCTTTCTGAAGATCCCATTGTCACCCGTGTGTCCCCCCAAGAGCCAGCTTGCGCTCTGGCCTCTTCCCTGGGGGATGATCACCTTTCTAGAATGGGGGTGCTGAGAAACAGAGGCGCCAAGACAACAGAAGAAGGTGGTGGTGGAGGGACGCGAAGAGAAAGAGGAAACCCAAACCCGCCACTGTCGAGTCAGTGCCAGCTCATGGTGGCCCCAGGCAAGCCCAGAAGTGTGCCCCACAGGGCTGTCATGGCTGTGACCTTTGGGGAGCCAGGCACAGTGCGTGAGTTCACACCTCCAGCCTTCCAGCTCGCAGCCGAGCCTATTACCTGTGCCACTCTGGGAGCCTAATAGAGAGAAGGGAGACCCAGCTGTCGGCTGTCCCCCAGAGTCTGGTCACCTCTCTCCCCAAGGCTGGATCCCTCCTGTCTTCCCCTCCCCTTCCTCCAGGGTGAGAGACACTTTCTCAAGGCCTGACTTTCCTACCTGAATTTAACTTGTTTCATCTAGAACTTCCTTCCTCACCCTCCTGTGGTGGGAATACTGGGTCAACTGGGATACCTATTTCCAGCTTTTTAAGGAAGCCCCAGAGGTTGTATCATTTGGCAATCCCACCAGCAATGCAAGTTCCAATTTCTCCACAGCCTCTCCGGCATTTGTTATTTTCTGTTTTTTTGGATCATGGCCAACCTTGTTGGGGTGAGATGGTATCTCATTTGTCGATTTGATTTGGATTTCTTTAATAGCTAATGAGTCAGACCCGACTCAGTGGCACTGGCTAATAGCTAATGATCGTGAGCATTTCCACCTGTGTCTTTTGGCTGCCTGCATGTCCTCTTTAGAGAAGTGTCTGTCCGTCTCCTTTGCCCATTGCGTAATTGGGTTATTTATCCTTCTCTTGTTGATAGTTTCTAGTACCTTGTAGATGACGCAGATCAGACGTCAGTCTGACATATAGTTGCCTAATAATTCTTCCCATTCTGTAGGTGGTCTTTTAACTCTTGATTAAGTCTGTGGATGAGCAGAAGTGTTTGATTCTTAACAGTTTCCACTTATCTACTTTCTCTCTGTTGATTGTGCTTTGTTGGTCAGATTTTGAATTCTGTCTAAGTTGTGTATTAAAACTTCCACTGCTGATCCTATATTTTCTTGCATGATCTTTATTGTTTTAGGCTTAATACTTAGGTCTTTTATCCAATTTGAGTTGATTTTTGTGTAAGGTGTGAGATATGGGTCTTGTTTCAAAAAATTTATCTTTTTAAAGTCATCCACTTGTGGTATTTCTGTTGTAGCAGTTCTAGATGACTAAGATACCACTTAACGCATCTGAACAAAAAACCTGCTGTTGAGCCAGTCCTGACTCATAGTACTGCTGAGCTAAAAAGCGAGTTCGTTCTGCCTGTCACTGTAGCCGAAAATTCTGAGACAGCATGCAGTTCAAGGAATATTTTATTTGCAAATATGCCAGCGATCTGGGGAACAGTGAGCCAAAAACTGTCCCCCCTTGGGTCACATTTCTGGTGGGTTTTATAGCCAGAATTCAGGTTGCTGTTTGTCATGGAATAAGTGGAGTCACAAGATTTCATTACATCGTAAAGTTTCATTACATCTTATTGGACAGCATGAACTACCCAAAATTTCATTGTCTCTCTGAGGTCTTAATCAATTCCATTTCCTTAGAGATAGGAGAGGAATGTAGACCTGCTTATCTGGTCTAAGGGTGATAATTGAGGCAGAGGAAGGAATGAAGGTTAATAGCCTAAGTGACCTTTGTTAGGTTCTGACATTTACCACCATCCACTCTGAGGGTGATAGTTGAGGCAGAGGAAGGAATGCAGCTTAACAACCTGAGTGACCTTTGTTAGTCTTACATTTACTACCAACAGTGACTCTATAAGCTGGAGCAGAACTGCCACCTAGGATTCCCCAGGAGCACCTGGTGGGTTTGAACTGCTGACCTTTTGGTTAGTAGCCACAGCTGTTAACCTCTACACCACCAGGGTTTCCACTGACTCTCTGAGAAGCCACTCCTTATCCCAAGCCTGGGCAGCAACTTTCCTGCTCATATGTGTCTCACAAAACGCACCAAGTTGGCTTTCATCATCCATACTTCAGTGAGATTCTGGCAAGTGGTCGATGGGATGATTTTTAAGGTGTCTCCTAGAAGCAGCTGCCTATCTCCGAGGCAACACACACACACACACACACACACACGCACGCACACACGCACGCACGCACGCACGCATGCACGCACGCAGGCACATCACTTGTATATCCATCAAGCTGAGTGTCTGCTCCTTGGGAGACATTGTTGTTGCTAGGTGCCATCGAACCAGCACTGAGTCTTGGTGGCCCCACACACCAGGGAAGGAACTGCTGCCTGGTTGGTGGCTACCCCTGCGATCCATGCAGATCAGATGGCTGTGACCACGGGTTTTGCAGGCTGTTTTTCAGGAGATCTCCAAGTCTTTCTTCCCAGGCACCTGTGAATGGGTTAGCAGCTGAACAGTGAGCCATCTGTCCCACACAGGGACTCCCAGCCAACAATGATGGCCAGCGATTGGGTGGAGAACGAGAAACTCCAGTCACTGTGAAAAAACAGCCTGAAAGAGAAAGGAGTTCCACCGTTGGTGGGAAGTGGAGCCCCTGAGTCTGTGGAGTAAAACCTGTGCCAGGTGCATTTCCTGTCCAAGACAAAGGCACGAGCTGTGTATCTGTAGTCATTTCACGCCATCCTTCTCACCAATGTAACTTCCAGAAAATTTGCACAGAAAACCTTTTCTCAGCAAGGCAAAGACTGTCAGCTTGCCCTAGCCAAGGCCATCTGGGTGCCCAGGGGGCTGTCTCCCCAGCAGTACTTTCAGCTTTCATGTCTGTGGCTGCCTATAGGGGAGAGTGGCCAAGGAGAGGCCCGGACTGGATTTGACAGCAGCCCCTGAGGTCAGGGGCGGGCGGGCAGCATGGACGACAGGAGCAGACGACGTCCCGGCCATGTGAGCAACCCAAGAGGACACTGCCATATGGGATCGTCCTCTTCCAGGGATTCTTTCCTTCCCCCTCCAGCAGGGACGTCTGCTGCTCCTTGGAGCCGGCACACCACGTGATACAGAATGACGTCAGTGCCCCGGGCGTTCTCCTTCTGACGCCTCTTTCTGGAAGCCTCCTGAGTGACCACAACGGAGAACACTGTCGCCATCCATCCATGTCCGTCCTGTTCTCCAGCAGGGGTGGTTCGGGGGGAAATGCTCGCCTTCCGGCGGGAGACCCAGGTCCCATTCCCGGCCAGTGCCCCTGACGCACACCCATCACCCGTTTGCCTGTGGAGGCTTGGGTGGGCGGTGCAGCGTCCAGTTAGACAGACCAGGATGACAGGCCTGGGGATCTACTTCTGGCAATCCACCGATGGAAGCCCTGGGGACCACAGCAATCCTCTCCACGGCCAATCAGGGCATGGCACAGGAGCCGGAGTGCCTCCTTCCGCGTGGCACAGGATCGGCACGCCTCTGAGCCCACCGGACAGCAGAGGACGGCAGACTCTGCTTGCTGCACCAAGTCGGCCGCATGGGCGTGCTTTGTTTGGTCTCTGTGGGGCTCCAGCATGCATGGCACTAGCTGCTCTCTTGGCTGTGGTTCAGAATCCGCCCTCGCCGTGGTAGGCAGAAAATGTCCTGAAGGCTGTTGGCTAGCTGACAACGTCAGGAGCATCAGCCTCAGGCTTTGGGGCCACAAAGCCCAGAGCAGTGGCCTGTGGGGAGACATCTCCATGGAAGGCCTCACGGCAGCCCAGAAGGAGGCCTGCAGCTGTCAGCGTCTGCCTGGAGCACCGCTGCCAGCCGGGAACCCCGCCACCGTCCCAGGGCGCCCCTGACCAGGAAATGCCCGTGCTCACATGCGGTTTTTCTTCCGGGTCAGTGTGTCGCGTCGCTGAGCCTGATAGGCGGAGGCCCAGTCACATGACCGCGCGCCCGCCGCAAGGGAGCCTGGGAACGTGAGCGGCGGCTTCCGCCGGCTTTTAGGTTACTTGTGAGTCAGCTCCGACTCACAGAGACCCTATAGGACAGAGAGGATCTGCCCCGTAGGGACTCAGCTGGCCAGCCAGGCCTTGCTTCCCTGGTGCGTCCGGGCGGGCTCAGGCCACCCACCTTGAGGTTGGGAGGTCGATCGCAAAGCATCTGCTCCTTCCGGGGGCTTTGGTGGTGGCGATGGAAACGCGGGCAATGCGAGTCAGAATCCCAGGAGCAAGGCAGATGCCCACCTAGCTACTGGTTGCTGGGTGCCGTCGAGCAGATTCCAACTCACAGGACCCCGTGTGACAGAGTGGAACTGCCTCGTAGGGTTTTCTAGGCTCGAATTGTCCCAGGAGCAGACCAGCGTGCTGTCCTTCCTCGGAGTCGCTGCATGGGTTTGAACCCCCGATCTTTTGGCCCACAGGTCTTGTTTAAACGTTGACACCGCCAGGGCTCTTTGCCTAGTGGCTGATTCTTAAAAACAAAAACAAAAAATCCGGCAGCTTCACACCGAATGCAAGGCTCCTGGCTTCCCTTGGAAACTCAAACAGTGTCTGGCTGTGCCGGCGGCATTTCCTGGCGGCAGTGTAGGCCTGGGGCCGAGTGGCAGCTGTCCCCCTCAGGTGGCCATGAGCACGCCAGCACCCCACGGGAGCCCCATCCTCCGCTCTCATATGTTACCTGCCTGGTGCTGGGCTGGCCTGCCTAATTAAGCAGAATTCAGGTTGCAGCCCACCTAGCGACTTCTTCATTTCCCCTCCGGTGATGTGTGTGTCTAGCTGCAAGGGGGCTCAAGGACCAGTTGGTCTCACAGTGAAACATTGAGCCACTTCCAAGCCTGAAGGCATCCTCCTAAACCTACATCCTGAGATAAGCTTCCAGTCAAGAGACACTGGCTCTGCTCACACAGGGGAGACTCTGAGCTGCCTGGTATCCCCGGCAGTCACCTGCAGAGACATGAACACAGGACCAGCTAGCTTGGTCTCATGGCTGTCACGTGCCAAGGGCCTGGCAAGAGTAGGGGAATGTTCACTTCCAAGGACTGGTATATGAGGCCGACAGAAATTCAGCTCTGCCTGGCCATCGGAAGGCAGGGAACGTGGGCTTCAAAGTCTGACATCTCAGCCCAACCCTTGTCTCACGTGCCCCATCCCCATGCGTTCCTCTCCCTTCCAGGTAACCTCTTTACTTGGTTTTGGTGTATTTCTCCTTCCTGTGGTATCTGTTCTTAAACAATAATTTATTCCATTTTTTGTTGTTTATTCACAGCAAAGCCTACACCAAGTCGACTGTTTTTACATGTGCCGTTCAGTGACACTGATGACATTTTTCAAGTAGTGCAGCCATCGTCACCTTCCTTCTCTGAGTTGTTCTTTCTCCACTAACATAAACTCACTGCCCCCTAAGCTACCTATATAACTTTAGAGTTGCTGTTGTTGAGTTAATCTCATGTAGATAGTTTTTAAAAATAGCACATTGCTCAAGGCAGACATCTTTACTAACTTTTTTTTTTTTTACTAATTTACTGTTTGGTTTTACAAAGATAGCAGGGACTATTATGGGTTTCAGATTTAGAGATTATTTCAGGACAGTAGTTTTGAGGGTTCTTGCAGCCACCATGGATCCAGAATTTTTTAATTGTATGATAATTTGAAATGTGTTCATTGTTTCCTCCTTTTGATCAAGATTCTCTCAGAATTTTTGATTAAAAGGTTTAGTAGTGGTAGTCAGACACCATCCAATTCTTCTGGTCTCGTGACAAAGGAGGCAGTTGTTCACCTTTCAAAGCCTCTTTACTCCAAATATTCCATAATGGTAGTTGGGCTCCATCCAGTGCTTCTGGTGTCGTGGCAAAGGAGGCTCTCTGACATCTATTATTGCCGAAAGTAGTTAACTGGAATCTAGATACACAAAACCAGAGTGTGGGTCATTCTTCAAACACTGCTGGCAGGGACTCTTCAGAAACATCAAAGTCTTGAGAAACCAAAAGCCTGAAGGAAACAAAAACTAAGGAGAAGTTGTAGCAAATACAGTGACGGTTCTGTATTTACAAGTGGGAAACAAGTTACAAAGGATATCCTGGGACAACTCAGAAATTTTATTATTGTTGTTATTGAGGTGAAATCTATATAACGTAAAATGAAGGATTGTAGAGTGAACAGTTCAGGGGCATCTAGTACCTTCACAATAGTTTCCACACATCACCACCATCTAGAACCAAAGCTTCTTGTCACCCCAAAAGAAATGCTGTGCCTTAAGTTGTCACTCTCCATTATGCTTTCTGCTCTAGCTCCTGGCTGTTGGGGAAGTCTGTCTAAAGCCTGTGTATTATGGGATACTGGATTTGTGATCCGTGACTTGAGTGTGAAGATGCACTGTGGTTACATGGGGAAAGTTTCTTGTTCTCAGGGGGTACATGAGCAGTGTAAAGTGTCATAGCGTCTGCTTCATCCTTTCAAATGGATCTGAAAAAAAACTGTATGATACCTACACACATGCATATATCTCAGGGGAGGAAAACAAAAATATATGGCGAAATTTTGAGCTTGGGAATGGAGACAAAGTGGTTGTTTTTGTTGTTTTTCTTGGTCAGCTGGTGCTGCTACAACAGAAATACCACACGTGGACGGCTTAACAAAGGAAAGTTGATTCTCTCCCAGTTCAGTGGACTAGAAATCTGAATTCAGGGGACCAGCTGCAGGGGATCACACTGTGTCTCTGTGGGCTCTGGAAGATGGTCCTTGTGTTGCATCAGTCTTCCTTTGGTCTGGGGGCTTCTGAGGCACGGGGACCCCCAAGTCTAAAGGATGTGCTCTTTCCCGGAAGTATGAGGTCCCTAGTTCTACTTGCTTAGCAAGGGATTTCCTCAAGGCACAATACAAGCTTGTGCATGGAGTCCTGGTGACTAACACAACCACTGCCTGTCCTCCCTCATTAACATGACAGAGGCAGGATTTACACCATATTGGACAATTACACAAAATTGGGAATTGTGGCCCAGCGAAATTCATACACACATATGGGGGGCGGTAACACAATTCAATCAGTGACAGTGCTGTCAGGTTGACCTGACTCATGGTGACTTCATGTGCTGGAGTAGAGCTGCTGCACAGGTTTCTCTAGGCAGTAAGCTTTATAGGGGAAATCCTGGTGGCGCCGTGGTTAAGTGCCGTCTGCTGACCAAAAGGTCAGCAGCTCAAATTCACCAGGCAGCCCTTGGAAACGCTATAGGGCAGTTCTACTCTGTCCTGTAGGACCACTATGAGTGGGAATTCACTCAGTAGCTGTCGGTTTATGGGAGCAGATCACCTGAGGAGTCACTGTGAATCCGGTCATTTGTTTAGCAGCCCAGCGCTCAAAAGCTGGACCCCCAGGGCTCCTTTCAGAAGAGATTAGAGCGGAGAAGACCCCGTAAGGCAGCTCTCCTCTTTTTTGGGGACCATCCTGACTGGAAATCCACTCACAGGCATCCCACCGCTCCAGCCAGCTTGCCCCTGGGGTTGGCATGCAGGGAGATGGTAAACCGGTGATGGATAAAGGCAATTGCGGATTCTGCTGCTGTTTGTCTGTTAACGACATGGTCGTGGGGACGGGGTGGGGGAGGGTTGTGAGGCTCTAGGGGGCCAACGTGAGGCTCTGAGTCTGGATAGCACGCTGGGTCACCTTCAGGCAGCCAACTCTTCTCGAAAGAACTAGTACCTACTTGTTTTGAGGAAGATAGGGACAGTAAATATCTTGCCTGTTGGCTTCAGAAGGGAAGACCTCGCCAGTCCTTCGCAGTGCTGCCTCCTTGGCACAGACAGCGTCTGATTTCGATGTCCTCTTTTGTCCCCTAGCCCAGTGCCCTTGAAATGCCGTTGCAGCAATTAACTCTGTGATGAAACACCATTAGGAACTTGTCTTAAGTTAAGATCCAAAGAACACATGAAGAAATCCTATTTTTAAATCAGACAGAGGTGTAAAGGCTAAAAGGAAGAAGTTTAAAAATCATACAGAGGCCTAAAGGTCATTTTGTCAGGCTCCTCTCCCCTGAGGTTAATGAGGCCGCTAACAGCATTACTCCCACAAGAATGAGACATGACCGCTATCTGTGGGACAAGGGGGATGGGCGTTATTGCTTATGGAGCAGAGTTTTGGTCTGTGGTGATGGAGAAATCAAACTGATTAAGGACAGTGTTGCATAGCTGGTTTCTGTAATTGCTGTCAATGTGGTGAATACTTAAAAAGTCATCTGATAGATGTATTTATAACAAGGACTGAAAAAAGAAAGTAGCTACTTAGTCCACTTACATACAATTTGTACAGTTTGACACCTCTTGGAATTTGGTTACTTCATTTAGAAGTGTGGGGTCACTGTTTCGTGGGACATTTCAGTAACTGATGAATAATGTGTTCAGTACTCTGTTCTCTCTCTTAGTTTATTGCTTAGTGCCTGGGGTCTCAAAAGCTTGCAAGTGGCAGGCTGAGGCACAGTTGCTCTCTATTCTGGGGCGTCAGGGAAAGACGAGAGTCAAGACTTAGGAGGAGGAGGTGTCGTGAGTCTCAGTGCCTCTGTGAGCAGCTGCCTCCTTTGCCCTGAAACCAGAACTGGATGTGCCCAGCTGTCATTACAGAACACCTTAATCAAAGATTCTGTAGTATAATCCTGATCAAAAAGGAGAAAAGGTACAACAGAATTTCAGAATCTCGTGGTATCCAGAATTTCTGGAGCCATGAAGGCTGGAGGAACCCCTGAAACTATTGCTCTGAGATAATCTTTAAACTTTAGACCAAAAAATATCCCCTGAAGTCTTCCTAAAACCAAACAATAGTTTAGTTTAACTAGTAACGTTGAGCTTGAGCACTGTGCTCTATTAAGATGGTTCTACGAGGTCTGAAAATGAAGTTCACAAACTTGCCACCATGTGCTTACGTTGGCAGCACTGTACAAGCAACTCAGTAAGGTTTCATAACTTTGGTATATCCGTGTCTCACCACTGTGTTTTTGTTGACATGTGGTGGTGTCTTGCTGAGTGGCATTCATTATTGTTGTTGAGTGTTTTTGTGTGCCATCGTGAGAATGTCAGAGCCTGTACTAGAGCAATGAACGAATACTAAATTTCCTGTTAAACTTGGCAAGAGTTGAAGTGATCAGGGACATGTTAGTCCAAGTCGATAGGGATGATGCCATGAAGAAAACAGCAGTGTACAAATGGATTCAACATTTTTCTGAGGGGAGAAAAAGAGTCACTGATATAGAGAGGTCAGGGTGGCCAGTAGTGAGCAGGACTGATGAAAACTGCAAAAATTCACTGAATTGTTCATTAGAATCACTGGCTGACCATGAGAAGCATAATAGATCAAGGAAATATCAATAGAGAAACAAATGGGAACATCTTTTTTTTCCTTATTTATTTTTTTATTGTGATTGAGTGAAAGTATACAGTCCAATTTAAATTTGCATGCCTGCCTATCTACAGCTTCTTTGGCTCTCCTCCCCCAGTGACAGCACACTCCTCCTTTCTGTTGTATACATGTTATATCTTCTTAACAATCTCCTGTCCTCTTTTCTCCACCCTCTCCACTCCCCTCTAGTAAGACGCCGGTAGGATGACATCCTATAGATGCATAGAACCATAAAGTGCAGACACGATATGGACACTCTGCCCCCAAGTCCAATCCATTCCTGTCTGAAGAGTTGACCTCAGTAATGACTTATGACCAGGGGAACTCACAGGCCTTCAGAGTATCAATTGCAGTCTTTTAGTGGAGTTCTTAATGTGCACCCCTTTTTTTCTCATGATGCCCCTGGAACTCAACCTTGTGAGCCCCATCACGGCTGTCGTCAGTAGTGGCTGGGCACCATCTGGTTCTTCTGCTCACTTGTTGATATAGTCACCTAGTCACGTGGGTCCTTCTTTTATGTAGTTTTCCTTGGTAATCATCTGCAAGTGTGAAAATCTTAACTGAAAATATTAGCCTGAGAAAGGTGTGTGCAAAAGTGGTCCCAAAGGAGCTCACCTATGAGCAAAACCAAAGGAGAGTCAAAGTTTGCCAAGCCCTTTTGGAGAGGCAAGATCATGTTTGGGGCCGTGTTGTCACTGGTGATGAAATACGGGTGTACGGATACGACCCTAAAACAAAGTGTCAGAGTGCACAATGGAAGTCAGCGAAATCCCCATGAACAAAAAATTTCCGTCCATCCAAATCAAGAGTCAAAACGATGTTGCTAAAGTTTTTTGATATCAGAGGGATTCTTGGTCATGAATTCGTGCCAGCTAGACAAACAGTTAACCAGTTTTACTATCTGGAAGTGCTGAAAAGTCTGCATGAAAAAGTTAGATAAAAATGACCTGAACTTTTCGCCAGCAACTCAGGGCTCATGCACGACAATAATGCACTAACTGACATGGTTGGCACTGTCTGTGAGGGAGTTTCTAGCTAGTAAACAAATAAAACTGTATTGGAATATCCTCCCTACTCACCTGATCTGGCCCCCAGTGACTTTTCCCTTGACCCACAGATGGAGGAAATATTGAAACAAAGACATTTTGAAGACATTCAGGACACCAAAGGTAATCCCAGAAAACCAAGGCCATTCCAGAAAAAGAGTTCCAAAATTGCTTTGAAGAGTGGACTAGGCGCTGGCATCAGTGTACAGCTTCTCAAGGGGAGTCCTTCGAATGACACTGTGGTGATATTGAGCAATGAGGCATGTAGCCCTAGGATGTGATTGTCAGACCTCGTGTTGGTTCCGACTCGACAGCACTTGGCTTGGCATCTATTGGATCAGATTGAGAGCAGTGACTCACAAGAGGAGACAGGAACTTTTGGGAGCAGGTGGATTGATGTGAATGGAGAAGGAGAAACATCTCAGAAAATGACAGTGAGAACGGATGCACGGCTAGGAGATTGCCATCAATGTCACTGCATTGCACATGTAGAAACTGTTGACTTGCTCTGTGTTCTGTGTGGATTCTCAGCAACAATAAAGTAAATTATGTATATTAGCAACAAAAGTTCTTTGTATCTGGAAGATCTCATACAGAACTCTGAAATGCAGTCACCTGGCATTGCTGCTTAGTCCCTGGCTCTTCAACTGCCTCCCAAGAGCTAGGTGATGGGTCTGTTGCTATGGAAACTGATGCTTTTTCTTTTTTTGCATCTACGAAGTTAAAGAGAATGCTACGTAAAAAAAAAAAAAAAATCCCTCCCCTGTTTTCTCTTTGCCATTATCTCCAGATTGCCAGCACATGGGCTGTGAGGTGCCAACAGTTCCAGAGCATGGTCATTACTGCAGAACTGAACGAAGCAGAGGGCAGAGGAAGAGAGTGCTGCAGCTTGTAGGATTCAGGGGACCTCCTTTGTCACTGCGGTCTTGCCCCCTAAGGTTGTGCACACTCACTGTTTTGCCTTTCTCTGTCATTTCTCTGTCCACTTTGAAAGCTGTCTGTAAGCATTGTTGTAATTGCTGTCACATTGTCCCCTCACACGTGGCGACCCCATGCGCAACGGAACAAAAATCTGCTCGGTCCCGGGCCATCCCCTGGGCCAGTGGAGGAGAGGACTGTCGTGGTCCACAGGGCTTTCACTGGCTGATTTTTGGAAACAGGTCGCCAGGCCTTCCGCCTAGTGCATCTTAGTGTGGAAGCCCAGCATCACCGCAACAGGCAAGCCTCCACTCCTGGACCGGTGGTCGGGGCGTGGGAAGTCTGCTGACCAGGAAACAGAGCCATCGCCACTTGCAGTGGGACAGAATCTGTTCTGTTTGAAACACTACGACGGGGTCACATCCAGGGGAAAAGCCAGGAGGCTGGCTGATGGGGCAGGCGTCTCCCAGGAAAGCCGGCTTGTCGAGGCAGGAGGCAAGTTCTCTTCTCTCGTCCCCATTCCGTCTCTGCTATAACCAACTGCTCAAGGTTCCTATGACTGCTGCAGAGAGACGTTTTCTGGCTGGCGTCCGAAGGGCTCGCCGGGTGTCTGGTGTTCGCAGAGTCTCCAGAGAGAGTGTCTGTCTCAGTGTTCTGGCACCCTCTGAAAGGTCTGTGTGGAATAAGAATGAACTTTCCATAATGGAGTAAATAGTGATTCATGGGTCCCCACTGGGGACTTCACACAAGCATCTAGAAGGCTCTGCCTTTAACCATGCAGCAGACCCCTGCTTGTGGGACATGAAAGGACAGGCCGCCCAACAGCCGGGAACTACAGTAATTGAGCCATAATGAATGTGAGATGATTAATCTCCGTCGCTTTCAAAGCTGTGGGCAGTTTACAATGCTGCACACTGCTGACATCTTTCTTTTTCATCCTAACTTTTATGTAGACTAAGTGGAGGCCTCATGGCATACCAGTGAAGTGCTTGGCTGCTAACCTAAAGCGTGATGGTTCCAACATAAGCAGCCCCGTGAAAGCAGAGACCTGCTCCTGTAAACATGACAGCCTAGAAACCCCTATGAGCAGCTGTTCTGCTCTGTCCACCCTATGTGAGCCACTGTGGGTCATAACTGACTGGACCACACCTTACAACTGGAAAGTCGGAAACCACAGATGCGATTGCACAGAGAACCAACATGTATCAGAATCATCTGCTGCTTCAGATGTGTCATCCGTTGCCGCTGAGTTGATTCCAATGCTTATTGACCCTATAGGACAAAGAACTGCCCCTAGGGCTTCCAAGGAGCGGCATTTGTATGTATTCAGGTAACTGTTTTCAATAGCTGGGATGCAGGGTTCGGCCCCCTGCTGGCGAAACTGGCTATAACTGCAAACACCAGACTCTGGGGGCAGAGAGGCTGGCAAGAGCTGGCCTCAGCCCTCCCAGGAGGTTTTGGTTTGCTGAGCTGAGAACTGGAAAGTTCTGGATCCCTGTGGCTGGAGGAAGCAGACAGGCAGCCAGCATAGCAGATGAGTGAAGCATCTCACCTGGGATGTCGGGTGCTGGAAGGCTGGTAAATGCCAGCATCTCGTTCTTCTGCAGGAGAGAAGCAGCCTGGCCTCAGACTCAAGAGACTAGACTAGTAGGAACACTGTTTTCCAGAATGTAAGGTGCTGGCCTTTCTGTTTTCCCACATGGATACATCTCACCATCTTGTGCATTTAATCAGCTGTGTAACTAGTTGCTGTCAAGTTGACTGTGAAATGGGATCCCATGGGTGTCAGAGTAGACCTGTACACCGTAGAGTTTTCAGAAACTATTTTTTTGGTAGGAGATCTCCAAACCTTTATTCTAAGGCACCTCTGGGTAAACTCAAACCTACATCCTGTAGAGTAGACTCAAACTTACGTCCTGTAGGGTAGACTCAAACTTACATCATGTGGGGTGGACTTGAACCTGCATCCTGTGGCCTGGACGTGAACCTACGTGCTATGGGGTAGACTCAAACCTAAATCATGTGGGGTAGACTTGAAGCTACATCCTATGGGGTAGACTCAAACCTACATCCTATGGGGTAGTCTCTAACCTACATCCTTTGGGGTAGACTCGAACCTACATTCTATGGGGTAGTCTCAAACCTACATCCTATGGGGTAGACGCTAACATACATCCTATGGGGTACACTGGAAGCTACATCCTATGGGGTAGATGCTAACCTACATCCTATGGGGTAGACTGGAAGCTACATCCTATGGGGTAGATGCTAAGCTACATCCTGTGGGGTAGACTGGAAGCTACATCCTATGGGATAAACTTGAAGCTACATCCTATGGGTTAGCAGCCAAGCATGTTCAACATCTGCAGCACCAAGACAAAGGAAAAGCTAGCTGGTTGCCATACAGTAGATTCCAACTTACGGTGACTCCCACGTGGACAGAGTACGACGTCTCTGGGGGGGTTTCAGGGCTAGGATCTTTTGGAAGGAGATCATCAGGCCTTTCTTCCGGGGTGCCTCTGGGAGTCCCTACTACCAGCCTTGTGGATAGCAACTGAGAGAGTTGGAAATTTGCACCACCTAGGCCCTCCAGGATGACAAAGTTGTTAAATGTCTAGGCCCTGGAGTCCACAGCAACCGTACAGCAAAACAACATGGGTCAGCACTTGAAGCAAACTGGCCCTGTAGTCTTTAAGTTCTGAGTCTGGCTTTGCCCGTCACAGTTTTGCATTCTACTGTGTCAGATATGGTCCCTGGGCTTCAGAGGGCTGGGGCAGTTCAGAATCTCTGAGCCCCACTCAGTCTGACCTAGGAAGTCTTGTGAAAAATCATAATAAATAAACAAATCGGTCTCTATTCACCTGGAGCAACAGAGGAAAAGAGTCAGGAATAGTAAGCAGGTAATTCAGTGTGTAGCTAACTGCTTCCGTGGACAACTGCCTCCTTTGCCATAAATTTAAAAGAACTGGATGCTTCCTGGCTACTGTTACTGAACGTTTGGATCGTAGATTCTGTAGAAGAGCTCGGATCAAAAGTGGAGAACGCATAACAGAATTTAAATATTTATGGAATCCAGACCTTCCGGAGCCATGGAGGCTAGATGAATCCCTGAAAGTATTGCCCTGAGATATCTTTAAACTTTAAGCCAAAAATATCCCCTGAAGTCTTCTTGAAACCAAACAGTAGTTTACCCGAGCAGTGAAGAATGACTGCCATGAGCTCAGTGCTGTTTTAAGATCTATGTGGGATCAAAGTGGCAGCAGCGACTTGAAAGATGAGGTAGGAGCTTTAGGGAGCCGTGAGTTTATGGTCATGGGGAAGGAAGAACTCAGAGAAGGAGGACAAGGACTGCGCAACTGGATAAATGTTACCAGTGTCGCTGAATTCTCCAGGCAGAAACTTGAATTGGTATATGTTCTGCTGTGTATATTTTCAGCAACAACAAAAAATAATTTTTTTTTAGTGGAAGACTTTGAAAAATCAGAAGGCCTGATAATGTTTTCCTAGTTGGCCTCTGAGGCCTGATGCAGTTCTGTGTTAAAAATGGTTCCAGGGGCCCAGAGAAGGACAGTGTCCTGTCATGCCTACAGTCCACCACCACGCATAACGTTTATTAAGTGTCTTGTCACTTCTGCCGTCTACCACCAGGCATGACCTCGATTGGCCAGCTCATCAACACATGACTCAGTACTCAGGTTAGCATGTGGTAACTTGCAGAAATGTCTTGGTGGGCCTGCATTTTAACAATTCTGAAATCTCACGAAACTGGTTTTCTGTTTTCCTTTTAAAAGCAGATCTGAAACACAGCCCATTTTTCTGCTCCCGTAGTTTAGAGTCAAGTAGCAGCTATTTGATGTCCCTGGGAGGTACATACAGTTAGATGTGTGACTACTAACCCGCTATGTAGAGGCACCCCGGAAGATTTACAAGAGGGTGCAGCCTCGAACCCCCAAAGAAGCACCGTTCTACACTGAAACACATGAGGCATCTGGGAGTCAGGGTTCACTTAACGCCAGCTGGCTTGTTTCCGTGTCTGTGTGTCTGTCTGTGGCTTTGGGGGACTTTTGCTCTGGGCTCCATCAAAGCCCCGCCACCCCCTACAGTATGTCCAGACAAACCTTCATACTGACTTAAATTACTCCCTGACGCCTGCAGACGTTTTTGTTTACAGTTTCTGCTTTACAGTCTCAGCGGATGTTGTGGACTTTTGCTTCGGAGAGTAAATTGTATTAACTTACTGCAGTCCTGAAGACAGGTTGACCAGATAACTCTTCTTATTACTCTGTGCTTTGGATCCATTTATAGTTTATTAGGGTGGCTTCTGCATCTGAACTGAAGCCAAAATGAAACATCCTCCTTGTTGGATGTTATCGAAACTGCATTACAGAAGGAATAATAATGGTGCTCTGATACGTAGTGTGTGAAGGCGAGTGTGCTCGTGGCTTTGCTCTGCGTGTATTCCCGTGTCACCCTCCAGACAACAAAGTAATAATGCTGTCAATAATCCCAGTGCTTCAAGCAGAGCGCTGATGCGTGACGGGTGTCTGCTTAGGTATGCAGGGAGGGACGCAGACAGAGCTGCCGCTTCCTGGAGAAATGACTAGAAGATTCCAGGGAAGGAAGTTGTGTTTGGCACCAAGAAGCGTAAATGAGGCAGCTTTCTGGAAATGGCATCACGTCAGGTTTGACATGCAGATGAAAGCCACCCAAACCTGTTGCCATCCAGCAGATTTCGACCCACATGGGTCAGAACAGAACTATGTTCTGTAGGATGTTCGCCTACGAGTTTTGGAAGCGGATCTCACCAGGCCTTTCCTCTGAAGTGTCTCTGGATGCACTCAGGCTGTTGACCCTTCCAGGTGGCAGCTTAGCCAGTTAACTGTCACACCCCGCCATCAAACCAAATCTGTGGCCGCTGAGGTGATTCTGACCCATGATGCCCCTGTTTGTTACAGAGTAGGACTACTCTCTAGGGTTTTCCTGGCATCAGCGGGTCACCATGGCTTTCTTCCCCTCTGCTTCTGGGGGCGGGGATCCTTAAAGTCAAGCACCATCTCAGGTGTACCATCTCAGGGACCTCAGTGCCTATGAAGATTTGGGGTCTCAGCTGACCTATAGAGTAATGCATGGGTCCTGTGTTTCACAAGCATGTGACTAAAACTAGATCGATGGTTTAGAGTAAATGCCAACTGGCCAATAGAACTTTCTGGAAACATGCTGTTTCTGGGTTGCCCAGAATGGTCGCCTCTTGCCTCATGTGGCTGTTGAACACTTGAAGCATTGAACAGTTGAAATGTGGCCAGTGTGACTGAAGAACTAAATATTTAATTGTATTCCATGTTAGTTAGGAGTCTGGTGGTGCAGTGGTTAAGATCGAAGGCAAGTTATGGCTGATGACCAACAGGTCATCAGTTCCAAGGCACCAGGTGCTCCCTAGACACCCGATGGCCAGTTCTACTCTGTCCTGCAGGGACCCTGTGAAGCTGAATCACCTTGACAGCAATGAGTTTGGTTTGAGGTCTTAGTTCATTTAAACTTAAACGGCCATGTGTGGCTAGGTGCTACCCTACTAGACAGCACAGAATGTTCAGGTGAAGCCTGACGTCCGGAAGGTTATGCCTAAAATAAATTTAAGCTCCTGCATACCTTGCTTAACAAAGGGAACAACAATGGGTAACAATAAAATAGAACCATTGTAACAATAGACAGTGCTAAGGGGACCTTGTTGGTGCAGTGGTTAAGAGCTGGGGCTAATAACCATAAGGTTGCCAGTTCCAGCCCACCAGCTGCTGCTCGGAGACCCTGTGCGGGCAGTCCTCTGTCCTGGAGGGTTGCTATGAGTTGGAATTGATTGGACGGCAGCAAGTTACATGAACGTGGTCCCTAACCAAGTTGCCGCAGGACAGTGGGTGATTTCATCACGCAGTCCAAGGTTGACCTCCGGGAACTGAGTCACTGCAAAGCAAAACCCTGGAGTAGGCAGGGCTACTGTGCAGCTTTCTCATAACTTGCAAGAGCAGTAAAATTAGTGTATTAGTCTCCTAGGGCTGCCTTCACACAGTACCACAAGCGGTGGGTGGCTTTGGAACACTGGTGACCCAAAGGTTAAGAGCTTGGCTGTTCACCAAAAAGTCAGCAGTTTGAATCCACCAGCTGTTCCTTGGAAGACCAATGGCGTGGTTCTTCTTGGTCTTATAGGATTGTTCTCAGTCAGAATCAACTCTGTCAGCAGGTTTGGTTTTTGGTTTGGTGTATGGCTTTCCACAACAAACTTTCTTTCATGGTTCTGGAGGCAGGAAGCCCATTCTGGGGTGCCTGCAGGATGCTGCTCCCTGAAGGCTCTGGGGGAACAGCTTTCCCTGCCCTCCTGGCTCTGATTGGTCACTGGCATTCCTGGGTTCCTAGTGCACCTCCACATACAGCCTCCCCTCTGACTGTTCCTCTCTCTGAGCCTCTGTCGTAAGGCCACACTTAGACTGGATGGCCAGTACCAGCTGCCATCAAGTGGCTTGTGCTGGTGGCAACCCCGTGTATATCAGAGAACTGAGCTTCAGTGGGCTTTCAGGGATTGATTTTTCAGAAGTGGATCTCCAGGCTTTTGTTTTGAGGTGTACCTGGGAAGACTGGAACTTGCCAGCTTTTGTGAGTAGCCCAGCCCCTCATTGATGCACCCCCAGGGACCTCACCCTGTTAGTGGAGATGGGGTCAGCACTCACCCTGTTCCCAGATGATCTGCTGGTAACTAATGACATCTTCAGAGACCCTGTTTCCAAACAAGGTACCAGGGTTCAAGATGTCCACATGGCTTCTCAGTGGATACAATTCAATCCATAATAATTACCATGTCAGACCACTGATGTCCTTGGAAGCAATTGAGACTAAGTTTAATTTTTAAAAATTGAGTTAGATTAAATTCAACTTCTCAAAAAGTACTACACATGTAATGAATTAGTTGATCCTCAGATATGGCAAAGTTTTCAGTGTCATTAAGTGAATAACTGAAATTGAAGAAATACTGGTGTAGGTGCTAGTGTTTTCTGTAATCTGATACTGATGCATTTTTAATTTTTTTTTTTTTAACAAGCGCACATGTCTGACGACAAAGTCTTGCCCTTCAAACCTTTGTGCAGCTGAGTGGGCTACTTCTTTTATTTCCTTGTTTCGTTTGGCTTCTCTTGTTTTTACTTGGAAGTAAGCCGAAAGCATGAATATTCATGATGCTCTTAAACAGGATTTTTACTGAAAACAAAAACGAATCGGAAGTTTTTCATTTGTCGCTGTCTAGTCCCAGGGTGAAAGCCCCATTGAAAGGCTGGAATCCGAGATTTGGGTTGTTTACCATTTCCTTTTGCTAAGAATACAGTTTTTTGATGTCACCCCACATTGGGAAAAAAATGCAGAGGCAAATTTCTTTTCATTTGTATACTGCCATTTCCTATCCTAGAGTGTCAGAGAAAGACAAGATAAGGTGATTAATGAAAAAGGGGGAACAGAATTTTTTTTCTGTTTGTCCTAAGTATGGGAAGAGAAGAAACAAGCATCTAAGTCTAAAAATGTGCCTTTGATTCCTTTCAGATGCCCTCTGCTTTCTGATTCGCAGAAAATTGATGCTCTGCATCCTTGCTAATTTGTGTGTGTCTCCGCCTGCCACCCTCTGCAAGAAAGAGGGTGTGTGTTGGGCGAGGCTGGTTAATCAACGCATTAGTCTTCCTCTCACGTTCTGGCCGTCCAAGGCTACCCATTTTTCACAAGGTCTATTGTTGGTTGGCAGAAAATGCATACACCATCGAAGATGGATTGGGGTTCTGACTGAAATATGAAGGGCAGTGTGCATTTCATGTTGGGTTTGTGCAAACAGTACTGATGGAGAAGAAGTTCCCAAGAGAGCCTTTGTAATGTAGCCAGTTAAGGGCTTTGAATTATACATTATGCATTTACTCATTCATTTGATCTCTTAACAAATATGTTTACCAACTTCTTACTAAGTGCAATCTCCTACGTACTAGAGAGTTGAGAGTGAACAGAATAGACAAAAAATGAACCTGGCAGAGCTTGCATTTAGTGAGTAACTAGGCAAAAGGTTGGAGGTTTGAATCTACCCAGAGGTGTCTTGGAAGAAAGATCTGGCTATCTACGTCTGAAACTTTAGCCACTGGAAACCCTATGGAACACCATTCTTCTCTGACACACTTGGGGTTGTCACGAGTCACGGTCAACTCGTCAATTAGGCAATCAGCAGTCCAGTATGATAACTTGAAAACAGGGTAGTAAGTGCTGAGAACAAAATTAAACAAGTAGAGGCCAGGGACAAGAAGGCAGACTAGACACAGACCTCCTCGATTCCCTCTGAGAACTAAGGACTGGAATGATACTTGAGCAGAGCAGCATGGACATCCGGGGAGCCCTAGGATCTGGCTTAGGGTGGTCAGGTTGAACTGGATGCCCCTAAAGGAAAAGCTGCCTTTCTCTAACATGAACCAGCTGCACACTGAGTCCTGCTTCTGCTGACTCGCCGTTTGGAAGAACTGCAGGTACTGACGACTTCTTTGTTATCCAGGAAACAGGGACTAGGCATGAGCCACCTAACGCACCTAACTGCAGTGCTTACATAAACCGTGTATAGTGCGACAGAGAGATTGTGCTTGGGCTAGCCACATTTTGAGAGCTTGGCTGCTGACTGAGGGCACCACACCCTTTCTTTTCTGAGCTGCACCATAGATTCTGCTGTTTCGCAGCTGACAAGGTAGCTCGGGCAAGACGCCACCTTGGTCACCTGGGGAGCAGAGTCACAGGTGCTCCTGCAGTAGAAAAGCTGTGTCTAGGATGGTGGTGCCTTGCAGGTAGGGTGTGCAGAGGATGGCAGCAAGGCCATAAACCCTCCCTGCTTTGAACTGTGTTGCAGCATCTGGAGATGGTGGATCAAGTGCTTTTGTTGTTGGCTGGAAGACAGAGGAGGGGGCCTGCCACACCTGAGGGCCTGACTGATTTCCTCAGCTGATGGACAGCTCCTCACTTAGAGTAAAGTATCTTTTTAAAATAAGACCACCTGGAGAACTGACTGCTGAGGGATCCAGAAGCATCTCCTTCACCCTTCATTGATCCACATCATAACATCAGCTGACCTCCCCCCAGTGACTCTGTAAGTAGGGTTTCAGTCAGGGGGCAGAGCCTCCCACCCCAGAGAGTCCACCTGGGGCCAGCCACTAGAGTACACAGAGGCAGCCGGTGACCAACTCGCCTTTTAGAACTATGTCTCAGCTCCTGTTGAGGTAACATGACAGAAACCAAACAACTTCTAGATGGCACAAAGGCAATAATCAATAGCTAACCATTTAAAGAAATAGTCCACCATGGCTCCAGAAAACTCACAAAATAAAGAATCAGAAAACTTCCCAGATAAAGAAGGCTTTCTGAAACTATTTGAGGTTGAGTACAAAAGAATTATATAGAGAGCCCTCCTAGAGATTAAACAAACTGCAACAGAACAAAATGAAAAATTAGTAAGCTATTTGAATTGATGAAACATCAAAGATCTTAAATCCAGAAGATCAATAAGAAAATTATAGAATTAGAGCAGAATTGAGGAGTTGGAAGCCAGAGTTAGTAAGCTTGAGGATAGAGCAAATGACACTAGCATTTATGAGGAGAAATCAGAGATAAGAAATAATAAAAATGAAGAAGCATTAAGAAACATGTGGGACTCTATTAAGAGGAATAATCCACAAATAATTGGAGTTCCTGAAGAGTGAAGGATTGACAAAAATACTGGGAGCATTGCCATAGAGTTGCTGACAGAAAATACCCCTGAAAATATGAAAGAAGAGACCATAGAAATCCAAGATGCTTATTGAATACCACATAAACAAGACCCCAAAAGAAAGACACCAAAATATAATCAAGCTTAATAGAATAAAACATAGACAGAGGCTCTTAAAGACAGCAAGGCTTTTAAAGTAACGCTAACATGCAGGGGGAACCCCTGTAGGCTTTTGTCTGACTTCTTGGCAGAAACAGTGTTGGCAATAAGGCAGTGGGATGATACATTCAAAGCCTTGGAGAAAAACTTCCAACAAAGAATTATATATATCCTGAAAAATTGTCTCTCAAATGTGACAGTGAAATTAAGACTTTTGCAGATGAACAGAAGCTTAGAGACTGTAAAAACCAAACCCCAAACTACAAGAAATACTGGAAGAAGCCTTTTGCTTAGAAAAACAATCATCAAGTATATACTCAAGGAGGCAGTGTAGGACACAGCACCCAGAATCCCACTCAGGGAAGTCATAGAGCTCAATCACAGCTGCAGTATTAAAAGAAGAGAAGCAGAGATGCTAACACAAAAAAAATATGATCTCATCACATTAGATAGAACGATATATTACAATAGTTATAATCCTTTCAGATGGAGAGGAAATTTAAAAGATATGCAGAAGATAAAGTCTAGTTTAAACTTAGAATAGTAAAGTAGATCATAGGGATAGCCACAAAGCAAAATAACAATGCAGCATATCAAAGCAAGAAACATAATACAGGAGTCTCAGCAAACACAAAACCAACACTGAAAAAGATGAAAACTCAACCCATACCTATCAATAATTACACTGAATGTAAATAGACTGAATGCTCCAATAAAGGGACATCAAGTGACATCCTGGATGAAAACACATACTCCATCTGTATGCTACTTACAAGAAACACAGCTTAGACTCAAAGATGAACAAACTGAAAACCAAAGGATGGAAAAATGTAAACCAAGCCAACAATACACAAAGAAAAGCAGGAGTGGCAATACTAATCTCAGATTAAATAGACTTCAATGTAAAGTCCACTGCCATGGACAAAGATGGTCACTACTGCTGAAAGCTTCAATACATAAGCAGGACATAACAATATTAAGTATTTATGCATGCAACACCCCCAGAAATACCACTGCCATCAAGTCAGGTCCAACTCATAGCAACCCTATAGATCAGAGTAGAACTGCCCCAGAGAGTTTCCAAGGTACACCTGATACCAGAACATCTAAGTATGTCAAACACTGACAACATTGAGAAATGAGATAGATTACTCCACAATAATAGCTGGAGGCTTCAACACTCCACTTTCAGTAATGGACAGATCATCCAGAGAAAAGGCTCAGTAAAGATACAGAAGATCTTACTGCACCAATTAACCAACTAGACCTCATCAACATGTATAGAACTTCTACCCATCAACAGATAAGTACACCTTCTTCTGCAATGCACTTGGAACATTTTCCAGACTAGAACAAGTGTTAGGACGTAAAGCACGTCTTAACAAAATCCAAACCACTGAGTTACTACAAAGCATCTTCTCATAGCATAAAGCCATAAAAGTTGAAATCAGTAGCAGAGAAACCATAGGTAGAAATTTAAACTCACAGAGATGAAACAATACCTTGCTCAAAAATTCAAGGCTTACAGAAGAAATCAAAGATGAACTAAAGATACTTATGGAATCAAATGAGAATGAAAACACATCCTACCAGAACCCATGAAATACAGCCAAAGCAGTCCTCAGATGTCAGTTTATAAATGCAGACATCCAGAAGGAAGAAATGACCCAAACCAAAGAATTAACCCTACAGCTTGAACAAGTAGAAAGAGAGCAACAGAGGAACCCCTCAGGCAACAGAAGAAAACAGATAATAAAGATTAGCGCAGAGCTAAATGAATTAGAGAATACAAGAACCACTGAAAAAATTAGCAATACCAAAAGCTGGTTCTTTGAAAAGATCAACAAAATTGATACACCATTAGCTAAACTTACAAAGAAAAACAGGAGAGGAAACAACCCAAATATGAAATGAGATAGGAGATGTCACAACAGATGCAACTGAAATAAAAAAATCCCATAACAGAATAGTACAAAAGACTGCACTCTAACAGATTTGAAAACCTAGAGGAAATGGACAAATTTCTAGATGCATATTACCTACCAAAATTATCACAAGGAGAAATAGAACATCTTAATAAACCCATCTCAAAGGAAGAGATTGAAAAAGTAATTAAAAAAAAAAACTACCGGCTAAAAAAAGTTCTGTTCCAGATGGCTTCACTGGAGAATTTTACCAAACTTTTAGACAGGAGTTAACTTCAGTAGTACTGAGACTATTTCACAACATAGAAAGGGATGGAATACTCCCAAATTCATCCTATGAAGCCAGCATAGCCCTGATACTAAAGCCAGGGAAAGATCCCACAAAAAAAAAGAAAATTACAGACTAGTATCACTCATGAACCTAGATCCAAAAATCTTCAACAAAATCCTAGCCAATAGAATCCAACAACATATTAAAGTAGTTCTTCATGACCAAGTTGGATTCATACCAGGTATGCAAGGCAGGTTCAACATCAGAAAAATAATTAATGTGATTAACCACATACATAGCACAAAGGATAAGAATCACCTAATTCTGTCAATTGATGCAGAAAATGCATTTGAAAAACTGAAGTATACTAAAAACTCTCAGTAAAATGGGAATAGAGGGGAAATTCTTCAGTGCATAAGGGGCATCTATGCAAAACCAACTGCCTACATTGTCCTGAATGAAGAGAGACTGGAAGAATTCTTCTTGAGAACAGGTGCCAGACAGAGGTGCTCACCCTCACCACTTCTATTCACCATTGTACTAGAGGTTCTAGCCAGAGCAATTAGACAAGAAAAAGTAATAAAGGGCATCTGCATCAACAAAGAAGAAGTAAAAATCTCCCTATTTGCAGATGATATAATAGTATATGCAGAGAACCCTAAAGAATTTGTAAGTAAACTACTGGAACTAATAGAAGAGTTCAGTGAAGTTTCAGGATAAAACATAAGTAAATCAGTAGCATTGCTTTATACTAACAAATCATCAAGGAAGAAATCGCCAAGTCAGTACAATTTTCTGTAGCCCCCAAGAAGATAAAATGCCTAGGAATAAATCTAACTAGAGATAAGAGACCTATACAAAGATAACTACAAGACCTTACTGCAAGAAACCAAGAGACTTACATAAATGGAGAAACCTACCTTGGTCATGGATAGGAATACTTAACACTGTGAAAATGTCCATTTTACCCAAAGTGATCTACGTATACAATGCAATTCCAATACAAATTCCAGTGTCTTTTTTTTTAATGAGATGGACAAACTAATCACCAACTTTGGAAAAGAAGGAAACCCTGGATAAGTATAGCAGTAGGAGGCCACACATTGCCTGACCTTAGAACCTATTACTCTGCTACATCAAAGCAGCCTGGTACTTGTACAAAAAGAGACATACAGATCAATGAAACAGAGTTGAGACCCCAGAGATGCCACCATCCTCTTATGAACAGTTGGTACTCAACAAAGGCCGTAAGATTGTAAACTGGAGTAAGAACAGTCTCTTTAACAAATGGTGTTGGCAAAATTGGATCTCCATCTGCAAAAACATCTGAAACAAGACCCATATGTCACACCCTACACAAAAGCTTACTCAGAATGGATCCAAAATCTAAATATCAAGCCTAAAATGATAAAGATTATGCAAGAAAAAAGTGTCAACAATGAAGGTTCTAATATACAGCTTAGACTGTAAAATCTGACAAAGCACAATCAACAGATGAGAGAATATGTAAATGGGAACTACTGAGAAACAAACACTTTTGCTCATCCAAAGACTTCATCAAAATAATTAAAAGACCACCTACAGAATGGGGAAAAAATATTCAGCAACTATGTGTCAGACTGACGTCTGATTTCCATAATCTACAAGGTACTGCAGTATATCAGCAATAAAAAGGTAAATAACCCAATTATGCAAGGGGCAAAGATGATGGACAGACATTTCACCACAGAATACATCCAGACAGCTAAAAGACACAAGAGGAAATGCTCACATTCATTAGCTATTAGAGAAATCCAAATCAAAACTACAATGAGATACTATCTCACCCCAGCAAGGTTGGCCATGATCCATAAAACACAAAACAACAAAATTGGAGAGGGTGTGGGGAGATCAGGACTATTCTATGCTACTGGTGGGATTGCAAAATGGTACAACTTCTTTGGAAAGCAATTTGGCACTTCCTTCAAAAGCTGGTAATAGATTTACCATTTGATCTGGTAATCCTGCTGCTCTGATTATATCCTACAGAAACAAAGGATGTCACACAAACAGATACATGCACACAAATGTTTATTGCCACACAGTTGACAGTAGTGAAAAGGTGGAATCAACCTGGATGCCCATCAACAGATGATTGGATAAACTATGGTGCATATACTCAGTGAAACACTATACAATGATAAATAACAATGATGATTTTAGGAAGCATCTCGTAACCTGGTTTCAATTGGAAGACATGCTGAGTGAAGTCACTCAGTGGCAAAAGGACAAATATTGTATGAGACTCCGTGCTACAATGATTTGAAAATAGACTTACATACAGAAGAAAACACTCTTTGACAGCTAGGGAGGGAAAGAGAGTCTTGTTCATAGATTACATAGTTGATAGAAATTTGATGAGATGGAAGCAGTGAGATCACACAGTAGAAAGTAGATCAACTAAACTGTGCTTCACCATAAACTGAAAGCCCTTCTAATCTCAATCCCATATTGCAAGGACAGAGTAGCAGGGGCAGGGTCTGAGGACCATACTCTCAGGGGACCTTGAGACCAGTTGGCATAACTAGCCTATTCCTAAGGAAGTCTTCCACACGCCATATTGGTGAGCAGTGTCTGGGGTCTTATAAGCTAGCAAGCTGCCATCTGAGGTACACCAAATGGTCCCAACTCAGCAGGAACAGATGACCACTGAGAACAACAAATGACACCAAGGAAGAATTGCTCAGGAAACAGAAGGACCCGTGTGAAAAGGAGTCAGCATCAGCATGTGACAGTGCCTGGCAACCACCAAAGACATCCATGATGGGGCGCACAATGTTGAGTCCCTCTAGCAACACGAGAAGAAGAGGGGTGCTGCAGCTCACGAACTCTACTAAATGGCCACAACTGACTATGCGACAGCCTGAGGTATCCCCCGGGAGCATGGCCCCTGGGTCTGCTGCTGCCCCTACCCAGAAAACACTACTGAGGTCAAGTTTTCGGACAAAAATGGACTGGACTTGGGTGCACAATGTGACCATCTTGTGTGTGTACTTTGTGGTTCTTTGTACTTACGGGAGGCTGTCCTACTGGTTTCTTTCTAGATGGGAGAGAAGAGAGTGGAGAGGAGGGGAAAGGAGCTCCTTAAGAGGATACGGCAAGTATCGAATAAAGAGCAGGAGTGTGCTGTCACCGGGCAAGGAGAGCAGAAGGAGCTGCAGATGGGCGGGCATGCAAAATTAACTTGGATTGTATGCTTTTGCTTAATCACAATAGAAAAGTTAAACAAGCAAAAGTTGAATTTTCTAGAGCATCATTCAGTAAGTCTTATACCCAGAAATGCTTTGGAAAAAGGTGAAAAGAGAGAGCAGAGGAACAAAGCATTGTCACATACACAGTTAAGGCATGTTTCTCTAAGCCTGGTTTAAAGGTTCCCAGCCATTCGTGGGTCAGGATTTTTAGTTGGTGCTAACTGCACAGTTAGGGTTAGGGCTAGCGTCCACTGTTTTTCAAGGAACATGAGTTTTCCAAGCTTCCTGTCTCAGAAAATTTGTAAGTAATAAAGACAAATCCTTCCTTCTGCAGAGAAATATGAAGTAGATTGTAACCGTGGCAGTATAGGGGAGCCCTCGTGGTTCACGGGGTCAGTTCTTGCCCGTCATGTGGGTGACCTGTGTTTGATTCCCAGCCAGCACTCCTTGTGGGTGGCCACCATCCACCTGTCAGGAGAGCTTGCGTGTTGCTCTGACACTGAGGTCTTAGAGGAGCTTCCAGATTAAGACAGACTAGGAAGAAAGACTTGGTAATCTACTTCTGAAAACCCACCCCTGAGAATGCTGTGGATCACAGTGGTGTGGTACCCAGTCGATCACGGGGATGGAGAAGGACCTGGAAGGATTTTCTTCTCTAGGACGTGGATCGACCATGATCAGAAAGCCAACAACTACAGCTGTGGAGGGATATGAGAAAACTGTGACAGCCTGACACCAACAGCTGTCCCAGTGAGCTGACAAAGCCCGTCTTCTGTGCCCAGATAATGAGTGGAGAAGGAAGACAAGACCTTGTTGATTCCTCCACCACTGCGGCGTGGCTGAGTCCCTGCTGGGCTGCTCGACCTATGCCTCTTTTCTGCGGCTGCATCGCAAGCATCCCAAAGTCTGGGGCTTAAACAAGCAGCCTGTAATTTGCTCTTGATTCCCTGGGTTGACCGTGCTCTGAGCCTTGCTTTATGCTGTCTAGGCTAGGCCTCCAGGATCCCAGTGGCAGGATCCCAGGAGGGTGACTAATGCCTGTCTTCATAGCCTCGGTGGGGGCATGGCTGGGGCTGCTCTCCCCTGAGGTCCTTCACCCTCTGGAGTCTCGCTCTGCGGACTGGTCTCCCCGGCACTGCAGCGGGCCAGTCCCTTGGCAGCAGTTCAGGGCTCCCGGAGGCTGACTGTGTACCCGCCCTGCTGCGTCGGCGATGCCACCGCGGACAGCTTCCACAAACGGAAGTGCATCGTCTCACTGCTTGTTGTTGCTGGTGTTGCTGGGTGCCATCGAGTCAGTTACAGTGCTCAGTTTAAGAGGCTGGCAGTCCAAACTCAGAGGACCTCTCCAGGGCAGGCTTTCCCTCTCATTGTTGGCTCTGTGGGGAAGCCCTAGTGGTTGATTTCTCGGTGACCTTGTGGAGTGGCATCAATCTTCTCCAGTTCTGCTTGCTCAAGAGATCCACTCCTGCCCTAGCCCTGGAGTTCGTGAACATTCTTTCAGATCTCAAAAGAGATTGACTGCAGACACCCTTTAGTGATACGGTGTTATTAACATAACAAATAAACAACTCCCAAGCGAGATTATAACCAAAAAAGAAAAAAACCTACTGCCTTCTAGTAGCTGCTGACTCATAGTGACCCTATAGGACAGAGTAGAACTGCCCCATTGGTGACTCTGGACCACTGACCTTTCGGCTAGCAGCCAAGCACTTACCCACTGTGCCTGTGACAGCTCTCAGGAGTTAGAGACCGTTTCAGATGAGGAGGAAGAAGGAGAGACGTGCAGAATGGGTGGCCTGGGCATCTCACAGAAAGGCAGGGGAGGTGGGAAGACTAACACAGCAGAAGTGAAGACCTCAGGACCTCCGTCTGATCAAAGCAAAACAAAACCCAGTCTGGGAAGAAACTAGTAAGACTAAGAGGGGGACAGGCCACCGGCTGGGAGGTGGAGCAGAAGAGACGAGACACAGGGACAGAGACCTAGCCTTAGGGTCCTTTTTATTTGAAAGGGTGTTGGGGTTTTTTTGCCCCCCTGTCTTGCTCATGTGTACTTTTCCCCTCTCCATCCAGGAAGTAGACGAGAGAGCCCGAATTCAGGGCTGAACTCTTGCAGCAATACGTGAGAAACTCCTGAGTGCATTTATGCACACAACAGTAATACTAAAAGCTGTCATTTATCATGTCCTTGTGATAAGCCTGGCACTGCCTTGATGCCTTGCACACATTAACTGAAGGAAGGCTTATACTGTGAATTTTTCTAAGCTGTAGAAAATACTGCAGGCTACCTACCCAGCTTCCATTTCCTCTCTCGTATCAGATTCTTGATTAAGTTCAAGTTCGTCTTCTCACCTCCCTGATCTGCCCCTGTGCCTTGGGGAATGTTGGCCCCTACCCCATTGCCAGAAATTGCCGTGATTGGTGTTTTGGTCACTACAGCCACACGCAGGTTACCCTGAAATGTAGTAATTTTAAACAATTTTGCTCAAGATCTTGTGGAAGAGTGTTGGGCCGGGCAGCTCTTACTTGGGGTCTGCCCCGTGGTTGCAGAGATGTTGAGTGTAGCTGGAGTTCTCTGAAGGCCTTACGGGGGCTCTGTAAGTCCCTGGTTGGTGCACATTGTTCTTGCTCAGGTACTGACCAGAAGATCAGTGGTTCAGGTCCACCCAGCAGCTCGGAGGCAGGGAGCCCTGATGATCTGCGTCTGTAATCTTCACAGCCCAGAGAACCCTGTGTTGCGGGTCTCATCTGTCACTTGGGGGTCTCCATGAGGGGACTTGACAGCGATGAGTTTGATTTTCGGTCTCCTGGACTGGAAACTCTGGTGGTGTAGTGATTAAGAGCTACAGCTGCTAACCAAAGGGTCAGCTGTTAAAGTCCATCAGAAACTCCTAGGGAACTCTACAGGGCAGTTCTACTGTGTCCCATAGGGTCACTAGGAGTCAGAATTGACTCGATGGCAGTGGGTTTGGTTCAGTTTGGTTTGGGCTGACATCTGAGATGGCTGAAAAGCAATGAACTTGGCTGGGCTGTCACACAGCCCCACCCACGGGCTCTCCAGTATGGCAGCCTCAGGGTCATGGACTTCTTACCTGGTGACTGGCTTCCCCCAGAGCAAGCGTTCCAAGATATCTTGCCTCCCTGGCCCTGGAATTCATGATCATACTTCCTGCCACTCAGGAGTCACCGGGAGGGGACTCAGACGCCACAGTGTCAGAATTCAGGCCCGTGTTTTAAAATTGCCACTGCTGATCCAAAGATACTCATACTTCCTTCACGACCAAGTGGTCCAGAAATAGACGTAGGTCGGCAGGTGTGCCACTTGAGAGAAGATTCCCGGTCTTTCACTGAATGCTGTCTTGTCTGGTGTGATGGCTAGAATTTAGCCACCTTTTTTCCTTTTCACAGTTTGGTAATGAAGCCAGTGAGGGAAATTGCAGGCAGGAAAGAAGGAAGGAAGCCGAGTCCTCGGAATTCACGAGGTCTCTACAGCAGCCAGCTCTGAAGTCACAGAGCTACTGTGTTCTGAGTGAAACCAGCTTGCGTTGATTGTGTCACTATCGTCTTGCTGAACACACTTCAGTATTTAACTCTGAAGACGTCAGTGACAGGGAAGAAAAAGCACACTGGATCTTAAAGGAGGCACTGCCAACCTCAGTGTGGGTCTTTGTCCAGGTGTTGCTGACTGGGCTTCCAGTCTTAGGTCTCTCCTAGGACCCCCGACAAATTGGGACATTGTGCAAAGTGTGGCCTGGCTTGTGCGCACGCTGTGTCTTCTTCATGATGGATGTCTCTTCCGATCCTGTCTTCTTCCTCCTTTCCTGCCCCTAGCTCGCTGGCTGTTTGTCCTGCCCTCTTTCCTCTTTTCTGCTTTGCTTTGATGCTGTGAAGGCCTGCAGGTCTTTTGCATAGCTTGTTCTTTGTAGAAAGCCCAGAAGCACTTTGGATATGAAACATTATAGATCTGTGTAATAATAATTTTTCAAACATTCCATGCCAGGGTTAAATGATACTTCTGGAAAATATACATTTATGGTTGGGTGGAAGATAAAATTAGGGCAAGGGGATTAAAGGCAAGCTGTTTTCTGTTTAAAACGTGGTGTTAAATTAACAGAAAATGGAACAGCACAGAATTCGTTCACCTTCTGATGTTTGTAGAATTCATGACAAGTAGATGAATCACTGAGTAGAAATTAAATCTGAACCAAAAAAAAAAAGATAAATAAAAGTTTAAAAAGCTTCACCTTCCTGTGTACCATCAGGATGGTGGGTGTGGCTGTGTCCAGCTGACTGGACAGAATTACATGGCCCAAACCCAAAATCATTGCCATCGAATCGAATCCAACTCAGAGTGACCCCACAGGACAGAGCAGACCTGGCCCATGGGGTTTCCCAGGAGCACCTGCTGGGTTCAAACTGCCAGCCTTATGGGAAGCCGCTGAGCTCTTAACCACTGTGCCACCAGGCTTTCCGACTTGAAAGACAGGTGCTTAGTAATCACGTCTTGTGTCGGCACTACCCATCTATAACTCGTGAGAAGCAGGCCTTGCTCCCCCAAGGCCCCCCAGCTGCCTGTGGAAGGTGGCAGAGATGGCTTAGGGGCTCATCCACCTGCTACTGTTCGGAGGCACATGGGAGGAGAATGCGTCACCACCTGTGCTGTGGACCCGGCTCAGGTTCCTGGTGCCCCCGGGTGTGTCAGGGTGGAACTGGGCTCCGCGGGCTTTCAGTGGCAGTGATTGTCCGGAAAAGCAGCCCTGGTGCTGCGGGGGTTAAGCACTCAGCTCATAAGCAAGAGCTTGGTGGTTTGAACCCTGGGGGAGGAAGATGGAGCATCCTGCTTCCATCAAGGTTGTAGCTGTGAGTGGTGGAAACTGCATGGCGCAGTTGTGCTCTGTCCTGTAGGGTCGCCATGACGGGGGAGCAGATCACCAGGCCTTCATTCCAAGGGGCTTCTGGGTGGACTCAGAGCTCCAACCTGTCAGTTACCAGCTGAGCTAATGCCAGCACTGCCCAGGGACTTCTGGGACTGAAACCGCTGAGACCGACTCCCGGACGGCAGGGCGCAGCCACACTCCCGGTGCTGTACAGCCTTACGGTGACTAGAGTGCTGCTAACTAATGTAGTCCAGGTTTTTTCCAAATGGCTGTGGGACCAGAATCAGTTGCATTTGATTATCCCTCCCAATAACCAAAGCCCACAATAAACCCGTGCCTGTGGCGTTCCCACTAATTCATGGCACCCCCAGGAGTGTCAGAGCTGATCTGAGTGACACAGGCTTTACAGTGGCTGACTTTTCAGAAGTAGATCACCAGGCCTTTCTTCCGAGGTACCTCTGGGTAGACGTGACCCTCGCCCTTTCAGGTAGCATGTGCAGGCATCAACCATTGACACCACCTGGCAAGGCCAGAGTCAGACAGCGCGGACCGATCTCCACTCCCTCCTGCCAACAAAACTAACTGTGAGAGTCCAACACTAGAGCCCGTGCGATTAAAATTTTCAGAAAGTCCTTTTTAGTTTTCTTCTGCCTTTCCTTCCCCCCCTACTCCAGTGAGCAAGTGTCAGGGAAAATTTGAATCTGTGGGGCTTCAAGTGAGCTCCAGCTGAACCAAGTCTTGGGGAGTGACAGTGACTTCAAAGAAAAGAGCCGCTCGGTAAATAAATCATGGCTGTGACATCCAGCCGAGCAGGCTGGGCGATGAGGTATGCTGCCTGAGCCCCCTCTCTCTCCAGACCCAGACTGCCAGTGCGGGCGGGGTGGTGAATCTCAGCAGGGCGACAGCGTAAAGCGCAGGCATGGACTTCGGCTTCAGCCACTCTGCTTGGGTGACATCCCCAGGTCACCCAGATGGGGACGTGCGTCCTTACTGATGGCTGTTACCTGCCACCGTTGAATCCCTTCCACCCCGTGGCGGCCCTGTGCACACAAAGTAGAAGTGGACTCAGGCTGTGCCCTTTCAGCTGTAGGTTGCCTGGCCTCTCTTCTGCAGTGTGCCAGGTGGGTCTTGGTGCCCCCTAGGGACTCTTCTCCTCCCTGTAGAGGTTGTGGCTTGGTCCCTCAAGGTGACAAAGAAATCAATAAGTGGGACTCTTGGAAAGAGAGGGACAGCTGCACCCTGCATGGTTGAGAATGGTCATTCTCGCACTGATACATGAGTTCTGTGACAGTGAGTGTCTTCAGGAAACCATGCCACTTATTTACGTCGCTAGATGACACAGCCTCTCCATCACTGTGTCGTTCAAATCAACAAAGTGGAAATGTAAGCTCTTGTGCTGTGGGTAATGAGTGAGCAAAACCACAGTTTCAGTGGTGCTTATAATTGGCAGGCTCAGCCCCCAGCCCTGCACGGGGGAAGCCACAGGAACGAAGACGAGACAGGCAGAAGTGAGGGTGCAGCATAGACACCAGCTGGTGACGGGTGGGGAGCTGTTGGGAGCCATCCAGTCCCTGGGCTCACACTCCTGCCCCAGAAGCAGTGAGGGTGTGGGTTACAGTATCCACTCAGCAAACACCATGCCGAGGATACCTTGCTGGGTGTCTGTAAAGCAGGTGGATGAGATACCGAGTTGGTGTACCCACATGCTGTGATGGACTGCATCATGTACCCCCAAAATGCATGTCAGCTTGGCTAGGCCGTGATTCCTGCTATTGTGTGATGGTCCACCATTTATGATCTGATGTAATTATCCTCAGGGTTGTAAACCCTAACCTCTCTGACGGTAATGAGGCAAGATGAGAGGCAGTTACTGTAATAGGGCAGGACTCAGTCTACAGGATTAGGTTGTGTCCTGAGTAAGTTTCTTTTGAACTGTAGAAAACAAAAGCCAGCAAGTGGCCATCTGAGAAGTATCAGTTGTTCCCAGCCCACCTGGAGCAGAGGAGAAGGAAGGACATCAAAGGCGTAAGGAAAATGTGAGCCTGGGGGAGAGAAAGGGCCATGTAATCTACAGACTACACTGGCATGAGACCAGAAGAACTAGAGGGTGCCCCACCACTACCAATAACTGCCCTGACACAGATCACAACGTAGAGTCCCTGGCATAGCGGAAGAAAAATTGGTGTCCAGAACTCATCAAACTGTATTAAAAAGACCAGACTTGATGTATCTGTCAGACTGGAGGGCTCCTGGACTCTGTTAACCCAGAACTGAAACCGTTCCCGGAGCCAGCTCTTCAGACAAAGTCGGAACTGGACTCTGAGACTTAAAATGATGCTGGGAAAGAGTGTGCTTCTTGGCTTAAGCAGATACGTGAGGCTAACTGGGTAGCTCCTGTCCAGAAGAGGGGGACAGGAGCTGTTTGAACGGACATGGGAAGTGCAGGGTGGGAAGGAGGAGTGTGATGTCACTGTGCGGGAAGAGCAGCTGGGCATGTGTAGCAGTGTGTGGGGACCCAGGGGTCACAAGTGTGAATCCACTGGGCACTCCTCGAAAACCATGTGAGGCAGCTTTGCTCTGACCTATAGGGTCACTGTGAGTTGGAATCGATTCAGGTGGTATTTTTTTGGTTTAAGGATGGCATACAATTGAAGAAACTGCTGATATTTAAAGTGGGTATACCAGCCAAACCCAAACCAAAAAAAAAGCTCACTGACCTTGAGTCCCTTCCGGTTCATGGCGATCCCATGTGTCATGGGATAGAACTGCTCTGTAGGGTTTTTTTGGCTGTAATCTTTGGGGAAGCAGATGGCCAGGGCTTTCACCAGGGCCAGCTTTAGGTCAGTAGATGGATGCAGACTCTTTGTGCCCCCAGGGGAGCTTTCCATACTGATTTTCATTCCCACTAACAGCATGCGTACGGGAGTTCCCTTTGTCCCACATTCTCACCAGACGTGATGTTCTCAGTCTTTTTTGTGTGTTAGCCCTTCTAACCAAACCAGGAAAACAGACCCATCGCTGTGAGTCAGTTCTGGCTGATAGCAACCCTGTAGTCAGCCTAGTGATAAGTAAAACCCCCAATAAAGCGTGTTGCCACTGGGTCGGTTCCGACTCACAGTGACCCTACAGGACAGAGTTGAACTGCTCCGTAGTTTCCAAGGAGTGTCTGGCGGATTTGAACTGTCAGCCTTCTGGTTAACAGCTGTTGCTTTTAGCCACTATGCCACCAGGATTTCCCGCCACCAGGGTTTCTGGATAGAGTGGACGGTTAAAGAACTTTGCCACTCGTCCTGTGAGACTGGTTATTAAGTTTGTTTGGCTGTTGTTTGTACTTGAAGACAGGACACAGGCACAGTGCGTGCTGTGATGCTCCATGCTCCGTGCTCCCCAGCCAGCCCGGCTGCTTCTGTCACGGCTCCGCAGGCAGCCTCTCCTCACCGAGCAGCAGCCGGCCACCTCTCATCCAGCTCTGTCCTCGCAGGTCAGCAAGCCCAGCTGCCCAAGCCACTTCATGGTCAAGTCATCACGGAGGGGCCTGGACTGAGTGAACCCACCACCGTCCACCTTCTTGGCCTGGGTTCAGTATCACCCTCACCCCTGCCACACGGGACAACGCTGCGTTCAGTCCTAGCTGAACCCCAGCTAGTGGGCAGGGCTGCCCCGAAGGCATCACCCCCAAAAAACACAGAGAGAGAGCTGGGGCTGGGTGAGCTGCAACAGCAGCCGCCCCCTGACTGAAGCAGGTTCTCAGGACGCACCTCATGGTCCACGCCTTGTGGCACTAGAAGCTCTGCCAGTGACATTCTAAAGCCCAGCAGGTCACTTGTGGTGGACAGGCTTCAGCAGAGCCTCCACGCTCAGACAGACGGGGCCTAAAGGCCCGCAGCCCACTTCCGGAAGCTAGCTAACAGAAACCCGGCGGATGAGAGCAGGGCGGTGTCTGACGCAGTGCTGGGAGGTGACCCCCGGCGATGGGAGCGGGGATGGCCTCCAGGCACACGGTGGCTTCCACAGGGGACACGAGCACACGGGTGGTGGTGGAGATGGTGCAGGATCGGGCAGTGTTCCATTCTGTTGTACACAGTCACCTTGACCTGGAGGCGACCTGAGAATAGCCACAACAGCATATTTCGTTGAGGACACTTATGGATGTCCATGCCGTGGACCACTACTGAGCTCCGTGCTGGGTGGATCCAGTCACCAGTACGCCTCCGGCTCTGCCTGTTGGATTGTCACAGCTTAGCCATCCTCTGGGTCGTGAGCTTTACAGAAACCTTGCGGAAGAGAAAGGGCAGAGGCAGGGTCTCAACCTGCGGTGATGACTTCATGGGAAAATCAGCCACTGAGAGAGGGAGGGTGTCCCTCAGAGGCCGGAGACCTCCTTGTCTTGCTTTCCAAGAGAGATGTAATGAAGGAGGTTTGAAAAAGATGGCAGTGCCACCACTGTTGGTGACACAGCACCCGAATTAAAAAGGCTACTCCTCCAAAGAGTGTCTCCTGGCACCTGATAATTAGAAGGGAGAAAGTGGCCACCGGTGTTTTTCAGTCTATTCTGAAGTGTTCTGATCCTCTCCCTTCAGATGCCCCAAGGGGCCAGACAAGTACATAAAGGTGGCACGTGAAGTCCAAACCAGTTGCCATCAAGTTGACTCTGATTTGTGACTACCCCACGGGTGTCAGATGGCTCTTGGCTGCAACCGAAGAGGACCCGAAGGAGGTTTCCTTGTGTTTCCTTGTGCTTCCTTGACTGTGCCAGGGCACCCAGCGGTGTGCATCACAACACGTTACGGGTAAGGGAGACAGGGAATTCCGGAACACTGGCCGGTGCTGGTGCGGAACCTCTGTGTAGATCAAGAGGTAGTCACGGGAACAGATCAGGGGATGCTGTGTTTCAAAATGGATGTGGTGAGGGTAGTATCTTTTCACCGTACTTAATCTGTCTGCTGGGCAGATCGTCCCAGCGGCTGGACTGTGTGGAGAAGAACAAGGCCTCAGGACTGGAGGAAGAGTCATTAACAACCTGTGTTATGTGGCTTGCTGAAAATGGAAAAGGACTGAACTGTTGTGGATCGGAGACCGCATCCTTCAGTACAGATTGTGCCTCAACACAAAGCAAGCCGGAATCTTCGCTAGTCAACTGACTGGTCAGCAACGTCACGATAAGCAGAGAAAATGCTGAAATTGTCAAGGATTTCACTGGACTCCCACAGTCAACACCCGTGGAAGCAGCAGTCACGAAATCCAGAGATGCGTTGCTCTGGGCAAATCTGCTGCAAAAGACCTCTTTCAAGTGCTAAAATACAAAGATGTCACTCTAGAAACTAAGGGACCTCAGAGGAAGCCGTGGCATTTTCAGCTGCTTCATATGCAAAGAAAAGCTGGGTGATGAATAAGGAAGACTGGAGGAGAAATGACACCCTTGAACTGTGGCGCTGATGAAGGACACTGAATACTCTGTGGACTGCCAGAAGGACAGACAGACCCATCTCCGAAGAAATGCAATCGGATCGCTCCTTGAAAGCAAGGATGTTGAGGCTGCATCCGTCACACTGGGGACATGTTTGGGGGAGGGACAAGTTCCTGGAGAAGGTCGTCACTCTTGGTAATTCAGAGGGTCAGCAAAAGAGAGAAAAGTCCTCCTCCGTGCGATGGACCGACCCCGGGGCCCCCCGATGGGCTCGAGCGCAGCCGAGATCCTGAGGGCGGCACAGGCCAGGCTGTGGTTCGGGCTGCTGTACACAAGATCACCGTGAGTCAGAGCTGACCCGGCAGCGCCCGGCGACAGAGCGTGTCACGGTGGAACTGGTGCATAGGGTTTTCGGTGATGTTTTTAGAGAGTAGATCTCTGAGACTTTCTTCTGATGTGCATGTGAGTGGACTTGGCTCTGCGGCCTGTTGGTCAGCGGTCAAGCATATGAGGTGTTTGCACCGACCTGGACTGGGCAGTGAGGGGGGGGCAACAACGCAGCAAATAGCAAATCGAAGCCTCGATGACGGTCTGCGACAGGCGCCTTCTCTCCTGGCCCAGGGCCGCTGTGCACAGTTGTTCAGGTGGATCTCTGCTCAGGCAGGCTCTGCTGAAGGCAGGACAGGGACACTGCTTGCCAAACCAGGAAGCCACAGGGCTGTGTCCCGCAGAGGCGAGACATTTCTGTAGGGCACCTTCCGTGCTAGCCCCCAGTTACTTCCCACCACGCCCTGGGAGAGGCTGCTTCCTTTGCTCTGTTGCGTATCCCCAGGCCAGTCTTTCTGACTCGGTCCTCCAGGCCCAGGACTCAATTGTGGAAGGCCTCCTCGGGCAGATGGTTCGGCTGCTGTTTGAACGGCACCTCATTCTGCATCTGGGAGACTTTGGCAGCAAATTAAATGCCCCATTAAAGGGCAAACCCATCTGTGGGCCCGTGCTCTGGTGGGAGCCTTCTTCACTCTGAACTGTTGGCTCCTCCTTGTTCTGGGAATAAGTATAGCTTCCCCTTTATGTGCATTCTTACCAAGCAGGGGTAAGGTACAGCGCTTGATACTGAGTGACAGAGAAGGTCGGCAGTGATAACTATGTAAGCCTTCTTACCGTCAACAAAGACTCAGTGGACCTCGTATGCGTCACGGTCTCTCACGGCTCATGAGGAGTAAGACGGTCCGAGGATCTGCTCTGGCCAGAGCTGCAGGAGGTGGACAGCAAAGAAGCCGCCGGCCCCTGTGTGAGATGATTTCAGATGCCAATAAGAAAGCTGTCACTGTTAGCTGCTGTCAAGTCAGCTGTGACGCGTGACAGGCTCACGTGTGACAGAATCCAAGTGTTGCCAGGTCCTATGCTATCACCGCAGCCACTGCTGTGCAGGGCGCATTGCCGTGGCCTCTGTGTGCTCTGTGTGCTGTCCACCCCAAAGGGCTCACCTTTCAGCGCTCTACCAGAACTTGATCTCCCACTATCCGTAGAGTTTCCACTGGCTCATTTTTGGAAGCAGGTCACCAGACCTTTCTAGTGTGTCTTAGTCTGAAAGCTCCATACCAAAAAAAAAAGAAAAGAAAAAAAATGATTGTCATTGAATTGATTCCAACTCACAGTGACCCTATAGGACAGAGTAAAACTGCCCCACAGGACTTCCAAAGAGCGGCTGGTGGATTTGAACTGCTGACCAAAAGGTCCGCAGCTGAGTTCTTAACCACTGCACCACCAGGGCTCCTGGAAGCTCCCAAGGGCAATGAGATGGACAGGCGATGCAGGGGCTGTGTTCGGGCTTCCAGGGAAGCTCCCCCTGCGCAGGGGATGTCGGGGCAGGGTGTCAGGACAGGAGGGACATCTAAGGGGAGAGTGTCAGGAGGCAGAGACAGCCAGTGAGATGGGAGTGGGTTTGTCGCGTTCCCAGTGCAGAGATAAATGTGGCTGGGATGTCGGGAAAGCAAGGGACAGAGGGGTGCAGAGCAGAGGGGAGAGGCCAGCGGGTGGCCAGGTGAGGCGCTGGGCTTGCCTCCTCCACACGGGGGACTCCGGACCTCCCCGCAATTTCCCATCCTGTAAACCCACGCTCCCGCTGGTATCTCTGCCGGCTGCTGTTCACCTCCCACCCCCAGACAAAGCAGCACCCTTAGCCTTGAACCCCACGCTCCCCTGATGGCCCTTCCCAGAGGGGGAAACCTGGTAGGGACGCAGAGCAGCTGAGCGCTGTCCACCACCCAGCTGGCGAGCGGGTCCCGGACCCCTCAGGCAAGGTCACGCCCGGCCCTCTTGGCTGTGTGCCAGGTGTTCCTGTAGTGACTCCTGCCTTCGTGCCTCACCTGGCCACCGTCGTCACCTAGACGGCCACAGGGCTGCCTGCTGGCCGTCCCGGCTCCGCTCCGTTCCTTCGTCCAGCTCCTTCCAGCAGCCAGAGAGACTTTCCACAGCGTAGATCAGGGCTTGTCCCCACCTCCTGACTGTCACTGCTCAGAGTCTCCCTGTCCCATTCCAGGGACGGATTTTGATGGCAGACTTCCCACTTTCCCCAGGCTTGCAGTTCCTGTGACTTGGTGTAAGGCTGACTGTCTTCCCCTCGGGGGCTCCTCCTAGCCATCTATGGACAGGGCTGGACCCTGTTCAGGGTGCTTGCCCGGCCCCAGGCTGGCACCCTGTCCCCGGTGGGTGTGTGGTGACCTGGTGGGATGAGTGGCTTTTGCAGAGCAGTGAGGTTCCCCAGCCAGATGATGTGCTCGACAGAGAGACAGTTCTGTCTGCCATAAAACCCTGGAGCAGGGCAATGCCTTTTAGACAGACCGTTCTCCAGGGGCACAGAAAAAGGTGGGATTTAGGGTCGAGAATGGTTGGAGTATCAGGGGGAGAGTGACAGGTGACACAGTGACCCCTGAGGAGGTGGCATTGGTGGTGGACTTCTCCTTTCCCTGTTTCAGCATTCTCTCTTTCTGCTCGCAGGTCATGTGAAAGTTTTGTTTTTATATTTTATTTTTGTTTTTTCCAGAATTGCCTGTGGCTTGAATATAAAAATTAAATGTTTATTTGAGAAATACACTTCTACTAAGGTAAAAAACACAAGAAAGCCCTTTGCTTACCGTGGGGCTCCTTCTGAGTGGAAAAAGGAAATTCGGCCCTTCTTGTCTCTTCTAATTTTATCATCCTGAAGCCAAGCAAGGCAAATCTGTTGCCACTGAGGAGATCTTAGCTCAGAGCAATGCTATGAGATGAGAAGAACTGCCCCGTAGAGTTTCTGGGGCTGTCGTCTGTGTGGACACAGGCTGCCACATCTGCCCACGGAGGGCTTCTGTGGGCCTGAGTAACCCAGTGGGAGGACATCTGTGGTTCCATGGTAGAAGTCTTGTCCTCTGTGCCGGAGATCTAGGATCAATCCCCGGCCAAGGCACCTCACACACAGCCAGCACCCATCTGGCGGTGGAGGTTCATATGTTGCTGTGATGCTGGACAGATTTCAGGGGAACTTCCAGACTCAGACTTGGAAGAAAGGCCTGGCAGTCTGCTTCTTAACGATCAGCCAGTGGAAGCCCTGCAGATTGCCACGGTCGAATTTGCACTCAGAGTACTAGAAGGTGCGGGGCTGGGCAGCCTTCTGTTCCACCGTGCACAGGGTCGCCCCTGTGAGTTAGGGGGTCGACTCAGTGGCGGTGAACAGCAAAACCTGGTAGGATTTTGGGGAGCCTCTGAGCTGGCCTTCGAGGAATGAGTAGGATTTGACATGATAAAGAAGAGGAGAGGTCAGACCTGCAGAAACGAAGGTCTCAATGTCTGGGCAGAATGTGACATTGAGGTCTGCTCAGGAACAGGTCAGCCACCAGGCGTAATAAGCATGACGCTTGCCTTGCTTACCAGATCGTCTTGTAGTGAGCAATTTCTCATTTTCCTTTTTTATCACATCAGAAAGTCTCCTTCTAGGCATGTCTGGCATCTGTCTGTCTCCCGGCCCCAGAGCGCTTTCCTACAGAATCCAAGCCTTTTTTCCAGTTACATCCCTAGCAGGGGCAGTGACCCAGTGAGTGACGTAAGCCCCAGTGTCCTTGTGCGCATTTACTAATCTGTAGTGAATTATCTCACGTATGTTTCACTGCGCCAAAGGCTGGTGATTACCGATTGATTAGTAAGCACAAGGAAGCCTGTGCTTACTAGGCTGGCTGGGTAATCTGGCCCTGTGCCCGCTGCAGCCACCGTCAGGTACCCCACTGCCATTGGGAGCTGGCCGCCTTCAGATGGCAAGCGGCAGGCACATGGCTAATTTGACCAGACAGTCCTCTTTATGAGCTGCTTACAAAACTATCATCTCAGACTCCCGGTGTGTTTGGGTGGTTCTTCCCTAATCACTTTGTTTGGGAAATAATACAAGATGCCATTGGCATGCAAGAATAATGAGAGAACAGCAGCTGCCAGAAGGTACTCTCCTCCGCACGAGGAGGAAATTTAGATTCTTAATAAAAACACCAAATTGTCACGTCTTGCTGAAAACAAACCTTATGGGGTTCCTGACGACAGTGGCGCGCTGGCTTGGATTATTGCTTAAACGATTGAATTAGATGAGTTTATGTTTTAACGAGGTGGCCAATCAGAGACTGATTGTTACAGATGATTGTGAGCAAATGGAGCTGTAAGTTGTTTTTTTTTTCCTTCCCCCCCCCTTTGTTATTGTTATTTGTGAACTAGAACTAATCTCTTCTAAGCTGGTCCCCGGATCTCTGCAGAGCAGGAGTCAGACACAGACCCCAGGCCCTGAGGCGGCAGCGCTAAGAGCAGCAGGCACCCCAGCCCTGGCACAGCGCTCTCTGGGCTGTCTTTCTGGATTGTTGGGCTACGTGCTTTCTAGGTTTCTGCAAAGAAGTGTGCTGTTTAGGAGAAGCTAGCTACAGACACCAAAACTTTCAGTCTGCGACTCATCTTCTGATTAGATGAGTTAGGGACAAGTCCTTCTTCCCAGGCCTCTATTATCTCTATCTGCAAAATGCACGTATCTGTCCATCCATCCATCCATCCATCTACAAACACTTGATGTGTGCTCATTACGTATTAGGCCATGGGGATTGTCCCTACCCTTATAGTCCAGTGGAGGAGACTGGCACATGAGGTCTGACAATTAAACGTTTGTGAACTCATCCTAAGCAAAGTGCTTCATGCCTCATTGCTGACTATCGCTGTGGCACCCATGCCAGCACCTGCTCTGCCCTTCAAATTAATCTTAGAACTCTGTTTCTGGAATGGCCATCAGAGCTGTCATCGTATTACCCTTCATGTCCTGAATGTCATCCAGATGTCTGCCTTTCAGTATTTCCTTTGTCTTCGGGTAAAGAAAAAAGTCACTGGGGGCCAAATCAGGTGATTCAGGAAGGTTTTCCAACACAGTTACTTGTTTACTGGCTAAAAACTCTGTCCGAGACATCTAGATAGTTAAGTTCACAAACTTGCCACTGTGCCGCCGTGTGCAATGGCCATCCCAGAAAGAGTTCCAAAACTGCTTTGAAGGGTGGGCTAGGTGCTGGCACTGGTGCACAGCTTCCCAAGGGGAGGACTTCTAAAGTGACCGTAGTGATACTCAGCAGTGAGGTATGGAGCGCTTAGAACAATTCAGTTTGTGGACTTAACTGTCAGATCTCGTATATGTGACAATCACACAAATGTGTAAATACAGTCTGCAGTAAAGGGTAAAGAGGGAAACACACAAGGCAGGTGTCAGCCGAGGGTCTTTGGGAGGCTGTGGCTATCCAAAGGTTGGAGGAGGTCAGGGAGGTATCCGTTCAGGGAGGAGGGGATGTCTGGTGCGTATGGCCAGGGCGCCAGACGGCAAGCGGCCACCTGTTTCATTTTTAGCAGGTGATGCACAGAGGAAGGGCCAGCGACTGAGCAAAGGAATCATCTTGGTGGCTCGCCACACCCCCCCTCACTTGTTGACTATCTCTTTATCCAACATTGTGTATTTACAGCAATAGTGGGCAAATCTACTATTCAGCTGTTTTGCACGTGGATAACACATACCTGTTGGTAACAGCCACCTGGGTGTCAGGTCAGAGTGACAGTGACGGTGATGCTTGAGGTGACGCATCATCTTGGCTGGGGCGTGATTCCCAGCAGTTTGGCAGTTGGGTAACGGTGTCATTTGACAGCTGTATAATGAGTTGGAATTGACTCGATGGCCCTGGGTTTGGTTTGGGGTTTGATGGTGACGCAGTCTTGGTCCCTTTTGTGATGTGACGTGGTCCTCCTTCGTTTGTGCATCTTGCCAATTTGGGCGTCAGAACCTGGTCCTTGGAACCTGACCGAATTGCTGAGTGAGGAGTGAGTACAGTCTGTCCTCTTTGTGGTGAACTGTTTCAGGCCAGTGAGCTCGGACAGCGGGGAAGTGTCTGTTGCCTTCTGTCGGGGAGTCCTGGTGTTCCTGAGCCAGACCCCACCCCAGACTCATAGATTCTTCTGCTCTTCAGCGCAAGCCACAGCGAAGGACCTCCTCGTAGCTTGTTAGTCACCTGCTTCTCTGGGACCTGGTAGGGCTCGTTTTCCAGTGATTGCCAGTTTGGAAGAAAAATGCCCAGGACGGTGATGTGTGGGCCCCGGGGAGTAACCCAGTGGACACAACCAGCCTGGATCAGTCTCGTAAGCACGGAGGAATGGTTGGATCCTGTTGGTGCTGCGGCCAGGCCCGGCTGCCCACCTGGAGGGTCCATCTCAGGTTGGACAAATAGACTGCATGGTGCAAAAGGAGTGTGTTTGAATTTCCATGGGCTCCTAAGTCAGGGCTGGCAAACAGTTTCTTTATATAAAGGGCACTGTGGTGGGGGGGGCGGGGAGAAGCCATTTACTCAGTTCTGACTCTTAGTGACCCTATAGAACAGAGCAGAACTGCCCTATAGCGTTTCTAAAGACTGGCTGGTGGGTTTGAACTGCCATTCTTTTGATTTGCAGCTGAGTTCTTAGCTACTACACTGTCAGGGCTCCATATGAAGGGCCAGGAAAGAAATATTTTCAGCTTTGCAGACCAGAAAGTCTCTTGCAACTGTACAACTCCCATTTATTGCAAAAGCAGCCATAGATTAGACACAGATCAATGAAAATATGACCGTGTTTCAATAAAACTTTATTTTAAAAACAAGCAGCAGGGCAGATTTGACCCCTCGACTGTGGTTTTCTGAGCCTGTCCTAAATCATATCTCTGTTCACATTTCTGGAATGGACTATTTTCTGAAGTGTAAAGTGACTTCATGTTCGCACTGCTGACATTTTGGACTGGAAGTCTCTGTCGTGGGGGTGGTTCTGTGCATGGTAGTTGTTCAAGCAGCACTCCTGGCCTTTCCTCGTTAAGTGCCAGTAGCACCCAACCCCGTAACCTGAACAATAAAAAGGGGTCTGTACATTACTAAATGCCTGGGGAGAAGGAAGAATCGCCCTGCAGTTGAAACGTTGCTTTGCTCCCTTACAACCGATAGTGTGGAGGCTGAAGTGAAGCCTCAGGAGGTGTTCATCAAAGAACACAAATAGAAGAAACACTAAAGGCAAGGAGGGTGCCCTGAAAGTCAGCGCCCCAGGCTCACTGAACGGGGAAGTGGGGAGACATCTGGCTGCACGCGGTAAGCAGCGTTCAAAGGGCCCTGGACACCCAACCACGTCCCTCTGTGCAGTGTAGGGTGGTCGGGGTGATGCTGATGAGACAGGCCTCGCCTAGGGCTGCCGTATCTGGAGGTAGGCTCGCAGGTCACCAGTAAGTGCTGGGGCGCGGGGTTCCGAGTGGGGCAGCTCCAGAAGAACAGGCTCTGAGCTGTCACAGGGCTTCTGACTGATTCTTAGGTGACCACGACGGCCACCGCTCTGGGCTGGCATTCAGGGAAACTGGAGACCCTAAGATTAAAAACGAATGGTGCTGCCTGTCCGCTGAGGCATCATGCCAGGCAGTGTCTTCTGTCCACCCTCCGCTGTTCCTTGAACACCGTGTTGCCTGATGTGGTGGCAGCTGTTGGGCAGCAAAGCCCTGTCCCCACTCAGGGAAGCTTTAGGTCAGTCCACAGGGAGCCCTCGTGATGTGGCCGTTCAGCGCTCAGCTGCTACCTGACGGGTCGCTGAGGCGAACCCAGCTTGCGTCTCCCCAGGAGAGAGACCTGGCCGCGTGCTTCCCGAAGGACTGACCCAGCGGAGAGCCGACGGCTGCCAGTCGAGTGCTGTCACAGCAGGCCTGCAGGACGGAGCGAACCTGTCCCGCAGAGTTTCTAAGGGTGCATCTTTCGGGGGGCACGCTTTCGCCCACAGACCAGCAGGTGGATTCCAAGTGCTGGCCCTTTGGTGGGCAGCTGAGCACTTTAACCACTGCACTGCCGAGACTCTCCTTTAATGATTCCAGCCTGGGAAGCCTTGCGGGGCAGCTCTGTCCTGTCACATAGGGTCCCTATGAGTCAGACTCGACCCAGGAACGCACAACATATACCTGTACGTGTAGTCCCATTTGAGAACAGAATTCTCCTTGTTACACCAAGGAGGCCATCCGTGTGTGGTGTAGTTCATAGGTAGTCACAGGTGAGATGTAGAAAGACCAGCTCAGACACCAAGAGGCACGCATGACGGGGGGAAACGTGGGTACCGGGGGGAAACGTGGGTGCCGCGTGGAACTCTGAGAGGGCCGTGGAGAAGGAGGCACAGGAAGCTGGGACGAAGGCTGGAGAGCCTTCCCCTAGACCTGTGCCTTAGGCTTCTAGCTTGCTGTACTGTGAGAAAATAAGTGTGAGTGTTAACGTCATCCATGTGTGGTATTTCTGTCACAGCAGCACTAAGAAAGAGGCCTGGTGGCGTGACAGTTAAGCACTCAACTGCAAAGCCAAAGATCCATAGTTCTGACTCACTGAGAGGGCCCACGAGAGAAAGACCTGGCTCTCTGCTTTTGGAAGGATTACAGCCTTGGAAACCCTGTAGGGCACTTCTGCTCTGTCCCTGGGGGTTGTTGGGAGTCAGAAGTGACTCGACGGCACCCAACCCCAGGCTGACCCGTGAAGACAGGAGTCTGTACTGCAGGACTCCAGGTGCCTCAGGAGAACAAGGTACAGTGGGGCTCTGAGGGGTGTGGAAGTCCTTCTCTCCCTTCTGGGGAACTCAGGGTCACGTGGTGAAGCTTGGGAAGGCCACATTTGGGAGTCAGCCATCTGGAACGGGGCTCAGATCTGCGTGTGAGCGAGCAGCCCCCGAGAACTTCAAGGTGGCAGGCCATCCACATACGTGCTTTCTGTGCAGCCTTGCTGGGGGCATTGCCTGCAGAGATGCCGCCCATATAGGGATCGGGGAACTGATCAGGACAGGAAGAACCTCAGTCCTCAAAGTGTCACCTTTGGCTCTGGTTCACATAGAGTTAATATGCCAGACAGCTTTGCACCCAATGGCCCTGGGAACAAGTGTCCTTATCCCATATTACAGAATGGCGCCACATGGTGTGGCCATTCTCAAGGTCCCTGCCACCAGGAGAGCACGTTGCAGACAAGCTGGCCACACGTTGGTGCCCTGGAGCTGTCACAGGAGCTACCGAAACTCGTCATTAGGTGCCTTCGAGTCACTTTCAACTCCTAGCACCCCCATTACATAACAAATCCGTGTCCAGTCCTGTGCCCTCCTCACAGTTGTTGACATGCTCGAGCCAATCTTTGCGACCCCTGTGTCGGTCCATCCTGCTGGGGGTCTTCCTCTTTTCCTCTGACCCTCTGCGGGGCCGAACGTGATGTCCTTCTCTGGGGACTGGTCCCTCCTCATAACATGCTCTCCGTATGTGAGACGTCGTCTTGCCATCCTTGCTTCTAAGGAGCACTCTGGTTGCACTTCTTTTAAGACAGGGGTGTTGCTCCTTTTGGTATTCCACGGCATAGTCAGTTTTCTTTGCGGACACAATTCAAAAGCATCCGTTTTTCTATAGTTTTTCTTATTCGTCGTGCAGCCCTCATATACATATAAGATAATTTGAGAACACTCTGGCTTAGGTCAGAACTGGCTTAGTCTTCAAAGGGTCATCTTTGCTCTTCAGCATTTTAAGAGGCTATCATGGATTGAATTGCGTCCCCCCCAAAGTGTGTGTAGCAGTTTGGCTGGGCCATGTTCCCCAATATTGCATGATTGCCCTCCATTCTGTGATTTTCTTATACTGTAAATCCCTGTCTCTGCCTGTGGTTAACAGAGTGGATTATGTCAGAGAGGATTCGGGTGGGACTGCAAATCCCTTCCTAAGGGCACCTCCCTGCTCTACAGTAAGGGGACTTTCCCCGTATACCACCTTTTACTCTTTGATCCTACAAGAAATAAAAGGAAAGGGAAACAAGCAGAGTTAGAACCTCACAAAATCAAGAAAGCAGCACTGGGAGAAGAGTGCATCCTTCAGACCTGAGGTTCCTGCACCAAGATGCTCCCCAACCAGAGATTGACGCTACACAGGGACCTTCCTCCAGAGCCAAGAAAGAGGGAAAGCCTTCCCCTGGAGCGGGCACCCTAGGTTTGGACTTGTAGCCTCCTGGACTGCGTAAGACTAAACTTGTATCTGTCAGAGCCATCCGCTGGTGGTGGTTCTGTTAGAACAGCACCAGGCGACTGGGACAGAGGCTTTTGCTACCGAGTCGCCCAATGCAGTGCACCAAAACCAGGGGATCTCAAACATCAGAAATTTATTCTCCATAGTTCTGGACCCCCCAAGTCTGCAATCAAGGTGTCAGCCGGCAGTGCTCCCTCTGAAGGCTGTGGGAGTGATCCTTCCTCGCTGTCTTGCCTCTCATGGCCCCAGGCATCCCTTGGCTTGTGGCCACGTCACTCAGTCTCTGTGTCCGTCTCCACATGTCCTTCTCCTCCCTTCTGTCCTCTGTGCCCTCTTCCAAGGACACTTGTCACTAGATTAAGGCCCACTCAAATATTGCAGGTTGATCTCGTCTCAGCACTCTTAGTTAATTACCCCTGCCAAGACCCCTTGCAACAAGGTCACACTTAACAGAGTCTGAGCTGTGAACACATCTTCCTGTGGGCTGCCGTTTAACCCGTGACAGACCCTGCCGTCTTCAAAATGTCTGATGCTGTCAGCAACACCGCTATGTGACTGACTTCTCTGTTCCCTGTTACAGCCAATTGTTCTTGATGGGTCGCTGTGTTTTGAAAATCTAAAACAGTGGTTCTTAAACGGGAGGATACATAGGAACTACCTGGAGGGCTTGTTAAAAGGCAGATTGCTGGGCCCTGCCCCGGAGGGCCTGATTTACCAAGTCTCAGGCAGGACCTGGAAAGGGGCATTTCCACCAGGTTCCAAGTCGTGCTGATGCTGCTGGTCCAGGGACAAGGCTTTGAGAACAGCTGGGCTAGTGTGTTTTCACTAAGAGATCACTTGGAAGCATTCGGGGCCCACAGTCTGTGCCTTCAGTTTGCGCCCACAGATTGTTTATGGTCTATGCTTTCAGGTACGCCTGACTCCCCACACTGTGGTGTGAAGACCCCCTGGCTGTGCCGTGCACAGGATCTCCAGAAAACCGTAGCCCTTCTGAGAGTACCTCTGGTCCCAAAGAGTGGATTGGCCAGCTGCCACATGGAACAATTCAAGTGGGAACAGGATGCACTCTGCAGAAATGGCAAAGCAACACTACTTAAATGCAAACACATTTTCTTAGGTGAGATTACACTGATAGCAGAGGGAAGCTGTAAGTCTTTGTCACGACAAGCAGTATGCTTGCTGAGGACACCCCTGGAAAGGAGGGGCACTTCAACGCCATCTGTTTGGGACACCCCCTGCGATCCCTTGCTTTTGTTACGAGCTCCGGAATTACGGCTGTGGTTTTCCTTTGAGATGTAGTCTGGCATAAACTTCGCAGTGGCAAGCTCGACAAATTGCTGGAAAACAGTGAGTCCCTGAATCACCATCCTGCTCCTTCAAAGCAACAGCTTGGCGTAAAGCGGCAGGGACCTGCCGTGTTGCGGTGTTGCGGTGCCTGATGCTCTGAACAAAGCCAGCTCTGGAACACTTCTCTGCTAGGGACTGTGAGTTCCTCTGGGACATGTCACCTCAGGGCAGGAGTTCGGCAGCCGGCCGCGTGTGGGAGGGGCAGGCCTGGGGCGCAGGGGCCCTTGTTAGTTGTGAAGGAGTGGCTGTGGGTGAGAGGCCTTCGGCCCAGGAGACTCATTTCCAGAACTCACCGCACAGCGAGGAGGTGGGGAAACCGGGGAACACAGCCAAAAGGCAAGGGGAGTTCAGGTAGATCAAAACCAGCCCCCCAAGGCCATTTCTCAGGCGGCCAGCAGGTTGCTGGCAGTTATTTTATTTTTATGGATCAAAATGACTCCAGCTTAGACACAGAAGGCCACGGACCGTATGATTCCATTTACATGAGATGCCTGGAGTAGGCAGAAATCCACCGAAACAGAAAGGAAATGAGCGCGGTGGACGACAGCTGGGACTGCTGACCGAACCGGCCGGCAGTTCTAGTCCGCCATCCACTCCTCGGACACTGGGGCAGCCCCACTCTGTTCTATAGACCTGGTGGCAACAGGTTTGATTTAGGGGAGACTGGGGGGTGCGCGCCAGGAGCCCTGGCGCTGAAGTGGTTGAGAAAGCCAGGCTGCTCCCCAGAAACTCTGTGGTTTGAACCTACCCAGCAGCTCTGCGGAAGAGAGGCCTGGCGAGCTCCTTCTGTCAGGCGACAGCCTTGGAAACGCAATGGGGCCCCTGTACTGTGTCCTCCACAGTCACTGTGACTGGGCATCTGCACAACAGTGACAGTTTGGGGACTGGAGAAGGAGGGAACGGGGATGCCCACTAATGGGGACAGCATTGCACCACAAGTGATGCAAACAACCGGAAGGTGATGGCGGTGCTGGCTGCGTAACTTGGACTAAAACCCACTGAATGCACGCGAAATTACAGGAACCAGAACCGGGTCTCCGCGGAAAGAATGTTTCTGGCTTCGGAACTCAGCCAAAGCCTTTGCACCCAGCAAACAGAGACGGTAGAGAGGGCAGCCCCTTCCCGTCTTTGTGCCGTTTGAATTTCCTCCAGGCCTTTCACGTGTCTATCCCAAAGCCGGCACTGCTCAGGAGCATGCTAAGAGCAGAGGACGTTTGTTGAGCTAAAACAGCTTGCACCGGAAACCCCAGGAGCCCGCGGGCCTAGAGGGTGGGACTGGGGAAGCTGATGCCCAGGACCCCTGAGCTCCAGAGAGCCCCGTCAGCTGGGATCGATGCAGAGGGTAGCGCTTCTCCCACCCCCTGGGAGTGACTGGGACCCCGCAGAATCTTCTGCTGTACCGGCTGCTTTTGCTCGAAGCTCTATCATGGTGATAAAACAGGCCTGTCCTGGACCACACCGTGTGAATTAGCAACAGCCAGGACGACCCTGGGGCAGGCAGTGAGGGGCAGGCTCCCCTTTCGAGCTGGTCTCCCGTAGCTCTCTGCTCCTCTCCTGGTTACCTGTGACACCAAGGGCCTCAAGCACTGGAAACAGTACTCACCCGGCTGAGTAACTCACTCAGAACTCAGTTAAAACAAGAAAATTGCCCTCACGTCAAACATTCTGACTTCCGGCAGCCCCGTGGTGTCAGAGGGGAACTGCACTCCACAGGGTTTTCAGGACCTGAGTTTTGGGGACTAGATCACCAGGCATCTCTTCTGAGGCACCTCTGGTGGAGGGACTCCAACCTCCAACCTTCATTAAGGGACCGCCTGAGCTCATTGCATCACCCGGGGACTCCCTCCAAGTAGGACAGCACTGCAGCCCGTGTGTCACAGCTACGAGGATGGTGAAGAATCACGGCGGATGGACAGTCACCTCCCCCGGGTGGGGGGTGAGGAATGCCCTGGAGTGAGGGCTGCTCCCAGGTCACTCTAGGAGGGAATCTGAGATGAGTGTGTTCCTCCCCATGGGTCTGTTTTACCTGACACAATGAGACAAAAGGATCACCTCACTAGGCCATCCAGCTCTTTCTGCCTGGTCCATGTGGGGTTTTATTCCAAGTCCCCACGGCCTCAAACTCTGCTGAAACCCAGGCAGGCGAAGCCTTTCTCCTGGAGCAAAGTGGTCACTGTGTCACTTCCTTTCAGCTCTGACGCCACGCCACTTGCACAGAGGTGCTTAATGAGTCCTCATTCGCTGTGATTACAGCTGTATTTCCAGCTCCTGTCGCCATCAGCTGTTTATTACAAAACACTGATTTTTTTTTTCTTCTCCGATCTTTAAGCACTTAACGGCTCTTACAGAAACTAGCAAAGGCTCCCTGCTACCTCTTTAAGCATCAGGAGGCCAGTGAGGCTGAGGACAGAGGAAAAACCTTTCACGGGGAATTTCATCCAGTGCCAATAGCAGACTCAGCGGCTAACCAGAAAGTTGGAGGTTAAAACCCACCCAGAAGCACCTCAGAAGGAGGGCCAGGAGACCTACTTCTGAAAAATCAGCCACTGGAAACCTCGTGGAGCCTGGTTTTACTCTGGTGCACACACGGTCTGCACAAGTCAGAGACGATTCCCTGGCTATGTTGTTTTTTTAACTGATAAACATGGAGTAGAGTTGTCACTGTTGGGGAGGGTTGTGGTGCTATTGGCATCCAGTGGGGAGAGAGTAGAGATGCGGCTAACATCTTCTGATGCCCAGGACAGCCCCACGGCTCCCCAGATCGATACTGAGTGCCAGGGTTGAGAAACTGCTCTACTTCACAAGAACACCTCCCTAAAACGACACACGAGAGTTCTCAGTTTCAAAACTATGGCTTATCTCCCTTCCAGCCCGCTCGGGGAACCTTAGCAGGGACAGACAGAGAGGGCGAAGGCGCCTGAGGGGTTCCCTGCACCTCCTGCTGCTTTGGATTGCCAGCCACTTCTCCATCGACAGCCACCACATGTCATGTTTATGGCATGTGACACTTCAAGGCTGGACACTGAAGTGTGGACTCAGAAACAAGTGGCCTCTCCCTGGACATGCAGAGGTCTCTGTTCCTGTTTAGGAGACGGGAGTGGTCACAGCGTGGGCTGATCTCATTTCTGAAATGGGGCCACGCCGTAACTCACAGAGATAGAAGCTGTGGTCTTCCCGGTGACGTCTTCCAGACCCGGAACGCTGTCGGATAGCTGTGAGGTGGGACGGCAGCCGGCACGGATGCCGGTTTCATTTCACCTGGGGTCAGAGCATTACTGTTTGAAAGCTGCTCATCGCCTTCACCTCGAGCCCTGGGTGACCTTGTCTGCCGCTGAGAAATCACAGCACCGTTCAGGCCTTCAAGTCTCTCTGTTTCTGAGACCACGGTGAGTGATCTCCTGCAAGAGCAGGAGAGACCTAGTCATTCTCAAGTGTGAAGAAGTCATTAGGGACCTGGCGGGACTGAAAACCGATACTGCGAACACACGGGTGGAGACTGAGCCAATGTGTGTCTACAGGCTGACCGCCAAGGGCTCGCCCGCCTCCAGCAACGTGCTTTTTGCCATAAACGACCCATCCAGTGGGTTTGGGGTTTTTTTTTTTTTTTGGTCAGTTCCCTGCCTTGTGATAGTGCAGATGGTGAAGCACTCGGCTGCTCCCTGGAAAGTTGGAGGTCTGGGACCTCCCAGAGGAACCTTGGAAGAAAGGTCTGGTGGTCCACTTCCCAAAGGTCACAGCCACTGAATGCCCTGTAGTGAGTTTCGCTTTGGGGTCTGGCTTTGGGGCTGGAGTGGGTCAGTGAGGCCTGAAGATGGGCTGTTGCTGGGGGAGTCCTGTTGCCTTGACAACATGCCTTGCTGCTTCCTTTCTCACCCTCCTCTTTATGGTCTTCTGGCCTTTGAAGAAACAGTGACAAGCAAACGACACTGAAGGAGAGGAGATTTGGAAGACCGGCCTCTCGGGCCTTGGGCATCAGAGGAAGCTCTGGCCACTGTTATCTCATTGGCCACGTTAACGTGAACCGAGTCTTTGCAGACAGTTCACAGCACCTGCTGAGATAAATACCATGCTGCAGAAAGTGTGCCTTTAAGCATTGACACACACACACGCACGCACATGCACAGACACACACGATTCAGCACTTCAGCGCCGGTGCCTGTGTGGAATACGAGGAAGAAGTGATGCGGCAGAATCACCGTCCCAAGCTCAGGAGCTCTTACTGCAGTCTAGGTAGGCACGGCTGGCTCACTGGTAGAGCCCTCGTCTTCCAGGCAGGAGACCTGAGTTTAAATCCCAGCCAGGGCACCACACGTGCAGCGACCACCTGCCTGTCCTTGGAGGAGACCTGATGCTGAACAGGTTTGGGTGGGGCTTTCAGGCTAAGATGACTAGGAAGAATGGCCTGGTGACCACCCGTCCTGAAAACCAGCCAGTGAAGTCCCTCTGGGTCACCTCGGGGGGAACGGTGCAGGGCCAGCAGTGTTCCCTTCGGTTGTGCCCAAGGCTGCCTTCCAGCAAGGGGCTGACTCAACGGCAGTGAACAACGCCTCTACTCTAAAAACGTCCCACCCGAAGCCACCTAGCATCAGCAGTGAAGAAGCACACACCGGGACGCATGGGGACCCTGACTGTTTGGGTGCCCTGTTCCCACACAGCCAGCCAGTAGGGCGCTGGTACCGTGCACAGCGTGAGAGGAAACCTTAGGCTTCCCTTCCTCCTGACTTCTGGTTCCCACTAGGCACTCAGCAGATGGCACTTTTGCCGTCCTTTCTGATTTATGGCACTGTGCTGCTCCTAGATCTCAAATGGAGAATTTAACTAACTCTTACTGATTTTACGTCAAACTCCCAACTCTGAGCTGCTTTGATCTCTCCTGGACTTAACTTATGCAGTGACTTTTCTTTTTTCTAATTGAGCTATCCTTTAAAAAACCATAAATACTAGACACTGTCGAGTCAACTGGACTCCTAGGGAGCCCATGGGTGTCAGAGGAGAACCCTGCTCCATAAGGTTTTCAGGGACAGACTTTTCAGAGGTGAATCTGCGGGCCTTTTCTTCTGAGGCACCCCTGAGTGGACTCAAACTTCCAGCCTCTTGGTTTGCAGTGGAGAGTGTTAACTGTTTCCAGCACCCAGGGGCTCCCTGGATATGCGAGAATGCCTGAAGTCCTTTCTGTGAGCCTGGGCAGAGCCTGGGAAAGTGCTCCAGAGCACCATCTTGCTAAAGAACACCCTGGTGAGTGTAGTGACTGGGATTTTGTATGACATACCAAAACATGTATGACAGATCAAAACATGCATGGCACACAAAAACATGTATGACACACCAAAGCATGCTTTTCATGTCAACAACCAAACACAAAAAAACTGGAGTTCAAACCTGTCGTGTTGGAAATATACCAAACCAAAACCAAACCAAACTCACTGCCACTGAGTCAGTTCTGGCACAGAGCAACCTTGGAGGACCAAGTGGAACTGCCCCAGAGGATTCCAAGGAGCAGATGGTGGATTTGAACTGCCGACCATTTGGTCAGCAGCTGAGCTCTTAACCATTGCACCACCAGGGCCAGTGGCTCATGGTCTAGACTGGCCATTCGCATTTTAACCATTTCTTTGAGATACACTCTAACTGAAGTCTGCTTTAAGAGGGAGAGGTGTAGCTAAGGGAGACGCGTGGTAGGCCACTGGGGGAGATAATTTGGGGAATAAAAGCACTATGTCACTCTCCCTAAGTGAACACTTGTTGTTAGGTGTCCATTTGGGCTCATAGCAACCCCGTGTGACAACTAGGACTGGGCTACTGAGCTTCTAGGGAACCCTGGTAGTGCAGTGATTAAAATGCTCAGCTGCTTAATCGAAAGGTCAGTGGTAGAAACCCACCACCCACTCTGGGGGAGGAAGAGCTGGCATTCTGCTTCTAGAACGATTTACAGCCTTGGAAACCCCGTGGGTCTGTTCTGCTCTGTCCTGTACGGCTGCTGTGAGTCTGAACTGACTCAGCAGCAATGGGTTTGGTTTTTGGAATCTTAACAGGAACAGATCACTGGATCTTTCCGCCATGGAGCTGCTGGGTGGGTTCAAACCACTCAGCTGTCAGTTAGCAGCTGAGCACTTCCCTGTTGCTCCACCAGTGAGACTAGGTTTTGAGTCAAGAGTTTAGGATTGGCTCAAGAACTGGGCCTGTTCTGTGCGGTGTCTCTCACACCACCAGGGCTTTCTTCTCCCATCTCCTGGTCCAGAAGACCTGCTGATGGTCCCAGAGACCATCTGGCCGCCATAATGGCTCTCAGACAATGTCAGACACATACCTCTCCCTTCCCACACTCTGCTCTCAGCACATTTTGGAAGAATGACTCTGTGGGTGGAGTTTCCCACGCCAGTGGACCCACCTGGGAGTTGAAGAAGCTGTGGGAGATCCACCATGGCAGAACAATGGAGCAACCACCGCCAAACTGAGTACTTGTTTGTCATCACAAATTCTCTTTAGAAAGAGTGGTTGGCATTGCTTTAGTGTTGACGTAGCCACTTCTAAGTAGCAAACAATCACAAAGCAAAAAAAAACAGTGTGCAGTATAGTGGGAAGACTCTTGAACTTTAAATCAGGAGAATGGAGCGAACAGTTAATGCAGTTGTGGCTGACCAAGAAAAATCGGAGATTCTATAGAAGAATCCTGATCGAAAGGGGGGAAATGTAGAACAGAATTTTCAGCCCTGAAGGTTGGATGAAACTCTGAAGCTGTTTCCCTGAGATAATCTTTAAATCTTAAATTAAAAATACACTGAAATCTTCTTCACACCAAACAATAGTTTACCTAACTAGTAAAAAAAATATGTTTCCAGCATTCTGCTCTTTTAAGAACTGTATGGGATTAAATTGACAACCTCACTGGAAAGCTTGAGAACCTTGGGGGCAGTGAGTTTACGTTAATGAAGGAGGAATCAACCATTAAAGGAGGGTGAGAGTGGTAGCCCAACTTGCAGAATGTGACCAGTGCACTGAATCAGACATGGGGAGACGGTTGAATTGGTGGATGTTTTGTGGTGCATGGAGACGGGTTCTGGTGTGACGCCATGGGGTTGCCATGAGTCAGAGTCTACTCTGTGGCAACTGGATTATTTTTTGGTTTGGAGGCTTGAGAACCAGCTCTGCTCCTGTGTGGCTGGAGTGGCTCTAGAAGCACCTTTAAACTCCAGTTTCCAAATCTGAATCTGTTTCATGAACAGTACCCGTCCTTTCTGTCTCATAGGGTAGTGTCTTCGCATCCACACTGACCCTTCCTTTGGTGAGGTCCGTCTGCCAGCCCTGCACTAAGCACTGTCTGAGTTTTCTCATTTGATATATAACTGTAATGAGGTGGCGCTGTTCTGATCCCAATACTTCAGATAAGGAAACCAACGCTTCGAAGCAGCCTCTCTACCAAGCAGTGTCAGTAAAGACAGGAGCTGGGCTTCTGGCCTACCTTGGCCCGACTCTGAAGCCCAAACTCTTAACCAGTGGAGGCTGTTCTCTGAGGGCACATGAGAACTGTATTAAGACACTTTGTGGGCAAAGCAAAAGAAGCCACACTGTCATAGGCACAGTCGTTAGCGATGGGAAGGAGCAGGGGTGCTGGTCACTGACAAAGGGCCGTGGGGTACATTCAGCCGCCTGCCATCTGGCACCTCCAGTTTTCTTGAAGAATGATAGCTTTCAGTTTGATGGATTTGGCTGCAATCGGACACTTCTGGCATCTTAATAAGTTCCAAATTACTGACTGATTCTGTCTGTGACTTTTGCTCCAAGCCACCCTGCTCCTGTCAGCACAGAGAAGCGTGACAGTTCCCAGCAGGGTCCGCTGGCCAGCAGGACCCAGGGGAGTGGGCTCAGTGAGAGACAGATCCCATGCTGTTCCTGTGACTTCTCCTTGGTACACATCTGAACAGTACACAACCTGATAGATTCTGTAAGTTCTCCAGGCACTGAAAAAGCTCTCCGTGAGGCATGTGGGGCCCTTGGTCCCTGCCATGCCTGACTCTTGCCTCCAGGCTTGATCCCTGAGCTCACCTCTGACCTCTGGACTCAGCCCCCATCCACAGTGACCAGGCTCCTTCTCAAGGGCTTTGGGTATGCTAGGGTCAGCAACCCTCAACCCCAGGCCACCCTCCCTGGCTGTCCTCCTGCCAGCTGCCTGCCAGCAACAGCCTCTCGGAGCCATCTCTGATGCTCTCCTCTAGACGGATGGCTTACAGTCCTTCCGTGACCCCTGGAGGGGCTCCGGGTGCTGTAAGCTCCACAGATTCCAGAAGGACCCACGACTGTTTCTTGTGCGCTGTTTCGGTGACACGGACCCCCATACCACCGTGAACCAAGGCAGCTGCCATCACGTTGACTCTAGCTCCTGGCATCGCCTGTGCGTCAGGACAGAACTGTGCTCCATGGGCTTTCCAGTGGCTGATTTTTCAGACACAGATCACCAGGCCTTTCTTCCGAGGTGCCTCTGGGTGGACTTGACCTCCAGCCTTTGGAGACAAGCCAGGCACCTTGACCATCTGCACTGTCCTGGGGACTGACTGACTTTAGCACATACTCCATAAAATCAGGGCCCTTGGACGTCTTCGGCAGTCCCCAAAATAGAACGAGGAAGACTGGAAGGAAATAAGACAAGGAGGTCTGCTCTTACCACTTCGATTCCATACTGCACTGGAGGTTCTAGCCCAGAAAGGCAGGTGAAGAAGTCCGTGGCCATCGAGTCAATTCCAGCTCATAGCAACCCCGTAGGACAGAGCAGAACTTTGTCGTCGAGTTTTCAAGGCTGTCATCTTCACGGAGGTGGGCTGCCACGTCTTCCTCCTGCAGAGTAGCTGGGGAGTTTCAACCACCTGCCTTTTGATTAGCAGTGAGTGCTTAAACACTGCACCACCAGGGCTCTTTCTCCAGGCAGATAAGCAAGAAAAATTAACAAATGGGATGCATATTGGAAAGGAAGAGGCAAAACTCTCTGTACTTGCAGATACCATGATGCTGTATGTAGAAAATCCTATGAAATCCACCAAAGATTTTTAGAGCTAGAAAAGGAGTTAAACAAGGCTGTGGGATACAAACTAAACCAAATCCAGTGCCATAGAGTCGATTCTGACTCACAGCAGCGCTATAGAGCTGAGTAGAACTGCCCCGTAGAGTTTCCAGGGAGTGCCTGGTAGACTGGAACTGCTGACCTTTTGGTTGGCAGATGTAGGTCTTAAGACCTGTGCCACCAGGGTTCCCGAGATCAGTGGAAAAGGAACAGTTGTGCTTCTGTACACGAGCAGTGAACAGTCTGAACAGGCGATTAAGAAAAGAATCCATTTACAATCGCCTCAAAGGAAAAAGCAACCTAGGGATAAATTTATGAAGTCCAGGACTTATCCTCTGAAAATTGTAAACCACGGTCACAAGTAGTTAAAGATGTGAATGACTGGAAAGACTCTCATGACTGAAAAGACCCTCGGTGTTTGGGAACCAGAAGGCTTAGTGTTGTTGGCATGACAGTGTACCCCAGTTTGATCTGCAGTGCAGGACAGTCTTTATCAGAACCCCAGCTGGCTTCCATGCCAAAAAAATAAAAAATTGATAAACTGATCATGAAATTCATATGGAAATGCAAGAGACCCAGAATAGCCAAAACACTTTGGAAGGGGAACAAATTTGGACGACTCACACTTGCCAGTTTCAAAGCTTCCTACAGCATTACGATAATCAAGGCCACCTTCCCAAGAGGGACTCAAGGGTGCGGGACTTGGCCTCAGGGCGCAGAGGGGCAGAGGGTCTACCCAAACCCATGGCTGTCGAGTGGATTCCGACTCACAGCAACCCTAGAGAACAGAGCAGAACTGCCCCATAGAGTACCCAAGGAGCGCTGGTGGGTTCAAGCTGCCAACCGTTTGGTGAGCAGTTGTGGCTCTTAACCACGTCACCAGGGTTGTGGAGGGGAGGATCCTGGCAGCTAGTGACCTCCTGTTTCTGTGGTTTTGTAAAAAAAAAACTTACTCTATTAAATATATAATCCAAAGCCTGCCATTCTAACCATTTTTAAGTGCGCAATTCGAGCGACATTAATTACGTCCACCGTGGGGTGCTGTCGTCACCTCGGAGGCTGACCCTCAGCTTCCCCTGACCCCCCGCTGGGCTGGCTGGTCATGAACCTGGGTGGCTGTACATTCACCCCCTCTGATACTTCGGAGGAGCGGGGTCATGCAGGTTTGTGCTTTTGTGGTGAGCTTCCTTCACTCTGCGTCGTGTCTGCGGATCCACCCGTGTCACTGTGTCCGTGAGAGCTTCCGTTCTCTTAGCCAAGGTGACCTGTGAGCTGTGAGTAACCTTGTCCGATTCAGCGGACACCTCCTCAAACGCCCCCATCGTGGGGGGTGCCCCGCGGACTAGGCGGGGCGGCTGACTTCCTCTGAACAGAAAGTATGCATCCGTGGGACTTTCCATCTGCCCTGTTCTCCTGACTGTTTTTTTGTTCGTCCCACTTAACCGGTGACAGAGCCTTTGAGAAGGCCACTTCTTCCGGAGCCGGGATAATAGCCTGCCATTACCTTGAGTATTGCTGAATTATGAAGGGTAAGATGCGTCTCTTTATTCAGCTTCTCAGAAGTGACGGCATTGAGCCAGGACTGTGCCCTTCGCTCTGGAGGCCTGCCTTTCCGTGCTGGCTGCCTTTCCATCATCATTTCTCCTGAAGGAAGGGAAGAGAAGCCCGAGGCTGTCATTGACCTCAATGCCCTGGGCTGCTCACGTTGGAAGGTATGTTTGGTACACATGAGGCTTTGGAAGTTCATCAGGTGAGAGTCTGACATGCAGGAGTCCAGAATGTTCTGTCATCTCTGATCCCAAACAAAGAGGAATTCAGAATGCACGCAAGGAGTGGGAACTTCCTGTCTGGTTAAGCGCAGCCTGATGACTCCTTTCTGTGTCTGATTCCTGCTAAGTTCTTCAGCAGTGACCAGTGGGCTACTAATACATGCCCTCAGGCCTCAGTGTGTCCATCTATAAAGTGGGGATCGGGCTGGAGTCCCAAACCTCTTCTAATGCTGATCTTTAGTGCCTCTGATCTTTTCTTATTGGTGTGATCTTAGTTTGGTGTGTAAATGCAGTAACTGGAGTCACTGTTTTTCATGGTGGTGGTGGTGGTTCCCGCAGAGTCACAGCTGACCTATACTGAGTGCTCGTGGGTGCACGGCGTCTCCTGGGTCGTCGAAATGGTCAACACACATGGCTGCTAACTGAAAGATTGGACACTTAAGATCAGCAACTGGTACCTTGGAAGAAAGGCCTGGCATTCTGCTTCCAAAACCTCAGGTGCTGAAAATCCTGTAGAACATGAATACTTATCTCATCGTGGCATTATTTACAATAGCAGAAATGTGGAAGCCACCTGCGCGTCCATCAGCGAATGCCTGGATCAACAAACCGTGGTACGTACACAGAGTGGAACACTGCACAGTGATAAAGGACAGCGACGAGTCCGTGAAACGTCTCACGGCATGGCTGGATCTGGACGACGCTGTGCTTATGGAAACGAGGCCACCACAAAAAGACAAATATTGGAGGAGGCCACAGTTAGGAAAAACTAAGGTTTACTCACAGAAAGAAATTTTCTTTAGTGCTTACCAGGGACAGCAGTGGAGGGAGAGAGAATCACTAACTAAATAGCAGACAGGTGATAATTCTGCTGAAGGGAACGCCGGTACACAAGGTGTGGGAGGTCAACACATCGTAACCTCGGCAACGGTGGACACAGAGAGCCCCAGGGGAATAAAGGACAGGTTCGGTCACCACTGTGCCCCATACCCTGCCGCAGCAACAGTGACTTGTGAGGAGATAACTAGGCTCGTGTGTCTCCTGAATGGGTGAGGGAGGTCACATGGGTGCGTTTTTGCACAGTACTACTCAGGACAACAGATAAAAGTTGGTGGTCAGGTCCTGATTTGAATGGAGGTGTGGTTGTGAGTATTTCTCAATATGGATTTAGAAGTACTGTGTGTATGCTGGTGTTTATAATGAGGCATATGTGAGGCACGGTTAGAGAAACTACTTAAACATCAGGACTGAACTGCTAGGCTTGAAGCCTAAAGACCATAGTCCTTGGGGACATCTAAGTCAGTTGGCAAAACCACAGTTTATAAAGATAAGGTTCTACATTCCACCCTGATGAATAGCATCTGAAGCCCTGAAAGCTTCTGAGTGGCCATGTCTCTTCCCACCTGGAGCAAACTGAAGACTCAAGGAAGCAGTTAGTTGCAAGGACTAATGGGCCACATGGAGCACAACCTCCTGGAACCTGAGACCAGAAGAACTAGATGGTGCCCGACTACCCGTCCTAACCACTGTGACCAGGACCACAGTAGTAAGTCAAAGCTAGGGTGGATCAAAAATGCAGAACAAAACTGAAATACAGAAGAAGACCAGACACACTCGTATAAAAGGACTGGAGGAAGCCTCAAGACTATCGTCCTGGGGCAACTTTTTCACTGAACACACTTCCAGAGGCCACCATTCCACCATTTAAATAATGGACAGAGGTATAAAAGAAACAGTTAACAGACAGGAGGAGTGTGTTGCTTAGAACTGTCAACGCCATGAGACCAAAAGGGCAACATTTGCCCCAAACCGAACAGGACAAGGGAGAAAGGAGCAGGGAAAGCAGATAAATGGAATGGGAACCCAGGAAGGGAAGAGGGGGAATGCTGACTCGTTGCCAGGATCAAATCCAATGTCACAGAATGATTTGTCTACGAATTACTGGTTGGAAAGCCAGTTTGCGTGTAAACTGTCGCCTAAAGCATGGCAAAATGTTACACACACACATGCATAAATGCAAAAACGAAGTGCTGGGATTTTGACAGTCTTAAAGAAATAAAAAAAAAAAAAAACCGTATGGAGCCCAGCTCTACAGGGACGTACGTGGGATCTCCATGAGTTGGAGCTGATGGGACAGCAACAGAGAATTGTGCGTGTACTTACTATGTCCAGGTATTGGGTCTCTTCAGCAATCCTGTGAGATAGTTTCTGTCTTCTCACCGTTACACAGACCAGGAAATGGAGACCCAGACCAGTGCAGCACGCTGCCTGAGGGCACGTGGCCGGTGTTAGAACTGGCCTTCAAATCGGGATCTGACCACCAACTTGTAACTCTTGTTCTCACTACCTATGACTGTGTAAAATCTCATCCTAAAACTTGATGCCTTAACACAGTGACAGCAGTCACTTTATTATTTTTCATGGTTTGTGTGGGTCAGGAATTCTGGTGGGCTTGGCGGGATGTGTCTGGTTCACAGTCCCCACTGTTGTAGACAGTGGCTTCTGCCGTCCTTCCTGCCTCTCCCCCTCCGTCACTCCCTCTCTCTCTCTCTCTCTCTCTCAGTCTCTCTCTCTATCCCTATCATTGTCTCCCCAGGTAGCCTCAGGGCCTTTCCACGTGCCGTCTCCATGGGGGTTGGTTGAGCTTCCTGATGGCATGGCAGCCTTGGGCAGTGAGGACAAGTGACCCTAAAGGACAGGTTAGAAGCAGAATAACTTTTTGTGACCTAACCTTGGATGTCACACAGCATTACTCGAAGCAGCACCAACCTGCTGTCTTGGTAGAAGCCGTCACATAAGCCCACACGGTTTCAAGGGTATGGGACATAGACCTCACGTCTTCATGAGAGGAGCACCAAAGTCCCATTAGTAAGAGGACTGTGGGGACTGGGAGATACTGCGGGGCAGTCACAGGAAGACAGAGTCCACAGGAATCACCAGCTGCCGAGTCTCCTCCAAACTCTGTGGCATTTGTAGGGAAACAACCAGTGTGATAGAAAAGCAAACCCCGAGGCAAACCCACAGCTTCTCGGAGCAAGCTCCGTGGCTGACCAGGTGAGTGTGAGCACGTGACAATGTTGGTACCTTCACAGACAGTGGAGGTTCTGAGGTGAGCACCCTCCGTTACAGTAAGTGATGGACACCAGCTCCAGCTGGCATATGCAAAATCAGAACTTTTAGAAGGGTATGGGGTGGCTCACAGAACTGAGGAATTGAGGCTCAGAAGAGGAAGACCTTAGGAACGACTGTTCTGGGACCCAGGCACCAGTAGCTTCTCAGCAGTCTCAGCAGTCTCAGCAGTGACCATCACCCGGATGGATGAATTCCGTCACGCTCTTTGCTCCACACCACGCTGACGTCCTTCTACTCCAATCTCAGAACCCAGGCGATGGCCCTGTGAGCACAGCTGGAGTTACTTGGCTAGGGAGGGCACCTTGAGACACAGCCCTGCTAACACCACCTATCAAAGGGGAAGTTCTTGCAAGGTAAAATAGGGGAGCGGGGCGCTGTTACCCCAACAGGGGGCATGTATGCTGATCAGAATACGACCAATGCTCCCTCGTTTTCTTACAGAGCCGCTGCAAAGCGTAAAGATAACCTACAGAGTGCCTAGCCTGGTGCCTGGCATCTAGAACGCCCTGAGTAATTACTAGCAGTTATTAAGACTCACTCTGAATTGTGGTGTCGGCAGAGAATATTGACTGTACTGTGGACTGCCAAAAGAATGAACAGGTCTGTCTTGAAAGAAGTACAGCCACTGTGCTGAGAAGTGAGGGTCACAAGACTTTGTCACATGTATTTGGATGTGTCATCAGGAAAGACTGATCCCTGGAGAAGGCCGTCGTGCCCGGTAAAGTAGAGGGTCTGCGAAAAAGAGGAAAAGCCTCAGCAAGATGGGCTGACACAGTGGTCGCAACACGGGGCTCAAGTCTAGCGATGACTGAGAGCAGGGCGCAGGACGGCGCAGTGCTCGGTTCTGTTGTCCACGGGGTCTCTGTGAGTCGGAACTGACTCTGTGGCCCCTGACCCCAGCACCAACAACACTGTGAAGACTCCCAAAGTCCCTCCAGGAGTGGTGCAGACCGTTAGCACAGTCTGGGAACCAAAGGGTTGGAGGTTTGAGTCCAGAGGTGCCTTGAAAGAAAGACTCGGCGGTCTGGTTCTGAAAAATCAGCCATCGAAAACCTGGTGAAGCACAGCTTTATTCTGCCGCACGTGGAATTGCTGTGACTGGGAGTTAATTCAGTGGCGACTAGACTGGCGGGTAGTTGGCCAACAACCAACCTACTCAGTCCGGAGGCTTTGGCCATCGTCGATAGGAAAGGGGCCCCCTGGTGATGGCCACTTTGGTTGCCAGGAGGGGTGAGCATGCCAGAGAGGGACCTCTGACCTCCAGAAGAAAGACCAGATCCCAGTGCCACCCTGGGCCTGGGGTTCATGCGTCAGGAGCTGCCATTTCGGCTTTCCGCCACCTGCCTTCTGAAACCCGTTTGAGTCGCACGTCTGGTGCTGCCAGCCGAAAACACACAGCACACGCGGGGAGCTGCAAGCCCCCCACTGAGCCCCTTCCAGGTGTATTTTTTATTTCCATTACTGCACGCTTCACCTGGAGACCTAATTGTGCTTGAGAAATGTCAGACTGCGTGGGAGAGGAATGTAATGATGAGATTTCGGAGAAGAGACGGAAACCCTGGCCATCGTGGGGGAATGGTGGTTCAGGCTGTTTCTCTTTAGGAGACCCAACCAGCGCTGTGGTTCCGTCTCTCCAATGACAATCCACAGGACAGCCTTTCTCCAGAGACACTATCTCTGCCCTTCATTTCCTTGGACTGTCTTTTAGAAAATGCCCCAGAAACATTGATGAGAAATCTTTGATAACTCTCCATATGTAACAGATATGACTCAGAGCCACTAAAGGTCCCTTTCCCGGGGCTGCCTGCACAGCCAGAAGTCCTAACCAGTCAGACAGTTGAAACACTTTATCTGTTGTGAAGGGTGCAGGGAGCTCTCCCAGGGACAGACCTCCAATGAGGGGCGGGAATGCTCCTGGGTGCATGTTTGGAAGGAGAAAGAGACACACTATACAGATTCCACCATGGGCCTTCGAAAAGGCTGGTGATTGGAAGTCCACTGTGCTGTGGGAAGCCAAAGGTTATTTTGTAAAGTGGGATTAACAGATAGTCAGTGGAATCGTGATGACCACTTCCTAGGATGCAACTCTAGCCGATGTGTTGCTCCCCAGTACCGGGGACAGGAGAATGAGTGAATCCTTGGGTTGTTGTTTTTAGCTGCCCTGGAGTGGCCCCTGTCTCGTGGGACCTCGTGCACAACAGAGCAAACACTGCACAGTCCTGTGCCACCTTCCCGGTGACTGGGCGGCCCGCGTCCACTGCCGTGGCCACTGTGTGTTCTGAGCGCCCGCCAGCCTCCGGGGCTCATCTGCCAATCTGGTACCCCAGTGTTCTCTTGTGACCTGTGGGATTTTCATTGGCTGAGTCCTCAAGGGGGACCACCAGGCCTTTCTTCCTGGGCTGTCTGAAAGCCCCACTGAGATCTGCCCACCATGGGATTTGAACTTCTGCTGGCCTAGCCTCCAGCATCACAGCCCCAGGCACCGTGCAAGCCCTCACGGCACGCCCCATGGCAGACCAGTAGAGGCTCAGTTAACGTGTTGTTGCCCCCACAGCCACACTCACTGTGTACACAGCAGACTGAAACACTGCCGGTTCTGCGCCATCCCTGTGCCCATTGAGGATCAGACTGTCGTCATCTAGAAGGGTTTCCTTAGCCGACCACAGACAGTGTTTGTGGAATGGGGAAACCCGGAGAACCGGGAACCAGCCGGTGGGGATGATGAGGGACGGGGCTGACCCGGAGACCTCGCCCATCGCACGTCCCATGGCCTCCAGGGCCAGAGCAGGAACCCGGAGGGAACTGAGACAGCAGGACCCCAGTGGACAAGGACCCCAAAGGAGGCTGGCCCACCCAGACGGAACCAGCAAGGCCATGGCAATTGCAAGAGTGTTTGGCAATGATGTAGTGTGCTGTTGAGTCCATGCCAACCCAGAGCAACCCAGGGTGACACAGTGGAGCTGCCCCGTGGCGTTTCAGAGCCTGTAATCTGTAGGGGCAGATCACTGGGCCTTTCCTGAGCCATGCTGGGTTCGAACAGTCAGGCTTTCGGTCATCAGCTGGACACCTGAGCATCGTACCAGCAGGACTCCTGATCTGGTGATGAGACCAAACCAGATCCGATGCCACCGAGTTGATTCCGACCCCCGGTGACACTCCAGGACAGAGCGGAGCTGCCCCATTGGTCCCCGAGGCTGTCGTCTTCGTGGAAGCAGACCGGGCAGCCGTGTCACCCTCCCACAGAGTGGCTGGTGGGTTTGGACCGCTGACCTCCCACTGAGTGGCTGAGCACTTTAACTCTTGAGCCACCAGGGCTTTTCCTCGTAATCTCCAGCCCTTTACAACCTAGAAACCTGAGCACCGGCCCTGGCTGAGTCAACAGATGCTTGTTGAGAGAAGGGACGAATGAACAGATTTGCTTCACTGCGTTCTCCGGATTGGAGAGGTGTGGATCTCCTCCGCCCTGAAGGTCCAAGGTCACCGTGAAGCAGCTCGTCGTTGTGCTGGTTTTCCAAGTGATACTTACATGTTTTGTTCTTTCAAGGCGCAGCGATCGGCACCCCTTCTTCCCAACACTAACATGTTGAGGTTTTCTGTACTATGGGTTTCTGTGGCGTCTCTGAGCCTGAAGGAAAATGCGGTCCCCTCTGGTCATCAGGAGGGCCAGTCTGAATGCCCAGACCCCTGACTCTCTGCGTCCTTCCGGTTTGGTCACTTTGCCCTTGTGCCCTGGTTCTCTCTGATTAGATGGCGACAGAAACACGAAAGCAGAGGCAAGTCCGTTTGGTGCTGCACAAAAGTTCGTCATTTTTCTTAAAAGAAAAAACTATCTTATAATTTTTTGTTATTGAAAATATGCCAAGCAAAACATCTATCAGTTTAGCAGTTTCTGCATGCAGAGATCAGTGACGCTGGTGACCCTTTTCAAGTTGTGCTGCCACCGCACCCCTCTTTCCTAGCTGTCCCCCCATGCTGCCCTCTCACCCCCCTTCCCCAATCGTCCCCCAGTGAAAGTAAACCCATGGCCCCAAAGATTCCTACTGAAACTTCCCAGGTGCTGCTGTCAGTTTGATCCCGCAGAGACAGACCTCAACAAGAGCGCGTTGCTCAGAGCAGAGTCTGCTAACTGAGCTACACCACTCTTTGGTTTAGAGGAACCCTGGTGGTGCAGTGGTTAGGCACTCGGGGGCTGGATGCCCGGAGCCCACCGGCCACTCTGCAGGAGGAGGACATGGAGTTGGTGCCTGTGGAGATTTAGGTCCTAAAACCTGGGGGGCTGTTCTGCTCTTTCCCGTGGGGCTGCTACAAGTCTGGAGTTAACGCAACAGCAGTAGCTTTGCTTTGTCTTATTGTCGGGTTTCAGAGGAAGCCCTGGTGGGGAAACCCGGAAATAAAACTCAGCAGCTTGAATCCCCCGGGCGTTTCTTGGAAGTCCCGTGGGGCACCCCTACTCTGTCCTTCGGGCTTGCTGTGAGGCAGAATGATTGACAGCGGTGGGTTTGGATTTGGGTTATAAAAGACTTCAGGGGCTATTTTTGATTAAAGGTTATCTCAGGGCAACAGTTTCAGGGGTTCTTCCAGCCCCAAAGGCTCCCAAACTGCAGCTTGTCCTTCTGACGCCCAGCGGCACTCCTAACCGGTGGTCACTGGCCCTAGACTGAAGCTGGACCAGCGGATCCCGGATGTCCAGGTAGCAAGGCACGTCGGACGCCTCCACTGGCCCCCCCCTTCTTTTGGTGTCTGTCCAGCTTTTTGCGTCGTTTACTCAGTCTTTGAAGTCCTGGATTCCCCTTGGCAGAGGGACCCCAAAAGCGCGCAGCCTATGACAGTGTTCCCCGGTGGCAAAATCAGACGGCAGTTGGGCTTAACTTGTGAAAGTGTCTGTCCTGATCTCTGGGCTCTTTCAAGAACTATCCGCAGGGGATCAGATTGACGACAGCCACTTGAAGGTTAGATGGGAGACTTGGGGGGCAGTGAGGGTATGTTGGGGAGGGAGGAGCAGCTCAGAAAAGAAGTTGAGAACAGTTGCATGACTCAAAACATATGACCAAGGTCACTGAGCTGTCTGTGTAGAAACTGTTCAGTTGCTCTAGGTTTGTTGCATGTATTCTCAACCACAACAGAAGTAAACAAATTATGTGTAAAGAAGTTTGCAGGCCAACAGAAGTTTGCAGTGACAGAGGAAGGAAACCACCCATCACCATGGTAAACACCAGGTGCACTGCCTGGCTGGTGCGTATTTGCCAAGGGGATGATGTCCTTGGCTTTAAAGCCTCCCGTGCCCAGTGAGGATGGTGTCCACCTGCATCCTTCTCCTGGGTGCAGGTCTGTTGAGCCCTGTGTGAGAAGGACCATCCTGATGTGCCCCATTTGGAAGCTCCAGTGGCCCGCGCCCTAGAGGACCCTTTTCCCGTTCTCCGCATGGCCGGGGTTGGCTGGCAGGAACACAGAGCCTCTCGGGCTTCGCTACGACTTCCGTGAGCTGGGTGGGAGCCATGTAAACCCCAGTCCACACCCAGCTGCCAGAGATTGGGGAGGCAAAGGGCCTCGCTTTCCCAGTGGGTCACCCCAGGCAGGATTAAAGGACCTCGACAGGGACTCTGTCCTGCTCTTAGGTGCTGAGCGAGGAGCATGTGGAACCACGCTGACCCACAGGGCCTTCATGCCTGCCACCTACCCTCCCCAAACTGGAGAAGGCCCGTGTCAGCTGCCTGCTTTGAGCCCACTGACCTGCCTGCGTCCGCTGTGCCGTCCAGCCGTTCTATGTTGTGCAGCTGCGGCTGCTGGCGGCTTCTCTCTGGGTCCTGCTGGAGGCCCCCAGCCCTGCAGACAAGCCCTCGGCCACGGCTGTGGCTGAGTGTGTCACGACAGCTTTGCACTGAGTTTGGACCCGAAGTTTCCTCTGTTAAGAGCTCCAAGGCAGAAAGACCTGGCAACGTGCCCCCGTGACAGTCCCAGCCTACCGACCCGACAGGGAGTTTCTGCTGTCACCCAGGGTCACCGTGTGTTGGGATCCCTTCCACAGCACCAGCAACACGAGAGCGCCCCTGGACTCATCCGTGCCGCACACCCCGGGGGCACGACTGGCAGTGTCCTCTCCGCAGCAGGTGCGAGCTGCACCCACGGCTCGGGCACTCTGGCTCCTCATAAAACGTGTTGCAGCAGCAGACAGCTGGTGGGACAGGGAGAGGTGGAGCCACTGCAGGGCTGGGGCACAGGCCACAAGGACTTAGGTCACTCACGGAGATGCCTCCCAGTCATGGTTTATTTCAAGGAAAGGCGCAGATCCACATCAGCCGAGGGAAGCGGTGCATGGGCAGAGATGCAGAAAGTCCCAAACACAGGTCTTCTGTGACTTGCAAAGGGTTGCCACGAGTCAAGAGTCAACTGGATGGCAATTGTGTTTTGGAGATATTTTGGGGATGTGGCGTGCATCCCCACAATGGAGCATTGAAACTGCCCTGTCCAGTCAGCTCCCGGCGACCTCATAGATGTCAGGGCAGAGTGGTGCTCCGTAGGGCTTCAGGGACTGTGACCTTTTGGCTGTCTTCAGAAGCGCCTCTGGGGAGACTCCCATTGCCAGCCTTGGGGTTAGTAGCCAAGAATGTGAAATGTTTGTGCCACCCAGAGACTAATGAAATGGACAAGTGACGCATCTGAGTGCGTGGTTCCATCTCAAGGGTGTTCAGCCGAGTGGAAGAGCCAGACAGAAAAGGCTGTGTGCCGTGTGCTGTGTGCTGCCACTTATGTCACGTTCTAAGCGAGGCACCCGGATTTTGGCGGGGCCGTGGTTGAGAGCTGCAGCTGCTAACTGACAGGCCAGCAGTTCAGATCGACCAGGCACTGCTTGGGAACTCTATGGGGCAGTTCCACCCTCTCCTGTATGGTTCCTGTGAGTCAGAATCCACTGACGGCTGCCATTTTTATTCTTTTTTAATCTAGGGTGGGAAAAACTTAGGACACTGGATGCCTCTTTAAAGGAGTGCCGGCTGGGGAGGAGGCTTGAAGGAACTTTCTGGAATGGTGGTCATGCCCTGCACCTGGCGAGGACTTAGGTCACTCACGGAGATGCAGCATGCACACCTAGGTTTGTGCGCTGCTTGTGTGTGAATGTAACAATTCACAGATGGGGGGAAGACCCTCCAAAGAGGATTGCACTCAGGGTGGTAATTTGCATGCCGTGTGTTTAGGAGTGAGCTGTTCAGTGGGTGACGGGACAGGTGGACAGACAGATGAACCCAGGATGAAAGCCCAAACCAAACCAACTCACAGCGACCCTACAGACAGAGTAGAGCTGCCCGTAGAGTTCCCAAGAAGTGCCTGGCAGGTGTGAACTGCCGCTCTTCTGGTTAGCAGCCATAGCACTTAACCACTGCCCCACCAGGGCTTCTGACCATGCGAGTAGGGTACCCCAAGCCAAGCCCACTGCTGTTGCGTTTATTCTGACTTATAGCGATCCTACAGGACAGAGGACAACTGCTCCACAGAGTTTCCAAGGAGCGCCTGGAGGATTTGAACTGCCAGCCTTTTGGTTAGCAGGGTTTCTGAGCGTAGGATGGAGCAAGTGGAATGACCTGCTGACCTCAGAATCTGGGTGGCAGGCCTGTAGGGGTTTATTCTGCAGCTGTTACTTCTTGTCTGTGAGATTTTCCTAATGAGCCTGGGGGCGGGCCATCCCGGTAGGGCTGCAGAAGGCATGATGGAAACCATCCTCCAGGACTGGGCTGTGACCATGCCTGGTGGCGAGGGCAGCTTTGTGGAAATGGGATTTTTGTCCCATGAGCTGAGCTGAGGTGGGGAAGCTGTTGTCCTTTTCTGCACTGGACCCTTTGCGCAGAGCTCCACGGCATGCCGGAGAGCAACGGCTCGGGCAGAGACAAAAGGGGGCCTGTCGGCTGCCGAGAAGCTGAGACTCCAAGACCAGGGCAAACCTGGTCCCCCAGATTCTGTGGCATGGAGAGTTTCGGGGGTCAGGAAGCTCTGAAATGCAGGTTACAGAAGTCCTCATCCCCGGGGGACAGCGTGGCACAGTCCAGCCTTCCCTCCCTTGTTAGAATTGACATCTTACGTGGCATCAACAAATCTGTACTGAAGGCTGCGGCCCTCGGCCCTGCACCCTGGTTGCTTGGTGGGCAGGGCGTTTATTTTCTGGGCTGTTGGTTTATTGGTGCAGAACAGGAAGTAATGTGACGACGGTTAATGAGACTGGGCCGCAGTACGGGAGTCTTCTCTTTGGTGCTGGGGCTGTTGGCAGTCAGCCTGCAGGGTTTCCCGGCAGTCGCTTGGTGGGAAGAGCGAAGGGCGAGGAGGAGCATGGACAGCAGGCTGCAGACGTGCAGTCCCTCTCTCTCACACGCGGGGTCAAGGATTCGGGGGCCTTGTCCTCAGGAGACGAGAAAGAAGCGCGTACCTGAATGCGCAGACCGGGGTTCGGTGTGCCATGAGGGCTGGTGGGGGCCGCGACACCAACTCCCGTTCCTAGTGGGATTAAAATAAATAAATAAAAAGTGACGTTTGGGGGCTAGATTCCCAGGCCTGTCATTTGAGACACCTCTGGGTGGATTGGAATCTCCGGACTTTTGTCCCCCGTGCACATATGAGGCTCTTTCGGTGACACCCTGCTCAGAGCTGAGCTGTGGATCTGTGCTCTGTGGAGACTGTTTTCTAGAAAACCCGGGACACTTCAATTTGACACACAGCCAGGCCGTGGGGGAGACGATGGGAGCGCCACACCTTCTCAAAGGCACAGGGTTGGGGTGGGTCCCCAGCAGCCGTGACACATGTGCCCTGTAACATCTTGTCAAACAATTAGGGGTGCATACAGCCACTGGGGAGCGTGTCACTCCAGGCTGGGGCCATTCCACAGACGCAGCCAGGCCACCAGTTTCCAGGTCTGCTCAATGCAAGACTCAGACAATCAGCCCGTCGCCGCCGTGCAGCCCTGTTCATCACCGCCGTCGTCAGGTCGACTCCAGCTCCCGGTGACGGCGACTCCATGTGCGTCAACTGGACGTGCCCCGCGGCGCTCTCAGAAGATGGGTTTCCTGAAGTGGGGGGCAGGCCTTCCCTCTTCCTAGTTGTACTTCACACGAAGGGTTACACACCAAACTAGTTTCTCGTTAGGGGATTAACACACGTACTGTTTTTGTGTCTGTGGTTAACAACCCCACCACGGGTCAACACTCTCCCTTCCTGACCTCGGGTTCCCTGTGACCAGCTGTCCTGTCTCCTCCTGCCTCCTCGTCCTTGCCCCTGGGTGGTGTGCCCCTAGTGTCTCATTTTGTTCTCCGGGCCTGTCTAGTCTTTGGGTGCAGAGAGAACCCCGGGGGGGACGTCAGTATCAAGCAGAAGGGTGTTGGGGACCGTTCTCCTAGCGTGGCTGCAGTCTGTGTCAGGTGCCAGGACTTTCTTTCCGAGGGGCCTCTGTGCGATTCAAACTTTCCAGCTTTGGGCGGGCGGCTGGGCACTGACCTGTTAGAGCCCTGAGCTCGTGTGGCTTGTCTGCACGGCATTATTTTCATCTGCCGTTGGCCCTCGGTGGAGACGGTGACACTGAGTGGCCCCCGTGGTCCAGAGATGCTGCCCTCGCTGCCCTGTTTGTTCGTCTGTCCCTTCGACGCCTGCCACCCCATGGCCACCGTCAGATGTGTGTTCCCTGTGGTCTTCTCACCATGTCTTGAGTGGCTGCACGTATGATTCCAAACCTGAGACACGTCATTCCCTTGCGAACCATGCTCTGTGAGTGGTTCGTTTAGCGCTCGGTTTTCTAAGCCGTGAGTGTTGCTGTGGTGGGTGTAGCCCAGCGGTTCTCAGATTGGCTGTTAGGCCTTCCCACTTTCTTAAAAATCGCTGAGAACCCCACAAGCTGCCGCGAGTGCAGGCTGTACACACTGCTATTGACAGTGTCAGAAATTCAAACTAATATTTTAGGGAAAAAATTCCCTTGACAATATCTGCTAGTAATGAAAATCAGTCCACATCATCGTCACCAAGTTGTTCAAGACTCCTGGAGCGAGTGGCCACATGTCACAGAGCAGAGCTGAGCCCTGTGGGGTCTCGTCAGCTCTGACCTTTACAGAAACAGGCTGCCAGGTCTTTCCTCTGCAGCACTGCCTGGCGGGTGGGAACTGCCGATCTCTAGGTCCACAGCTGATGGTAACCTGCTGTGCTACCTAGGCACCGCGTGTTGCTGTCTTTAGGTACGGTCCCATCAGTTTTGAACTCGGAGTGACCCCAAGTGGAGCAGAACTGCCCCGGCGGGTTTTCTTGGCTGCGGTCCTCACAGGAGCACATCACCTGGCCTTTCTCCTGCAGGACTGCTGGGTGGGTTCAAACCACAAGGCCTTCTGTCAGCAGCCCCGTGCTCGGCCATGGTTCCACCAGGGTTCTGTAGCCCCTAAAAAACAAGCCCACTGCTATTGAGTCGACTCTGACTCATGGCAACCCTACAGGACAGAGTAGAACTGCCCCATAGAGTTTCCGAGGAGCACCAGGCAGATTCCAGCTGCCCCCTTTTTCTTAGCAGAGGTGGCACTAACTACTAGGAAGCCAAGGTTTCCCCTTTAGGCCCCTAGTAATTAATTAAAACCCATTCCTGTCAAATGGATGCCAACTCATAGTGACCCTATAGGACACAGTGGAATTGCCCCTTGGGTTTTCCAAGGAGCACCTAGTGGATTCGAACTGCTGACCCTTTGGTTAGCAGCCTAGCTCTTAACTAATCAATTACTAAAAATAGAAATTAAAATTAAAATACCAACAATAAGGCCATTGCGTGTTAACATCAGTAACCTATTTTAAGATAAGTCAGTGTTTCTAAGAACTAAGCAGCAATTACTGAGAAGAGGGCTCCCCGCTGGCTTCTGCCTTCAGGCCGACGTGCTGCGTTCCTGACCTGAATCATGTGGGTTGGTAAGGGGGTCCCTCATGCAGGATTTGGGGTGCCTGGGGACCCCTGGACCGCCCTTTAAGAAGCACTAACTGCTGGGTGGTACCCCACATGGAGCCCCCACCCTGCTTTCCCCCTTAACTCCCCCAAAAGCCTGATTACTTACATCACAGCTGCTGCCCTTCATCCAACCCTGTGAGTGCCTGGTTCTCCCAGACATGGGGGTTCAGCTGTTTATACCTGGTATTTCGTACAGTGGCTAGGACATTCCATAAAGGCTTGTTCACATCTCGCACCAGTCTTCATGGCATGCTTAATTTTTATTGGGGACATACAGGGTCCCCCTTCTCATGGTGCCTATATTCCACCAGAAAAAAACATAAATGTGAACAAGAGCACCCCAGTTAGTGTCCAAGCAATGGGGGGCCAACACTGGAATGTCAGGTTAGGGAGCAGAAAGGCTGACTCATTCATAAAGGGTGCTCAGGAGTCACTGGCTGCTGTGGCAGCTGACCAGCCCAACCGACAACTGGAAAGTTCCCCCGGGGGCATCTCCTAAAAAAAACGGCCTGCCGACCAGCTTTTGCAAGGTCAGCCCCCAGAAACCCTATGGAGCGCCTTTCTGCTGTGATGCCCCTGGGCCCACCGTGAATCAGAGGTGACTCAGGGGCAGCTGGGCTGGCTTTGTAGGTCAGCTGGGGCCCCTGGGAGTTGCAAACAGGTCAGCACTTGGCTGCTAGCTGAAAGGTTAGAAGTTTGAATAACCCAGAGGCATCTCAGGACACAGACACGGCAATCGGCTTCTGAGAAGTCTGCCACTGGAACCCCACGGAGCACGGTTCTACTCTGACCCCTGGGACTGGGGGCGCCACCATCTGGGCTCCACTGGATGGCAGCTGGCTGGTCAGTTGGTAGAGGAGAGGGGTATGGATGCAACTGTATCCTGGCTATAAGAGACGTTTGGAGAATAACTGGGGGTCACAGAGAGTGCGGTTCTAGTCGCTATGTGACCTTGCAGCTTTGCGAGCAAGCGTTGAGGTTGTCAGCGCTGGCACAGGGGTGGGCTAACTGGGGAGCAGAGTGCCCTCGGCTGACGTCAGGCAAGGCGCACGTGGGCTCATCTGGGTTCACTTACTGTGGGGCCTGGTTTCACAGGGGCTTCAAGGAGGTGGTGAAGTCGTGTCTGACGGGTGAGTAAGTCCGCACCGCGAAGACTTGTGTGTACCCTGCTTACTGGCATACAGAGTCCCTCCGGAACACCGACAGGGGGAGGAGCTGGTTGCCTGGAGGAGGAATGGGCTGCCACATTGTGGGGACGGCCACTAGGGTCACTTGACAGTGTGTGCACAGTTTGGATCAGGAAATACCTGTGCTGTGAGCTTTCTCCTGACACACATGCCCCGGGACTCCAGTGCAGGGTGTGTAAGCCGGGAGAGCTGCCCCTCGCGCGTGTGCCCACACACACACATATGCCCCCACACACACATGTGCACGCACACTCACATGGCTCTGAGAGGGGCCCTTCTCTCACTGGCCTTAGCCTGACGGAGCTCACGTGCACCCCGCACTCAGGCCCTGCGCGCCCTCTTTTCTTTTGTGGTTCACGTTTTTTGAACCCAGAAAGTAACTGTAGCCCAAGAAGTCAAATGCCAGGGTCGAATTCATCAAAAAAGGAAGCCACTGACAACATCTGTGAACCAGGAAAAAACAAGCTACTTCATCACAATTCTGCGGTCGGAGGCTCCTGGGGAGGTTTCCAGGTTGGAACTCCCTTCTCTGGCATCAAGGAGGGTAGAGGGGGTTCTTTGCTCTCCTTCTCCTCCCCCACCATCAGAAAGGGTCCCTATGGAAAGAGTGGAGTTACCTGTGGGTAAGGTGTCACCTTTCCACAGACTTGGGGGGCCAGACACTATTAACTGAAAAGTTGGCAGGTCTAAGCCTGCCTAGAAGCACCTTGCAAGGAAGGCCTGGCAGTCTATTTCTAAAAATCAGGCAGCGGGTTCTCTGTGGATCACCTGGTCTGATCCACACCAATCGGGGTATGGCATCGGGTCACCATGAGCAGAAGGAAGAGGACAGCAGCTGAAAACAGGCAGCACGTGGGAAGTGGCAGGACTCAAGCCCAGACAGGTGGCCCGGTGCACACGCTCCTGTCCCCACACAAATCTCCCAGCTTCCTGGAGTGTCCAGGAAACTGTGTGGAAGTTTTTCTCAGTTCCCTTCTGAAAACCCACAGCTGCCACCCAGATAGGAATCCTGGGGAGTTTGTGCAGGATCCGGGAAGCAAGTGTGGCTGTTCCCTACACCCTGAGTAGCACCCCGGAGTGCGGAGATCAGGGGGACGTGGGGTCCTGGGGGTCAGCAGGTGGTCTCAGCTGGTTGTCACAGAGATTCTTCTAACCCTTGCCTGGAAAGCTGGGGGATGGGGACTGGGAGGTCAGCACCCCAGCTGCTGATGACCAGCCATGCTGGCCACGCTCCTCTCCCTGCTCAGCTGCCCCGTGCAACCACTGAGGCCCTCAGGGACCCTCTGGCTGCCGGTGATGAGGGACTTAGGAGCCATGGTGGATATGACAGGGGGCTCTTGTGCCCTTTCCAGGATTACTGTGAATGGAGTTTCTGCACCACTGGGTCTTCACAGAGGGTGTTGTGGGTGCTGTGGTCAGGGCGCTCCACTGCTAACTGGACAGCCGGGGTTCAAACCCAGGAGCGGCCCTGGGGGCGCAGATATGGCAGTCCGCTTCCAGAAAGGCCACAGCCTTGCCAGCCCCATGGGGTCTCTAAGCGTCAGAATTGACACGGTGGCAGTTTGGTTGTGGTTTGCAAGTTAGGAGTGGAATGTGTGTGTATGTGAGTGTGTGCATATGAGTGTGTGTGTATGGTTACATGTGAATGTGTGGGGTGTATGTCTATGAGTGTGAGCGTATGTGTTTTTGTGTGTATATGTGAGTTTGTTCTGAGTTTGTGTGTTTGAGTGTGTGTGCTGTGTATGTGTGTGAGTTTGTTGTGAGTTTATGAGACTGTATGAAGACTGCCAATTAAGTCCACAAACTCACCCTAAAAAGTACTGCATACTTCATTGCTGTGTATTTCTATAGTCTCCTTCGACGTCCACCCCTTGGGAAGGAGTCCCCTTAAGGACTCCCTTGGGAAGCTATGCACTGATGTCAGCACCTAGTCCACCCCTCGAAGCAATTTTAGAACTCTTTTTCTGAAATGGCCATCAGAGCTGTCATCATACAAGGTCTGACAATTAAGTTTGTGACCTTCCTCCCAGCGGAAGTGCTCTGAAGGGTGGCCTAGGTGCTGGCCTTGGTACCCAGCTGCCTGGGGGAGTGCTGCATAGGGGACTGCAGTGACATTCAGCAATGAGGTCTGCAGCACTTCTTCTAGGATGGATTTACACACTGAATTATCGGCCCTCATACGTATCCATGTGTAGGTGTGAACGAGTGGGGGCAGTGAGTATGTGTCTGTGCGAGTGTGTCTCATCGTGAAAGGATGTGTAAAGGTATGGGTTGTGTGTGAGTGTGTATGAGAGTATGAGTGTGCATGCGTATGTGAAGGTGTGTGATTATGTATGAGACTGTGTGTGTGTCACCTCCAAACCGCTTCCCCGACCCAGTGCAAAGGTGACAGCCTCAGGAACGCTGTGTCCTGGCCCCCGCTTGCTGATGGACAGACTACCTCGCAGTCAGATGGCACCATTCAGACACAGACTGCTACTCACGTCCTGTGCGAGGCCGAGCAAGCCTCCTGGTCGCTGGGTGTCTGTTTGCACCTGTCTGGAAAGGAGGAGCGCAGAGGGAACCTGTGCAGTGAGGGAACCTGCTCACTGGAGCTGGCAGGCGTTTTAAAAAAAAGCGCTTAGCAGAGAGCCTGGCTGGTATTAGAGATAAATGCAGGAAGCATTAATTAGCTGCCACTGTTGCTGTCAACGTCACTGTCACCGTCATCAGGTCGTCATCAGCATCGTCATCAGCAGCGTTGCTTCTGACACTGTCCTGACCCCCAACCTTGTCCCTTCTCCTACAAGCCTCTCATCCCTAAGGCACAGACAGGTTGGGTCCCATTTCTGCAGACCAGAGCTGGGGAACCTCGCCTTTCAGCTCCGGGGTCTTCCTCCCTGAAGTCCTCGCCAGCCAGCACACCTGGGTGGCTGTGGGGACGGTCCTCCTGGTGTTTATTGCCTGTGACTGGCGTCGCGCCAGCTCGCACGGAGAAATAGCTGCGAGGCGATCATGAAAGCGCTCTGCTCTGTGTGTGAAGGATCACAGCGCGGTCATCTCAGAGCCGGGGAGGATCGCTGGGGGCATGGGGCGCATCACGGTTCTTCCGGTAATGACACCTGCTTGCCAGCCTCACTGGGCCGTGACCCTTTCCAGCTTTACCTTGAACCAGGGTTTCCCACCCTCAGCCCTGGTGGCATCTGGGGCCAGATCATTCTGGGTTGTGGTGCTATGCTGCTCATTGTAGGATATTTAGTGGAGTCCTTGGCCTGTGCCCACGCAATGCTAGTAGGACTTTTCCTATAGTGCAGAGTAGAATTGCCCTGTAGGTTTCCAAGGATTCACCGGTGGATTCAAACTATTGACCCTTTGGGTTGCAGGAGAGCTCCTGACCACAGGACTACCGGGGGTGCCCCTGAGAAAACCCCAGATGAACCAGAGTCGTGTCGACTCTGATCCCTGCCAATGCCATGTGTGGCAGGGTAGCACTCGGCTCCACGGTGTTCTCAAGGCTGATTTCTCAAACGTGGGTCATCAGTATTTTCTTCTAAGACAGAGAGACCCACGTGAGTGGGTGTCTACATCAACTCGTGACCAGAAGAATCGAATGGTGCCCGGCCACCACCAGTGATAGCCACGATGGAGCTCACAAAGTTGAGTCTCACTGGCAACAAGAGAATAAATAGGGGTGCACCCTGAGATCTCCAATAAAAGACCACAACTGATGATCCGGGGGCTTCAGGGTTCCCCTGGGAGCATGGCCCCTGGCCCTGATGCTGACGCTGTCCATAAATCACAATGAAGGTCGGCTTTTCAGACAGCAATGGATTGGACTTAGCAACGCAGAGTGACTGTATGTTGTGGGAATTTTATGGTTCTGTGCATCTATAGGATGTCATCCTGCTGACTTCTTGTGGGAAGAAGGGGAGTGGGTGGAGAGGAGAGGACAGGAGACTTTTGGGAGGACAGGACATGTATGGAGTAGAGAAGAGGGGTGTGCTGTCACCGGGTAGGGAGAGCAGTGGGAGCTGCATATAGGTGAGCATTCCAATTTATATGGGAATGTACATTTTCATTTCATCATAATTAAAAAAAAAGTATTTTCTTCTAAGGTCCCTCTGGTCAGACTCGAACCAGCAGCCTTTTGGTCAGCAGCCAAAGGCTTAGCTGTTTGTGCCTTCCAGGGACTGGGGATATTGCCAGATGGTCCCTGGGGACACACTCATGCCCTGCCTGAGAGCGTAGCCCAAGGAGGTGATGTTCTGGGGAAGACAAGTTAGAGCAGGCATGAGACTGGACCTTCCCGGGTAGGAGCCGGGGGGACCTCGCGCACCGTGCCGAGCGGCCTGGGAGCCTGGGTCTCCGCGAGCTGTGCTGAACTGCAGCCACTGACTCCGGCATCTGTTCCACGGCCGCAGTCCACCCTGCCAGCTGAGCTGCCCCGGCCTGCAGGCCTGCTCCCGGCCGCTCCCAGGCGTGGGCCCGCAGCCTTCTACCAGGCTCGTGCCCTCTCTGTCACACTGCCCTGTGAGCCCCGATCTCTCATCCCACCCTTCAGCTCAGACATACCTCATGCTCAGACTTTTTAGTGTAAATTGACCCCGGCGGAGCCAGAAATCCACAGTGCCAACAAGGAAGTATTCTTTCCCAAGGTGTTACGTCTGGATCTGATCATGTGTCTAGACCCAAATACCCATTTATAGGAAATTCAGGGAATCAAGGAACAAATTAACTGACAAATCAGGGAAACAGAGGTGCAAATCCAGGATGGAAATGTTCTGTAGGGCTAATGACTTGCTGGGTACTGGAGAGTCAGTTCCCGCTCCTAGTGACTGCGTGTGACAGAACAGAACTGCCCCTAGGGTGTCCTGACTGTCATCTTCCTGGAAGCAGATGGCCAGGTCTTTGCTCCCGCAGGGTCTCTGGTGAGCTCGAACCAGCGACCTTCAGTCAGCAATCAAATGCTTAACCATCACACACCAGGGCTGATTAATAAATGACTTGTTGCCAGGTGCCACTGAGTTGGTTCCAACTTACAGTGACCCCGTGTACAGCAGAATGACACACTGCCCCATCCTTAACGGTCCTCATAATGTTTGTGACACTTGAACCCCCCATTGCAGCCATTGTGTCAGTCCATCTCATCGAGGGTCTTCCTCTTTGGCACTGACCCTCCACTTCCCCAAGCGTGCTGTCCTTTTGCAGGGACTGGCCCCTCCTGACAACGTGTCCAAACTCTGTGGGATGAACTGTAGCTGTCCCTGTTGTAAGCAGCAATCTGGCTGCACTTCCTGCAGAACCGATTTGTTTGCTCTTCTGGCTGTCCACGGTATAGTCAATATTCTTCTCCAGTATCATAATTCAGAGGTGACAATTCTTCTTTGGTCTTTCTCATTCATTGTCCAGCTTTCGCATTCATATAAGGTTACTGAAAGCACCGGGACTTGCGTCAGAGGCATCTCAGTCCCAGACAAATGACTTTGTGTCTTTGGAAATATCAATCACATGGAAAAGGAGTATTGGGGGAGGGAAACAAGTGTCATCACTATAAAAGAGACTCAGAACATGACATCTAAATGCTTTGCATGTACCTTCCTTGGATTCGGGTTTGGACGAACCAATCAATGACACAAGGCAACATCTTTGAGAGCGTTAGAGGAGTGTTTCTATTAGAGAATTACTGTTGACTTTGTTAGGTCTGACAATGGCAAGGTGATGATTTCATCACCAGTGTTGTACTTACGATTGCCGAGGGGCTGAGCGAATGCCTGTCTTATGGAAGAGAGGGCACTCATGCACTCAGATAAAGATTGTTGGGGCACCCAGCTGTGCCATCTTTAGCCCAAGTGACATGAACTGTGTTATTTCCTCCTGCCATCGTCCTGACCTGCAGTGGTTGAGTAAACTTACTCAAGAAGTAGCCTTAAGTGTGTGACCAAGTTCCAGGGAAGAATGTGTTGTGCTGGGTATACCGCAGCCCAGCGCCTCCCGGACACTGGCGGGGAGTGTGCTGCAGAAGAGCAGTCGCTGGAAGGGTGGAGTCTTTGCTGTTAGGAGGACACAGTCTGTATCTCTGTAAGCTCGGAGGAAGGACCAGCCTCCAGGGAACCTCGGGATGTGTGTCAGCACCCCAGCAGAAACAGAATGCAGGCTCAATGTTTGAAAACCTGTTTATTGAAGGCACTCTTTACTGGGGTGGAGGCAGGTTTGTCTGGGGCCCTGTGCCCAGCTACCACCAACACCCCCATCCCCAGCCATCATTCCAGGGCAGGCTGGAATGTTGCTGTGATGCTCAGCAGATTCCAGGAGACCTTCCATACTCAGACAGACTAAGAAGAAAGGCCTGGATGTCTGATTCCAAAAATGAGCCCATGAAAACCCTGTGGAGCCCAACAGTCCAGTCCTCTTGTTTATGGGGTCGCCACAAGTTGGGGGCCAATCCCCAGGAGCAAACCTGGGACAGCCACAGCAGACCCTGGGCAGCCAACACCCAGGCCCAGGCCCTCGTCCTGAGCACTTTGGTAGCATGCCTGAGGCCACCTCTGGAGTCAGGAAAAGGGCCTTGGGGCCACAGTCTGAAACAGCAGGTGTAGCCAGGTGTCTGGGACTAGTGGGCTTTCAGCTGTGGCGTTTTCTGGCGTTTGATGAGTTGCCGATGAAGAAGTTTTCATCAGCACTCAAGGTCACAGGCGAATTGGAAGCAGCAAAAGGCAATGACCCAAGGGACAGTGTTTGTAAAGGAAATGGAAGGTGACATAACCTAACCTTGGCCAGGCCCTGAAGAGCCCTTTCGCCCACTGACATTTGCTGGACGTCTGTCGGTCCACCCAGAACATGAGCACCCCAGCTGGGGGCAGGGACCTGGGGTCTGTGGACACTGGACTGGGAAAGTGACTGTGGCTGTCTTCACAACAGACCTGGGAGGGTGGGGGCATTCCAGATGCACCTGTTGTGTCACACTCACACACCCAGATGCACACTCACACACGCAGACACACATACACCGATGCACAAATGCACACACACAGATGCACCGATGCACACTCACACATGCAGACACATACACAGATGCACACTCACACACGCTTATAGACAGGCAGACTCGTGCAAACTGACACATATACACACGTGCTCGTGTTTACTCATACACACACACACAGACATACACACACGTGTACACACACACTCATACGGAGGCAAACACACCCAGACAACCTCCGAGTAATTCTGCCCACCACAGGCCTTGGCACTGATGATTTCCAGTTGGAAATGGGGGCCCCGGCCGACCGCGGCGCTCTCCTCGCAGCTGTGGGGCTCTGCTCGCCGGAGAGGCCCCCCTCTCTCCGTGCCTGCACCCCGGCTTCCTTTTCCTCCCTAACCTTGGCCAGGCCCTGAAGAGCCCTTTCGCCCACTGACATTTGCTGGACGTCTGTCGGTCCACCCAGAACATGAGCACCCCAGCTGGGGGCGGGGATCTGGGGTCTGTGGACACTCCCTCGCAAGGACAGTGCTGGGCACCAGCCATGAGCCAGATAACTGCTTGTTGAATGAACAAATCTCTGCTAAGACAGCAGAGATTCACATTCTCCTGGGAGAGCCTCTGGCTTTCTGTTAATGCTGGTGACTAACCGTAGCGACCAAGGGGCCAGTTTGGTATCAGTTTCTGCTGCAGATGAGGGGAGAGTGGGGATAGAGGCCAGGTGACGCCCAGGCCACACCCCTCTTCACACATGAGTGTGCATACATTCAGCAGGCCCCAGAAGTTTCTAGAGGAGACAATTTCGTAAGCAGACTAGAGCTGATGCTGGGATAGATGTCTGGGCAGATAGACAGCAGGCTCCCTGTGTTCAGAATTTGTACTGAACATTGATTTTCTTTAAGGAACCATTCATCATCCCTGTATCACACCTCATCCAAGCCTGTTCTGAAAGGAAGGGTGACTATTTGGGGTTTTTAACCAGTGACAAGCTGGATTGTTTTTGTCATTAGCTGCCATCAAGTCAGCTTAACCTCACAGCGGCCCAGGTGCAACAGAGAAAAACATCGCCTGGTCCTGTTTCCTGTTCGTGGTCATTGGTGTAATCCAGTCCGTGGTTGTGGCCACTGTATGGGGTCCTGCACACCTTGCCACCGGGGAACCCATCTTCCAACGCTGTGTGGGACAACCTTCTCTGTGATCCGCAGGGTTTCAGGGACTCGTTTTCCAAAGTAGACCGCCAGGGCTTTCTTCCTGGTCTGCCTTGGTCTGGACGCTCTGCTGAGACCTGTGTCCCGTGGCCGACGGCAACCCTCAGGACCCCTCAGCTGGGTGGGAATAGCTAGACAAGAGGCTCCACCGCAGCGTGCTGTGGGGGGCAAGCCCCACGCGAACCCCCTCTGGCACCCTCCGACAGGCCCTGGGACCCCAAGGGCAGGGCCATGCCTGAATCCGGTGGGGAAGTGTACCGGCATCCAGCATGATGCCTGGGCCGGTCACTGTCGTCAACTTTTCAGTGAAAGGCAGACTCCGTGACGGGCTGCCCTGGATGCTAACCAAAGGACTGCGTGTGTGCGCCGGCCCAGAGGCACCGTGGAGGGAAAACCTGACGATCCACTTGTGAAAAATCAGCCCCTGAGAGCCCTGTGGCGCACAGCTCTACTGTGACACAGGCGGGGGGGGTCACCATGAGCCAGAGTTGACAGTAACCAGTGAGCGCTAGCACCTGGGTGGCAGGCATCCTTAGGATGTTCCCCTGGTAACAACTTTCTGGTCCGGGACCCAAACCGCCGTAACAGCTGTCTCTGTGCAGGGAACGGAGACACCCCCTGCCCCCCTCCAAGCAAATACCCGACTGGGGGTGCACCCCTTTCTAAAGCCTGCCTCTGTCTCCCCTCCGGGCAGCATCCCCTCCCACCCCGTGCGGGGGCGGACTCCCCTCGCCCCCTGCCAACCCGAATCCTCCCGTCTGCCCGGACCAGTAGGCGGAGAGAACAGTTTGTGGCTTCAGTGACATCTGGGCATCTCGAGCAAAATCGGAATGCTGCAAAACCTTGTTTCAAGCGAAGTCACATTTCCTGAGGCATTTGTTGGCAGCCACGGGACTGACGGCGGGGCGGCAGGCCGACGGAGGTGGCAGCTCCTCCGCCTGAGGACAAATCGGGGACTCTGCACACTAACGTGTCTGTCTCGATCGCGCCCTGAGCACACGCGGGGCATCTGGCCGGCAAGACTGGCAAGCGTCCTTAGCAGCTTGTTGTCACAGAAGCCGAGTAATAAGTTGGGAAAGAAGTTTCCAGGTCCGAGCTGGCCGCTGGAGTCAGCGCTGACCTTTCGGGGGCTCCGAGAGTGGAAAGTGGACACGGGCTGTGTCTCTGCTGCCCAGCCCCTTGGTCCCACGCCGCTTCCTGTTGTCCGCCTGGTCACCATGTTCACGTGGGCTGGGTCACCCTTCACCTGCTCACAGGGCTTGTGTCCTCCACCCTGTGACGTTAGCAGGCTAGAGAGCGAGAGCGTTCTGGCGGTGCAGTGGTTAAACGCTCCCCTGCTCCCCGAAAGACTGGTAGTTAAACTCCCCCCAGCAGCCCCATTGGTGAAAGAGCTGGTGATCAGCACTCATAAAGCTGACAGCCTGGGAAGCCGTGTGGGGCAGTTCTACTCTGTCACAGGGGATTCCTGTGAGTCATAATCAACTCGGTGGCGTGTAACCACAGCCGTGTGTATGTACATGCTTTCAAAGATGTTACTGTCTTAAGAGAATACCCTGCCGGTAACTTGGGCCTTTCAGTAGTTTTGTGAGTTGTGGAAAATCTGTGTGTTGTTTTGGGCCACCATCGAGTGGCCCCCCGACTTGTGGCAATCCCATGCCCAAGGGGAACAGACCACTGTGACCCCTAAAGTTTCACTGGCTGGTGGTTTTCAGCAATGTGTTGTGAGGCCTTCTTCCTAGTCAGTCCTGGGCTGGGAGCTCTGCAGAGACCTGTTCACACGGGTGACCCTGCTGGCATTTGAAATACAGATGGCACAGCCTCCAGTGGCACAGCCACATGGGAGCCCACCCCCAGACGACACACCGGTAGATGGGTAGTGTGACTAAACAGTCACAAGTGTTCACCTCGTGCTTCTTCTGTGCCTGACACTCTTCTCATCTCTGTGTGTGCACTCATTTCATCATCACGGCGTCTCTCTAACAAGGGGTTACTATTATTCTTGGTTGACAGAGGTCATTGAGACACAGAATCTGTACCCCACTGACGTCACACAGCCACAAGGTGGTGGCCCTAGGAGGAAAGCCTCAGCCAGGGGTCCTCACTCTCAGTGCCACTGGTGTGTTGGACAGAAACCTCTTGGTGTTGGGGGGTCTGCAATGACTTTTGTAAGATATTGAGTGGCCCCCTGACCTCTACCCACTGGATGAGAGTACCACCACCGCTTGTCCTCCACGTCAGGTCCTGTCACCAGATCGATCAGGTTGACAACAGTGACTGGGAAGTTGACATAGAGAACTCGGGGGCAGTGAGTTTCTGTTCTTGGGGACGGAATGACCGGAAAAGGAGGCTGAGATTGGTTGCCCCCTTGAAGTATGCGACCGGTGTCGCTGAGGTGTATGTGTGGAGGTGGCTGAATCGATGTGTGTTCTATATATGTTCTCAACAAGAGTGAAATAAGTAATTATTTAAAAAAATGAAAGAACATCGTCAAGAGTGAAAGGGAGGAGTATGCTGTCAGAGGGTGGGGAGAGCAGATGGAGCTGCAGAGAGGCAGGCTTGACTTGGGCTGTAAACTTTCATTGTATCATGATACAAAAATAATTAAATAAAATGAACTTCTAGAGGGGAAAACAAGAGTTGTCTATGTGGGAGAAGATGACCACAGAGACTTGAAGTTTCAAGAGGACACTTGGGGGGCCATGAGTTAGTGCTCATAGGGGAGGAACAGCAGACAGAAGGGTGCTGAGGTGGCTGCACCGCTCTGAGGGTGTCATCAATGTCACACAGTTGTACACACAGAAGTTCTGCAGGGAAAAGTTGTCCCCAGACAATGCTACCTGTCCCCTGGGGACACAGTCACCCTGGTTGAAAAGCGCTCACCTAGGTGGTCTGGCCACTGCTCTTGGCCACTTGGCCTACCTCCTCCTGGTTTCAGGTGTGTCCAAGAGCCCCTTCCCCTCACCCTGAGAAGGGACAGCAGGTGCCATGATGCCCAGGTCTGTGGCAGGTCAGTCTCCCACTCCCACGCCGCCCCCGGGGTTAATGCCATGTGGTCTGTGCTGTTGTCTGTACCAGTGGGAGCGAAAACAGCAGAAGAGCAGAAGAAGCCAACCCCGAGCACGGCTTGGTGGCGCGGGTGCTTTGGGGCAGGCCACGACTCTAACCACACGGCTCTCTCTGTCGCCCCTTCCTCCCCACAGAGCCAAGGTGAAGAAGGGCGTGAACATCCTGAATGCACAGAGCAGCGAGCCTCGCCTCTGGGACTCCACTCAGGAAACGGGCGTCAGCAGCAAGCAGGCCACCACCACCGTGGTGTGTCAGCGCCTGGGGCCGGGGCCCCAAAACAGGTAAGGAAGCTGCCCCTTGGCACACCGGTCACCCGTCCCGGGGACTCACCTGCTGTCTGGAAGGCTCCAGGGAGGCGCCTGTTGGCTGTGTGTGGTGGAGCCCTGAAATCCGCTCCTGGAGGAGCATATGGTGACTTCAGTACCACCTGGTGCTCTGTTACAAGCAGGGCGGCCACCAAGCTGAGCTGCTGCCGTTTGGGCTCCCGCGTGCCCCACCTGAGCTCATCCCCGTTGCCCCCTGGGCTTGCAGGGCTGCTTTCTCACAGCATCGCGCCTCAGCACAGTGGGCTGGAGTTCGCCCTCAGTGAGAGGCACCTAAAGACGGGGTGAGAGCTGCACCAGCTACATGCATCAACATGCTGCGTGCAGTTCTCTGTAGATGCCGGGATACTTAAAATCATTGTTTTCTGAAGATAGAGGCAATGCACACTCTGTTTTAGAATGTTGTTGCTGATGGTGGTGTTTCGTCAGCTGTCTGTTCATCACATGCCACGTGCAGTGTGTCACCAGCCGCACTGTCCTGCGCCATCCCCCGACCAGAGAGTGTCATGATTCCAAGGTTTTCACTGGCTGATCTTCATAGGTCAAGCCCCCTTCCTAGTCACTCACGGACACCTGTCAGCGTCACTGCCACTTGCCAGCCGGTGCTGACAGATGGGTAGTAGCTACACACACAGTGCAGTGGCTGGACTTGAACCCAGGTCTCCTGCATAGGGGCCGAGAATTCTCCTCCGACCCAACACTGTCTGGGAAATGCAGGTAGAGGGGGCAAAATTAAACTAATACGTCAGTAGCCCTACCACCCAGGGTAACCTGCTGCTCACATACGGGTTCATTTCTTTTCAGGGTTTTAGACATACGTAATATCTATGTAGGAAACCCTGGGGGTGTAGCGTTCAAGAGCTATGAAGGCAAACCAAAAGTTCGGCAGCTGAAATCCACCAGCTGCTCCATGGAAACCCTCCAGGCAGTTCTTCTCTGTCCTTTAGGGTCGCTGTGAGTTGGAAAAGACTCAGTGGCTATGGGTTTGGCTTTTTTTATTTTATTGTGTTTCTATAGTACATGTATAGTGAATTCATTTGTTTTATAAATTTAATATCATAAGACACATGCTGATCTCTAAGAAATTTTTAAATTCAGTGGCTCTGAAAACTCCTTGTGACATTTAATATTCCCCTGAAAGAATTTAATGTTCATATTGTTCCGCCTTGTGGGTTTAATATAAGTAATCCTTCTCACACTCTCAACATTTAGGTGTTTCCAAAATTGTCCTTACAGATAGCATGGTCGTAAACCGCCGTCCATGTAGATCTTTGTCCTCATTGTGACGTCTCAGGACCCAAAACCAGGATCCCTTTTTAGGGCCACTGATCTATGCCACCAGGATATTTCCCTGAAGAAATTACTATTAAGGGAATAAGACAACAAAACGTCACGTTGTCATGGAGCCGTCTCTGCCACAGCGTCCCCCAGTGTACCAGAGTAGAACTGCACTCCACGGGGTTTGCGGTGGCTGATGTTTTCGAAGTGGGTCGCCAGGCCTCTCTTCCAATGCACCTCTGAGCAGCTTCAGAGGGGCGACCTTCCGGTTAGTAGCCAGACGTTTAACCATTTGTCTTCCCCTGGTGACCCCCTGAAGACAAAAAATGTTCCATAGTTATACGGACTTTTTAAGCCAAGGCTTTAAGGCTGCCTTGATCTCTCTTCAGATTCTCTCCTTTGTTTAGAAATGCTCAGTTGAATTATCCAAAACCCTTCTTCCTGGCCCTTCCTGTAAGGTAGAACCAGCAAAAATGTCAGGTGTCCTGAGCAGCATACAGCTTCAAATGCCAGCCTTCGTGACCGTTGCCCCAAGAGCGACTTTACTGGGTCTCAGGGTGAGGCTGGGCACAGGGGTGTCTGGGTGTTTGAACTTGTGAGAGGCGGCCAGGGAGGAAACGTGTGCAGGGCCCTGGTTACAACAGGAGATCGGAAGCCTAATCGGATCTCCGGAATCCAGCTCTCACGAGCTCCAGTTGACCCACGAGGCGGGTGTCAGTTTCCCAAATACAAGCAAATGTGTTGAAAAAGAGAAAGGAAGTTTCCGTGTGTGAGTCGCTCTCCAGGCCAGAATCGGAGCCCCCTCGTGAGGGAGCTACACCTCTGCAGCGTCCCGTCAGCAAGGCTGTGTGTTCTGCGGCTTCAGGAAACACCCGTGTGGGTCCGATTGTGTCTGCTGAGAGGGGACCCCTCTGCATGATATTCTGCCAGTCGTTCTGGGGGTGTGGGCAGAGGGTGCTGGGGTTCTGTCCTAGGGCGTCCTCTCCTGTGGATGTTGGCAGTCTGCTGCCATGCGTTGGAATCCGGCTGGCCCCGACTGGCTTGTGGTAGACCAGGCGGTCCCCTCTGCACCCTCGGCTTTCCCAGTGTGATGGCATAAAAGACGTTTTGGGGTTTTTGCAAGAGTATCTGTCAGGACAGGCATCAATGGGGTGCTGCCTCACAAGAGCTATGAAGGAGGGAGACCCTCAATGGGCAGACAGCACAGTGGCTGTGACAGGGACTCCACAGAGTTGCTGGCACAGGACCAGGCAGTGTTTCCTTCGGGGACACAGAGTCGCTGTAGGTTGGAGCTGACTCAGTGGCACACAGCAACCACCACGTTAAGGTGGACAGTCCCTGGTTCCAGATGGTACCTGCTCACGGCGACCCCACACCCTCCGGGATGCAGCGTTGCCCAGGCTGCTGGTCAGCTCCAGGCTAGTATCTCAGCCACGGCCTGTTCGGAGCACCGTCCAGCCTGGGGGCTCAGCCCGCACACTCCCCCAGACAGAGCTCAGTTATCATCCACAGGGTTTGCAGTGGCTGGTTTGGGGTCTGGCTTCCTAGTCTCTCTTCTTCCGGAAGCTTCCCTGAAACCCGTCCACCATGCGTGACTGCTGGTATTTGAAATACCAGTTGTGTCGCCTCCAGCATCACAGCAACACACAAATCCCACAGTACTTATCCCAGGCGACAGCAGTGGATACTCTCACACACACATGCGTGCGCACACACACACGCACACAGAGACACACACAAACACATACGCACCTGGGAGAGAGAACTTGTTAGGGAAGCTGTCAAAGCAGAAAGCCGAGGAGATGGCATGTTTTCTCCCCACAGCCCTGGGCCTTGGGAATCTTCCAGTCTTACCGTCCGTAAGGCCTCCGTGCAGGCGTTCAGCCGGACGACAGCCACAGCGGGTCCACGCACACAGCCAGCCATGTCGTATTTTGTCTCTGGTCTCTGGGTTAGCATCTCAGTGTCTGAGCCTCTCGGCAGCCAGCACAATCAGCTGACAGCCGCTCCACCCAGCTTCCTGTTCATGCAGCCACGCTGCCCCACTCAGCCCCCGTCTCTGTCACAGCCCCGGGAATCCCCAGGACCAGGTGCCAGCCAAAGGCCTTTGGGGTGGCAGAAAAGGTTACAGAACATAGTGCCAGCTCGGAGCACATTTGAGGTCCTCGCAGCCACCTTCCTTGGGGACATCTTTCCCTCCCCACTCTCTTCTCGCTCATCCTGATCAGGGTACAGAGCTTGGCATTGGGACCAGTCTGAGCACTTGGGGGACCCATCAAGTGAGAATGTCACAGAGCCTGGCAGGTGGGTCCTGGGGGGAGGGAGAGCAGAGCTGACCTGGCTGCCTCTGAGTCCAGCATGGCACCTTTGTTTAATAAATGAGTTTGCCCTCAAGTCACCCTGAGCCTGCCTCCCTGACCAGGAATGTGTCCCTTAAGAGGCAATGTCAAAAAAAAAACTGGGTGTTTTTTCAGCTGTGGGTGTTCCTGGAAGCTGACAGGGGACTCCACATGGACGGTGCAGGCCGTGACTGAGCCAGGACCCAGTGAGGGTCACGCACACCGTCTTCAAGGAGTCCTGGTGGCCCAACAGTTAAGCACTGAGCTGCTCACCCGAAGGTCGGTGGCTCTGCAGGAGAAAACCTGGCAGCCCTCTCCCACAGAGATCGCAGCGGGAGCACCCCACGGGGCAGTTCTGCTAGGTCACACAGTGTCACTCCAAGTCACAGACAGACTCGAGGGTGGCACCTAACAACAGTGCACACAGCACACCACCTTCCTGACTCCTGGGACCCACTGCTGAGATTGAGTCTCCTGGATTCCTAAGTTTCCCCATAGGCTTTGGAAACCCTGGTGGTACAGTGGTTAGTGCTGCAGCTGTTAACCAGAAAGTCGGCAGTTCAGGTCTGCCAGGGGCTCCTTGGAAACTCTAGAGGACAGTTCTCCTCTGTCTGTAAGGTTGCTAGGAGTCGGAATTGACTCAGTGGCATTGGGCTTGGTTTTTGGTCTTCTTAGACTTTGGAAATTCTGGTGGCATAGAGGTTGAGAGCTCGCTGCCAACCAGAAGGTCAGAGTTCAAATCCAGCAGGAGCTCCTTGGAAGCCCTGTGAGGTGGTTCCCATCTGTCCTGTCCAGTCCCTGTGAGTCAGTAATGGGTCTGGTTTGGGTTCTTTCTTAGGCTTTCTTATAAAGATATTAGCTGTACAGTCTCTTCCAGGAGGCACACACAGTTTCTTAAAACAGAAGTTGAAGTTATCAGTCACATTCTGCATATTCATAGTGCTTAACATTTTATAGCAACACTTCCTGTGTGTTCAGTAAACTTTCTCATGGTCTGGGTGCTCCAGACTCATGCCACATGCCCTGGGTGCCTGGAGACAGGCTGCGTGATCTGGGTACTGCAGGGACACGCCACGTGGTCCGAGGGCCCAAGACAGGCTGTGTGGTCCAGTCTCCCAGAGTCCCGCCGTGTGGTCTGGGTGCCCGGGGTCATGCCACTTGGTCCGGGTGCCCAGGACAGGACGCATGGTCCAGGTGCTCTGGGTCACGTTGTGTGGTCTGGATGCTGCAGAGTCACGCCGTGGAGTTGGTACATAAGGACTCAGAGGAAGAAGGTACCCAGTTGAGTTCTTATGAAAATAATTTTAAAAGATTTTATTTTAAAATAGGTTTAATGTCTATAAATCAATGGAAAAAACTCATGGGGACAAACTACAGAGAGCAGGGCTTTAGACCAATTCGTTCCAGTTCAAACCCCTGCTGAGAATTTGCAATTCTACCCAGATATACTGAATCAGAATCTACATATTAACTAGATACACCAATGATTCCTGTGTATACGTAAGAATCACCTGGGGATCTCTAAGAATGCAGATTGCACAGTACGTGTTCAGGGCAGTGAGACTATTCTGTGTGACACAGCAAAGGTAGTCACATGTCTTTATGCATTTGTCTAACCCCCCACAACTGTACTGCACAGAGTGAGCCCCCACAGAAACCATGGGCTTCCCTTAGTAACAATGTATCAATGTCAGCTCAGCGACTATGAGGAATGTGACACAGACATGCAGGGTGTCAGGGACAGGGGAAAAGGTGGGATGGGACACAGTAGAGGGTCACTGGTAAAGGGGAAGACACCCAGTGAGACGGGATGAGAACACATCAGGTCTCTGTGATAAGGTCCCAGCTGCGGGGCAGCCACCACCCCAGGCGCTCCTTCCAGGACATGAGCCTCCAAAACAGTCCAAACCACAGGGACCGTCCCCAGCAGGTGCTGTAAAGCCCTCTGTCCTCTGGGTCCTTGTCCCTGTACACCCTCAGCTCCCACCACACACGAGCCCTAAACAGGAATCCCGTGAGTGCCTTGGTCTTCTTTCTGACCTCTTTGCACCCTTGCTCACATCTGGCAGAAGGCGCTGTGGGGACAGCCACCCAGCATCTCAAAGGTACAGCGTGTCACAGTCCTGGCCACCTCTGAGCTGTCAGGACACGCTTGCCTTGGGTGTTCCCGAGCCAGCCCAGCTATAACAAGGACCCTGCACATGGGGGCTGTCAGGAACGAAAATGTGTTTTCTCACATTTCTGGAGGCTGTACACCCCCATCGGGATCTCAGCCGTGTGGATTGCTTCCTGGTCGGCAGGTCCGGGTGTCTCTGGTTCCTTGGTGATCTTCTCTCCTCCCCACGGTGTATGCTTCAGGGTGTCAGGCTCCGGTGTTGACAACGGACACATGATGAGGTTTAGGTGTCCCCTGCCAACCCGCCACCCTGCACCCGCACGTCCTCGTGAACACAACCAGGAGAGCTCTATTTCTGAACAGGATTTGTCTTGAGATAAACAGGCTGGGACCACCACACACACTTTGCAGGGGCACAGTTCAGTCTCTCATGCTGGGTGCCTGCCTCCCCAAGGGCCCCAAGAAGCAGTATGGGGCAACGTTTCAGAACGCGGCCCTCAGAGGGCCCTTGGGTTGGGGCTCAGCTCTTCCTCTTGGAGGCCAGGTAGTTTTGTGCGGATGACTCAGTCACCTGGGGTCTTATTGCAAATGGGGTGACATCTTTCAATAAAATCAATGTTGTGGAACAGATGTGAGGATTCAGGGAACTGGGACACGCAACACATTCACCCAGAATCCTCATTGTTGCTGAGTCAATTCCAACTCCCAGGGAGCCTAGAGGACAAAGTGGAGATGCATACACACACTCACACCCACAAATGTATTTCCTCCCCTCTCCACCTGTAAACATTTTCTTTAACCTCACAGTTTATCATGGCAATTTTTCCCATATCCATTCATGAAGTTGCTTAAAAAAAAGTCTGCGTATCATGGCATATACCATAACTTATCTAAGCCAATCCCACATTACTGGTTCTTATCTTTTATGCAGTCTTCTCTCATTACTAATTCTGCTTTGAGTATCTGTGTCCAGACACCATGCTGCACTTTTATGGTCATATTTGCAAAGTAAATCCCCAAAGTGGGGTAAGCCCGTGATCATCACATTAATTCTGACTCACAGCGACCCTGCAGGACACAGCAGAACTGCCCCATAGAGTTTGCAAGGGATGCCTAGTGGGTTCCAACCCACACTCTTTGGTCAGCGGCCGTAGTTCTTGACCACTGCATGACCAGGGTTCAGCAGTGGACTGGCTGAATAAAATTGTGTGTGTGTCTCTAAACCTCACTGGGGTTGGCATGTCCAGCCCTCACAAACAGCTAATGAATTAAAACAAAAAAACAGTTCTCATCAAGTTGAACCCAACTCAGGGTGCCTCCCAGTGTCTCCTTACTGTGTTCCCTGGGGTATAGCTATACCACCCATATTTCAGGTCCCAGCAGGGTCACCTGTGGCAGCAGGTTTCGGTGGTGCTTCCAGAATAGGACAGAGTAGGAAGAAGGGCCGTGCAATCCACGAATGCAAACTTTAGAGGTCATTGTAGGACATGGTCTGATACAGTGATGGAAGGTGATCCCCCGGGTAGGAAGCCACTCAAACTGTGGCCACAGCAAAGGATTCAGGCACACGAATGACCATGACAGTGGAGCAGGACCAGGCAACATCTGGTTCTGTGGCGCATGGGATCTGCCGTGAGCCAAGGAGCCACTAACAACCGCCACCACCACCACCAAACGTGTCGAGAACAGATTGGAGGTCCCCGAGGGTCCGAGAAGGTATCAGTGGTCAAGTAGGCTGTTGCGATGGCCCCAAATGAGGACAAAATCTTTGTCCACCCTCCCAAGACCACCTCGCACAAACCACGGTCTCCACACGTCCAGGAGACCGATCTGCTCTCTTCTCTGCTGCCTTGCTTATGTCCGTCCCTCCTGGCACCAGACGTTCAGAAACGGCACCCAGACCCCATAATCCAGCAGAACACTAGAGCTTTGTGTTTGGAGAACACACAGCCACCACTACTTTAATTAAAAAAAAAAAAAAGCAGTGTGAAAGAGTCTCCTAACACAGAGAAATTACTTTAATAATTTGAAATTAGTCCTCCAGACCCCTTACTTACTTCTCTTCTCAAAGGCGTAGTGACAGGTTGTTCTGTAAGGCTATTCTCTGTGCCTTTCCTGGGTAACTTAATTATGATTTTTTCTTTCTGTTTCCAACCTCACACTAATTCTTCACCAGCGGTCCCTGTGTAACTCCTCGGCTGTTCCGTCTGGGTGGGTGTCTTCTCCCCAGCGGTGTGTAAACTAGGCCAGCTAAACAGCAGCCAGCCCTCATCTATCGGGCTGTAAGTGCTCCACCTGGGAGGAGGCGCTGAAGATTAAGGATAAAAGCAAGTCACCTTAATGCGTCCCCGGAGGGCAGCCCACTCTGGTTACCCTGTAGTGGCTGGTGAAGACAAAGGGATCTGGTGCTGCCACAGAGAGCCCTCGCCCCAACCACTGACCAGGCAAGACGGGGTGATGTCCACCAACACACAAGGAAATAGACACAGAGTGGTGTAGGCACCCCAAAGCTCGGCCGTAAAGCACAGTGAGGTTCTGATACACGCTGCCACAGGGATGAGCCTTGAAGGCATTGTGCTGGGTGGCATCAGTCAGTCCCGGAAGGGTAAGTATTGTATGATCTCACGTACATGACCCTGGCAAATGCGTAGACGCCTGGAAGGACCCGTCCCTGAGAAGGTGTCATGCTTGGTGAAGTAGAGCCGAACAGAGGAAGACTCTCAACGAGACAGCCTGTGACGGCGGCTGCCACAGTGGGCTCAAGCGTGACAGTGACCGGCACGGGACCCGGCGGTGTTTGGTCTTGGATGTCGGGTCATGGTGAGTTGGGACGACTGGATGTCATGTAACAACAACAATGATAGAAACCAAGGAATATTAGTGTTTACGGGGGCCAGAGGCAGGGGGAGAAGGGGGAAGGGCACTGAGTTTATGTTAACAGTATAGAGGGACAGTTCAATGGAGGGGACAGTTCAGAGGAGGGACAGTTCCACAAAGGCCCTGATGATGATCACACAGCATGAAGAATATAAACAGTGTCAGCAGTTACACATGTAAAAATGATTGAATTGGCAAATGTTTCATTAGGTATACTTTTAGCACAGTTAATAGAAATCAAAGACAGAAGCTGATTTCTCCCTTGTGTAAAGGTTTGAGTTGCTGAGGCAGCTCTGCTCTGCAAAGTCTTCAGGTTCCCAGACTCCTTCCCACTTCTTGCTCTGCCACCCCAAGGTGGTGCTGTGGTTGGCACACCGCTGTGCTCTGTGACCCCAAGGCAGTGCAGTAGTTGGCACATGGCTGTGTTCTGCCACCCCAAGGTGGTGCTGTGGTTGGCACACGGCTGTGCTCCGCTGCCCTGAGGTGGTGGTGTAGTGGTCAGCACACGTCATGCCCTGCCACCCTAAGGCAATGCTATGGTCAGCACATGGCTGTGCCCCACCACCCCAAAGCAGAGCTGTGGTTGGCATCATCTCAGATGGCTCACCAGCACCCCCTGTAAATTCCAACTGGGCGAGGGGTGAGGGACTGGAAAGCCTGTCTGATTCCTTAGCCCCAAAGTTTTGCCTCACATCTGTTGGCCAGGACATAGACACAGAGCCATCGTAGCTGCAAACTCGGAAGGTTTGTCTTTTGTCCTAGTTAATCATGTGCCAGGCTAGACGGGCACGAGAATAAAGGAGACAGTTGGTAGTCTCAGCCACAAGCAGGAATCTGAAAATATTGAGTGTTGGAGAAAGACCAAGATGGTGCCAGGGGCTGGGAAGAGAGGAGGGCTCTGAAGTAGGGGTTCCAGGAATGCAGCAGCAGAGCCAGAGGTGGTGTTGTGGCCCCAGTGTCCCTCTCTCCAGCCCTCCTGCTGGTATCCGTGCCCTGAGGCAGTCCTGTCCTCTTGAGTCTGGGTGGATGGCAGTTCAATGCATACTAGCATCACAGGTGAAGAAACCAAGATTCAAAGACATTGACAGTCACTCACCCTAAACCATGGGTAGGTTAGAAAGGGGCCAAGGGTGGTGCCCCACCTTCACAGCCTGTGTTCCTTCCCAAAAATTCACCGTCTATTGGCGATTCTCCTCTGCAATGTCAAAAACACGCATCTTCTGCTGTAACTGGACCTCTGAGATATGTGGAGGTCACAACATAATATAATCCAAAAAGGGGAAAGTTTGTAATGAATCAGTCATCATCTCTGATATTTCCGATTCTCCAACTTCCCGAGTTTTCAGATTAAAGAAGGCTACTACAGGAGGGCGGAGTCAAGATGGCAGACTAAGCACACATCTCCTTATATCCCTCTGGAAACCAAGACTTGAATTGATAATCAAATGGAGACTTCCGGTCACCTAGTGAGGAGCCCCAGGACACATCACAGGGCTGTTAATTTGGACTTCATACCACTGAATGAAAAACTTCCTCTTATTCACTGACTCCTGTTCCTGGATAGCCCTGGCTCTCACGGACTGAAGTTAAATGCACCATTTTGACTTTTTTCTCCTCTATCTTGGTCAGCGGGCAAAGCTGGGTCTTGCTTAGCAGCTAGACTCAGACACAGTGCTGGTGGGATAGGCAGGCAAAATTGCCATATTTTGAGAGCCAGGCTTAGGACTCTATTCATCTAGCCACTTTGTGTCTGTCTTTTCATCACTGCCACAGCATGGTTTGTACGGAACCACAGTGCCTGTATGGGGGGCGCCATATTGGATGCGGCGATTTTAGCAGGACCTAACTCTTAGCCTGGGAGCCAGCGCCTGCAAAGGACAGCGCTTCTCTGACAGAAAAGCAGTAGTTTACACAGTGTAGCCTACGGTGGGGGCCCGGCAACAGAGACTGAGGATTCACTACGTCTCAGCACTGTTAGCCCCTCTATCAGCCGACCATGCAGAGGGCGCCATCTTAGATACGGTGGCCACAGCTGGACCTGTTTCTTCTCTTGGGAGCCAGAGCCTGCCCACAGGAGAGCACTTTTATACCAGAAAAGCAGTAGTTTGCACAGTGTCGCCTAAGGCTGAGCCCTGTCAGCAGAGGCCAACAAGGCAGTAGCATTGCTGTATTTCGAATTAGTTTGTATCATCTGGGGTTGGATATAGAGGTGTTTACTTTGCCAGTTGGGAAGAGGAACCTCTACACCTGAAAACCTGACTGACTTGGGAAGTGGTCAGATACCTTTTGTTTTACATTTTAAAACAGCCTAGAGAACCATCTGTGGTCCATCCTCACAGTATCTCTACCAGCCTTTACTTACTCACGTGGGACCCAAAAAGCAACAGATGCTTGTGGCATACAAGAAATCATTCATGGCTTCAGAAGGCTCATGAACAAAACAACCAAGGAGTTTTCTGGATGAAGAAACTTTTCTGAAATCATCAGAAGGTAAATACAAAATTATTATATACAGAGGTCCTCAAGACCTTATACAAAATGCAGCTGAACAAAAGGAAAAATTAAGCAAGCTGTTCAATCTGATGGAACGCCAGTACTCTGAAGTCCAACAGATCAAGAACAAAACCAAAGACATAGAAACTTCCATGCAAAGCCAAGAAAACAGAATGGAACAAATGGAAAAAAGAATTTCTGATTTGGAAGACAGAGCTACTGATACCAGTGTCTATGAGCAGAAATCAGAAAAAAGAAACAAGGAAAATGAAGAAGCATTAAGAAGCATATGGGACTCTATTAAGAGGAACAACCTTCGATTAGTTGGAGTCCCTGAACAGGATGAGACACCTGAGAACACAGAGAGTATCATTGCTAAGCTGCTGACAGAAAACTTCCCAGAAATCATGAAGGAAGAGAATATAGATATCCCAGGTGCATATCGCATGCCACCCAATATAGATCTCAAAAGAAAGACTCCAAGGCATATTATAATCAAGCTTAACAAAATGAAACATAAGCAGCAACTCTTAAAGGCAGCAAGACTCAAAGCAAAGCTAACATTCAGAGGGAAACCCTATAGGCTTTCCTCAGATATCTCAGCAGAAACCATACTGGCATGGAGACAGTGGCATGACACTTTCAAAGCCTTGAAGGAGAAGAACTTCCAACCAAGGATTATGTATCCTACAAAACTATCTTTCAAATATGAAAATGAAATTAAGATGTTCCCAGATAAACAGAAACTCAGAGATTTTGTAAAAACCAAACCAAAATTACAAGAAATACTGAAAGAAGTTCTTGGCTTTGGCTTAGAAAAATAAAACCACTAACTTTATACATTTTAGAATGACACATTATTCAGAACTCTACTCAGTTAGGGAAGGCTCCAAATTCAATCACAGTTTTGATACAGAAAGAAGCAATCCAGTGATCATCATGAAAACTATGGTGTCATCAAAATGAAAAGAGGGATGTACTACAGCTGTTACAGTCCTTCCAGATGGAGAGGAAGATGACAAGACTGGTAGCAATCAAAATTGGGGTTATATATAGTTTATTAAGGGGGATTATAGGGGCAGCCCTAAAGCACAACAAAAATGTAACATAGGAGTCTCAACTACTACAAAAACAGCTCTGAAAAAGGTGAAAAATCAGCTTAGAAAAAAGAATGCCCCAGAACAGACTAATAAGAACAACAGAGAAAACATCAACACAAAAATAAACATATCACAATGGCAGCACTGAACACATGCCTATCAATAATTACACTAAATGTGAATGGACTGAATGCTCCAGTAAAGAGACACCAATGACATTTTGGATCAAAAGACATGACCCATCCATATGTTGTCTACAAGAAACTCATTCAAGACTTAAAGATGGGAACAAACTGAAAATTAAAGGGTGGAAGAATATATATCAAGCTAACAATGAACAAAGAAGAGCAGGGGTGGCAATTCTAGTCTCAGACAAAATCATTTTTAATGTAAAATCCACCATCGTGGACAAAGATGGACACTATTTATTGCTGAAAGTTCAGTACACAAGCGAGACTTATGCACCTAATATCAGAGCACCTAGATACGTCAAGGAAACACTGACTACCCTCAAAAAAGAGTTAGATTACCCCATAATAATAGTGGGAGACTTCAACACTCCACTCTCAATACTGGACAGATCACCTAGAAAAAAGCTCAGTAAAGATACAGAAGACCTTATTGCCACAATTAACCAATTAAACCTCATCAGTATATACAGAACTTTCTACCCGTCAGTGGACAACTACACCTTCTTCTCCAGTGCACATGGAACATTCTCCAGAATTGGCCATGTGTTAGGACATAATGCAATTCTCAACAAAATCCATACCACTGAATTACTGCAAAGCATCTTCTCAGATCATAAAGCCATCAAAGTTGAAATCAATAGCAGAAAAAAATGTAGATAGAAAGTGGAACTCTTGGAAACTGAACAACGTCTTGCTCAAAAACTATGGATTATAGAAGAAATCAAGGATGAAATAAAGAAATTCATGGATTCCAATAAGAATGAAAATACTTCCTGCCAGAACCTATGGGATACAGCCAAAGCAGTGCTCAGAGGTCTGTTTATCTCCATAAGTGCACACATCTGGAAGGAAGAAAGAAACCAAATCAAGGAACTAACCCTACAGCTTGAACAAGTAGAAAGAGAACAGCAGAATAACCCTTCAGGCACCAGAAGAAATCAGATCATAAAGATTAGAACAGAGCTAAATGAATTAGAGAATAGAAATGCAATCAAAAAAACTGAAAAGACCAAAAGCTGGTTTTTTGAAAAGATCAACAAAATTGACCAACCACTGGCTAAACTCACTAAAGAAAAACAGGAAAGGAAACAAATAACCCAAATTAGAAATGAGAGGGGAGTTGTCACAACAGATCCAACAGAAATCAAAAATATCATAACAGAATACTATGAAAGACTGTACTCTAACAAATTTGAAAAGCTAGAGGAAATGGACAAATTCCTTGATTCATACTACCTACCCAAATTATCACAATGTGAAGCAGAACAACTTAATAAACCCATCACAAAGAAAGAGATTGAAAATGTCATCAAAAAACTGCCAACCAAAAAAAAGCCCAGGCCTAGATGGCTTCACCGCAGAATTCTACCAAGCTTTTAGAGATGAGTTGTCTCCATTACTACTGAGACTATCTCACAGTATAGAAAGAGATGGAGTACTCCTAAATTTCATTCTATGAAGCCAGCATAACCCTGATACCAAAGCCAGGGAAAAACCCAACCAAAAAGGAGAACTACAGACCAATACCATTCATGAATCCAGATGCAAAAATCTTCAACAAAATTCTTGCCAATAGAATACAACAACATATCAAAAAAATAATCCATCATGACCAAGTGGGGTTCACACCAGGGATGCAAGGCTGGTTCAACATCAGAAAAACAGTTAATGTAATTAGCCACATAAATACCACAAAAGACAAGGATCACCTGATTTTGTCCGTTGATGCAGAAAAGGCATTTGATAAAGTCCAACACCCATTCATGCTAAAAACTCTTAGCAAAATAGGCATAGACAGAAAATTCCTCAACAGAATAAGGGCCATTTATACAAAACCAACTGCCTATGTCATCCTGAATGGAAAGAGACTGAAGGACTGTCCCTTGAGAACAGGAACTAGACAAGGATGCCCACTCTCACTTCTATTCAACATAGTACTTGAAGTTCTAGCCAGAGCAGTTAGACAAAGCCAAGGCCAAGTGCCGTCAAGTCAAAGGCATCTGCATCAGGAAAGAAGAAGTCACAATCTCCCTGTTTGCAGATGATATGATTGTATATGCAGAGAATCCCAAAGAATCTATAAGTAAACTACTCAAACTGATAGAAGAATTCAGCAAAGTCTCAGGATACAAGATAAACATAAGTAAATCAGTAGGATTCCTTTATACCAACAATGAGACTGTTAATGAAGAAATCATCAAATCAATACCACTTATTATAGCCCCTAAGAAGATAAAGTACCTAGGAATTAATCTAACCAGAGAAATAATAGACCTTTACAAAGAGAACTACAAGCCCTTACTGCAAGAAACTAAGAGAGACTTAGATAAACGGAAAAACCTACCCTGCTCATGGATAGGAAGACTTAACATTGTGAAAATTTCTAGTTTACCCAAAGCAATTTATTTATATAATGCAATCGCAATACAAGTTCCAGCGTCATTTTTTAATGAGATGAAGAAACAAATCACCAATTTTGTTTGGAAAGGGAAGAAGCCCTGGATAAGAAAAGTACTACTAAAGAAGAAGAACACACTGGGAGGCCTCTCATTCCCCAACCTTAGAACCTATTATACTTCCACAGTGTTCAAAACATGCTGGTACTGGTACAAGAACAGATAGATTGATCAATGCAACAGGATTGAGACCCCAGAGATGACACCATCTGCCTATGAACAGTTGGTATTCGACAAAGGCCCTAAGACACCCAACTGGAGTAAAAACAGCATCTTCAACAAATGGTGCTGCCAAAATTGGATATCCATCTTAAATAAATTGATACAAGATCCATATCTTACACCTTATACAAAAACCAATTCCAACTGGATAAAAGACCTAAATATCAAATCTAAAATGATAAAGCTCATCCAAGAAAAGATAGGAACAACAGTGGAAGTTTTAATACACAGTGTAGATAGACTTCAAAATCTGTCAAACAAACCACAATCAACAGAAGAGAAAATAGATAAATGGGAACTATTAAGAATCAAACACTTTTGCTCATCCGAAGACTTTATTAGTAGAATTAAAAGGCCACCTACAGAATGGGAAAAAATATTTCATAACTATAAGTCAGACTGACGCCTGATCTCTGTCATCTATAAGGTACTGCAAAATATCAATACAAAGAAGATAAATCATCCAATTAAGTGAAGGGCAAAGGAGATGGACAGACATTTCTCTAAAGAGGAGAGCCACACAGCCAAAAAGTGCATGTGGACATGTTCACAATCTTTAGTTATTAAAGAAATTCAAATCAAAACTACGATGAGATACTATCTCACCCCAACAAGGTTGGCAATGATCCAAAAAACACAAAACAACAAATGCTGGAGAGGCTGTGGAGAAAGTGGAACTCTCCTACACTGTTGGGGTTGCAAAATGGTCCAGCCTCCTTGGAAAGCAGTCTGGTGCTTCCTTAAAAAAATGGATGTAGAGATACCATTTGACCCAGTAATTCCACAAGTTGGAATATATCCTACAGAATCAAGGCCATTCACACCAATGGACACATGCTTAAGAATGTTTATTGCAGCACAGTCCACAATAGCAAAAAGATGGAATCAACCCAGATGTCCAACAACAGAGGAATGGATAGGTAAACTATGGTATATATACTCAGTGGAACACTATGCAATGATAATGAATAATGATGATTCCAGGAAACATTTCATAACCTGGTTTCAACTGGAAGACATTATGTTGAGTGAAAATAGTCAGTGACAAAAGGACAAATATCATATCAGATCCCTACAATAAGATCTCAAAAACAGACTTATGTATAGAAGAAAAGACTGTTTGATGGCTGCAAGGGAGGGAAGGGAGGGAGGGCGATGTGGAGAGGGCTTAGACTAGACAGTTGTTAGAAATTTGGTTGGGTCAAATCAGTGATAGCGCACATTAGAAATAAGAACAATATTAAGTGGACTTCTGCATAACTTGAATACCCCTTCCATCTTAACCCAATATTACAAGGGGCAGGGGACCATGCTGTTAGGTGAAATCGAGGTCAATTGGCACAACTAGCGTTTTGCTAAGAGGGCTCTCTGCACCAAACATTGGTGAGTGGCGTCTGGGGTCTTAAAACTGCCAAGCTGCCATCCAAGGGCACAGCAAATGGTCCCAACTCAGCAGGAGCGGATGCTCACTGAGGACCAAAATGACATGAGGTAAAGACACCCCAGAAGATAGAGAGACCCACATGAGTGGATCCCTACATAGACTTGGGACCAGAAGAACTGGATGGTGCCCGGCCACCACCAGTGATAGCCACGATGGAGCTCACTAAGTTGAGTCTCACTGGCAACAAAAGAATAAAAAGGGGTGCATCCTGAGATCTCCACTGAAAGACCGCAATTGATGATCCAGTGGTTTCAGGGAGGGATTCCCCTGGGAGCACGGCCCCTGGCCCTGATACTGCCCTTGCCCATAAATCATAATGAAGGTCCACTCTTCGGACAGGAATGGATTGGACTTGGCGATGCAGAGTGACCATATACTGGATGCACTTAATGGTTCTATGCATCTGTAGGATATCATCCTGCTGACTTCTGGCTGGAGTAAGGGTAGTGGGTGGAGAGGAGGGGAAAGGAGGCTGTTGGGAGGATGAGACTTGTATGGAGCAGAGAGGAATAGTGTGCTGTCACTGGGAAGGGAGAGCAGTAGAAGCTGCATATAGGTGGACATGTAAATTTATATGGGAATGTATATTTTCACTCAGTCATAATAAACAAAAAGGAGGCTACTAGAAAAGATTGTGTGCATAAAGACATTGGCCCAAGTCAAGAAAAGTGATTGGCGTTTTCTGACATCTGACATTGTTTTGGGGGAGGTTTTCCTCAGGAAGTTACTAGCTTTTTACACATAAAAGCATTGTTTCTTTACTCCTTCTGTTTAAATGTATTGGGTCGATCCAGCTGTTACCTGGAAATGTAAAACATTGTTTTTACCCCTGTGCTGCCTGCATCTGTAATGTAGAGGATGTTAGGGTTTCTTACACCTCCCCCAGTCTAGGCTACGCCAGGCGGCCGTACGAACTGACTTCCGAGGGTGACCGCAAACCTACAACTTGAGTTCCGAGGTTGATTGCAAGCGTGATGCCTGGCTTCTGTGACACTGGTCTCTGCGAACATGTGCTCCACCCGAGGAATGAGGGGTGAACACATGTGCAGCTCCATGCCCAGCTGTGTCAGCCTGTCATCTCCATAGTCTGCCACCCTGGTTCAGAGCATGGACTCTGAAACAAGTCTGCTGGGCTCCGATGCCAACACGTCAATGTGCCAGCCACACCGGGCGAGTCCTGAGCTTTCCCTGGTCTGGGCGTCCTCCCTGTGGGGTAGGGGTGATGGTAATGTCCAGCTGAACACCCACCTCTGAGCCATCAAGACGCCCGGCGGATGGGCTGTGCCCCTGCAGATACACACACTGAGAGGGAGGGATGCCAGGACACCCCATGCCACGAGAAGAGGGCTGATGCCATTCCACAGCCTTCCAGGGGCAAGGGTCACCAAGATGTCATATGCCAGCCTCCTTTGTTGCACCCCTAGTTCAGAGGTCAGGGGAGGGAAGCACTGCCATCTGGCTGATTCGGACTCACAGTGATCCTATAGGATGGAGCAAAATTTCCCCGTAAGATTTCCTAGGAGCAGCTGGTAGGTGTACCCTACCAGGGTTAGCCAGGGCCCCGTGGTTCACATCTGGCGTGTAATTTGGGGAGCCAGTGGTGTGCTGGAAGGGTAAATAGTAGACGGTGCTGATGCTTCCCTTCCTTTCCAAAACGTCTCTAACAGTATCGTCCCATAATCAAAGAGAAGTGTGATCCTCTTGCAAATGCACCCCACGTGCCTTTCCGTGGCCCCTTCATGACACAGAAGACCGTCCCCGTAACAGCTCCCTGAAGGCGGGGGTCTCAGGGGGAAGGTGGGGCCCCAGGTGTGTGGGAACTGAAAACACAGATGCACGTGGCCGCCGGGATCCCGTCTCCGTCGAGCTGTGCACTAGCAGCCTCCTTCCTGGTGCTTGCTCCTGATTCTCTGAAGGATTTTCTGTGAAGGACTCACAGAAAATTCCGTGCAGTGCAGCACGCCCGAACACACTTCAAATACACCACAGCAGCAGCTGTTGTATGCGGGCTGGCCCGTCCTCGGCACTCTCCCGCCTGCTTTAGACGTGCTGGATCACTGAATCCTCAATGCGCTCCTGAGCAGTGCTCTTGGTATTCCTACTTTGTACTCCCGGCAGCAGAAACACCAAGAGGTTAATGAGGAGACCCAAAGTCACTATTCAGGAGCCATCGAGTGTCTGTTTATGGTGACGGGAAACGGGACAATAAACATGGATGAGAGTTGCACCAAATGATGAATTTTATCAATGCCACTCAATTGGCAAGTGTTGTGTAATATCTGCTGTACAACAATAAAAAATGCAAAGAAGGTGCTTGTCGCTGATGGCTAGAAACGAGTGCTCAGCAGAGTGGGCTCGGACTCGTGGCCACTCCCTGTGTGTCAGAGTAGAATTGTGCTTCACAGGGATCTGAATGCTGAGTTTCACCAGGCTTTTCTTCCCAGGCACCTCTGTGTGGACTCAGACCTCCAACCTGCCAGTCCACAACCGGTGTGTTAACTCTTCTACCAGCTGAGACCTCCTGCAGCAAAGGCCCGTTGGAATATGGGCTCCAGCAATGAAGCCTGCCAACTCCATTGCTCTAAGTGCTCCGTACCTCATTGCTGAATGTCACTACTGTCACCTCTGAAGTCTTCCCCTTGGGAAGCTATGCACCAATGCCAGTGTCTAGTCTACCCTTCAAAGCAATTTTGGGACTCTGTCTAGAATGGCCATTGCACACGGTGGCACAGTGGCAAATTCATGAACCTAATTGTCTAGTTGTCTGTGAGGGAGTTTTTAGCCAATAAACAAATAACTGTATTGCAGCACCCTCCCTGCTCACCTGATCTGGTCCCTGGTGAGCTTTTTCTCTACCCAAAGATAAAGGAAATATTAAAAGGAAGACATCTGAGTGACATTCGGGACATCAAGGGTAATACGATGACAGCTGTGAAGGTCATTCCAGAAAAAGAGTTCCAAAGCTGCTTTGAAGAGTGGACTAGGGGAGGACTTGGAAGGTGACCGTAGTCATATTCAGCAGTGAGGTCTGGATCTGTTTCTCTAGGATGAGTTTGCAAACATGATTGTCAGTACTCGGCAGCTGTTCCTCTACCTCTTCTATGGGGACAGATGTTAGAGGCCCTATAAACTCCTAAATGGGGGGGGGGTGCTTTCCTCTCTGCCCTCGGGACCCCAGGTGGTGCAATGGTGAAGACCTCAGTCTGCTCCCCAAAAGATCAGCCGTTCGAATCCACCAGGCACTCCTTGGAAACCTTACAGGGTAGTTTGCCTACATCCTACAGGGATTCTCAGATGGCAGTGGGTTTGCTTTGGTTTCGTTTCTTCCTCCACAGAGGCATCCTCGTACATGTTTTGCGTTCTAAAGGATACGTGGAAAAAGAGCAAGTCTGGATTTCCTACCCGGGGAGTGGAGGGAGGGAACGTGAGGCCGCGAAACGAGGCACGATTTGTATTTTCCATTTATACCGCAGCTTTTTATTAACCAGGTGATGCCGAGACAAAGCTCTCTAGACGTGCTGTGGAGACAGCAGTCAAACCTGACAGGTAATTTGGTAAATCAAGCCCGTCAGCAAACATCTGTTGAGGATGATAATATTCAAGGGGCTTCATTGTTTCTGTGAAAACTTAAGATGTGCTGGGCTGGGCTTAATTTTTCATTGTCTCCACTTGTGAATGAGGATTGCTTCCACTGCCTGCCTCCACAGAACCTTGACTGCGGTCTGTCTTTTGCCAAAACCATAAAAGACAAAAAAGAAAAAAAGTTAAATAAAATCAGAACCCGCCGTCGGATGCACTGAAGTCGTTCCTGCCTCCCCGGCCCCAGGGTTCTTTCTTTGTCTGCCATGTTTTCTTTTGATCACGTTCAGCGCTATTTTGTGATCGTGCTGTTAACATGAGAAGTGGAAGGAGACATGAAGAATAGTCTCTGGCCGTAGTAGGGGAAAAATATGAAAAAGCATACCTCCCAGACTGGGTGCAGTCGGAGTTATTTTTTCATTGTTGAAGCCCCTTAGCTCCAAAAGAGGAGTGGAGACATAAAATATATACATATATATACATATATATATCTGTGTCTCTGCCTCTCCACACCCCACTGAGAAAGGTGCAGGACATGTTGTCAGTCTGACATTTAGCTGGTGCACAGCCATTTGGGATGAGCTTTCTGTCATCAGGGTCCTTTCCAAATAATTAACAACACTCGAGTGCATCTGTGGGTATTCGCAAATCTTGTTTTGACATGCGTGTCAAGGAGAACCTGATGAATGGATCTTGGGACCATTCCCTCCAGAGTCTGATTGCTTTTCTCTTCCTGCGTCTGCCTTCTCTATCCTCACAGATATTCTGTCCACTGCTGTGAACAGAAGCCAGACGACAGTGGCCTAGCTTGACAGTTGCTCTTTCTACCTAACCCTGCGTGTCTAGAGATGACCAGATGAGAGCTTGGTAAACGGGGCTCGGTGGTTCCACTTGGCCACTGGGGATCTAGACCCCCCTTCTCTTGCTGCTAGGCCACCTTTGACAGAGAGCGCCCGTCCTCATGTTCACAACACAGCAGCTGACACGCCAGGCACCATGTGTGTGTTCCAGGTAGGGCAAATCAGGGGAGGCAGCAGCAGAAGGCTATGGGGGAGGCTGACCAGGTCTGCTCCACTTGATCAGGAAAACAGTGTCTTTCCTGGAAGCCCACCCCAACATCCGCCTGGATTCCACAGACTGGGTAACACCCCTATGAACCAAAAACACCAAGCCCATGGCCATGGAGTCAGTTGTGGCTCACAGCGATCCTATAGGACAGAGCAAAACTGCCCTATGTGGTTTCCTAGCACAGCCTGGTCTCAAGACCCTTACAGCCACCCCAATTAGCAAGAAGTCTGGCGAGGGGATCGTGCTTTCTTGGGCTACTGGTCTGTCCTGATGACATGTTCACAGTAAGGGAACCGAATTCTCCCCTGCTTGACTTCGAAGGAATATTGTGATTGTGCTTTTTTTGTGGCTGTAAGTGACAAAGAAATCCAGCTGAAGTAGTGCTAGTGGACAAAACCACCACAACAGGCACAGCTGGACGCAGGACTCAGAGCCTCTCCCCTGGGCTGGCCGCCTCTTCTGGAGTGGCCCGCTGTTTCCTGGGCTGGTTCCCTCCTGAGCACTCACCCATCCTGGAGGCTGGTTTCCATCCTTGGAGGTGTCAGAGGACGGTCCCTGGATGCCACACACGGTTCGTGTGCTCACCTGCTAAGAGCCCGGAGGTTCGAGTTCACCCAGAGGCACCTGACAACCCATTTCCCAAAGATCACAGCCGTGGAAACCGTGATGCAACACATGGTCACCATAGCGATGGAGCACAGTTACCATGGCTGGTCCATGGGGGAGTAATCGCCACATCAGGGGGAACCTGTGGCCAAGGAGGGGCAGACATCTAAGGACATTGCTGTCCCAATCTATGATAAGCACCTCTCTGTGTGCACCTAGCTCGTTACTTTGTCCCTCTTTGGGGCATCAATGGCCCTGTGCCTTCTGTAATTCTCTAGGCCTGAGGACTATGGTTCTTGTATTATTAAAGTTTATTTTTTTAACATAATACCGCAACTCTTTTACAAATATAAAATGAATGTGTGTCGGATCCGACTCGACAGCACTTGGCTTGGCTTGGTGTCAAAAATTTTAGTTAACCTGTTGATGCGTTTGAATTGTGGTGTTGGAGAAGAATGTTGAATACACCATAGACCGCCAAAAGAACAAACAGATCTGTTCTGGAAGAAGTACAACCAGAGTACTCCTTGGAAGCAAGGATGGTGAGACTGCCTCTCCCATAATTTGGACATGTTGTCAGCAAGGATTAGTCCCTGGAGAAGGACATCACGCTTGGTAGAGTGGAGAGGGTCAGCGAAAAAGAGGAAGACCCTCCATAAGGTGGACTGGCACCGTGGCTGCAAAAATGGGCTTAGGCATCAAAATGATTATGGACATGGCCCAAGACTGGGCAGTTTCGTTCCATTGTTCATAGGGTCGCTGGGGGTCAGAACCCACTCAATGGCACCTAACAACAACTGATTAATGGGAAACCCTGGTGGTGTAGTGGTTAAAGGTCAGAAGTTCAACTCCACCCGGTGGGCGTGTTCCCTTTGTTCGGTGGTTCCTGTGAGCCCAGTTCTTCCTTCTGGAAAGCAAACTTCCCTCAGGATTAGTGAATCGGGTGGAGGGTTTGGAGCATACTTCAAGCCATTTACTCTTTGTGAATGGCAGTAGCTGACCCGTTTGTGTGTCTTCAGTCACTGGAGACTTTGATAAGCACTTTTCCTCTGTCTGGTCACCCCAGTCTCTGCAGCGATGCCAGCTCTCCACACAAGGAAGCGGAGACACAGGGAGGTGACGTCCCCTGTGAACTGGCGGGAGAGTTTTGAGGGCGGGTCATCAGATTCTTGGGCCCGAGCTTACATAGCTGGTATTGTCAGTGACGATGACACAGGAAGGGTGCCATTCAGGGCCCTTGGTTGTCGTGTGCTGGCGCTCACAGTGACCCTGTACCGGACCAGGTAGGACTGCACCGTAGTTTTCTAGGCTGGAATCTTGACGGGCGCAGATCTGCAGCTCTTTCTTCCTCAGAGCACTGGATGGGCGGAACAGCCGAGCTTTCACTTAGCGACCAAGCGCGTACCTGCTCCACTACCAGGGCTCCTGAGAAAGACGATTTGAGAATTAACCCCGGTGGGGAAATAACAGGTGCAGAGGAGGCGTGGGCTGTCACGTTGTAAGGAGAGCAACTGTTTGTGTGTGAGTGGACTGACTTGAATCGTAAACTTTCACTTAACGTGTACGTGCACACATGCATGCGCGCATGCGCACACACACACACAAATTAACCCTGTCTTGCGGTTTGTTTCCCCTGCTGTAAGTTACATCACAGACTTCTTACGGTATACAACGCAGTGTTTGGAGGGCCTGTGCGGACTCGTGCAGCCATGACTGCTTGACGGTTAGTTCCAGATCGTTGGCACTGCCCCAGAAAGGAACCCCACACCCCTTGGCAGTCAGTCCCCTCCCACTCTGCCCTCTTCCTTGCCGGCCTGCGTTCTGTCTGTACAGATTCTCGCCTTTTGTGGACGTTTCATACAAATGGGACCACGTGATGTTTATCCCTTCATGCCTGGCTCCTTTTGCTCAGCCTACAGCTTTACAGTCCTTCCGAGGTGTCACTGTCCTCAACACGCCTCTCCTAATTATGACTGGGTAGCGTTCCACTGTAAGGTGAACCATGGGGACCCGAGATCTTCATGCCAGTCTCTGCCACCTCTCTGTACTTTGGGGGAAATACCCCATTGAAGAGGGCATGTCCTGCAATTACGCCAAGTCTGGTCCCACTCAGCCTGGACTAGGGAAGGCCAGGAGACTTGTCCCATCCAGCAAGCTTCCTCTCTCAGGTGTCCTGGGAACCAAAGACTATGTCTGTGAAGTGACTGCCTGGGACCTTTGGGGTGTCCTCTCATAAACCAATTGGCCCCGTAGAGGGGCGGAGCCAGCTGTGTCTCGTCTCAGGACCTCGGCTTCACTCTGGCCTTGCCATCTGGAAGTGGCTATTGGTCTTTTATGGTCCCATGTTGGGGTCACAAGGAGAACAGTGGCCTTTGGCTCCCCCAGGGCTTGGAGTGAGTCTCCTCACTTTCAGGTGACCAGCACCTGCTGTCACTGCCTTGCTGTTGTTAGCTGCTGTCCAGTTGGCTGGATCTACGGCAACGCCACTCCAGCGGGACTGGACCACAGGAGTCTCTCGGGTTCTGAGCAGATGGTGTTCAGAAGTGGGTCTCCAGGCCTTCCTTCTGCGTCCGTCTTAGTCTAGAAGGTCGGCTGAAACCTGTTCCGAGTCACAGCGACACAGTCCTCTGCTGACAGATGGGTGGGGGCTGTGCACGAAATGCAGGTGCCTAGCAGTGTGTCAGGGTCTCCCCCAGAGACAGCGAGCATGCCACCACAAGGTCACCTCTGCCCCATCACTGCCTTGCTGGCTGGAAATACTGCTCTTGTCACTGCTTGAATCATGAAGTTTCCCAAATGCCAATCACGATTTTTGCCCTGTGTCTACGGGTCACGGTCACAATTAGTTCACATTGTTTTAATAAAGTGAGTTCATCTCCTTTTTCCTACTTAAATTACTTTCTTTCCAAAGGAAACTGTATGCCACTTACTGAACACGAAACGTGGATATCATCTGCCATAAATAGAAGAAACCGTAAAAATAAATGCAATTACCTTCTCGGCCTGAGGCCCACTCATCTCCGCCCCGGTGGGGCCAGGGGGTCCTAAAAGCCTCCCTCAGTCTGATTGCCCCAGAGAGCTTTCATCTGAAGCCTTCTTCTCTGTAGGAAGGGGAAGACGCATTTGAAATGAGAATGTAGGTCATGCCTTGAAGCCACCCCCAGACTCCGATTGTTCTGCTAAAAATCAACTTGAGTGCAGCCGGCTATGTGCGTGCAGCTCATGGTAGTGGCTAAGTGATCAGGGCGCAGCTTTCGGCCCCACTGTTCAAGGCCCTTGGTGTCAGGGGCTGCTCTCTCCCTGGCGTTCAAGTCCCCTGCCTCAGATGATGGCTCTTACCCTAGTGCTGAAGGCCCTCAGCATCAGAGGTGGCTCTGGTCCTGGCATTAACGGCCCTCACCTTCAGGTCTCAGCCAGTTTGTGGACACACGTCTCATCCTCTCACCCAGCCCTCCTCCCACCTCAGTCAGAGCCCTGTAGGGCCCACTAGCACGTCCCCCCACCAGGACCACCCATTCTGTCGCCCACCCAGCCACACCTACACTCCCCTCACGTCTGCGTCTTTTCTGGTGATAAACCGACAGAGGTGGACTATTCCCCAGGCGCGCCCTTTCTTCCCCATAAGCGTCCCTGTTGGTGGGTAGAGGAATTGGGTGTTTTTGCTTGGTTTCGGTTTTCCTGGACGGTGCCAATCATGCTCCTCTGCCAACCAGCCGGCCAGAGGTTCCCGTCCACACAGTGGTGCCTTGTATGAAGGCCTGGCGATCTACTTCCCAGAGGTCAGCTGCTGAAAATCCACAGGACACAGTTCTTCCTTGGCTCAGATGGGGCCACTGTGAGTCAGAATCGAGTCACGGGCAGGTGGTTAGTGCTTTGCTGGGGACAGGGGCACTCTGTGAACCCTAAGATGCTTAGAAGCACCCTGGCCTCTACCCACTAGATGCCAACAGCAGTCCTCCTGCCCAGCCGTGGTGTCTCCAGGCCTCGTCACCTGGTCCTCCTGGAGGCAGAGTCACCCTGAGTGAGAAGCTGCACCCTCCTGCCTTCCTGAGATTGTGGGTACTATTGAGAAGAAAACCCCGTGTGGTCGAGTCCATTCAGACTCCTAGAGACCCTCCAGAGCAGGGAGAGCTGCCCCTGTGGGGTGGCCAAGGACATGACTTTACAGCAGCAGATGGCCATGTCCTTTCCCACCAAGTGGCTGGTGGGTTAAAAATCACTGACCTCCCAGCAACCAGCTGACCGCTGCACCCACTGAGCCACTGGGCTCCTCCACTGAGCGGAAAAGGAGGGAGAAGTCTGTGTGGGGCTGGACAGACACAAAACCACCAGAGGTGATGGCTGCGGACACTCCGCTGACCACGACACAAGTCCCAGACTCCACCCAGGGTTCTGTCAGAGTCTCTGTTCCCAGGACTCTTCTCCCTTTCCTTTTAAAGTACATATAAGAAAAAAAAAGATAGGTTTTATTGGCAAATCACTGTATGCTCCCAAGCCCTGCCAGCCCGGCCGCTCTGCGCCTTGCAAACTCCTGCTTCACCAGTGACGGACAGGGAAGCTCTGACTGTGTTAGCAGGGCCACGCCCCTGCGGAGGCCACGTCCCTGCGGAGGCCACGTCGCTATGGAGGCAACACTCACCGCAGGGGCCATGTCCCTGCGGAGGCCACATTGTGTCGGGCTTGGCAGTCCTGCATCCTTCACGCTGCCTTTCTCATCGCAGTAACCACAAGAAGACCAGATTCCTTGGTCCCTAGGCTCTTTGCCAGACCATTACTGTGGTCAGCGGGTGGCCAGTGCCTGGGGGCCCAGCTGGAGTGGGTTTCAGGGCCGGGTGGCTAGTTTTCCCCACTTCTCATTGCCTCTTTTTACCGTGTTAGCTCCTGGGGGCCTGGTTCAGAGGGATCTGTACGGTGACAGGTCCTAAAGGAACGCGGTGAGGAAATGGAGAAAGACATTTATTGTCCCTCCCGGGAGGGACGGACCGGGGTGATGTGGAAGCTGATGATCTGGTGTCACTTACAGAGGGTGGACAGAGGGGCCTGAGGGGCGGAGGGGGCAGCTGCCAATCCAGCTTCTCGTCTCCTACATCTACTTAGCAAACACTGCACCCTGGTCACAAAGCGACAGCCGCCAATGGCCATCAAGTCACCTTCGCTCATGGCGTACCCATGTGTGTCCGAGGAGAGCTGTGCCCCACGGGGTTTGGGGTGTCTGACTCTTTGGCAGTGGATCTCCAGGCCTTTCTTCTAAGTGCCTCTGGGTGGACATAAAATGCCGCTGTGTCAGCTAGCAGCTGAACACGTTAACCATCTGCGCCACCCAAGGAGGCAGGGATTACTGCAATATTGTCCCAGACCTCCGTGGCCACATGCCTTGTTGGGAAGACAGATGTATAAAGGAGAGGTTGAGATATTTGCAACTCTTGTGTTTGTGTCCTGGGGTGCCACAACAAATTATCACAAAGTAGCCCGTTGACAGAAACCCTGGTGGCATAGTGGGTTAAGTGCTCCATCTGCTAACGAAAGAAACAGTCAGAAATTCATATCCACAAGGCGCTCCTTGGAAACTCTATGGGGTAGTTCTGCCTGGTCCTCTACGGTCGCTGTGAGTTGGAATAGATTGTTTTGGAGCCTAATGACATTGAGTCAGTTTCGACTGAGTGCCACCCTACAGGACAGAGTAGAACTTTCCCCTTTCCAAGGAGCACCTGGTGGATTCGAACTGCCGACCGTTTGGGTAGCAGACGTAGCACTTAACCTCTGGACCCTCAGCATGCTTGTAGATATCCGCGATAGACAGCAAACAAATGGTTAATAAATCCCGGCTCTTCCGTTATGTGGAGTGTTATTTAGTGTTTAAAATGGGCCGTCTCTGTGCCCGCTGACCTGGCATGCCCTCTAAGAACCATTGCTAAGTGAGGGAAACAAGGCGCCGAGCAGAATGTGTGCCATGCTGATTATTTGGGGCAAAGGAAAGGAAGGGACGTAACCGATGTGTAGAGAGCTGCACGGGGAGGGGACTTGAGGTATTAAGGGTTGGCATCGGGAGAGAGACACACCTCCCACCAGCTTCCTTCATGTGGTGTTTGTGTTTTTCTGCTGGTGTGTGTGTATTGCACTCAAGAATTTATCTTTCAAAATGTCGGAAAATTGTTAAATAACTATAGCAGCTGAATACCTTTTAGTGATACGGACTGTACATGATGTCTGTTGGTACATAAGTTGTATCAATAGATTGCCTTTATATAAATATGCCATGCATGTGAGAAAGATATATTTAAAAGTATATATTTAGCAACCTGTGACCTAGTTTGCAAGACTAGAATTCTGCTCTGTTATGGGTAAAAGGATTATTAGCTACAGGGGGAAATGGGATCTGGGCTTGTATTTTTCCACTATTACGAAAGCAAATAAATCTGCCAAGCTGCTGGCGTTATTAGAATATCTTGTAATGCTGTGTGAGACTTTTTCTCTGCATCTTCTGAATTTTTTTTTTCTATTTCCTTTAACACAAACAATCAATCATGCTTTTAGTGAAGAAAATAGTGCAGCAAATCTGAGACAGGAAGCTGAACTGAGCAGCGATGTTTCTCTCTTAAAAAAGTTAAAACCAAACCCATTGCTCTTGAGTTAGCTCCAACACATAGCAACCCTATAGGGCTGAGAAGAACTGCCCCATACAGTTTCCAACGCTGTAACGCTGACACTGCCACTTCTTTCTCCCCAGAGAAGCTGAGGGGTTTGAACCACTGACCTTTCAGTTAGCAGCTGAGCGCTTTAACCACCACATCACCAGTGCTCCTGGTTTCTCCCTTGCATTAAGCCCATCTGAACTTAAAGGACAGGACATTGAAAAGCTGTGCTGTAAGCACCAAGGGTTCAGGGTTTTGTTTCTGTCTCTCCTCCACCCCGCACCCCTCACTGGGCTCTGCAGCTGTGCTTGGTTACAGAGAGCTGGGTCTCAGCTCTAGGACACGGGCTGGGGGAGCTGGGGCTCAAACAGGGCAGCCCAGTGAGGAGGAACACCGCCCTGCTGGCTGGGAAGGTCACTGCGTCCCTGACAGTATGTCACAGCATGTCGGTAAGTGCTTGTCTGCTAACGGAAAGACTGAGTTCAAGTCTACCCAGATGCACTCAGCAGAAAGGCCTGGTGATCTACTGCAGAAGATCCAGCCTTTGCAAACCCCGTGAGGCAGCGGGGTCTGGGGTTTGATCACCTCTGCGGGTGCAGTTACTGCTGCTGGTTGCCATGGAGCTCCAGGTCATGGAAACCTTTTATCCAGCGGGACGAAATGTCCCCCGGTCTTGTACCAGCATCACGGTCGTCGGTGTCTGAGCCCACGGCTGTGGCTTTTGTGTCCCTCCGTCTCCTGGTGGGTCAGCCTTGTCCTCAGGGACACTCGGCCAACCATGGCATTGTTTTCTAGGGACTGGTGCTTTCTGATGACGTGGGCCAGCAGAGTCCTGAGTCACAGCCAGAGAACAGTGCTGGGGACCCGGAGAGCAAGGGTTCCCAGGCACTACTCTGCACAGTCCAGTTTAGGGGGACACTCTGGGATACTTCAAGTCATAGAAGAGGAGGGAGAAGGGCACAAGGACTTCTTGGAGTGTGGACACATGATCTGCGACTTCATCAAGACAAAGTTCTCTTGCGGTGCAGATGGCTGCGCAACTCTTGCCTGCACTGATGTCACGGGCTGCTGCCTGTGGTTGTCTTGCCTACAGAGTTGGACAAGAGCATGATGGCCTGGGGGTCAGCCGTCTGGCCTCCGAGCCTTGGCCCTCCAAGCCCTGGCTCTCCACCGTGGGAAGTCAGGTGAGAGGAGCTAAGATTCAATCCCAGCCAAGGTTTCCTGTGGGATTATCAGTGCTAGGCGGCCTGCTGAGTGCCCTAAACCCCCTACCTGGAGACAATGCTGGCTCAGTGGTGGAACGCTCACTTTCCGTGCAGGAGACTATGGTTGTATCCCCAGCCAGTGCACCTCACGGACAGCCCTCACCCGTCTGTCACTGGAGGCTGTGTGTGGCTAGGACACTGAACAGGTTTACACAGAGCTTCCAGACAGACCAGGAAGAAAGGCCTGGGGATCTTCCAGAGCTCAGCCAATGAAAACCCATGGATCACAGCTGTCTGACCCACAGCTGACCAGTGAAAACCATGGATCACAGCCGTCTGACCCACAGCTGACCATGAGGATGGAGCAGGAAGGAAAACATTGCATTCCCTTGTCACAGGGTCGTCGTGAGGTGCGGGCCCTCTGGATGACAGCTGACAACAACGCTGACATTATTATTATTATCTGTGCTGACCTGCTGATAGCCAGCCCCTACCCCACGCGTACACACACTGGCTGTGATCCTACAGCCTAAGAAAGTGCCTCGAATATTATAGCCAACCCCCAAACCAGGAGCCACTGAGTAGATTCCAACTCACAGCGACCCCGTGTGGATCAGAGGAGGGCTGTCCTCTAAAGGGTCTTCAGTGGGTGATTTTTTAGAAGTAGATCTCCAGGTCTGAGGGGCCTCTGGGTGGTCTCACACCTTCAACCTCTGGATCAGCAGCTGAGTGTTGGGCTGTGTGCACCACGTGGGAACTCCACATTGCTGGTGCTCCGGGCGTTTTGCTTGAGAGAAAGGATGCCCCACGTACCACAGGCGGGAACCAGAAGCTCCTGCCCATGCCTGGTGGTCTCCACCCACCTCTCCCAATAAGCTGGGAACTATGGCAAGTGAAGGGACAATTGTCCCACAGACTTTGTCGCCCTGCTCAGCACACGAGGGCTTCATCAGGGATGATGTTTTCCATCTCCAGCATGATCACTCAGTTCCCTGCAGCCTGCAACCAGGGGAGCGGGCATCAGTGGAGTTTACTCGGAGATGAAAGGGCAGCCTTTGAACTGATTTCTCAAAGGACATGGATCATTTTGGCATCTTTACTCAGACAGGTCCCCAGACACCTAGGGATGGTTTTGTGAAATTGGAGATCCCCTGAGGTTGCCTCGGCCAAATAGGTCCGGATTCAGTGCCTTTGATTTGGAAACTCCTGCCTCTGTCCAGCACGGCTGCTTGGGGAGGCCATGTCAGCGGCGGCAGCCTCTCACCTCAGAGGACTGCGGCTGTCTGCCAGCAAATGTTCCTCCCTGGGGATAGTCTGGACAGTCAGCAAAGCTGGAGGAAGACACAGCCCTCCAGAGAAGGGAGCGGGCAGCGCTGATTCTCCGCTTCTTTTCTGCCCTCTGCGTGTTTCTCCTGATGCCTGGCTCTGTGCTGTGGCTGTGGGGCTCCCGGGGAGGGAGCTGTCCATGGTGTCCACCTGCTTTCCAGGCCGTGTTGGCTGATACTGGAATGTAGGAACAGCCTAGTGCGGAAAGTAGGAGGTTCTGGCTCCAGGTAACGGGGGCCAGGTAGGGACTCCTTCTGGGCTGGGTTTCTTCAGAATCTGCATCCAAAGGGCTGCTGTCACCACTGTGAACAGCCCTACCTGGGTTAACCGTGGAGGATCCAGGACAGAACAAGGAAGAAATGTAGCATAAAATAAAATTCACGAAAAAGACCGTACTCACTTCTCTGATGGAGACTAGAGGAACCTGAGTCTGTGGCCCTCAGACACCTTTGTGGCCTGGAACTGAGGCCACTTCTGGAAACCGTCGTCCAGCCAAATAATAGACCACTGCCATTGAGTCAACACCAACTCATAGCGACCCTATAGACAGAGTAGAACTGCCCCACAGAGTTTCCAAGGAGTGCCTGGTGGATTTGAACTGCCAACCTTTCAGGTAGCAGATGTAGCATTTAACCACCACAGCCCCAGGGTTTCCTACAACAGATGGCCCGTAATATAAACCCGTCACCCAGAGGAACATGGCTCCTTGGAACAACCAATTGCACGAGCTCAAGAGGGAAATGTTTGCCAGAAAGCGAAGATGAGAAGGCAGGATGGAAGAGAGAACCCAGAGGAGAGGGGTCCAGGGACTCTCGGGTGGAAATGGGGCAAGGTTTTGCTTTGTGGGGATGGAAGGCCACCCGGGACGCACAGCTGTATGTGCAAACTGTGGAGTGGACAACGTGCACTGTCAGCGTGCCCTAAAGCACAGCACACATTTGTGGATAACGGTGGTGACAGCTGTACAACGTGGTGAGCGCATCAGAAGTAATGTCACCGCGTGGGGTGTGCAAAGGGGGTTGAAACGGCAGATGATTATGTAGATGTAAAAAGCAAACAAACGGACCAAAAAACACCCCGAACGCCCTGCTGTCCCGTCAATTCTGACTCATAGTGACCCTGGAGGACAGAGTAGAACTGCCCCATAGGGTTTCCAAGGAGCATCTGGTGGACTTGAACTGCTGACCTTTCGGATGGGCAGCTGTAGCCATTAACCACTGCACCACCAGGATTTCCGTATAAAAACCAGCCGCCATCGTATCGCCTCCAACTCGCGACAACCCCAAGTGTGTCAGAGTAGAACTGTGCTCTGTAGGACGGCGACGGCTCCTTTTTTAAAAGCGGATCATCAGGCACCTCTGGGTGGACGTGACCCGCCCACCTTTCAGTTACAGGTGAACGTGGTAACCGTTTGCAGTGTCCAGAACTCCTTGTGATGTGTACAATGACAAAACAGTGACAAAAGACAGGACCAGTACAGAGCTCTGGAGTGAGAACCGCCTGTTCTCTCAGGGCTGTGACTGTGATCTGAGTCCCCACCCAGCGTTCCGTCTGTCCGTCCCATGGGGTTGCCTCTCTGTGGGTCCAGAGGCTGATGGGAAACGCAGGGTGAAGAACCGGCTGCCCCTGCACGTGACGTGAGTGCCCCGTCAGACCTCAACCTGCCGCTCACCGGTGCCAGCCTTGCCGAGAGCCATCTGTGGACACTAATTGAGTCAAATGCCCGGCCGTCGCCACGGCACATGCCACTGGTGTAACCGAAGCCTCCGGTCTGCTCCAAGAGTGGCTCTTTGGAGCACATCTCTTTTCCATTCTGGGTGCTTTTAAAGCATTTAATAATAGCTTTTCCTGTGTGGAAAGCCTCTCCAGAGATTCTGAGTGGTGCACACAGCCCCCGTGGGTCTGAGAGGGGCTGGTGTGACTCGGCGGGCTGGCCCCTCGAGTGCTCCCTGGACGCCGAGCGGGCAATGGGAAGGAACCCTCTGAGCGCACAGCTGGACTTGCCCATGAGCCCCATTCTGCTGTGAGGAATCAGGAATCCCAGACTCTTGGCAGGATGGCTGCAGCGGTGTTTTGCCAGAAGTATCTTCTCCCCACCTTTTCTCTGAGGTCATTTTTTCTTCCCAAATCAGCTCAGCCAGCTGGATGCACCTTCGGGGTCTTGCCAGTACATCTTAGAGGAAAGAGCAGCAGGTGACTGCTGGATGGCTGGCGGATGCTGACAACCGTGCTATCTGGGAACAGCGAAGCTGAGGGCTACGGCAGAGGTGCTCAGAGCCGTCTGTTTCACTAGTAAGGATTTATTTAAATTAAAAAAAAAAAAGTGACTGTTGAGTAGACTCCAACTCCGGGCAGACCCATGCATGTCAGAGGAGAACTGTGGCTTTGGGTGCCTGTGTTTTTGGAAGCAGGGTGCCGGGCCCTTCTTCTCGGGCACCTCTGGGTGAACACCAACCTCCAATGTTTTGGCAAGCATCTGAGCACATATACTCCTCATGCCACCCGGGGATGCCCCAGCCCACAGTGCGTGCCGTTCCCTGTGGAATGGCCATTTGCTCTGTGTCCTCGTAGACAGAGCTGACTTCGCCCGTGACCGTGGCGCCGCGTCCCGCTGAGCTGGCACTCGGCGTGGGAGTTGGGCTGGGAACGTGTCCCCAGCCGTCTGCCTGTTACCCAACCCCTGCCCCTCCTGTGACCCATGCCAACTGCCCAGCCCAGGCTCCCTGACCAACTGGACTCTGGCCAGCTTTCCTGGAGGGAGGCCCTGGAGAGACTGGTGGAGGTAGAGGGAAAGGCATGGTGGGTTTTGCTCTCTCTGATGCCGGTGATGCCTCCAGCGGTGGCTGCTTTCCTTCTGTGGCTGCAGCTCCCCACAGGGGCCCCAGCTCCAGGGGCTGCTACCACCCCCTGCAGCCTTTGTTGGTCCTTGGGGCAGTAGCACCTTCTTCCTGGTGGCAGTCCCCGGGTGGCCTTGCCACCCTTCTGCTCTTCGGGCTCGTCTGTCACAGTGACAGGTCCCTGGCTGCGCAGTGGTCGGCGCTATGGCCACTGACCAAAAGGTGCTCAGTTCGAATCCAGCAGCTGCTCCAGCCCTGTCCTCTGGGGTCTCGTAGAATCTGGATCAACATGACAGCACTGAGTTTGGGATGTTTTACCCCGGTGTTAACCAGTTCCCTGAGTTAAATCCCCTCTGTGGAAACACCTGGCATGGACTCGGCTTTCCGAATCAGCAGGGTGTAGACAGCACCCCACACCCCAAGCCATTGTAGGGTCCCGATAGAGGTGGCTGTCCATGTGCCCACCTCTGCCTTTCTGTCCCCGTGAGACTTGTCTTCCTGCTGCTGCTGCTGCTGACTGTGGTACAAGATAAAGACCTCCACATTCAAAACTATCTCCTTCAAAAAAAAGAAAAATACTTCCTCATCTGGCTATGTATGAGTGCCTAGGAAGCACCAACAGACGGTGGGACCCCAGTCCCCTGTGGGCCAGCAGACTCTGAAGGGAGGCTGCAAGGGTTACCTGGGTGGTAATGTGAAGCCCACCAGGCTGTCCCGACTTGCAGCCTGGGTGGAAGAACACTGCCTGAAACAGAAGGGTGGAGACCGCCAGTGCAGACAACCGTGCGCTCCTTCGGAGCGAGGATAGTGAGACTTCAGCCTGCTCGCTCTGGACGTGTCATCAGGAAAGACCAGTTGCTAGAAAAGGGTGTTCTGTTTGACAGAGTAGGGGGTCGACACGAACGAGGAAAACCCTCCCTGAGACACATGGGCCTGATGAGTGCAACACTAACGAGATTGTACATGTAAACTCATCCAGAGTGATGACGGTGTGACCCCCCAAAAAAGAGGCACAGCTTGCATCAGACTGCCTTCCCAGGTCTAAGGGAACCGTGCCTGCCCATCCAGTGCCCCTGGTGCTGGATGTCACCCAAGAGAACCTGGGGCAAGAGCCAAGCCCCCTCCCCCAGGTGTAGTGTACCTGCATTCACTCAGAACCATCTCCTTGCTTTCCTTTAGCCTTGTAAGTGGGGCCTGAGACCTGCACTTGTAAGCTCCTCTGGGCAGACAGGACCCACGTGGACCTCAGGGTAGGCACCTCCGTGTCACTCATGTCGGAGCACGTGCTCTGGCAGGGCGTAGGCACGAGGGGTATGCTTGGCAAGTGGATGGGTGGGTGGGTGGGCTGGGCACCAAGCAGAGGAAGGCTCCATTTAAAAAATAAAAACTTTCCTTTCTTCCCTTGAGCGCTTTTTGGTCTTAGCAGTTAGTACTACCGCAGAGACCCCAGCTCATCAATTACAAACATTAACTGTAAATTATGCTTTTGCATAGTTAATTCAGCCTCTTCATTATGTATTTAGGAGAGCTCAGCATGCATAAAATTCAATAGCATGCTTTGGAGCTGATCCAGGTTCTGTCTTGTGTGATATCAGGGAAGTGGGAGGTTTTCACGGCGGACCTCGGAGCGTGTCTCTTTTGGAAGGTCTCCAACGGTTTCTGCGCTTAGCTTTTCTCTTGGAAAGAGTTCAGCCCTCTGGAAGAGCTGATAGCTTCCAAGGTTGCTCCTGCTTTTCTCCCCAGTGAAGCAGGGACTGCTGCTCCCTCCTTAAGTAGGAAAATGAATATTAACCCGACTCTTCGAGGGAAAGAAAGGTGTGGATATGACAGAAGGCGACTCCTGACACAATCACTCACTCACTATTCAGTCAACAAATATTTGCCGAGTGCTTCCTCGGGGTCTGCACTGATCTATGGGGATGACAGGGCAGTGGGCCGCCAATGTCGCGGTCTTCATGGGTCTGCACTCTGGACAAGGCAGACAGCTGGCAAGTGGCAAGGGCAGGTAAGGGTGTCAAGTGTCCTGTGGCGGTGTCAAGGAATAATTAGGGTCAGTATTGTGGGTGGGGAGCCGTGGGAACAGGGGTGAGTGCAGAGAATGAGTGCCTCACCGAGATGCTCGGATGTGGAAGCAGGTGCTGAGTCTCAGAGTTGGGGCAGGCCGCCATGGAATCCAGAGAAGAGTGGACGGGAGAAGTTCGCAGGAAGGGGGTCACAGCACGAGGACATGGTACCATCAGGGCTTGGGGGACAAGCGGTTGTCTTTGTTGTCAGGTAGCTCCCAGTCTGCCCCAATTCATGGTGACCTCGTGCAAAACAGATGGAAACACCAACCAGTCCCACATCATCGCCGTGATCTGCTGCGGATCAGACCGCTGCGACCCACAGGGTTTCGACTAGCTGGTTTGGGGAAGCAGACCACCCGGCCTTGCTTCCTGGTCTCTTAGTCTGGAAAGTTTGCTGAAATCTGCCCAGCATCACAGCACACACAAGTATCTGCTGACAGGTGGACGAGAGGACTGCTGATACCAGGACAGGCTCAGGATGATCACTCAATAAAATCTGCCTGATTGCAGGAGTCTGGGGACCATGGTTTCAGGGGGCACCCATGGCAGTTGGCATACTAAAGATTTTTTTCTTAAGAATACGTTCTTTATCCCACTTTGGCGAGTGGCCTCTGGGTCTTAAAAGCTAGCAAGTGGCCATCTGTGAAGTATCGGTTGGTCACAACTTCCCTGAAACAAAGGAGAGAGAAGGACACCAGGGAAAATACGACCCCAAGAGACAGAAAGGGACACAGAAACCAGAGATGGGATCAGCATGAGAAGAGAGGAACCAGTGACTGCCGTGACAGGGGACACAACAAACAGTCCCTGACGTAGGGTGAGAAGAGGGGGGTACAAAACTCAGACTCTGTGGGACGGACCAGCCATGGATGATCTGACAGACTAGGGTGTCCCCAGAAGACACGGCACGGGACTTTTTGTTAACCTCGAGCTGAAACCATTCCCAAAGCCAGCTCCTCGGACCAAGACAGGACTGGAATGTAAGACACAAAACAGTACTGGTGAAGAGCCTGCCTCTTGGCTTGGGTAGATCTATGGAACTCTCTGGGCAGCTCCTCTCCAGAGGCGAGATGAGAGGGTGGATGGGGCAGGAGCTGGCCCAATGGCCATACAGGGTGGAAAGGAGGAGTGTGCTGGGGGGCGGGGGCAGCAGCTAGAGTTACACAGCAGTGTGTGTGCAAGGTTTGGCGTGATAAATTGGCTTGGATGGTAAACTTTCACTTAAAGCACAACAGAATATTAAAAAGAGGAAAAAAATTACGCTACCACATTCAACTTCAGCCAACACAGTAATATTTCCAATCTGCAGTAATATTCCCAATCTACAAACTCGAGTCTGGGAAACAGTAGATGAGACCCTTTTGCTTCCGCGTGACTGCACCCCAAGCTGCCTGTCTGCCTGGTGGCAGGGAAGTGAACCTGCCTGATGCACAGTCACAGTGCCATCTGCAGTGTCACCTGGATTCTGTTCAGTCTGTGGAGGGCTGCCTGCTTCTCCCCAAGACTGGCCCAGGGGGAGGGGCCCCCAGGGCATTCAACTGAGAGGCAAACGTTGGGTCTTTAGGTGTTCTCTCTTCAGCCTTGGGATGGACAGTTTCCTCTTGTGCCTGGACGTGGCCACTGCTCAACACTGACATTCACCGAATTTTCCGTTTTTCTCCCTGGTCTCAGTGCATGAGGCAGTGAGTTGTACTTGGGTCCTGCAAGGTTGCTATGAGTCAGAATTGAGTTGACAGCAGCAGGTTTGTTTGTTTCCTCAGCAGAAGCTGGTGGCCTTCAGGTCGCCTCTGACTTTTGGCAACTCTGTGGGGCTTTTCAATGGCTGGGTTTTTGGAAGTGGACTGCCAGGCCTTTCTTCCAGGGCACCTCTGGGTGGACTTCAGTCTCCAACCTTTGGTTTTGCAGTTGAGTGCCTTAACCCTTTGCTGCCCCCTTGTGCACAGCCCACATACCACGCCTGCAGCTACCGCTGTCCCCCTTTGGCCTGATCCTAGGCCATAGGAGGGTCAGCCTCAGTCCTCGCTCAGCTGCTTCAGTGACCTTACGGGAACGAGGCAGGCTACTGCACTCAAGCCCTTGGGAGGCTGGAGGTGGGGAGTGGATGCTTCCCAGGCCCTCAACACACCTGGCCTCCCAAGCTAATTCTGTCCCACTTCTGTACCACCCTGCAGGCAAAGCACATGAGATGCTGTGGCACCCATCAGCAAACCGGGCTGAGCGGCCAGAACCTTTATCGGGCCCCCTCGCTGATCAGCTCAGCGTCCCAAACTTACTGCCTGACAGCTGTGGCTTCCGCAGCACAGGGCAGCTGGCTGGCACCTCCTCTGCTGGCCTTGCCTGCACTCCTGATGCTGCTGTGCTGTCTGACACATCCTCAGCAAAGGCCAACCACCAGGAAAGGACATCGTGGTTGGCCAAGTGGAGGCTTAGTGACAGTGAGGGAAACCCTCCCTGAGATGGACTGACACAGTGGACTTGGACACATAACGGTCAGGAAGACAGCACAGGACCAGACAACATGTTGTTCTGTTGTGTGTGAGGTCCCTATGAGACACAGCCAGTGCCACACAGCCAACAGCAAGGACATTCCTCGTGTCTTTTTTTGTTGTTGTTGTTGATTTTGATGCTTTTGTTAAATGCCTTTTTCCGTCTGAATCAAATTGAGTTATTTTCTGTCACTTAACCACTCGGAGCAGTTGTGAGGGACTGAGCTCAGCACCATGGAGAGCTCCCAGAGACGATGGAGACCTTACTGTCAACGCTGGGCCAGAGAACTTTCTAGAAAGCTGGGTGTGCATGGCATGACTTTTCACTTTCCCTTCCCGACTCCAGGGGAAAAAACTCATGACCTCTGCCTTCATGAAACAGCCATAAAGTAGAATCAATAAAGCAAAGCCTGGGCCCAACGCTTCCTTCTCCTGAAACTGGTTTCCTATTACGAGGTTGAGTTCTTCATTTTGTTAGTCTCATTCTTCCTGTGGGCACTAAGCTGTCAGCCTTGGCTGATGCCTTTGGAGCTAAAATCCCTTACACCACGCAGCAGGGGGTGAAACCCTTTAGGCTTTTAACAGACCCCAGACTCTATTTTCTTATCCAATAGAGTTTAGCAGCCAAGAGGTCTGGTAAATTGGGTTTCCAGCAGTTCAAACCTTATTGTGACTATTGGGGGAATTTATTTGCTTTTGAGTAAGAGGGTTTTTTTTTTTTTTAAGCCAATTTTGAAAATTTCTTTCCAGAGAGTTCCTGCAATAAATCTGCACTATTGATTTAGTAAGCGTTAGTTCCTGGGTGCTCTGTGGGGTCACCAAAGTGTTTAAATTCCTTTCTTTATTACTTCGGCAGTATCACAAGTCCCAGAGAGGCTGGCATGGGGGCTAGTGGTCCCCCAAGGCAAAGGCTTAGCAGAGATTTTAGCTTGCTCAGGGATGCTGAGAGGGCATGAGGACAGAACTGTCCGCTTTTCTTGGTCCCCATCTCTCCTGTAACATGAACCATGATGTCACGTCCGACAGAGACGGGTAACACTCAGCATGTTGCACGACATATCAGAACACATCCCCGTCCACCGTGAATCTCTGAGAATCAGCGTCTCAAGGGTGGCTGTCCTCCGTGAGTGCTGGACCAGCCCCAGGGGCATGTCTTAAATTTGACATTGGGCCCACCAGTTCCCAGGGAGTTGGCCCAAACACATGGCAAACTCAGGATTGTCAGAATAGAACCACACTCCACAGGCTGTTTATCCCAAGCAGATTGCCAGGATCTCCTTCCAAGATGCCTCTGGGTGGACTTGAGCTGCCAGTATCTCGGCCGGCAGCTGAGTGCATTCAGCCATCGTGCCACCATGAAATCCCAGTGTTAGGTGATCCTCCCTAAAGCCACTGAGCACCGACACAGTTTCAGGGTCTCTGAAAACACCCAGAAGCGCTTCCTTTGTCCTTCTATCGTGGGCATAATCTGGGGAGGGAGGCGGGTAGGCAGAGGGGCACTGGGGGGAGAATGAAGGGGGAGGGGAAGAGGCCCCTGCTGTTGACCAGGGCCGGCCTCAAGCTCCTACTTTTGCTCTTTTCCAGAAGCAGCAGTCTGTTCAGTGAGGTCGTGCAGATGAACTTTGAGATCGCCAGCTTTAGCAGTCTGTCAGGAACCCAGCCCATCACATGGCAGGTCGAGTACCCACAGAGAGGAATCACAGACATCGCCGTGTCTGAGATCTTCATCAGCCAGAAGGACCTGGTGGCCATCGTCCCCCTAGCCATGGTAAGACTTGCGCTCTTGGAAATGGCCCTGAACTTGGCTGTCTGATCCCACCTTGCTCTTTCCTTTCCCTGGTGTTTCTTGGGATTGTTTTGTGGCAATGTTGACATGAAAAGTTTCTGATGTTCGTTCACTCTGAAAGTTGCTACATTATCTTTGTTGGTGATGTTAGTTTCTGTTGCCTATTTCTTGCCGTTGTTTTATGGCAGATGTTTACACAAAGAGTTTCTGATGTTCCTTCGCCCTGGAAGTTGCTACATTGTCTTTGTTGGTGATGTTAGTTTCTGTTGCATAGGCTGCACTTGTAGGGGCCCCATGTACCGAAGAAGGAAACATCGGTCCTAGGCTATCTACGTGTTTGCTCAAGTCCATGGTAGTGGCCACTCTGGGTTTTAAATGCCTTCCATCCTGGGGAAAGGGGGACCTCATCCTCCATCAGATACCGATATTCATCGGTCAGTGCACTGTTCTCATCCATCGGGTTCTTTGGCTGATTTTTGGAATCTGGTCTGTCTTCATCTGGAAGCCCCTGCTGAAATCTGTCCACATGGGTGGCCCTGCTGGTATTCCAAACCCTGGTGACATAGCTTCCAGCCTCACAGCAACACACAGGCCACCATGGTGGGCCACACTGACAGAGAGGGTAGAGGCTTCATGTGGTGATCTCTAATTCAGCCTTTCTTGGCAGGGTGTCAGTTTCCAGCCAGGACCCTGGGGGACAGTTCAGGAGCAAATGCTGTCCGTCTCCTTGGGGCTCCCCTTCACAGAGAACACACGACAATCATCTTTAAAAAACAGCCCTCTCAGGCTGTCTTCTTTCTCCACTTTCTAGACAAGCAGCACTGAAGGGAGAGGTTGGGGTCTCGTTGGGGAATACTGGCTCCTTTGTTGGAATTTTCCCCCCTCTGAACCGTCAGGGGACTGCTTCTGTGGGCGCTTCTCTGCATCTGTGAGACTGGGTGTGCGTCGGCAGGCCCGTGTCACCACCAGGATGCTGCTGGACTCGTGTGTCAGAGATCCAGTGACAGATGGCATACCTCCACCTGGGGTCCGTGGGGAGGCGTGCTGGCAGTATCCCCTGTGTTTGAGAAGGGAGAGACGAGTGTCATGCATACAGTGAGGGGATGGAGAAGAAAATTTTGACCTAAAGAGACAAGGAAAAATGTAGTGTTTTATTGTTTCTCAAAAACATCCTAGCCTGATCCTAGCCTGATCTCTGTGCTCTTTTTTCAGCTTGAAAGTTTTCCACTCGTAGGTATTGAGAATATTGTAAGGATCACTTTGATGTTCTGAGGCTGATGAAACATGTTTGCAAAGTAACCGCTTATGAGCGAGGATAAACGTTTCCTCATCACAGCAGCAGGTTGACTTGGGAATGGAATGAAAAAAGGCCCTCCTTCACATTAACTGGTGTTAATGGTGGTGTAAGAAGCAACCTGTGGCTCAGACAAAGCTGTTGGGACTTGATACTTTTGTTTATGACACTGCTGTCTGTCTTAGGCTGGGTTCTCTGAAGGAGCAAAACCAGTGAAGCAGGTGTACTTAGAGAGAGAGGACAGGGCAAGGCGGTGATGGGGGGATCTGCAGGGGCTAGCAAATCTCATGTCTCTGGGTCAGGTGTCAGGATGGAGGCTTCTCTGGACTCATAGAACTGCAAGGCCTGATGAACCAAGCTCAGCAGGTCAGATAGACGGCCAGTGGCCTGCAGTCTGTAGAGGCTGAGAAATGCCAAGATCGGCAGGCAGTACAACAGGCTGCTGACTCAGGTCCCAAGGACTGGGAGGTCAGATGATGACAAGCTAGATACAGGATCCAGAGCATGCAAACAAGCTGTGCCAGAATATCCGTGTATATACTAGATGCAGGCCACACCCCTGAGGAAATGCCTCGTAGAACAGATCACACTGGATCGCTCCGTGGAGGATGACTACATCATTACACAACTGACAGAGAATGAGCCTCAGGGCTCAGCCAGGTTGACACACAACCTTAACATCCCACTGGCTAGCTGTCAGTAGACGGATCACGTACCCCACTGCCTGGCACAAGGCAATTGTTGAGCCAGTGTAAGTAATTCTTTGTGTTGGGTTGTCATTGTCACCTGCCATCAGATCCCTTCCGCCTCGTTGCAACCCCACGTGACAGAGAAGCCGTGCCCCCAGGGTCTCCTAGGCTGAAATCTTTGTGGTAACAGATCGCCAGGCCTTCGTCCTACAGAGTCATGGGTGGGTCTGAACGACCAACCTTTGGTCGGCAGCTGAGGGCTTGGCCCTGGGGCCCCCAAGGCTCCTTCTCCGGTTGAGCAGGGATCACTGTTTCAGGAGCATCTAGGACACTGCATGTCGCACAGGAAGTGCTTCATCAGGAGCTGCTGAGGGTACCTGAACACAGACCACCAGAGCTGTCTCCCTCAAACCAAGCATGAGCCCCCGAGGTCAGCAACTCCCGTCTCTTTCTTCATTTGATTGGCGGTGCCTGCACAGCTCCCAGTGAATGAAAATCACTCCATTAGTACGTATTGCCTGAAGGAACCCAGCCGAAAGGAAGATTTATTATTGTTGTTGTTTAGTATATGATTAGTAGTACCAGGGCGCCATTAAAAATTGTCAGCCTTTATTCTCCAGCCCATAATTATGTCATTGTTTGAACATGCTAGAGCATTGATCTATGAATGAATTTATCATTCTGTATAAGTCAGTTGTCACAAGGGGAAAAGGGAGGTATTTTGCAGGGAAAAAAGAAGGAGAAATTGTGTGTGTGTGGAGGTAACAGACACTCTGGAGTCATTTCAGTCTCCTGTGCAAACGTGATGTGTGTTTAGGCCCACTTGACTCAACACCATTCCCTGTCCATTTGTCAAATGAGAACAGAGTTCCGGTGCCCCCTCAAGGGCTTTGTTAGTAGCTAAGGGCTTAAAAGCCAGTTATGGGCTAAGGCCAGATACTGATTGCTGTATTCCAGTGGCTCTTCCAGTGGCTCTCAAAACCACCTAGGTGCCGTTGAATCAGTTGGGGCTCACAGAAACCTAATGTGACCGAGGTGAACTGCCCCTAGGGCTTCCTAAGCTGTAATCCTTATGAGGACAGACCCCCGCTCCCCCCAGTCTTTTTCCCTCAGAGATACTGGGTGGGTTTGAAGCATCAATCTTCCAGTGCAATTAACCGCGGTGCCACTGATAAAATCTCGATAACCCACTGCTGTTGAGTCAGTTCTGACCCGTAATGACCCTGTGGACAGCAGAACGGCCTCATCGCATTCCCGAGGAGTGCCTGGCTGGTCTGAACCGCCGGCTTTCCAGTGAGCAGACGCAGCACTTAGTCACTGGGCCACCAGGGTTTCTGCTGTGTCACCCGGGGTTCTTAACTTCCTGGAGAACCTGTTGCCCTCAAGTCCGACTCCTAACAACTCTATAGGACAGAGGAGAACTGCCCCACAGGGTTTCCAAGGAGCAGCTGGGGGATCCAGACTGGTAGCGTGTGGTGAGCCGCTGAGGTCCCCAGCTCTGCTGCACAGGACCCCTAACAGAGCCTCTTGACTCAGCAGGTTGGCGGTGGAGCCTGAGAATGGGTGTCTTGGTTGAGCTCCTGACTGCTAATGCTTCTGGCCCTGGGGCCACAGATCAGAGCTTTGCTTGCCCTGCAGAATCACTTGGCGTGAGGGCAGGGGTCTCAGCCACACTGCAGAAGGATTAATTCAATGTCGTTAGGGCTGAGAGTAACACACCACATGCCTCAGGTAACTCACAGGCACAGTCAGGGCTGACAGCTTTGCTTCTCACTGGTAGTCATGGAAGGCGTCCAGGAGGAGGTGACATTAAAGCAGACCTGGATGAAAGGGGGAGGAAATGAATGCTGCTAGTCTCGCACCATCCCCGCGATGAGTTGTGGATCAGGCCGTGGTGATCCCTAGGGTTTTCTCTGGCTAGTTTTCAGAAGGAGATCACCAGGCCTTTCTTCCTAGTCTGTCTTAGGCTGGAAAATCCACTGAAATCTGCACAGTATTACAGCGGTGCACAAAGCCTCCACCAACAGGCGGGTGGTGGCTGTGTGTGAGGTGCCTCGGCCAGAATTCGAACCCGGGTGTCTTGCATGGGTGACTGGATCTGCAGTGCTCCCCTCATTCCCACCTCATCTGAAGGAGCCTTGAAGAGGCAAGGTTGGTTAGAAATCACGACTCCGCACAGCCCTCATTCTCCTGCCGTGTGTGAGCGCCAGGCCGCCGTCCTGGCCCCAGTGGTCCTTGCTGTTACTGGAAAACGCCAACCAGAATGGGTGTCCGTGTCACTGACAAGGTCAATAAGCTCTGGAGTGACTCAGAACAAGTATTTTAAAGCACTTGCTGTAACAGACCTAAAATTCACTTAGACTTGTGTTCCTGATATGATCGCAGATACTTCCTTGCATAATCGTAAGACTTTCTAAGCAGCAAACTTCCTGAGCGCCTGCATCACGCTGGATAACAGGGACGGCGAGTTTTCCAAATGATTACCGAGGGCCTGCCGTGCTCAGATGCAGAAATCAGTGGAGCCCAAGTCCCTGCATACCAAAAATTCTTGAAAGTAAAACTGAAAGAGAATTGTTAATATAATTTCATTTTGAAGAACCTAAGGTGGGTGAGGATTTGCATGAGAATTAATCTTGGTATTTTGCCTTATAAATTAATTTGAGAATGGCTGGATGAAATGAGATTTTTTTTTTACTCTTTGCCTCTATTTGGAGTCCGTCATGCAGTCTACAGAGGTCAAAATCAGCACATTCGTCTCTTGTATTGAAGAGTGTTTCTGCTGCCACTCACACACGCATGCGGGCAAGTCCATGTTCCCTCTGCTGGACCACCTGCCACCAGGTTATACGTGAGCCCCCAGAAACAGATCTCTATAAACTAGAAGGGAACTCCAGCAAAGGTGTACCCCGCCAGGGCTGCAGCAGAAAATCAGCACCTCTCAGATCTGCTTCTGGATCTAAAGAGGACTTCTGAGGAGTGGGACACCCCAGGGGGGGTGTCATTCACAAGGTGGGCAGCTACCTTGCCACCTCCTTGCTGCAAACCCTCCCCAGTGGAGTCTGGGTGGGCTTCTCTGTTCCCCAGAAGCAGGATTGCATGGTAAGGAGAGAGGCATGGGACACATGTCTCAACAATGAGACAGTAGGAAAATGTTTTTGAAAGGGTCAAGATAAAAGGTAGGCCCTAGAACACATCTCTGGACTCTGAGCTGGCCTCTTGACTTCACGGGTAGCTACAGGGGAGGGGCGTGATGGCAGCCAGACTGGAGTTCAGACCCAGTGTCTGCCGCCCACTAGCTGTGTGACCCAGAGTGCATGACTCCACCCCCGAGCCTCGGTGTTCTCATCTGTTAAGGGGGAGCAGCCACACCTGTTGCCCAAGCTCTGTGGCAAAGTCGCGGTGCTGAAGACAAGGGTACAAAGTGCTTCCCGTCCAACAGGGAGCCCAGGAGCAGGTGCAGCTGTCCCCTAGAGCGGTCCCCACATGTCCTTAATTTGTTTGAGGAGGTCTGTCCCTTCTGCCACCTGGGATTCCTCTCATCCCTTCTCCTAACCTTCCCAAAAGATAGCTAGAACGTCTGCCCACACTCCGCAGCCCCAGGGGCAACAGGAGCGGACACTGTCTCACCTCCTGTGGGGGACACTTGAGTTCCATTCCCTCCCAAGGCACCCTGTACAGGGCCACCAGCCATCTGTCAGCAGAGACGTGCGTGCTGGCTTCAGCAGAGCGGAGACTGAGGGGACCTGGGGACCCACCTCCTACGGGAAGCCTGTGAAGACCCTCCGGATCTCAGCAGTGTGACCTGCACCCAATCACAGGTGTAGCACAGGACTGGGGATCATTTTATTACATTGTGCGTGGGGTCACCATGAGTCAGGGACACCTGGGTGGCAGCTAACAGCCACCGCCAGCACATGCCAGCACACCCTGGGTGTTTTTCATACCATGTCTCCCTGTGTCATCTCCAAAGCTCCAGCAGGCAGGTGTTACTGCTCCCCTTTCACAGATGAGAAAACCAAGGCTCAGAGGGGTGGAGTCACTTACTCTAGATCACACAGCTAATGAGGAACAGACACGGAGCCTGAACTCTGGTCTGGACCTCACCCTCCTTCCCTGTAGCTACCCATGAAGGTGGGAGACCAGCTAAGAGGCCGGAATTGTATTCTAAGTCATACTGTTTATGACAACCTTCACAGAACCGTTCCAGCTGTCTCCTTCAAGGCATCTCACCTGTGCCTGTCTCCCCGTCGTACAACCTGCTTGTGGGAAACACGGCAGATACAACCCCGCCTCCCCTGCGGCAGGCACCCCAGTGGGCAGAGTAGGAGTTCCCAGAACAAAGCATTGCCAAGTTCACAGTGAATATCACCTGCCTCCCTGTGACCTGATTTCTTCACAGCTCCCATGTCTAGGCAGACACGCTGGGAACTTCAGAGTCAGCAAAAGAAATGTCACCCATAATCTTGGGGCTGATTTTAACTGAGATGATGTACAAAACAGTTGTTTTTAAAAAGGACACCAGGGGAGTATCAGAATGTCCGCATTCTCTGCAAAACGTTCAGGAGCCTCCGGCTCCACGTGGGAGGCCTCACTCTGTGTTTTCTTCTCAGTTCCGTGTGGAGGCTGGGATAAAGCCTTGGGCTTGGTTCTGGGGGTGCCTGAAGGCTACACAGTGAGAGTCATAACCCCCTTGCTGACATTTATTCAGCAAGCACTCCACAGTTTATAAAACTTCATCACACGTACCATCTCCTTTGATATTGGTCAATCTCAGCTACAGAAAACCCTCTCTAGAAGCAGACATCACCAGGACCGCCTGGAAATGTGGCTGTTTAATCCTAGGAAACCTAACAGTCAGGATTTCTTACCCCCAGAGCCATGCTGATTTGGGGGATCTGGGAAGCCAAGGCTTGCTGAACGGTGCTGAACCTCCCGCCCAGCATAATAATTGGCATTTCCCGAGACAGCCCTGTCCCGAGTTCTTCATGTGCTGACTTCATGTCATCCTTGCATCAGTGGCCTCTGAGGTGTCCAGCCGGCCTTGGTTTCATCTACCAGGTGACGGCCCGGAAGCCTGTGGGCACAGCCCATGTGGCCTTGGTCTCACAGCCTTGCATGCGGAGACGGGGCTTGAACCTTGCTCTGCATGACTGCAGAGGCCATGTCCTTCACCGCCACACCTCGCGCTGGTGCTGCAGGAAAATCGGCAACAGCTGGCTCTGCTCGGGCTGCCTGTGTCTCCGGGTCTCCCTGGGATTCTGCGCTGGACACCGTGCTGTCTTCCCGCTTTTATATCCCTCTCTCTTAGTGGAAAATGTCAGAGTATTCCTCCTCTGACTTCCCACTTCCTTTTGCAGGGATTCATATCAGTCTGTCAGAGAATGAACACTCAGAATATTTTCCACTCAAATGAGCAATAGAGAGGCGGTAAGACAGCACCTATCGAAGGGGAGGAACCTGTAAGACCTGGGAAAACCAGGCAGTGTGCTGAGTTCCACTCTCACGGGCTGTATCATTTCCCTCTTTTAAAGAGGGGAGAGCTGCGGCACAGAAAGCTCAGCTCGTCGGTGGATTTGGGTGGGGTGGGCTGGCTCCCAGTTTGGGCCTCTACCCCCTCCTAGCTGCATGGGAGGCTGACCCAGGAGGGGCTGGAGGACACTCTGTGCTCAGAGTCTGAGGGCAGCCCTCCTCTGCACTCTCAGAGAACTCTTCTTTCCTGAATTTGCCAGAAAAACTGCAGAGTCCCCAGACTCCTCCTCTTCCTCCCCTTCACCTGAAAGGCGGCAGCAGGAGCCTCTTTCCCTCAGGTTTTTATTTGTCCAGTTATGTGTCTGCAGTTATCTGTCCAGCACCCATAGCCCCAGGTGGAATGAGGGGTTCCTGGGCCCCACTTGCTGCGCCTGTGTCTGAAAATGAAATCTGCAGTGCGGGCTGCGGCAGAAGAAACAGGACAGTTTCTCCACTGGTGTGCAGAAAGATTGTGCTAATCGGGGACATCATCTTGGGGCACTCTGGCTGTGGCTGTCTGGTCACCCATTCCTTTTGATACAGACCTCACAGGTTCTGCAGATTCCTCCAGATCCCCCCAGAGGACACACTTGTTTGCAATTACAGAAGCGGTGATGGAACCTCGGCCGGCTGGCGCTCCTCTCTGGAAGCGACTGCAATTCATGGACTCGCTGGGAGCGCGGGGCCGGCTCTGGGTCTCCTCGAAAATGTTTTATTCAGATACCATGTCTGCTGGTGTCAACAGCAGGCAGATACTTAAAAAACACGTCCCAATTTCTTTATAGTACTTTTAACTGTATGTATTTTGAAATTTAGTCTAAATGGTAGCAAAACTAAACAAAAGCCTATTCTTGCTGTAGTTCCATATCAGGTTGCTTTTAACTACCCTTTCTTGTTGTCTTCAGATTTAAATTATTTTATTATTGTCATTATTTTATTATCGTTTGTGGGGTTTTTTCCCCCAAATGGGCCCCATGTAAACAAGTTAGACCAATGGATCCTCAAATGTGACCCCAGGCTCACTTTTGTAATAAACTTAAATCTGAGATGTTAGGAGCACTGAATGGAAACCGAAGCCACAGTGATCCACTCACTGGAAGGGTAAAAATGTAAAAGACACGCAAAGCCAAGTATCGGGACGATGTGGAGGGCTTAGAACACGGGAACACAGCAGGTGGGAGTCTGAAGTGACAGATCGTTGGTGGAAAACAAGTTGACAGTTTCTCAATATGTTCAAGTCCACTGCTGGTACAGCCCAGCACTTCCAGCCTTAGATCTCTGGGAGAAATGAAAATATCTTTCCACACAGCAGCATAGGTACAAACATTCTTAATAATATTATTTACCCTCCCTAAAACTGGAATCTATCCAGGTGTCTCTGAAGTACTGAGCACAGGAACAACTGGATACCCAGACAATAGACTACTGCTCAGCAGTGAAAAGAAACAGAGTCTTTATGCACCAAATGACAGGCACGAACAGAACCGGACATGAGAAATGGCATGCCGTGTGATTCTATTTATGTGGGATTTGTAGAAAAGGTAAAACCCTACAGACAGAGAGCATATCAGTGATCGCCTGGGCCTGGAGCAGAGATGAACTGAGAATGGCTCAAGGGAACTTTCGGACGTGATGAAAACATATTGTGCTTTGGGAGATAGAGTGTATTATAAATATATACCTACTCCTCACCAATCAACACTGTTGGGTTTCAAAGACCATTATGTAAAAATGGAGGATGACCACATCAGATCACAAGAGGATGACTACATCATTACATCACTGCCAAACTGCATCATTGCGTAAGTGTCGAACCCCTGAGAATCATAGCCCAGTGAAGCGGACGCATCACCTAAATTATACCACAGCCCGCATTGCTCTCGCCTCCTACCTCCTGGTTTGTTACCGACGGACGTCGGTCATTAATGTGCAGTATTCTGGAGAGGAGGTTTCCATTATTGTCTTCAGTGTGGAATATCAGATAATGAGACAGTCAATAAATAAGGAAATCCATTTTCCTAAGACTACATTGTGATAAAGGTTTTATAACTCGAAAAGTTACTAAAACTCGTTGAAGTATACATGTAAAATGGTACGTGTATTACACCTCAGTGGCGCTCGAGAGCAGTCAGCAACATTAAGGAAAGAAGCTGCCTCGGCTCAGGGATCTGGGCTGGGCTTCTGTGTGTCAAGCCAGAAGCCGGTGAAATAAAGGTGTTGGTTCGGATGCCACGCGTTACCAGTCTCTGCCACCAGGGGGCCGCATCGCCCGTGGTTTACGCGGTGGAGGCTCAGCTGTCATCCCCATGGTCACGGTCATGGTCAAGGACGACTCCCGGGAGGAGCCCTGCTGGCCTGGGGATGAAGTGCTGAAAGGTGCGCGGTTCCAACCCACCCACAGCCCCGCAGGGGAAAAATAGGACCGTTTCTGTCAACATAACAGCCTCGGAAGCTCCATGGGGCGCTTCTCCTCTGTCCTATAGGGTTGCTGTGACTCAGTCTCCACCGCAATGGCTTTTGGGATTCATGGTGTGTTTTTTATAGATGTGGACGTGCAGCGAGTCCTGTATGCCCAGGGGTGAATAACCCTGTAAACTGGGTAAGCACAGTCTTGTTTATGCTTACTTCCTCGTCTGTAGTGAACAATTTCACAGGCTTTTCACCGCATCAAGGGTAGCCCACAGACGCTGAATAGACTCTGCCCTGGCAGGATCCCTGACCCCTAACAGACAGGGCCTGGGAACAGGAGCCCGGACGCACCCCTAAGTACACACCACATCCTTCTCTCCCCCCTTGACAGTGGGCTGCATTATGGAACGAGTTGTCTTAGGCTTGGCTCTGTAGAGAAGCAGTGTATAGGTATACGTAGACAGAGACTGACACCAGGGAGACGGCTCGTGTGGTCGTAGAGGCTGAATCAGTCCCCGTCCCTGGGTCAGGCTAGCGGCTTCTCCAGATTCACGTAGCCACAGGGGCTGCGGAGTGCAAGGTCAGCCCCCAGAACCGGAGATCAGACCAACAGGAGTCAGCTGCAAGACCCAGAGCCATCAAAAACTCATGAGCCTTCCCCAAAGTCCACCTGTTTTGGATGCAGGCCACATCCCCAAGGGAAGTCCCTTTTAACTGATGGGCTGCTTGCGCCACTCGCACGATGGGAGTGATCACCTTACATCAGATCCCAGATCCTGTCATGCAGGCGGTCACATCGTCATATGACTGCCAAGCTGTGTCATAACTGCCACACCACTGATAGTCACAGCCCGGCCTGGTGAGCACACAGCCTCTACCACCATGCCACGCCACCTGGATCCTTTTCTGTTGTTAGCTAGTATGGAGCAAAGACAAAACCACTATAGCCATTCATTCCTTCCTTCACTCCCTCATTCATTACTCACCTCTCCCTGACAATCTGCAGGACGGCCTTGCTGCCCAGGTCCTGTCAGGTTTTCCTGAGCCTTGTGCCTGCGCACTAGTTCCATGAGACACACGTGATCCTTCTGATAAACTCCCTTTTGGCTTGAGTTAGTGCCTGTGCTCACAGCCCCACCTCCCCACCTGTGTAAAGCTCTCTCGGGTGACTTTCGGGTCTCTTGGGAGGCCCACCCCCAACACTTGCCCTGGAGTAGCCCACCGCTGTTATTGCAGAGACCTCCGCAGGGAGCCCCTTTCTCTGCCTTAAGCTTTTTTCCCCTTGGCTGTATTTCTCTTGGAAATGCTGGTGCCCTGGAAGGAGTGGCTCATTTTGTTCTGCCCATCAGATTTAATTGTGTGCATGTTTTCTGGAAAACACACTGTGTATGAGTGGACCGCAGGAGAGAAAAAGAGAAAGGAGAAAGCCAGAGACTCAAAGAAGAAACTCTTCTACCCTACCAATAGTCTACGTGAAGCCTAGCTTCATCTGCCCGGAGACCAGAAGAACTAGATGGTGCCCAACTACCACAACCAAGATCTCTGGTCAGGGCCGCAATAGATAGACCCTGACAGAATGAGAGAAAAATGTGGAACAGAACTCAAATTCCTAAAATAAACAGGAAAACAAAAAGCAGACTTACTAGCATGATTAAAGCTGGAAGACCCCTTAAGCTATTCCCCTGAGATAGTCTTCAGACCTTTAATAAAACTAACCCCTGAGGTCACCATGTAGCTAAGTAACAGCTGGGCTCAAAACATAACAAAGATCACCCATAAGTGCTATGCTTCTTAAAAGGGTCACCTGTATGAGATCAAATGGTCAACAATCATTTTAGAACAAAGATGAAACTGTGAAGAGGCAGGGAAACTAGCATCATGGAAACACAGAGACCAAAACAGAGAGAGTGAGGATGTTCACGCCATCGGAGGGATGGAACTGATGTCACTAACCAGCTTCCATGGAGGTTGTTGAGTGGGAACCTAAACCACTGTGTAGACCGTCACTGAACAAACAATAAAATACTACTTAAGAAAAAAAGACAGGGACCCACCATGGTCTCTCCTGACTTGTCAGGACCTGTCCCACTGAGTCCTGTGCAGAGAGACCCTGTCACGTCAGTGATGAGCACAGCCAAAAGCGGTCCATCACATTCACACAAAGCAGGGTACACGCTGCCTGGCCTCTGCTGCATCCGGTGACTTGGAGTCCACTCACACCACCCCGTGGCCCTGCTATCAAATCGTCCCACGGGGAGTCAGAATGCCAGGAGGGGGCACACTGGCCCTTACGTGCCTCGCCCAGAAGGGACACGTGTCATGTTTAGCCACATTTCGTTGACTAGAGCTGGTCATGTGGTCTCACCCGTCTGCAAAGCGTGCTCTTCCTCAGGACCCAGGGAGACAGGGGATCCCCTTATGCATGAACCCGGAAGGTGTCTTCAGTCCTAGGTGTGTGCTTTCAACAAGGGGGACAAGCGAGCACAAGCCACTGTTACCTGCCTTACAGAGTCCCTGAGCAGGCTGTGGCTTCAGGACTGGCCTTCGCACACCCATGGTTCACAGCAGAGAGTTCTCATTATTCATGTCCGTTGTTTTCTGTAAACAGCAGCCCCAGCAGCAGTGATTAAGCACTTGACCGCTAACTAAAAGGCCAGCTGTTCAAACCAACCAGCTGCTCCATGGGAGAAAAATGTGGCAGTCTCTTTCTGTAAAGATTTCCAGACTTGGAAACCCTATGAGGCAGTTCTACCTCATCCTATAGGGTCTCTGCCAGTCGGAACCAGTTCAGGGGCAGTGAGGTTGTTTTGTTTGTTTGGTTTGGTTTCATTTGCTTTGGTTTTGAGCTGTTGCTCCAAGAGAAATAGAGGGCTAGGTCCCTGTGGGCCTGTGTTCCCAGCGCTGCCGACAACCGGTCAATATAGACTCCCGTTTCATGCATGTTTCTGTTTAAAGTCGCCGTCTTCAGTACATATTGCTGATTCATTAACGCGGCACCCACAGCCAGCAGCACTGTAACACACTAAACAAAGCTGGCCTACCACACACACTTGCTCTGCAAGGCGCATCAGAGCCTTTTTGTGCCTAGAGAACAACCGACAGCGCTTTGGCACCAAGGACATGGACTCTCCATTGCCTTGTCCCACCTTGGTTGGGAGCATGTGTATTGGGCGGCTCAAATTTTTTGCTGTCTCTTGCAAGTCCGTGGGCAAACCTGCTGCAAAAGACTTCTTTAAAGTGTTAAATAGTCAAAGATGTGGACTAAGATGTGCCTGACCAAAGCCATGGTGTTTTCAGTTCATTCATATGCGTGCAAAAAGGGTAAATGAATATGGAAGACCAAAGAAGAGTTGATGCCTTTGAACTGTGGTGTTGGCGAAGAATCTCGAGAGGACCGCGGACTGCCAGGAGAGTGAGTGAGCCTGTCCTAGAAGATGCACAGCCAGAATGCGCCTCAGACGTGATGACAGTGAGACCATGTCTCACATACTTCACATATGTTACCAGGAGGAACCAGTCCCCGGAGAAGGACATCATGCTTGGGAAAGTAGACGGTCAGCGAAGAAGAGGAAGACCCTCAGTGGGGTGGACTGACAACGCGGCCACAGCAGTGGGCTCAGGCATGCTGACAACGGTGAGGGGGGTGCAGCCGGGGTTCATCCCACTGTGCGTCAGGCCGGGCCCGACTCTGTGGTACCCAACATGCGTGTCGGAGACTGGCCACGCAAGCACGGTGATTGCTGATCTTGAGGTCACAAATACTTTTTCACAAATGGGCGAATCTTCAGATTGGGAGGGTCCGCTGTGTATATACCTCAGCGATGCAGAATATTGAAAACCTCAAAGGAGACCTACAACTTTGGAAAAATAAAGTACATGTTTCTCAACTGCCTCCTCTCTTGACAAAGTTGTAAAAAAATCGACATCTCTCAGGGAAGCTGATGCCAGGTATTTCGTGTGCCACCCCAGAGGACACGCCACTTAATAATTTAGCCTGAGTGCTGGCCCTCCTGGGGACTTGTGCCTTCCTAAATTGAATTGCTTTCTTGTTCTGAGTGCATGTTTTGGAATACGATCTTCATCTTGTATTAGAGACAAATTGACAGCTAAGTAAGCTTCGCCTCCTGCACCCCGGTCTGCGCGGCCGATGAATTGGAAGTAAATGAAGTGGGAGCCGGGTTTCACTTGGTGACAGAACCCAGAATGATTGGGCTGTTGCTTGGAGCCCAGCTTGCCGAGCTATCAGCCTTGGTCCTCAGGGAGGTGGGGAGATTGGCTCGGCGACCATGGGAGGCGAGTGACAACTCCTCAGGTTCAGTCTGTTAAACGGTTGGTTTCCTACCCGACTCTGTGCGTCCCTAGTGGTAAATGCGTGGCCGAGTGAGCACCTGACGGGGAAGAGGCATGGGGCTTGTTTCAACGACACGTGGCTGATGCACTCGGCCCTGTTCTCTGCAAGGTGAAAACCGTGGGAGCCGACCCCGGCACCTCATCTTCAGGAGGTCGGCTGCATTCTGTAACCTGACCCTCCAGTGCCCCAGGGAGACCCGTGGAGGCCCTCGGAGGGTCTCGTGAAAGAGGTTTATTGTTGCTCGCTGCTGTCATCTGGTCCTGCTCCGTCTTTGTGATCACTGCTATATTTAAGCCCTTTATTGAGGTTCGTGCCTCACTCCACCTCCTGAAGGGTGTCCCTCGTGTTCAATGACCCTCTGCTTTAACCGCCTGATGGCCGTTTCTAGTGACGGGTCTTTGGACACATTATCACGTGTCCAGAGTCAGAAGGATGATGTCTTGTAATCTCCACTTCTGAGGAATGCTCTCATTGTATTTCCATCGTGGCTGATTTGTTCAGCCTTCCGGCAGTCCATGACACACTCAACATTCTTCATCAACGCCGCAGTTTAAATGCATCTTCCTTATTCATTATCTGGCTTTCATATGCTTATGAAGTGATTGAAAAGACCATGGTTTGGGTCAGGTGCACACCTTGCTCATCAAATTGACGTCCTCACTGTTGAGACTTTTAAAGAGGTCTTTTGCAATAGATTGGCCCAGTGGAGGGACACAGCATGCACTGCCCCAGAACAGAGAAAATGACCAGCCATTGACCAGAGCTGTGGAGGACAATGAGGCAGGCAGCAGGGGTGAGCCCTGCTGGGGTGTGGACCGTGCAGTTTTAAGTGGCTTGGTCAGGGGAGGCCACACCAGGGAGGTAGCATTTGAACAGAGACCCAGAGACGTGAGAATCGAGTCCTGGGGGCAGGTCAGAGACAAGCACTTCAGGCAGAAGGATCTGCGTCTGCGGAGGCCTTGCCCGTCAGAGGCGCAGTGGGGAACCCCAGGGGCTGGAAGGCCTGGTGTTGGGAGAGAAGCAGAGGAGGGAATCGGGCCTCGGGGGCTTCCCGCGGAGTGGGAGACGGGATCTCACCCTCATCTGGACATGGGGAGCACACCCTCTTGCAAGGTGTGTGTCCGCTGCACATTGGACAGAGACAGGTCCTCTCTACAGCCTTCTCCTAACATCCTGGGGCTTTCTTCTCAGCAGTAGGTGGGGTCCCTGCACCACAGGTGCTTCCTACCCTGTCCCTGAGCTAGGCAGAGGAGCAGGGCAGCCTTGCTGCGTTCACTGATCCCTGCTGAGGACCCTGAGGACTGAAGACCTCCCCAGGACCTCCCATGCTGACAGGGGTAGCAGGCGAGGAGGTCCCTCGATGAGACGCGCCTGCAGCAGCAGCCAGTGAACATGACTGAGGCTAAGGAGACACAGCCAGGAGATCCTCAGCCTCTGGACACCAGAGCCTCAGTGTCAGGGGACACAACATTCACAAACTGGGTCTGAGGTTGTCCCAGGGAATGACAGACCCGGAAAGGACACCTGACTGCGGCCAGCATTCCTTTCTCAGCCTCTGACCTGGGGTAGTCCTGTTTTAGTGCCTCAGTCATTCTGTCTTTAAAATGGGCACAAGAGCACAACCTCCCACTATTATCTCCCAGGGTTATCAGAAAGGTGGGCTCAACAGTATTAAGCAAAGTGCTTAGGCCACGTGGGAGGAAAGGTGTTCATAAACCTGCTCTCAGAGAGCAAGGTGTCTCAGAGCCTGGCCTGCAGCCCACCCCCACCTCCACCTCCTGCACCCACGGCTACACGTGGTGTCATAGGTTCTTAGATGAGTTACCAAGACTCTCTGAGACTGTCCGCAATGCTCGAGGGGGCAGTCACAGCACCTGCCTCATAGGGTGGCTTGGGGAGAAGTCAGATGGTACAGGCAGAAACCCTGAAGCAACCCAGAACTTAGAAAGAGCCCCAGTTCTTCTTGGGTTGTGAGGTGGCCACGTTGGGGTGGTATTTCTACTACAGGACAGCAGTGATCGGATAGATTCAGGGTCGGTTCAGAGGGGCTGTTCCCCCAAAGGAGGGAGCTCAGGGTGCAGGTGTCGAGTGTCAGGAAACTAGAGGGCCCCTATCTGAGTCCCCAGGGCTTGGTGTCTCCACGCTGAAGATCAGATGGGGTAAGAGCCCGTGTGAAAGTCTCTGTAGAGGATGAGGAGACGCAGCATGAGGTCCTGTCCCTGTCACTCTTAGGCACCAAGCCAAGCATCCCTTTCTGCCTGTCACAGTAGATGCTTGGTAAGTGTGAACCGGTCTCGTGATTCATGGCTCCGTCACTTGCTGGCAACTCCTTGTTGCTTAGCCCCAAGCCTGCTCTACCCAGATTCCCTGAGTGAGACAGATGGTTGACACTCTGCTGCTCACCAAAGGGCACCTCAAAAGAAAGGCCTGGTGATCTGCTCCCCAAAAATCAGCCTCTGGAAACCCCCTGGAGTTTGCTTCTGCCCTGGCACACGCGGAGCCTCTGTGAGTCAGAATCGACTCTGCAGCAACTACTCTGGTTCTCTGCTTCCTTCAGAGTGTCCAGAAGGCTGGCTCAGGAGCAGACAGCCGTTTTCACAAGTGGACCTCTCGGGCAGGTCATTCCGCCCTGCTAACATGTCTGGGATGGTGTGCAACATTAAGACACGAGGAGGGGACTGCTGCTGTTGAGTGCCATCAAGTGTGTCCTGACTCATAGCGACCCATGTGACAGGGCAGAACTGCCCCCCAGTTTCCTCTGCTGTAACCCTCACAGGGTGGCATCGCCGGTCTTTCTCCCTCGTAGCTGCAGGGTGCGTTCACACTGTGCATAACCACTGCACCACTGGGCCTCCTTAACGAGACGGTCGGGTCTGCCTGTTTATCAAGGGAGAAGGCTGTACTCTGTTCTTCCTGTGACTATTAGGAAGAGAAGGCCTTCGGAGCTCAGACTTCCTTCTCTCCCGGCCTCTCCTCCCACGCCCGCTATAACTGCAAAGAGGAGATGATCAAAGAGTGTGAGCACCCCATCAGCTCTGCACTTTGCTTCCCCAGCAGTATCTCCCTGGCTGTTTTTTCAATCATCCCACCCAAAAGTCAGACGAGACTCTTGGGAAGGGGATGGCGTGTGGTCGAGAGCAGGCCCCGTCCTGCCTGGAGAGCCGGGGCCCCCTGGGGCCGTCAGAATGGGGTTCTGTCTGCCCTCTCCACGTGAGAAGCATGTTAGATGCTCCGGGCAGCAGAGCCACGTGGCTGCACACCACAGCCCATTAGAGGGAAAAATCACATTAGCTGTGGAACGTGCCAAGGCCACCCGGCAGTGGCTGTGTGTGCAGGGTGTATTCCTAATCACAGGATTATGGAAATAGCTGCTTGTGCCCAATGGAGGCAACTTGCTAATGACATCGTGCTGGCCAGGGCCTCCTCTGCCAGATCCAGAACCTTCTCTGCATCAAGGACCCTTGCTATTCAGCACACATGGGCTGTGTGGTCCATGCATCATCTTACAGAGAAGGACTGTCATCGGCAAAATGGATGCTGCGTGGAATCATTTGTCTGCAGCTGTAAATGAGCCGAAATTCTCAGTCTCCTGCCAGCCATCCCTCCCCGGATGGCCCTGCTGTCAGCCTTGCTCAGCAGAGGCACTCTGCCCACCGCCACCTCACCAGGAAGGACTAGTCCCAAAATACCAGTGCCTATCCAGCTGGAGGGAAACCTTGGTGGTGTAGTGGTTATGTGCTATATCTGCTAGCTGAAAGATCAGGAGCTGGAGTCTGCCAGGTGCTCCATGAAAACTCTATGGGGCAGTTCTGCTCTATTATAGGGTCGCTATGAATCAGGATCGACTCAGCGGCAGTACGTTTGGTTTTGGTGTCCAGCTGGAGCAGTTACCTGGCTTCTGACCCTGCAGCTGGCCGGGAGGCCCTCTTCTCGTGGTGGCAGTGGTAGCTGCTGCTACCAGCCTGACTCAGAGACCCCTGCTGAATGGAACGAGACCCTGGTTGCTTGCAGATTGGACCATCGTGAGCCACAGGGCTTTCACTGGCTGGTTGTCAGAGTAGATCACCAGGCCTTTCCTCCTAGTCTGTCTCAGTCTGGAGTCCCCACTGAAACCTGTTCAGCATCACAGTGTCCTGAGGTGCACTGGACAGGAAGGGAAACCGGGTCTCCTGCACGGAAGGCAAGGGTTCTACTGTGGAGCCCCCTCTGCTCCCTTCTTGTGGTTACCCAACTGGAAACATCCCATGCAAGAAGTAACAAGTAGAAGACTTAGTCCTCCGTGTCAGTTGTACAAAGAAGTATCTATGTGACTTAGCCTTCAGTTTAGCTCCATGCAACAGAAAACCCTCATCTAACCACTGAAACAAGAAGCAAGTCTGTTTCTTAACTACTGCGTAAAAAAGTTCACTGGCAACTCCTAGGTCATCAGGGATTTAGGCTTTCTTACCTTTCTTTTTCTATTTTTTTTTTTTTAATTATACTTGCAGTGAAAGCTTACAGAGCAAGTTAGTTTTTCCGTTACCAGCTTGTATACAGAGCTCTGTGGCACTGGGTGCATTTCCCACAATGTGTCAGCCCCCTTCTCATTCCCACGCTAGCTCCCTGTTTTCTTTCATCTGGATTTTCTGTCCCGTCCTGCCTTCTCATCTTGGCTTTTAAATAAATGTTGTCCTTCTGATCTCATGTAATTGATTATTCTAAGAAACAGGTTACTCTCGGGTGTTAGTTTATTTTATAGGCCTGTCTGCTGTTGGAGTGGAGGATGGCCTTGGGGAACGGCTTCAGTTTCATGCCCAAAGGGTGTTTGAGGGTCAGAGTCTCCGGGGTTCCTCCAGGCTCTGTCAGACCAGTAAGTTTGGCCTTTTGGTGAATTTCATGTTTGTTGTCGTTGTACTCCGTCTTTCTCCAGTTCTGTTTGGAGCGCTCTGTTGCAATCCTAGTCAGAGTGCTCACTAGTGGTAGTCGGGCATCATTTAGTTCCCGTCTCAGGACTGTGACGCTGTGGTGCATGTGATCCGTGAGTCCTGTGATCTTGGTCTTTTGACAGTTTGATATTTATCTTACAAAATGTGACTTAGATGGCAGAGATCCACAGAATGACTTTCCTAAAGCAATGATTGTCACTTCTATCCAAAGGATACATTTAACTTCTGGTTGTCTTGCATGAGGAACTGTATGTCTTAATTTGTATTCTGCTTTGTGATAACCCAGAGGAGTTGGGGGAGACCAGGCTATCAGCATATTACAAATCAGGAAAGATGGGTGGAGGCTTCTTGTGTCTTCTGTCCTACGTTTTTTATGGGTGGTGCTTTCATTTCCAACTGTGCCTCATGGTCCAAGTTGGCTGCCATGTTCCAGTCATCATATCCATATTCCAGGCAGCAGGAAGGGAGAAAAGACCCTCACTAAGTCAGTTTCCATTGAACAGAGACATCTCCTGAAGCTCCGCAGAATAGCTCCGTTGAGTCACAGGAGTAGTTTTAAAACTTTCTGCAGTGTCAGAATCACCTGGAGGGCTGGTGACTAATGGAGCTGGGCTTTACCCACAAGGTCTCTGATTAGGCAGGTTGGTGGGAGGAGGAGTTGACGGGGCTGTGGGAGAATGTGCGTCTCTAACAAGTTCTCAGGGGATGCTGCTGCCACCGATCCTGAAGTCACTGCTCTGGAACTCTGGTGGTGCGGTGGTTAAGAGCTCTGCTGCCAACCACGAGGTTGGCAGTTGGCATCGACCCCATGGCGCAATTCTGCTCTGTCCTATAGGGTCTTTGTGAATTAACTCAGTGGCACCCAGTTTGGGTTTGAGGCCAGAATTCTGTCTCACGATGACACGTCACTGCAGGGTGGCAGGGCAGGAGAGGTAGGGAGGTTTATAGTCTTTAAGGAGCCTTCACTCCACTAAAAAAATTACGGTTCAGTGACTCAGGAAAAGAATGAGTGTCCAGTGGCAACAATTTGCTGCAGTATTCTTTGTTTCACCCCCCCCCACACACACGCTCCCCTTTCAGGGCATTTGCCCAGCCCCTGCCTTCCCCAGCGCTGTAGGACGTGAGCCTTTGCTACTGCCCCAGGGGACATTCTCAGCTTTACTCCTGTGTGCTACAAAAACAAGATATTTCCTCTCTCTGGCACACCCCAAAGACCTCTCTGTCACCATCCGTGGGTACCTCCTGAGAGAGGACTCTTACTCTCTGTTTCAAGGGGTCTGGGGGAAACACTGACCTCCTCCAATTCGGGCCACGATGCCTTGTCAGAATCAGGGCCCCGTCCCTCCCTGAGTTCAGGGAGGCCAAACCCTGGGCGCCAGCTGTTGCCTGGGTGGCCTCCCAGCCCCCGGTCCCTGCTCAGAGCTAGCTTCCTGTCCGAGTGGGAGGGCACTGAGGAAGCCCCCAGGAGGACAACACCATGTGGATAAATATCTCGAGCTATCAGCTCCGCCACATGTCCCTCACGGTATGTGGCTGGCAAGGTGGACTGAAGGGTTACTTTCTGTCCTTTCTGCCTTTCAGTGCAGGGACCCCCAGGCGTCCCTTGCCTCCCGCTGTGTGGCTCAGCCTCTGGCGCCCTAGGCTGCGCTCTGCTGGCCCTCCTCTCACCCAAGCATCCATTGATGGTGCTGCCTTCGGCACTTGGCTTGGCTTTTACTGCATGGAAATAGCTCCTCATTTGGCCTCTACCATTTGGACACTCTCTCTCTTACAGGCCAAGAATGGTCTTGATGAAGAGGCGCATTGACATAGACCCAACCCCAGACTCACATCCAGGGATTACAGTTACCAAGTGTCCCCTCCATGCGAGGCCTTGAGCTAGGGGATGGGGGCAGCTCCTCCCACATAACTCTCAGAGCAAACCTAGACAGAGGTGGTACCTTGCCCATTGGAGTGATGAGGAAACAAAGCTCAGAGAGGGCAGGAGGCTGGAACAGGACCACTCAGAAAGTCCAGAGGCAGCCAGAGGGACACTGGTTTGTTGTGTGCTCACTAAAGTGATGGTGACTTTAGCCCTGTGAGTGTCAACAGCTGGACTACCTTCCTGGGTTGGAAGTTCAAGACTGGACCTTTGATTTTCAGAGACTCTGGCACATAAGCTGTGGTACCTCCAGCCATCTCAAAACGTCCTCCTCTGTGTTGGGCATGCCTCCCCAAACCCCTAGAGAAGCAGGAAGACCTGATCATTGTCCTGTTTATACACTTTTCCTTCTGAAACAGTTGATTATGCAACATTATTGGATGCACTTAGGAGCCCTGATGGTACAGTGATTAAGAACTGGCCTTCTAACCGAAAGGTGACCCATTTAAATCAGCCACTCCTTGGAAACCCTACAGGGCAGTTCTTCTCTGTCCTGTAGGGTTGCTGTGAGTTGGAATTATCTCAGTAACAACCAGCTTTGGTCATTGGTGGGCTGTGCTTTAGTCTGGACAGGTCAGTCGTAGGGCCTTAGTATTCTCAAGTCTCACACTTACCTGCCTACAGCTGTAAGTGTGTAGAAAACCAGTCACTCACAGACACTGAAATGTTCAGATTGTAAATAACTAGCCACTTATAAAGTTAGTCCCAGTCATCATGGAAAAAATTAAAAATGGATGCGGGGAATGGTGGTACACTCTGGTGAATATAATGTTGCTGATCCATGCGTGTGAATTAGGTAAAAATGGCAAAACTGTGTTACATATACTTTTACCACAATGTAAAAAAGTAAGGCCCAACTCAAATACCTCCTGGCGCTTAACACTGGGTTCTGCCTTCTGCCTTATGGCAAGGCTTCTGTCCTTGTCACTGGCCCGAAGCTTCTGGATCCCACAAATGCAACACAGCTCTAAGGCTAGTCCAGCCGAAACTGTAGGCCTTAATCAAGGCAAGTAAAGGGACACTGGAAACCTGCTCGAAATGCCACTAAGCTATTGGCAAACAAGGATTTAACCAAGTAGCATAGCTAACAGTGGGGAAAGAGCTGGGAGGATGAGGACAGAGGTTCAATCTACAAGGATGACCTCACCATAGGCTACACAAGAGAGTGGACCCAGACAATGAAGCGTTAAGAGAGGTTTTGGGGCAAGGTCCACATGACATCCTGAGAAGGAACCCCTCAGTCAAGGGTCAGCAAGACTTTCTCTGTAAAGCGTCCTAGGCTTTGCGGGGATACAGGGTCTCAGCTCTGTGTTAGTTTCTACGCACACCTAAGGGGGTTATCCCAAGGTCATTACCTTAAAACCTTTCCTGAGGGCTGCTGAGGGGCTTCCTGGTAAGGGTCTTGTGTTAAGACCCCTTCCCCTGAGAAACTTTCTTTCCAAATCTTTGATTTCCTTTGTTACATGCTTGTAGGGGAGATCTTTTGTTAAGTAGCTAAGTCCACCCAAGGGGTTGAGGGCTATAGGGGAAATAAGCAAAGCTAGAATGGGTTTGGAGCTCAGAACTAGGCCACCCATTCTGATGTGATCAGACACCTCAATTTTGGAACCATCACACCAACAGAAAAACTGAAAAGAAGAAAATCTCTTTTGAAACTGTCTTTCCTTTTGACTACCGTTTACCCCTGTCTTTCTGCTTGTTTTAGTTTTGCTCCAAATTTATAAATATAAAAAATAGTGAAGATCAAAGAAATAGAAGACGTGTTTGGGAGCTTTTACTAAGAAGTTTGCCTTGGGAGCTGCTGTTTCCTGTGGGAAAAAGTATCTCAAGTTCTTGTCTGATTTAGAAAATGAATAAATAAATAAACAAGAGTTCTTATGTCTTCAGATTGTTAAGAATAAAACAAATGGAAGTGCATAAGCGCATACCTGAAGAAAATTAAATCAAGTCCACAGGACCCAAAATATGACCTTAAGTACAGGCTACCTGCATGTGGAGAGTATCTCAAGAATAGATTTGACACGTTGAACACTAATGAACGAAAAACAAATATTGGTCAGTAATTTTCTTTTTTTGCGTGGTCTTTACCTTGTTTGGGCATCAGGGTAATGCTAGCTTCATAGAATGAATTTGGCAGCACTCCATCCTTTTTTGATGTTCTGAAGTCCCTTCAGTAATAATGGTGTTCACTCTTCTCTTGACTGGCTTCTCTAAAAGTGGGGTAGAAATCTCCAGTAAAGCCATCAGGGCCAGGGCTTTTCCTGGCTGGGAGATTTTAAATTACATTTTCAATCTCTTACGCTGCACTTATTTAGTTGTTCTGCCTCTGCTAGTGTTAGTTTAGCTGGGTAGTGTGTTTCTAGAAAATTCTCCAATTCTGCTAGCTTTCAAATTTGTTAGAGTACAATTTTTCATAGTATTCTGTTATGATTCTTGTCACTTCAGTTGATCTGTTGTGATACCACTCATCTAATTTCTTCTTCCAGTGATTTGCTTCCTCTCTTGTTTTGTCAGTTTGGACAGTGGTTTATCAATCCTGTTGTTCTTTTCAAAAAACCAAATTTTGGTCTGGCTAGTTCCTTCACTTGTTTTCCTATTCTCTAATTCATTTAGTTCTGCTCTGATTTTTATTATTTACTTTCTTCTTGTGTCTGAGGGATTCTTTTGCTGCTCTTTTTCTACTTCTTTGAGTTGCAAGGTTAATGCTTTGATGGATCTTTTTTCTTTCTGAATGTATACTTTTACTGAGATAAAATTACCTCTGAGCACTGCTTTTGCTGTGAGCCATAGGTTCTGGTAGGATGTGTTTTCATTTGATGGGGCAATGACAGAGAGAAACTGGCAGTGCAGAGAGGTGACATGGACAGGTCAGCAGCAGTAATAGCTTTCCCTTCCAGCCTAAGGGGTACTCACGCCTGTGCTTGGGCAATCACTGTCAATGACAAAGTGACTAGACTGTTGGAGTTCTAGTTGTATTAAATTAATGCTAATGACTTGGATATCTTGTTTCATTTTTATTTGTGATGTAACATATATGGCTAAACTCAAAAGAAAACCAGGAGAGGAAATAAATTATCTGAACAAGAAATGAGACAGAAAAATGTCACAATAGACCCAACAGAAAATAAAAGAACCATAACAGAACACTGAAAAATTGTACTGTAGTAGATTTGAAAACCTGGAGGAAATAGAGCCCTAGAATTACATTACCTACCAAAATTATCACAAAAGAGAAGTAGAAAAACTTAATACACCCACCACAGAAGAGATTGAAAAAGTAATCAAAAAACTACCAACCAAAAAGAATTCTTGGCCCACACAGCTTCACTGGAGAATTCCATAAAACTTTTAGAGAGGAATTAATGCTACTACTACTAAGGATATTTCACAGCATAGAATGGGATGCAACTCACCAAATTTATTAAATGAAGCCAGTATAACCCTGATAACCGAACCCAGTAAAGATAGCACAATAAAGGAAAGCTACAGACCAATATTTCTCGGAAAATTAGATGCAAAACTCCTCAACAAAATCCTATCCAATAGAATTCAACAACAAATCAGAAAAATAGTTCATCATGACCAAGTAGGATTCATACAAAGTATGCAGAGATGGTTCAACATTAGGAAAAAATTAATGTAGGCAACCACATAAATAAACCAAAAGAATCACTTGATTCTATCCATTGACAAAGGAAAGGCATTTGACCAAGTCCAAAACTCATTCATGTTCAAAACTGCCAGCAAAATAGGAGTTGAAGGAAAATTCTCCAACATAATGAGGGGCATCTGTGCAAAGCTAACAGCCAGCGTCACTCTGAATGGAGAGACACTGAAAGAATACCCCCTGAGAATGGGAACCAGACAAGGATATCCGCTGTCACCACGTTTATTCAACACTTTCCTGGAGGTTCTTTCCAGAGCAATCAGACAAGATAAAAGAATAAAGGTCATCACATTGGTAAAGAAGTAAAAGGATCTCTATTTGCAGATGATATGTTCTTATACACAGAAAACCCTAAAGAATGCATAAATGAACTACTGGAACTAATAGAAGAGTTCACCAAAGTATCAGGATACAAGATAAACATTAAAAACTCAGTAGGATAGCTTTACACCAACAAAGAGACCATCGAAGAGGAACTCTCCAAATCAATGCCAGTTACAGTAGCCCCCAAGAAGATAAAATACCTAGGAATAAATCTAACCAAAATGTAAGAGACCTATACAAAGAAAATTACAAGACCCTACTGCAAGAAACCCAAAGAGACTTAAGTAAGCGGATAAATATACCTAGCTCATGAATGAGGAGACTCAAAATTGTGAAAATATCTATTCTGCCCTAAGCGATCCACATACACAGTGCAGTCCCAATACAAAGTCCAATGTCATTTTTAATGAGATGGAAAAACAAATCAACAACTTCATTTGGAAAGAGAAGAAACCTTGAATAAGTAAAACATTACTGAAGAAAAGGAGCAAAGTGGAAGGACCCTCACTCTCTGACCTTGGAATCTATTACACTGCCGTGGTAGTCAAAACTGCCTGGTACCGGTACAAAAATAAATATACAGACCAATGGAACAGGATAGAGAATCCAGAAATAACTCCATCCTCCTATGAGCAGCTGGTGTTTAATGAAGGCCCAAAGGCTGTGAACTGGGAAAAAAAAACTCTCTTTTAACAAATGGTGTTGGCAAAACTAGATATCCATCAGCAAAAAGCTGAAATAAGACCCATGTCTCACACCTTGTGCAAAAACTAACACAAAATGGATGAAAGACATAAACTTCAAATCTAAATCAATAAAGATTATGGAAGAAAGAGTAGGAACAACTCGGGAAGCCCTAATACACAGCATAAACAGACTACAAAATATTACTGATAATGCACAAACTGCAGAAGGGAAAATTGCTAAGTGGGAACTACTAAAAATCAAACACTTTACTCATCCAAAGACTTTATCACAAGAGTAAGCAGACAATCTGAAGACAGGGAAAAATATTTGGACAACCACGAATCTAATCATCTAATCTCCATAATTTACAACATACTGCAAAATACCAACAAGAAAAACCAAAACCCCAGTTAAACAGTGGGCAACAGAGACGGACACAGACACTGCTCTGAAGAAGTTATCCGGGCAGCCAAAAGACTCATGAGGAAATTCTCACGTCCATTAGCCAGTAAATAAATCCAAATCAAAACTATAAAGAGGTACCATCTGACCCCAACAAGGATGGCATTAATCCAATAAAATCACAAAAAAGCAAATGCTGGAGAGGCTGTGGAGAGATAGGAACTCTCCTACACTGCTAGTGGGAATGCAAAATGGTACAACCTCTTTGGAAAGCAATCTGGTGCTTTCTTCAAAAGCTAAAAATAGAAATACTATATGATCCAGCAATCCCAGTGCTTGGAATGCATCCTACAGCAATAAGGGCTGTCACACCAACAGACACAAGCATATGAATGTCTATCACAGCACTAGCCACAATAGCAAAAAGATAGAATCAACCTAGGTTCCCATTAACAGATGACTGGATGAACAAACTATGGTGCAGTTACACAGTGGAACACTATGCAATGATTAAAAAAAAAAAAAAAAAAGATGACTTTAGGAAGCATTTCATATCCTGGAATCAACTGGAAAACCCTATGCTGAGTGAAATCAGTCAACTCAGAAGGACAAATCTTGTGTGAGACCAATATGCACAGAAGAAAATAGTGTTCAGTGGCTACAAGGGTGGAGAATCAGGGAGAGGGTTATTCGTAGATTAGATGATTGACAGCAATTCGGTCAGGTGAAGGCAGTGACCACATGCAGTGGAAGGCAGGTTAGCACTACTGATCACACCATAAGCTAAAAGGTTTTCTAAATTCAACCCAGCATTTCAAAGGACAGAATAGCAGGGACAGAGGCCTGGGGACCATGTTTTCAGAGGATATCAAAGTCAATTAGCATAACTAGTCTTTTTCTAAGGGAGTCTGCTGCACCCCATAATTGGTGAGTGGCATCTGGGCGTCTTAAAAGCTAGCAAGCCGCCATGTGAGCAACACAAATCAGTCCCAACCCACGTGAAAGAGATGACAACAAAGAACATCAAAGACACGGAGAATAATGAGTCGACAAGACAGAAGGACTCATGAGATTGGGATACCACATCAGCATTAGACCAGAAGAAATAGATGGTGCCTGGTTGAGTCGGATCCGACTCGACGGCACTTGGCTGGCTTGGCTGGTCACCACCAAAGACAGCCCTAACAGGGAACAAAATGTAGAGCCCTAACTTGGCTTTGGCAACATAGCAAGAGAAAAAGCGGTGTGCGGATCAAGAACTCTATTAAAAGACCAGACTTGATGGTTTGACAGCTTGTAGGGTCCTAGGAGAACATGGCCCTTCAACTTGCTGCTGGTCCAGACCTAAAGCCAATACTGAAGCCAACACTTCAGACAAAGAATAGGCTGAACTTGGGGACACACAGTCATGCGTGTGGTTTGTGTACTTTACAGTTTTATATGTATCTATATCAATGTCGATATCAATATAAATATGTACATATATCTGAGGCTGTCCTGTTGGTTTCTTTCTAGAGAGGAGAGGAAAGGGTGGAGAGGAGGGGACAAGTGTTGGTTGAGGGGATACTAGAAGTAAAGGGTGACAAAGAAGAGTGTGCTGTCACAGGGTGAGAAGAGCAGACAGGGTAGATACAGTGGCAGAGAGGTGAGTTCTTGAGATTTTACAAGGAAAATTGACTCAGATTGTAAGCTTTTTCTTAATCACAATAAAATAATTTTTAAAAAATTAGATCTCTTCTAGTGAGTTGACCAGGTAGCTGTCCTCCCAATTTCAGGGCATAGACAAGTGAGCACTTCCGTGATCAGGTGTCATATCACGAGGCCCCCTGCACGATTACACCTCATGTAATTCAATCACGGCGATTGTAAGATCTTACGTGATAGGGTCAGTGCCGTAGTGAAACTGCTTGGTCTAGGGAAGGGTCAGTGAAAAAGAGGAAGACCCCCCTCGAGATGGATTGACCCGGTGGCTGCAGTGACGGAATTAAGCAGAACCACTGTGGGGGTGGCTCAGGACCAGCGCTGTTCTGTTGTGCGCAGGAAACCCACTGAGCCACACCTGGCAACATCCAATGATGAAGTGTGACATAATGCCATCACCTCCATGATGAGATCTACTGTAATGTCGTCACCTCCTCGTGGAAACGTAACATTACTCAATCACCTCCGTGATGAGATCTGGTGAGCAGCCCATCAGAAAACAAAGGCGTTTCCTCGGGGGTGTGACCCACCTCCAGTATATAAAGAGTTGCTCCCGCCAGACTCCTGTCCCTGTCTGACTGCTCCCTGGCTCTGCCTGGGTCCTGCATCCTGCTCCTCACCCTCTGACTGGCCGTTCTCGGGACGTGTCCAGCAGCCTCCGTCTGGCCTGCCGACTGGGGAGTCAGCCTCCGCTACCGCGTAAGTGGGGAAACCCCTCCAGCCTCACGTCTTCCCGACAAGTTTTGGGACTTCCCAGCACCCCGCATTTTCGTGAGCCCTTTACTTAAATCTGGGTTTCCTTTTCTAGAGAACTCTGGAAGTCAGTCACGCGCTGAAGAGAGATCTCGGGCGTAATGGCACAGCACAGTTTTGTCCCTTCGTGGCTGAGGGTTTCCACACCCCCTCAGCACCAACCCCAAAGGGAAGGTGGGTGTGGAGCTAGCCATCTTCCCCAGAGGAGCCCGAACAGTGGACATTCCCGACCCAAGCCCACCGAGCCCCTCGACTTCTGGCAGAGCCCTGGCCTGGCTAACGGAGGGGCCTACTCTGGAGGCCGAGGGGGCCCATCTGGGTGCCGTGGATGTACCCAGGACTGTGGTGGCCTGAGCCTGAGCCCGTGGGGTGGCATGGCTGCAGGGAACCATCCACACAGGCCCCGCGGAACCACTCCACCGGGAGAGACCAGCGCCCAGCGCCTGGTCAGGGTGACCCACCGGAGACCCGACCAGAGGAGCGTGTCCCTCAGGGTGCTGCGTTACAACCAGAGCAGAGCCCGCCGGAGACCCGACTTGAGGAGCGCGTCCCTCAGGATGCTCAAGTACAACCAGAGGAGGGCCAGTGAGCAGCGGGCAGAGCCGCAGGACCCCCGCACTCCCGAGCCCCGGGAGCGCGGTCTGCAGAATGGGCTCGCTCTGCCCGGGGTACCGGCAGGCAAGGTGTTCTCCCTCACTTTGAAAGCTGAGCTCAGCTTTCTGAAAGCAATGGGGTGGCCCGAGCACCGCCTAAAGGAGCAGGACTGCCTGCCCCTCACTGAGGACGAGATCAGAGAGTTCCAAAGAAAGAGGCAGCAGCTGGCAAGGAAAGGCCTCGCCAAGAAGTGCCCCTTCCAGGCCCGCGGCTCCAGCCTCTTCTCGTCCTGCGGGAGCGCTCAGGCTGCCACGTTTCCGGACTCAGATCCAGAACCCAGGGGCCCTGACACATCAGATGATGAGGACTGGGAATAGGCCTGTCTGACACATCGGATGACCGAAATGGGATTGTGGATGCCCGCGGTTGAGGGGGACCGAGACATGGGAGGGTGTGAAGTGTAAATAATGGATTATTGTCTTATGTTCTTGGGGAATATTATGCAGGAAGCAAGGATTGTATCCCAGGCAAAAGGGGATACACTTGTTTACCTTCTGTTCTTCTCCGTTTCCTGCTCAATGCACTGAAGTCTGTGTCGTTGGAAAGACTGTTGAACGTCTATGCACACACAGTTTACTCAAGGCCTCTCGTGGTCACGGGGGACACAGGTCTGCAGCTCTTTCTACCTCCAGGCCTATGGCCATCATATCGTCCTAAGGGGTCACTGTCAGTGGGGAAGTGACTAGTGGGATTGTAAGTCTACTGAATTCATGTTGATCATTGGGGTTGTTATCAAATTCAGATGAAGCTTTAGTCCTCAACCACACACCTGTGGTTTTCTTTCTTTGTCCCCTTTTTGGGGGACAGCTGTGAGATATTTGGGTATGCCAAATGTTGAGTTCTTTAGGGTGACTTGTAAAATAAAATTTTGTAAAATAAAGTTTTTTGTGAGATTGCAAAGATTTTACATTATTTTGTTGACATTATTTACCTGTAGAATTCAAAGTTTGGTTTAGTTTTTTTAGTGACAGAACAACTACTGTATGAGATACTAACTTTCAATAAGTATTTTCCACCAGTAAAAAAAAAAAATTAAATAAAGAAAAATACCCTTTGCCTAGAAAATGGCCAACCAGTTTACACTGATGAGGGGAAATCACCGAAACGCTTGTTTTCCAAAGAACTGGAGACTATCTTCAAAATTCATATGACAGAGATTTCAAAGAGATTACCTTATTTTAGTGCTTCTATTTGGTCAATCAGCACAGGTCTTGATTTCTGGTGGAAAAGGGGGTGGAGCTACTGAACAAAAGTAGGAGCATCCGAAGTGCTCAGGAACAAGGCAAACTGTTCCTATATGAGAATGACGTGATATAGTCATTGGAAAACCAAGACAGTCCACAAGAAAACTACTGGAACTCACTTAAAGATTCAATCAAGTGCTTGGACACAGAGAAAGACACAAAGACCAGTTGAATTCCTATATGCCCATCAAGACAATGTGGAAAAGGGAATCAAGGGAACAATGCAATTTTTAAAAAACCCTAAAACATAAAATATTTAGGAAAAAATCAAGGTGGAATGTAAAGGACTTCTACAACAAAACTATAAAACCTTGTGCAAGGAACCCAAGGAGAATTAACATAAATAGAAAAACATTTCATGCTGGTGGGGACATAGACTTGACACTGAGAAAGTGTCAGTGCCAGCAGAAGCAATCGACAAACACAGGGACATCCCAGTCCAAATGCCAACAGCATTCTTGAACAAGACGTAAAAACCAGCTGAAGATGTAAAAACTATTGAAGAAGAAGAAAGTAGGAGGGATCACACCTGAGCTCCAAGCCTACGGCCCAACTACGGTAGCTCAAACAGCCAAGTACTGGTCCAGTGACAGGCAGACTGGCCTGTATAGTACAATGAAGAATCCAGTGGTATATCCAGCTACTCATGGCCACACAATCTTCAACAAAAATTTGGAAGTTCACTAAACTAAGAGGAGGCAGTCTCTTTAACAAGTGGTGCTGGCAATAAATGGCTGTGCATTTGGAAAAAATAGGATAGCGCACCCGTTTCTGAAACCATGCACAAAAACTGACTCAAAATGAATCAAGGACTTAATTATGAAAGTCCAAACTTTAAAGATCCTAGAAGAAAAATAGGATCAATGCTACAGTCCCTAATACACAGCATCAACAGAATACAAACCACAACTAACAACACACAAACTCCAGAAGGTAATCTAGGCAGCTGGGGTATTCCAAGAATTGAATGAAAAGACTTTACCAGTAGAGTCCAGAAGAAACGTACAGACTGGGATAAAATTTCTGCCTGTGGCAAACCCTACAAATCCTACCACTGCAAAGGTCTAATCTCTAAAAACTAGAGGAAAATTCAACCCCTCTACAGCAAAAAGAAAAATAGTCCCATTAAAAAGTGAGCAAAGCTTATGAACAGACACCTCAGCAAAGAGGACGGGCAGGCACCTATCAAACATGTGAGCAAATGCTCGCCCTCACTAGTCTGTGTGGCTCTTGTGGGCCTTCGAGTCTCTTCTGATTCCTAAGAGCCCTATGTACAAAGCTTCTGTGTTTAGGCAATGTCCATAAAACTCCATTTTTTCTCTTTTTTTCTATTGTTGAATACTTTCTGTACAAAGGAAATAGTCATAACCCAGAGAAGGTGATGCGTTTCTTTAGCTCTTGTTGTTCTTCCCTGTTTTCTGCTTCATATGAGTTGGTACAGTGGGAAAGGTTTTAGGATACATGTGTAGACACGCAGGGTCCACATGAGGGCGTGCACTGGGGAAGCTGACGGTGCAGAGAGGGGACACGCAGGGTCTGCGACAGCTTCTACTTTGAAGCCCATGGGCCACTCACCTCTGAGCATGGGCACTGTCATGACCGCTGGAGTTGTAATTGTAGTAATGCTAATAATGTGGGCATGGTGAGTTTGGTGGCTCACACAACTAGCCCGTAACCAGCAGCTGTCATTTCCTCCCCCGGCCCTTCTCTCTGGGATACAGCAATAAAATATGTGGATAAAAGCCGCCAAGTGTTATTCTTGTAGCCCGCATATTCAGGGTGGATTTTACGATGTAAATTTTTGTGAGATTTCAAAGATTTCAGAGATTTTGATGGCTTTCTTCACAAATTTAATACGCGTGGCTCTTGCAGATGATCTGTTTTATGGGAGAAACTATAGCATAAAATAACCGACCTGGAGTATTTTCCATGAGAAAAATAAAAAGTGTTGCCAAAATACAACTGAACTACAAAATAACCCAACAAATAGGCGTTTATGTTGTTATGTTGTTGCTGTGGCACCAGATCGGTTATGACTCTTGGTGACACCGTGCAGAGCAGAATGAAGCATCTCTTGTTCCGCGCCGTCCTCCCGGTCACTGCTGTGCCTGGGTCCATTGTTTTAGCCACTGTGTCCATCAGTCTCACTCAAGGTCCTCCTCTTTGTCACCGACCCTCTACTTCAGGAAGCGTGATGTCCTTCTCCGAACACTGGTCCCTCCTGACAACGTGTTCTAAGCGTGTGAGTCATAGTCTCCCTGTTCTCACTTCTAAGGAGCACGCTAGTTGCACTGTCTCCAACACACATTGGTTTCTTCTTTACACAACCCATGGGGTATTCAGTGTTCTCCAGCAGGAACACAGTTCAGTGGCATCAGTTCTTCTTCAGTCCAGCAATCCCACTGCTCAGAATACATCCTACAGAAGTAAGGGCTGTCAAACCAACAGATACAAGCACATGGATGTCTAACGCAGCACTAGCAATGATAGCCAAAAGATGGAATCAACCTAGGTTCCCATTAACACGTGAGTGGGTGAACAAACTATGGTACAGTCACACAGTGGAAACTACGCAGTGATAAAAAATAATAATAATGATTTCAGGAAATATCTCAACCAAGAATCGACTAGAAGGCATTATGCTGAGTGAAATCAGTCGGTTGCAAAAGGACAACTCTTGTGTGAGACCACTGTGATAAGGACTGAAAAATCGACATAAGAACTGCAGAAAATAGTGTTTCATGGCTACAAGGGTCGAGAAGGAGGGAGAGCGTTCTTCAGACATTAGATGATCGACAGGAGTTCGGTCAGGTGAAGACAGTGACAGCACGCAGTAGAAGGCAGGTCACCGTTGTTGACTACACCATAAGCTAAAAGGTTTTCTAAATTCAACCTAGCGTTTCAAAGGACAGAGTAGCAGGGAGCGGGGGGGTCTGGGGACCATGTTTTCAGAGGGCATCAAAGTCAATTGGCATAACTAGTCTTTTTCTAATGGAGTGTTCCAAGCCCCATATTGATGAATGGTGTCCAGGATCTTAAAAGCCAGTAAGCTGCCATCTGAGGAAGAACGATCAGTCCTAACCCACGTGGAAGAGATGACGACCAAGAACATCAAAGATACAAAGAATAATGAGCCCAGGAGACAGAAAGACTCAAAGGATTGGGACCCCATTCACCATAAGATCAGAAGAAATAGATGGTGCCCGCTGACCACCAAAGACAGCCCTGACAGCGAATATAGTGCAGAGTCCCTAATGTAGAAGGAGAAAAAGAGGGGTGCAGAACAAGAACTCTATTAAAAGACAAGACTTCATGGTCCCACAGTTTGTAGGGTCCCAAGAGAACATGTCTCCTTGACTTGCTACTAGCCCAGACCTAAAGCCGGTACTGAAGCCAACACTTCAGACAAAGAATAGACTGGACTTGGGGAGGCCTGTGATGTGTGTACTTGAAGGTTTTATAGATATATAGCCAGAGCCAAGTGCCGTCAATTCGGATATATATATACATATATCTATGAGGCTGTCCTATTTGTTTCTTTATAGAAGGAAGAGGAAAGGGTGGAGAGGAGGGGACAAGTGTTGGTTGAGGGGATACTAGAAGTAAAGAGTGAAAAAGAAGAGTGTGCTGTCACAGGGTGAGGAGAGCAGACAGGATAGATGTAGTTGCAGAGGTGGGTGCCTGAGATTTTACAAGAAAAATTGACTCTGTAAGCTTTTACTTAATCACAATTAAAAAAAAATTAGATCTCTTCTAGTGAGTTAACCAGGTAGCTGCTCTCCTAATTTCAGGGCATAGACAAGTGAGCACTTCCGTGATCAGGTGTCATATAATCAGACCCCCTGCCCGATCACGTCTGATGTAATGCAATAACTGTGCCTGTCAGATCTTAGGTGTTACAGTCAGTGCCGTAATCAAACCACTTGGTCGAGGGAAGGGTCAGTGAAAAAGAGGAAGACCCCCCTCGAGATGGATTGACCTAGTAGCTGCAGTGATGGAATTAAGCAGGAGAACCACGGGGGGAGTGGCGCGGGTCCGGCGCTGGTCTGTTGTGCGCGGGCAACCCACTGATGCACACCTGGCAACAGCGAAGGATGAAGCGTGACATAACGCCATCACCTCCGTGATGAGATCTAGTGTAATGTCATCACCTCCTCGTGGAAACGGGGTATTACTCAATCACCTCCGTGATGAGATCTGGTGAGCAGCCCATCAGACGACAAAGGCGTTCCCTCGGGGGCGTGGCCCACCTCCAGTATATAAAGAGGGACTCCCGCCAGGCTGCTGTCCATGTCCCACTGCTCCCGGGCTCTGTCGGGGTCCTGCATCCTGCTCCTCACCCTCTGACTGGCCGTTCCCGGGACGTCCCCATCAGCCTCCGTCTGGCCTGCAGACAGGGGAGTCAGCCTCTGCTACCGCGTAAGTGGGGAAATCCCTCCAGCCTCACGTCTTCCTGACAAGTTTTGGGACTTCCCAGCACCCCACATTTTCGTGAGCCCTTTACTGAAATCTGGGTTTGCTTTTCTAGAGAACTCTCTAGAAGTCAGTCACCCACTGAAGAGAGAGCCCGGGCGTAATGACGGAGCACAGTTTTGTCCCTTCTTGGCTGAGGGTCGCCACACCTCAGCACCGACCCCAAAGGGAAGGTGGATGTGGAGCCAGCCGTCTTCCGCATAACGGCCCGAACAGTGAACGTTACCGACCCGAGTCCACCGATCCTCTCGACTTCTGGGAGAGCCCCGGCGTGGTTAACAGAGGGGCCTATTCTGGAGGCACAGAGAGCCCATCTGGGTGCCATGGGTGTACCCAGGGCTGTGGTGGCCTGAGCCTGAGCCCGTGGGGTGGCATGGTTACAAGGAACCAGCCACACAGGCCCCGCGGAACCACTCCGCAGGGAGAGACCAGCGCCCAGCGCCTGGTCAGGGTGACCCACTGGAGACCCGACCAGAGGAGCGTGTCCCTCAGGGTGCTGCGGTATAACCAGAGCAGAGCTCGCCGGAGACCCGACTTGAGGAGCGCGTCCCTCAGGATGCTCAAGTACAACCAGAGGAGGGCCAGTGAGCAGCGGGCAGAGCCGCAGGACCCCCGCACTCCCGAGCCCCGGGAGCGCGGGGAGGAGCGCGGTCCGCAGAGTGGGCTCGCTCTACCCCGGGTACCGGCAGGCAAGGGGTTCTCCCTCACTTTGAAAGCTGAGCTCACCTTTCTGGAAGCAATAGGGTGGCCCGAGCACCGCCCAAAGGAGCAGGACTGCCTGCCCCTCACTGAGGACGAGATCAGAGAGCTCCAGAGGAAGAGGCAGCAGCTGGCAGGGAAAGGCCTCGCCAAGAAGCGCCCCTTCCAGGCCCGCGGCTCCAGCCTCTTCTCACCCTGCGGGAGGGCTCGTGCCGCCGCGTTTCCGGACTCAGATCCAGAACCCAGGGGCCCTGACACGTCAGATGACGAGGACTGGGAATAAAACTGTGGATGCCCGCGGTTGCCGGGACCGGGACATGGGAGGGTGTGAAGTGTGAATAACGTTGATTGTCTTTTCTGGGGAATATTATGCGGGAAGGAAGGATTGCATGCCAGACAAAAGGGGATACACTTGTTTACCTTCTGTCCTTCCCGGTTCCCTGCTCAATGCAGGAAGTCTGTGTCGCTGGAAAGATTGTAGAACGTAGGCCTAGGCACATACAGTTTACTCGAGGACGCTGGTAGGCAGAGGGGACGCAGGTCTGCAGCCCTTTGAACTACAAGACTCACAGCCGTCATGCCATCCTCAGGGGTCACTGTCAGTGGGGAAGTGAGTACTGGAATTGTAAGTCTACAGAATTCATGCTGATAATTTGGGGTTTGTATCTTACTTTAATGAAACTTTAGTCCTTACCCCCACACCTGTGGTTTTCTTTCCTTGTCCCCTTTTTTGGGGACAGCTGTGAAATATTTGGGTTTTCCAAATGTTGGGTTATTCAGGGTGACTTGTAAAATAAAATTTTGTAGAATAAAGTTTTTTGTAGATTGCTAATATTTTAGATTACTTTGTTGACATTATTGACCTGTATAATACAAAGTTTGGTTTCATTTTGTTAGTGAGGAAACACCTACTGTATGAGATACTAACTTTGAATCACTATTTTCCATCAGTAAAAAACTTAAGTAAATAAAAATACCAGTTGCCTTGAAAATGGGCAGACCAATTTACATTTGTGAGGAGAAATCACCCAAAAGGTTGTTTTCCGAAGAACTGCAGACTGTCTTCAAAATTCAAATGACAGGCATTTAAAATAGACCACTTTATTTTAGTGATACTATTTGGTATATCAGAGCAGGTCTTGATTTATGGTGGGAAAGGAAGAGAAGTAGGAGCATCCAAAGTGCTGAGGAAGAAGAAACACTGTCCCTATATGAGAATGACGTGATATAGACATTGGAAAGGCAAGACAGTCCTTTGAGTCCCTTCTGACTCCCAAGGGCCCTATGTACAACAGCTTCTGTGTTTAGGGAATGTCCATAAAACTCCATTTTCTCTTTTCTTCTGTTGCTGAATATTTTGTGTACAAAGGAAGTAGTCATTACCCAGAGACAGTGATGGGTTTGTTTAGCTTTTGTTGTTCCTCCCTGTTTTCTGCTTCATATGAGTTGGTACAGTGGAAAAGGTTTTAGGATACAGGTGTAGACACACAGGGTCCACATGAGGGAGTACACTGGGGAAGCTGACGGTGCAGAGAGGGGACACGCAGGATTTGCAGCAGCTTCTACCTCCAGCCCGTGGGCCACTCACCTCTGTACTCGGGCACTGTTGTGTGCTACTTTTTATCGCCGACCCTCTACTTCAGGAAGCGTGATGTCCTTCCCCAGACACTGGTCCCTACTGACAACGTGTTCTAAGCGTGTGCGGTGCAGTCTCCCCGTCCTCACTTCTAAGGAGCACACTAGTTGTGCTGTCTCCAGCACAGATTGGTTCCTTCTTTTCACAACCCATGGGATATTCAGTATTCTCCAGTAGCAACACACCTCAGTGGCATCAGTTCTTCTTCGGTCCAGCAATCCCACTGCTTGGAATACATCCTTCAGAAGTAAGGGCTGTCAGACCAACAGATACAAGCACATGGATGTCTAACGCAGCACTAGCAACGATAGCCAAAAGATGGAATCAACCTAGGTTCCCATTAACACGTGGATGGGTGAACAAACTATGGTACAGTCACACAATTGAACACTATGCAATGATAAAAAAAAAAATGATGCCTTAGGAAATATCTCAACCTGGCATCGACTAGAAGGCATTATGTTGAGTGAAATCAGTAAACTGCAGAAGGACAAATCTTGTGTGAGACTACTGTGATGAGGACTTAAAATCAACATAATCACAACAAAAATTAGTGTTTGATGGCTAAAAGGGTCAAGGAGAGAGAGGGTTCTTCATAGATTAGATGATCGACAGGAATTCGATCAGGTGAAGGCAGTGACAGCACGCAGTAGAAGGCAGGTCACCATTATTGACTACACCACAAGCTAAAAGGTTTTCTAAATTCAACCCAGCATTTCAAAGGACAGAGTATCAGGGACAGGGGTCTGGGGACCATGTTTTCAGAGGGCATCAAAGTCAATGGGCGTAACTAGTCTTTTTCTAATAGATTGTTCCAAACCCCCTAGTGATGAATGGTGTGTGGGGTCTTAAAAGCCAGCCAGCTGCCATCTGAGGAAGATCAATCGATCCTAACCCACGTGGAAGAGATGACGACCAAGAACATCAAAGATACAAAGAATCATGAGCCCAGGAGACAGAAAGACCCAAATGATTGGGAGCCCACATCAGCAGAAGACTGGAAGAAATAGATGGTGCCCGCTGACCACCAAACACAGCCCTGACAGGGACATAGTGTAGAGTCCCTAACGTAGCAGGAGAAAAAGAGATGTGAAGATCGAGAACTCTATTAAAATACCCAACTTGATGGTCCAAGAGTTTGTAGGGTCCCGGGAGAACATGTCTCCTTGACTTGCTGCTAGCCCAGACCTAAAGCCAGTACTGAAGCCAACACTTCAGACAAAGAGTAGATTGGACTTGGGGTCACAGAGGGATGCATGTGATGTGTGTACTTGACAGTTTTATATATACATATATATATGAGGCTGTCCTATTGGTTTCTTTGTAGAAGGAAGACGAAAGGGTGGACAGAACGGGACAAGTGTTGGTTGAGGGGATACTAGAAGTAAACCGTGAAAAAGAAGAGGGTGCTGTCACAGGGTGAGGAGGGCAGACAAGGTAGATACAGTTGCAGAGAGGTGGGTGCTTGAGATTTTACACAGAAAGTTGACTCAGGTTGTAAGCTTTTAGTTAATCACAATAAAATAATAAAAAAAAATTAGATCTCCTCTTGTGAGCTGACCAGGTAGCTGCCCTCCCAATTTCAGGGCATAGACAAGTGAGCACTTCCGTGATCAGGTGTCATAAGACGAAGCCTCCTGCACAATCACGTCTGATGTAATGCAATCACAGCGACTGTAAGACCTTAGGTGATATGTCAGTGCCGTGATGAAACTGCTTGGTCGAGGGAAGGGTCAGCAAAAAAGTGGAAGACTTCCCCTCGAGATGCATTGACCCGGTGGCTGCAGTGAGGGAATTAAGCAGGAGAACCACGGTGGGGGTGGCGCAAGACCGGCGCTGTTCTGTTGTGCGCGGGAAATCCACTGAGCCACACCTGGGAACAGCGAATGATGAAGCGTGACATAACGCCATCCCCTCCGTGATGAGATCTACGGTAATGTCATCACCTCCACGGGGAAACGGGAAATTACGCAATCACCTCCGTGATGAGATCTGCTGTGAGCAGCCCATCAAACTACAAAGGCATTTCCTTGGGGGCGTGGCCCACCTCCAGTATATAAAGAGGGGCTCCCGCCAGGCTGCTGTCCGCCTCTGACTGCTCCCTGGCTCAGTCTGGGTTCTGCATCCGGTTCTGGATCCTCTGACTTGCCGTTCCCGTGACGTGCCCAGTCATCCTTCGTCTGCCCTGCCGACTCGGGAGTCTACCGCATAAGTTAGGAAACCCCTCCAGCCTCGCATCTCCCCTACAAGTTTTGGGACTTCCTAGCCCCCTGACGACCCCCTGTTTCGTGAGCCGTATACTTAAATCTGGGTTTGCTTTTCTAGAGAACTCTCTAGAAGTCAGTCACCCGCTGAAGAGAGAGCCTGGGCGTAATGGCGCAGCACAGTTTTGTCCCTTTATGGCTGAAGGTCTCCACACTCCCTCGGCACCGACCCCAAAGGGAAGATGGATGTGGAGCCAGCCGTCTTCCCCAGAGAGGCCCTACCAGTGGACGTTCCCGACCAGAGCCCATCGAGCCCCTCGATTTCTGGGAGAGCTCCGACCTGGCTAACGAGGGGCCTATTCTGGAGGCCCAGGGAGCCCATCTGGGTGCCATAGGTGTACCCAGGGCTGTAGTGGCCTGAGCCAGAGCCCGTGGCGTGGCCTGGCTGCAGGGAACCAGCCACACAGGCCCCGCGGAACCACTGCAGCGGGAGAGACCAGCGCCCAGCGCCTGGTCAGGGTGACCCACCGGAGACCCGACCAGAGGAGCGTGTCCCTCAGGATGCTGCGGTATAACCAGAGCAGAGCCCGCCGGAGACCCGACTTGAGGAGCGCGTCCCTCAGGATGCTCAAGTACAACCAGAGGAGGGCCAGTGAGCAGCGGGCAGAGCCGCAGGACCCCTGCACTCGAGCCCCGGGAGCGCCGGGAGGAGAGCGTTCTGCAGAATGGGTTCGCTCTGCCCTGGGTACCGGCAGGCAAGGTCTTCTCCCTCACTTTGAAAGCTGAGCTCAGCTTTCTGGAAGCAATGGGGTGGCCCGAGCACTGCCCAAAAGAGCAGGACTGCCTGCCCCTCACTGAGGACGAGATCAGAGAGCTCCAGAGGAAGAGGCAGCAGCTGACAAGGAAAGGCCTCGCCAAGAAGCGCGTTCAGACCCGCGGCTCCAGCCTCTTCTCGCTCTGCGGGAGCACTCGTGTCACTGCGTTTCCAGACTCAGATCCAGAACCCAGTGGCCCTGACACGTCAGATACCGAGGACTGGGAATAGGCCTGTCTGACACATCAGATGACAACGCCTGGAAATGGAACTGTCGATGCCCGGTGTTGCGGGGAGCGGACATGGGAGGGTGTGAAGTGTGAATAACGACAGTTGTCTTATGTTCTTGGGGGATATTATGCGGGAGGGAAGGGTTGCATCCCAGACAAAGGGGATACACTTGTTTACCTTTATTCCTTTCCGGTTCCCTGATCAATTCAGAGAAGTCTGTGTCTTCGGAAAGATTGTAGAATGTAAGTCTAGGCACATAGAGTTTACTCCAGGACGCTGGTGGGCAGAGGGGACTCAGGTCTGCAGCTCTTTTTACCTGCAGGACTCACGGCCATCATGCCATCCTCAGGGGTCACTGTCAGTGGGGAGGTGACTAGTGGAATTGTAAGTCTACTGAATTCATATTGATAATTGGGGGTTTTTATCGTACTTTTGATGAAGCTTTAGTCCTTAACAACACACCTGTAGTTTTCTTTCTTTGTCCCCTTTTTGGGGGACAGCTGTGAAATATTTGGGTATTCCAAGTGTTTGGTTATTGAGGGTGACTTGTAAAATAAAACTCTGTAGAATAATTTTTTTTGTGAGATTGCAAAGATTTTAGGTTGTTTTGTCTCCATTATTTACCGGTATAACACAAAGTTTGGTTTCGTTTTGTTACTGAGGGAAGACCTACTGTATGAGATACTAAGTTTGAATCACTATTTTCCATCAGTAAAAAGCTTAAGCAAATAAAAATACCATTTGCTTAGAAAATGGCCAAACCAGTTTACATTGATGAGGGGAAATCACCCAAAGGCTTGTTTTCCGAAGAACTGCAGACTGTCTTCAAAATTCATATGACAACGATTCAAAATAGACCACTGTATTTTAGGGATACTATTTGGTACATCAGAACAGGTCTTGATTTATGGTGGGAAAGGGGGTATAGCTGCCGAAGAGAAGTAGGAGCATCCAAACTGCTGAGGAAGAAAAAAAAATGTCCCTATATGAGAATGACGTCATGTAGACACTGGAAAGCCAAGACAGTCCACAAGAAAACTACTGGAACTCACTTAAAGATTCAGTTAAGTGGTCGGACACAGAGAAACATACAAAGATCAGTTGAATTCCTATACACCCATCAGGAGAATGAGGAAAAGGGAATCAGGGAAACAACGCAATGTTTAAAGGACCCTAAAACATAAAATATTCAGAAAAAAAAATCAAGGTAGAAAGAAAAGGACTTCTACAACGGAACTACAAAACCTGGTACAAGGAACCCAAGGAGACTTAACATAAATGGAAAAACATTTCATGCTCATGGTCACGTAGACTCGACATTGAGAAAGTGTCAGTGCCTCCTGAAGCAATCGACAAACACAGGGACATCCTGGTCCAGATACCAACAGCGTTCTTGAACAAGATGTAAAAACTAGCTGGAGATGTAAAAACTATTCAAGGAAAAGAAAGTAGGAGGACTCACACCTGAGCTCGGAACCTACAGCCCAGCTACAGTAGTTAGAACAGCCGAGTACTGGTCTAGTTGCAGACAGACGGGCTGGTAGAGCACAACGGAGATTTCAGTGGTAAATCCACCTATTCGTGGCCACACAATCTTCAACAAAGATAAGACGTCCACTAGACTGAGAGGAGACGTTCTGTTTAACAAACAGTACTCGCAATAAATGGCTGTGCATTTGGAAAAAATAGGATCCAGCACCCATTTCTGAAACCATACACAAAAACTGACTCGAAATGAATCAAGGACTTAATTATGAAAGCCCAAACTGTAAACATCCTAGAAGAAATATAGGATAAATGCTACAGTCCCTATTACACAACATCACTAGATTACAAGCCATAGCTAACCACACACAAACTGCAGAAGATAAGGTAGGTAGCTGGGGTATTCCAAGAACTGAACGAAAAGACTTCACCAAAAGAGTCCAGAAGAAACGTACAGACTGGGATAAAATTTATGTCTATGACAAATCCTACAAATTCTACTACGACAAATGTCTAATCTCTGAAATCCAGAGGAAAGTTCAACCCTTCTACATCAAAAAGAAAAATAGTCCCACTAAAGAGTGAGCAAAGGTTATGAACAGACCCACAGCAAAGAAGATGTGCAGGCAACTATCAGACACGTGAGCAAATGCTCGCCCTCACTAGCCTGTGTTCTCGTGGGCCTTCGAGTCCATTCTGACTCCTAAGGGCCCTGTGTACAACTGCTCCTGTGTTTAAGGCATATCCATAAAACTCCATCTGTCTCTTTTCTTCTATTGCTGAATACTTTGTGTACAAAGGAAATAGTCAATAACCCAGAGAAGGTGATGGGTTTGTTTAGCTTTTGTTGTTCTTCCCTGTTTTCTGCTTCATACAAGTTGGTACAGTGGGAAAGGTTTTAGGATACATGTGTGCCCGCAGAGAGTATACAGGAGGTTGTGCACTGGAGAAGCTGGCGATGCAGAGAGGAGACACGCAGGGTCTGCGGCAGTTTCTGCTTCCAGCCTTTTTGCTTTAGAGGGGTTGAGTTTTCCTCTACATTTCAGAGATTCGACCTTTGTAGGAATTGCCATAGACAGAAACTTTATCCCAGTCTGTACGTTTCTGCTGGACTCTTTCAGTGCTCTTTTCATTCAGTTCTTGGAATACCCCAGCTACCTAGCTTGTCTTCTGGAGTTTGTATGTGCTTAGCCACGGCTTGTATTCTGTTGATGCTGTGTAATAGGGACTGTAGCACTGATCCTACTTTTCTTCTAGGATCTTTACTGTTTGGGCTTTCATAATTAAGTCCTTGATTCATTTCGAGTCAATTTTTGTTTATGATTTCATAAATGGGCTGTTTCCTATTTTCTCCAAATGTACAGCCATTTATTGTCAGCACCGTTTGTTAAAGAGATTGTCTCCTCTCAGTTTAGTGGACGTCTCATCTTTGTTGAAGATTGTGTGGCCATGAATAGGTGGGTTTACCACTGAATTCCCCATGGTGCTCTACCGACCAGTCTGTGTGCGACTGGACCAGTACTAGGCTGTTGTAACTACTGTAGCTGGGCCGTAGGCTCAGAGTTCAGGTGTGAGTCCTCCTACTTTCTTCTTCTTCAATAGTTTTTGCATCTTCAGCTAGTTTTTACGTCTTGCTCAAGAATGCTGTCAGCATTTAGACCGGGATGTCCCTGTGTTTGTAGACTGCTTCAGGAGGCACTAACACTTTTTCAATGTCAAGTCTACATCCCTATGAGCATGAAATGTTTTTCCATTTATGTTAAGTCTCCTTGGGTTCCTTGCACAAGATTTTGTAGTTTTGCTGTAGAAGTCCTTCGCATTCTACCTTGACTTTTTCCTAAATATTTTATGTTTTAGGGACTTTTAAAAATTGCATTGTTCCTCTGATTCCCTTTTCCTCAGTGTCTTGATGGGTGTATAGTAATTCAATTGATCTTTGTGTGTTTCTCTGTGTCTGACCACTTGATTGAATCTTTAAGTGTGTTCCAGTAGTTTTTTTGTGGACTGTCTTGGCTTTCCAATGTCTACATCACATCATTCTCATATAGGGACAGTTTTCTTCTTCCTCAGCACTTTGTATGCTCCTACTTCTCTTTGGTAGCTACACCCCCTTCCCACCAGAAATCAAGACTTTCTCTGATTCACAAAATAGAATCACAAAAATAAGGTGGTCTCTTTGAAATCCCTGTCGTTTGAATTTTGAAGAGAGTCTGCAGTTGTTCAGAAAACAAGCCTTTGGGTGATTTCCCCTCATCAGTGTAAACTGCTTTGGCCATTTTCTAGGCAAATGATATTTTTCTTTATTTAATTTTTTTTTTTTTACTGCTGGAAAGTACTTATTCAAAGTTAATCTCTCATACAGCAGGTGATCCCTCGCTAAAAAAACTAAACCAAACTTTGAATTCTACAGGTAAATAATGTCGACAAAATAATGTAAAATCTTTGCGATCTCAGAAAAATCTTTATTTTACAAAATTTTATGTTACAAGTCACCCTAAATAACTCAACGTTTGGAATACCCAAATATCTCACAGCTGTCCCCCAAGAAGGGGACAAAGAAAGAAAACCACAGGTGTGTGGTTAAGGACTAAAGCTTCATGAAAATAAGATAAAAATCCCAAATGATCAACATGAATTCAGTAGACTTAAATTCCAACAGACACTTCCCACTGACAGTGACCCCTGAGGACGGCATGATGGCCCTGAGTCCTGGAGGCAGAAAGAGCTACAGATCTGTGTCCTATCTGCGCCCCAGCGGCCTCTAGTAAACTGAGTGCAGACATATGTCCTCTTTCGCACGACACAGATTTCTCTGCATTGAGCGGGAAATGGGGAAGGACAGAAGGTAAACAAGTGTATCCCCTTTGTCTGGGATGCAATCCTTCCCTCCCGCATAATATTCCCCAAGAACATAAGACAACGGTTGCTATTCACACTTCAAACCCTCCCGTGTCCCGGTCCCCCACAACCGCGGGCATCGACAGTCCCATTTCCAGGTCTTGTCATCCCATGTGTCAGACAGGCCTATTCCCAGTCCTCATCTGGTGTGTCAGGGCCTCTGGGTTCTTGACCTGAGTCCGAAAACGCGGTGGCAGAAGCGCTCCCGCAGGGCGAGAAGAGGCTGGAGCTGCGGGCCTCGAAGGGGCGCTTCTTGCCGAGGCCTTTCCCTGCCAGCTGCTGCCTCTTCCTCTGGAGCTCTCTGATCTCGTCCTCAGTTTGGGGCAGGCAGTCCTGCTCCTTTGGGCGTTGCTCGGAGGACCCCATTGCTTCCAGAAAGCTGAGCTCAGCTTTCGAAGTGAGGGAGACGACCTTGCCTGCCAGCAGAACGAGCCCACTCTCCAGACCGTGCTCCTCCCCGTGATCCCGGGGCTCGGGAGTGTGGGGGTCCTGCGGCTCTGCCCGCTGCTCACCGGATCTACTCTGGTTGTACTTGAGCACCCTGAGGGACACGCTCCTCTGGTCGGGTCTCCGGTGGGTCACCCTGACCAGGCGCTGGGCGCTGGTCTCTCCCTGTGGAGTGGTTCCACGGGGCCTGTGTGGCTGCTTCCCTGCAGCAACGCCTCCCCATGGGCTCAGGCTGAGGGCACCACAGCCCTGGGTACACCCGTGGCACCCAGATGGGCTCTTTGGGCCTCCAGAGTAGGCCCCTCCATTAGCCAGGCCGGGGCCCTCCCAGAAATCAAGGGGCTCGGTGGACTCGGGTCGGAAACGTCCACTCGTCGGGCCGCTCTGGGGAAGACAGCTGGCTCCACACCCACCTTCCCTTTGGGGTCGGTGCCGAGGGGCTGTGGAGACTCTCCGCCACGAAGGGAAAAAACTGTGCTGCGCCATTACGCCCAGAGGCTCTCTTCAGCGGTGACTGACTTCTAGAAAGTTCTCTAGAAACGAAAACCCAGATTTAAGCAAAGGGCTCACGAAACAAGGGGTCGTCGGGGGGGCTAGGAAGTCCCAAAACTTGTAGGGGAGACGCGAGGCTGGAGGGGTTTCCTAACTTACTCTGTAGCGGAGGCTGAGTCCCGAGTCGGCAAGCCAGACGGAGGCTGCTTGGGCACGTCCCAGGAACGCCAAGTCAGAGGATCAGGAGCCCGATGCAGGATCCAGACAGAGCCAGGGAGCAGTCGGAGACAGACAGGAGCCTGGCCGGAGCCCCTCTTTATATACTGGAGGTGGGCCACGCCCCCAAGGCAATGCCTTTGTCGTCCGATGGGCTGCTCACAGCACATCTCATCACGGAGGTGATTGAGTAATGTCCCGTTTCCATGTGGAGGTGATGACATTACAGTAGATCTCATCACGGAGGTGATGGCATTGTGTCACACTTCATCATTCGCTGTTCCTAGATGTGACTCAGTGGATTTCCCGCACACAACTGAACAGCGCCGGTCCTGCGCCACTCCCACGTGGTTCCCCTGCTTAATTCCATCACTGCAGCCACCGAGTCAATCCATCTCGATGGGGGGGGTCTTCCACTTTTTCATTGACCCTTCCCTCGACTAAGCAGTTTCATCACAGCACTGACTGTATCACCTAAGATTTTACAGTCCCAGTGATTGCATTACATCAGACGTGATCGTGCAGGGGGCCTCGTGATATGACGCGTGATCACGGAAGTGCTCACTTGTCTATGCCCTGAAATTGGGAGGGCAGCTACCTGGTCAACTCACTAGAAGAGATCTAATTTTTTAAAAAATTATTTTATTGTGATTAAGTAAAAGCTTACAATCTGAGTCAATTTTCCGTATAAAATCTCAAGCACCCAACTCTCTGTAACTGTATCTACCCCGTCTGTTCTCCTCACCCTGTGACAGCACACCCTTCTTTGTCACCCTTTACTTCTAGTATCCCCTCAACCAACACTTGTCCCCTCCTCTCCACCTTTTCCTCTTCTTTCTACCAAGAAACCAATAGGACAGCCTCATATATATACATATATATATATACAACTCGACGGCGCTTGGCTTCCCATATACAACTCGACGGCGCTTGGCTCTGGCTGTATATAAAACCGTCAAATACACACATCACAGGCATCACTCTGTGTCCTCAAGTCCAATCTATTCTTTGTCTGAAGTGTTGGCTTCAGTACTGGCTTTAGGTCTGGGCTAGCAGCAAGTCAAAGGGACATGTTCTCTCGGGACCATACAAACTCTCAGACTATGAAGTCTGGTCTTTTACTAGAGCTCTTGATCTGCACACCTCTTTTTCTCCTGCTACATTAGGGCCTCTGCACTGTGTTTCCTGTCACGGCTGTCTTTGGTGGTCAGCGGGCACCATCTATTTCTTCTGGTCTTATGCTGATGTAGGCCCCCAATCATTTGGGTCTTTCTGTCTCCTGGACTCATTATTCTTCGTATCTTTGATGTTCTTGGTCATCCTCTCTTCCACGTGGGTTAGGACCCATTGGTCTTCCTCAGATGGCAGCTTGCTGGCTTTTAAGACCCCAGACAACATTCATCAATACGAGGTTTGGAACACTCCATTTTAAAAAGACTAGTTATAGCAATTGACTTTCATGCCCTCTGAAAACATGGCCTCCAAGCCCCGTCCCTGCTACTCTATCCTGAAATGCTGGGTTGAATTTAGAAAACCTTTTAACTTGTGGTGTAGTCAACAATAGTGACCCGCCTTCGACTGCGTGCCGTCACTACCTTCACCTGACTGAACTCCTGTTGATCATCCAATCTATGAAGAACCCTCTCCCTTCCTCTCTACCCTTGGAGCCATCAAACACTATATTTTGCTGCGTTTATGTCGATTTATAAGCCCTTATAACAGTGGTCTCTCACAAGATTCAGCACTTGGCTTGGCACGCAAGATTTGTCCTTTTACACCTGACTGATTTCACACAGCATAATGCCTTCCAGTCGATTCCAGGTTGAGATGTTTCCTAAAATCATTTTTTTTACCACTGCATAGTGTTCCATTGTGTGACTGTACCACAGTTTGTTCATCCAGTCATCTGTTAATGGGAACCTAGGTTGATTCCATCTTTTTGCTATTGTGGCTAGTGCTGCAGCAGACATCATGTGCTTGTATCTATTGGTTTGACAGCCCTTATTTCTGGAGGATGTATTCCAAGCAGTGGGGTTGCTGGATTACATAGTGCTTCTATTTGTAGCCCTTGAAGAAAGTGTCAGATTGCTTTCCAAAGAGGTTGTACCATTTTTCATTCCCACCAGCAGTGGAGGAGAGTTTCTATATCTCCACAGACTCTCCAGTATTGGTTTATTTAGTATTTTTAGGGGGGATTAGTTGCAGCCTTGTTGGGATGAGATGGCACCTCATTGCAGTTTTGATTTGGATTTCTCTAGTGGCTAATGTGACCAGGAACTGCCCAAAATTCAAGCTGGTTTCAGTAGAGGATGGGGAACCAGGGATATCACTGCTGATGTCAGATGGATCTTACCTCAAAACACAGAATACCTGCAAGATATTTACTTGTGTTTCACTGACTATGCAAAAGCATTCAGCTGTGTGGATCATACTAAATTATGGCTAACGTTGCAGACAATGGGAATTCCAGAAGACCTAATCTTGCCCTTAAGGAATCTGTATATGGATCAAGAGTCAGTCATGCGAACAGAACAAGGGGACACTGTGTGGTTTACAGTGAGGAAAGGCGGGTGTCAGGGTTGCGTCCTTTCTCCACAGCTTTTTAATCTGTACGCCGAGCAAATAATCTGAGAAGCTGGATTATACAAAGAGGAACGAGGCATCAGGATTGGAGGACGGCTCATTAACAACTTGCATAACGCAGATGCCACCACCTTACTTGCTGGAAATGAAGAAGATTTGAGACACCTACTAAGGAAGATCAAGGACCACAGCCTCCAGTATGGATTGCAACTCAACATCAGGACAACAACTGGACCAGTAAGCAACATTGTCATAATGCAAAAAGGATTGAGGTAGTCAAGGATTTTGTTTTACTTGGTTCTGCAATTAACACCCTTGGAAGCAGCAGTCAAGCGATCAAAAGATGCGTTGCATGGGGAAAATCTGCTGTAAAGGAGCTCTTCAAAGAATTCCAAATAAAGATGTCCCCTCGAAGACTAAAATGCACCTGACCCAAGCCATGGCGCCTGACCTCATGCTACCTAACAACAGCAACAACATAAACATCCATTTGTTGGGTCATTTTGTAGATAAACTGTATTTTCGGTATATACTTTTTATTTGACTGGTGAAAAATACTCCAGGTCAGGTATTTTATGCTATCGTTTCTCCCGTAAAACAGACCTGTAACAGCCACGCGTGTTAAATCTGTAAAGAACGCCATCAAAATCATCGGAAATCTTTGACATCTCACAAAAGTTTACATTATAAAATCCACCCTGAATATGCGGGCTACAAAAATAACACTTGGCAGATTTATCGACATATGTTACTGCTGTACCCCAGAGAGATGGGCCGGGGGAGAACACAACAGCTGCTGGTTATGGGCTAGTTATGTGAGCCACCAAACTCACCATGCCCACAATACTGGCATCACTACAATTACAACTCCAGCGGTCACTGTGTCACGACAGTGCCCATGCACAGAGGTGAGTGGCCCGCGGGCTGGAGGTAGAAGCTGCCGCAGACCCCACGTGTCCCCTCTCTGCACCGCCAGCTTCCCCAGTGCATGCCCTCATGTGGACCCTGCGTGTCTACACATGTATCCTAAAACCTTTCCCACTGTACCAACTCATATGAAGCAGAAAACAGGGAAGAACAACAAAACTAAATAAACCCATCACCTTCTCTGGGATATGATTATTTCCTTTGTACACAAAGTATTCAACAATAGAAGAAAAGAGACAGATGGAGTTTTATGGGCATTCCCTAAACACAGAAGCTGCTGTCCATAGGGCCCTTAGGAGTCAGAACGGACTCATAGACCCATAGGAACAACACGGACTACTGAGGGCGAGCATTTGCTTATGTGTCTGATAGCTGCTTGCACGTCCTCTTTGCTGAGGTATCTGTTCATAAGCTTTGCTCACTTTTTAATGGAACTCTGTCTCTTTGCTGTAGAGGGGTTGAATTTTCCTCTAGATTTCAGAGATTAGACCTTTGTAATAGTAGGATTTGTAGGATTTGCCATAGACAAATTCTTTCCCAGTCTGTAGATTTTTTCTGGACTCTTTTGGTGAAGTCTTTTCGTTCAGTTTTGGAATACCCCAGCTACCTAGCTTATCTTCTGGAGTTTGTATGTTGTTAGTTATGGTTTGTATTCTGTTGATGCTCTCTATCAGGGAGTGTAGCATTGATCCTATTTTTCTTCTAGGATATTTACAGTTTTGGCTTTTATAATTAAGTCCTTGATCCATTTCGAGTCAGTTTTTGTGTATGGTTTCAGAAATGGATGCTGGACCCTATTTTTTCCAAATGCACAGCCATTTGTTGGCAGTACCATTTGTTAAAGAGACTGTCTCCTCTCAGTCTACTCTACGTCTGATCTTTGTTGAAGATTGTGTGGCCATGAGTAGGTGGATTTACCACTGAATTCTCCATGGTGCTCTACCAGCCAATCTCTGCGACTGGACCAGTACTCGTCTGTTCTAACTACCGTAGCTGGGCCTTAGGTTCTGAGCTGAGGTGTGAGTCCTCCTACTTTCTTCTTCTTCAATAGTTTTTACGTCTTCAGCTGGTTTTTAAGACTTGTTCAAGAATGCTGTCGGTATCTGCACCGGGATGTCCCTGTGTTTGGCGATTGCTTCTGCTGGCATTGACACTTTCTCAGTGTCAAGTCTATGTCCCCATGAGCATGAAATGTCTTTCCATTTACTTTAAGTCTCTTTGGATTCCTTGTAGCAAGGTTGTGTAGTTTTGTTGTAGAAGACCTTTAATCCTGTTTTCATTGTCTCCTAAATATTTCATGTTTTAGGGTCTTTGAAAAATTGCCTTGTTCCCCTGATTCCATTTTCCACATTGTCTTGATGGACGTATAGGAATTCAACTGATCTTTGCGCATTTCTCTTTGTCCGGCCACTTGATTGAATCTTTAAGTGAGTTCCAGTAGTTTTCTTGTGGACTGTCTTGGTTTTCCAATGTCTATATCACGTCATTCGCATATAGGAACAGGTTTCCTTCTTCCTGAGCACTTCGTATGCTCCTACTTCTCTTCAGGAGCTCCACTCCCTTTCCCACCACAAATCAAGCCCTGTTCTGATTGACCAAATGGAATCACTAAAATAAGATGGTCTCTGTGAAATTCATGTCATTTGAATTTTGGAGGCCATCTGCAGTTCTAAGCCTTTGGTGATTTCCCCTCATCAGTGTAAACTGGTTTGGCCATTTTCTAGGTAAATGGTATTTTTTTTAATTTTTATTTTTATTTAACATAACGGAGTGAAAATGTACATTCACGTATAAATTTACATGCCCACCTATATGCAGCTTCCACTGCTCTCCCTGTCCGGTGACTGCACACTATTTGTCTCTGCTCCATACATGTCTCATCCTCCCAACAGCCTCCTTTCCCATCCTCTCCATCCACTCCCCTTCCTCCAGCCAGAGGTCAGCAAGATGATATCCTATAGATGTGTATTTTTCTTTATTTAATTTTCTTTTCCTGGTCGAAAGTACTTATTCCAGGTTAGTCTCTCATACACTAGTTGTTACCTCCCTAAGAAAACAAAACCAAACTTTGAATTCTACAGGTAAATAATGTCAACAAAATAATGTAAAATCTTTGCAATCTCTTAAAAAATTTTATTTTGCAAAATTTTATTTTACAAGTCACCCTAAAGAACTCAACATCTGGAATACCCAAATATCTCACAGCTGTCCCCCAAAAAGGAGACAAGGAAAACCACAGGTGTGTGGTAGAGGACGAAAACGTCATCAAAAGTAAGATAAAAATCCCAAATGATCAACACGAATTTCATAGAATTAAAATTCCAATAGTCACTTCCCCACTGACAGCGACTCCTGAGGACGGCATGATGGCCCTGAGTCCTGGAGGCAGAAAGAGCTGTAGACCTGCGTCCCCCCTGACCACCAGAGGCCTTGAGTAACCTGTGTGGGCACAGACTTACTTTCTACAGTCTTTCCCACGACACAGACTTCTCTGCATTGAGCAGGAAACGGGAGGAAGAAAAGGTAAACAAATGTATCCCCTTTTGTCTGGGATGCAATCCTTCCCTCCCGCATAATATTCCCCAAGAACATAAGACAAACGTCGTTATTTACACTTCAAACCCTCCTGTGTCCCAGTCCTCCGCAACCGCGGGCATCGACAGTCCCATTTCCAGGCCCTGCCATCCGATGTGTCAGACAGGCCTATTCCCAGTCCTCAGCATCTGACGTGTCAGGGCCACTGGGCTCTGGATCTGAGTCTGGAAACGCGGCGGCACGAGCGCTCCCGCAGGGCGAGAAGAGGCTGGAGCCGCGGGCCTGGAAGGAGCATTTCTTGGCGAGGCCTTTCCCTGCCAGCTGCTGCCTCTTCCTCTGGAACTCTCTGATCTCGTCCTCAGTGAGGGGCAGGCAGTCCTGCTCCTTTAGGCGGTGCTCGGGCCACCCCATTGCTTCCAGAAAGGTGAGCTCAGCTTTCAAAGTGAGGGAGAAGACCTTGCCTGCCCGTACCCGGGGCGGAGCGAGCCCGCTCTACAGACCGCGCTCCTCCCCGCGCTCCCGGGGCTCGGGAGTGCAGGGGTCCTGCGGCTCTGCCAGCTGCTCACCAGCCCTCCTCTGGTTGTACTTGAGCATCCTCAGGGACGCGCTCCTCAAGTCGGGTCTCCGGCGGGCTCTGCTCTGGTTATACCGCAGCACCCTGAGGGACACGCTCCTCTTGTCGGGTCTCTGGTGGGTCACCCTGACTAGGCGCTGGGCGCTGGTCTCTCCCGGTGGAGTGGTTCCGCGGGGCCTGTGTGACTGGTTCCTTGCAACCACGCCACGCCACGGGCTCAGGCTCAGGCCACCACAGCCCTGGGTACACCCATGGCACCCAGATGGGCTCCCTGGGCCTCCAGAGTGGGCCCCTCGGTTAACCAGGCCGGGGCCCTCCCAGAAGTCGAGGGGCTCGATGGGGTCGGGTCGGGAACGTCCACTGTTCGGGCCGCTCTGGGAAAGACGCCTGGCTCCATGTCCAGTTTCCCTTTGGGGTCGGTGCTGAAGGGGCGTGGAGACCCTCAGCCAAGAAGGGACAAAACTGTGCTGCGCCATTACGCCCGGGCTCTCTCTTCAGCGGGTGACTGACTTGTAGAGAGTTCTCTAGAAAAGCAAACCCAGATTTCAGTAAAGGGCTCACGAAAATGCGGGGTGCTGCGAAGTCCCAAAACTTGTAGGGCAGACGCGAGGCTGGAGGGGTTTCCCCACTTACGCGGTAGCGGAGGCTGACTCCCCAGTCGGCAGGCCAGACGGAGGCTGCTGGGCACGTCGCAGGAACGCCAAGTCAGACTATGAGGTCCGAATTCAGGAGCCAGACTGATCCAGGAAGCAAAGACAGCAGCCTGGCGGAGCACCTCTTCATATACTGGAGGTGGGACACGCCCCGAGGGAACACCTTTGTTCTGATGGGCTGCTGACAGCAGATTTCATCACGGAGGTGATTGAGTAATGTCCAGTTTCCACATGGAGGTGATGACATTACACTAGATCTCATCATGGAGGTGATGGCATTATTTCATGCTTCATCCTTCGCTGTTGCCAGGTGTGGCTCAGTGGGTTTCCCCCGCACAATGGAACAGTGCCGGTCCCGCGCCACCCCCACCGTGATTCTCCTGCTTAATTCCATCACTGCAGCCACCAGGTCAATCCATCTCGAGGGGGGGTCTTCCTCTTTTTCACTGACCTTTCAGTCGACCAAGCGGTTTGATGACGGCAGTGACCGTAACACCTAAGATCTTACATTCGCCGTGATTAGATTAAATCACACGTGATCGTGCAGGTGGTCTCATTATATAACACCTGATCATGGAAGTGCCCACTTGTCTATGCCCTGAAATTTGGAGGGCAACTCAATAGAAGAGATCTAATTTTTTTTTTATTATTTTACTGTGATTAACTAAAAGCTTACAATCTGAGTCAATTTTCCGTATAAAATCTCAAGCACCCACCTCTCTGCAACTGTATCTACCCTCTCTGATCTCCTCGCTCTGTGACAGCACCCTCTTCTTTTTCACGCTTTACTTCTAGTATCCCCTCAACCAACACTTGTCCCCTCCTCTCCACCTTTTCCTCTTCTTTCTACCAAGAAACCAATAGGACAGCCTCATATATATACATATATATATATATATATATATATATATATATACAACTCGACGGCACTTGGCTCTGGCTGTATATAAAACTGTCAAATACACACATCACAGGCATCACTCTGTGTCCGCAAGTCCAGTCTATTCTTTGTCTGAAGTGTTGGCTTCAGTACCGGCTTTAGGGCTAGTAGCAAGTCAAGGGGACAGGTTCTCTCGGGACCCTACAAGCTGTCAGACCATCAAGTCTGGTCTTTTAATAGAGTTCTTGTTCTGCACCCTTCTTTTTCTCCTGCTACGTTAGAGACTCTGCACTGTGTTCCCTGGCAAGGCTGTCTGGTGGTCAGCGGGCACCATCTGTTTCTTCCTGTCTTAGGCTGATGTGGGCTCCCAACCATTTGGGTCTTTCTGTCTCCTGGGCTCATTATTCTTTGTATCTTCGATGTTCTTGGTAGTCATCTCTGCCACCTGGGTTAGGACCGATCGATCTTCCTCAGATGTCAGCTTACTGGCTTTTACGACCTCAGAAACCATTCCTGAATATGGGGTTTGGAACACTCCATTAGAAAAAGACTAGTTATGCCAATTGACTTTGATGCCTTCTGAAAACATGGTCCCCAACCCGCGTCCCTGCTGCTCTGTCCTTTGAAATGCTGGGTTGAATTTAGAAAACCTTTTAGCTTATGGTGTAGGCTATAATGGTGATCTGCCTTCTACTGCGTGCTGTCGCTGCTTTCACCTGACAGAATTCCTGTCAATCATCTAATCTATGAAGAACCCTCTCCCTCCTTCTCGACCCTTGTAGCCATCAAACACTATTTTTTGCTGTGCTTATGTCAATTTTTAAGTCCTTATCACAGTGGTCTCACACAAGAGTTGTCCTTTAGCAATGGACTGATTTCACTCTGCATAATGCCTTCTAGTCGATTCCAGGTTGAGATAGTTACTAAAATCATCATTTTCTTTTTTTTATAATTGCGTAGTGTTCCACTGCGTGATTGTACCATAGTTTGTTCACCCATTCATGTGTTAATGGGAACCTAGGTTGATACCATCTTTTGACCTTTGTGGGTAGTGCTGCAACAGACATCCATGTGCTTCTGTTGGTCTGACAGCCCTTAGTTCTGTAGGATATATTCTGAGCAGTGGGATTGCTGGACCCAAGAAGAACAGACGCCACTGAAGTGTGTTGCTGCTGGAGAACACTGAATATCCCATGGACTGAGAAAAGAAGGAACGAATCTGTGTTGGAGACAGCACGACTAGTGTGCTTCTTAGAAGCGAGAACGGGGAGACTACACCTCACATGCTTGGAACACGTTGTCAAGATGGACCAGTTTCTGTAGAAGGACATCACGCTTGCTAACGTAGAGGGTCGGCGACAAAGAGGAAGACCTTGCATGAGACAGATGGATATCTTGGCTAAAACAATGGACCCAGGCACAGCAGTGACTGGGAGGACGGCGCGGGACAAGCGGTGCTTCATTCTGCTCTGCGCGGTGTCACCAAGAATCATAACCGACTTGGTGCCACCTAATGACAGCAACAACATAAACGTCCATTTGTTGGATCGTTTTGTAGATAAACTGTATTTTCAGCAATGCTTTCTATTTTCCTCGTGGAAAATAGGTCCGTTATTTCATGCTGTAGTTTTCCCCATAAAACAGGTCATCTGCAACAGCCACGCGTGTTACATTTGTGAAGAACTCCATCAAAATCTCTGAAATCTCACAAAAACTTACACTGTAAAATCCACCCTGAATATACAGGCTATAAGAATAACACTTGGCAGCTTTTATCCACATATTTTACTTCTGTACCCCAGAGAGACGGGCCGGGGAAGAAAACGACAGCTGCTGGTTACGGGCTAGTTATGTGAGCCACCAAACTCACCATGTCCACAATACTAGCACTACTACAATTACAACTCCAGCGGTCACTATGTCACGACAGTGCCCATGCACAGAGGCTAGTGGCTCACGGGCTGGAGGTAGAAGCTGCCGCAGACCCCGCGTGTCCCCTCTCTGCACCGCCAGCTTCCCCAGTGCACGCCCTCATGTGGACCCTGCGTGTCTACACATGTATCCTAAAACCTTTCCCACTGTACCAACTTTGTATGAAGCAGAAAACAGGGAAGAACAGCAAAAGTTAAACAAACCCGTCACCTTCTCTGGGTTATGATTATTTCCTTTGTACACAAAGTATTCAACAATAGAGGAAAAGAGACAGATGGAGTTTTAGGGACATTCCTTAAACACAGCAGCAATTGTACATAGGGTCCTTAGGAGTCAGAATGGACTCGAAGGCCCACCAGAAGAACACAAACTAGTGAGGGCGAGCATTTGCTCACGTGTCTGAGCGCTGCTTGCATGTCTTTGCTGCGGGTCTGTTCATACTGCTTGCTGACTTTTTAGTGGGACTACTGTCTTTTTGCTGTAGAGCGGTTGAATTTACCTCTAGATTTCAGAGATTAGACCTTTGTATGATTTGCCGTAGACAGAAACTTTATCCCTGTCTGTACGTTTCTGCTGGACTTTTTTGGTGAGGTCTTTTGGTTCAGTTCTTGGAATGCCCTAGCTACCTAGCTTATCTTCTAGAGCTTCTGTGTGCTTAGCTATGACTTGTATTCTGTTGATGTTGTGTAATAGGGACTGTAGCATTGATCCTATTTTTCTTCTACGATCTTTACAGTTTAGGCTTTCATAATTAAGTCCTTGATTCATTTCGAGTCAATTTTTGTGTATGGTTTCAGAATGGGCTGGATCCTATTTTTTCCAAATGCACAGCCATTTATTGCCAGCATCATCTCTTAAAGAGACTGTCTCCTGTAGTTTAGTGGAGGTCTGATCTTTGTTGAAGATTGTGTGGCCATGAGTAGGTGGATTTACCACTGAATTCTCCATGGTGCTCTACTGGCCAGTCTGTCTGCGACTGGACCAGTACTAGGCTGTCTTGACAACCACAGCTGGGCTGTAGGTTCTGAGCTCAGGTGTGAGTCCTCCTACTGTCTTCTTCTTCAATAGTTTTTACATCTTCAACTGGTTTTTATGTCTTGTTCAAGAATGCTGTCGGTATTTAGACCGGGATATCCCTGTGTTTGTAGATTGCTTCAGGAAGCATTGACACTTTCTGTCCAGTCTACATCCCCATGAGCATGAAATGTTTTTCCATTTATGTTAAGTGTCCTTGGGTTCCTTGCACCAGGTTTTGTAGTTTCGTTCTAGAAGTCCTACTCATTTTACCTTGACTTTTTCCTAAATAATTTATGTTTTAGGGTCTTTTAAAAATTGCATTGTTCTCCTGATTTCCTTTCTCTCACTGTCTTCATGGGTCTATAGGAATTCAACTGATCTTTGTGTCTTTCTCTGTGTCTGACGACTTGATTGAATCTTTAAGTGTGTTCCAGTAGATTTTGTGGACTGTCTTGGCTTTCCAATGTCTACATCATGTCATTCTCATATAGGGACACTTGTCTTCTTCCTCAGCACTTCAGATGCTCCTACTTCTCTTTGGTAGCTACACCTCCTTTCCACCAGAAATCAAGACTTACTCTGATTGACCAAATAGAATCACTAAAATAAGGTGGTCTCTTTGAAATCCCTGTCATTTGAATTTTGAAGACTGTCTGCAGTTGTTCGGAAAACAAGCCTTTGGGTGATTTCCCCTCATCAATGTAAACTTTTCTAGCCATTTTCTAGACAAATGGTATTTTTATTTATTTATTTTTTACTGGTGGAAACTACTTATTCAAAGTTAGGGTCTCATACAGGATGTGTTCCCTCGCTAAAAAAACGAAACCAATCCTTGAATTCTACAGGTAAATAATGTCGACAAAATAATGTAAAATCTTTGCAATCTCACAAAAAACTTCATTTTACAAAATTTTATTTTACAAGTCACCCTAAAGAACTCAACATTTGGCATACCCAAATATCTCACAGCTGTCCCCCAAAAAGGGGACAAAGAAAGAAAACCACAGGTTTGTAGTTAAGGACTAAAGCTTCATCAAAATAAGATAAAAATCCCAAATGATCAACATGAATTCAGTAGACTTAAATTCCAACAGACACTTCCCACTGACAGTGACCCCTGAGGACGGCATGATGGCCCTGAGTCCTGGAGGCAGAAAGAGCTGCATATCTGTGTCCCGTCTGCGCCCCAGCGGCCTCTAGTAAACTGTGAGTGCAGACTATGTCCTAGAGGCTGTCCTGCGACACAGACTTCCCTGCATTGAGCAGGAAATGGGGAAGGACAGAAGGTAAACAAGTGTATCCCCTTTTGTCTGGGATGCAATCCTTCCCTCCCGCATAACATTCCCCAAGAACATAAGACAATCGTCGTTATTCTCACTTGAGACCCTCCCCGTGTCCTGGTACCCCCAACCGAGGGCATCCACAGTCCCATTTCCAGGCCTTGTCATCCGATGTGTCAGACAGGCCTATTCCCAGTCCTCGGCATCTGACGTGTCAGGGTCCCTGGGTTCTGGATCAGAGTCCGGAAACCCGGCGGCACGAGCTCTCCCGCAGGGCGAGAAGAGGCTGGAGCTGCGGGCCTGGACCGGGCGCTTCTTGGCGAGGCCTTTCCCTGCCAGCTGCTGCCTCTTCCTCTGGAACTCTCTGATCTCGTCCTCAGTGAGGGGCAGGCAGTCCTGCTCTTCTGGGCGGTGCTCGGGCCACCCCATTGCTTCCAGAAAGCTGAGCTCAGCTTTCAAAGTGAGGGAGAACACCTTGCCTGCCGGTACCCGGGGCGGAGCGAGCCCACTCTGCAGACCGCACTCCTCCCCGCGCTCCCGGGGCTCGGGAGTGCGGGGTCCTGCGGCTCTGCCCGCTGCTCACCGGCCCTCCTCTGGTTGTACTTGAGCATCCTCAGGGATGCGCTCCTCAAGTCGGGTCTCCAGCGGGCTCTGCTCTGGTTATACCGCAGCACCCTGAGGGACACGCTCCTCTGGTCGGGTCTCCGGTGGGTCACCCTGACCAGGCGCTGGTCTCTGGTCTCTCCCGGCGGAGTGGTTCCGAGGGGCCGGTTCCCTGCAACCACGCCACGCCACGAGCTCAGGCTCAGGCCACCACAGCCCTGGGTACAGCCATGGCACCCAGATGGGCTCCCTGGGTCTCCAGAGTAGGACCCTCTGTTAGCCAGGCCGGGGCTCTCCCAGAAGTCGAGGGGCTCGCTGGGCTCGGGTCGGGAACGTTCTCTCATTGAGTCCCTCTTGGGAAGACGGCTGGCTCCACATCCACCTTCCCTTTGGGGTCGGTGCTGAGGCGGTGTGGAGACTCTCAGCCACGAAGAGACAAAACTGTGCTGCGCCATTACGCCTGGGCTCTCTCTTCAGCGGGTGACTGACTTCTAGAGTTCTCTAGAAAAGCAAACCCAGATTTAAATAAAGGGCTCACGAAAATGCGGGGTGCTGCGAAGTCCCAAAACTTGTAGGGCAGACGTGAGGCTGGAGGGGTTTCCCCACTTACGCGGTAGCGGAGGCTGACTCCCCAGTCGGCAGGCCAGACGGAGGCTGCTGGGCACGTCCCGGGAGCCGCAAGTCAGAGGGTGAGGAGCAGGATGCAGGACCCCGACAGAGCCCGGGAGCAGTGGGACATGGACAGCAACCTGGCTGGAGCCCCTCTTTGTATACTGGAGGTGGGCCACGCCCCCGAGGGAACGCCTTTGTTCTGATGGGCTGCTAACAGCAGATTTCATCACGGAGGTGATTGAGTAATGTCCCGTTTCCACGTGGAGGTGACGACATCGCAGTAGATCTCATCACGGAGGTGATGGCGTTATGTCACGCTTCATCATTCGCTGTTGCCAGGTGTGGCTCAGCGGGTTGCCCGCGCACAGCAGAACAGCGCCGGACCCGCGCCACTCCCACCGTGGTTCTCCTGCTTAATTCCGTCACTACAGCCACCAGGTCAATCCATCTCGCGGGGGGTCTTCCACTTTTTCACTGACCTTTCCCTCAACCAAGCGGTTTCATCACGGCACTGACCGTATCACCTAGGATCGTACAGTCGCCGTGATCGCGTTACATCAGACGTGATCCTGCAGGCGGCCTCGGGATATGACACGTGATCACGGAAGTGCTCAGTTGTCTATGCCCTGAAATTGGGAGGGCAGCTACCTGGTCAACTCACCAGGAGAGATCTAACTTTTTATTTAAATTATTTTATTGTGATTAAGTAAAAGCTTACAATCCGAGTCAATTTTCCTTATAAAATCTCAAGAACCCACCTCTTTGCAACTGTATCTACCCTGTCTGCTCTCCTCACCCTGTGACAGCACACTCTTCTTTGTAACCCTTCTAGTATCCCTTTAAGCAACACTTGTCCCCTCCTCTCCACCCTTTCCTCTTTCTTCTACAAAGAAACCAATAGGACAGCCTCATACATATACACATACACATCCATACATATATATAGATCTATAAAACCGTCAAGTACACACATCACTCTGTGTCCCCAAGTGCAGTCTATTCTTTGTCTGAAGTGTTGGCTTAAGCACTGGCTTTAGGTCTGGGCTACCAGCAAGTCAAGGGGACATGTTCTCTCGGGACCCTACAAACTGTTGGACCGTCAAGTCTGGTCTTTTCACAAAGTTCTCAATCTGCACACCTCTTTTCTCCTGCTACATTAGGGACTCTGCATATGTTCCCTGTCAGGGCTGTCTTTGGTGGTCAGCAGGCACCATCTATTTCTTCCAGTCTTAAGCTGATGTGGGCTTCCAATCATTTGGGTATTTCTGTCTCCTGGGCTCATTATTCTTCAAATCTTTGATGTTGTTGGTCGTCACCTCTTCCACATGGGTAAGGACCGATCCCGATCAGTCTTCCTCAGATGGCAGCTTGCTGGCTTTTAAGACCCCAAACACCATTCCTCAATATGGGGTTTGGAACACTCCATTAGAAAAAAAGTAGTTATGCCAATTGACTTTGATGCCCTCTGAAAACCAGGTCCTCAGACCCCCGGCACTGCTACTCTATCCTGAAATGCTGGGTTGAATTTAGAAAACCTTGTAGCTTATGGTGTAGTCAACAACGGTGACCTGCCTTCACCTGACCGAACTCCTGTAGATCATCTAATCTATGAACAACCCTCTCCCTTCCTCTCTATCCATGGAACCATCAAATACTATTTTTTCTGTGTTTATGTTCCCCGTCGATTTATAAGCCCTTTTAACAGTGGTGTCACACAAGAGTCAGCATTTGGCTTGGCACAAAAGATTTGTCCTTTTGCAGCTGACTGATTTCACTCAGCATAATGCCTTCCAGTCGATTCCAGGTTGAGATGTTTCCTAAAATCATTTTTTTATCATCGCATAGTGTTCCATTATGTGACTGTACCACAGTTTGTTCATCCATTCACGTGTTAATAGGAACCTAGGTTGATTCCATCTTTTTGCTATTGTGGTTAGTGCAGCAGCAGACATCCATGCGCTTGTATCTGTTGGTTTGACAGCCCTTATTTCTGTAGGATGTATTGCAAGCAGTGGGGTTGCTGGATTACATAGTGCTTCTATTTGTAGCCCTTGAAGAAAGTGTCAGATTGCTTTCCAAAGAGGTTGTACCATTTTTCATTCCCATCAGCAGTGGAGGAGAGGTCCTATCTCTCCACAGCCTCTCCAGTATTGGTTTATTTAGTATTTTTTTTTTTTTTGGATGAGTTGCAGCGTTGTTGGGGTGAGATGGCATCTCACTGTAGTTTGGATTTGGATTTCTCTAGTGGCTAATGTGACCTGGAATTTCCCGAAATTCAAGCTGGATTCAGTAGAGGATGTGGAACCAGGGATATCAGTGCTGACGTTGGATGGATCTTAGCTGAAAACAAAGAATACCTGCAACATGTTTACTTGCGTTTCAGTGACTATGCAAAAGCATTCAGCTGTGTGGATGATACTAAATTATGGCTAACGTTGCAGACAATGGGAATTCCAGAAGACCTAATTGTGCCCTTAAGGAATCCGTATATGGATCAGGAGGCAGTCATGGAAACAGAACAACGGAACACTGTGTGGGTTAAAGTGAGGAAAGGCGGACGTCACGGTTGCATCCTTTCCCCACAGCTTTTTAATCTGTACGCCAAGCAGATAATCCAAGAAGCTGGATTATACGAAGAAGAACTACGCATCAGGATTGGAGGACGGCTCATTAACAACCTGCATAATACAGATGCCACCACCTTACTTGCTGGAAATGAAGAAGATATGAGACACCTACTGAGGAAGATCAAGGACCACAGCCTCTGGTATGGATTGCACCTCAACATCAGGAAAACAACTATCCTCACAACTGGACCAGTAAGCAACATTGTCGTAATGCAGAAAGGACTGAGGTTGCCAAGGATTTTGTTCTACTTGGTTCTGCAATTAACACCCTTGGGAGTAGCAGTCAAGCGATCAAAAGACGCGTTGCATGGGGAAAATCTGCTGCAAAGGAGCTCTTCAAAGAATTCCAAATAAAGATGTCACCTCGAAGACTAAAATGCACCTGACCCGAGCCATGGCGCCTGACCTCGTGCTACCTAACAACAGCAACAACATAAACGTCCATTTGTTGGGTCGTTTTGTAGATAAACTGTATTTTCGGTATATACTTTTTATTTGACTGGTGGAAAATACTCCAGGTCAGGTATTTCACGCTATCGTTTCTCCCGTAAAACAGACCTGTAACAGCCACGTGTGTTAAATCTGTAAAGAACGCCATCAAAATCATCGGAAATCTTTGACATCTCACAAAAGTTTACATTATAAAATCCACCCTGAATATGCAGGCTACAAGAATAACACTTGGTGGCTTTTATCCACATATTTTACTGCTGTACCCCAGAGAGAAGGGCCCGGGGAGAACACGACAGCTGCTGGTCACGGGCTAATTATGTGAGCCACCAAACTCACCATGCCCGCAATACTAGCATCACTACAATTACAACTCCAGCAGTCACTGTGTCACGACATTGCCCGTGCACAGAGGTGAGTGGCCCGCGGGCTGGAGGTAGAAGCTGCCGCAGACCCCGTGTGTCCCCTGTCTGCACCGCCACCTTCCCCAGTGCACGCCCTCATGTGGACTCTGTGTGTCTAGACATGTATCCTAAAACCTTTCCGACTTTACCAACTTTCTGTGAAGCAGAAAACAGGTAAGAACAACAAAAGCTAAACAAACCCATCACCATCTCTGGGGTATGATTCTTTCCTTTGTACCCAAAATATTCAACAACAGAAGAAAAGAGAAAAATGGAGTTCTATGGACATTCCCTCAATACAGAAGCTGTTGTATATAGGGCCCTTAGGAGACAGAACGGACTCGAAGGCCCGTGAGAACAACACGGACTAGTGAGGGCGAGCATTTGCCCCAGTGTCTGATAGGTGCTTGCGCATCCTCTTTACCCAAGTGTCTGTTCATAAGCTTTGCTCACTTTTTAATGGGACTCTTTGTCTTTTTGCTGTAGAGCGGTTGAATTTTCCTCTAGATTTCAGAGATTAGACCTTTGTACTAGTAGGATTTGCCATAGACAAAAATTTTATCGCAGTCTGTACGTTTCTTTTGGACTCTTTTGGTATTCAAATCTTGGAATACCCCAGCTACCTAGCTTATCTTCTGGAGTTTGTATGTTGTTAGTTATGGTTTGTATTCTGTTGATATTGTGTATTAGGGACTGTAGCATTGATTCTACTTTTCTTCTAGGATCTTTACCGCTTGGGCTTTCATAATTAAGTCCTTGATTCATTTTGTGTATGGTTTCAGAAATGAGTGCTGTATTCTATTTTTTGGTAAATATACAGCCATTTATTGGCAGCACCATTTGTTAAAGAGACTGTCTCCTCTCAGTTTAGTGGATGTTTGATCTTTGTTGAAGATGTGTGGCCATGATTGGGGGGATTTACCACTGAATTCTCTACCGGCTAATCTGTCTGCGACTGGACCAGTACTCGGCTGTTCTAACTACTGTAGCTGGGCCATAGGTTCCGAGCTCAGGTGTGAGCCCTCCTGCTTTCTTCTTCTTCAATTGTTTTTACATCTTCAGCTGGTTTTTACGTCTTATTCAAGAATGCTGTCGGTATCTGGACCAAGATGTCCCTGTGTTTGTCGATTGCTTCTTGTGGCATTGACGCTTTCTCAATGTCAAGTCTATGTCCCCATGAGCATGAAATGTTTTTCCATTTATGTTAAGTCTCTTTGGGTTCCTCGTAGCAAGGTTTTGTAGTTTTGTTGTAGAAGACTTTTACTTCCTGTATTGATTGTTTCCTAAATATTTTACGGTTTAGGGTCTTATAACAATTGCTTTGTTCCCCTGATTTCCTTCTCCTATTCTCTTGATGAGTATATAGGAATTCAACTGGTCTTTGTGTGTGTCTCTGTGTGGCCACTTTACTAAATCTTTAAGTGAGTTTCAGCAATTTTCTTTTGGGTTGTGCTGGCCTTTGTATGTCTATATCATGTCATTCTCAAATAGGGACAGTTTGCCTTCTTCCTCAGCACTTTGAATGTTCTTATTTCTCTTCTGTAGCTCTACCCCTTTTCCACCAGGAATCAAGACTTTTTCACCAGAAATCAAGGTGGTCTCTTTGAAATCCCTGTCATTTCAATTTTGACGAGAGTCTGCAGTTGTTTGGAAACAAGCCTTTGGGTGATTTCTTCTCATAAATATAAACTGGTCTGCCCATTTTCTAGGCAACTGGTATTTTTCTTTATTTAATTTTTTTACTGATGGAAACTGCTTATTGAAAGTTAGTATCTCATACAGTTGGTGTTTCCTCACTGAAAAAAGGAAACCAAACCTTGTGTTATATAGGTAAATGATGTGGAGGAAATAATCTAAAATCTTTGCAATCTCCCAAAAAAAAACCTTTATTTTACAAAATTTTATTTTACAAGTCACCCTCAATAACCCAAAATTTCGAATGCCCAATGGTTCTCAGTTGTCCCCAAAAAAGGAGACAAACAAAGAAAACCACAGGTGTGGAGGTAAGGGCTAAAGCTTCATCGGAAGGTAAAAACCCCAACTTATCAACATGAATTCAACAGACTTACAATTCCATAGTCACTTCCCCACTGACAGTGACCCCTGAGGATGGCATGATGGCCGTGAGGCCTTGAGGTAAAAAGAGCTGCAGACCTGTGTCCTCTCTGCCGACCAGCGTCCTTGAGTAAACTGTATGTGCCTAGATGTAAGTTCTACAATCTTTCCAAAGACAGACTTCTCTGCATTGCGTTGTTTCCCTGATTCCCTTTTCCTCATTCTCCTGATGGGTGTATAAGAATTCAACTGATCTTTGTGTGTTTTTCTGTTATCTGACCACTTGGTTGAATCTTTAAGTGAGTTCCAGTAGTTTTCTTGTGGACTGTCTTGGCTTTCCAGTGTCTATATCATGTTATTCTCGTATAGGGACATTTTTTTTCTTCCTGAGCACTTTGGATGCTCCTACTTCTCTACGGCACCTACACCCTCTTTCCCACCATAAATCAAGACCTGCTCTGATATACCAAATAGTATCACTAAAATAAAGTGGTCTATTTTAAATCCTTGTCATATGAAATTTGAAGACAGTCTGCAGTTCTTTGGAAAACAAGCCTTTGGGTGATTTCTTCTCGTCAATGTAAACTGGTTTGGCCATTTTCTAGGCAAATGGTATTTTTATTTACTTAAACTTTTTACTGATGGAAAATACTGATTCAAAGTTAGTATCTCATACAGTAGGTAGGTGTTCCCTCAGTAACAAAATGAAACCAAACTTTGTATTATACAGGTAAATAATGTCGACAAAACAATCTAAAGTCGTTGCAATCTCACAAACAACTTTATTCTACAAAATTTTATTTTACAAGTCACCCTGAATAACCCAACATTTGGAATACACAAATATTTCACAGCTGTCCCCGAAAAAGGAGACAAAGAAAGAAAACCACAGGAGTATGGGTAAGGACTAAAGCTTCATCAAAAGTAAGATAAAAATCCCTAATTATCAACATGAATTCAGTAGACTTACAATTCCACTGGTCACCTCCCCACTGACAGTGACCCCTGAGGACAGCATGATGCCCGTGAGGCCTTGAGGTAAAAAGAGCTGCAGATCTGCGTCCCCTCTGCCCACCAGCGTCCTTGAGTAAACTGTATGTGCCTAGGCGTACGTTCTACAATCTTTCCAAAGACACAGACTTCTCTGCATTGAGCAGGGAACCGGAAAGAACCAAAGAGAAACAAGTTTCTCCCCTTTCTCTGGGATGCAAGCCTTCCCTCCTGCATAATATTCCTCAAGAACATAAGACAATAATCTGTTATTCACACTTCAGACCCTCCTATGTCCCGGTCCCCCTCAACCGCGGGTATCGACAGTCCCATTTCCAGGTCTTGTCATCCGATGTGTCAGACAGGCCTATTCCCAGTTCTCATCATCTGACGTGTCAGGGCCACTGGGTTCTGGACCTGAGTCCGGAAACGTGGGGGCACGAGCGCACCCGCAGGGCGAGAAGAGGCTGGAGCTGCGGGCCTGGAGGGGGCGCTTCTTGGCAAGGCCTTTCCCTGCCAGCTGCTGCCTCTTTCTCTGGAACTCTCTGATCTCGTCCTCAGTGAGGGGCAGGTAGTCCTCCTCCTTTAGGCGGTGCTCAGGCCACCCCATTGTTTCCAGAAAGCTGAGCTCAGCTTTCAAAGTGAGGGAGAAGACCTTGCTTGCCGGTACCTGGGGCAGAGCAAGCCCATTCTGCAGACCCCGCTCCTCCCCGCGCTCCCAGGGCTCGGGAGTGCGGGGGTCCTGCGGCTCTGCCGCTGTTCACCGGCCCTCCTCTGGTTGTACTTGAGCATCCTCAGGGACGCGCTCCTCAAGTCAGGTCTCCAGCGGGCTCTGCTCTGGTTATATCGCAGCACCCTGAGGGACACGCTCCTCTTGGCAGGTCTCTGGTCGGTCACCCTGACCAGGCGCTGGGAGTTGGTCTCTCCCGGTGGAGTGGTTCCGCGGGGCCCGTGTCGCTGGTTCCCTGCAGCAACGCCACGGCACGGGCTCAGGCTCAGGCCACCACTGCCCTGGGTACACCCATGGCACCCAGATGGGCTCCCGGGGCCTCCAGAGTGGGCCCCTCCGTTAACCAGGCCGGGGCTCTCCCAGAAGTCGAGGGGCTCAATGGGCTCGGGTCCTTGATTCATTTCGAGTCAATTTTTGTGTATGGTTTCAGAAATGGGTGCTGAATCCCATTTTTTTCCAAATGCACAGCCATTTATTCCCAGTACTATTTGTTAAACAGACCGTCTCCTCTCAGTCTAGTGGACGTCTGGTCTTTGTTGAAGATTGTGTGGCCGCGAGCAGGTGGATTTACCACTGAAATCTCCGTTGTGCTCTACCAGCCCGTCTGTCTGCAACTAGACCAGTACTCGGCTGTTCTAAGTACTGTAGCTGGGCTGTAGGTTCCGAGCTCAGGTGTGAATCCTCCTACTTTCTTCTTCTTCAATCGTTTTTATGTCTCCGGCTGGGTTTTACGTCTTGTTCAAGAATGCTGTCGGTATCTGGACCAGGATGTCCCTGTGTTTGTCGATTGCTTCAGGAGGCACTGACACTTTCTCAATGTCAAATCTACATCCCCATGAGCATGAAATGTTTTTCCATTTACGTTAAGTCTCCTTGGGTTCCTTGCACCAAGTTTTGTAGTTTCATTGTGGAAGTCCTTTACATTCTACCTTGATTTTTTTTTCCCTGAATATTTTATGTTTTAGGGCCTTTTAAACATTGCATTGTTTCCCTGATTCCCTTTTCCTCATTCTCCTGATGGGTGCATAGGAATTCAACTGATCTTTGTGTGTTTCTCTGTGTCTGACCACTTGATTGAATCTTTAAGTAAGTTCCAGTAGTTTTCTTGTGGACCGTCTTGTCTTTCCAGTGTCTACATCATGTCATTCTCATACAGGGACATTTTTTTTTCTTCCTGAGCACTTTGGATGCTCCTGCTTCTCTTCGGCAGCTACACCCCCTTTCCCACCGTAAATCAAGACCTGCTCTGATATACCAAGTAGTATCACTAAAATAAAGTGGTCTATTTTAAATCCTTGTCATACAAATTTTGAAGACACTCTGCAGTTCTTTGGAAAACAAGCCTTTGGGTGATTTCCCCTCGTCAATGTAAACTAGTTTGGCCATTTTCTAGGCAACTGGTATTTTTATTTACTTAAGCTTTTTACTGATGGAAAATAGTGATTCAAAGTTAGTATCTCATGCAGTAGGTAGGTGTTCCCTCAGTAACAAAACGAAACCAAACTTTGTGTTCTACAGGTAAATAATGACGACAAAACAATCTAAAATGTTTGCAATCTCACAAACAACTTTATTCTACAAAATTTTATTTTACAAGTCACCCTGAATAACCCAACATTTGGAGTACCCAAACATTTCATAGCTGTGCCCCAAAAAGGGGACGAAGAAAGAAAACCACAGGAATGTGGGTAAAGACTAAAGCTTCATCCAAAGTAAGGTATAAACCCCAAATTATCAACATGAATTCAGTAGACTTACAATTCCACTAGTGACTGCCCTACTGACAGTGACCCATGAGGACGGCATGATGGCCCTGAGTCCTAGAAGTAGAAAGAGCTGCAGACCTGCGTCCCCTCTGCCCACCAGCGTCCTCGAGTAAACTGTATGGGCCTAGGCGTACGTTATACAATCCTTCCAAAGACACAGACTTCTCTGAATTGAGCAGGGAACCGGAAAGAACAAAAGGTAAAAAAGCCTATCCCCTTTATCTGGGATGCAAGTCTTCCCTCCCGCATAATATTCCCCAAGAACACAGGACAATCGTTGTTATTCACACTTCACACCCTCCCCGTGTCCCGGTACCCCCAACCGTGGGCATCGACAGTCCCATTTCCAGGCCTTGTCATCCGATGTGTCAGACAGGCCTATTCCCAGTCCTCGGCATCTGACGTGTCAGGGCCCCTGGGTTCTGGATTTGAGTCCGGAAACGCGGTGGCAGGAGCGCTCCTGCAGGGCGAGAAGAGGCTGGAGCCCCGGGCCTGGAAGGGGCATTTCTTGGCGAGGCCTTTCCCTGCCAGCTGCTGCCTCTTCCTCTGGAACTCTCTGATCTCGTCCTCAGTGAGGGGCAGACAGTCCTGCTCCTTTAGGTGGTGCACGGGCCACCCCATTGCTTCCAGAAAGCTGAGCTCAGCTTTCAAAGTGAGGGAGAACACCTTGCCTGCCGGTAACCGGGGCAGAGCGAGCCCGTTCTGCAGACCGCGCTCCTCCCGGCACTCCCGGGGCTCGGGAGTGCGGGAGTCCTGCGGCTCTGCCCGCTGCTCACCGGCCCTCCTCTGGTTGTACTTGAGCATCCTCAGGGATGCGCTCCTCAAGTCAGGTCTCCGGCAGGCTCTGCTCTGGTTATACCGCAGCACCCTGAGGGACACGCTCCTCTTGTCGGGTCTCTGGTGGGTCACCCTGACCAGGCGCTGAGCGCTGGTCTCTCCCGGCGGAGCGGTTCCGCGGGGCCCGTGTGGCTGGTTCCCTGCAGCCACGCCACGCCACGGGCTCAGGCTCAGGCCACCACTGCCCTGGGTACACCCATGGCACCCAGATGGCCTCCTCGGGCCCCCAGAGTAGGCTCCTCCGTTAGCCAGGCTGGGGCTCTCCCAGAAGTCGAGGGGCTCGGTGGGCTCGGGTCGGGAACGTCCGCTGGTCGCACAGCTCTGGGGAAGATGGCTGGCTCCACATCCACCTTCCCTTTCGGGTCGGTGTTGAGGGGGTGTGGGGACCCTCAGCCACGAAGGGACAACACTGTGCTGCGCCATTACGCCCGGGCTCTCTCTTTAGCGGGTGACTGACTTGTAGAGAGTTCTCTGGAAAAGCGAACCCAGATTTCAGTAAAGGGCTCACGAAAATACGGGGTGCTACGAAGTCCCAAAACCTGTCGGGAAGACGCGAGGCTGGAGGGGTTTCCCCACTTACGCGGTAGCGGAGGCTGACGCCCCAGTCGGCAGGCCAGACGGAGGCTGCTGGGCACGTCCCGGGAACGGCCAGTCAGAGGGTGAGGAGCAGGATGCAGGACCCCGACAGAGCCCGGGAGCAGTGGGACATGGACAGCAGCCTGGCCGGAGCCCCTCTTTATATACTGGAGGTGGGCCACGCCCCCGAGGGAACGCCTTTGTCGTCTGATGGGCTGCTGACAGCAGATTTCATCACGGAGGTGATTGAGTAATGTCCCGTTTCCACGTGGAGGTGATGACATTACAGTAGATCTCATCACGGAAGTGATGGCTTTATGTCAACATCCATCATTCGCTGTTCCCAGGTGTGCCTCCGTGGGTTTCCCGCGCACAGCAGAACAGCGCCGGACCCGCGTCACCCCCACCGTTGTTCTCCTGCTTAATTCCATCACCAGAGCCACCGGGTCAATCCATCTCGAGGGGAGTCTTCCATTTTTTCACTCACCCTTCCCTCGACTAAGCACTTTGGTCACGGCACTGACCATATCACCTAGGATCGTACATTCGCCGTGATCGCATTACATCAGACGTGATCGTGCAGGGGGCCTCGTGATACGACACGTGATCACAGAAGTGCTCACTTGTCTATGCCCTGAAATTGGCAGGGCAGCTACCTAGTCAACTCACTAGAAGAGATCTAATTTTTGTAAAAAATTATTTTATTGTGATTAAGCTTACAATCTGAGTCAATTTTCTGTATAAAATCTCAAGCACCCGCCTCTCTGCAACTGTATCTACCTTGTCTGCCCTCCTCACCCTGTGACAGCACCCTCTTCTTTTTCACGCTTTACTTCTAGTATCCCCTCAACCAACACTTGTCCCCTCCTCTCCACCCTTTCCTCTTCCTTCTGCAAAGAAACCAATACGACAGCCACATATATACATGTATGTATATATATATATACATATATATATATAAAACCATCAAGTGCACACATCACATGCATCCCTCTGTGTCCCCAAGTCCAGTCTATTCTTTGTCTGAAGTGTTGGCTTCAGTACTGGCTTTAGGTCTGGGCTACCAACAAGTCAAGGAGACATGTTCCCCCCGGACCCTACAAACTGTCAGACCATCAAGTCTGGTCTTTTAATGGAGTTCTTGATCTTTACACCGCTTTTTCTCCTGCTATGTTAGGGACTCTGCACTATGTTCCCTGTCAGGGCTGTCTTTGGTGGTCAGTGGGCACCATCTATTTCTTCCGGTCTTAAGCTGATGTGTGCTCCCAAGCATTTGGGTCTTTCTGTCTCCTGAGCTCATGATTCTTTGTATCTTTGATGTTCTTGGTCATCATCTCTTCCAAGTGTGTTAGGACCGATCTGTCTTCCTCAGATGACGGCTTGCTGGCTTTTAAGACCCCAGACACCATTCGTCACTATAAGGTTTGGGACACTCCATTAGAAAAAGACTAGGTATGCCAATTGACTTGATGCCTTCTGAAAACATGGTCCCCAGATCCCCCATCCCTCCTACTCTGTCCTGAAATGCTGGGTTGAATTTAGAAAACATTTTAGCTATGGTGTAGTCAACAATGGTGACCTGCCTTCTACTGCGTGCTGTCACCGCCTTCACCTGACTGAATTCCTGTCGATCAGCTAATCTATGAAGAACCCTCTCCCTCCTTCTTGACCCTTTTAGCCATCAAACACTAATTCTTGCTGTGCTTATGTCGATTTTTAAGTCCTTATCACAGTGGTCTCATACAAGATTTGTCCTTTAGCAACGGAGTGATTTCACTCAGCATAATGCCTTCTTGTCGATTCCAGGTTGAGATATTTCCTAAAGTCATCTTTTTTTTTTTTATCATTGCAGAGTGTTCCATTGTGTGACTGTACCATAGTTTGTTCATACATTCGTTTGTTAACGGGAACCTAGGTTGATTCATCTTTTTGCTGTTGTGGGTGGTGCTGCAGTAGACATCTGTGTGCTTGTATCTGTTGGTCTGACAGCCCTTACTTCTGTAGGATGTATTCCAAGCAGTGGGATTGCGGACTGAAGAAGATCTGACGCCACTGCACTGTGTTGCTGCTGGAGAATACTGACTATCCCATGGGTTGTGAAAAGAAGGAACCAATCTGCGCTGGAGACACCACAACTAGAGTGCTCCTCAGAAGTGAGGGCAGGTTAGACTACACCGCACACGCTGAGAACACGTTGTCAGGAGGGACCAGTGTCTGGAGAAGGACATCACACTTGCTGAAGTAGAGGGTCGGCGACAAAGAGGAAGACCTTGAGTGAGACCGATGGACACAGTGGCTAAAACAAGGGACCCAGGCACAGCAGTGACCGGGAGGACAGCACAGGACAAGGGGTGCTTCATTCTGCTCTGTGCGGTGTCACCAAGAGTCATAACCGACCTGGTGCCACCTAATGACAGCAACAACATTAACGCCCATTTGTTGGGTCATTTAGTAGATAAACTGTCTTTGGAGCAATACTTTCTATTTTTCTCGTGGAAAATACTCCAGATCAGTTATTTTATGCTATAATTTTTCCCATGAAACAGATCATCTGCAACAACTACGGCTGTTACATTTCTGAAGAACACCATCAAAATCTCTGAAATCCCTGAAATCTCACAAAAACTTTCACTGTAAAATCCACCCTGAATATGCAGGCTACAAGAATAACACTTGGCGGCTTTTATCCACATATGTTACTGCTGTACCCCAGAGAGAAGGGCCCGGGGAGAACACGACAGCTGCTGGTCACGGGCTAGTTATGTGAGCCACCAAACTCACCATACCCACAATACTAGCATTACTACAATTACAACTCCTGCGGTCACTGTGTCACGACAGTGCTCATGCACAGAGGTGAGTGGCCCACGGGCTGGAGGTAGAAGCTGCCACAGACTGTGCGTGTCCCCTCTCTGCACCGCCAGCTTCTCCAGAGCACAACGTCATGTATACTCTGTGTGGGCACACATGTATCCTAAAACCTTTCCCACTGTATCAACTCATATGAAGCAGAAAACAGGGAAGAACAACAAAAGCTAAACAAACCCATCACCTTCTCTGGGTTATGACTATTTCCTTTGTACACAAAGTATTCAGCAATAGAAAAAAAGAGACAGATGGAGGTTTACAGACATTCCGTAAACACGGGAGCTGCTGTACATAGGGCCCTTAGGAGTCAGAATGGACTCGAAGGCCCAAGAGAAGAACAGACTAGTGAGGGCGAGCATTTGCTCACGTGTCTGATAGTTACTTCCCCGTCTTCTTTGCTGCGGGTCTGTTTATAATCTTTGCTCACTTTTTAGTAGGACTATTTTTCTGACTCGACGGCACTTGGCTGGCTTGGCATTTTCCTTTTTGCTGTAGAAGGGTTGAATTTTCCTCTACATTTGACAGATTAGGCCTTTGTAGAATTTGCCACAGACAGAAACTTTATCCCAATCTGTACTTTTTTTCTGGACTCCTTTGGTGAAGTCTTTTCGATCAGGTCTGGGAATACCCCAGCTACCTAGATTATCGTTTCGAGTTTGTGTGTGGTTAGGTATGATTTGTATTCTGTTGATGTTGTGTATCAGGGAGTGTAGCATTGTTTCTATTTTTCTACTAGGATCTTTACAGTTTAGGCTTTAATAATTAAGTCCTTGATTCATTTCGAGTCAATTTTTGTGTATGGTTTCAGAAATGGGTGCTGAATCCCATTTTTTCCAAATGCACAGCCATTTATTCCCAGTACTGTTTGTTAAACAGACCGTCTCCTCTCAGTCTAGTGGACGTCTGGTCTTTGTTGAAGATTGTGTGGCCACGAGCAGGTGGATTTACCACTGAAATCTCCGTTGTGCTTTACCGGCCAGTCTGTCTGCAACTAGACCAGTACTCGGCTGTTCTAAGTACTGTAGCTGGGCTGTAGGTTCCGAGCTCAGGTGTGAATCCTCCTACTTTCTTCTTCTTCAATCGTTTTTATGCCTCCGGCTGGTTTTTACTTCTTGTTCAAGAATGCTGTCGGTATCTGGACCAGGATGTCCCTGTGTTTGTCGATTGCTTCAGGAGGCACTGACACTTTCTAATGTCAAGTCTACATCCCCATGAGCATGAAAAGTTTTTCCATTTACATTAAGTCTCCTTGGGTTCCTTGCACCAAGTTTTGTAGTTTCATTGTGGAAGTCATTTACATTCTACCTTGATTTTTTTTTCCCTGAATATTTTATGTTTTAGGGCCTTTTAAACATTGCATTGTTTCCCTGATTCCCTTTTCCTCATTCTCCTGATGGGTGTATAGGAATTCAACTGATCTTTGTGTGTTTCTCTGTGTCTGACCACTTGACTGAATCTTTAAGTAAGTTCCAGTAGTTTTCTTGTGGACCGTCTTGTCTTTCCAGTGTCTACATCACGTCATTCTCATATAGGGACATTTTTTTTTCTTCCTGAGCACTTTGGATGCTCCTACTTCTCTTCGGCAGCTACACCCCCTTTCCCACCATAAATCAAGACCTGCTCTGATATACCAAGTAGTATCACTAAAATAAAGTGGTCTATTTTAAATCCTTGTCATACAAATTTTGAAGACACTCTGCAGTTCTTTGGAAAACAAGCCTTTGGGTGATTTCCCCTCATCAATGTAAACTGGTTTGGCCATTTTCTAGGCAACTGGTATTTTTATTTACTTAAGCTTTTTACTGATGGAAAATAGTGATTCAAAGTTAGTATCTCATGCTGTAGGTAGGTGTTCCCTCAGTAACAAAACGAAACCAAACTTTGTGTTCTACAGGTAAATAATGACGACAAAACAATCTAAAATGTTTGCAATCTCACAAACAACTTTATTCTACAAAATTTTATTTTACAAGTCACCCTGAATAACCCAACATTTGGAGTACCCAAACATTTCATAGCTGTGCCCCAAAAAGGGGACGAAGAAAGAAAACCACGGGAATGTGGGTAAAGACTAAAGCTTCATCCAAAGTAAAGTATAAACCCCAAATTATCAACATGAATTCAGTAGACTTACAATTCCACTAGCCCTACTGACAGTGACCCCTGAGGACAGCATGACAGCCCTGAGTCCTGGAGGTAGAAAGAGCTGCAGACCTGCGTCCCCTCTGCCCACCAGCGTCCTCGAGTAAACTGTATGGGCCTAGATGTACGTTCTACAATCCTTACGAAGACACAGACTTCTCTGAATTGAGCAGGGAACCGGAAAGAACAAAAGGTAAAAAAGCCTATCCCCTTTGTCTGGGATGCAAGTCTTCCCTCCCGCATAATATTCCCCAAGAACACACGACAATCGTTGTTATTCACACTTCACACCCTCCCCGTGTCCCGGTACCCCCAACCGTGGGCATCGACAGTCCCATTTCCAGGCCTTGTCATCCGATGTGTCAGACAGGCCTATTCCCAGTCCTCGGCATCTGACGTGTCAGGGTCCCTGGGTTCTGGATCTGAGTCCGGAAACGCGGTGGCACAAGCGCTCCCGCAGGGCGACAAGAGGCTGGAGCTGCAGGCCTGGACGGGGCGCTTCTTGGCGAGGCCTTTCCCTGCCAGCTGCTGCCTCTTCCTCTGGAGCTCTCTGAGCTCGTCCTCAGTGAGGGGCAGGCAGTCCTGCTCTTCTGGGCGGTGCTCGGGCCACCCCATTGCTTCCAGAAAGGTGAGCTCAGCTTTCAAAGTGAGGGAGAAGACCTTGCCTGCCGGTACCCGGGGCAGAGCGAGCCCACTCTGCAGACCACGCTCCCCGCGCTCCCGGGGCTCGGGAGTGCGGGGGTCCTGCGGCCCTGCCCGCTGCTCACCGGCCCTCCTCTGGTTGTACTTGAGCATCCTCAGGGACGCGCTCCTCAAGTCGGGTCTCCGGCGAGCTCTGCTCTGGTTATACCGCAGCACCCTGAGGGACACGCTCCTCTGGTCGGGTCTCCGGTGGGTCACCCTGACCAGGCGCTGGGCGCTGGTCTCTCCCGGTGGAGTGGTTCCGCGGGGCCTGTGTGGATGGTTCCCTGCAGCCGCACCACGCCACGGGCTCTGGCTCAGGCCACCACAGCCCTGGGTACACCCATGGCACCCAGATGGGCTCCCTGGGCCTCCAGAGTGGGCCCCTCCGTTAGCCAGGCCGGGGCCCTCCCAGAAGTCGAGGGGCTCGGTGGGCTCGGGTCGGGAACGTCCACTGGTCGGGCCGCTCTGGCGAAGACGGCTGGCTCCACATCCACCTTCCCTTTGCGGTCGGTGCTGAGGGGGTGTGGGGACCCTCAGCCACGAAGGGACAAAACTGTGCTGCGCCATTACGCCCGGGCTCTCTCTTCAGCGGGTGACTGACTTCTAGAGAGTTCTCTAGAAAAGCAAACCCAGATTTAAGTATACACAAAACGGTGGGTCGTCGGGCGGCTAGGAAGTCCCAAAAGTTGTAGGGGAAACGCGAGGCTGGAGGGGTTTCCTAACTTACGCGGTAGCGGAGGCTGACTCCCGAGCCGGCAGGACAGAAGGAGGCTGCTGGGCACGTCCCGGGAACGGCAAGTCGGAGGATCAGGAGCCCGATGCAGGACCCAGACTGAGCCAGGGAGCAGCGGGACATGGACAGCAGCCGGCGGGAGCCCCTCTTCATATACTGGAGGTGGGCCACGCCCCCGAGAAACGCCTTTGTCCTCTGATGGGCTGTTCACAGCAGATCTCATCACGGAGGTGATTGAGTAATGTCCCGTTTCCACGTGGAGGTGATGACATTACAGTAGATCTCATCCCGGAGGTGATGGCTTTATGTCAACATCCATCATTTGCTGTTCCCAGGTGTGCCTCCGTGGGTTTCCCGCGCACAGCAGAACAGCGCCGGACCCGCGTCACCCCCACCGTGGTTCTCCTGCTCAATTCCATCACCAGAGCCACTGGGTCAATCCATCTCGAGGGGAGTCTTCCATTTTTTCACTCACCCTTCCCTCGACTAAGCACTTAGGTCACGGCACTGACCGTATCACCTAGGATCGTACATTCGCCGTGATCGCATTACATCAGACGTGATCGTGCAGGGGGCCTCGTGATATGACACGTGATCACAGAAGTGCTCACTTGTCTGTGCCCTGAAATTGGGAGGGCAGCTACCTGGTCAACTCACTAGAAGAGATTTAATTTTTTATTTAAATTATTTTATTGTGATTAAGTCAAAGCTTACAATCCGAGTCAATTTTCCATATAAAATCTCAGGCACCCACCTCTGCAACTGTATCTACCGTGTCTGCTCTCCTCACCCTGTGACAGCACCCTCTTCTTTTTCACTCTTTACTTCTAGTATCCCCTCAACCAACACTTGTCCCCTCCTCTCCACCCTTTCCTCTTCCTTCTACAAAGAAACCAATAGGACAGCCTCATATGTATAAATATACAAATATATGTCTATAAATCGTCAAGTACACACATCACATGCATGACTCTGTGTCCCCAAATGCAGTCTATTCTTTGTCTGAAGTGTTGGCTTCAGCACCGGCTTTAAGTCTGAGCTAGCAGGAAGTCAAGGGGACATGTTCTCTCAGGACCCCACGTGTACTTTGCGTGTAATTCTATGAAATTCATCTTCATAACTTGAGGTTTTTATTTTAGTTGATGAAGCTTTAGTTCTTACCCACACACCTGTGGTTTTCTTTGTCCCCTTTTTGGGGGGAGAACTGTGAAATATTTGGGTATTCCAAATGTTGGGTTATTGACGGTGAGTTGTAAAATAAAATTTTGCAAAATAAAGTTTTTGTGAGATTGCAAAGATTTTGGATTATTTTCTCATTATTTGGCTGTATAATTCAAAGTTTGGTTTCATTTTTTTAGTGAGGGAACATGTACTATATCAGATACTAACTTTCAATAAGTATTTTCCACCAGTAAAAAAAATTAAATAAATAAAAATACCATTTGCCTAGAAAATGGCCAAACCAGTTTACATTGATGAGGAGAAATCACCCAAAGGCTTGTTTTCTGAAGAACTGCAGACTGTCTTCAAAATTCAAATGACAGAGATTTAAAAGAGACCACCTTAGTTTAGTGATTCTATTTGGTCAGTTGGCACAGGTCTTGATTTCTGGTGGAAAAGGAGGTGGAGCTACTGAAGAGAAGTAGGAGCATCCAAAGTGGTGAGGAAGAACAAAAGCTGTTCCTATTTGAGAATGACATGATATAGACATTGTAAAGCCAAGACAGTCCACAGGAAAACTACTGGAATTCACTTAAAGATTCAGTCATGTGGCCGGACACAGAGGCACACACAAAGATCAGTTGAATTCCTATACGCCCATCAAGACAATGAGGAAAAGGGAATCAGGGGAACAATGCAATTTTTAAAAGACCCTAAAACATAACATATTTAGGAAAAAAAATCAAGGTCGAATGCAAAGGTCTTCTACAAAACTACAAAACCTTGTGCAGGGAACAACTCAGGGAGACTTAACATAAATGGAAAAGCATTTTGTGCTCATGGGGACGTAGAGCTGACATTGAGAAAGTGTCAGTGCCACCTGAAGCAATCTATAGACACAGGAACATCTGGATCCTAATACTGACAGCATTCTTGAACAAGACTTAAAAACCAGCTGAAAATGTAAAAACTATTGAAGAAGAAGAAAGTAGGAGGGCTCACACCTGAGCTCAGAACCTACCGCCCAGCTACGGTAGTTAGAACAGCCGAGTACTGGTCCAGTGACAGACAGATTGGCCAGCAGAACACAGTGGAGAATACCGTTGTATATCCAGGTACTTATGGCCACACAATCTTCAACAAAGATCAGACATCCACTAAACTGAGAGGAGACAGTCTCTTTAACAAATGGTGCTGGCAATAAATGACCGTGCATTTGGATAAAATAGGATACAGCACCCATTTCTGAAATCATACCCAAAAACAGATTCAAAAATGAATCAAGGACTTAATTACAAAAGCCTATACTGTAAAAGTAGTAGACAAAAGATAAGCTAGGTAACTGGGATATTCCAAAAACTGAATGCCTACGCTCATGAAAAGACTTCATGAGAAGAGTAGAAAAGAAACCTACAGACTGGGATGAAATTTCTGGCTGTCATAAATCCTATATGAATCTCTGAAATGTAGAGGAAAATTCAACCCCTGTACAGCAAAAAGACAAATAGTCCCATTAAAAAGTGAGCAAAGATTTTCAACAGACACCTCAGCAAAGAAGACGTGCAAGCAGCTATGAGACACGTGTGGAAATGCTCGCCCTCACTAGTCCGTGCTGTTCTCGTGGGCCTTCGAATCCATTCTGACTCCTAAGGACCCTGTGTACAACAGCTCCTGTGTTTAAGGAATGTCCATAAAACTCCATCTTTCTCTTTGTTTCTATTGCTGAATACTTTGTGTACAAAGGAAATAGTCATAACCCAGAGAAGGTGATGGGTTTGTTCAGCTTTTGTTGTTCTTTCCTGTTTTCTGCTTCATACGAGTTGGTACAGTGGGAGAGGTTTCAGGACAGTTGTGTGGACACGCAGAGTACATATGGGGGAGTGCTTTCTTTATACTGCGATACAATTCACACTGAAGGCTGTGGTCTTTGATCTTCATCAGTAGGTTCTTGAAGTCTTCTTGAGTGTCAGCAAGCAGGGCTGTGTCACCTGCATAACGCTGTTGTAAATACGTCTTCCTCTAATCCTGAATGCCTCATTCTTCCTTATGGAGTCCAGCTTCCTGGGTTACTGGGTCAGCATACAGATTGAATAAGTAGGGAGAATGGCTATGACCCTCATGTACACCTTTCCTAACTTTAAACCTCTGTGTGATTTACTGAGTGGTTTTAGCATTTATGAAGATGAGTCAAGCAAGAAGACTCATTTTCTGAGGAAACTCAGGCTTTTTTGACATTTAAAATAAAAGTGATCAGAGAAAAATGCTTTATGGTACTGATCCTTTGTGCCAGGCCGCTTGGCTAGGCTCTGGCTCTTGGTGATTTAACAGACACTGGAGTGACTGTTCTTCCACAAAGGAATCGCCTCCAGGATGTGGCGTCATACATCGCCGCCAGGTTGAGCTGTGATGTAACGTGGTCGTCTCCTCAGTGACATAAGCAGCCGATCAGTTTAGAAGGGTGTTTCCTCGGGAGCGTGGCCTGCCTTCTGCATATACCTGGTTGTTTCAGTGAGGCTGTCTGTCACCAGCTGGCTGCCTTGTTCGTTTGATTGCTGTGGCTCCTGCCTCTGCCTAGTCATCTTCTGACCTTCCATTCTTAGAATATTAGCCAGTAGCCTATTTTTTCGTGTTCCCACCTGGTGAGTTTGTGTCCATCAGCCCCTGCAACCACGGGACTCAGAGGAAGCTTTCAGCCTGATGCCTGACTCACAGATTTGGGGATTTGCCAGTCTCCACAACTTCACAAGCCCTCTCCTTGAGTTAATTTTCTCTTTATATAGATACACGGAAACTCTGGTGGCACAGTAGTTTAGTACTATAGTTGCACATCCAAAGGTCAGCAGTTCAGGTCCATGAGGTGCTCCTCAGAAAGTCTGTGGGGAAGTTCTACTTTCTCCCAGAGGGTCGATGAGTCAGAATTGACTCAGTGGCCATAAGTTTGGGGTTTTGTTTTTGTTTTTGGTTTTAAATACATTCAGGGAAAGGCTGGTGGCATAGTGGTTAAGTGATATGGCTGCTAAACAAAAGGTCGGCAGTTCAAATCCACCAGGTGCTCCTTGCAAACTCTATGGGGCAGTTTTACTCTGTCCTATAGAGTTGCTATGTGTTGGAAAAGACTAGACAGCAGTGGGTGTGGTTTAATTTTGTATACATGTATACATACATGTGTCTGTGTGTGTGTGTGTATGTATGTTTCACCGGTTTTGCTCCACCAGAGAACCCTGCCTAAGAAAGCATGTTTCTGGAGTTGGCCCCAACTGCAACCCGATGACAGGAATAGGCTGCATGCACAATAGGACTTGTGAAAGGACTGTCAAAGCTTTGTGGATGTTTGAGACTTGACAGCTGAAAGGATCCTAATTTCGAAAAGGAGGACATTGAGATCCAAGAAAGTAAGATACGTGATCAAGGTCATGCAGCCCGTGCAAGGCAAAGCACAGACGAGAATCCTGGGTTGCAGAATCCTGATACCTAGCAAGCAGTAGACACTCATGAAAACTGTTGGGTGAGAAAGGAACTCTAATAAAGAGCTGTTCCCCAGTGTGTCTTCGCCAGCGTATTTGGGAGGTCAGGGCTCCCGCCAGCCATTCGGTGTTTCTAAGACTGTTCCTTCTCTGCTCTTGAAATTGATCCTGGCCAATGAAGACATCACCTACCCAACCAGCCTTAGTCTTGATGGAATGCATCTTAGAGAAGGGTGAATGTGAGGTAGATGTGAGTGTGTGTGTGTGTGTGTGTGTGTGGGTCAGTGAAACTGCATGGCCCATTGAAAAACTAATCACTAGTCCTGGAGGGTGTTTTCTGGTTTAATGAAGCTGTTAGCCAAGGACCATTGTGACTGGGAGAATGTGAAGACGCAATCCTGAGCCCATTACCTGTAATGAACCTGAAAATGGACTTGGGGAATTTCTGCAGTATTCTTAGCACCTGTAATGGCCGTCGTGTGAGCTACCCAGGTTGCAGCCTAGCTTCAGGAATCCTGGGGCCCAGACCCAGCAGAGAGAGTCCACCGGGGCTGGTGGGCACATGCACCGGGAACGAGACCGGAGCTCGGGTCTCTCCGTGGGACTGATGACTCTCCCAGAAGAGGTCATACTTGTGCTAACTGTTTCCCTGGAGAAAGGACCCAGAAAATCTTTCTTCAAGTCTTCTGCTTTGCAGGGAAGACACGTTTCTGGAGAGAGAGCTTAGGGAGAAATTAGCTCAAAGGTACAAGGTGTCAAGAGGTTCCAAAATGACCTTTCTTGTATTCATTTGACCATAGAGAAGGATTCTAAAAGTATAAGCAGGTAGTATTCCAGACACTCAGAAGAAAAAGCAAACACCTTTGCCTCATCATTTTGCAAATGGAAACGTGTTTGGGAGGCGACATGCTGAGAATTTTGCATGAAACCGATATGGACAGGATAAGACGAAGTCCCCTAAATGTGCAGCGGAGTGGCTCCTGTGGGACAGCAGAGAAAGACAGTTTGGTTTGTTTCCAAGGCTGTATAATGAAGCCTCAGTGTCCCGGTGTCCTTTGACAAAGTGTAGTGATCATGGGTGTTGGCAATAGTCCTGTTGTGAGCATCTGTGTTGTGGCTTCGAGCCCCATCCATTCTGTCTTCTTCTGGTGACAGGGTTCCAAGGTTTAAACTGTCTTTTCTTAATTGGGATGAGTCTTGGTACAACTGACAGCAGCGTGGGCCCTCTGTAACCCAAGTTAAACCAGTCTGACCTCCCTTCAGAGAATGCCAATCCTTAGAGCGGCTCCCATTGAGGGACGCTGGAACCTTCCAGCCCATCTCACTCTGGAAAGATGGCCATGATTATGTACTTTTTAAAAGCTTGTCTGGTCCCATCTTTCCAGAATCTTCTTCACCTTCGCCTTTGATTTGGTGAGTGAGCCACAGTCTGTCTAATAAATTACTGAATTAACTCTCTATGGCTAATGTAAAAAAAAAAAAAAAAACTACCATAAGTTAATTTTCTTACATTGTAGAGGTCAGAGAAGCCTGCAATGTTGGAAGGGCTCGTTCCTTCTGGAGGCTCCAGGGGTGAACATGTTCCTTGCCTTTTCCAGTGCCAAGAGGCTGCCATGTCTCTTGGCTCAGGGCCACACCATTCCAACCTTGGGCTCCCGTTCCCAAGTCCTCTCCCTCTGGCCCTGGTGACTTTCCTTCTTATGAAGACACTTGTGACTCCAATGGACTGACCCCAATAACCCAGGGTGATCTTCCATTTCAAGATCCCCAGTCATGTCTGCAAGGCCCCTTTACCATGTACGTTGTTACATGGTAAAGGTTAGCATATGGACACCTTTGAGAATGGAAGAATTCTTTAGCCTTCCATGGACCTTTCTGTCCGAACTAACCAGAGTTACTTCCGTTGCTTACAGCCCAAACCTGCCTGATGTGGGACTCCTACTTGTTCTCTGCAGTAGAGAAAAATGCTGTATTTACGTAGTTGACCCTAAAGGGAAAGTAAATTGGTAAACATTCTTAGGAAACGGTCCGTTTCTCCCCAGTCCCTAAGATTAAGTGGTAAACCCAAATGAAAGGACAGCCTGGCATCCAGCTTGGAAAACAGATTGCCCAAAATCATCTGGCTTCCAGCAGAACAGGCTTGCTCCCTTGAGACCACTGTATCTGGTTCTGTCAACAGGACACTGAAATTCTGAACACAGCCATCCTCACGGGAAAGACAGTGGCCATGCCTGTCAAGGTGGTCTCCGTGGAGGAGAACAGCGTCGTGACAGACATCTCAGAGTCAGTGGAGTGCACGTCCACCGATGAGGACGTCATCAAGGTAGGTGGCACCCTCAGCCAGCAGGACTGCTCAGCCCAGGCAAACAGGACATCCAGCCTCTGTTTGATGGGTCCCCCACTTCCAGTGGATTTGTGAAACTTTTCCAGTTCCAGTTCCGTTTCTTTTTCACTATTGGTTTCATGCTGACCTAGTTTAGTTGATTATGCGTTGGACCAGGGTCAAGCCCCATGTGCCTGAAATGGTGAGGCAGGTGATATAAACAGGTTGTTACCAGAAAAACCTGGCTGCAGACTCATGCTGTCTGTCGCTGCTATGCTGGTTATGCAGAGACAGGGACTGAATTTTTAACAGCACTTTATTCAGGTGGCCGGCAACCTGAGAAGACGGTGGCTTAGCACCCTAAAGACCAACTTCACATCTCAGGCCAGGCTGGCAAGCTTTCTACAAGGGTCAGGGGAGGGAAGACGGTGCAGCAAGGGGTGCAGGCATGCAGGTGTCCAGAGGAGGCGAGGCTGGAGAAGGCACGACTTCTCTGTCTCAAGGTGAGCTGTCCTGGACATCTGCAAGCTAGTCATTTATCTGAACAGTAGGCTGGAAATTGGTGTCACTCTGCCCTGTTCTCGGTCAAGAAAGCCTGGGAAAACAAACTCAAAAGTCTTTGTGAGTACCAGACAGAAGGGAGATTACAATTTTCTTAATGTGGCAGCGTTCCACGGGGGAAGAAGGCAGTTTAAGAATTAAGAAAGGAGCTAGCTAAGAATGTTTCCGTTTCTATTAATCCTATCAAAGTGACATGGAAATAGAGAATACTGCCGCTAAACCCTGACTTCCCCCTATGGGGCAGACCCAGAGTGCTTTGCAGAAAGTCTGCAGAGCAGACAGGGGAAGACATTCTAAGTCACGCTGTCCAGCAGGGACAGAATTTGTGCTACACAGAGAGTTACAAATTTCCTTCAGCTGCATGCAAAACAGGAAAAAGTAATGTGTATCATTAATTTTAATATTTTCTTCTTAGCCCCAAATGCCAACATTTTAACATGTGATCAATATACAACTTATTAAAGGTCTTTTACATTTTTTCACAGTAAGTCCTTGAAATCTAGGCTGCTTTGCACTGATGTCACATGTTGGTTTGGATTGGCCCCGTAGTAGGGGCCAGACAGCCTGTACAGCGGCGGCTGCATTGCCTACAGGACTAGACGCTAACGCTCAGCTGGCCAGACTCGGCCCTGTGGACACTGTGGACTGGATGTCACAGAGTCCATCCTGTGTGCTGTGGGGCTGTCCTGTGTGCTGTGGGTCCATTCTGTGCGCTGTGGGGCTGTCCTGTGTGTGTGGGATGTTTTGCAGCACCCCTGGTTTCTACCCACCAGATGCTGATGGCACCCCCTACCCCAGTTGGGACAGCCAAAAATGTCTCCAGATCTTATCAAGTAATCTCTGGAGGGCAATAATCACCCCCAGTTGAGAGCCAAGCTCTAACGATCCCTGCTCTGATTCTGGCTGGATGGACACTCACCTTCTAGTGGCTGGAAAGTAACTTGGGCTATGGGGGGAGGACGCATGTGGTTGGGGTCCAAGGCTGGCCTCCCCCACACTACCAACACATCCAGTTCCTTGTGATCCCTGGCCTTTACCGCTGATGTGTGGTTCCCTTAAAAGCCAGGGTCCCTGATAAACATGACCCTTTGAAAGGACCCCTCCAGCACTCGCTGACCACTTCCCTGGGTGAGCAGGGAGCTTGTCTGTTAGCCTGCGAAGACCAAAGGAAACAGAAACCCGGAAACAGAATTCTTCCCGGTTTTATACACAGCCTTCCTCAACTGATCTTCAGTGACTTGGACACGGAGGCTACCACTTGTACTTCCAGGAACATAATCAGTGTCTTTAGGGAAGTCAGCATTTCCAAACTGAAACTGCCTCTGGGAATGAACCTGTGCTCTTGACAAAACAGTGTGAAGTCCCGAGTCATCACGAGCCGGGGATAGCATCCGAGCAGATGGGTTCCCGGGCACCATCCTGACAAGCCAGATTCAGCCTGTGACTTGGGTTTTGTGGGGACAGTGATGCTCCCAGAGCTCACTGGGCACAGATTGGCGTGTCATGGAGAGAACAGTGTTCCTGCTCTGAAAGGTTGGATGTTTGAGTCCATCCATGTGGGCCTTAGAAAGGCCTGGTGATCTACCTCCAAAGTAGCAGCCACTGGAGATGCTATGGACACAGACAGGGTCTGTGGGAATCAGAGCCAAGTCCGTGGCAACTGGTTTTTCCCTCTGCAGTAGGCCATGGAGATTTGGATTTAGACCAAGTTTGTCCAGGAGCTCTGAAGGCTCAGATTTCACCCTCTGAGCAGAGTGACCAATGAACCTGTCACAGTTTCCCTGATGCTGGAAGAAGACACGAGACTCCTGGGTCAGAGATGAAGACAAGAATCAGTGTTATCTTGCTCCACTTGCCAAAGCGAGCCCCCTAACAGCCGCACACAGGGGGCTCTGTCCCCAGAGACAGCCTTGAGGTTTAGGGCAGCGAGATCTCCTGCTATGGGCAGTAAGCCTACTGGGCCTTCTCCCCAGAGGGAGATGACACTTAGATTTTACTGGACTATAAGCGCACCTGCCTGCTGCTCCGGGATGGGACCCAGTCTCTCAGAGATGTTCGCTGTATAAGCACCCTTGGAAACACAGGTAAGAACAAAGGCAGGCTAGAGAACTTGGAGCCTCCCTCAGTCCTGCAGTGTGGATTTCCCAGGAATAAGGATGTTCTCATACATAACCACATCCAGTTTTCAACCTCTGTACGGTCGGCGTGGATGCAATACGTTTATCCAGCCCACTTCCCAGTTTCCAGTTCTGCCAGCTGACCCAACGGCATGTGGTACAACCTCTTGTCCTGTGGTGCAGGGTCCAACCTGCGACTCCACAGTGCACAAAATTGTCAGGGTCTCTGGCTCCTTGAATCTGGGACATCCCTCAGCTTTCCTAGTCTGTTAGAACACTGAACATTGTTGAAACAAGAAGTCTTTTATTCATATTCAAAAGAATGCTCCTCCTCTGGGGTTTCTCTGATGTTTCCCTATAGCCAGGACGAGGTCTGCATTCCGAGAAGAACTGCAGCAAGCCTGAGACATGGCCGTGTCTTCTCCCATCTATTTCTGTGTGCTGTCCATTAGTCTCTAATACTGGGAGGAGTAGGGGTTCTGATTATATAAGTAATGTAGATTATTAGTTTAAGTCAAGTGACCGAGAAAACTCTTAAGAAAAAATTACCTGTCTCCCCCCACCCCCTACTGTTAGAAAATCACGGTGAACATTTTGGAGGTCATTCCTTACACCTCTCTCTAGAAACATATATACCTATACATTGAGATGGGATTTTATAAGACTGGGGTCATATTATACATACTTTTTTTTTTAAACCATGGACTCTTTTTCTAGCTCACCTACACACACACACACACACACACACACACACACACACACACAGCCGAAGTAGGCTTGTTTTCCACGTTTCTGTCAGCCTCCCTCTCCCCCGCGATGTGTCTCTAACACCCCCCATTAGCAGCATCTGGAAAATGAGTCGGTCACCCCGCTGGGCCTGTGGCACACTCATCGCTTGGGCTAATAGGAGTTGCCGGCATTTGAATGGGAGAAGCTTTGGATGCCAACATCTGTGCTGATTTACACGTAATAGATGAAGGAGCAGAAACCCAGGGAGAGGCTGGGACTGATTCAGGACAATCTGGGAAGGAAAAAGTGTGTGGCACCCACCAAGGACTTCCGGGGCACCTCTTGTGCCCTATAAAATACCTTTGAAATAAAGACACAGCTGGCAGTCCAGAGGCAGGGCATGGGGTGACTGCCCATACCAACCGTGTCGGGTTTGACAACTTACAGTGTTTTCCCCAAATCATGGCAGTCACTCATACAACAAAGATTATTGGTCCATTTGCTGGATGTCATCCTGGTACTGGGGACAGAGTAATGATGAGAGACGAGGTCCTCGCCCTCGGGGAACCTGATCCTGTCATTATGGAGGAGGCAGACAGTGAAAAGACATGGAGAATGTCACACGTGATGACAGTGACGGCTGTGGACCAGGTTACAACGCTCGAGAGTGACGGGCCTGGGGCTGCTCTGAATGACGTGTTCTCTGAGGAGGGGACACTTGAGCCCATCAGGGGGGAATGTGTCAGCTGCTGTTGGGCTGGGCTGTCTTGTGGCCACCCAGTGCGGGGTGGAGCAGATGCTGCCGGGTCGTGTATGTGTCCCTGATTTCCGAGAGGTCGGACCATTGAGCCCCCAGGGTTTTCACTGGTTGATTTTCAGAAGTAGATTGCCAGGCCTTTCTTCCTGGTCTGTCTTAGTCTGGGAGCCCCACTGAAAGCCATTCTGCATGTCAGTGTCACACAGGGCCCAAGGGACACTGGGTGACTGTGCATCAGGTACAGTGGCTGGCATGGAACCCAGGGCCCCATGTGGAAAGACAGAGTTCTATCTGTGCCACCTCTGTCCCCTAGTGGGGGATGAATGACTGTGAACAGGGCCCGCTGACCTTGTCCTTCCTGCTGTCGTCCCCTGTGGTTCCCTCATGTTCTAGGGACGCTCCTGCTGCATGACCCATTACCGCCGCCCTCGGGGCTCCCACTCTGTGTCCACCTGTGTCCTTCAGCCACAGGTGCAGGGCGCTGCCCACACAGAGCCGGGAGCTGCGATTTGAATCTTCATTAGGGAATGTCCGTTCACCAAATTTCCCACGCAGCCTCTCTGACCTCCAGGACGCGGCAATTTCAGCTAACAGATCCCAGTGCAGAGCTAAAAATGATGCATGGGGGTGCCTGGCGGGCCCACTGTCCCACTGTCCCACTGTCACCATTAGCTTCTTGTAGAGATCATGACCTGGCCTGGGCAGCAGCTCCCTGTTCCCTGAGCACCGCCTCCGGTCAGCACGAAACGTACCCTCCACCGAATGCACTGGATTTTCTTGGGAGAGGAGCAAGCCTTCCAGAGACAGCCAGTTCTTCTGGAGCTGCCGGAGTTTTTTAAGAGTCTGTGGGTGCACCCCCAGCAGGAAGATGGGCCGGTGTCTGGCCAAGGCAGGAAGGGTTCCCCATCCACGCGTCTCATGCCTGAGGGACTCCGAGAAACCCTCAGCGGTCTGTGTCGGCAAGAGCCTGCTGGCTCCTAGAAAAGGAATTCAAGGTCAGCAGAGCACCCTGCAGAACTCAGGGGCTCTTTCTGCCGCTCCCCTTCTGAGAATCAGCCATTGGCTCCCTATTGCTCTTCAAGACCCTGCCACGACCTGCACGGCCCTGTGGGATGTGGCCCTCGGCATGGCCTCCACTGTGTCCGTCCACTCCAGGCTGATTATGTCACAGCCGTTCCGAGCACAGAGTGCTCAACTCCCCTAGGACCCCAAGTCCTGCTCCCTGGACAAAGGCCGTGCACTCTAGGGGACAGAGATCCATGGGAGGGAGACCGCACACCTCCAGTCCTGGGTCACCACCTGCCATGGGCTCTGGAGGGCTGCTGTGGTCCTCACGCCCTGCCTGGCCTCACCCCTGCTGGACCGAGACAGGGAGGACACCAGAGGTGATCTCAGGTGGTGGTTTGCTTGGTATCATGGATTGGATTGTGTCCTCTCGAATGTGTGCCAACACGGCTAGGCCATGATTCCCCCAAGTACTGCGTGATTGTTCATCATTTTGTCACCTGATGTGATTATCCTGACCTCGGTGATGTTACTGAGGAAGGGGGACAGACGGGGACAGCAGAGAGGCAGGACTCAATCAGCAGCATTGGGTCGCGTCTTGAGTCAGTCTTTTCTGGGATATAAAGAAGTGAGCAGAGATGGCGGGGACTTCCCATCATCGAGAATAAAGAACCAGAGTGCAGTGTGTCCTCTGGACCCTGGGTCCCTGTGCTGAGAAGCTCCTGACCGCAGAGAATTGATGACAAGGACCTTCCCCCAGAGCTGAGGGAGAGAGAAAGCCTGCTGCTGGAACTGATACCCTGATTTTGGATTCTAGCCTCCTAGGCTGTGAGGGAATGAATTTCTGTTTGTTAGAGCCATCCACTTGTGCCATTCCTCTTAGAGCAGATGGCCAGGGCAGGTATGGGGGTGGGAAGGGGCTACCGGTGGTCTGGCCTCTGGCCCAGCAGTTGCTGGTGTCCTTGGTGCTTGTCCTCTGTGCTGCAGAGTGAGCTGCAGGAGCAGCCCCTTGGGGCACACTTCCTGCCTTGTTCAGCTGCCCAGACCTGTGTCCTGCTGTGTGCGGACCACACCACTGGCGTGTGCTCTATGGCTGCCAGCGTCACCATTGAAAGTGGACAAAAGGCGAAGCCACCCAACATCCATGAGCAAATGCGGGGTGAACGTAGCGTAGACCCTTTGTACAACCGAGAATTAGAGTGCCCTAAACAGGCGTGGGGTCCTGACACACATGAGGAAGACCCTCGACGAGATGGAATGACACTGTGGCCACAGGCAGTGTTTCATTCTGTTGTCACATGGTCGCTGTGAGTCAGAACCGACTCGCCAGCACCTAACCACAAGAGACTGTGAGAGAATCAATTCCTGTGCGTCATACCCACCCCACCGGGATAGTTCTGGTACAGCAGCACCAGAGGACCTAAACGGTGGACAATGTCCTCTAAAGACCCAGCTGACCGGACGGTGAGGTCTGTGCAGCCCAGGCTCTGGCTGGAGCAGGCAGGGACACAGGCCAGGCTTGGGAAGAGTCAGTCACACCCCTGACTCCCAGCCAGGAGGGTTATAAGCACAGAGTTCTGGGTCTGGCCGTCTGCCGGACTCCCAGATGACGGGCACTGTCATGACGGGCAAGTTTTACCTGGACCCTGTGCCTCTGTTCCCACATTCGTGATGGGGTGTGACAGAATTAGCCCCTCATCTATTGACAGCGGGGACTCATCAACATGCAGAGAGAGGGCCGTAGGGGCCTCTTGTCACCAAGGCTGAGGGTTTGCTCTTGCTGTTACAAAGCACAGGCTCACCCACCCAAGTCCATCTCCTCATCCTTCCCCATCAAAGCCTGCCTTCTGAAGGTATGTGTGCACAGCTGTCTCTGTGTGTGTGCCTGCCTATCTGTGTGCATACATCTGTGTGTGTATATGTGTGTGTATCTGTGTCTACGAGACCTGACAAGTAAGTTTGTGAACTCATCCTAGAAAAAGTGCTACACAGCTCATTGATGAATATCACCATGGTCACCTTTGAAGTACTCCTCTTGGGCAGACATGCAGCAATGCCAGTGCCTAGTCCATCCTTCAGAGTAGTTTTGGAACTCTTATTCTGGAATGGCCATCAGAGCTGTCTTTGTATTACCCTTGATGTCCTGAATGTCATCCAAATGTCTTCCTTTCGTAGTTCTTTTACCTTCAGGTAAAGAGGAAAGTCACTGGGGGCCAGATCAGGGGAGTAAGGAGGGTGTCCCCATGGTTATTTGTTTACTGGCTAGAAGCTTCCTCACAGACAACTATGCAGTTAAGTTCACAAACTTGCCACCGTGCCACCATGCTCAATGGCCATTCCAGAAAAAGAGTTCCAACATTGCTCTGAAGGGTGGACTAGCTGCTGGCATCGGTGCACAGCCTCCCAGAGGGAGGACTTCAAAGGCGGCCTTAGGGATATGCAGCAATATGAGGTTAGCACTTAGAACAATTAAGTTCGCAGACTTAATTGTCGAACTTCGCATCTGTGTCTGTGTCTCTATGTGTGAGAGCGTGCGTGTCTGTGCCCGTATGTATCCGGTTGTACGTCTGTATCTGTATGTGAGTGTGTGTGTGTCTGTCTGTGCATACGTGCGCACTGGTGCAGTAGATGGGTGTCAGAGGCGATGTGTGAGCAGCTGGCCAAGTGTCCCCGAGTGTGGAGAGTGCTCAGTGACCCCAATACAGCACCGCTTCCCCTCTGAGCTGCTGCCATGGTTGTCTTGACAACACTCCACCCTGGAGATGCTGTGGCCACTTCTGGCCCTTTGATTCTCCTCCGAGAACTGCATTGTCAGCATGAAGAGATAATCTGCAGGGTGGTCCCCAGGGCCACACTCTCCAGCCTCCCCACAGCCTAGCCTTGTCAATGGACACTCAGGCTGGCAGGTTAGGACCACTGTGCAACAATAATAATAATAACTCCTGACACAGCCCTTGGGTGGTGGGGTGGAACACCAGAGCAGAAAGCAGACGCCAGGGAGAGGCAGCTTGCTGAGCCCGGGGGCGCCTTGGGGACCAGCTTTCAGTGCTTTATAAGGCCAGCTGCAGGTGACAGCCTTCCCAACTCCCCACTCCTCCAGCCCATCACCAGGGCAGAAATCATCAATGCTTCCAGGGGACAGGCCAGGGACAAAGATGAAGGCAATGGCTTGTCAATGCTGGAGAGTAACTTGTTGTTTTCAAAATACTGCAAGCCACATGTGACCCAGGGCCACAGTTTACACTCTCTGATTCGTTCACTCACTCACTCACTCATTCATTCACTCACTCACTCACTCATTCATTCATTCACTCACTCATTCATTCATTCACTCACTCATTCATTCACTCATGCCCTCTGCAGCTCCAAAAGCATTGAGGGGAGGGGGGAGGGGGGGCCCCACTGAAAGTGCAAAGCAAGGGCTTGTGGATGGTTTTATTAACGGGGCAGGGGCACAAACTCGAATGTGCGAGGCTTGTAAATGTCATTCTGTGTCTCAGCTTCCGCCTTTATCCCGCAGCCCCAAGGTGGCTGGAACGTGGTTTCCGGAGTTGATACTTGAACATGGGTCGTTTGAGACGGTAGTTACAGACCCAGGGGGTGGTGCCGAGTGAGCAGCAGCAGGATGCCTGCGGAGGCCTCAGTGCAGCGGTGGGGCTTCAGACATCGAGGCAGGAGAATGAGAGTAGCTACAGGATGTATGAGGTGCCACCGAGCACCAGTGTCTCGAGAGTTAGGTGCTTGGCTGCCAACAGAGTAGTCGGGGACTCACACGCAGCCGGCAGCTCTGTGGGAGAAAGGCCTCGTTACTTGCTGCCATGAAGTTTGTTTTAAAAAAAAAGATTGCTGTGAAGTCAGATTCCAGCTCAGAGCGACCCCACGTGGCAGAGCAGACCTGCCCTATGGGGTTTCTAAGGAGCGGCTGGAGGATCAGAACTGCTGACCTTCAGGTTAGGAGCCGAGCTCTTAACCACTGCACCACCAGGGCGGTTCGGCTCTGTTACCTGAGGTCACTATGAATGGGAATCAATTTGACAGCACCTGACAACAAACACAGAAACCCTGGTGGCACGCCAGATAAGTGCTACATATGCTCACCCCAAGGGTTGGCAGTTCAAGTCCGCCGGGGGCTCCCTGGAAACTCTTCGGAGCGGCTCTGCTCTGTCCGACAGGGCCGCTATGAGTCAGAATCGACTCGAGGGCAGTGGGACTGTTTTTTTTTTTTGGTTAACGACCAATATAGGATGTTACGTGAACACAGAGGAAGGGACGGCTGCATCACTTCAAAGAACAAGACTCCCAGGTGTGCTCCCTGGGCCGGCAGCACTTTGCAGAGCTACTTATTCCCAGGCTCTCTGTGGCCCTGCTGAATGAGAGACGGAGGCCAGACCTGGGCCTCTGCAGGAACAAGCCCCCCACCCGCGATGACTCTGATGCCATCTCAAAATGCAGAACCTTACTGGCTAGAAGAGCATTCAGACACAAAGTCCCTTGGGATGTTAATGGTGGGTGGGATGTCTTTTTGTGACCAAACTCTGTCTGAATCATCTAGTGTGGCTGCAACAGAAACATCACAAGTTGGTGGCCTTAGCAAGGAGAAAGGTGCTCTCTCACAGCCTAAGAGGGAGAAGTCCAAATTTAGAGTGCCGTCTTCAGGGAGGGCTTTCTCTCGGGTCAGCTCTCAGAGAAGTCCTTGGCATCATCCGGCCCCAGTCAGAGAACTGCAGATACTGGGCCGACGGTGAATTTTCTGCTGGCTCTGCTTTCTTGGGGGTGTGAGATCCCCCTGGTGGGGCACCATCACCCCATCACATAGTCCTGCCCACTCAACTGGGTGAGCCACAAGCGCTTGACTAGAAAGTCCACCCCAAAGTAATCAGTGTCACCCTAGGCCACTCTTGGCTTTTCTGGCAGTGGTTCTTTCGCATTTGAAAGGAGAGCTTGCCCCTCCCAGTCATTCCACCAGTGCCAAACAGTTGTTGACAGTCATCTTCCAAGAGACCACACACGGGGTGAGGTGACTCGGGTACCAGCCATGCAGGTCAGTTGTAGGTGTTTGTCTGATTTGGTCAGGTTCTCCAAACACTGGGAGGTGCCGCCTCTCCTTTCCCTTGGAGTGGGGCCCCCAGCTGTCTGCTGGGGGGCACGCGCTATCATCGGGAGGTGGCCAGGGCTTGTGGAGAAACTGAACCCGTCATCTGCCGGGAACAGGAATGCAAAACGGTGCGTGCACACCTTGGAAACCAGTGTGGTGGTTCCTCAAAAAGTTGAACGTAGGATAACCTTATGGCCCAGCAGCCCCAGTCCTAGGTCTACACCCAGAAGAAGTGAAAGCAGAAACACAAACAGAAACCTGTACACCACTGTTCACAACAGCACTTGTCGCAAGCGCCAAAAGGTGGAAACAGCAGGAGCATTCATCGACAGAAGAAGGAACGACCCAAGTGTGGTGCATACACACAGTGTAAGCGTGCTCAGTCGTGTTGTTGTGAGGTGCCGTTGAGGCGGTTCCGACTCACAGCGACCCTACACACAACACAACGAAACGCTGCTCAGCCCCACGCCGTGCCCACGGTCGTTTTGATGCTTAAGCCCATTGTTGCGGCCACTGTGTCAATCCCTCCCCTTGAGGGTCTCCCTCTGTTTTGCTGACTCTCCGCTCTTCCCAACATGATGTTCTTCTCCAGGGACTGATCACTCCTGACAACGTGCCCAAAACATGTAAGACACATTCTCGTCATCTTTGCTTCCAAGGGGCACTCTGGTTGTCTTTCTTCCAGGACAGATCTGTTTGTTCTTCTGGTGGTCCATGGTAAATTCAGTATTCTTCTCCAGCACTGCAATTCAAAGGCATCAACTCTTCCATCTTCCTTGTTTACTGTCCAGCTTTCGCATGCATGTGACGTCATTGAAAATACCGTGGCTTGGGTCAAGTGTACCTGTCTTTAAGGTAGTATCTTTACTTTTCAGCACTTTAAAGAGGTCTTTTGCAGCAGATTTCCCCAATGCAATACGTCTTTTGGTGTCTTAACTGCCTCTTCCATGGGTGTGGATAGTGGAACCAAGCAAAAGGGAATGCTTGACAACCTCAGTCTTTTCTCCATTTATCATGATGTTACTTACTGGTCTAGTTGTGGGGACTTTTGTTTTCTTGATGTTGAGGTGCCATCCATCAGAAGACTGTGGTCTTTGATCTTTATCAGTGTTTCAAATACTCTTCACTTCTCGCAAGCAAGGTTGCACTGTCTGCGTAACGTAGCTTGTTAATGAGTCTTCCTCCAATCCTGATGCCTCGTTCTTCATCTGGTCTAGCTTCTCAGATTATTTAGTCAGCACACAGATTGAAAAGGTATGGTGAGAGGACACAACCCTGATGCACATCTTTCCTGTGTTTCCTTGTTCTCTTCACACGACTGCCTCTTGATCCACGTACGGATTCCTCATAACCACAGTGCAGTGTCCTGAAATTCCCATTCTCCTCAATGTTATCTGTAATTTGTTATGATCCACACAGCGGAATGCCTTTGCATAGTCAATAGTACAGATAAAAACGTTTCTCGTGTTCTCTGCTTTCAGCCAAGATCCGTCTGATGGCAGTAATGATAGCCCTGGTCCACATCCTCTTCTGAATCTGCCTTGAATTTCTGGGAGTTCCCTGTCAGTATCCTGCTGCAGTCACTCGTGAATGATCTTTAGCAAAAGCTCACTTGCTATTGATATTATTCAGTAATTTCCACATTCATTTGAATGACCTTCCTTGTGAATGGGCATGGATGTGGATCTCGTCCAGTTAGTTGGCCAGGTAGCTGTCCTCCAAATTTCTTGGCAGAGATGGGTGAGCACTTCCGTCACTGCATCTGCTCATTGAAACATCTCAGTTGATAGTCTGTCAATTCTTAGAGCCTTGTTTCTCACCAGTGCCTTCAGTGCAGCTTAGACTTCTTCCTTTAGTACCATCGGTTCCTGATAATATGCTAAATCTTGAAATGATTGGACGCTGACCAGTTATTTTTGGGATGCCAAGCCAAGTGCCGTCGAGTCGGATCCGATAGTCACTCTGTATTCTTTCTATCTTCTTTTGATGCTTCCTGAGTTGTTTAATATTTTCCCTGTAGAATCCTTCACTATTGCAACTTGAGGCTTGAATTTTTCTTCGCAGTTCTTTCAGCTTGAGAAATGCAGTGTGTCCTTCCCTTCGGTTTTCCACTTCCAGTTCGTTGCACACGTCATGATGATGCTTTACTTTGTCTTCTCGAATCACCCTTTGAAATCTTCTGTTCAGCTCTTTGCATCATTTCTTCCTTTTACTGTAGCTACACGACACTCAAGAACAAGTTTCAGAGTCTCTTCTGACATCCAGTTTGACCTTTTCTTTCTTTCTTATCTTTCTCATGACTTCTTGCTTTCTCCCTGTACGACATCTCTGATGTCATTCCACAACTTGTTTGGTCTTCGATCATTAGTGTTCAGTTCCTCCAATCTGGTCTTGAGACGGTCTCTGAACTTGGGTGGGATAGCCTCAAGGTCATCCTTTGCTTCTCAAGCAGTTGCTCTGGTTTCCTTCAGTTTCAGTTTGAACTAGCGCAAGCAACTGATGGTCTGTTCCACCGTCAGCACCTGGTCTTGCTCTGACTGATGATACTGGGCCTTTCATTGTGCCTTCGCACAGATGCAATTGATTTGATTCCTGTGTATTCTCTCACTGGTGAGGTACCATGTGTACAGTCCCCATTTGTGTTAGTGAATAAAGATGTTTGCACTGAAGAAGTCATCAGTCTTGGAAAATTCTATCATGCTATCTCCAGCACCATTTCTATCACCAAAACTATATTTTCCAACTACCAATCGTTCTTCTTTGTTTCTGACTTTCGCATTCCAATCCTCAGTAATTATCAATGCATCTTGATTTTATTTTCAATCAATTTCAGACTGGAGAAGCTTATAAAAACCTTCAGTTTCTTCATCTTTGGCCTAGTGGTTGGTGCGTAAATTTGAATTCATAGTCATGTTAACTGGCCACCCTTGTAGGCGTGTTGATGTGATCCTATCACTGACAGCACTGTATTTCAGGACAAATCTTGAAATGTTCTTTTGGATGATGAACGCTACACCATTTGTCTTCAAGTTTTCCTTCCCAGCACAGCAGACCATGTGATTGTCTCATTCAGAATGCACCGTCCTGGTCCATTTCAGCTCTCTAACGCCCAAGTTATTGATGTTTATGCATTCCATTTCATTTTTGATGATTTCTGATTTTCTTAGATTCATACTTCATTCATTCCGTGTTCCAATTATGAATGAATGTTTTCAGCTGTTTCTTCACATTTTGAGTCACACCACATCAGCAAATGAAGGTCCCAATGGCTTTACTCCATCCATGTCAATAAAGTCAACTCTATCTTGAGCAGCAGCTCTTCCTACAATCGTCTTCCGAGCACCTTCCAACCTGGGGAGGGGGAGTACTTTTCTAGCACTGCATCTGATAGTGTTTGGCTGCTGTTCATAAGGTTTTCCCTGGCTAATTCTTTCCCGAAGTAGACTGCCAGGTTCTTCTTCCTAGACAGTCTTAGTCTGGAAGCTCAGCTGAAACGCGACCACCGTGAGTGACCGTGCTGGTGTCTGAGTGCTGGTGGCCGAGCTTCTAGCATCACAGCAACGTGCGAGCCCCCACAGCACGACAGAATGACAGACAACTGGGGGGCTACATGACCATAACAAGGAAATAAGTCATAGAGAGAAGAGCTCTGATGCGTGCTGTGACACGGATGAACTGTGAAAACGTTGTTGCTGTTAGGTGCCTTCAAGTCACTTGTGACCCATAGCAACCCTGTGAGCAACAGAACAAAACACTGCCTGGTCCCGCACCATGCCTGCATCGTTTTTGTGCATAAGCCTGTTGTATCAACCACTGCGTCAGTCAGTCCTTCTCTAGGGACTGATCCTGGCTGACGACATGTCCAAAGCATGGAACACCCAGTCTCGCTGTCTTGCGAAAAGAGTATGCTGAGTTGTCGGCGTGATTCACACAGGACACCAGCCACTGGTGTGATTAACCCAGGACACCACTTGCAGGTGTGAGACAGGACACCACTTACAGGTGTGAGACAGGACACCACTTACAGGTGTGATGTGTGTGAGAGGCCGAGGTTGAAAAAAAAATCACACTGACAACAAACTTTTTGTTCACTGCGCACAGAAAAGGGACAGTCTTCCTGCGAGTAGAGACTGACCCCAGTTTGTTTAACCCACCAGCTTTTATTGAGCACAGGAAACACGTTTTCTGCTGGGAAAATGAGAAAAGGCATCTTATCAGTGTGCCTCCCTTCAAAAGAAGCAGCAGCATTCCCAGGAAGGGGGATGAGAAAGTCCTGGAACCATCCTCCGTGAGGGCTGTTTTCAGCATGTCCTGGTCTTCAGTACACTGAGACAAACTTGTCTCGAAGGCTTTCACCAGGCTTTTGCTGTTCTCAAGACAAGTCCCTATGTTAACCCAGACCAGGTGAGGGTAAGCAGGAATTTACATTCTTTCCAAACATGTACATCCCCACACAGAGTAAAATCAGTTAGCCATAAAAGGACAAACATACTATCCTTCTTATATGAAATATGCAAATATATTGAGACCAGAGTTTTTAAGTGGTTCCCAGGGGTGGCAGTCATTGTTCAGGGGGCCCTGAACATCTTCGGATGGTTGAAGAATAATTTGGAAAAGGATCCTGAGAAGAGCTGCATGACACGGTGGGCATAATCAATGTCAGTGAATTGTGTGTGTAAAGAAATGTTGAACTGAGAAATGTTTTGTTTTATGCATCTTTACCAGAATAAAAACAACATCAAATTTTTTATAAAGGAAGTTGACAGCAGAATATGTCAACTCAACAGGTGCTGTCTGACCTGAACTCCACAGCCTGTTGGTCACGGGCTCAGCAGCTGCCCTGCCGTCAGCTGCCTTTTTTTTTTTTTTTTAATTGTACGTTAGGTGAAAGGTTACAGAACAAATGAGCTTCTCATTAAACAGCACACACATTGTTTCAGGACACTGGTTGCCAGCCCCAGAACACACCAACTCTCTCCCTTTTCAAGCTTGGGTTCCGTGTTACTAGCTCTCCCGTCCCCTCTTTCCTTTTGTCCTTGCCCCATGGCTGGTGTGCCCCTTTAGTTTGTCTTGTTTTATGGCCCATCCAGTCTTCCGCTAAAGTGTGAACCTCAGGTGTGTCTTCGTTACTGACCTAAAAGGGTGTCCTGGGGGCCATACTCTTGGGTTTTCTCCAGTCTCTGTCAGGGCACTTAGTCTGGCCTTCTATGTGAGTTCGAATTTTGCTCTACATTTTTCTCCAGCTCTCTCTGGGGTCTTATGTTGCGACCACTGTCAGAGCAGCCGGTGGTGGTGGCCGGACATCAGTGGGTATTTTTTTTTAGCCTTGAACAGAGACTATTGGAAAATCTTCTCTTTGGGCAGTCCACCCTCAGTGTAAGGTGCAGGAGATTCCCCCAAACGAGCCCAAGGAGTCTGTAAGATGCTTGTGGAGTTTCGATTCCTTTTTGCAAATGATCATCTCATTCTGTGATTCTATGACTTCCACCGCTGGCCAGTCAGGAGTTAATGTGTAGAGTCTCTTCCAGAGGATTTGACACCATCCAGAATAGAAGTGACAGTGGCATTGACACGCACGGCCACTTCATACTCTGAGCTCTTCTCTTAATTATTTCTATATTCTGGAGCAGCCCGGCTCCCTCCTGCCAGAGCTCAGAAAGGCAACAAATGAGGGAAGTCAATGGCCTGTGAATTACAACATTGATTAAAGAAGTGATTACTGGTAGAGCTCTTACTGGGCTATTATGCTAACGCCTGCCCAGATCCTGGACGGTGTTTACCTCCTAATGACAAGCCTGGGACAGTGATGAAAATTGGTTTCTGTCCTTAGTCAACATGTGAACATTTTTAATCCAGTCTTGACCATGAGGGAGAAGGTCTGTCTGTATGTCCCCTCCTAACTGTTCTGTGCCACTGTCTCACCAGAGGGAGGGATTCTCCTGGTCCAGCCCTGACTAGCTGCCTTCCAAACACATGTGTGGGTAGATGATGAAAACTGAGCCCTGTGTGGCTCCCCATACCAGGGAAAGAGGTGTCATGTCACCGAGAACTCCAGCTCAGCATCCATTGTTTTCAAACCCTCCCCCACACAAGGGGATCCTGCTGCTGAGCCCACTGTCCCATAAGAGATAAGTAAGCAGACAGCCAGCCATAGCACAGTGCTGGATGAGCAGTTCACGTGCGGCTTCCTTAATTCTGTGATTTTACCCAAACCTGTGTGTATGTGCGTTCACCTAGCAAGAATGAATTGTGGGGGTTCCCCTGGGAGCATGGTCCCTAGACCTGATGCTGCCCCTGATCATAATTCGTTACTGAAGTCAACTCTTCAGGAATGGATTGGACTCAGGGACACAGAGTCACCGTATCGTGTGTGCACTTTATGGTTTTATGCATCTATAGGATGTTTTCCTACTGGCCTCTTACTAGATGGGAATGGAGAGGGTGGAAAGGAGATGACAAGAGATTTTTAAGAGGTTATGACATGTATAAAACAGAAAGGAGGAGTGTGCTGTCACCAGGCAAGGAGAGCAGAGGGAGCTGCAGATAGACAGACATGCAAATTTAAATTGCATTGTACACTTTCACTCCAACACAATTTGCAAAAAAAAAAGGAATGAGTTGTATGTGTATTCTCAAAGGAGGCAGAGACCCCAGAGCCCTTCAGAACCACTACCTGAGATCCTTTTGGAAGCTTTGAAATTACCTTCTAGTGTTTCTGATGCTCTTCGTGCCCTCTTCTCTTGGTCTCTCACTTCATCTTTCCCCACCTCAAGGTCCTCGTTGGATTGTTCCAAAGCAAGTGTCCCCATGAAAACAGAACTGTTCATCCATCCATCCATTCATGCACAAATCCATTCACCCATCCATCCATCCGTCCATTCATCCATCCATCCATCTACCCGTAATCTCTTCACTCATCCATCCATCCGTCCATCCCTCATCCATCCGTCTATCCATGCATCCATGTCCCCATCCGTGCATCCATCTGCCCACCCATCCCTCCCTCCACTCACTCGTCTATCCATTCCTCCACTCGTCCATCATCTGCCAGTCCACCCACCAGTGTGCCCATCCATCCGTTTACTCCTGCATACATCTATTCACTCCTCCACCCGTGTATCCACCCATCTGTCCACCCTTGCACTCAGCCATCCACCCACCCATCCATCCATCCTGATACATATATCCATCCATTCATCAGTCAGGAATCTGTCCATCTATGCATCATCCTTGTACCCATCTGTCATGGACTGAATGGTGTCCCCCCAAAACTGTGCCTAGCGATTTGGCTAGGCCTCGATTCCTTGTATTGTGTGATGTTCTTTTATATGGTAAACTCTGTCTCTGTGATGTTAATTAGGGAAGATGAGTGGCCTTGTGTTGGTGGGGCAGGACTCAGTGTTAGATTATATTGTGCCTTGAGGCAATCTTTTGGGATATAAAGGAAAGGAAAGAGAAAGGAAAGGGAACCTCCTACTCTCAGGAAAGAAGTAGTGTCATGAGCAGAAGGTGTCCTTTGGAACGGACCTCAGGATTCCTGTGCCTCGGAAGCTCCCAGTCCAAGGAAAGACTGACAATGACGACCTTTCTCCAGAGCCAACAGAGAAACCCTTGGCCTGTAGCTGATGAATTTGGACTTGGAGCTAACCAGAGTGTGACAGAATAAAATTTCTCTTTTTGAACCCAGCCACCTGCAGTAGTTCGGGTACAGCAGCACTAGACGACCGAGACACCATCCATCCGTCGTCCCTTCCTCTGATCTGCACTTGGCTGAACTCCTGACTTATGAATAGTTGGTGCTGGAACCCAACAGACCACCAGTCAATAAGACATATTTCTTGCCTTCAGAGAGTTCAGTTTTGCAGATGTCACATAGGGCCATCCTCAGCTCTCAGTCACAGCGTCAGTGGACAGCTCCGGGCCAGTCCAGGCTCACTCTGTAACTGCAGAGTCAGCCTGCATGTCCCTTTGTACTTTCTGTCCGAGCCTTCCCAGATGCCGCAGGCCTGTGTGCCATCACGGCCTGGAAGTGCAGGGAAGCTAACGCCCCAAGAGAAAGCCTGTGGCCCCTAGGCGACAGGAGCTGGTAGATAAGCAATGCCACCTTTGACTCTTCACGCGGACCATTCCAGATGCTTCTCATGAGGCCCCCGAGGAACCGAGCGAAGGGCACAGCAGCTACCTTCCCAGTGCACCACAAGTTTCGGTTTGGGGTGATGAAAAAGGCTGGGGAATAGACAGACAGTGGGGGTGATCACACCACATGGTACGTGTCATTCCTGTTACAGAATTAGACACCTAGGAGCAGTTAGCACAGCAACTTTTGTGAGAAAGAATGTATTACTACATTGAAATTTACCAAAACAATGCGCTTTTCTATTGCCTGTCTCTGTTTGCCTGTCTCCCTCACCCCAGCCCCCTGTGGTTACCTGTCTAGTAAACTGCCAGCAGCAAACCTTGCCTCAGGTCTGCTTTGGGAGGAAACTGAATGTGCACGGTGCTTTGCCAGGGAACCAGACAGAGGGAAGTGAGGTGGTCTCCGGGCCCCTGTGACCTTCCCCTCCATCCCCTTCTTCTGTCTTTGCAGGTGTCCGACCGCTGTGACTATGTCTTTGTCAACGGCAAGGAGATGAAAGGCAAGGTGGACGTGGTGGTGAACTTCACGTACCAGCACCTGAGCGCCCCTCTGCACATCACCGTGTGGGTGCCCCGGCTGCCCCTGCAGATTGAGGTCTCTGACACCGAGCTGAGCCAGATTAAAGGCTGGAGGGTCCCCATCATGGCTAGTAAGAGGTGAGCACGGGCCGGGAGAGGCTCTAAAGCCAAGCCACGGTGCCTGCCACCCAGCCGACTGTGACTCACGGTGACGCCGTGCGCATCAGCGCAGCACTGTGCTCCAGAGGGTCTTCAGAGGCTGATTTTTCAGAAGCAGATTGCCGGGTCCTTCTTCTGAGGTGCCTCAGGGTGGACCTGAACCTCCCACCTCCCAATCAGTAGTTGAGCATTTAACCCTTTGTGTCACTGGGGCTTCTGGGTAAAGCTAAGCATCAGGATAATGATGACTTTCTTGGCTGACCCCCGACCAGAGGGGCTAGCCGTGGCCCAGGGGCATGGTGGGTGCGAGATGACCACAGGGGTTACTGCCTCCCTAAAACCTAACAAGAAGCCCCCGAGGAAAGCAAGGCCGCAGGGCTTCAGGGGCACTCGGACGGGGCACAGGGGGCACTGGGGCGGGCACAGGGGGCGCTGGGACAGGGCGTGGGGAGGCCCAGAGGGCGGGGCGCAGAGGGCACTCAGGAGGGCACAGGGGGTGCTGGGGCAGGCACGGGGGTGCTGGGGGGGGCACAGAGGGTGCTGGGGTGGGCACAGGGAAGCTGGGGTGGGCACGGAGGGTGCTGGGGCGGGCACAGGGGGCGCTGGGGTGGGGCATGGAGGCCCAGAGTATGGGGTGCAGAGGGCACTCAGGAGGGCACAGGGGGCACTGGGGCAGGCAGAGGGGGAGCTCAGGTGGGGCACTGGGGGACGCTTGGGCGGAGCACAGAGGGTGCAGAGGGCAGAGCGCAGAGGGTGCTCGTGGGGGGCACAGGGGGCGCTCAATGGCTGGGTTTTTGGAGGCTGCAGTGGGGCTTCTGTTCCACTGTCCCTTGACCACGGCCCAGGATGTCATGGCAGAAGTCCTAAGTTTTCTAACCCCTCAGCCACCAGGGAGTTTGAGGCTTGGTTTATTTTCTCCAAGGGAAGTGGCAAATCCCTCTTCTGTGTTCTGTGAACATAAGCTTGCAAATCTCTCTGCAGATTACATTACAGGATAAAATGTCATCACATTTATGCTGACAGTAGGCTTACTGCAATGGAAACAAAACCGACCCTCTGATTTATTTGGGCCGTGTGGTTCTGGCTGTCCCACACAGGCTTCGTGCCTCAGGAGCCCCTGTCCCCGTGCACCCACGTCAGCCTGTGCGAGCTGGGTGACAGCTGTAGCCGACTCAGTGAGTTCCTGCCTGGAATCCTCCCTCCCAAACCACCAGGGTCTTCACTTTAAGGGAAAAACTCGAGTATACCTTGAGAGGAGTAAGAGAAAAGAGAGTGTCAGATTCATTTTCCACAGGGAAGGCTCCAGGGATCGGCTGCTGGGGGGCGGCGGGGAGAGCAGCCAAGAGTCTGTACAGAATTTCAGGTGACCCCGCGGTCCTGAGCAACTAAGAGAACAGGCGTGAAAGAGGAGTTCAACTTAAATAGTGAAAATATCTCCCTCAGGCAGCCCCCAGCCCTGGTGGCACGGTGGCTAAGTGTTGGGGTGCTGAACAAAAGACTGGCAGTTCAAATCCACTAGCCAACCCTCGGAAGCCCTAGGAGGCATTTCTACCCTGACCCACCCAGCTCAACAGCAGTGAGCTTTCTGGTCTACCTATACGGGGTGGCGTAGTGGTTCAGTGCTGTGGTTGCTAACCACAAGGTCAGCAGTTCGAATCCACCAGGTGCTCCTTGGAAACTGTGGAGCAGTTCCACTCTGTCCCTTGGGGTTGCTGTGATAGTCAGAATCAACTCAATGGCAGTGGCTTTTTTTCCAGGGGTGGGTAGACAGTGTCCAAGTCACAACAAACACTCAAAAGATACAGAGAGGAAATTTAGGGGGCAGTGAATTGATGTTAATGGAGAAAAACAGCTCAGAGAAAGAGGACAGGAATGAGTGTACAACTCGAAGAACGTTCCCACCTTCCTGGACACGTAGGAACGGCCAGATTGGCGTGGGTTTTGCTGTGCACAGCCTCGCAACAACAACAACAACAAAAGAGATGGGATGAGTGTGCTGCGTGTCCTGAGGGCTGGTGATCCTGAGTGGCCAGGATCACGGATGTCTCAGGTCCCTGTCAAATCTAGGCTCTACCCACTTACTAGCTTGTGGGCTTGAGACCCCTTCCTGAGCCCTGTATGCCTCAGTTCACTCAACCAAACACGAGAATAATCGGCTTTGGCTCATCAACCCTGTGGAAGATGACAACATGGCCTGGCACATCTCCAGGAAGTGACACGGTGCTGTCCAATGGAATGTTCTTTGATGGTAGAATGTTCCGGAACTGCCCTGTCCCACATGGCAGCTCCTAGCTATGGAGCACATTCAAACAGCTAGGGTGACTGATGGGCTGGATTTGCCACATTGTTTGTCATTCATTTAAATTAAAATACAAGATACTAAATCAATGGCTAATGGTCAGTGCTGGCTTAGCAAATACTAGCTCTGAGGTCTAATACTTGTCAACAAATGTCCTCGGGAAGGAGATCGCTAACTCTCTGGATACCTGGAGACGGGACTGGTGCCCTGCCGTGGATGTCATCTTGCCGAGGTTGGCATGGGTGGCCCCTTGCCCGGCCCCTGAGCTGAGGTCTCCCCCTGCTTTCCTGCAGGCCCACTCGGGACAGCGAGGAGGAGGAGGAGGAGGAGCGGCGGCGCCGGGGCTGTGCCCTGCAGTACCAGCACGCCATGGTGCGCGTCCTCACCCAGTTCGTGGCCGAGGGCCCTGGCCCGTGGGGCCAGCTGACTCACCTGCTGAGCCCGAACTGGCAGCTGGACGTCACCCACCTGGTGGCTGACTTCCTGAAGCTGGAGGAGCCCCACGTTGCCACACTTGAGGACAGCGGCATCCTGGTTGGGCGGGAGGTTGGCATGACGACCATCCAGGTAGGCGCTGGAGTCCCTGCATCCCTAGCCCTCAGTACTGACTGACAGGGGCTCAGGAAACGGGTGGGCCATCAGTGTGGCAGACCCTTACCCACCGTGGTGGCTCTCTGTGGCCTCACAGGGGACCAGGAAGGTTAGCCCTTGGACCAGGGGAGGACCCGCTCTTGGAGCTCTGCTTTGCCTCCAAAACTGAGGAGATGCCCTGTGTTCCCCCAATGAGCTCTTGTCACACACCTGCCACCTGTTATTCAAGCAATCCCATATTTCTGGTGGGATTCCAGGAAAAGCAATTGGGTAATGGAGGCTATTTGGGATAGAGATAGGCTGGAGTGCTCAAGTCCTACCCTGCGGGCCTCACCTCTGCAGTGCCGGGCTAGACCCTGTGTGATCACCCCGTGTGGACACAGCTGGGGCCGTCCCAGCACACCCCAGTGCCAGCCTTGGCTGATGAGACGAGGCCACAGGTCAAGTTTCTGCCGAGGATGCGTTGTGGTGGCGGTGGGCAGGCTCCACGTTTCAGTCCCCGGTGAATTCTGAGGCTCCTAGGGAACGTGACCTGGGCTGCGCAGAATCAGGCCATACACAGTTCTGTAGGGGTCCCGTCAGCAGGATGGCAACAGACGGTTCACCAGGCCCTACGATGTACAGACATGTCTCACCTTCGTGGGTGGGCTGTCCCCTCACTGGGATTGTATGGATTTTAATCTTTGTTTCAGCGTGCCAGAACCTGGGGCAGGGGTAGTGGGCGGGTAACTTCATCTGCTTCTCACACAGCTGGGCGTGGACTTGACCATGTGATGAGGTGGGTATGCGACCCTCTGCCCTGGGTCCTGGATGGAGGAAGCCTTGCTGGCAAAGGTGCCGACTCCTGCACTCAGGGTGATGAGCTGCCCGTGTCCTCCCGCCTTCAGGTGCTGTCTCCCCTGTCAGATTCCATCCTGGCGGAAAAGACGGTGACCGTGTTAGATGACAAGGTCGCAGTCACCGACCTCGCCATCCAGCTGGTGGCTGGGCTGTCTGTCACCCTCCATCCCAGCGCCGACAATGGCAAGGCCATCACAGCTGTGGCCACTGCCGAGGAGCAGCTGCGGACCCCCAAACAGGTAGGGGTGCAGGGGCCAGAGGGAGCAGGCTGGGGCCCAAGCCTGAGCAGACGAGGGGAGAGATGGGAAGAACAAGCAGGTTACCCAAACTGTGTTCCAGGAGGTGTCATCACTATAGATGAAGGTACTTCCCTTGAAGGCGACTCAGGCCAGTGTGACGGGGGTGGGGGTTGACAGACAGCTGGAGTCCAGCCTGCCAACCGTCCCCTCCATTCTCCTCTCAGCAGCCAGGGGCCTTTCAACATTCTCAATCAGATCACGCCTTCCACCTGCTTGCAGCTCTCTAACAGCGTCCCACTGCACTTACAAGGAACCCTGTCCTCCTCTCCTTCTCTGGTGGGGCCGATGGTTAGCGCCCCACCTGCTGAGCGGCAGGCTGGGCGGCTGGAGCTGCCCCGATGTGACTCAGGAGAAAGGCCTGGAGATCTGCTTTCGAAAAACCAGCCGCTGGAAACCCTGCAGAGCACAGTTCTGCTCAGACACACGCGGGGTCCCCACGAGTTGGGGTTGACTCCATGTCACCTGGTGTACTGTGAAACATCTTCCTGCCGTAAGGTCACCTATGCCACATAATGTAGCCTCATCACGGAGGGGACAGCTCACCATATACCCGGGTTCTGGGGGCAGGGAAGAGATCCTTTCCCGGGACCCGGGAGCCGGCCTAGAGACTGCTGACCACAAGAGGGCAGCCGTGAGCTGACTCGGTGCCGAGAGCCTCCCGGCGGGCCGAGGACACTGACCCTCCGGGTCCAGCCCAGCAGGCTGGTCTGCTCGTCCCCAGGGTCAGGGAATTGGAGAGCTGTGTTCTGAGGTGCAGGGAACAAGGGACGAAGGGGCAGGAGAGTAGACAATGGCTGAGAAACCAATAAACTAAACCCACTGCCGCTGAGTCAATTCTGACTCGTAGCAACCCTACAGGGACAGAGTAGAATTGCCCTATAGAGTTTCCAAGAAGCGCCTGGTAGATTTGAACTTCCAACCTTTTGGTGAGCAGACTTAACCACTGTACCACCAGGCTTTCTGACAGGCCGAGAGTGGGTTGTAAATTAGGAGGGACAATTGACCTCACCCTCTTCACGGCACGGGACCGTACTGACACTCCCCCATCAGGTCAGACATCCCACTGGTCTTGATCAGTGCTGGTAATCAGGGGACCTCGGGACAGATTAGGGAGGGATATATGGACATTGTTCACCTGATCTGCAGATAGAACTCTCGAAAGGGCATAGTGTTCTGCCTCACGCTTGGCCAGTGTTATCTAGGGACATGACAGGTGTCTCCTCTGAGAAAGCCCTGTGTCCCCACACTGCCAAGATGGTGTAAGGGACAAGCGTGTCCTGTGTCTTTGCAGGGCTGATGGAGACGGGTTTCACAAGCCCGAGGCGTTTAGAGGGTTTATTTAGTTCAGACTCTCTGCCCTTCAGGGGGCTTCTTTGACGTTACAGGCTTTATCCGCCTCAAGTCTCTGGAAGAAAAATTAATTCAAGGTGAACGCCCGGCCAAGATGGGCCTGACTGCTGTGCTGACAGTGTTTTGTCTCAGTTCGTGGCTCGTCAAAGGCTGGCACCTCCGGCTCGGTACTGTCAACTTTAAATACAAAATCTAAAAACATTCCAAACTCGTAAATGTGCTTTCCCCACATGCTAACCCCCAAACCACCCAGCTGCCCTGGAGTTCTGCTTCCAGGCGACGCCCTGTGTGTCAGAGCAGAAGTGTGCTCCATGGGGCTGTCGCCTGCTGACTATAAAGGCAGAGGTCACCGGCCCTCCTGAGGCGTCTCTGGGTGGACTCGAACCTGCAGCGTCTGGGTCAGCCTCCAAGTGCACTCTCTGCACCAGCAGGACTCTGTCCTGGGGAGTTGGTCCTTCTCTGGAAGGCCGTGTGGAGATGCCCACCGAGGGCGCTTGGTCTTCTGGTCAGGACCCTGCAGGACTGTTGCTGGTCACCTCTGTTTCTTCTTGTTTACATGAATGTCATCTCTGTGACCTGCGTATGTTCTAGGTCAGCAGCCCCTGGGTCTGGCGCTGGGGTCCCGACCCTGTCCCAGGAGGAGCAGGTGGCCACCTCAGCAGGCCTGACCCCTGGGGACCTCTCATTCTCTGTCTCCCTTTTAGGAAGCCCTGGTCAGCACGTGGCTGCAGTTCAGTGACGGATCGGCGACACCCCTGGACATTTATGACACCAAGGACTTCTCGCTGGCCGCCACCTCCCTGAATGAAGCCATGGTGTCCGTCTCCCAGGGGCGCTCCTCGAGGTGGCCCGTGGTGGTGGCTGAAGGCGAAGGCCAGGGGCCGCTGGTCCGCGTGGACATGACCATTGCTGAGGCCTGCCAAAAGTTCAAGCGCAAGAGCGTGCTGGCCATGGGCATCGGCCACATCAGGGTCAAGTTTGGGCAGAGCCAGGCCGAGTCCAGCCCCGGGCGACGCGGCGACAGCGACGACCAGGAGATTGAGAACCACGCCAGCGACCGCAGGCAGAAGGGCCAGGATGGGCCCTCTCTGGGCAGCGCCTCCGTGGGGCGTGAGGAGGGGGCCCTGCGCAAAGTCACCTCCACGTCACAGTCGGTGCCAGACAAGGCGGTGAGGACCAGCCGGCTGGACGGGGGTCGGCGGCCCGGCGAGGGGCAGCTGCAGAACATCCCGATCGACTTCACCAACTTCCCGGCGCAGGTGGACGCCCCCCGGGCAGGGGCCGGGCTGGAGGAGAGCGGGCTGGTGGCGGCGCCGCGCGGGCTCAGCGACCTGGAGATCGGCATGTACGCGCTGCTCGGCGTCTTCTGCCTGGCCATCCTGGTGTTCCTCATCAACTGCGCCACCTTCGCTCTCAAGTTCAGGCAGAAGCAGGCGCCCCCGGAGGGCCAGGCGCCCGTGACGCACTCGCACGACTGGGTCTGGCTGGGGACCGAGGCGGAGCTGGCCGAGAGCCTGGGGGAGCCGTCCCCGCCCCAGGGCGAGCACACCACCATCCTGGACCGCGGGCTGGGGGCCGGCGAGGAAAGCAACCGGCTCCTTAACGGCGGCGGGGGCGCGCAGGGGCCGGCAGCACAGGGCCAGGCGCCCCGCAAGGCCGCGGACCCCGGGGGCAGGGCCGACCCCCTGCACTCGCCCACCTCCCAGAGGAAGCGGGTCAAGTTCACCACCTTCACCACCATCCCCCCGGACGACGGCTGCCCCACCGTCAACTCCATCCTGGGCGGCCACGATGAGGATATCAAGTGGGCGTGCCAGGACACGGGCAGCACCACGGACCTGAGAGACTACCTAGAGACACTCACAGACAAGGCCTAGGACCTCCCCCGGTGACCTGCCTGCCCCGCCGAGCCCTGTCCAGTGCATCCCCAGCACCTGGCCCCGGGGGGGGGTGGCGAACGAGCCAGAGCGGACCTCGCCCGGCAGGGCTGGGACGTAGGAAGCCACGAAGGGACGCTTTCGTATCACTGGGTTTCTGAGAGGCAGAGGATGGCAGGGTTTGGGAAGGCGGGGACACAGCGGACTCAGGTGGGCTGGCCAGGGGGCGGAACTGGGCAGGGCAGAGTGAGGAAAAGTATTTTATCAGTCAAAATATAATCCAGACAAGCTACCAAAAATTATTTGTTAAAAAAGACAAAAAGGCAAATAAAAAGAGACAGAAATGAGAAACGGATTCAATTTCTAACCGAGGAGCAAAATCTGAAAGCAGGGCCCCTTGAAGAGACGTCTCCTGGTTTAACGCCCCTTTTCCTGTCTGAGGGCAGCCTGGCCACCTGGGTGGGGAGGAGACAGTTCTGTGAGGTGAGTGTTGGGGGAGAGGCTGGGAGGTTCTAACCCTTCTTGACTACCTGGTCTTCTCATTTCCACATTCCTCGTTGCCTATGTGGTTTATTTTATTTTTGAGTGTCGAGTGATATATTTTCCCAGATTGAGGCACAAATCATGTTCCTCTCCATTAGGTGAATTATTTGAAGAAGTGTCACTTGATCTGTTCATTAGAAGTAATTTGGACACTTTTCTTGTCCCTCCAGCCTTGTTGATGTATTTTTTTAGTTTTTACGGTTTGAGGGAGACCTCAGATCCTCCTGGGAGGAGGCTGGGGCCCCACCAGGCACCTTGGGCTCTCCACCACCACTACCTTAGGATAGCACCCATCAGGTGAGCCGTCCTGGCACCCCTAATACCCTCAGAAGCCCCAACACTGCTGATGTGCAGGTTCTCCTGCATGGGAAAAGGCAGGAGCACTAGAACCAGTGTGGCCTGATGCTGAAAAACAGACAGACATGAAACTGTTCAGGGCTTTTACATTTTCTTTCTTTCTTTGGTGGGTGGGGCATCCCAGCTCGAATGGGAAAAAAGTCTCCGTAGACTGTCAGTCTGTTGTGTCTTGTGGTGACAGCCTGATGCCACAAGCAGCAATCCACAGAGATCCACAGCAATCCGCGTCCATCCACACGGAAGTGAGCGTAGCAAGGAAGGACACGCATGGCACAGTGAGCCCCGTGGTGGTCCCCAGACCCCTGCTGTGCACTGACCATCTCCATCCACCCCAGAAGGAAGTCACCTGGCTGGCATTGTGTGCCCTCAGCCAGAGAAGGTCTGGGTACCCAGGGATGCCTGTTATTCTCCTTTAATTTCTAAAATGAATCACTGCCAAAGGGGCATGGAAGCCTCATGACCTTTGCTGGACCTTTGGAAAAGAAATTTCTGGCACATTATAGACAGAAAGGAAGAAATATTTGTTTATACTGGTGATGCTGGTTGTCAATGAAATATTCTTCGTCAGGATCGTGTCGGGTATTTATTGGAAAATTCTCAGGGATGTAATTAATTGTCCCAAACATGTAAGCAGTGCAGCCTCTCCATTTCAGCAATATTCAGACCTGTGGCCAGTGACCCTATCTGTGTCCCTCATACTATGCCAGCGTCAGCCTGACCTTCTGCAGGTGCCCACCGCCTTTTGAGGAGCCCTGTGTCCTGTGGGGTGGTGCTCAGTTCCTTGAGCTCCTGCTCCCCGCCTCCCCCCAAAGCATACAAATCACTGAAGAAATAGCTAGAGGGAAAACAATACACTGGCCATTGTTCCTCCAGGTTTCTGGACTGGCCTGGAGTAATTCCTGATAAGGCAGCCTTCTGGGCACTCAGCACCTCTGTCTACACTTCAGGATCTCCCACGGAACTACAACTCAGCATGTCCCATGCATCTGTGCACAGGATCACCCTAGGTCTCGGGTGAGGTCTGGGCCCACCGCAGAGCATCTGACTCAGCATGGTGGGGTGGGGTCCAAAACCTGGGTTTCCAGAAAGTTCCAGGGATTTGATGCTGAAGGTTTGGAGCCCCTGCTCTGAGACGCCTGGTGTAGACTGAAAAATGAAAGCAGTGATGTCAGGGAAACTAACCATTCTGTGGGTGACAGAGACACAAGTGCAAAAAGTACTTAAAAACAGTTATTTGAAGGCACTGGAATGCAGCTGTGGCTGTCAAGATGGGGAGGCTGGGGACAGGTGCCACGCATGAAGGGGAGACCCACGGGGGCTACCATGCTTCCTCGTGAGGCATCTGCCAAGTCTGATGGTGGCACCTAGAGATGAAGTCAGGATCATGACACCCCCACACCACACTGCTCCACATCCACCATCGGGTTACCTATCCCTGTCACATCCTGTAATATGATTGATTGTCCTCAGGAGCCTGGGAGTCAGTCCCCCACTCACGGTGACCCCATGACAATGGAGTGAAATGCTGCCTGGCGCTGTGCCATCCCCGTGATCAATCAAGCCAGCCGTCCCCATCCACAGGGTTTCCTGGGGCTGATTTTCAGAAGTAGGTCACTGGGCCTTTCTTCCGTGTCCGCTTGTCTGGAAACTCTGCTGACAGACGGGCAGTGGCCCTGCACGAGGTGCACGGGCTGGGACTTGAACCCAGATCTTCTGCATGGAGGGTAAGAGTCCTGCCATGGACCCGGTACTGCCCCAGGCCCTTTGCAGTGGCCCCAAATATTGAGGCATATGTCCACCAGGACACCACGTGTGACTGTATTGTGCTGGTCTCTGCATCTCAAAATGCACAGCAGAGGCTGCACTTGGAAGGCCTCCTGCTTTTAAACACACCAGCAAGGAAGTCCAAGTGCTGGACAGTCAAGTCCTGTTCCCAGAGTCCTTGTTTTCAGAGGAGGTGCTTGCTTGTCTGAGACCTGGGATCCAGTGGGTGGTGAAGAAGAAGACAGCCGGCTTATCCTGCTACCCATTTTCTTTCAAGGAGAATATTAGATTAGGTTTCAGGCAGTCAGGCACATTATGACATTTTTTAGTTTATCTTTCACTAACCAAAATGTTCTGTCAAAAGCCTTTTTTTTTTTTTTCTGGCAGAAAAGGGCAACTGGGTGGGAGAAATGACCAGACTGCAAAGTGCTCTGCTTGGAGAAACCTTGGAGGAGCTGGAGGTCAGGATGTCATTTCCTTCCAGTGCTGTCCCACTGCCCAGGCCTGACGAGGCTGCTGGGGCCACTGCTGTCAGAGGGAGCCTCCAGCAACGGAGAGAGGGCCAGCACATTAGAGGGACAGCATGGACTGCAACTGGAGCCGCCATGGTTAGTAGCTGCTGCGAAGTCGGTCCCCGCTCAGGACGGCCCCGTGCCCAACGGAAGGACGCACTGCCCAGCCCCACACCAGCCCCACTGTCTGCGGTGGACGGAGCTGTTGCAATCGGGGGTCTTCTTCAGACGCGGATCACCAAGTCTCTCCTCCGAGGGGTCTCCGGGTGCACACAAACCTCCAACCTCTCAGTGAGCAGCCACATGCCTTTGCACAGCCCAGGGACTAAGTGACTTCAAAAACAAATCACTTTCTTCTGGGTCCTTGTCCCAGACGCCAGTGGAGAAACTCCACATGAGGCCATCAGGGTTTGCTGGAGGACCACACAAGGGTTCAGAGAAAGAGGAGACTCGTGATGTTTTCACTGTGGGTGGGCAGTCTGGCCATTTACGGAGACGGTGACTGAAGGACAGACATCTCCACTTAGGAGCAAGTGGGAGAATTCTGCAGCCCAAATTGCAGGCTGGATGTGGGGTCAAGGTCAGCAGCCAGCCTCACTCTTTAGTTTGTTGGTGTGTATGTGTGTGCACCTGTGTTTGTGGGAAGGGGGGATGTGTTTTGTGCTTCAGCTGTTGGGGTGTATGTACATGTGTGTGTGTTGTGCTGCAGTTTCTTGGGGTGTGAGTGTGCACGGGTGTGTGTGTCTGTGTTGTCTTATGTTTGAATGAGAAGTCACCTTCCTCCCAGCAGCACAAAAATGCTGCTTTCCAGGGGAGGCTACTGGCGGTTTCACACCTGGGAGAAGAGACCCTGCGATTAAATACATTTTTGAGAAGGACAATTACTGGGGTGCTAGGCAGTGCTCCAACAGCAAGCAGGTCTTTGCAATGAAGATCAGTGACAAGAAAAAGAAAGGCTGTCACAGTTGGAAGGGCAGGAGCAGCTGACCCAGGCCGGGCCTCACCCCCACCCTCAGTGACTTTTCCCTGTGTAGGGGGGCCATTTAAAGACAAAGGTAAAAGTCCCCAAGTCTGCTATGAACAGACCAGAGGACAGAAAGGGGAATTGGGTGACAAGGGTGTCTTTCTCGCCAGCTGGCCAAGTGCTGTCTGCAGATTTCTACAAGTCCCTCTCTCCTGGTGAGGCTGGACTGAGGCCTCTCCTTCCTCAGGTAGACAGAGGTACTGTTTCCCCGGGGAAGGGAGAGGAGTTGCAGGGTTCCGATTTGGGGGGAGCAGGGCAGGACTCTGGCGCTCTGCAGGGCCTCCGAGATGCTGGGGGAGGGCCCCTTAGATGCCAGGCTGAGGGGCCCCTGAGATGCCGGGGAGGCTGGGGAAGGTCCCTCAGCTCCTTGGCTCCCACTTCTAGCTGACAAATGAGACATGCAAAGAGCCAACAAACAGAACGTATGGGAAACGTTCGAAGGACCACCAGTGAGAACAGCCCGCTCGTCCTCCTTCAGACTGGCCGCTGTCCGGGTTGTGGTGGTGGAAATGAAGTGACCCCTTGCTGGGGGGATGGGGCATGGAGAATGCAAAGTCCAGCCCTGGAGACTCCTGGGAGTTTCCTTGTTATCTGGCACCGGGAGAGTAACGGGCACTCTGCGAATGTGCAAACTCTGCTTCAGAGTGTAAATACGGTGTCTGGGAGGAGCAGGTAGGTGACGGCCTACCGACACGATACGAGGGGGAAGATCGCCAAACCGCTGAAATCTGGGATGACTGACCAGGTCCCCTCCGAAGAGGAGAGCTGGGGCACGGCAGACCGGGGCAAAGTGCACAGACACGTATCCAGACACGGTTAGATGGAAATGGGCACTTGCTGTAAGATTCTGTGCAGCTGAGGAAGCCCCATCTTTGCCGGGTTTTGGAAATCAGAGCCCAGGGGACATGAGCACAACGTCTCACACCTGCGCTGCTCCGCGGGCACGTGCCCAGGAACACCTGTGTGCGCACTCGGGCCCGACACGTGCGGGAGGTGGGGCCCCAGGGGGCCTTTTCACACGCTCCCAGGTGACGTCCCGCGTGCCAGCCCCTGCATCAGGGTCTCGGGCTCAGGACAGGTGGCCACAAGGACGGGGAAAGGCAGCAGGGAGTGGGGAGCCCCAGAAAGGAGGCACCCCTGAAGGCTCAGAAAGGGAGCTCGGTGGCTGAGGCCTATAACAGAAGTACTGCAGGGGAGAGCAAACCTGCCGGCGGCTGGCCTGTGCGGGGAGGAGAGGGGACAGCCGCCTGAGCAGAGGACGCTGGCCCAGCCAGAAACGGGGGCAAGGAGCTCCGCTGTCCTCTGGTCCTCACATGACTCACAGTGGCACCGACCAACCCTGGACTGGATTCCACACCCACAACGGGGCACAAGTATGCAAACAGATGCTTGCAGGAGGTGAGTCGAAAAGTATTGTTACCAAATCTTAGAAACCTTTATTGAACAAAAATACCAAAAGGTGAAGCTGTTGCTTCCTGTCATATCCTTTGTCTATGTCTGTACTTTTGAAGGAAACCCTGGTGGCAGGGTGGATGAGTGCTGTGTCAACAGTCCAAGTCCACCAGGTCCTCCCTGGACACTGTAGGGCAGTTCTGCTCTGTCCTGTAGGGTCTCTGTGAGTCAGAATTGACTTGATGGCAGTGGGTTTAGCTTGGGGGTTTTTGTACTTCTGAAGTCGTGTGTCTGTCTCTCTAACGCTTCCCTGAAGAAACCGGAGCTCCTCGAGGTAGCCCACATCGGATCGGCAGTTGGGCGTCTTTGAGGGTCTCAGACACTGGCCCTTTTCAAGAAATATTCTTTGAGTTTGGGGAACCAAAAAAAGCTGAAGGGAAAAAACAGGGTTGTAGGGCGGATGGGGTAAGGTTTCCCAAGCAAACCCTTGTAGGACAGCCCTTGCTACCCCATAACGATGAGCAGGTGTGTTGTAATGGTGCAGAAACAGTTTCTCAGCACGTATTTCCTGGCCTTTTCTTCACCAATGCAGTTTTCAATTTTCTTAAAACTTTCTGATAAGCTCTGTGATTGTCCTGTGTTCTCTGAGAGAACCTATCAGGATTACCCCTTGGGAATCTCCCCAAACAGCTGCCATGCTCCAGGTCACGTGGGGTCTGAGAACCCATTTGGACAATTCTGTTTATCCGTTCTGCCACCCTGTCTCTTTCTTGGTGCCTTCAGTCCACTGTCATTCATTGTAATTATTGATGCATTTTAGGTTTGGTACTGTTATATTTTGAGACTTTTTAATGCATCGTGGACAGTTTCTTTCACTTAATTTTCAGTGCCTGTTTTCCTTGTGTTTTCATTATCTTCATTTGTGTTGGTTTGGTTTTTGTTGAGACTTCGTGTTTTTATATTGTGATGTGTAGAATTGTTCATTTCCTTTGCAGTTACCTTAATATTTACCACTATTTTTCTAAAGTTAAACCAGTCCTGTATTTCTTTGTATGGTGTTTACCTGCTCCCCATGTGAAAAATCTATGACTGCATTTTTTTCAGTCTCTCATTGTCATATTTTACATAATGTGATCTCTGTTTCCCTGTTTTCAGTAGCTTTGATTTATTTTTGTGACTTCCCTATTTGGGTTGATATCTGGTTATTGTGTCCTGCATTCTAGTGTTGTTATCTGATGTTACAGATTTTTTTAACCTTAGGACTGCCTTTACTATTTCTTGTAATTTTAGTTTGGTTTCTGCAAATTCTCCATACTTCCATTTATCTGGAAATGCCCAAACTTCACTATCAAATTTGAGAGACAGTTTTGCTAGATACATAACTCTTGGCTGGCAATTTTTTTCCTTCAAGGCTTTGGGTATGTCATCCCATTGCATTCTTGCCTGCATGGTTTGTGTTGAGTAGTCCAAACTCAGTCTTATTGACTGTCCTTTGCAGACTGTGTTTTACTTATCCCTAACGACTTTCAAAATTCTTTCCTTATATTGGTTTTGGTGTCTCTCTTTTGAGATCTACTTTGTGTGGGGTTTGATGAGCATCTTGAATAGATATCATCCCATTTTTCATGATATCAGGGAAGTTTTCCATCAACAAATCTTCAATAATTCTCTGTATTTTCCATTGTTCCCCTTATGTTGATACTCTAGGCACTTATAGGTTATTCATCTTGATATAGTCCATTTATATTTCTTAGGGTTTCTTCATTTTTTTAAGTTGTTTTGTCTGATTTTTCCTCAAATATTTTGGTGTCGTGTGCTTTATCTTCAATCACAGTAATTCAGACTTCCATTGCCTCTTAGGAGTAGAACTTCTATTGAGTTGGCTGATTCTGTAATTTTATTATTTTCTCATTGCTGTCTCTCTATAGTTTCTTGCAGCCTGTTCAATTTGACATTATGCTTTTCTGTATTTTCCTTCATCTCCTTACTGGTCTCCTGAAGAGTTGCATGTATTAATCTTTTGTATTCTATGTCTCATAATTCTAGGAAGCTCTCTTCATCTGGAAAATTTTTGGATTCTTTGTTTTGGGAGCTTTTTGAAGCCACTGTGGTCTGCCTGTTTAAGTAATTTGATAATGACTATTGTCTCTGAGGAAAAACTGGAGGTGTAATGGTTAAGTACTATGTCTGCTAACCTAAAAATCAGTAGTTCACGTCTACTAGGCACTCCTTGAAAACTCTATGGTGCAGTTCTACTCTGTCCTATAGGGTCTCCCTGAGTTGGAATTGACTCAGTGTCTGTGGGTTTGGGTTTTTTGGTTTGGGTTATCTCTGAGCCATCAGTAAATTATTGCATTTATTCATTTATGTTTGTTTACTTTGTTCTAGATTCTTATTTTGTTTTGTTTGGAAATGCCCAAATAGGCTGGTTGTGTGAGCTAGTTTGATTATGGGCACCTTCAAATCTCTAGGATCCTGTCATCAGGTAGCTAGAGCTGTTACTAGGCATGTGACTGAGTTCAGCTCAGGTGTCTGGGTAGTTGGTCACCAAGTGTGTGGTGTGGCCTCTTCCCTGCAGTCCTGGATGGGCAGGGTGATGCATGTAGGCACTGGTATCTGGTGGGGTGCACTGAGAAAGACAAAGGGCTGACAGCTGTCCATGAGCATCTTTGGGGAAAACATGTCCCTGTTTCCTGACACACATAGGTGGATAAGCTCTGCAGCCAGACTATGGGTGCCCAGTGCTATAAGCAGGGGTGAAAGGCATTCAAAGTCCATGGACCCCTTATGCCTGCTCCTGGGCAAAGGAAATGTTTCTGCCCTGAGGTCCCCGCTTAGGGGAGCCTATAGATTATTGTTTTCCCCATTTATTAATTTGTTCCCTCTTCAAGGCTGGGAGAGTACCTCAGGACACATAAAGGGTCCTACTTTCTGCTCAGGGGGCGCATCAGCCTGTGGATCCAGGTGCAGTACTGAGAAGGGAGGGGGAGCTCTGAGAAAAGAGAGAGAGATTTATCCCAAAGGAAAGTTTTATATCTGTGTGCGTGGTGGGTTAGACACTACTTAACTTCTGATGACGGAATGCCATTTTTCACTGATTCTGGAGGTGTGAGCAGACTCTCTGCTGTTATTTCTCGGAGGAAGACACTTTCCAAACACTAGCCAAGTGCTGATACCTTATCATGCTGGCTACAACTGATTTGCCTGTGGGGTCCAGATTCCTATGGGTGAGGTCTAGCCAGTGTTGGGTACTTCCCTTACCTATTTACCTACTTTCCCTTCCTTGTTGCTCAGTCTGATTTCTCAGCTTTCCCTCTGATGTTCAAGGCTGCTAAAATGTCTTATATAATTGGGTCATTTGTTTGGGGGAGGGTCTTTATTATAAAAGGGATCAAAGGAAGTGTCTGACTGCTCTGCCATCATAATCCTACCTCTGAAAACCCATTTAATGTCCTCCCTAGGAGGAGAAACCAGAGAAAGCAGGAAACGAGACCACGGGCTTTAGTGGGGTACACTTTACTGGGGTATAGCATCCAGACTATACCACGGAGATTTCAATGGCTTGTTTTTGGAAGGAGGTAACCAGGCCTTTCTTCCTAGTCTATTAATCATGGAGCCCCACTGAAACATGTCTGCCATGAGGGACCCTGCTGATATGTGAAATACCAGTAATGTAGCTTGCAGCTTCCAAGAAACACACAAGCCAACACATGGGACGAAGACCCCCATGAGTTGGTTGCCGTGGGGGCTGCAATAGTGGGCTCAGACTTCCTGATGACCATGAAGACAGCACAGGACCTGGCAGTGTTTCCTTCTGTTGTACGTCAGGTCACCGTGAGTCAGGGCTGGCTCGACAGCAGCGAGCAGCAACAGCAGCATCCTGACACACAGGCAAGGGGGCTTCTCATCAGAGGACCCCACTCAACCTTTACCCATCCTGTGTCCTACTGAAAGACAGGCCAGCGGGACACACCCACGAGGAACCCTGGGCCCGCTTCAAGACTATGCCCCAGATACCGTCCCTTGTAGTGCTGTGCCCAGGTGCTCTCAGGCCAGCAGGGGCCACTTCTCTGCAGCTAGCATCCCTAGGAGGCCTGTGAGGTGCTGGGTGATCCTCAGAGGTGGCGGCAGGCAGGTGTTTACAGGGGGTCTGAGCAGAGCTAACTGCCTGCAGGATGGGTGTCTACCTGCCTGCAGGGGAGACCTCCCCAAGGGCGGGAGGAGGCTGTGGAGGGAGGAGGAGGAGGTGCACCAGGGACCAGGCATCGGAGCTTTACCTCCCTGCTCTGTATGTATCCCCAGGACCCCAAGGGCTCTCGATGCATACCTGGATACCCTTAAAGAGACATGTGGGGTCCCTGGCTGGTTAACATACTCAAGTTCATCCAGAGATGCCTAGGAAGAAAAGACTGGCAATCGCCTTCCCAAAAAGTCACAGATATGGCATACTCCATGGGGCAGAAACGTGGGTCACCGTGAGTCAGTGCTGACTCAAAGGCAGCTGGAATGAAGGCATGCTGGAAGGGTGGGAGGCTGTGACATGCCACTCAAGGGTGGGTTGGCCTCATTCGTGACTTAAGCATTTAAAAATGAGGCATGGAGTCATTCTGCCAGTGCTCTTGCTCTGCACCTGATGAGGTTGGGGTGGGATGGACGGTGTCCAGCCACCATGGATAACTCTGGACCCAGTGGCCCTCAGACCCTCCTGGCCTTCCCAGCACTGATGGAGACAAAATGTGTGGCCCTGGAAGCCGACCTCTGCAGGACGAGCCGACCCACTGTCTCTTCCCGGAAACTCAAGTCACACCTGCTCACAGTGTATCTGAAAACAAGGATCAAGGACTCCCACTTGGTGGCTGGCACAGCACAAAGGCAGGACTCCAGTAGGAAGGCCAGGCCACCTCGAAGGGGCCTTCCTCTCCATTGTGATGGTCAGCATCCTTGGCGAGTGGTGTTGCCATGGAAAGCCTTCAGGGCCTGCGCCCACACTTGGGTCCTTCTCACCATTGCTACCCAAATTCTCAAATTCTGAGAATTTTAACATACTCTAATTGTTCTGGAACTGCCACCTCCGTAACTGATTTGCACCAAAAGAACACTGGTTCTTCCTGCCATTTAGTGCGTAATAATGCCACTCTTAGGAACAAGTCCATTGCCATGGTCCCCAAACCACAGGTCAGAGTGCTGCTTTCTCCTTCTCTTCCAGGAAGTAGGACAAGGGCCTGTCAGGGTCCCACGGGTGTGGGAACAAGCGTCCAGTCCAGCAGCCTTCCTGAGGGCTCTGCCTCCTAATAGAAGCCGGATTATAAACAGAGCTTCTGCCCCAAAGCAGGGCATTTCCCGCCCAATGTCAGGAATAATGTGGGAGCCCACCCATGGGACAGCCAGTTCTGGGGCCCTGTACTCCTTCTTTATCCAGCTTCCTAAGAACCGTGGAAACTGATAAAGGATTAGGAACAATAACTGGTCTTGGGGAAGCACCAACTGAAGTATAAATATTAAACCTCTCTGGATTGGCAAAAATAAAATTAATTGATGGGTCTAAGAGGGCTGTTCTGTCCCCACTGCACTGTGTGTGAAAAACTGGCTTTCAGAGAGAGATTTCCCAGCTTGAAAACAAAGCTGAACTTGAGCCTCTGAAGTGTCTTTGGACCAGGGAGAGCTGTGCCCAGGACAAACCAGGTGGTGTCCATGCTGTGCAAGGACCCCAAGACCCACGTCATTCACTGTGGCCCTGAGAAAACCAGCAGAGAGCCGCAAAATAAAAGAACAGTAGAATTTGTGGGGACAAAGCAGAACAGGAGGCGGGGGACTAGACAAGAACTGAAAGCGTTGTTGGATTTCTTAGCCAGGGAGAACTGTGGTTCAAGGTGTAAGAAGTCCTCCTGAATGGTGCACCTGCCCTGCACCATAAACTAAGAAGCTTCCTGAACAAACCGTTTGAGGGACTGAGCAGCAAGAACAGTGGTCTGGAGACTAGGTTTTAGGGGACATCTAGGTCAACGGGCATACAAAGTCTATTAAGAAAATGTTATTGGAGGAAAGGTGCATGGTCTGAAAGAGAAGATGGTTTTAGACACTGAAAAATAAAATAGGAGGGAAGAAAATGTTCCACATCCCACTTTGGTGAGAGGCATCTGAATTTTTAAAAGCTAGCAAATGGCAATCTAAGAAGCATTAATTGGTCCCAACCCACCTGGAGCAAAGGAGAATGAAGAACACCAAAGACACAGGGAAAATGTGAGCCCAGGAGACAGCAAGGCCCACATAACCCAGAGACTCCGTCGGCCTGAGACCAGAAGAACTAGATGGTGCCCGGCCACTACCAAGGACCACCCTGACACAGAACCCAACAGAGAGTCCCCAATGAAGCAGGGGTAAAGCGGGGTACAGAACTCAAATTCACACAAAAAGACCAGACTTCTTGGTCTCCCTGAGACTGAAAGAACCCCCAAAGCTCTGACTTCATCACAATAAGAAAGTGGAGTATAGAGAAGATCAGAAACACCGTCACAGATACCAGAAGCTGGCTTCACTGACAGTTCACAAAAGCTGTCTGCAAGGCCACTGGTGCGTACAGAGCCCAGTCTCCAGAACAGTGACAAAATAAACTTCTGTTCTTCAAGGCCACCCACTCTGTGGTGTTTCCTGTGGCAGCCCCAGGCTGTTCAGACAGGGAAGAGGCTCCTGGACAAGGAAGAGACAAAGACGCAGGGCTTTCTCCTGTTCTCCGAGATGCTGATTTCAGAGGCCACTCCGATGGCCTGGACCGTCACCAACGAGCCAGGTATGTGGTGGTCACCTGGTGGGAGACGCGGGCTTAAACGTCGGTTCTCACTGGTCCCCGCCCAGCAGCAGACGTGGCATGAGGGGAACACGCTGTGTGGAGACGGGATTCTGAACCCCCCGTGCCAGCATGGACGAGTTCTTTTTCCTTCCCAGTTGCTGTGCTGCATGTTTTGTGGTTTCGACACCTTGGTGGCTGGAGCAGTTGCTGCTGTGTGACATACTGCCCCGGGACTAGTCAGGTAGCGACTAGCCTTGCTGCTCTTGAGTTGACTGGTCAGTTTGAAGGTCTGGCCGATCTTGGCCGTCACTGTGTTCAGCTGGAGAACGGGCTCTAGTGACCTGGGATGGCCTCCCTGACACATGGTCAGCTTGCTGTCAGCTGCGGTGATGACAGAGATGGAACTGTGTGTCGTTGTCCTCCAGGTGGTCTGGGCTTGTGCGTGTGACACCCACAGGGTTCTCAGAGACAGTGGATGTAGGCAAGCCCTGCTGCGGAACTGGTATGGGGACACTTCTGCCTCTTCCTTTCGGCCATGGCAAGTGACAACACCAGCTCTGACTCCGGAGGCACGGATTCTTCTTGTAACAGCTTCGCTGAGACGGAAGTGACCCACTGAGACGAGGAGGTGCCCGGCTACCACTGCCAGCCGTCCTGATCAGGACCTCAGCAGATGGACCCTGACAGAACGGGAGGAGGAAGCATGGAACCAGCTACAGATTCTTACAGAGTCCAGACTTAGCAGACCAGCCGAGACGGATCTCCTGAGACGGTCGCCCTTGAGGTGCCCTTTAAACCTGAACCGAACCTGTCCCCTGGGGTCACCTTTTAGTGAAATAACACATGGGCTCGCACAAAAGGGCTATGACCAGTGTCTGAATAAAGCACCCCATTAAAAAAAGTCTTAAAGGAAAGCTCAGACTCACGTGCCGCACAGCGGACCCCCCAGAGTGCTGTGACACCCGCTGCCGTGATACTTCACAGCCGCCCCAGGAAGCTAACATCCTGTGTGGCTCAATTATTTAAAACACAGTCAAATTCTGGATCACAGACGTGTGGCTGGTCTTCAGGATGAGGAGGTGGCCCCTCAGGGAGCCTACTTGGGGGCTGGAGGTGGAAAGAGGACAGGTGACACTTACTGCCTCAAAGTTAAGAACCTGGAGTCTGCACTGAGGGCTCCAGATTAAAGGGGAGGTGGGCAAGGGAGGTCCTTGTTGCTTTCTAGCTTCTGCTCCTAAGTTCCTCGGCCACCTCCACGTGGCGTGAATCTGCCTGTCCGTTTGTGCACCCTTCTGTCTGTCTCATCTGCCGTTTCTGTGTCTCTAAGGTGACTGGGCTCATTAACATGACAAAGTCTCCTATTCCCAAATGCAGATGACATCCACACATTTGAGGGGACACAATCCAATCCCTAACAGGTGCAGAGAAGACAGGGGAGATCACACACCCGTACTGCTCCATGCCCCAGCAGGACATCCCACGTCCTGGCCAGCAGGCCAGCAGCGTCTGTGTGACCTCCCGAGGGATCGTGGCGGTGCACCAAGTGTTTACATCGTGGGAAAGAAAACATACGCTTTCTCACCTTAAGGGTTATGGGCCATTGATGCCTGCTCCCCACAGGCTGGGAGCACATAAAAACCCTCTGAATGAAGGCGGGGATAACGTGAGGTCTGCGCATGATAAGATGATTTCCTTTTTTATTGGAGAGTACTTTGGCAATGAAAAGACGTTAATGTTTCAGGGCCTGTATTTTTCCTCTTCCTTTGGTCAAGGACAATGTCAAACTTGTGGGAGGTCTGAGGAGGTTGTTTGGATTACCTAAAACACAAACTTCCTGGTGGCTCATCAAACCAGACGTCAGGTCCGTTTGGACGTCCCCAGAAGAGCCAAACCCGTGGACTTCCGTTGAGTGCCTCCAGGTCAGTGCTCAGCTGGTGTGTGGTCTGTACACTCACTCTCTCTCTCTCACACACATGTGTACCCACCAACATACATAGACACATATAAGTGCACACAGAAACACTCACGCGCCCTCACATGTATGTGCACACACACAGATGCACATTCAGAAACACACTCACGTACCCATACACCTGGATGGATGCACACACACTCACAGACACACAGACACACAAACACACAGACATGTGGACACTCAGTGTAACTCTGCAGCTTTTTGAGGAACAGTCCCACTGCTTTTACCTTTTCAGCTTAAACTTTTTTATAATTAAATAGAACACAAATATAGAAAACAGAAAAAACACACAAACAGAAAAATGGGTAGCTCCATGAGTTACTATTACAAGCAACCACCACAGTAATTACCAGTCATGCCCGAGCCCCAGATACCCTCCGTGCGCTCCCAAGACTGGCTGCTGTCTTGACTTTGATATGCCTTCATCTGTCTTCAAAATTAGCCACATGCTCGGTGGTCACGTCCTTCTCAGACATGAGGGTCATTCCGCTGGCTGACAGCTCACTGGCGGTGGGCCACCAGTCGTCTGGCCAACTTCCATTGTGGAGCACCTGGGTTGTCCTCAGTATCTTTCTGGGACCCTCGGGAAGCCTCTTCATCCCTCTAAACCCCTGGCTCCATCTTCTGTGAGGTGATGGGAGGCAGATAACCTCCTTACGTGAAGTACTTGCTGACATAAGTTTGGGGCCCCACCTGCACCCTAGGGAACCCCAGGTGACTGTGAAGTTGAGCACACTTTTTAGGGGGTGCCTGGCTAAGTCAGCCACCCTGGTGGCGCAGAGGTTAAGAGCTTTGTCCGCTAAACCAAAGGCCAGCAGTTCAAATCTACCAGGCGCTCCTCGGAAACCCTGGGGCAATTCTCCTGTATCCTCCGGAATCACTATGAGTCAGAATCGACTCCTTGGCAATAGGTTCTCCCTAAGCCAGTGCAGCAAATAGCACTATTCCCAGGGACCACTAGAGCCTCTCCCATCCCACTTGTCCTCACAGCAGGGCGGGCGCTCTGCTCCAGGGACGTGATCTGAGTCCCCTCCCCAGGGACCTTGGTAGGACGAGGGACTGTCCCAAACAGCAGAGGATGGTAGAAGAGATGCTGTGTGGCTTCTAGCTTTAGTTACAGAAAGGCCACAGTGCCCGCCTGGATCGGGCTTGCGGGAACACAACCCAGATCCTGCCCCAGGCTTTCCTGGCACGCCTTTCCCTTCTGCAGGGTGCACTCCGTCCACAGGGTGGTGGACAGTGCACCGAGCCTCAGAGATGTGCGTAAACAAGCCTTCATGGGGTCTCCAGTCCCCAGGGTCTGAATCTTCCAGCTGATGCAGGCTGACCCCAACTTGCCCTGTGCAAACACCAGAGCCATGACATCTGAGCACATGATGAATGGGCATGTTATGCCTGTACATTTTGGTACCGTGAGTCACACAACCATAACAAACAAGTACAAAACTCACTGCCATCAAAGTGATTCCAACTCACAGTGACCTTACAGGACAGAGCACTTCTGCCCCCTAGGTCTTCAAGGCTCTTGCACAAGCAGACTCTACATCTCCATCCTACTGAGCGGCTGGTGGGTTTGAACTGTAGACCTTTTGGCTATCAGCCAGCCGCTTTAGCCCCTGTGCTACCAGGGCCCCATGTGGCCATAGAAACTGACACACTCAGCTCTTCCTTCAAATGAGGTGCATTCTGTCCCACTGATGCCACAGGGCTGCTTCTAGGCACTGCACAGTAGGCCACTTGCTGTCAAGGACCTTTCAGCCAAGCCACAGAGATGAGACATGTGACCACACCCGTCCAGCTTGCCAGAGGGTCACAGCAAGCAGGGGTGTTCAGCCTGCAGAAAGGACCTTCTGCAAGGCAAGCGGAGGCCGGGGGCCCCAGCATCACCAACCCAAAGTGGCTCCAAGAATGGGAAGATGTACGTTCCTGCAGAAGCCCCAAGGCCAGGACGTTCGCCAGGGGTTTGCCCAAAGGATCAGCAATGCCACTGTGGACCAGATTCTTCCTATCTCCCTGCTCTGCCGTTCCCAGTGTGGCTCGTTCCTGGAGAAGCTCCCTCTGTGGTCTCAGGACAGTGGCCAACAGTCCAGGCATTGCTAAGGGACACTTCAGGCTGTGGGGTATAGGGGCATATTCCACTGCATCACTCTTTGAAAACTAGGAGTATTTCTCACTGACCCCAAATGGCTTCCCTTGGCTTTCTCTGGCTGGGATGGTTCCGTACTCCTGTGTCCAAACCAGTACCTGTCCCACTAATGGGGTTGTCAAGACTGGCTTAGCGAGGCCAGTGCTCTGTGGAACACGGGCCTTGTCCAAGTAAGAGCGGGGTCCTTATGGAAAGGAGGGAGGTGGGGGAGTGCTGCTGGGGACACCTTGATGTCTTCCGGAGGAGGAGGGGTGAGTGGAGCCCCGTGGCCCTCCACGTCAGCAGGAGGCGAGGGCCGACACCAGGCCAGAACTGAGCTAACCACAGCAGAAGGGGCCAGACAACACAGCAGAGCATCCTGGGAGAGCTCTCTGGGGAAGGGGGCGCTTTAACAGAAATACCGCAGCTGGACGGCTTGAAGGAACAGGAGTTTCTTTTCTCACAGTTCAGGAGGACAGATGTCCTAATCCCAGGGGCTGGCTCCAGGGGAGGGTGCTCTCCGGCTCTGGAGGTCGGCTCTGGAGGAGGGCCTTGTCTTTTCTCCGCCGCTGTCCTCGGTTCCTGGGTGATCTGGGACTGGGGAGGCATCAGTCTTCCCTGCTCTCTGCCTGCTTGTTGGTGCTAGGTGCCGTCAGATGAGTCCTGACTCGTAGTGACCCTGTACGTCACGGAGCAGGACACGGCCCAGATCTGCACCGAGCTCGCCGTCGTTGCCGTGTCTGAGCCTGTTGTTGCGGCCACGGTGTCAGCCCATCTCGTTGAGGAGTTCCTTTCATTCCCGGACCCTCTGCCAAGCGTCCTGTCCTTCTCCAGGTTGGGTCCCTGTTTATAATGTGTCCAAAGTACATGAGACAAAGTGTCGCCGTCCTCACTTCTAAGGGGCATTGCATTCTGGCTGTCCATCTTTCAAGACAGATCTGTTTGTTCTTCCGGCGACCCCACGGTGCATTCGGGGTTCTTCACCAGCAGCACGATTCAAAGGCATCAACCCTTCTTCGGCTTTCCTTATTCGCTGTCGTCCTTTGAATACGAGGCTATGGAAACACCATGAGGTGGCTGAGGCCCACCTCGGTCTTCAAAGGGACTTCTTGCCTTTGTAACGTTTTAAAGACAGCCTTTGTAGCTGATTTGCCCAAGGCTTCATTTTTCAAAAGGGATTGATTTAAGACAAACCTTGCCCTCATGTGCTTTGTCACCCTAACAAAGAAAACCCATCCCCAGATGGGATTACAAGCACAGGGTACAGGGGTTAGGGCTTACAACACAGCTTTGGGGGAGACACAACTGAGTCTCTAACATGTGACCTTGGACGAGACTTCTCACAGCTACAGTCCCCTAACGCTTCCTTCCAACCCTTCAGCTCCGCTGGCTGCCTCGCTTGCCTCTCAAGATGCTCGGCTGGCGTGTTCGGCATTTTACCGCTTTGATCAGAAGTCCGCAGACTTCTGGGCTCTTGAACTTAAGTCCCAAACAGTGACACTTGCTTATCTATTACCACCCTTAGCAGGGCCGGGGAATGCGGGCATCAGATTGGATTTTCCATCAGCCTTGAGCTTAACCTTAGCAGCTACCAGCGCCCGGGGAGAGAAATCGATGGCCAGGTAATTAAGGGTCGTGTTGTACCAGGAAATTAATTAGGGGGGGTGGGGAGGCAGAGCTCACAAGCTCTCAGAAGCCTTGGGGGCTGCCAGGGGACTTAGCAATAGCAAAGGACTGGAGAGCCCCTTGTCGGAAGGAGGGGAGTGCCCGCGATACAGCTATGCAAGGAATTAGAGGGTCGATTAAGTGCAGTTCTTATAGGAAGGAGATTGTCTTCACTGAAGATATACAGGAAATCTCCCATGCTTCCCCAGGACGGAGGGGGGAGGGAGGGGGAGGGAGGAGGGAAGGAGGGGCGGAGGGAGAGAGGATTCAGAAATTCTCTAACATTTGTAGGAAAATATTCTCCTGGGTGCTCAGCACACTTCACTGAGCCGCACTGTCCTTCCAGGAGGTGGTTCACATGGGCTCAGACCCTGCCTGCACTACCCACCTGCCTGCCCGCCCCGCCGTGGTGGCCTGCGTGTTGCTGTGATGCTAGAAGCTACGCCACTGGTCTCATCTGTGAGGTGACATCTCACGGACCTTGGATGTGTCATCAGGAGAGATCAGTCCTTGGAGGAGAACATCCCGCTTGCTAAAGTAGACTGTCAGGGAAGAGGAGGAAGACACCTGACTAGGGAGACTGACACTGCGGCCGCCACACTGGGCTCGCACATGGCGGTGCCCCTGAGGACCGGCAGGGACCGGGCAGGTTTTGTTTTGTTGTGTGCAGGGTTGTTATGGGCCAGAGCCAACTCGACGGCACCTAACAACCACACGTCACTGGTATTTTCGATGCCAGCAGGGTCACCCACGATGGTCTCTGTGAAGTTTCCAGACTCAGGACAGACTAGGACAAATGGTCTGTCAACCTCCTTCTGAAAACTAGCTACCTAAAACCTGCTGGGTCGACACAGAACACCGTCTGATGTCATCCTGCCGGAACAGCCCCCGAGGTGGCAGGGCCTGCAGGACACACAGAGGCCATGACACACCCACGAGCCAGTGGACTTCACATGCCAACCATTGTGAGGACAGTGCAGGCCCGGGCACATCTTCACTCGGCTGAACACGGGGCTGTGCCCAACAGGGACCAACAACAGACATCTGCCAGGGCCTGGGCTGGGCACGCGGGCGCCGGGGCGCCAAACTCATACCCGGCTGGGAGAAGTGGCACCCACAACACCAAGACCACCTGGTAGCCACTGTGCCCAGCTGGTTTGCACTCAGTGTTTGCAGGCAGCGTCTCCAGAAACGAGGACCCCAGCGGGGGAGGCAGCCAGATGACTCCCAGCCAGGCAGAGGTTTGTTTCCAGGCATGAGTGACGTTTCAATCATTTCTCACTTTGGCTAAACTGGGTTTGCTGGTCCTCAGTGTACAGCCGGCCTGAAGAATCTGATTTGGATGGAAACATCTCAATTTCAGGGACACGTGGGACTCTGTCTGAGTGTGATGGATGACATAACTCGGATGTATCGGGATCCTGCAGGGCGGGTGATCCCTGAGTGTTGGGAGGGGCCACGGGCAGGAGGCACAGGGGGACCTTAGGCCGTGCCCAGTGGAAAGCTGCTGAACCTTCCGGAGACCGTCTTCTCTCCTGTGGGGTGGGCCAAGGTCTCTGGTTAAGGGTTCAAGTGCACCTGAGGTGTCTTGGAAGAAAGGGCTGGCAATCCGCTTCCCACCCACAGGCTTGGAAAACCCCACGGAGCGCAGTCTAGCCCTGACCCACACGAGGGCCGGGAGTGGACTGGACAGCAGCTGGTTCTAACGCGGCTCACGGCTGTTGTAGGAATCCTGTGAGCTCCCGAGGAACACAGCGGGGAGGACAGAGGGGAGGAGAGGCCTTTCCGGAAACCGAACCGAGGGTCCTACCCACAGACTGGGCTCGCAGGTGGGTCCCCCACTCCCAGGTCCCTCTTCTTACTGACCCTGATGTCTGTCTGTAGATGGGGATTGTCATCGCTTTCTCTAGCAACTGTCCCTTCGTCATTCATCATCACTGCCCCCAGCTCCGAACCCAAGAAGCAGCAGCGGCTGCAGTGCTCTCTGCTGACACAGAACCGTCTTTGGGACAGGAGTGGTGGCTCCGGTGACGAGCCACTGTGCCCAGGTTCACCGGTCAGCACAGTGCCCTGGAGCTGTCAGGCCACCTGCTGCACAAGACACAGATGCAGCCACTGACAGCGGCACTGCCCACTTTGGGAAAAAAGGCACATGCGCAGGCTGATGGCCGTGTCCTGAGCTGGCAGAGGGCTCAAGTCTGTGTCCCTATGGGCATGCCCAGAAACCCCACAGAGGGAGTGCGAAGCCCTGGAGAGCCCCAGGAGGGGTAAAAAAAAACCCTGAAGCTATAAAAGAAAGAAACACCCACCACTGTTTGTTCTTCTGATGCTTCTCTTCAACTGGCAGATACACTGTGGCTTCTGAAAGAGGGACCCTGAGCGTCCTCTCCAGGAGGGGACTGTTGGGTGTCCTCTGTAAGAACATCCAACTGGAGAAGCCACTCAAGAAGGACAGTCTGCCGCCATGTCCCCCCTCTCCCCACACCCCCAAAGCCCACCATGTGGGGGATTCCCCCTCACAGCTGCCTGGGTGCAAGGGACTCCTCTGAAGGTGTTCTCCAGAAGGGCTAGGTTGGAGGGTGAATTGTTTGAGCGTCTGTGGCTCTGAGCATCTGGAAGAGAGCGCACCAGCCACAATGGACCCTGCTGCTGCGGTGGGTGTCCCTCGGCCCCCTCTCCCGGTCCTTGGCTGAGGCAGGCTGCCCGGCTGGGCCTGCTGGGCCCTGAGGCCACGGGACCCTCCGTCCTGGGCCTTGCCTGATAAGGGTGTTTTATGATCTGAAAAAGCACAAGGTGACAAGGGACAGATGGTTCCCAGAGAGGGGGAGGATGCCAGCATATCAGGCGGGGGGGGCGGCTTCCCCAGAACTCGGCCCGGTTCGGTTACGGGAGTCTGCAGGCTAGAGGGCTGGGTGACCTCCACATGATTCCTGACCCACAGACTGTGGGATGGTAAAAGCGTGTCATCTTAAACTGCTCAGTCCCGAGGTGATTTGTTCCCAGGTGACAGCGGCTCAGTGGCAGAACTCCCAGCCACTACACCGCAGGCACAGCTGTCACCGTCTGTTCCCGGGGGCCTGTATGTCACTACAGCGCCAAACAGGTTGCCAAGGGGATTCCACACTAAGACGAGGAAGAAGGGCCTGGTGATCTGCTTTAGAAAACCAGTGGTGACAATCCTGGGGAGCCACCAGGCCACCATCAGTGACCGGCCGGCAGAACCAGGCACCCTCTGCTTCATCTGCACGGGGTCTTCAGGAGTCAGGCCGGTGCCAGGCAGCTACCAACTGCAGCAGGTGACACGCACACAGCCGTCCTTGCCAACGTTGCGCTCCGTTCCTGTACAATCAGAGCAAGTGGCCGCAGGACATGTTAGTGATATCCAGCTGAAACCAAGACCTATGTTCCCGGGCAGCTGTACTTCTGTTGGCTGCAGGCTTCAGGCCGAGTTTAGTGGCGCTGGCGTCTTAGGGGACCTGTAGGGGAACCTCTGCCCAAGCGCCCTGCGCCGAACTATTTCATAATGACTTCTGATTGTGGTTTGCAGTCTGTTCGAAATCAGCTGGAAATCTTTAATTAGAGTGTTCAAACAATAGAGTATCCAAAGCTTTAGTCTTTGAAGCTTTTAGTAAAATGAGATCACTGGAAGGAAAGAAGCTGTGAGCTGGAGGGCACCAAAGTGACCCTGAGGGAAGTGTGGGATGAGCTGAACAGGTGGAGCCAGGAGCCTGTGACTGATGGCAAAGCCTGACTCAGAGGGCAAGCGCCAGCCCGCTGCAGAGCTCCTGGAGGTTCCCACAGCCGACTGACAAACACACAGCCTGCGTCTGTCTGTACGGAGTAAGACTGGGAAAGCCCAGGAGTTTCTGGGGTTTAGGTTTAATAAACCAGGAAAATTTTTTTAATATATATGTAGTATAATATAATACACTTTTAATATAAATTCTTTTAAAAAGATTGCCTTCTAATGTACACAGACACATTTTATTTTTAGAAAATAGTGTTCAAGAGATTTTATAAATCCATCTATATGATAAAACTAGATAGTTGGGCTATAAACATATTTTTAAAGATGTAGAGACGTGTGGGATACTGCACAAGACCAAGAGGTACTCATTCAAACAGCAAGGGGATACCACGTGGTTTGAAGTCAGGAAAGGTGGGCATCTGGATTCTATCCTTTCACCAGACCTTTTCAATCTGTGTCCGGAGCAAATAATCCGAGAAGCTAGATTCTACGAAGAAGGACGAGGCTTCAGGATCCGAGGATGACTCATTAACAATCTGTGTTACACAGATGACCACCACCTGACTGCTGGAAGTGAAGAGCATCCGAAACACTTACTGCTGAGGATGAAGGACCACAGCCTTCAGTACGGACTGCACCTCAACATCAAGGAAACAACAATCTCCACAGCTAGACTATCATGGGTTGAACTGTGTCCCCCCAAAACAGGCACACTCATTTGGCTGGGCCAGGAGTCCCTGTATTCTGTGATTACCCTCCATTCTGTGATTTTCTGGGGCTGTAAATCCTCATTTCTGCCTGTGGTTAACAGAGTGGATTCTGTTAGAGAGGAGTCGGGTGGGACTGCAAATCCCTTCCTAAGGGCACCTCCCTGCTCCACTGTAAGGGGAGTTTCCCTGGAGTATGGCTTGCACCACCCTTTATCCTTTCATCCTACAAGAGATAAAAGAGAAGCCAAGCAGGCAGGGAGCCGGGAACCTCACCCAGCAAGAAGGCAGCACCCGGAGTACAGCGTGTCCTTCAGACCTGAGGTTCCTGTGCCAGGATGCCCCTCGACCACAGACTGATGCCACGCACAGACCTTCCTCCAGAGCCGACGGAGGGAAAGCCTTCCCCTGGAGTGGACACCCTGAATGGGGACTTGCACTTTATGGGACTGCGTAAGAATAAATTTCCTTTGTTAAAGCCGTCCACTCAGTGGTATTTCTGTTAGAGCAGGGTTAAGGGACTAGAACATGGACCAATAAGCAACATCATGATAAATGGAGAACAGATTGAGGTTATCAAGGATTTCATTTTACTTGGGGTCCATAATCAATACTCATAGAAAAAACAGTCAAGCAATGAAAAGATGCATTACATGGGGAAAATCAGCGACAAAAAGACCACTTTGAAGTGCTACAAAGCAAAGACGTCACTCTGAGGATTGAGACGCGTCTTCCCCAAGCCATGCTGTTTTCAGTCACCCCGGGAGGCTCCCTGGAAGCTGGGATGGGGAGACTTCCCCTCATCTGTTTTGGACATGTCAGGAGGGCTCAGTCCCTGGAGAAGGACATCATGCTTGGTACAGCGGAGGCTCAGTAAAAACGAGGATGACCCTCAGCGAGACGGACTGGCACAGGAGGCTGCCACAGTGTGCTCAGTCATGACAACTGTGCGGTTGGCGCAGGACTGGGCAGAGGGTCACTGGAGTGGGAACCAACTTGACGGTACCTAACAACCATATAAGGGAATAAATGGACAACAGGAACTTGCAATGTAGATAGAGGTCCTGGGGGGTAGGGTAGGGAATGGACATTAACGGGAGTGCAACAGCTCAGAAAACGGGGTGTAGGGCCGCACGGCTCAGAGGAGGTCACGGGTGTCACCAAACGGTCCCTACAGAAACTGCAGAACTGGTGTATGTTCTACGGTGTATACTCTCAACAACAGAAAACAGCAAATGATTGAATGAAGTTTCTAAAAAAAAAAAAAAGCAAGCTCCATGAGGGCAGAGACTGTCCTATCCATCTCTGTGTCCTCAGGTCTAAAATCGAGCCGGCACCCCAGATGCCCGATGGCTACACTGAGTGAATAAGCGACATTGGATGAGTGTGGCCTCTGTGCACGCGGATCCGTAGGCTGAGTGTGAGCTTGTTTCCTGTAGTATCACAACTCACCAGTGTGAAGAGAATGTGTCTGCAACGCTTGGAGGTTGCTGAGCTCTGCAGTGTGGTTTCTGTCGATGCGACCTGTGAGCCCTCGCCAGCAAGAGGGGAGGCATCCTCGGGGTCCACCTGGCTCGGACAGGGTTTCAGTTTGAAAGGGCCAAGCATAAACCCACGGAGATGCTTTCCCGATTAGCTCTGATGCGGCCATTCCTTTTCAGCTCTTTGACACGGGACTCACGGGTATGAGGCTGTGAGTCTGGCTTCACGGCGGTGGCCTCAGACAAGCCGTCATGTGCAAAAGTTGGTGAGGTGGTCAGAGGGTTTGCTGGGCTTGGGGAGTGTGAGTACACCACAGAAACCAAACCCATGACTGTCGATTCTGACCCACTGCAACCCTAGAGGACACCGTAGAACTGCCCCGTAGGCTTTCCAAGAGCGGCTGGTGGCTTTGAACTGCTGATCTTTTGTGTTACTAGCACCACTAGGGCCCTGGGCAAGCTAGAGCCCAGAGGTAGCCGAGCCATTGCCTGAGGAATGGCTGTGGGTGGCAGGCCTGGGTTAGGACCAGGTGAGGCTGGCCTTGGGCAGAGCTGGGTGCTGTCTCTAACTGAAGTGCTGGTATCTTGTTCATTATGGGTCTCCTGCATCAATCGTGACCTTTAGAAACACTGGATTAAAGTAACATTGATTGGGATTACAGAGAAGTTTGAAGTCCCCTTAGTCTTGGCTCTGGGTGCGGCATCCCTTTGCTGTCTCAGCAGTGGAGGAACGTAGGGTAATAGAGGCCTTGTGTTTCCTGAACTCAGAAAGTCCCGGAAGGTTGAGTTTCCCGAAAGTTGTGGTGGGATGGTCACTTGTGTCTCGTGCCTCAGGAAACGTTACAAGCCACAGGAGCACGGCGTACAAGTCTCGCTGCATATCCTGGAGTTACCAGGAGTGGGCTGGCTGCACTCAGCACGAATTCATCCTTACAGGTGTGGAGGGCAAAAGTCTAAAGTGGGCCTTGTGGCCTGAAGTCAGAGTGTCTAGAGTCACGGTCTTTCTGAAGACTCATGGGGACAGCCTTGTCTGTCCCTTGCCTATTCCAGCTTCCTTGGCTAGTGGCCCCTACCAGCAAGGACATCTCCCTGCTTGGTCACTTCTCTCTCACCCTCCTGCCTTCCTCTTTCACTTACACGGACCCTAAGACTACATGGGACCCAGCTGCCTGGATACTCAAGAGAAGTCACCACCTAAGGGGTTTTACTGAATCACATCTTCAAGTCCCGTTAACCACGTCAGGTCACCCATGCCTCAGGGATTAGGCCAGGGACACCCTGGAGGGGCCATATTCCCCCTAAAGCTGTGATGGGAATTACAGCCCTCAGAACAGAGAAAAGGCTTCCAAGAAGCACGGCTGGCTCTAGGAGGTCACCGGATGTGACAGCCACGGGCCTCCTGTCTGAGGGCCACCCTACTATCACTCTCTGGTCCGTTCTGCGCCTTGGTGGTTGCTTTGTGCGCACTCATTCACCTGGGCTTCAGGTAATGAGGGTCTTCTGGATGGAATACCCACGGTATCTCAGAGAACCCAGGGGACAGCTGGCCAGAAACACCAATGCTGTGAGCTGGCCAGGGCCCAGAAGGCTGGCACAGGTTGGCAACTGGGAGATGTGGGCATCTCCGATCGTACGGCTGCTTTCCCCCTGGTTTACAGCTATGCGCGCAACCCCACACTGCAAAGAACCTCAGTGGGATCAGAGATGTGGGCCGGTGGGTGGGGTCCCCGTTGACTTGACAATCCCTCGGGGAAGCACTGGGGGTGCTGCGTAGGAGCACCCCGGCTCCGACAGCCCAGCCCCCCGAGCTTTCATTTCTGTTCCAGGCTGGGGGCAGGTGTCTCACGACTCGAGGTACTCGCCCCCTGGACACACAGTGCACTCTGTCACGTGTCACCCAGCCTCCTTGGGGTCTCTTTCTGTGTCAAGGGCCACAGCCTCCACATGAAAGGCAGCAAAGCCTTTTACCATCAGCGTGTTCCTGCCGCCAAGATCTCATGCAGCGGCGGCTCGGAGCTCTCCGCGGTCTCCCCGATTTTAAATCACGGTGTGACATGGAAAGCAGTGAGACAGACGAGCTTTCTGTCTGGGGAAACGGGATCCCAGTTTAGGGCAGTCCAGCTGAGAAAGCACTGTTTAACGTACTGTGAGGAGCAGAGCCAGCGTCCAACTGTCCCTTGATAGGAGGGGTTGGCTGTCATTTCCTTGACTTCGGGGACATGTTATCCTTATGCTTAGGGTGCTGGGAAATGGGAGTCCCAGGCCCAAACAGAACAGGAAGCGAGGCTTCAGGATCTCACTGGTTTTCGGCCCGTGTGCTGCCTTCAGGGAGTCTGGATGGCTCCCCGGTTTCCGGTTTCTGGATAAACTCGGCAGAAGCTTCACAGCAGCGTGCCCCCTTTGCCATGGTCTCAGGTGTCCCCCTCACAGAGCAGTGACATCCAGCAGGGACAGCTGTCTGCTGGAGGAGTCACACACGGTAAAGGGCCCCGTCCTCTGGGCCTGTAGGTTTGCCGTGGTGCTGGCTGGCTATGTTTGCTGTCTCTCGAGAGGGGACAATCTTAGCATATTTGCCAAATGTATGAAAAGGACTTTGATTTATGATGAACGGTGACAACATGCCAGTGCCTCACATAAGCGGCTTCAGTGTCCTGGAATCCGGGTTGCCACCTGGCGGGGCCTGGTATCTGTCCTGCTGGGGGAGGCAGAACAACAGCTCCCAGAGGCACCCCCGATCCCATAACCTGTAAACAAGCTGAGCCACACGGCAAAGGGAGATGGGCGGTTGTAGGTGACGGTAGGACTGCTAATTAGAAACCAAACCCATTGTCCCTGCGTCACTTGACTCACGTTGACCCCATGGGACAGAGTACAGCTGCCCCCTAGGCTCTAAGTCTTTGTGGGGGCAGACTGCCACGTCTTCCTCTCCAGGGGCGGCTGCTGGGTTTGAACTGCTGATGCTTTTGTCAGTGGGCAAGTGTCTGACCACTGTGCAACCAGGACTCATTTGCTGACCTTCAGGGGCAAGGTTGTCCTGGCTGGTCCCGGCGGGCTTGGGAGGAATCAGGGTCCGTGACGGGCCATGATGACACCACCGGCCACCGCTGCCTTGAAGCAGGAACAGGTGGGGTGTCCCGGACTCTGGGAGCAACACGCTGCTGGTTTTGAGTCTGGAGGAAGGGGCTGCCAGCCAAAGAATGCAAGCAGCCACTCGCTGCTGGCAAGGCCAGGGGCCAGATTCTCCCCGGAGCTTCCAGAGGCACTGCAGCCCCCCTGACACCCTGCCTCTGGCCCGGGGAGCCCGGTGCTGCATGTCTATCCTCAGACTCTCAGGCAGAAAGAAATGTGTTGGTTTCATGCTAAGCTGGTGGTAACTTGTCACAGTGCCCACAGAGAAAAGCTATTTCTGTTTCCTATGTGTTGCTATAGGGTTGCAATCAGCTCTGCGGTGGTGGCTTTTGTTTTGTATGGCTGTTATAAAAAGGACCACCAACTGGGTGGCTTAAAAGAGCACAAACCGTACGGTCTCGGGGTGCTGGAGACCAGGGATCTGGCATCAGGGTGTCGGCGTGCTCCCTGTGAGGGCTCTTGGGTGGCCTTCCCCGGCGGGCCAGCTCCTGGTAGGTCCCAGCAGTTCTGGTGTTGCCCGGCTGGTAGCTGCAGCCCCCCAGTTCCCGCCTGTCTCAGCACGGCCGCCTTCCCTGTGTGTGTCTGTGTCCAGACCTCCCTCTTGTGTTCAAGACGCCAGTCCGACTGTATTTTAGGACCTGCTCCGATCTAGTTACTCGCAGGGATTCTCTGGGTCAGAAAACTGCCCCACAGTTTCCAAGGGGCACCGGGTGGATTCTGCTGATCACTTGGTTAGCAGACACGGCACTTCACCTCCTACGTCACCAGGGCTCTGAGTCAGAATCAGCTCAACGGCAGCTGGTTTGGCTTTGGGGTCTAACCTAGCTGTGACCTCCTGTCAGCTTATTCACACCTGCAGAGGCCCTATTTCCTAATAAGGTCACCACCACTGGCTCCAGATAGGCATGAATTTTACGGGGGACCTTCAACCTGGTACCCCAGCAGGTTCAAGTCCTAACTGGGGGTGTACTACACCAAGGAGTTTCCGCCCCCTGATCATGTACCCCCACTTCTGTCCGCCCCCACTTACCCGTCCGTTGGGCTCCCACTGGCAGTGAGGACATGAGAAGTTTCTCCCTGACCCTGGCCCTGCACACCAAGCTTCGAACCTGCGGCCAGGGCCCCGGCCCAGCCCTGCCCTCTCATCAGGGGCTACACAGCTCAGCCCCCACCCAGGCACTGAGAACGCTTAAGAACCCCACCTTTTCCAGGACATTAATATTCACCTGACACAGGTGCTGGGGTTCCCTAGAACGGCGTGTTTTCATCTCTCCATTCTTAAAAAGCCAGAGCTCTGCTCACCCGAGCTGCCCCACAACCCCGCTGCCTCCCCATCTCTGCAGAGCGCGGTTCCTCCAGTGAGCACGTCCTTGCCACTCCACTCCCTCCTGGGTGCCACTTCTTCAGTCCTGCCGCACCTCGCCAGTCCTCAACCCGGAGACCCACAGAGCTCCTCCTTCACCTGTTCCCCCGAAGCAGCAGCCCGCATGGCCAGCCTCTCCCTCTTTCGGAGACAGCCCCTCCTCCAGGCCCTGCAACCTCAGGGTCCCAAGCTCCCTGAACTCACCCAGCGTCAGACCCAGACAGCATCTCTCCACAGAGTCAGACTTACAGCTTCCTGGAGAAATGTGACTGGTCATGAGAGGACCCTGGTGGCTCAGTGGGTAAGCTCTGTTGCTAACAAAAGGGGTGCAGTGAGTCGGGGTCAGCTGGCCTCTCCTGCAGCGGCCCCTTCACAGGTCTGTCTGGGACGTGCAGTAGGAAGTCAGCCTGCAGGAGGGTCAGCCCCGCTCAGAGCCAAAACTGATGCACCAGGCAGCCGGCACTGGGTGCTCGGGAGGTCAGGGACACACGGAGTTACCTGAGTGAAAACGCCCCCGTCTCTGAGCTCCCCTGGAAATGAGCAAACAGATCTCTCACGCCACGATCCAGCTTCCTATCACTTCAGTTTTTCTTTTCTTGGCTTTCTTTAGGATTCATGCTTTTCATGTTTAATGTATTCCAGCTCAACAAAGTGCTCTTTGGGTATTATTTCTTTTAGAAAGAACTATTTCCAAAACAGCAATGTGTAACTCTCAACATTTTAATGGCATCCACTCCAGCAACTTCATTGTGCTTCGAAATTTCCTGAGAACCGTGGGTTTTGTTTTAGTGGGACTGAATCCCTTTGCGGCATGGCGATTTCCAATCATTACGGCACTTTACTTTTCCTTAATGGGATTTGATTTTTCTAGTGACACAACTGTTTTGTAACAAGTAAAACAGTCTGACACTATTGAAGATCACCCTGGAGTTTAGAAGTGATCCAAGCTTTTTATGAGCCTAGTGCAACCTGAAATGATTCCACATTCTGAAGCTGTATCACATCACACAGAATGTCACGGCTACCTCAATTCACAGGCAAGCGATCACCTCAACCTGTGTTTGCTAAAGCGACAAGACGCTCCTAAGTCCCCTTCGGTGAGCAGAAAGCAGGGACGCAGCCTCCCTGTCACGCCAGCAATAGGCACAGCCTGTTCGTTTTAACCCAAAAGGCTGCAGCAGAGCTTTGTCTCACTGGACACCCCCCTAAAGTCCTCCCCGAGCCTGGAGGGTCCCCTTGCCCAGCCGCAGTGAGGAGTCCGGTGGGGGCTGATCTTTGTTTTCTGAGGGTGGGAAAAGCCGCTCGGGCTAGACAGGCAGCTGTCTTCAGGGCCCACCCCTACTGGAGAGGAAAATACCTTCCACCAGAGCCTGCCTGTCTGCGTTTGCACACTCAGTCCCTCTGCAGGGCAGCGCTGTGAACCTGGGTCACGAGCCAGCTCAACTCCGCAGATGCACTAGAAGGCTGTTACCCTGATCACTTCTGTCAGTCTTCTGACTAATTTCCAGACAGGATTTTCTTTATAGCCATTAAGAGTCTACCTGCTATATTCTGAACTGGTGAGGTGAGCAGGAAGAGGAGGGGGGGAAGGAGAGGATTAGGGGTGCAGGAAGAGGGGGAGGGGAGGAGGGGGAGCAGGAAGGGGGAGCAGGAAAGGGGAGGGGAGGATGAGGGGGAGCAGGAAGGGGAGGGGAGGATGAGGGGTGCAGGAAGATGGGGAGAGGAGGAAGGGGAGCAGGAAGAGGGGGAGAGGAGGAAGGGGAGCAGGAAGAGGGAGAGAGGAGGAGGGGGAGCAGGAAGACGGGGAGAGGAGGAGGGGAGCAGGAAGAGGGGGAGGGGACGAGGAGGGGTGCAGGAAGAGAGGGAAGAAGGGGGAGCAGAAGGGGGGAGGGGAGGAGGAAGGGAGCAGGAAGAGGGGAAGGATGGGGAGTAGGAGGGAGGGGAGAAGGGGACGGGGAGGGGAATAGAAAGGTGCAGGAGGAGAGCCACGGGTCTCGCACTCAGGGTCCACAGCACCTGCCCCACAGTGCACAAGACTTTAGGGTTCTCCAAATGGGATCTGGTTTTCCCCTTTCCTTAGAAATTTCTTATTAAGAAATTCTAGGCCCCAGTGTTCTCAGAGAGCAGCTGGTGGGTCAAGGTGCAGGCCTCGTCCTCAGACGTGCCTGCGGGGTTCCTAGAAATGCCTCAGGGATGACATGTATGCTGTGACAACATGGGCTAACGGTTTTTGAGGTGCACTGTGTCCCAAAGACAAACTGCATCTGAGAAGGACACTGTGCCGAGAGAAGACTGCTTCTCAACCCGCTTTCCTGAAGTTTAACCCAAGGAGCCCCCTCACCCCCACCTAACGAGAACCAGTGACACAGGCCATCAGCCTCAGTCCAGCCCGACTCTCCTGGCAAGATTCAGCTACTTTCCTAGACTTACAAAAACACAGTGGGTGGCTCTGCTTTGTTCTACAAACACAACACCCCAACCTGTCCTTTAACAGGAGGTGAGTTCACAATCACCATCTCAGAGAATCCGTGAGCTGTGCTCAGGCCACACCACGCCCTGACGGGACAGGCTGCCGGCCCTCTTGGGGCCCCTGTACAAGTGCCAGACTACGACAGTGCTGGAGAAGCCACGCCAAGAACCAGTCAGCGGGTCTCAGATTTGAGGTGTTTTTATAACTCAGTTACACCAAAAATGTATCAACAAATATAGTTTATTTAACAAAATTAGAACTTCCGGGTACATTAAGTGACAATACAAAAGCTGATGACAAATCACACAGTTCAAGTTCACATTTAACACTTCATCTTCAAGCACAGTGGCTAACCCTGCGCAAAACAATGTTTTCCTCATGTCTGCCCGCCACCGGGCTTCGGTCTCAGTGGGCTAAAATGAAACTGCCTAGGTAAGGGTTAAAGGGCCGTACGTTGCTCAAGCCGATGTGCAGCTTCGGGGGCCTACCAGGTCTTCATAAGGCATGTTCTTACTTTCAAAAGACAAAATCAACTGTTTCATTACTTTTTGAAGCAGCGGATAAATTCGCCATCAGCCTGAACGAAGCACTTGACAGTGGCCAGACTGGCATCTGAGCTCACTGTGATCTTAAAAATGTTCTCCCGTCCCTAAGCATGAGATGTTTATTAATTTAAAAGGAGAGACGGAGAGATTATAAGGTTTGTGAGAAGGCAATAGCAGTGTTTGTTTAAAAAACTGGTATGCCAACCATCGGATGCGTGGTTTCTGAAGACTCTGTCACCCAAATTTGTGGGGTTTTCTTAAGGGAAAGAAGCACAGTTGCGGACAACGGAGGGACCCCAATGATGAGGAGTGCACCTGAGCCCCAGGGCACCTGTCCCCCTCACCCGTGTTCCCCAGCACAGTGTAACAGATAGGCCACAGTAAGGCACTCACCTAGCTGACTTGGGAAGAGGAAGACGTCAGTTCAGTAACATGCATGTGTGGAGTCCGACGGACCCAGGCCGGCAGGAGCAGCCAGCCTGTCCCAGCGTGCCGTGCTGCCACGACATGGCTGCTGCGGCACGTCGGCCACCACCACGTACGCCATCCCATGGCCACTGCGGTCCGCCGTCCCAGTCCTCACCCATGCCCACCGCCCGCACAGGAGTCCCCGCGTCCCTGACGTCAGGCCCTCCCGCTGGCAGGGCCCCCGTTGGCTCGGGAGCGCTGGCGGTCGTACTTCACGGACACGATGAGGAACAGCAGGAGGGTGGCCCCTTGTACGGCGGCCAGAAGGAAGAAGTAATAGTTCAGGTGGCAGCCGTTGATGTTACCTGAGGAGAGCGGCGGGAAGGGAGCAGGTCAGCTCACGGAGAGCAGCACTCGGAAGGGTCAGCGTCGGCCTCCCAGCCACGTCAGGGGACTGTGGCCATCCATAAAAGAGAAAACCACCACGTGTCTGCACTCCCCTTCCAAAGCCCCCCGAAGTCCCCTGGTCTCTCCGTCGACCCCGGCTCCTCACAGCACATCAGCGCCCTCAGCCTACAGGCGTACGGTGACCCGTTTAAGCCGGGAGCAGAGACGCACTGCGGGCTGTGCAGGCTCACCTGCACGTGTGGCTGGTCAGGGGATTCAGAGGTGACCCACCCCAGAAGACCCAGCCATGCTGCCCCTTATAGTCCTCGTCACAGAAGAAACCACACATAAAGGTGGCAAGTATTGGGGTGTGTGTGTTTAGTCAGACACCCTCGGGGACCCCAAGGTCGGGAGTGCAGGCACCCACCCGTGCAGATGTACTACAACGCTCAGAGCAGCTGAACCAACAGCTGCAAAGAAGAAACCACACACGCATCCGCCAACAGGGGAGCAGAGACCTGTAAGACCTCTGCAGAACGGACGACAGATTATTGGGAAGGGTCTCAGACAAGGTGAGGAGAGAGGGACGGCCACCGCAGGGCACGTGCCATGAGCCGTTCACACCAAGACTGACAACAGCGAAGCCCCCGGACCAGCCTTCGTCGTGCTGGGAGCGGATGACAGGGCTGACACCGAAAGACACAGGCAGCTTTCTGAAAGACAGGCACGTTCTGCCTTTGATTTGGGGCACAGACTCCCCAAGCCGTGCGCTCGAGGTCAGGGGTCTCTATAGGACAAAGGCCACAGCCAACTGAAAGGACTGTCCTCATGAAGGAAGGACAGAAAGCTTGCTGGAAGGATGGGTCGGGGACGAAGCAATGAAATCAAGATCCCCCTAACATCACAGAAGATGTGATTTCATGGGTCACCTGGCGTGCTTCCTCCTGTTCTGGTGTCTGAGTAGACTCCAAGACTCTAGACGGCAGGCAGGTGTAGGCGCTGTGCAGGGGCCCAGGACAGCATGGCACGTGGGACCTGCTGCCCCCTGAAAAGGCTGGGACTCTGCGGAGGGGTGGCCCCCAGGCCTCACCCACTCTCTCAGTCAGCACCCCTGGATGTCTAGGGTCACCTCCTCTGGCAGCCGCCCAGCCCTCAGTACGCTGAGGAGCAGCTATTTGTTGGGTGTGGGTATCCATCTGGGCTCCGACAGACGACGAACGGAAGCCCTCTCCGTGGGCTGAGAATGACAGGAGAGCGTGGTTGAGAGCCAGCTGGGAGGCCACGCCAGAGCCAGCCTCCAGAAAACCAGAGTGGCCCAGAACCCAGGGTCGACCTCCGTCCGTGTATGCGGAGTGTGTGAACACCGAGGACGGACCTCACGGGGTAAAGAGAAAACAAGTCTGCAGGAGACACAGGACGAAGGTGCACTGGGGATGGTAAGCTACGTCAGCCAACGGGCGCTGCGTCCGACCAACAACTGCGGTGGCCAAAAAACCAGTCTTCTTCCAAAAAATATTTTACTGGGCTTTAAGTCAAGTTTACAACCCCAGTCAGCCTGTCACACAAAAACTATGTGCTCTCTCCACTGTGACAGCGCACTCCTCCCTTCCACCCTGTACTTCCTGTGTCCACACAACCTGCTCCTGTCCCCTCCACTGTCTCATCTCACCTCTGGACAGGAGCTGTCCACTTAGTCTCACGTGTCCACTTAAGCCAAGAATCACCCTCTCTGCCAGTATCTTTCATGCCTTAGAGTCTACACCATTCTGTCTGAAGAGCTGGCTTCAGGAATCACTTCAGTTTGGGGCTGACAGCGAGCTCAGGGGATGTCTGGCAGGGACCCTCCAGGCTGCTCTTTTTAAGAGAGTTCGAGTTCTTCGCCCCATTTTTCACCCACTGCGTCAGGGACTCTACTCTGTTCCCTGTCAAGACATTCATTTATGTGCCGGGCACCATCTAATTCTTCTGGTCTCATGCTGGTGTAGTCTCTGTAGATTGTGTGGCCCTTTCTCTTGGGCACATATTTTCCATACATCTCTGAGGCCCTTCATTCTCCCACACTCCAGGTGGGCTGGGACCAGCTGGTGCTTCTTAAATGGCTGCTCACCGAAGTGGGATGCAGAACATTGTCTTAAAAACTGTTACGTTTCTTGACCTCGATGTCCCCTGAAACCATGGTCCCCATACACCTGCCCCTGCTAACCTCTTCTCTGAAGTGCTGGGTTATATTTAGGAGACTTCTTAGGTTTTGGTTTAGTCCCGCTGCGCTGACTTGTCCTCTACGGTGGGTTGTTCCTCTCTTCACTTCAGTACATTCCCACCTGCTGTCTAATTAATGAGTGTCTCTCCCACCCTTGTAACCACTCAAGGTCTTCTTTTGTGTACAAACAGTTTGTTGAGTCCTTGTAACAGTGGTCTCACACTAGCTGTCCTTTTGCAACTGACCAATGACACTCAGCATCATGCCTTCCAGAGTCTTCCCTGTTATGAGACGTTTCTCAAGTTCTTCACTGTTCTGTATCATTGCAGTGTTCTACTGTGTGACTGAACCAGTCTGTCGGTGGGACCCTGGGATGATGCCACCGTCTTCCTGTTGTGGACAGTGCTGCAGTCGACATTCAGGTGCCTGTGTCTATTCACGCGACAGCCTTTATTTCCTGCAGGATATGTTCCAAGACGTGTGACTGCGAGACTGTATGCAATTTCTATTTCTAGCTTTTAAGAAAGCACCAAATTGATTTCCAAAACGGTTGTGTCAACTGACATTCCCACGTCTCTCCGCAGCCTTTCCAAGAGCTATTGTTTTCCATCTACGGGTGAATGCCAACCAGCCTTGCTGCAGGGAGAGGGTGTCTCACTGCAGTCCTGATGTGAGCTTCCCCACTGGCTGACGGACGTGAGCGTCTCCTCGTGGTCCGTTCGCCACCAGGATGTCTTCTCTGGTGAGGTCCCTCTTCATATCCTTCGCCTATTTTTTAATTGGGTTGTTTGTCCAGTGGTTGTTGAGACTGCACTGTATTCGGTGGATTACAGAGGTCAGACGCTCATCACAGCTGTCAGAGCCAGGAATGTCCCCCAGTCTGGAGGGTGGCTTTTTGCTCTTCTGGTGAAATTTTGGATGAGCCTAAGTGTTTGACTGTCAGGAGTTCTCAGCTATCCATTTTCTCTCCCGCTGTCTGTGCACCATTAGAAACACTTTGTAGCCTGCTGATGCCGTGTCCCTACTTTCGATCCCGTGACCTTCACTGTTTTAGACTTGAAGGTCTTTGATCCATTCTCAGTTATTCTGGCCCACGGTATGAGACGTGGGTCTCGTTTCATTCTTTTGCAGATGGATATCCACTTACGCCAACAGCTCTGGTTAAAGAGACTGTCTTTTCCCCAGTTTGTGGATTTGGAGCCCTGGTCAAATATTCGCTGCTTGTCGGTGGATGACTTTGTGTCTGGATGCTCAATTCTGCTCTGGCCTGCGTCTCTGTCATTGCACCAGTCCCAGGCTGTCCAGACGTCCGTGGCGACGTAATAGGTTCTACCCAGGTAGTGTGAGGCCACCCGTTTAAAGTAAGACCGTCAAAACCAAACAGAACCCAAGTCTTCCGAATCGAGCTGTGGTTCCACACTAAGCTTTCCCCTGGTGGAGGTCTGTCCAGATACTGAGAGGCTAGTGTGACACCCCGGGCCCACAAGAATCCTCAGGGCTCCCTGGGACCCTGGACTTTGCTGCTCACCCAGAGCAGATGGAGGGTGATGACAAAACCCTGCAAACGCACTCACCCTTCAAACGCCCGGCCCAGAGCCACCACAGCCAGCTCAGACGGTGCCGGCTGGTGGCAGCGCAGGCTTCTGGAAGCTAGCCAGCACTTGCCCAACAGGACAGGGACCCAAACCCAGTCAGACAAGCTTTTGGGGTGCTGTCATTCCTGGAGACAAATCCTCTGACTTCCATCCAATTCTCAAGGGGACTTACACCCTCCACATGGCCAAGGACCACCAGATCACAGCAAAGGCAACATGAGTACACAAACCAAAAAATACTGTTACAACTATTTTCCCATAGGTAAAATATTAAAAAAAAAATACAATGAAAAAAACTTTCTTTTCCTAGATCTGTTTAAAAACTTATCACAGTTCCAGAGACAGAAAACCTGATGTGTTGTGATTCTGTCTGACACCCAAGATGCCACCTACTGGTGTCAGATATAAAAGTCCATCACAACACTGTTTAATGAAGAAAAAGGCAGCTTATAATCTACCCCTTCCTGTTTAATATCAGAAGTTAGAAGACACTGCCATAAAAACAGAAAACCAGGTTAAACAGAGGGAAACAGATAAGGATCTCCCCGGCCTCAGAAGCTGCGCTGGCAAGGGACAGCTACCACTGGGACCACTGTGGCAGCTGCTGGCCGAGGTGAGGCCCTGGGAGACCCGGAGCCCGGGCTAAGAGTGGATGGGGAGCTGTGAGGAGGCCACTGTGGCCTAAGGGACAGCGACACGCAGCTCGCAAACCAGGCCGTCTCCGTGGGTGCAGTGCCACCACCTCCACCCACACGGGAGCAGCCCAGCGCCCACATCCCACCCCGGACATCCGCAGAGCAGACACCCGCACTTACCCATGTCCGCATGGCTGCTCATCCACCCGATGGCTTTGACAGACACCAGGGCCAGCAGTCCGGAGCCCACAAAGGACCCAATACCAGAGAAGAAGAAGAACAAGCCCATGATGGCACTCTGCATGGACTTGGGGGCAGCCGAGTAGGCAAACTCCAGACCTACAGAAAGAAGAGGGTGGTAGCAGGTCAGAGGGAGCTGGGGACGCGTGGCCCCAGGCCCCACTGACCAGGCACCGGAGACCAACGCTCCAGTCGGAGCGTCACGGCACTGGACCCCTACCCTGCTCGGAGGCGCCTCCACACACCAGGTCACCAAATCGATGGCTCCGAGCTAGCTGTTTACTCCTAGCCACTGTGACAAGTTTTGAAATACAGACAAGGCAGTAACACAGAAACTTCAGCCCTTGCTCTCCAACTGAGCAGTGTCTGATTTGCTGATCTCAGACTTTCTGCTCCTTACGGAATGAGGAAGGAAGAAGCAGCAAAGTTTTCCTTAACTCTCAAGTCATGAGTTTATAAAATCAAAGGGCACATTCACACTAAAATGAGGACCCCACCGATGAATCCTACTTCTAAGGCGCTATTTCTGAAAGCTGTCTATTAATTCAGACTTTCCCAGTAATGAGGCACAAAGGCCTGCCACCTCTCCTCCCTGTGAGACCGCCCGCTGGGACTTCCCTTCCCTTCCCAGTGTCATTTGCCGATGCCGTAGCGTCCTCTGCTCCTGAACACCCCGATTCTCCCTTCTCCCCTGTGCCCACCACCTAGCAGCCCTGCGTGGTCACCCAGCCCACACCCCACAGCTGGCCGGTGACTAGTGGGGAAGGACAGGCCTGTGACACACACTCCAGAGAAACAGCTATGAGTTTCCAGAGGAATGGAAGCTGCAATCACAAGAGCTATGGCACCCGTCTGCATGAGCAGGCTCAGGGCCACCAACTGCCACCAGGACATCTGCCCTTCTCTCCCCTGTGGCCCCCGCAAGGTGGGGGATGACTTTTGATGAGAACACTTCAGGAAATACTGTTCTTACCCCGAGAGAGGGGAACCTTCACCAGACACGGCTGCCGATTTTCTGACTCACACCCTGACCCCCACACACTGGCCCCCAATGCCCAAGCACGAGCTATCACGTCTCGCCCCCGTCTCTCGCCCCAGTCTCCCAGTCTCCCGAGGGAGGATGCCGTGTGTCTCCTGACCAGACCAGCGGTGCCACTGCCACCACTGTCCCAGCCCCTCACCTGCGATGCTGGCGAATATCTCACTGATCCCGATCAGCACGTACTGGGGCAGCTGCCACCAGATGGGCAGGTCGGCCGCGTAGTACACGACACCGCCGATGGTCTGGTTGACGGTGTTCTCCTTCACCAGGGCCAGCCTCTTGCTCTCCAGGACGCCTGTAGGATTGATGGCAAGAAGGTTGGTGCGGCACTTACCCGTTCGTATTTGCCATTAACCTAAAAACCTCGGTATTTGCTATAAAGAGGCCAACGGCATCTCCTGAAAAGGTCTAAAAGACCAACATCCGGTCAACAGCTCCCTCCAGGGCCCAGACACCAAAGTTGTCCCCAAACTTTCTGCCTCTGAAGGAGGTCACGAGAGAGACAGACTGCATGTCCTTTCCACGCGGGCTTCTACACTGCACACCAGAGAGCTGGCTGGTGTCTTAGATTTAGCAGAAGGGCCCAGAGAGAGGCTTCAAGGCCCAAAGCAGGGGTCATAGGCCATAATTTCTCCTAGTTCCACTTAGTGCTTTGAACTAGTTTGAAAAATCTGCATTTCTAACAAGTTTCCACATGACGCTAATGCTGCTAGTTAACCCCCAAAACTTGTCTTTGAGTTGATTCTGACTCACAGCAACGCCACAGGACAAACCAGAACTGCTCCACAGAGTTTCCCAGGAGCGCCTGGTGGGTCTGAACTGCCGACCTTTTGGAGAGCAGACACAGCACTGAAATCAGTACACCTCTGGTGCTCCCAAATCCTGAGAGCCACTGAAAGATTCTGAGTCAGCACACCACAGGTAGAAGTACAAATCACCAGCACGGGGCCTGTACCAGCACGGGGCCTGTACCAGCACGGGACCTGTACCAGCACGGGGCCTTACTGTACCAGCACGGGGCCTGTACCAGCACGGGGCCTGACTCCACCATAAAGCTAGGCATAATCAGCAAAGGCAGAAATAAAACCATCAATATTATGAAATGAAAACACCAATTTTCAATTACTCTTGTATCAAAAAGAAATCAAAACCAGTTTCAACATTCTCGGGAAAAAAAGAAGACATTACAATGAATCCAAGCACGAGAGAGCTCGCTGAAGTGGCAGTCACAGGCAAACTCACAGGATCCAACGCTTTTCATTATTAAACAGGAAAGAATGAATAAAAACAAAGAGTTTAACTCAAGAAATGAGAAGAAAAGCTACAAAACTAACTTAAGAAGATAAGCAAATGCATGAAATGAGGAAGAGACCGGACTGCAGATGTATGTAAGAGTCGAACAAAACAAAACAAACCCAGTGAAGACTGCCTGCCCTGCCTTTTAGGAAGGTGGAGGCTGTGGTGGTGCAGTGGATTAAGCGCTATGTCTGCTAATCGAAAGATCGGCAGTTCACATCCACCAGGTGCCCCTTGGAAACTCTATGGGGCAGTTCCGCTCTGACCTCTAGGGTCACTTTCAGTCGGACCTGACTCGATGGCAGTGGGTTTGGGTTTTTTGGTTTTACAAAGCTACATGACCCTGACACTGGCACAGGACCAGCGCAGCCCCAGAACAATGCCGATCACAGATACGGATGCACACGTGCTGAATCAGAGAACGCAGCTACAGAGCAATGATCACATTCAGCCTGAAATTCAGCCGGCAGGATTTATTACAGAACTGGAAGAACAGCTAAAAGTTAAAAAATCGAAATAAATTAAAAACATCAGTGACCAAGGGGGACATGAAAGCCTCCCGGATGCAGAAAGATACTGGAAAAACTCAACTTCTCATGCCTGCCAAAGCACTCAGGGAACTCGAAATACAGGTTCTATGTGTAATGCCATCAGGGACATCTGTTTGGGTCTTGCAGGCACAGGGAATGTAAACTTCACAGGGTGGGGGCTGCCAGACACACTGCCACTGAGGTCCGGGATGAGACGAGGAGGCCTATCACTGCTAGCATTCACTCAACGGCTTTCCAGGAAGTCTACCCATGCTGTGAGAGAGCCAGACACTGAGAAAACCAGAGAGGAGCGTGATTATTTATAAGGCGGCAAAAAAAGAAACCCAAAGCCATTGCCATTAATTGGATTCCAACTTCTAGTGACCCCATGACACCAAGGAGCCCTGCCCGCAGTGTTTCGGGGGGGCAGCTGGAGCCTGCGCACTGCCCACCACCTGGCTGGCAGCCACGCGCCTCCCTCCTGCACCTTCAGAGCTCTGCTCCCACACAGGGACAGACAGACAACTGAGACAGGAGCCTGCCTGACACGACTTACGGGGCTGATGTACAGTCAGGAACAAGAGTTTGTAGGGTGTCACTGATAAAGCGGTACAAATGCTTCAGGAAACAAAAATGCATCCACACACACACACGTGCATGTAAGGATGTGTGTCTGTGCGTACATACACATGTACGTAAAGATGTACACCTGAGAAGGAGAGATAAACTGGAATCATCCATTGTGTCTAATAAGAGCTGGTGTGAAAAAGCAATGACAGTGCATTACAAAAAGGATTGATTAGTTGTTAAAAGCCGTGTTTAAATTGCAATTACTAACATAAAAAATACAGAAAATAATAGGCCAGAAGTAAGTTTGTTCTATTTCTCTTGGAAAAAGCAAAAGCAATGTAGCTACACACAGAACATGTCCCAAAAGGCTTCCGGCGGTCCTGCTAGGCTGGCAAAACTGAGGACGAACTGAGGCCGCCCTCCTGTACCGGCCTTCTCTAAATGACTGTGGCTGGAGTCTGAGAGACCGATCTCTAAAAATGGGCTGCAGTCAGACTGCTCAGCCCTTCTGAGGAAAGCAGTGACCGTCTTCCCAGACGAAGGCACTCCCGTGACGCTGCTCCTCCTCAGGCTGTCCACCCCTGGCCTGAAGGCCACCAGGGCTGAGTGCTCAAAGCTGCTGGGGAGGAGAGCTTCATCCTGCATGCAGGAAGAGGCGACAAGAGCAGACCCCAGATTCAAAGGACCCAGGACTGTGGACCTCAGACGCTGGGTGGGAGCTCGTCCCTTTCCTGGGAGACAATTCTGCAATAGACAGCAAAGCCTGAAAAGGACACAGTGAATACACTTCCAGGGATTTAACAACGTAAGTACAGAAATTTCCCTCCAGGAATCTGAACAGCAGAAACTGGAAACCTTAAATGAACTAAGAAGTTATTCCAGGCATGTTAACTTTCATTTACCAAGAAAAAGGGCAGGCTACAAAGGACAGTATAAACACACATACCACGTGTCACACGCACACACATGATGTTAAGAGTGGAGTTCTGTGTGTGTGCGTGTTGTGTACAGGAGGGATTTTCCCTTCTCATAATTAACATACCTAGCTTTTCTGATACTTTTGCACTTATTTTTTTCTTACTTGGGTTCTAATCAACCCACACAACACAATTTCACTGCGTGGACAACACAGGTGTGAGTGTGCAGACATACCCCAGAGGTCAGCAGTGTGCACCTGAATGTGAGCAGGGAGCCCCCGGGGGGACCCCAGCCCGCCCTGACACCCCTCATTACGTCCCTCATGGCTCCTTTCCTCTGACAGGCATCCGTCCTTTCAGTCATTTAAAAACAGGCCCCTGAGGCGGGGGAGAAAGAGCCTCAGGGAGTTCCTCACGGCCCCTCTCCTAGAGGGACCTGAAGAGACCCCGTCGAGCTCAGGGAACTCTCGAGAAGGAAGCCTCACTGGCAGGTTGGCACCAAGTGGGTCTAAGTGACAAAGAAATCTGACTGTCAGCGAGGGCAGGACATCACACGCCAAGGTGTCTGTGACAGCTGCGGCTCGCTGGGGTGACTTCAGGTCGCTTGACAAACCCCACTGGTGGTCCACCCACAGAACACACGCGCAGGCTGGGGACAGTGCAGTGCGAGACACAGCAGCTGTGACACTCAGGTGAACGTGTTGTGCCTAAGTCAAGTTGCGTGACAGTTAAGCTCCTCCACAGTATCCGGTCACCGAGGAAAGAAACCCCCTCTCAGCTCACTGGGTGTTTTCTAAGTCATCAACTTAGAGGCCAGTGATCGGCATTAATCCCAGGACTCAGAAGGCAGCCTGATTTCTGTCACCAAACACTGGAACCAAACTACCACACACAGGGAGAGGGCCCCTCCTCACATCGGCCCACGTCGGAGGGCACAGAGGGGGACGCCCAGGCCAGGAAGGAACAGCGCCGCCGGGGCTGGGGCTCAGCCACCCAGACAGCAGGGATTCTGGCATGCCATCTGGAGACAGGGTGGCATGGAGACACAGTCCCCAGCAGTGACCACCCCTGTGATAACAGACTCGCCTGGCAGGCAGCTGCCATCAGAGCCTGCGTAGCTCGCCGCTTGCTTGCTCTCGCTTGTTCCCTCACACACCAGGGTCCCAGGGACGACCCGGAATTATCAAGGAATCACAGAGACAACTCCATTCAGACACAACCCCGCCTTAATGATCGATTTGCTCAAGAGAAGCCATCACAGCCTTCTACAACGTCTCTGTCTCCAGAGTCCAGATTTCTTAGGCCCAGGGACTAACTTCGTGAAGTTCATGAAGTGCTCTAACAAGACACGCGTGCTGCTGACAGCAGACGAAGGCGGCGGGGAGGCCTTCTCCAGAAATACGAAATTCTACCGCAGCACCGCTCCCCACAGGGCTCATCCTAGCAGTGGGGGTACGTAGGTCTTTCTGTCACATAACTAAGCTACTTCCCAGTCCAGAGATTTCCAAACACTAATGAAGGTGGCGGTCCAAGGCGAGCTGAGAAAGCAACACGCCAGCTTTATCGGCCAAAAACAAACAGTGTGCATCTTAGAATCTAAGAACATGACAACAGGATGCAGCCCCCCAAAGGTGGCCCTCCCTGCTGTCTGAACATTCAGATGTCAGTTCTCCCTCTTCTGGGAGGGGAGGAAGGGGTGGGCCACAGATCTCCATCAATTCCTCCCCAGGAAAAAGTCTGCACCACTTTACACAAAACCTCAGTGGTTTAGGGGCACCCTGGAGCCTATTAATGGACCTAATGTGGCCTCTCCACCTTTGAGGGTTAGGTGATACCTCTGCAGAGCGATGGATGGCTTTCGTGTGGCCTTTCTGCCAAGGTCTGGTAACTCCCACATAAGTAACCAGGGAAGGGTGGGCGGACACGGTGACTGGAGCCCACCAAGGGGATGGGTCAGTTTTGTTATCCTTCCAAGCTTACGAGAGAACAAATTCCAGAGCAGAGAGGATCCTACCACCAAGGAAGAAGGGCCAAGTGGGAGTGCACTCCTCGGACCCAGGATCCCCACAGAGAAACTCCTGGAGACAGGAGACCGAGACATGGAGAAGGAGAGCCGGACACCTGAGATGGCGAAGAGAGGTGGCAGAAAGTGGCCGGAGACAGCATGGTGGGCTTCCCGGCCCAAGGAGTCAGACAGCTGAGTGCGTCTGGCTGGGGTTGGCTGGGGTCGGCGGTCCTGGTGGAAGAACTGTGCCCCGAGCATCCTGAGTCTGAATGCTAACTCTGACTGCAATGAACCCCAGGATCGCGAGCACTGTCTGAGTTCTCTGTGGCCCCTGCAATGAATTAATGAACCCCGCAGAGGAGGACTGAGTCCCAGGGGCGCAGCTGGTGTCAGAAGTGCTCTAGAGGGCAGAGTAGGGAGGCCCATCTGACCTTGGTCTCACAGGAATCAGTCTGGGGCTGCTAATCAGGATTTTCTTTCCCCCCTGTGAATTCACAGGAGGTCCAGGCCATCTGGACAACCTCTAAATTAGAAAACTCATTTACCCAGCTCAACAGTCACCTGAAATCTAAAGCAATGAACAGAGGAGGAGCCTCTTTGGACTGAATTCAAAAGCCACTTTGAACATACTTTTGAGAATTTAGGACAATGAAGACAAATCCTAGAAGACAAATCAGTAGTGTCAAGGAGCTGAGGGACATTCTCGTATGTAGTCCACACCCTTCCTGAATCACATCTAGCAGAGTCAGGGACTGATGACCCATCCTGAACAGCCCACAGCTGCTGCCCTTGGCCTGGACCAGAAACGAACTGGATGCCGCCTCTTACCTGCGGCAAAGGCAGAGCACATGACGAAGAACATCCCGACGGCGATCCTCTTTAGCGACGACGGGAGCAGGCCGTTCCTTTTCAGAATGGGATCAACCAGCTTGTCCTTGAGCGGGATCAGCAGGAGGATCAGCAGGGCGTCGAACATGGTCAGCCAGGCTGCCGGGAACTGGGGTTGGGAGCACACGGTGAGGACACTGAGACCTGCCTGCGGGGCCGGCAGCACTTCTCGGCTAACACGTGTCCACACGGCGGAGGCTCACGTAAAGCTTGGTTCATTTCCACAAAGGGCAAACTCCTAGGAAAACAACCTATGGCTTTAAGACCTTCTTACTTCTACAGAGGCTGGCATTTTTCCTTCTGTGCGTGGATGGGGAGAATCAGGTGGAAATATTGATGTTTTACGGATACCAGTCAATAAGCCCTGTCAACAAAGCGCCCGATAGACCAGTACTCCCTAAAACAACGAGTGCAATCAGAACTTTACAAAGCTCACGCTAACTGCTGAAACTGATAAAAACACCTGCAGCTGGCAGAAGAAGTCTGCTCACCGGATAATCCCCAAAGGACGAGTTTCAGATCTTTTCACCTGTCCTTACCGTGTGAGGGGTGGTGGTGATGCTTGAAATTTCTGGTATCTTCAGATGGAGGCTCTGTAAGACATACGTGGTCTGCATCTGGGCACAGAAAGCATCGTCATTACTTGGGGACCACTGCTGTCCTTCCAGTACTTTAAACACCTCATCACCCCCAGAGCAGACTCGGCGCCAAGACACAAGGATTCTCAGAAACAGAAGCAGGTTCCCGTTGGAAAACAGACATGACAATCACGGGGTCAGCTTAAAGATCTACTGGAGACCAGCTCTGAAAAAGAAGGGCCAGTTGTTCAGACCAGAAGTCCAATTGAGGGGAGAGGCCTACAGACGCAGAAGCACACTTCTCGTGAGCATCTGCGGGTAGCTTTCCAAATTCAGAGCAGACAAAACGAGTGCACAACCGAAGAGACACGCCAAGACCCTAGAGAGTCGTCAGAAGACAGCCCGAGTCTGGCGTGCTTCAGTGCTGGCCGCGACAGACACGGGGGCACCATTCCATGGGGAAATAAGGAAATGACACCTGGGGTCAGCACTCACTTGAAAATACACTGTCCAGTAAGGTATCAAAGCCAAGAAAACAGGGATAATCTTGACAAGGGCCTTCACGTCCTCCACTTTGTCTTCCGGCAGCGGCCCTCCTCGGGACATCTTACATGAACCAAACAGACTGTGTTTAGAAGATTGCTGAGAGACGCCAAGGCCTTCACTTTGGGAAATAAAATGAAGGAGTTAGTTTTCTTCCACCCCTAGAAATCAATTCCCTGGTAACAAACTAAGTTTGGAGGTGGGCATGGAATCCAGCTCACCATACTGGACTTGCTTTGGGTTGATTCTTACTAACTGTACACAGTAAATACGGCGACCTAAATGGCTTCTCAGCACCGGATGATGCCCTGTGACAGCTGACACAGGGACTGCCCCCTCAGAGCACCACGGTAGCTGCAGAGGGCAGAGGCGGCGCTGGCCAGGGCCGTACGGCAGCTCATCCAGGCCTCAGGTCCCGCCCCCGGGGCCACCGTCCCCTGCGGCCACCAGTGCTGACAACCCTGCACTGCGTGACTAGGACTGGGAAAACACGTCGCCACTGCATTGTTCGGGGTTTTAATTAGCTGATTTATCTAATGCCACAGCCTGACCACCAACACCCGCTGGCTGAACAGAATTGTGCTGCTTTCCTGAGCACTCAAGTCCCTGGTGTCAGTTAGGAAGAAGTCTCTGTTCTGAGAGGCAAGGTCTTCTCTCAAAGAAGTGCTGGAGGCGTGGTGGCACAGTGGTTCAAGTGCTCAGCTGTGAACCGAAAGGTCAGCAGTTCAAATCTACGAGCCACCCCTCAGGAGGAAAATGCAGTGACCTGCTTCTGTGTGACAGCCAGAGACACCCGAACGGCAGTCCTACTCTGTCCCACATTTGCTCCGAGTGGGAACCAATGTGATGGCCGTGGGTACAGCTCAAGGGGTTGGCACTCGGGCGGCACAGCCCCCGTGCCCACGGTGCTTGGCTCACACTTCAGCCCCGATGGGTCTGCTTCGTCCTTTTTATTACCTACAAAGTGAAGGAGTCTGAGCAGACAGCCCCAAGGTCTGTTCAGCCACAGAACGCTCCAGAGAAGGAAGACACCCTGCGGTTCTCAGAGGTCACGTAAGGGAGAAAAGTGACTGCGCTGTCCGGAAAGGTGGGGACACCAGGACACGCTCACTGCCACTGGGACCTCTCCCAGTTCTGGGTCATACAACCTCTTAGCTTCAGAGCAGAGAAAATCAACCAAAAAACCCTGTAACTTAAGAGTTCAGACAAATTTTGTCATGAGAACTAAATTTCATTCAACAGACAATAACTGGGCACCTTCCACCTGCCGGGCACACTGTTCCTGGAGCTGGGGACACACAAGTAACCCCAAGGACACAGCGCTGTCCCTCCCGGAGCGGTGGACTGTAGTGGGAAACTTGGAGAGCACATGTGAGAGGCAGGCTCTAAATCCCAGAACTCCCAGCTGGCTGTACCTCCACTTGGAAACACTCACTGCTGCTTCGAGGTTTTCTCCGCTGTCCCAAAAAGATAATGTGAAGTTCTCATGTACCGAACACACACACCATCAGCAAACACCCCACTACACGCGTGTTTGTCCCCAAACATCTGATATTAAAATAACAAGACAATTTTCATTGAGAGCTCACTCACACAGGTTACCGGGTATACAGCTCTCATTTGATGTTGTTAAAAGGTTTTAAAAACCACTGCATGAGTGCACATGGAAAACTTCCCTGTTTTTACACACTGTTTGTGTGTGGTTCTGCAACAGAGCAGCGTCAAACACAGAACAGGACCACAGAAGACACTGGCACACAGACGGGAACACGCCAGCCCGCCCCAGCCAGCTCGTGTATTCAAGAGGCCTGTGATCCCGGGACCTGTCTGCAAAGACCCTCTGCGCAACCATCTACCTTCTTCCCAGGAAGAGGGTCCCAGTGTACACATAGCCCCTTACCTCAGAAAGGTACATTTCCTCAGAGACTCAGAGCTACTTCCCCTCAGGTCAGGAGAAGGGACACAGGCACAGGGATGTCCCATCTGAAAACAGCATTTCACCCTAAGTCACAGAGCCACAGAGGCCAGAGAGAAAACTGTGACTGGTCAGACGGAGGGAAGCGTGTGCATGCCCGACGTGGGAGGCCCACTGCCTCTGAGGACACTGTCAGGGCTAATCAGGACGACGTGGGCTCCCACTGCGTCTGGCGTCCTATGGAAAGCCCTGGATACCACTGTTCTCAGGCCTCACATTGATCCTGTAACACACGTCCCATCCCCACTGGACAAAGGGAACCACAGGCCAACCGAGGTCATGGAATCTACCTACGGGCACACAACCAGCAGGTCAGGAGACAATTTAATATTCCTAGACCACCAGCGTTCAGCCTACTGTCATCTCCCGTGTGTGTACGCAACTTGCATGAACTAATCTAAAAGAGAATCAGCTTCTCAGTAAAATACTAACCCCACAGCCTCTGCACCACCCATCTGTGCTCAACAGTTCCCAAATGCCTAGGAAGGAGGGTGGTTTTTAAAACGTCTATCACGCACCAGCCACATGTACACGCAGCTCCTTCCAAAGGCTGCATTGTGCTGATGGACAGTTAAGCTACAGAACAGAAGTCCAGATTTGAAAGCCTGATTTGATGAAAACACGGCCGTGTGACAAGAGGCGGCTGCTGAGGATGTGTAATCTTTGTTTTCAGAGTCTTTCGGCACACCTGCCACCCGGACGACCATGACGTCCGCCAGGCCACCTAGGACGGCCAGAAGGGAGGTCTGCCCAAGTCCCACATGGGAGTCAGCTCCCAACGGCAGAGATCTCTGGTACAGAGACAGGGAACCAGGCCTCAGAGCTGCTCTGATCCAGCCTCAAGTCTCGGCAGCAACAAGAGCCACAGTGCGCAGAGGCAGGGCCAGCCTCCAGGACATTCCGGCAGCTGGTGCTGGTCACTAACGGTGCCGGCTGCCCTGACAAGGGAGCTCCCTGCGGGTCAGTGCTCAAGTTTCTACCTAGAATCCCCAAGCTGATCAAGACAGTCCCTACGAAGGGACTACATGGGGGCATTTAGGGGCGATGATAAGACTTTACATCGTTACCACAGTGGTAGTTACGTGACTAGACAAGGTTGTTAGAAAACCCCAGAGCTGGAGAGCTGCAAGAGGACAATTTTAGGACTGTAACGGGTATCTCCATAAATAACAACAAATATTTTTCTGAGGTCTCTTGGCCTAAACTGAGGGCCCTTGTTTTTAACCTGCATCTACGGTGAGAGACCATCTGTCAGCATAGGATGCGGCCTTTCAGTGCTCCAGTGGTGGAGGCCCTGGTAACTGGACACGCCTACCTGCCACCTCAGCATCTGCTGCGTGTCTTCCTGTCCGCATTGGCCCAAGTGAGGAGGGGACAACGAGGCGTGCACCGCTTCATCACTGGCCAACCCGGCCGCACAGGCAGGTGCTTACACCGAGGTGGGGAGGGAGGCCTCGCCCCAGAGAAGCTGCTGCCTGTTGTCTGACTCAGGAACTTTTTAAAATTAAAGCAAATGACAACACCACCACAATGTGTACAGTGCGTCCTCCCAGCCCCTCCTCCTCCCCTGTGGGTTTCTCTCCTTTGTCACTGGCCTCTGAGAAACCAGCAGCTTCCTCTTTAGCAGAAGCTCACCGCAGAGGCACAAACACAAGATCTGGCGCAGCCCTACCCTCCCTGGCCTTCAAACCAGGGTTGACGGCACCAAGCCTGCCCCCAGAGCAGGTGGCGGGCCAACAGAGATGGGGCTGTGGAGCCAACCAGCTTGGTGGCCCGTCCATGGCAAGCACAGGGCTAAGAGACACTGTAATTCAATCCCAGTGACCTAAAGTCACAACTCAACACATGGTGAGAAGGAAGCGTACCCATCGCTCTGGGCTTCGCCTGTCTGCTTCAGTGGACAGAAGGAGTACGCCAGGATCTTGAAGACGTCCGTGAAGGCGCTGCCATCCGGGGGCTTGGTGACGAAGCAGCTCTGGCCGCAGAGGAAGACCACGAAGGCCAGGCCGATGCATGCGGTGGGGATGACGTAGCCGACGACGAAGCTCACGTTCTGCTGGATGTACGCGATGCCTCCCAGCGAGACGAGGGCGCCCAAGTTAATGCTCCAGTAAAACCAGTTAAAGAATCTTCTGGTGGCTTCTGGACCTCGATCTTTAACCTAAACAGGGAAGGGAGGAAAAAAAGTGACTTGAAAATGTGTGCTAGTCTTCAAGGCAAACAAACCGACCACTCACGTGAGTGACGTCACACCAGTAACCGCAGCCCTCACGGCCTCCAGGAAACGCGGCACCAGGACGACGTTTACGGGCGCATTCAGGCGCTTGGGCCTGAAGGAGCCTACGCTGCCCGCCACTGCCGGCCCTAGGTGACGTCTTTCTCAGTGAGGCTTATCTACGACAACCCCCGAAGTTCCTCAAGGAGCAACTGCGGACCACTTGCCTACTGGGATGCGCATTAAAAACAGATTCATCCGACCCACATCCCAGAAGCATGCAGCCGTGACCACTGGCGTTGGCCCAGGAATCTGCATTTCAAACAAACTTTCAAATCCCAGGTGAACTGTGTTCATGGGCTGCGGCTATATGGCTCTGAGCCTGACTGAGCGAGATGTGTGTGTGCCACAAGGCTCCCAGCCAATGTGCTCAGGCCCCAGGAGAAGGGCTCTGAGAGGTGAGGGGACCACCTGTCGGCACCTCCTCTCCTAAGAATGACGAACGTTACAGCTGGAGCAGAGAGGACACGACAGACCGACGCCAACACCACGTGCTGCTCTGAGGTTACGTCACCAACGGACTGAGGACAGATCCCGCTGAGGCGGAGATTCCTGACAGGCTCACGCACCACTGATGTCCTCAAGTCATGGGACCATGAGCTCCAAGGTGGCTTACACCCCCACCCCGAGGCGACACACATGGGGCGGAAGGCTGGACACCGCGCATCTTGGGTACGCTCACTCAGAGTCCTCCTGTCACCTGGATGGTTTCACCTAAGAGCACACGCCAAGAGTGTTACAACTCAGACTTTCCACAGAGATCCATTTCATTTAAAAAAAAAAAAAGGATCTCAATGTTGGTAGCTAACGCTGAGGCTGGACCTCACTCAAGTGCAGTCTAGACTTGCTTTCGTAAGAACTTCTGCTTTCTCTCTGTCGTAACAGATCTGATTTCTGATCCACAGACCATGCTTCTCTACTGAAGAACCAAAAAGGTTTAGAGTGGAGGAGCTTGTTTGTAGGGGTCATACGACTTATTTTAAAACTTTGCTTTTAAGGACTATAAATCCCTTTCAAGACTCAATCATTTTCGGCTTTCAATTGTTTGCGTTACTCTGTGTGTTCATTAACGGAAACATGCTGAATTAAAGGAAACTTATTGAGTAAGTTTCAATTTGGGGGAGGTAGTAAAGATACATTTTCTGGCTCACTCCAAGCCTTCCCAGAGAGACTAACAGACAGAAAAACGCAGATCCACTAACCCTAATCCAGAACACCTCCAGAAGCCACTGGAACACTCAAAAAAAAAAAAAAAATCACATGAGGTAAAAAGGGGTACAGCCCAAGAACTCTACTAATAGGCCTGAAGTAACGGTCTGACATCCTGAAGGGTCCCCAGGGAACACGGCTCCCAGACCTGCTGCCGTCCCTGACGGGAAACCAGTGACGAGTCTTATCTCCAGACAGGAATGGCCTGGACTCTGGGATGGACTCTGGGACACTGGGTGACCACATGGTGCATGTGCCTTATGGTTGTATGCATTCACAGGAGGCTGTCCTACTGGTCTCTTTCTAGGTGGGAAAGCAGTGGGTGGAGAGGAGGGGACAGGAGCTTGCTAAGAGGACACTAGATACATACAGTGAAAAGGAGCAGCGTGCTGTCACCGGGTGGGGCGAGCAGAGGGACCTGCAGATAGGGGGGCATGCAAAACAGATTTGGATTGTATGCTTGTTCTTAATTACAATTAAAAAAACAAATCGTTGTTGAGTCAATTGTGATTCACTGTGACCTTAGAGGACACAGGAGAACTGCCCTACGGGGTTTCTAAGGGGTGGCCGGTGGATGGAACCTACAGATCTTTTGATAAGTAGCCAAGCTCTTAACCACTGCACAATCAGGTCTCCGCATTTTTTAAAATTTCTATTTTTTCCTACCAAACACACACACAGTTCATGCAACACTTGGCAGAAACAGTAGTCTGTGGCAGCTGCCTGGTTTTTTGGTTTCCAACAGCTCCAACACTGCCAGGAAACCTGAGAGGCAGAAAACGCTGGTGGGCAGGCAGCCAGAGATATCAAAGGTTACGAAAGGTGTTCAACCTACAGTTTAAACTGTGTGATACTCCAACTTCACCATTTTTTTTAATCCCAAATGGTTACGTAAGTCCACTGTGCTGATGGGCCATACACCTGAATTAAGGACACGGTAACCACCACCCCAAACAGAGCATCCCAGCTCTGATGAAACCACCGCAAGTTCCTAGAGGGACCTTTTCCTCATGTCAGCACCTGCAAGAGGACCTTGGTCAGAGGCAGGCGTAATTCCTGAACTCACAATTCGTACTGAGGACCTCTTATCCAGTATTTCCAACACACAGACAGGTCTAGAAGAGGAGCACAGTGGATTTAAACGTCCCCAGACAGCGGGATCCGCCATCACGGCTATCCTGGAGATCAAGTCCAGGGAGACTGTGGACAGGGAGAGGATTTCACAGAAAACACAACTGAAAATGTAAAAAGAAGTTACAACGACCGACAAACCAAAAGCCACACCCGACCACATCCGTTCCCATGGAGTGTGACGTCCAGCTGTCCTAGAGGACAGACCAGAACGGCCTCACCCGGTTTCCAGGGAGCGCCTGGTAGGCTGGAACTGCCAGCCTTTTGGTGAGCAGCTGCAGCTCCTGACCACTGAGCCCTGGGCTCTCTGACAAACTGAAGGACCCGTTAAGTTTGGGGGCGTTCTCACCATCTACAGAGCCATACCACACACACCCTCCCACAGACCTTTTCAGGTATCCCCCCTCCAGAGCAAGCATGAAAAAAATCAACAGTCTAACAAAATCCTGGTCTTAAGTTTCATCCAATCTCATTTCTTGTATGAACTCGTAGTCGGTGCGTCTAAACTTTCAACATCAGTCCACTGAAACGAGCAACTGAAGAAGACCGTCAAGTCACGTCCCAGTCACCGCACCAGATGAGAAGCGGGCTCCCAGGACGGCAGTCACGTGCTCCCTGCCCTGGGCGGGCAAACCACGTCATTCTCTTGACATTAGTCACACGACGTCACTGTCTGTCCAGCTGCCTGCCTAACCCTACACTGATGCTGGACAAGCTTCTCGTGAGGCTAGTCAAAGGGTTCCAGGAAAAACAATTCGGGGCCGGAGAGCTGAATCAACACAGTGGGTACTGGATCAAGAGCTCGGCCGACTGGGACCAGCTCCTTACAGTACAACAAGAGGGCAATTTTCTCCCCTAAAAAGATTCTTTTTAAATCACCATCTGGTGGCATCCTCGTCAACCAGAGTCAGTGGTCTGGACCCACCAGCTGCATTAAAGGAGAAAGAGCTGGTGACCTGCTCCCACAGAGACCACGGCCCACTGGAAACCCCACGGGGCACTTCTCCTATGGAGAGAGCAAGGGTTGAGAGCAAGGGTTTTTTCCTTTTCTTTTTTTTCCAACCTGCAAAGTAAGTTCTTCCTTCAAGTCACTGTTTCAAATACTCAATCCAACCACAAAGACTGACTGTGACCTTTTAAAAACGTTAAAGCACAGGAGGAAAGTCTGTGGGGCCGACATGATTTGCTGACAACAACACACATCACCTGTGGACTCTTGGCGTCGTGGCCAAGTGCTGGGCTGCTAACCAAAAGGTCTGCAGTTCGAATCCACCAGGCACTCCATGGAAACTCTGAGGGGTCAGTTCTGCGCTGTCCTGTAGGGTCACTGTGAGTCAGAACTGACTTGACAGCGACAGGTTTGGTTAATTTCGTTTTTGAACTCTTCAGCTACACATCTCCTTTCCAAAAGCCCACCGATACTGCCATCTGAGTCCCCTCTCTGCTTTCTAATTAGAATTTCCCTAGAGGTGCCATGCCGGATGTAAAGACTGACACGGAAGCACACAGTTCCCTAAACATACAAGGAGATTTCTCCCACTGAGAAGGGTGGTGAACAGGAGCCTAAGCACAAACCCTAGCCCTGTCTGGGAGTGACCATGCACATGTCACACACGGTAACTGATGCTTCCGAGACGCGCTTCCCTTCATGCAGCAGCCACCACTTCAGGGACAAGAATAGCCTTTTGAACTGCCCTCAGTGACTGGCCAGCACCCAGGTCGATCACACACCCCAGGAGGAGGGTTCTATTTCCCATAAATGTTCTTTTAAATGACAGACGTACCACTGCAAATGTTACGATCCAATGGATTTCAGAACACTAACCAAGTGGGCAACTGCTCTATCCAATCCCAGACTATTATCCTTAAAAGAAACTCATAACCCCTAGACATCACCCGAATCTCCTCACAACCCAGAAACCACACCTCTGCTCTCAGTCTCTGTAAACGTGCCTCATCTTGAGAGTGCAGAGGGAAGGAGTTGTACAGTACACAGCCGTGTGAGTCTGGCTTCTGTCACTTAGCATGTCATCAAGGATCGTCCATGATGCAGCATTTCGGTCGTTCCTTATCATGACCAAGTAATACCCCACCACAGAGAATGGCCACGCTGTTCTTCTATTCACCAACTGACAGGCAACCTGTTTATTTCAAAAAAAAAGTCTGCGATTCATAGAAAAGTTGAAACGATGGTAAAATGCGGACACCATACCAGGGCAGCTAGCTTGTAAAAGAGAGCACAATTCTTTTTAACGCCCAAATTTAATTACGGACCCAAAGGGTGCAGACTCGATCTAGATAACGTGTACATGGTCGCTTAACCATTCTTGAAAGAAAGATGAATTACCTGTCTGTCATCTGGCAAAGCCTGAGGAGCACTAAGTTTTAAGTCTGACTGATTGGGTGCAAAGTACCCTCCCCGTCCCCTGCTGAGCCACTGTGTGACTCTGGGCGAATCAAACTCTGATTCTGCTATAAAAATGGAATTCTCTTCTGCACTGTTGAATTATAGTAGCTATGCAATTAACTGTTGTGAGGCTTAAGCAAGAACATAGGGGGTGAGCATGGAGCACTCTAAGTGGGTAATCAGCTTGATTGCTCACGTAGCTTGTCCTCTGTCATGTGACCTCATTTCTAAAACATGGTGGACAACTGCGGGAATGGTGCTGGGCCATGGTTGCTGGTGTAAAGCCACGGCACCACCTGCCTGGGCCTCGAGACCATCACAGAATGCACAGAAATCCACCCCATCCTTGTAGCCGGTTACAGTGCTGATCAATTCCACACCTGGAATTAAACCTCTGGCTTCACCGCTCATTAGCTATGTGATAAGAAAAATGATCTCTATGTGTGCCTCTGCTTCCCCATCTATAAAATGGACATAAAGAGTCACGTGAAACTGAAATGAAATCAAGTGTGTATAGCATGTGCCATGGTGCAGGTACACAGGTAAGAAAACTGAGCAAGTGTTATTGTCAGTAACATATGTAGATGTCTCTCTGTCGTGTGGCTAAGGAAACATCCCAAAGGCATAATTATAGCTCAGGCTCTGATTCAAAAGTCAGGTGTTCAACTGCGGCTCACTCACATGCTAGCTACATACGCCAAGTCAAGTTATTTAACCTTGCAAGTCTCATTTTCCTCGTCTGTAAAATGGGCACAACAGTAATCGCAAAAAAGATGTTATGAAGAACTAATAAAGCACTTAGCCCATTAGCTGGTACTCAGCACACCATCAGGAAATGTCAGCTAGCACCAGGTAAACACTAAAGACCTCAGCACAAAGGCCTGTACAATCTCCCAGCCAATTCTGCCCATCTACCTTTGTAAATTATACCAAATCCATTCACTTCACTCCATGTCCACTGTCTCCACTCGAGGCCAAGTCTCTCTCTCACCTGACCAGCTGCGTCAGACTCCTATCTAGTATCCCTGTTGGCATCCTTTTCCATACAACCTAATGTATACATCAGACAGTGACAAAGTTTCCTATACAGGGCCAACTAGAACTCCTTTAAGTTTTGCCACCTCTGCTGTGCAAGCAGCCACAGCAAAGGCAACATTTAATAAAACAGATACAGGGAAGAACATGTTCCAATAAGATCAACGGAGTTTGAAATCCACTGTCATGTAATTTGTTATGAAACAGTCTTGTGATTTTTTTTCTCCCCTGCCAATATAAGAACCCTTCTCAGCTTGCAGGCTTTGCAAAAACAGGAAGTAAGCCAGATTTGGCCTGCAGGCTGTAGCTTCCCTAACTGCTCTACCCTCAGCTAGTCTGTTTTATAAATGCTTCTTACAAGACGCAAAACAAAACTGAGCTCTGTCTCATGAGATCACCGTCTTGCCTAACACTGGTCTCTTTCCACTTATTTTTAAACTCAGCAGAGCACGGGGCAACAATCGGGACCAATCCTTCTCTGCCTGGCCTCAGGCCCTTTGCATCTGCTGCTTCCCCAATTCGACATGTTCTTCCAGCACTCTCGCCTTCTATATCCCCGAGGTCCCAACTCAGAATCCCCCTCCACAGAGACCGGTCCTTTCTTTCAATCCATCAATCCCTGCACATTACACTGCTGGCTGCCTTCCAGAATCTATCACAACCGGCCCTGAATGCTTTTTTCATCTGCTGGTTCCCGGTCTTTCTTCCCCAAAATAGAATGTAGCGCCTGAGAGCACAGGGGCACTGTCTGGTTCTGCCTGCCAAAAAGCAGTCATCGAGTTTGGGCGACCCCCAGGGGCTAGCACCAGGCAACCCTCGGGGTCTTGAAGCGGTATTCTGCGACCCGTGCGGTCTGCAAAGCTCAGCCGAGTCATCTGGGGACCCGCAGAGGCTGGCGCAGCGCGCGCCGCCGGGTGGGCAGGGCCGGGCCGGGCAGACGGGGCGCGCGCCGGCTCACCTGGTCAGCGCCGAAGGGGGTGATGTTGGCCTTGACAGTGCCCACGCCGAGGCCCACCACCACGAGCCCCACCAAGACGGCGGGCGCGCAGTAGCGCGGGGGGCCGTCGCGGCAGATGGCGCTGCTGTTGGGGTACGGCGCCGAGCAGTTCTCGATGCGCGCGGGGCGCAGGAGCCCGCAGAGCTCGGCGCGCGTGGAGGGCGCGGCCACCAGCGGGAAGGCCAGCATGCCGAGCAGGTAGAGCGCCAGGCTGAACACGATGGTGCTCGCCTTGCCGAGCAGCGCGTCGGCCAGCCAGCCGCCGAACGGCGACACCAAGTAGGTGACGCCCATGAAGAGCAGCAGCGCCTGGCTGGCCTGCGCGCCCTCCCAGTCGAACGGCGTGCCGTTCAGGAACAGCACCAGGTTGGCCGTGACGCCGTAGAAGGCGGCGCGCTCCAGCAGCTCCGTCAGCAGCACGGCGCCGCACGCCGCGCGCCGGCCCGCAAACGCTGACGACGCCTGCCGCGCGCCGTAGCTGCCGGAGCCCAGCAGCGGGGTCCGCTCCCCCAGGCCCGACATGTTCGCCGCCGCCGGCCGGGCCTCCGCGCGCCCCCAGCCACCGCCTTTCTCGCGAGACCGCGGTCGGCTCCTCCCATTGGGCCGGTTCGTTGTCGCTCAGCCTGTCGCGAGTTGACTTTTCTTCCGGTTCCGCCCCGGAAGCTTGGCGGGGAGGCGGAGCTGCTTCCTGCTGAATGGAAAGTGGGGCGACGGGGTTGGCGACCGGGATGTCTCCACGGTGGGTGTTTTCAGAAACGAAGTCAGAGCCTGACGCTCCGACATTTGGAGCCCTTAAAGCCCTGGTTCCTGCAACAGCTTCGAAGCTCTGCCTGTTTTCCAGGCTCATTTCCTTGCCGACGGTGTCCGAGCTTCCCGGGTCCTCTTGCTGTCCTAGGTCCAAGTTTGTCACTCCCTGAACTGTTAACACATTGGACCCCGTGGTTGTTTGTGGCGGGTGTCCTGTGCGTTGTAGGAAGTTGGGCACATCAGTGCCCCTGAGCGCTAGGTGTCATACCACATCCACCACCTCCACCCCAGTGGTGACAACCAGAAATGTCAGGAATGCCACCTGTTCCCTGAGAATTCACCCCTCCTTGAATTCCGCTGTCCTAGAAAAGCCAAGTTGGAGCCCTTTTCAAACTTCCCAGAGAGACTGCCACCCGGAACATCCGTTGTCGCGAAGCTGGTATGCCATCCTCCTGCAGCTCTAGGCTCAAATATTGCCTCCTTAGGGAGACACTTCTTGACCAACACAGGCGGGTCCCACCCAGTCACATGACCTGGTTTGGGCCACCCCGTAGCACCCATTACATTTTTTATATTTATTTTTCGTATCTCCTGCTTGTGTATGTTTCCCAGGAGTGCAACGTGTTTGGACAATAGGGCTCTGAAGTGTCCCTTTATTCATGTCCACAGTGCTTACGATGTGCCTGGTGTTTGCTAATGCAGAGTGTTGCCCAAAAGTGGTAACCACCGCAGTCCTCACATTCAGCTAGTTTGAGTAAAGCCTTTTCCTGTGACTTCATCCTTCCCTCCAGCTAGGACCAAGAGGGAACATTACCTAGGGAAGGGAGCTGGCCCTGAAGCTTCCTAATAAAGTCGGTCCTGCCAATACGTTTGAAGTGGCTTGTGTTACATTAAAAAAAAAACTTAAGTGGCTGACTATGGACTGGTGCCAGGTACAGTGATAGATAGATGTTAATTATTTAATGAGAGAATAACTGATTGCCAGAATGAGACTTTCCCATCCTGTCCTTTAATGGTCATCTTTCAGTTCTCAGCACAAATTTCACTTTCCTGATCCTCCCGTATTGACAGCAGCCTCTTTTTATATGTTGTCAGAGTTCCATATAATTTTTTCTGCAGCAGCCACTATAACTTGTAATTATTTTGTGAAATTGGTTGATCAGTGTCTGTCCCTCTTGTTACTGCCACTAAGTCGGAAAGCTGGGAGGACTGGAGTCTCATTGGTTTGCCCAGGGTCTGGATTGATAGATGATAAATGATAACTGTGTCTGCATTGCTAGATGATAAATGGTAAATGTGTATGGAGTTAATGAGTAAGAATGTGTTGCACTGTAGATGGAGCTAGGAAAAACATCTTAGATTCACGTTTAGTCGTTAGGGGAGGTCCCTGTGATGTTGTATGCTGTATATTCATATCCTGTCTTCACTAATGGAAAAAGCAAGCCCCTCAAGATTCCTGACCAGGGTCACAGAAACCAGGTAACAAGACATGTAACTAATTCCTGGTCCAGTGCTTCTTTTGCTTTCTAGCTGGTGGGTGAGACAGAGCCTTTAAGTTTATATTCCAGCACCGATGGAACTAAGACACTCAGGCAAAACCCTGAATAAAACTGACATGAAATGTGACGTTAAAACAAAACCACTTAACTTGGGTCAGCCGTGATTGCTTAGTGTCCCACCACCGCCCAATACAGATGTGACATTTTGGATGATAGCAGACTAACCCAATTGGATCAGCACGTTTGGAAATAAAGCTTGGAAAAACAGAAGGTGGGGGGAGCTAGGGGTAGAAGGCAGCTCAGAGTTGAAGTTGTTTGCTGACAGACATTGCTGACAGACATTGCTCGTGATTCCCACGAGGTCTGCTCTGCCCTGGGCTCTTTGATCACTTGAGGTTGTAAAAGAAATATAGCGTGAGGAAATCTTCTGTGGCAGTGTTTTAAAGGGACCAAGACCACTTATTCTGTGATTCCATTCATGTGACAAGTGGAGAAGAGAATCCAAAAGATGAGAGGTGGTCTTGGGTTGGTGGGAGGAGTCCCTGGGTGGCCCCGGCGGTTAAGTGCCGGACAGCTCACCAGCAGGCTGCCAGTTTGAGCCTCCCAGAAGCGTACCTAGAAGTGAGTCCTGACACTTGCCTCTGGAAACCCGCAGCCTTCAAAACCCCGTGGCATGTTTCTGCTCTGCACACATGGACTCATCCAGAGTCAGAAACAACTCGACAGCAGCTGACCACAGCAGGGTCAGTGGATGGGGGCATGGCAAGTGGCAGCCTCACAGCCTGGGGGGTCTTGGTGACAACTGTTGGTGGTGACGCGTGCCTGGCTCTGCAGATACACTGAAGACCCTCAACTGTGCACTGTAACTGGATGACTGCTCTGACATGCACGCTGTATATCAATTATGATGCTCCCAGGAAAATAAGCCAGCAATGAAAAATTGGGAGGCTTCCTGTATATAAATTTAGATGTTTTTCTGCTCTTGAAAAAAGTTGGAAACTGGCATCATTGGCTTTGTGGTTGTTTCACCAGTGGCCCCGTGAACCAGGCATTCTGGTACCCTCCATTTATACAGTCTCCTTGGAAGGTCACAGCCCATCGGACGGGACTTGTGACCTACACTGGGAACAGAATGTGACAGAGGTGGCCCTGGGCCAGGGCTGGACCCAAGCCTTAAGAATGTCCGGAAGCTTCTCTCCCAAACCCTGAGCCTCTGAGTAAGATGTTCACACACCTTGCTGGTTGGGGAGCAAGGAGAGACCATGGGTGGAAGGAGGGTCTGAGGTTCTGTAGAAAGAAGGCCCGTGTCCAAGCATAAGTGGCCACCAGCGAGGGGAACAGAAAAACTGCCTCGCTGAGCCTCAGCCTAGTTTACAGAATCATCAACAGATAAAATTGTTGTTCCCCTAAAAGACCACAATTGATGGTCCGAAGGCCTGGGGGTTTCCCTGGGAGCAGGCCCCTAGACCTGATGCTGCCCCTGTTCATAAATTGTCACTGAGGTCAACTCTTTGGACAGGAGTGGATTGTACTTGAGGACATAGAGTGAACATATGATGTGTCCACTATATGATTCTGTATATCTACAGGATACCATCCTACCGGCCTCTTACCAGAGGGCAGAGGAGGGGGTGGAGGGGAGGGGATAGGAGACCCTTAACAGGATATGACAAGCGTGCAATGGAAAGGAAGAGGGTGCTGTCTCTGGGCAGGAGACCAGAGGGAACTGCAGATAGACAGGTGTGCAAATTTAGCTCGGACTGTATACTACTTTCACTCAATCACAATTAAAAAAAAAAAAAAGTTATTCGTTTCAGCGTCTGAGTTCTGGGGCAGTTTGTTACTCAGCCACAGATAATGGAAACCCATCTGCATCCCGTGACACTAGGTAGCAGCCTCTCTTTAGATAGACACATGTTTTCTAGCTCACCTAATTCTTCACTGCTCCCACTGTCTTGTTTTATTTAACCTGCAAAGTCCCTGCTGTCAAGTGCATTCCAACTCACAGAAATCCTATAGGGCAGAGCAGAACTGCCCCATAGTGTTTCCAAGGAGCAGCTGGAAGATTTGAACGGCTGACCTCTGGGTGAGCACCTGTATCACTTAACTACTAGGCCACCAGGTTTCTCACTTGACTTCTCTGTACTTAGCTGCTGAACACAGTAGCTGTTAGCCACGTGTGGCTGTTTAAATTAGGTAAAACGAAAGATTCAGTTTCTCAGTCACGCTAGCCACATTTCAAACACTGAGTAGCTGCATGTGACTGGTGGCTGCCCTGTTGGACAGTACGGTATCGATCATTTCCACCACAAAAGGCAGTTCTCTCAGATGACCCTGACCTGTGCAGCGACCCTCTTTTGTCCTGTAAACATGGCTTGCTGGAGGCGTCGGACCTCCTTGGGTTTCATAAGGAGGACTGAGAAGCAAGACCAACAGCCTGAGACTAGTTCCTAAAAGGTGGCGGTCAAGCGTACCTCCTCTCTCTGGCAGCTTTACCAGTTCTGACAATGACTGTTGCTCCCGGGGCACTTCCTGCTTCTCTCATGGGTTTGGTAATTCATTATTGCACACAGCTCAGACCAAATCCAGGATTATGGGGTTTAATAGAGAAGTGGCAGATGACAAGACAGTTAAAGGTCAGGAACAGTCAGGATGCACGCAGGGCTTCCATCAGGACGGTCTCCTGTCGGCCCTGCCTGCAGACATCCCTCTCTCTCCGGCGTCTTGGCCTCTGGCGTGCTCCAGCTTCCAACACTCAGCTCTGTTAATGCCCAGAGCACCCCACTCTGCCCGTAAGCCTCAACCTGAAGGCATTGAGCTCTGAGTTGGCAAGCCTGGCTCCACCAGGTACCCAGAGGCACCCTACTTCAGAGCCAGCCTCAGCCCGAAGGCACTCGGATTTCTTGCTTCTAGGGCGGGGAAGCCCACCATGCATTCTCCTCCTGTAGCCATTTCTCTGCCACTGCTTGTCACTGACTCTTCCTCCATGTGTTGAAATGAGGAAGGGCGCAGTAAAAATTGGAGGTATTAAAGAAAGCCCCGGGAAACAACTTAATAGCAGAAAATACCATAGAATAATCTCACCTTTGTCTTACAAAACACTGTCACAAGACAAGCCTGGGGGCAACCTCGCAAGTGACAGCCTGAAAGTGACCCCTAGACCTTGACCACATTTTACAACTAATAGGAGTTAACCAATCAATGTAAAGGTCAGTTCACCCTCCCTGCTTTGCAATCTCACGACTTAAATACTGGGCGCTGAGGAAACTTGTCGTCGCCCCCTGCTCTGTGTAGCTTGGGGTGCGTCCCTGGTGCACCAGTATTTTTCCTATTGGGCATATTTTTTAATAAAATTTAACCTTTAAAGTAACAGTGTCGCATCTTGAAAATCGCAGACCCTAACACATGCAGTCCACGACATCATGCCATGCTGCCTGCAGTCAGCAGCCTGAGCTGGCCCGACTAAGGGAAAGAACGCTGCTTCCAGGTCTGTGAGAGAGAAGGCCTGTACCATACTGGGCATGGACGGGGAAGCCTGTGGCCCTAATTGCCCTGGCAGCCAGTTTACAGCTGAGATGTGCCCACCTGGGATGAAACCAGCTTTGTGGGTGGCCGGGTGGAGAATCGGGAACTTAGGCAATACAGGGTAGCAAATCTCTGTGGTTGAAGCCACTGTGCTGGTTTTCTGTTGTGACTGCTGGATGCCATGGACGTGTTTCTGACTCATAGTGACGAACGAAACTTCACCTCATCTTGTGCCACCCTCAGGGTCATCACTGTGTCTGAGCCCGTGGCTTCAGAGGACGGTTCCAGGAGCTTGACGCCCTCCATGTCATCGAGGATGACGCTACATGGAGGAGCCAGCTCTTCCCTGGTCACATTTAGAGGCCCTTACATCCCGAGGGGCTCCTCAGGCAGCCCCGTGTCAGACAGTGTTCTGCTGCTACTCATGAGGCCTTCAGTGGCTGCGTTGCTTTTCTAGAAGTAGGTCGCCAGGTCCTCAACAATAGAAGGATCTCTGGTTGTGTTCCTGTCTGGAGCCCCGCTGAAGCGTGTCGGCCGTGGGTGATTAAGATCTCAGTCATCTGCTTCTGTAACAGAAATAGCGCAAGCGGGTGGCTTTACGAAGTAGTAGTTACTTCTCCCCCAGTCCAGTAGGCTTAGAAGTCCGGATTCAGGGTGCCGGCTCCAGGGGAGGCTTTCTGCTCCGCCAGCTCTGGAGAAAGGTCCTCATCAGTCCTTCCCTCGTCAAGGGATTTCTCAGAGGCAGGAATCCCAGGTCCAAAGGACCTGCTCTGCTCCTGGCACTGCTTTGATGGTATGAGGTCCCCTTGTTTCTCTGCTTGATTCTTATATCTCACAAGAGGTTGGATTAAACCACAGATTAATCTTACAGACTGAGTTTAAAAAACTGCTGTGAATCCCGCCTCATTGACGTCGTGGACATAGGGTTCACTTTACATAGGATCCTCATGTCAGGCCATAAAATGATGGACGGTCACACAGCTCTGGGAATCGTCAGCTAGCCAAGGTGACAGTATTCTTCAGGGACACAGTTGGATCTATGACAGTGACCCTGCTGGCCTTTGAATCGGTGGTGTTGCTTCTTACACCACAGCAACATGCAGACCACCACAGGTGAGCGGTATGGCCAGAAGCCCCCTGTCTGAACTGCCCTGGTTGCTTACGCTGCTGTAATAAATCACCACAGGCTGGGTGGCTTACAAAGAGCAGAAGCTGATTCTTTTGTAGCTGTGGAAACCAGAAGTCTGAAGTCGAGGCCTGGCAGGGCCTGGCTCCCCCAGAGGGCCTCGGGGCCAATTCTCTTCCTTGCCTCTTCCTGTTTTCCAGCAATCCTTGTTTTTCCTTGGTTTGTGGCTGCATCGGTCAAGCCTTGCACCTCCCTCTTCGCTTGGTCTTTTCACAGGGCCTTGTGTAAGGAGAGCAGCCTGGGATTTAAACCTCTCTCCCGCCAATCCAGTGTGACTTCGTCTTAACCAATGTCATTTGCAAAAACCGTATTGCCAGAAAAAATCCCAGACACCAGAGGTGAGGACTTTAGTGTCGCTTCTGGGGATGTGGTTGAAGGTACACAATGGCACTATCAAAAAGGAGGAAATAAAAGAGAACAGGAGAGGGTCACCTGGCTTTCTCGTCTAACCTGGCCCGGGGACACAGCGCGTTTTCTGCCTGGTCTCTGTTGTCCCTGAGCTTGCAGCCACTGTGCTGAACTCTAATGACGGTATAGCTACACGGTCAGTGCACGGTGTCCCTTAACACCTGTGGAATGTACTTGCTGTGCACCCCTGAAATTGAAAGTAACCCCACTAAAGGGAGCGATGGCCTAACTTATACAGATGGTGAAGGGGGCAGAGGCCCCGCTGCCTTCTGGGATACTTGGAGGTAATCTCATCACCTTCAGTGCCACCTGGAAAAGAAGGATGCATGTGTGCTGAGGTGGGACACGCACCACACGCCAGATGAAACACAGACCTTCGCCCTGGCGTCCCTGTACCAAGTACCTGTGGAGCTCAGAGCACATGCTGTTCGAGTGACTGGGCTAGGAAGCCGTCAAAGGCTGAGGTCCTTCAGGAGGGTTCTGGCTTGAACTGTGTCTCCTGAGAAGCTATTTTGAAGTCGTAACTCCTGTGCCTGTGACCCTGTATTGAGAAATAGGGTTTTTCTTTTAAGATAATGTAAGTTAAGTCATAGTGGAGTAGGGTGGGTGCTGGTTCTAATCCTTCTGAGTGCTGATGGACAGAAGGGGAGGACAAGTGTGGACAGTCACATGGGCCAGGGGTGCCCTGTGAAGATACACCTGCAGGCAGCAGAAGAACGCTGGGGATTGCCGGCAGCCGCCAGAAGCCAGGCAAGAAGAGGCGTGGGGTGCGGGTCCCCTCTTGGAGCCCTCAGGAGGAGTCCGCGTGGCTGAGAGGCCCTGATGTGGATTTTCAGCCCCCTGTGAGCTCTGCCTTGAGAGCCACCTACTTGGTGGCGTGTTGTTGTGGCACACTTGGGACGCCCAGGAGCCATCTGCTGGCTTCTGGATTTTTTTCGTGACATTTCTGCTTCTTGTTTCGCATGTGTCATGTCCCCCCCCGCCCCCCGTTCCATCAGATGGCTGCCCCTCCTTGCTCAGAGTTTCTCTTCCTCTGGGGTCTGATGAGCAGTAGCCCTCCCTCCCTCGCCCAGTCACGGAGGCATCGGCTGCCCAGCCCGTGCAGCGTGGCGGCCCGACGTCAGCACTCCCAGCGGTATGTCTGCTGTCCCGTGTCAGCTGGTCCCCTAGACAGGACTCCGCAGGGCCAGCTCAGTTCTGTGTCATCCAGGTGGTGGGTAAGTCACCAGCCACGCTACAGTCACAGCACGTCACAGACCTGGTGCCTGTTGCTGAGTACAGAGCGTTGTCATAAACTGTGTCTCAGGGAGTCTCTGTTGCAGCCGTTCTTCCTGGCTGCAAACAGTACAGGTGACAAAGGGAGACACGAGGAGGGGAATCAGGAGAACCAGCTCCCAGGGGAGGGGAGGCAGGACCCAGACTCTGGAGCCCGTGCCCAGCGGCCCAGCCTGCTGTCCGCATGAAGGACTCGGTCGCGGGGTGACTGTTTCACCTGGAGGGAGGCTGTGAGGATGTGTGGCCAGGGAGGTGGGTTTTGATTCGCCCTGTTTTTCCCAAGAGCTCTTCTAACCCTGGTGTGCTGCAGCCTCTCTGCACCGGTTGTTCTCTGACACCCACAGCACATCCGTCGGAGTGGGGTGCCGTTTAGTCAGGGAGTGCTGCTTTAGCAGAAACACCACACGTGGCTGCCTTTAAAAAGAGAAAATTGAAAAAACTTTTTTATTATGATTGAGTGAAAGTTTACAATCCAAATCAATTTTCTCAATAAAGCCCCAGGTACCTACATCTCTGCAACTTTGTCTGCTCTCCTCACCCGGTGACAGCACACTCTTCTTTTTCAATCTCCCAGTATCCACTCAACCAGCCCTGTCCCCTCCTCTGCACCCTCTAAGAAGAAACCAGTGAGACAGCCTCACAGAGATATTAAGCCATGAAGGACACACACCACCTGTGTGCCTCTGTGTCTGAAGTATTGATTTCAGTACTAGTTTCAGCTTGGGGCAGAAGCAGGTCTAGAGGCCATGTACTCAGGGGACCCTCCAGGTCGTCAGACTATAAATTCTGGTCTTTCAGTAGAGCTCTTGATCTGCACACCCCTTTTTTCTCATGCTATGACAGAAACTCTACATTGTGTCTCCTGTCAGGGCTGTGTTTGGTGGTGGCCGGGCACCCTCTGGTTCTTCTGGTCCCATGCAGATACAGTCTCCCAATCATGTGGGTGCTTCTGACTCCTGGGCTCCTTTTCCCTTGTGTCTTTGATGGTCTCAGCTGTCATGTGTTCCAGGTGGGTTGGGACCAATCGGTGTTCCTCACATGGCTGTTCGCTGGCTTTTAAGATGAGACACTACTCACCAATATGACATGCAGAAGACTCTCTTAGGAAAAGACTAATTGTACCAGTTGACATTGATGTCCCCTGAAAACATGGTCCCTAGACTCTGTCCCTGCTACTCTGTCCTTTGAGATTATTGGGTTGAATTTAGAAAACCTTTTAGCTTGTGGTATAGTCCAGCTACGCTGACCTGCCCTCTATTGAGTGCTGTCACTGCCTTCACCTAACCAAATGCCTCTCGACTTACTAATCTATGAATAATCCTCTCCCTCCCTACCCTTGAAGCCATCAAAGAGTATTTTCTTCTGTGCATAAGCCTTTTCTTAAGTCTTTATAATAATGACCTCCTATAATAATTGCCCTTTTGTAGCTGACTCATTTCACTCAGCATAATGTCTTCCGGTTGATTTCAGGTTGTGTTTCCTAAAATCATTGTTTAAAAAGAAATTTTATCTGTCACAGCCCAGAGAGCTAAAAGTCCAAATTCGGGGTGTCAGCTGCGGGGGAAGGCTTTCTCTGCTGGCACTGGAGGAAGGTTGCTGTCATCAGTCTTCTCCCAGACTGGAAACTTCTGAGGTGCAGGGACCCCCGGTCCTTTCCAAAGGATGCACAGCTCCCGGCACCGCTTTCTTTCTGATGATATGAGGTCCCCCAAATTTCAGTTTGCCTCCGATTCCTTTTGTGTCTCAAGAGACCCGCTCAAGGCAGAAAACACACATTGAATCTTGCTGTCAACACAACTGTGGCCACCCACCCTCATTAACATCCTCGAGGCAGGAATTCCACCCCGGGGGCGCATCACACAGTACCAGGAATTTTGGCCCAGCCAAATTGCTACAGATTTGGGGGGAACACAATTCAACCCATGAGGAGTACTGGCTGGGAGAAGAGGGTATAGAGACAGTAGTGAAAAAAACAGCTTCTGCTTCCTCCTGTTTGAACAAGCACAAGACGTGAACCAGCCTTTGTCTTGAATATCGTATCATATTCTGCCACTTTTATCATTTCTCGTAAATACCTTAATCTGTATTGTAATCATGAAGTAGATGGTCGGAAGCTGGGAGTGTATTTGATGGTTAGATTGAGCCTTACGAGAAAGATCTGTGGAGCCTAATATGAACAACAAGCTTGGAAACACAGAGGTGAAATAACTCAGCGTGTGATGATAACTGTGTTTCCAGTCTATGAAGGGGAGGGGGGATTCAGTGAGCCGCGCTGGAACAAGTCACTAAATGCGGAGGAATAGCCCTCACTTCGTACCAATGTAAATTTGAGATGGATTAAATATTAAAGAGATACCAAAATTCTAAAACCATTAGGAGAAATACTGGCAAATATAAAACCTTAAAGACGAATTCCTTTCTAAGCCGCCTCCTAATGATACAAGCAGAGACCAAAAAGGAGAAAACACTAACCGTAAACAATAACTGTGCATAGTAGCCAATAAACCGAAAAAATGCAATACACATAATAATGCTAATCCCCTTATCTTATGGAGTTCTTGTGGATCTTAGGAGATGGTAACCATCCAGTTCACAAACATGGACAAAGTGGCCAGGCCTGGAAGAGGGTCGCTGTCACTCGGTCCTCCTTGGTGTCCAACCCCCTGCCCTGTCTTGGTGAGCCAGTGCTCCCTGTGGTTTCAGTGGTACTGTCTGCAATCTGGAGCCCAGGTGGCACAGTGATTCAGAGCTTGGCTGCCATCTGAGGGTACAGCAAATGGTCCCAGCTCAGCAGGAACAGATGATCACCAAGGACAAGAATGACATGAGGAAAAGAGAACCCAGAAGGCAGAGAGACCCACATGAGTGGGTCTCTACATTGACTCCTGACCAGAAGTACCAGACGGTGCCTGGCCACCACCAGTGATAGCCACGATGGAGCTCACAAAGTGGAGTCCCACTGGCAATAAGAGAATAAATAGGGGTGTACCCTGAGGTCTTCAATAAAAGACCATAATTAATGGTCCAGGTGCTTTGGAGTTCCTCTGGGAGCATGGCCCCTGGCCCTGATGCTGCCCCTGTCCATAATTCATAATGAAGGTCAACTTTTCTGACAGCAGTGAATTGGACTTGGTGACACAGAGTGATCCTATCTTGTGGGAGTTTTATGGTTCTGTGCATCTATAAGATGTCATCCTGCTGACCTCTTGGTGGAGGAAGGGGAGTGGGGGAAGAGGAAGGGATAGGAGACTGTTGGGAGGATAGGGCATGTATGGAGCAGAAAGGAGGGGTGTGCTGTCACCAGGCAGGGAGATCAGTGGGAGCTGCATATAGGTGAGCATGTGAATTTATATGTGAATGTACATTTTAATTCAATCATAATTTAAAAAAAAAAAGATTACAGCTAAAAAAAACAGAGTTTGGCTACTAACCCAAAAATCCCCAGCCAGTCCTTGGAAACCCTCTGGGGCAGTTGAGCTCTGCTTGTAGGGTTGCTGTGAGTTGAAATCAACTCTGGCAAATTTTTTTTTGAACCCCACAGCCAAGGGTGGTCATGTGACTTAAGCCTGCTGAAGTAGTCATATTCTACCCACTGAGCTCAATGTGTCTGTTCAGAGATGGGCGTGTGACCCAGAGTGAGCTAATCACACCTAATCCCCAGGCTTTTTCAGGAGTGACCCAGCAAGAAATGAGTCCTCTGCTGTCTGAGCTTTCAGCTGTACAGGTAGCAGCAAGGAGTTTCCAGGAGCCAGCTTGTGCAATGCTAGAAGGAAGCAGCCCAGAGCAAGGCGGTGAAGAAAAGATAAAGACCTTGTTTTGGGAAACCCTAATTGAAGTCTTGGTTCTGACCACAGCTCAAGGTTGTTTTTTCCCCAGATGTCTCAACCGTGAGCCATAAACTCTGTTTTTCATTAAGCAAACATCCGTTTCTGTTGCTTCACGTTGAAAAAGCCCTAAGCAATCTATACTTATGTGTGCGGACACACATACACAGAAAAAATATAGATGCCTGTTCTAGGGGGAAAAAGCCACATTATAGCAAATGTTTCAAAATTCAAAAAGGATGTGTTCTGTCACTTCAGTTGGCCAATACACCATGTTAGTGAAGTTTTGGGAAATGAGCGAACTCACCAGCGGCTGATGGGAACGCAGATTGGGGCCACTCTTCAGGAGGGCCGTCATTAATTGGAAACTCCTGTAAGAAGCCGTGCCTTGAACATAAAACTCCACTTCTGGAAATTTGAGATTATGTCTCGAGATTTTGCTCTAAAAACTTTCATCAGTGTTGCTTAAAATCAAAAATTGGAAACAGCAAAGCTGTACAATAGCCCATTGGTTAGAGCACACGTACACACTAGAACGCTCTGTGATTCAAAGGGCACTGTAGAGGTGGGGTTCTGAGGTGGAGAAGTCCTCCTGATGACTTACTGCACTGGTTTTCTACTGTGGCATAACAAGTCACCACAAAGCTTGTGGCATCAGATAGCAGCCATTGCTGAGCTCACAGTTGGGAGCTCAAGGCATCACAAGGATGGAATCAAGGTGTCTACCTGGCAGAGTTCACAGCTAGAGTCGGAGGTCCTCTTCCTGGCCCCATGGCTGTGGGCACTGTCGGCTCTGGGAGCTGGCCCCCGTCCCTTGCCAGTCCCCTGACCACCTCTGTCGTCCATGGAATCTCTCTTGTGCCTGGAATAGCTCTGACTCCAGGAAGAGCCAAGCTTTATAAGGTGCTCGCCTGATGTGGGCAGGCTCTGTCTACTGTAATCTCCCTGTCCTGAAGTTACCTAGTCTGGGACCTTAATGACCACTGCAAGTTCTCCTCCCAGGAGCACGTACATTGTGCCTGGTTGACTAACCGGGAGAAGGCTGAGTGATCCCCAGACCCTGTTAGCAGTCTGCCTGTCATAATTATTAAGCCCAAATGGGCACACTGTGGGAACGTGGACAGCGCATTCGTACTTTTTTGTGACAGTGACAGGTGAAGACACAAAAATTAACAACTACAATAACTGTACCCACGTACTAGAGCCAAGGAAGCACAGTGAGGGGCCCGTGCTACCCGTGTTACCTTCAGCAGGTGACGTGTCTTCCCTAGGTCCCAGAGTCTTCCCTACAAAACGGTGATGCTAATAGCACCTGCCACAGAGGAGGGTTGATTCGGGAGTGTGCGTGTGTAGTGGGACACCAAGTGCGAGGTGGGCACCTAATTGTGTAGGGAGCTCGGGAAGCTGGGCACCAAACATGAGTGGTGATTCTCTCCAGGTAGCAGGATTCAGTGTGATTCTTTTTAATGTCATTTTTTAATTTTTTATTATTATTAAGGCAAAGCAAACCATCCAAGTCAATTTTGCATACCCAGCCCTCTACAACTCCACCGCTCTCCTCACCTTGTGACAGCACGCTCCTGCTTTTCACTGTTTGTTTCTAGTATCCTCGTAATGAACACCTGTCCCCTCCTCTTCACCCTCCCCTCTCCCCTCTAGAAAGAAACCAGTAGGACAGCCTCCTCTAAATGTGTAAAACTGTAAAGTACACACACACACATGTTCACTCTGTGTCCCTGACTCTAGTCCATCTTTTCAGGTGTTGACCTCAGTACTGGTTTCAGGTCTGGGGCAGCAGCAAGTCTAGGAACCGTGTTCTCAGGGGACCTTCCAAATTATCAACCATCAATTCTGGTCTTCTAGTAGACTTCTTGATCTGCACACGTGTTTCTTGTGCTACATCAGGTACTCTACTTTGTGTCCTGTGTCAGGGCTGTCTTTGGTGGTGGTTGGGCACCATCTGGTTCTTCTGGTCTCATGCTGATGTCGTCTCCCTTTGATGTGGATCCTTCTGTCTCTTGCGTTCATTTTTCATCATGTCTTTGATGTGCTCAGTCATCATCTGCTCCAGGTGGATTGGGACCAAGGGATGGTCCTCAGATGGCAGCTTGCTGGCTTTTAAGACCCCAGATGCCACTCACCAATATGGGGTGCAGAAGACTCTCTTAGCAGAAGACTAGTTATGCCAGTTGACCTTGATGTCCCCTAAAAACATGGTCTCCAAACTCCTGCTACTCTACCCTTTGAAAAAGTTGGTTGAATTTAGAAAATGTTTTAGCTTATGGTGTAGTCCAGTTATGCTGACCTGCCTTCGACTGCATGCTGTCACTCCCTTTACCTAACCAAATTCCTGTCGACTGTCTAATCTGTGAATAACCCTCTCCCCCCTCCCCACCATTTTAGCCATCAGAGTATTTTCTTCCACGCATATGTCGTTTAAGTCCTTAGAAGAAGAGGTCTCGTATAATACTTGTCCCTTTGCCATTGACTGATTGCACTCAGCATAATGTCTTCTAGTTGAGACCAGTTTATAAGCCAGCCAAGTGCCGTCAAGTCAGATGCTTCTTAAAATCATCATTGTTCTTTATCATTGCATAGTATTCCATTGAGTACCTGCACCATAGTTTGTTTATCCATTCATCTGTTGTTGGGCATCTGAGTTGATTCCATCTTTTTGCTATTGTGGACTGTGCTACAATAAACTGTCGTGTGCATGTATCTGCTCCTATGACAGCCCTTATTTCTGTAGGATATATTCCAAGCAGTGAGATTGCTGGATCATATGGTATTTCTATTTCTACCTTTTTAAGGAAGTGCCAAATAGCTTTCCAAAGAGGTTGTACCATTTTGCATTCCCACCAGCTATGTAAAAGGGTTCCAATTCCTCCACAGCCTCTCCAGCATTTGTTGTTTTGTGGTTTTTGGATTATTGCCAATCTCATTTGGATGCGATGGTATCTGATTGTAGTTTTGATTTGGATTTCTCTAATAGCTAATAACTGTGAGCATTTCCACATGTGTCTTTTGGCTGTGTGGATATCTTTGGAGAAGTGTCTGTCCATCTCCTTTGCCCAGTGTTTAACTGAGTGATTTCTCTTGTTGATATTTTGTAGTACCTCGTGAAAAAAACAAAAGAAATTAGACATTGGTCTGATATGAAGTTGCCAGATATTTTGGTGTGGTTCTTAAATTCTCTTTTATCTGTATCTCTGAAAGAGCTCTGGGTAAGCACTTGGCTTTCTAACTGAAAGGCGCCTGGTCCTGATTCATTTAGGGCCCCTTGGGAGAATGACCTGGCGATCTGCTCCTGTAAAGATTACAGCCTAGGAGACCCTGTACAGGCAGCCCTATGCTGTCATACAAGGTCTCTGTGCGTCAGAAGCGACTAGCAGCACACAACACCAACAAATCGATGAAGCATGCCTTGCTGTGTCAGAAAAATAAGATGTCCAAGGAACGAGCTTGGGCCCTTGCCCTCAGCAGACTGGCACGGGAAGCAGCTCTCACGGACTTCTGTCCCCCTTCCCATAACCCCCGGCAGCAGAGGAGTGAACCTGTGCTCCAGCTGCAGACACGCTTCTGCCCCACGGGCAGTAGGGTCCCCACAGCTGTTCTCTGTGCTACCCCACTTGCCGTCTCCTTTGCCAGTGGTGTGAGTCTCTGGGATGAGCATCTTTGTGCTAACAAGTGGAGAGCAGGGTGTACCCCATCATCAGAAGAGCAATGGGAGGCAAAGGCCTTGTTTTGGGCCAGGAACTCAGAGGGAAACCTGTTTCTTTCTGGCTGACTTCACCGTGCTCGTTAAGCAGCACCAGCAGGAACTAGTTCTCTTCAGACGGACAGCTTTTTGTAGTTGTCACTTTCAAAGGCTGTCAGTGACAGCCAGGAAGGGGAAACAGAACTGGGCCCACAAACCACAGTTCTATATGCTTCTTTGTAAAATGAAGACCTCTCTCTCTACTTCCTTTCTCTCCTCTACCTCCCTCTTTCCTCTGCCTCCTTCTCTCCTCCTCTTCTGTCCTAGTCATCTGGTGCTGCTATAACAGAAATACCATGAGTGGATGACTGGATGGCTTTAAAAGAAGAAATTTTATTCTGTCACAGTCCAGTAGGCTACAAGTCCAAATTCAGGGCATCAGCTCCAGGAGAAGGCTTTCTCTGCTGGCTCTGGAGGAAGGTCCTTGTCATCAGTCCTCCTCTGTCTGGACTGGGACTTTCTGAGGCAGAGTCCCTGTGGGTCCAGGTCCTTTTCAAAGGATACACTGTCCTCTCCCCACTGCTGCTTTCCTGATGGTATGAGGTCCCAGCTCTGCTGGCTTCTTGTTCCTTTATAGCCCAAGAAGTTGCCTCAAGGCACAACACAGTCTTACACCTTGAGTCCTGACATTAAATTCTGCCTCACTGACACTAGGACCACTGTTAGCATCCTAAAGGCAGTGTTTACAGCATACAGAGATATCATATAATACTGGCAATCAAGGCCTCCCCAAATGGGTACACATATTTTAGGGGAACACAATTCAATCCATGACGTTCTGCCTCCTCTCTCCTCCTCTTCCCCTTTCTCCCTCTCCTCCACCCTCATCCCTCTCTCCTCTACTCTGTCCTCTTTCCACTCTCCCTGCTCAGTCGTTCTCTCTCTCCCCTCTCCCCTCATCCCTCTCAGCCTTTGTGGTATGCAGTACTGTGGGGAAGAATGACTGTTCCAAGCCTGAAAATGGATAGAAAGGAGGAGGTAGAGCCTCACTTACTGCTATGGGAAAGGCAAAGGGGAGATTACCCTGGGAGTGGGCTGGTATCACAGAACCTCCATCATGGATTGAATTGTGTCCCCCCAAAAATACGTGTAGCCATGTGGCTGGGCCATGATTCCCAATATTTTATGGTTTTCCTCCGTTTTGTGATTTTCCTGGGCTGTATGTTAAAGGATTAGGGTGAGACTGTAAATCCCTTCATAGGATCACCTCTCTGCTCTACTGTAAAGGGAGTTTCCCTGGAGTATGGCTTGCCCCACCCTTAAACTGTTGTTCCATAAGAGATAAGAGGAAAGCATTTTGTCCTTACTGGAATACTTACTCTGGATATGGATTTGCCTTCCCAGCATGACATGCTTCTGCCAAAACTACCATCTGTGGACTTGCAGAATGCCTTATCCACCGTCATGGTATCCTGCACGGCATTGCCTCTGATCAAGGGACTCCCTTCACAGCAAAGAAAGGGTGGCCGTGGGCCCATGCTCGCAGAATTCACGGTCCTTCCATGTTCCCCGTCATCCTGAATTCGGATTTGTAACCTATTGGACTGTGTAAAAATCTTCCTCTGTTACAGCCATCCACCCTGGTGTTTCTGTTAGAGCAGTACTAGCTGACTAAAACACCCTCCTACCGTCCGCACAGGGCTGTCACAGAGCACCCCTGCACTCAGCACACCCATACAGTTATTGCTTTACAGCCCAGACAGTCAAGTTTCTTTTTCCTGATGCAGGGAACTGGAGAAGCAATCTGAGCAAACACTGAACCAAAACCCCAAAGTCAAAACACACTGTGGTCAAGTCGATTCTGACTCACAGTGACATCACAGGACAGAGCCCAACTGCCCCGTAGAGATTCTGAGGAGCAGCTGGCAGGTTGCAGTGCTGAGCTTTAGGGTAGCAACCACGGCACTTAACCTCTACGCCGCCAGAGCAGAGTGTGGCTGCACAAAATGCAGATTTTGCTCTATGCATATTTGCAGACCCCTACAGAAGCAATCTCACAGGGTGTCTCCACTCCTGTAATTATCTCTGCATTGTTCTGTAATCCCATCTTTGTCTTTGCACCCTTTTATATTACCTTCCTGGGAGAAACACAAACTCATTCATCAAGATGAGCTAATGAACTGCCATTGTTGACAGGCTTTCTCATTTTACGTATGGGTGAACTAAAGCGGTGGATGGGTTGAGCAATGGGCCTCTCAAGACAGGTCACACTTCTTTACGTGCTGGAGCAGGTGTGTTCCAGAAGAATCCAGCCTCCCTGGGTTTCAGCCCAGCAAGGCCTGTGGTATCACTACCCGCATGAACAGTTCAGACATGTGTTCTCCTCAAGTGCCCTCCTACAGCGGTGCGGACAGTCTGAGGTGCCTGCTCCACATGGGGTGTCCCTCGGGGCTGCACACACTTGTGTGCTCAACTGCACAGAGGTCAGAGGTTGCCGTCTGCCTAGAGGTGCCTAGGAAAACCGGCCCAGCAGTGTCCTGTCACAAAGTCAGCCATGGAAACCCTGTGGGCACAGTTCTGCTCCGGTGTACCGGGTTCCATGGGCCAGATGGACTCATTGGGAAGGGGATTTCTCTCCACAGGACGTGATCCTAGACAAGCAGGATTTAGAGACCCGGATGGCTGAGCTTTCAGGACAAAGAACCACTCAGGCTTGGAGCGGGGTGGAGGACAGTCCTAGATGTGGTTAAGGATCTGGAGATGAGGCTCTCGCAGGCTGTTCTCACTGCATGGGTTAAGAGGACACTGTGGTTTTACTGCTGTGGCAGAGATGACTGTCTGCAGACCTCTCCTCCCGTTCTAGTAACTGCCGTTGTGTTCAGTGTGGTCGTGAGCCCCGCTGAAAGATCTCATTTCTATTTCTGGCACTGAACTGTAAGTGTGAAAACTATTGAAGTGGCAAGTACTTTGTTAGATATTTGCTATCAGAGAATAATAATAAAAATTCCAGTCCCGGCTTCCTCGGATGCAGGATGTGGCCTTGAAGTGATGTGCCATTTTTGTGCACTATTTTTGCCCTTCCCTGCATCCTGGCATGGAAATGTGATGGGTGGGGTGGCAGCAGCCGCCATGAGCACCTTGAGTCATTCTGGAGACTGCAAGTCCAACCTGAGGGTTCTGGACTCCGAGAGGAAGTGTGGGTGTCTGAGGACTGTGGAGCCCCTGAGGCAAGATTGGGCTGCCTGCTTCTGAGCTTATTTTGTTAGGGTCCGCGATTTTCAAGATGCGACACTGTTACTTTAAAGGTTAAATTTTGTTAAAAAATATGCCCAATAGGAAAAATACTGGTGCACCAGGGACACACCCCAAGCTACACAGAGCAGGGGGCGACGACAAGTTTCCTCAGCGCCCAGTATTTAAGTCGTGAGATTGCAAAGCAGGGAGGGTGAACTGACCTTTACACTGATTGGTTAACTCCTATTAGTTGTAAAATGTGGTCAAGGTCTAGGGGTCACTTTCAGGCTGTCACTTGCAAGGTTGCCCCCAGGCTTGTCTTGTGACAGTGTTTTGTAAGACAAAGGTGAGATTATTCTATATTTTCTGCTATTAAGTTGTTTCCTGGGGCTGTCTTTAATACCTCGAATTTTTACCGCGCCCTTCCTCATTTCAACATTCCCCCCTTGAGTTCTTATTCCAGAGTCAAATCTTAGACTCTGAGTGGTTGCCAGCCTGATCAAGGTCCTGGCTGTTCAGGGGGCGGTAGGTCTGGTGTTGGGGCTGATGTTTTAGGACCAGGAGCTGACTAGTTTTTCTCGTATGAATTTAAGTAATTTAGAATGTAGGGACCCACAGTTAAAGTTAAGATGAAGAGGACAAGTGGACCTGTTAATGCAGTGATGAGGGTGGTCAGCCATGGAGGCCAGGAGAACTCAACTGATCCTAATGAGGTCCCCTATTTTCCCTAATCCAGGGTGCATTGGTTTCACAGCCCCATGTATACAGAAATAATCATTTGTTCCTCAACATGATCCATAGACATTAGCCCCAGGACAGACGTAAAATTGCTTCTTAGCCAGTTGTTGCATGAGGCAGTTAGTAGCATACCCCCACCCATCAGCATGTATACATCCCCCAGTATTTATGAGTGTTCTGTGTGCACGAACCGGGTATGGGTCTTTCTTAAGCTGTGAGCCTATAGAACCCCCCAGAAGGTCACATGAATCAAGGTGAAAAACTGGTGAAGTCACCTCGGGAGGGCCGGTTAGGGTCAGTTCTTGAACTTGCCGGTGGAGGTTTCTAGGAGTGGCCTCAGGGCCAGTATGTTGTCGCACCCTCCATTGAAGGTAGTTGGGAGTGGTAGACCCAGGGCCGGATCCTGTCAACCTCGACGGCAGTGGGGGTTGCCAGGATTACTGTGTGGGGTCCTTTCCAACGGGGCTCCAAAGTCTCCTTTTGGTGTCTCAGGACCCAGACTAGACCCCCAGCTGAAACTGATGTGGCTTTACAGGAAGGAGATCGTGGAGGCATCTCGACAAGGGGAAAAGCAGATCTTGAGTTTTCTGCAGGGCCTGGAGGGATTTAAGCAGGTCATGATTAGAAATTTCAGCAAGTATGTCATCCCTTGGTTTAGGGCAGAGGGGTATGGCCTCCCGAAAACAATTTCCTAGGGCGTAAGGCCTTGGAGGTAGGGAGAATTACACACACGCATTAAGGCAAAGGGAAGCAGGGCCGTCTAGTCACCGCCAATTTCTAGGGTCAATTTGGTTAAGGCCTCCTTAAGGGTCCGGTTCATCCTCTCTACCTGTCCTGAACTCTGGGGGTGATAGGCACAATGTAGTTTCCGATTAATCCCCAGTACAGATGTTACTCCCTGAGAGGCTATGGCCATAAAGGCAGGGCCATTGTCTGATCCTAGCATCAGCAGAACCCCAAACCTAGGTATGAGTTCTTCCAGGAGTTTTTTTTTTTTTTTTGAAACTACTTGTGCTGTCTCTCTCTTAGTGGGAAATGCCTCAGTCCAACCAGAGAATGTGTCTACGAAAACTAAAAGGTACTTATATCCATATCTGCCGGGCTTAATCTCGGTGAAGTCCAGCTCTCAATGTACTGCAGGCATAGTGCCTCTTTCTCTCTTACCTTGGTGGGCCTTACCAGAGCTGCCTGCATTAGTGGCTTGGCAGGCTTGGCAGGTATGTGTTATTCATTCAGCGAGCCGGGATAGTTGGGGTATACAGTACCTTGGAGATAGAGGTTCCTGGATTTTTGTTGCTCCCAGATGGATGGTCTGGTGGATCTGGCAGACGAGCTTCTGTCCCAATTTTTGAGGGAGAATGAGGAGCCCTCCCGAAGTATAGTGTCATCCTTTCTTCTCTTCTGGGTGGGCTTTTCGGGAAGGGTTGGCTCGGGGAGCTGGATAGAATTGATCTCCAGGAGGCTGAGGGCAGCTTCCTTAGCTGCTCGGTTGGCTAGGTTATTGCCTCAGGCTTCCATTGTTTCAGCCCAATGATGTGGAAGGCATCTCGTAGCCACTGGTCACGGGCATTGTGCATCTGGGGCACAGTGAGGGGTGGTGAGTCAGGGGACAGGCTGGTGTCAGGAGGCTCCTCGCCATCTGAGAGGCCGGATCTGGTGGGTAGGAGCTGTCAGAGTGCAGGGACGAGGACAGATCCTGGCACAGGATCAGGTCTTGGCACAGGTGCTTATAGTCCTGGATTGACTCATACAGACCTCACAGCTGGCACAGCAGCGACATGTCCAGTTGTCGCAGTCCCACCATCTCCTTTCACAGCACCGATAATGCAGTGTCAAAGTTGACTGGGCAGCGTGGAGCGGCGGAGCCGGTGATGGGGCCTGCGCTGGCAGTGTTGGTGCTGTGGCGGGGTCTGTCCAGAACGCGGGCTGTGCAACTCAGCTCATCATGGGTGCAGCTGTGCTGGCTGTAGACGTGCTCCAGCTCCCGCCACGAGCCCCCACTGGCGTGGAGAAAGCAGCCCGTTGCACTGATGTTCCCGATCTTCGGCTGCCACCGCTGCCCCTGTGTACCTGGTGCCGTCCCTGATAAAACTGCTCCCATCAGTGAACAGAGTGAGATCAGTGTCCCGCAAGGGAACGTCCACAAGATCTCGGCGAAGGCCGTGCTGTTGGCTAAGCACCTCAGTGCAGTCATGCGGTTCGGCCTCCAGGTCCAGATCAGGCAGAAGCGTGGCTGGGTTGAAGGCTGAGCTAGAAGCAAACACAACTCGGGGCTGATCTAGTAATAAAGACTGGTAGTGGGTTAGCCGGGCATTGGAAATCCATTATGAGGTGGACTACACAGGACTCCCTCGATGGCATGCGGGGTAGTGATGGTCAGGGGCTGTCCTATAGTCAGTTTATCAGAGTCTTTTGCTAGTTGAGCAGTGGCCGCAACAATTCTAAGACACCTTGGCCATCCTGAGGCCACTGGGTCTAGCTGTTTAGACAGATAGGCCACTGACCTTTTCCATGGGCCGAGTGTCTGAGTGAGGACTCCCTTGGCTATTCTTTTATTTTTATCAATGTATAGTTGGAAGGGCTTTTCCAGGTTGGGTAATGCTAACGCTGGTGCCTCCAGGAGTGACTTCTTTATAGTCTGGAAAGCCTGCTCTGTTTCTTTAGTCCATATAAAATTCTTTTCCTTTTCTCAGGTTGGCTCGGATAGTGGGCATGCTATTTCTGCAAAACCTGGAATCCGGAGCCAACAGAACCTAGCGGACCCCAAGAACTCCCTCACCTGCCACGACGTACATGGGGTGGGAATCCCAAGGATAGTCTGTTTTCTTGTTTTGGATAGGGAGCGTTGTGTTGTCTCCCCTTGAGTTGGAAACCGATGTAAGTCACCTCCCGGACGTTGACCTGTGTCTTTTTAGCGGAGACTAAATATCCCAATTTCACCAAGAGAGTTAACAGGGACTTGGTGGCCTTTAAACAAGTGTCCTCATCGGGTACCTCGAGTAATAAATCATCTACGTATCGTAGAAGGGAAATGTCAGGCCATTGATGCCTGTACTCACGTAAGTCCCGATGAAGGGCCTCGAAGATGGTGGGAGAGTTCTTGAATCCTTGTGGCAGGTGGGTCCAGGTCAGCTGCCCACTGAAGCCATCTTCCGGGTCCTGCCATTCGAAGGCGAAGAGCGGCTGACTCTGCGGGCTCAGGGGTATACTGAAGAATGCATCCTTTAAATCCAGCACTGAATACACCCGGTGTTCTGGTGACAGAGAGCTCAGGAGACTGTACGGGTTAGAACTGGTCTGGAGTCCAGCCCTCCTGCCTTCCTCACCGGCAGGAGGGGAGTATTCCAGGGTGACTGGCAGGGCACTAGTATTCCATGTTTCCTGAGTCTTTGAATGTGGGCCCTGATCCCTTTCCTTGCTTCTGGTGTAATGGGGTACTACCGTACCTGAATCAGGTCAGCAGATGGTTTTAAAGTCACTATAACCAGTGGTTGGTGTTTGGGCAGCCCTGGGGAGTTGTTTTCAGCCCAAACCTGAGGAATCTCTTTGATCAATTGATCCACTGGTATCACGAGGATAGAGCAGGGGCCCCTGTCAGAATCATAATAAAGTCTGTATTCTCCCTCTAAAGGGGCTACCACATTGACTTGGGGTGTCAGGTAAGCATGATTTCCAGTAAAGTGGATAGTCATCTGCATTTTTTGATAAAAAGTCTCCTCCAAGTAAAGAGCACAGGCATTCAGGCATTACTTTCCAATCTCCAATTTCCTTGCAGTAGGCACACTGGTTTCTCTGCAGGGGAGGCTTTCCTGGCTTCCTCGTCTGATCCGGTTTCTTCTCCCAAGGGCGCAGTGGCATGTGGCCCTGGCTTCTGCCAGGAGGATTCTCCTTACCTTTTTGGCTTGTTTGTCTTCTGGTAGTTCGCAGTTATTAAAGGTTTTCATAGCAATTTCCATCAGCTCGGATAGATTCTTTCCCTCGAATCCTTCTATTTTTTGTATTTTTCTTTTGATGTCAGGGGCTGACTGTCCCACGAAGGCTATGTTAATGGCCCGTTGATTGTTGGAAGACTCAGGGTCAATGGGAGTATATGTGCAGTATGCCTCCATCAGTCATTCCAGAAAGGCTGCTGGGGATTCTGAGGGTTCCTGAATTACCTGTGTTACTCTAGACAAATTTGTGGGGCGCCCAGCGGCGGCCCGGAGACCCCCCATAAGAATCTGGCGTAGACAGTTAGGCGCTGCTTACCTGCAGTGGTGTTTGGGTCCCAATTTGGGCGGGTCAGGGGAAAAGCGTGGTTAATCTCATCTAAACCACCAGTAAAGTTTCCATCATCTCCCGACACTTGTTTTCTGGCTAGGGAAACAATCTTAGTCCTCTCCTCAGCGGTCAAGAGGTCTTGGAGAAGTTGCTGTATGTGGTTTCTAAGAGGGGTATCAAGGTAAAAGGAGTATAGACCAAGAAGGGGGTCCCAGCCTCAGTCATGTGCCCTATGGCTCCCAAGGGGAAAATATGAGAGAGGGTTCTATAAGTGGTTGAAAAGATTGGACTGAGCGGGTATGGGCTGGGCTCTGGAGGTCAGAGGAAAGTGGTGCTGCAGAAGTGGCAGGGGTCGGGGGAGCAGTCGGGACTGGAGGGTCTGCGGGGACCCTATATAGGCCACAAGAGACTGGCTTTGGCTCCCTCAGCCCCGGTGGCGGCAGGAGGAGAAACGGGAACTGGGGGGTAGGGAAGTGGGAGACTCAATCAGAGGAATCGGATGGAGGAAGGGAAGCTGGCGGGGGTTTTGAGGAGCCCTGAACCTCCAGGGTTGTAGGAGGTTGTTTAGGGGGATCATAGGGTTGCAGCCACACAGGTGGCTGTCTGAGGAGGTCTTGCCAAGCAACAATGTATGGCATTTGGTCAGGGTGACCCGGATTGCCAAAGATGACCTGAAAAACAGAATGGGTTTGTTTAATGTCTAGGGATCCCGTGAGTGTCCATCCAGTACCAAAGGCCGGCCATTCCAGATTACAAAGTGTGCGGAGTTTTCCTGACCGCACCTTGCCGAAGTCTTGGGCTCGTTTCTGGAAATCTGAAAGTGGTTAAGGAATAGGTCTAGGGGTGTTACAGAGTGAGAAGAAGATTGCCCCATGGTGGCAAAAGTAACAATCAGGACAAACAACACAATCAAACAGACACAGACCGGTCACAGAAGAAACGAAACAAAAACCAGATGCGGGATTTACAGGCCGCAGAACCCAGAAAGGAACCAGCGGTGCCCCCCCAGATGGAGAGCTGAGGCGTCCCCCAGCCTCCGACTCAGAGAGCAGTTCTGCGTCCAGATTCTCTCTTAGTGAGTCCCAGAACCAGAGCTCGAGCACAGACAGACAATATCCAGACTCACCGGTGAGGTCAAACCAGATCGGCCGACCGCAGAGGTCGCTCTTGAAATCCCGGGAGAGCCCCCAAATGTTAGGGTCTGCGATTTTCAAGATGCGACACTGTTACTTTAAAGGTTAAATTTTATTAAAAAATATGCCCAATAGGAAAAATACTGGTGCACCAGGGACGCACCCCAAGCTACACAGAGCAGGGGGCGTCGACGAGTTTCCTCAGCGCCCAGTATTTAAGTCGTGAGATTGCAAAGCAGGGAGGGTGAACTGACCTTTACACTGATTGGTTAACTCCTATTAGTTGTAAAATGTGGTCAAGGTCTAGGGGTCACTTGCAGGCTGTCACTTGCAAGGTTGCCCCCAGGCTTGTCTTGTGACAGTGTTTTGTAAGACAAAGGTGAGATTATTCTATATTTTCTGCTATTAAGTTGTTTCCTGGGGCTGTCTTTAATACCTCAAATTTTTACCGCGCCCTTCCTCATTTCAACAATTTCACATAAAAGAGAAACTGAAAGGGCTAACAGTTGTAAAATATTGATTAAGAATCTTTGCCTGATCTCTCAGACCAAGGAGAAAAATTGCCATGATTCACCTAGAGACTGTGAGTTTTCTTTCCAGATCCTGCCCAGGGGACTGAGCCAGATAACACCACCCACCTTACCCAGGAACCTGAGAAAGCTACAGAGTCCTGATGATATCACAGTTCCTCTAACAAACCCCTCTCCCACTCCGCCTCACCTTGTGACCAACAGCCACCCGCACCCCTCACAACCCTCTGGTTTGAGATGAGGTACTAAGATACTGCCCAGGTGACGTCACCCACATTGTGACTCCAGGCTTTACTCAGGGGCCAGAGACCACACTGCCCAGATGGTGTCACAGTTCCTGGACTACCACCGTTGTCACTAACAACTCCCCCCCCTCCTTTTTCTTCTGACCCTTCTTCCTTCCCATAAAACCCTCCGATTTGAGGTGAGGAGTTAGAATGGTTTTTCGGGTGCTAACCCCCCATCTTCTCAGATCCCCCGCCATCTGAGTAAAGCACAGTCTCTCCCTGTGTCTGGCTTTGTGATGAGACAGCACGAAGCTGCAACCGAGTTTTCTGGTTACAGAACTTAGTTTTTACAGGCAGATACACACAGAGATGATAAAAGTCCTGCAGTGGACCAGGGACCACTGTGGTGAGCTGGAGTGCAGCAGGTCATGTTCTAGGGGACAGCTGACAGCTAGCTAGCTCACGGTACTTGTAGGAATGGTGGTTTTGTTAGGGTCTGCGATTTTCAAGATGCGACAGTTACTTTATAGGTTAAATTTTATTAAAAAAATATGCCCAATAGGAAAAATACTGGTGCACCAGGGACACACCCCAAGCTACACAGAGCAGGGGGCGATGACGAGTTTCCTCAGCTCCCAGTATTTAAGTCGTGAGATTGCAAAGCAGGGAGGGTGAACTGACCTTTACACTGATTGGTTAACTCCTATTAGTTGTAAAATGTGGTCAAGGTCTAGGGGTCACTTGCAGGCTGTCACTTGCAAGGTTGCCCCCAGGCTTGTCTTGTGACAGTGTTTTGTAAGACAAAGGTGAGATTATTCTATATTTTCTGCTATTAAGTTGTTTCCTGGGGCTGTCTTTAATACCTCAAATTTTTACCGCGCCCTTCCTCATTTCAACAATTTCACATAAAAGAGAAACTGAAAGGGCTAACAGTTGTAAAATATTGATTAAGAATCTTTGCCTGATCTCTCAGACCAAGGAGAAAAATTGCCATGATTCACCTAGAGACTGTGAGTTTTCTTTCCAGATCCTGCCCAGGGGACTGAGCCAGATAACACCACCCACCTTACCCAGGAACCTGAGAAAGCTACAGAGTCCTGATGATATCACAGTTCCTCTAACAAACCCCTCTCCCACTCCGCCTCACCTTGTGACCAACAGCCACCCCCACCCCTCACAACCCTCTGGTTTGAGATGAGATGCTAAGATACTGCCCAGGTGACGTCACCCACATTGTGACTCCAGGCTTTACTCAGGGGCCAGAGACCACACTGCCCAGACGGTGTCACAGTTCCTGGACTACCACCGTTGTCACTAACAACTCCCCCCCCTCCTTTTTCTTCTGACCCTTCTTCCTTCCCATAAAACCCTCCGATTTGAGGTGAGGAGTTAGAATGGTTTTTCGGGTGCTAACCCCCCATCTTCTCAGATCCCCCACCATCTGAGTAAAGCACAGTCTCTCCCTGTGTCTGGCTTTGTGATGAGACAGCACGAAGCTGCAACCGAGTTTTCTGGTTACAAAACTTAGTTTTTACAGGCAGATACACACAGAGATGATAAAAGTCCTGCAGTGGACCAGGGACCACTGTGGTGAGCTGGAGTGCAGCAGGTCATGTTCTAGGGGACAGCTGACAGCTAGCTAGCTCACGGTACTTGTAGGAATGGTGGTTTTGTTAGGGTCTGCGATTTTCAAGATGCGACAGTTACTTTATAGGTTAAATTTTATTAAAAAAATATGCCCAATAGGAAAAATACTGGTGCACCAGGGACGCACCCCAAGCTACACAGAGCAGGGGGCGATGACGAGTTTCCTCAGCTCCCAGTATTTAAGTCGTGAGATTGCAAAGCAGGGAGGGTGAACTGACCTTTACATTGATTGGTTAACTCTTATTAGTTGTAAAACGTGGTCAAGGTCTAGGGGTCACTTGCAGGCTGTCACTTGCAAGGTTGCCCCCAGGCTTGTCTTGTGACAGTGTTTTGTAAGACAAAGGTGAGATTATTCTATGGTATTTTCTGCTATTAAGGTGTTTCCTGGGGCTTTCTTTAATACCTCAAATTTTTACCGTGCCCTTCCTCATTTCAACAGTTTTAGTAAGCTACGGCTGCTTTAACAGAAATACCACAAGTGGATGGCTTCATAAAGAGAAATTTTATTTTGTCACAGTCCAGTAGGCTACAAGTCCAAATTCAGGACATCAGCTCCAGGGGAAGGCTTTCTCTGCTGGTTCTGGAGCAAAGTCCTTGTCATTGGCCTTCCCCTGGACTGGGAGCTTCTGAGGGGCAGGGACCCTGCTCCTTTCCAAAGGATGCCCTCAGCTCCTGGTGCTGCTGTTTTGTGGTGTAAGATCCCCACATCTCTCGGCCAGCCCCTTTGTATTTTAAGAGACCGCCTCAGGGCACCAAACAGTCCTGTCCTGCCACCAGCACAGGCACTGCCAGTCCTCCCTTGTTAATCCCCTAGAGGCAGGGTTTGCAGCATGGGAACAGCGCACACCACCAGGAATCCTGGCCCAGCCCAACCGCCACATATGTTTGTTTTTTGGGTGTTGGGGAGAGGGTAGCCTGAAACAGAGGTGGAGACGCACCAGTTCAAGGGTCCAGTGAAGTTTATTTGAAGAGAAAGAGTGTGGAGTCTGAGCCAAGTGGCTCAGCCCAGCCCCTCCCTAGTAGGGCAGGTTTTTTGTAGCTTTAAAGTTTCAGTGAGGTAGTGTAGGGTGAGGGGATTTATGGTTTGATAAGGAAAGAAAGAGGGGCAGCAAGACTTTCTGGTTAGGGGACTTAGGTCCAAATAAGGCAGAAGTATTGATTAGGAGGGTAAAGGGTGAGGTTTGTTTATGGTCAAGATTTTGATAAGGGAAGAGCCTTCAGTTAGAAGGGTGGGGAAGACAGGCATAAAGTTATTTATGGTTATACTGGGTGGGGCCTCCCAGGCTGTTTTCAGCAGATGGCAGGTCTGGTCATTGGATAACACAGCCTCCCTGAATGTCAGGGACAGAGTCCTCTCAATGACCTCCCTGAATTGCAGGGACAGAGTTCCTTCATTGGGAAACACAGTTCAGTCCATGACACGGTTCAGTATTGCCAAATCTCTCAGTTTTCAAAAGATCCAGAAATTCCAATTTTTATGTAAAAGCGCCCAATATTAAAATATTGGTTTCCTTTTTTTTTTTTTCAAAACACCAAGTGGCCTAAATAAAACACAGCTGAAGATGCTGCTTAGCCATGAGCTACCTGTTAACCACCTCAGCCTGCAGCTGTGAAGTCCGCTGCCAGGCTTGGGTTCGCCGTGGGGTAGATCTGGACTCCTGGGTGAGCCTCTGTGTCATGCAAGGGAGGACTGTATCCACAGGTTTTCAGTGTCTCATCTTCACACACAACCCTGGTGGCCTAGTAGTTAGGTGCAGCATCTGCTAACCCAAGTCGGTGTTCCACTCCCCCAGATGCTCCTTGGAAACTGTACGGGCCAGTTCTACCCTGACCTATGGGGTTGCTCTGAGTTGGGGTGGACTCAACAGCAGTGGGTACAGGCCTTCTGAGGAGCCCCAGGGTGGACATGAAGCTCCGATCTTTGGTTAGTAGGGACCCCCCAATTAGAATCAGCCGACAAGGCTGAGGGCAGGGTTCAGCCAGTTGACTCTGTGGTGAAGCCAGACTGGCCCTCTCAAACGCTGTTACTCCCCATGTCACTAAATGGCCTTTAAAGAGGTTACTACTGTGCCTCACATTCTCCCCACGTTGTCCTCCTCTGCTTGGTTTTTGGGTGCCTGCGTCTGGGAAAGAATTAAAAAGACCTGAGGTGTGGGACCCCACTAGGAGGAGACTGGAAACTAGCCGGGCGCCTGCAGATGCCTCGAGGGCCCCACAGGAACCAAGCCCCCGAACGAGTGGTTATGCAAGTGAGGGGCAGGTGCTGCTCCAAGGGTCCCTGGCAGCCCACCCCAGACCCCTGTTCGCAGGCAGGGTCCCCGCAGCCTCCACCGCGCGGCTGAGCGCGCACTCGTGGACACCCTGGGCCTCGCGGCCGCGCCCCCATCCCCCCGCCCGCGCCCCCATCCCCCCGCCCGCGCCCCCATCCCCCCGCCCGCGCCCCCATCCCCCCGCCCGCGCCCCCATCCCCCCGCCCGCGCCCCCAACCCCCCCGCGCCCCCATCCCCCCGCGCCCCCATCCCCCCGCGCCCCCATCCCCCCGCCCGCGCCCCCATCCCCCCGCCCGCGCCCCCATCCCCCCGCCCGCGCCCCATCCCCCAGCCCGCGCCCCCATCCCCCCGCCCGCGCCCCCGACCCGCCCGGAACCAGCCGGCCCGGCGCGCCCGGGGAGGGGAGGCTCTGCCAGGCCCCCTCCCCGCCCGGCGCCCGCGTCCCCCGCCCGCCTCCCGGGCCCGGCGGCGGCGGCGGCGGCGGCGGCGGCCAGGTCCCTGCCGAGGCGGCGGGCGGGATGCGGCTCCTGTTCCTGGCGGTGCTGCGGCCGCACACCGGCAACGCCGTCACCGCCGAGCGGGTCCGGTAGGTCCGGTGGGCGCGCGGGGGCAGCCGGCACCCTCGGCCTCCGCATCCTCGCCCGGCCTGAGAGGCGCGCCCGGGTGCGGGGATGGTCCAGGGGAGCGCGGATGGTGGGGCTGCGGGGAAGGCCCGAGACAGGGAGTGCGGGACCCGGGCTGGGGCGGCGGGGCGGTACCGGGGTGCGGAGGCCAGCGGGGGGCTGCGTGGCTCAGGGACGGCCCCAGAGGGGCGGGGATGACCCGAGGGATGCGCGTTTGGTCGGGGTTCGAGGAAGGCCTAAGAGAGGGCGTGCAGGGACCGGCGTGGGGGCGCGGGACGCCCTGGAGCTCACAGGGGCAGTTCCACGACTGGCCCTGGGCATGCTGAGAAGGCCCTGGGCCTGGAGTGTGGGGGCTAGCCCGGGGGCTGCAGGGTCTGCTCGGCGTGAGGGGCCCAGCGGTGTTGCGGGCCCAGGGAGTCTGGGTTGGCCCGGGGATGCGGTGTCTGCAGGTGGCTGAGAGGCCCTCAGCGCCGCTTTCCTGGCTGCAGTGTTTAACGGGCCCTGGAGAGAGGGTTGGCTGGTGCAGGGGCTCTGGGAACCGTTCCTGACTGAGCAAGGGCCACAGTCAAAGTCACCAGTGGACGCCCGGAGTCCCAGACTGGAGCTCCCACCCCCAGAATGTGGGCACCGAGCAGGCGCTCGATAATGGCACAGCTGGGCGACCTGGGAACACCTGTTAGGGAGTCGTCAGGGCTCCCGGGGATGCGGCTGGCCCAGCTGATGTCTGCGCGGCTTTCAGGTGTGTGCAGGGACGTGGGGCAGACATTGCCAGGCCAGTTCAGAGGCTACCGGCTGCCCTTCCCAGCCCTGTGCCACGCTGTCCTGTTCTTTCTCACTGCTGACGTTGTCGGCGCTGGGTCTGGGGGCACCGTAGGGAGGGACCCAAGGTCGCATCTTCAGGCCCTGGCTTCCTAGTGAGGGCCGAGGAGATGACCTGAGACAAGGGGCATGTGTGATGACGGAGAAAAACAAGCCAGCTATTCACAGGGTGGACGCCCCTGCAACACCGGGCCAACGCTGGGTGCTAGGGGAACCCTTGGGGGGTCCTCCTCCCCAGAGGCACCTCTGAAGAGAGGCCTGGCAGTCCACTGAGAAAGCAGCACAGTTGTACCCAGACGGAGGTAGGGACACCTTAGGGAGGGACCCCTCAGCCCCTGGTTGTCCTGCTGGGATATCCTCGCCTGCCCCTTCGAGCCTGCTGGCACCTTTGGAGCCTCGGTGGTGCAGTGGTTAGTGGCTACCGCTACCAACCATCTACTAGCTGAAGCTCCTGGCTGCTCCTTGGAAACCCTGGGGCCGTGTTACCCCGGGGGTTGTCTTTCTGTACACACACACATTTAAGTATATTTTGCTGCTGTCCACTTCAGGGATATGAGCCCTCAGGTCTGAGGGGCTGGGTCCCGAGAGTCAGCTGCCTGTTGGTGTCTGAGCTGTGTTAGCGAGATGAAGGAGCTGAGCTGGAGAAGGAGGCGCAGCTGCCGTGGTGCCTGCAGCGTGCAGGAAGCTTACTTAAAAAAAAAAAAAAAAAAAAAGTAAAGAAAGAAACCCATGAAGTTTCCCAACTGCCTTCTCCTCTGTGGCTCTGTGTCCTCATCACTGAGAGGAGTAACCTGCCCTGCGCCCGCCCTTACACTCCATCCAGCGAGAAAGCCCTCCAGTTCTCCTCAGGAGCATAAGCAAAAATCGCTGCAGAGAAATCCGTTTTCTGAAATTCTCTGGAGACGGGCCAGTTGGGTTTTCATTGTCTGGTTTTTCTAATGGAACATTCAATGACATTCCAGCCCTTTACGGGGTGCCAGGCAGCGAGGAGAAACTGTGGTCTCCCCTCACCTTGGGGAGCGTGTTGTCACTGGGGAGACTCATGGGGACTCAGTGTGGGGGTGGCTGGAGGCGGCGATCAGGCCTGTTAAGAAAACCAACAAGATAAGGCAGCTGGGAGGCGGGCTGGGAGGTGGGGGAGGCGGGCTGGGAGCGGGGGCTGACTAGATCATTAACTAGACCAACCTGTCGCCTTGGAGCCAACTTTCTAGGGAACCCCTAGGACGCGTGGTGGGTTAAGTGACACGTCTGCTAACCGAAAGTTCGGCAGCTGAAATCTGCCAGGCGCTGTTTGGAAACTCCATGGGGCAGTTCTGCTTGACCTCTAGGGTCGCTATGAGTCAGACCCGACTTGACGGCAGTGGGTTTGGTTTCAGGGTTCTCTAGCACAGAGTAGACCAGCCCCTCAGGGCTTCTGAGGAGCAGCTGGGGGGTTCCGGCTGCTGGCTGTTTGCTGGCAATCATGCATTGTGCCACTAGGGCTCCGCTTTAGATAGCGGAGTTCTGGGGGACCAAACACCAAACCGCTGCCCTCAAGTCCCTTCCTCTTGCTGGCAGCCCCATGAGTGTCAGGGCAGCGGCTGACGGTTCACAAGGAGGTTGCCAGGGTTTCTGCAAAGGCACCCCTGGGTGGGCTAGAACCTTCAGCTTCTTGGTTACCAGCATGTTCGTGGTTTGCGCTCCCAGGGAGGCCTATTTGAGGCAGGGAGGCCCTTCAAGCCTGGACTTGAGTGACAAGAGGAAGCCACTACTCAGAGCTCCCGTGTGAGGCCCCAGAGATGGTCAGGATGAGGTCTTGGGGTCCTGAGGCTGGAGGAAGCTCCGAGAGCTGGAGAAACAGGAAGAGGTCCAAGGTCCTGCACCAGTGAGGGTGGGGTTGGGCTGAATGCTGGGAAGGGAGCCCAGGTATGGCAGTGACTTCACAAGTGGCAGGGATGAGAGTCAGCCCTTGAGAAACTAGGGCAAGCTCCTGCACTTAGCGTTTCACTCCCCACTGAGGTCTGGATGGGAACCCGGGCCTTCCAGAAGGCCACTGTTGTCCCCTGCAGCTGCTTTGATCCAGATTCAGAGGTAAACTAGAAAACAGCTGGCCAGCTGCTGTTCTTCCGTTCCTCTGTGCCTTGTCTGTCCCACTGTTCACATCTGTCAGGTACCTTTTGGGCTGTCTGCTGTGCTACCTGGGGGTTGCAGGGAAGAGGGGAGACGTGTCCTGACTTGCTGGCGTTAGGCTGGAGAGGGCCAGCGGTGATGCAGAGCTCAGGGCCACTTGGTGAGACACTAATACAGATGTTTCCCTGGTTGTACGTGAAGCAAGGGACAGACAGCAGACTGCCTTGGTGCTCTTCAGAGCAGCTGTGCCATCTCACTGCAGGAAAAAAAGAAAAAGCAGAAGTTGCGTGAAGATAGCTTCTGGTCTCATTTCTGTGAAAGTTCAGCAACTTGAGGAAATTGTTCTGGGTGTCCTATGTGGGGAGGGAGAGAGGGAGAGAGTCCTCACGGTTACAGAGATTTCCTGTGGACCTGTCAACAGTGAGCAGCTAGGATTAGAGGGTCTCCTCAGATATTCCCTGCTGAGGACCGCTAGGATCTTCTGAGTGGTCCTATTGGCACAGGTGGAGAGGATCCTCCCCCTGAAGGAATGAGACTGGATTTCCCATCAGTCTAGCAGAATAGGGGGTCCGAGTTAGATGAGAACAGAATTAATGGAAACAAGCAGTGGATCCCTCCATGCACTCTCAGCTCTGTAGATTAACCCCTGATGGATGGTAGGTAGGCACGCTGGTGGTGCAGTGCTTAGTGCTGTGCCTGCTGGCCTGAGGGGCCGTAGTTCACGTCTGCCAGGCCCTCCTCGGAAACTCAGTGGAGCAGTTCTCTTCTGCCCTGTGTGGTCGCTGTGAGTCAGAATCCACTTGAACGCAGTGGGTTTGGGTTTTTTTGTTGGTGTTTAGATAGGTAGGTAGCTAAACTAATGACTGTGTGGATAAGGGAAGCCAGGGGCACTGTGGAAGCTTAGAGCTGGTGGCCCGTCCCCGGGCAGAAGTCAGGGAGGCCTCGTGGTCTTAGCAAACTCGTGATAGGCATGACCTCGGGGTAGGATTGCTATTGCTGCTTGCCGTAGTGGATTCACAGTGACTTGACATCCAGCAGAACAAGACCTCGCCTAGTTCTGCCCAGTCTTGCTGACTGTTGGTGAGTTTGAGTTCAGTGTGGGCGGCTGTTGTGTACCACCTTCCAACCGAGGGGTCGTCTGCCAGCCCCAGGTCAGACAGCGTCCTGTTGTGATCCAGAGTGTTCTGACTGGGTACTTTCTGGAATTAGGTTGCCACGCCTTTCTTCCAAGAGGCCTGTTAGTCTGGAAGCTCCTCTGAGACCTGTCCACGTGGGTGGCCCTGCTGGCTTTTGAAATACAGGTGGCAGAGCGTCCAGCATCACAGCAGCATGCACGCCCCCACGGTGCAGCAGACAGATGAGTGGTGGACCTCGGGTGGTCTTCAGGGCCACAGTGTGCTGTGTGAGCTTTGACTTACATCCTGGGAGCTATCAACATTAAAATGCCCTCGTTAGGCACCTACTGCCTGGCGTCTGCTAAAGGCTATGGCTGTTAGAAGTCTGCGTCAGAGGACATGTCCTTTGGTGTGACGATGTCAGAAACTAAGTTGGCAGTGTTTCAGATGCAAGCCTTCCCTGAAAACACACAGGCTGGGCTGCTGGGACCCGGGGAGCCCTTCTGTAGAGCAGCACACAGGGCCCCCGCCTCCTGGAGCCCTGTCCTGTGGCCCAGCCGGGTGGGCTGGCCTGGCTGCCAGCAGGTCCCGTGTAGTCCAGACTGAGGGAGGGACACCTACTGCTCACAGGAACAGCTGTGTCCCTACCATCGTGCTTGACAGAATGTCGCCCGGGCATGTCTGCCATCGACACCTGCCACCTGGTGTGAGGCTGGACGTGGGACGTGCAGTTCTCTGGCCACCTCTCCCTCCAGAGGCTGTGAAGATCCTCCAGAATAACAGGACGTCCTCACAGAGCCAGACTGGCTTAGGTCACTCTCACACTCAGATTAAAAACTACAAACACTTCAAAAGCTCAGAAACTGAGAGGCGAACTAAAGACATAGCAGAAACAGAGTGTCCAGCTCTTTGTCATCGGACCTCTGGTTCCTGAGACGAGCCAGTCACCTGTCACCTTGCCTGTCCATCTTGGGACACCTCAGCCTGTGCAGCCAAGGGGTCAGGAGACGCCTCCGGGCTGCCGCCTGCACAGCGACTCGGGACTTGCCAGCTGCGAGCCGTCTCCTTGGGAGAAATCTCTCTCTGTGTCTATATGTGTACTCGTGTATATGTACACGCGTGTGTGCCTCCCTGGTTTCGCCTCTCGAGAGAACCCAGCCTAAGACGCTTTTTCTTCTTGAGTTCACTTGTGCGTAAATGGCGCAAGGGGTGCGTGCAGGAAAAAAAACAACCAATCAACCAAACATGCAATGTTGATTCAGTAATTAAGTGACGGAAACTCCAAGTTTTAAGTAGTCCTCCCCTAAAATGAGAGACTGGCCTCAAAACCTTGAATAATCTTCTAAATCAGGGGTGGACAAGCCAGTGGCACCCCAGTTCTTGCACATGTCGTTGTGTTGAGACGCAGCCTGTACACATGTTTGTGGGCTGGTTACAGGTCCGCTGCCTTGTGACAGAGGAGGGCAGTGGCTGTGACCTGCTGTGGCAGAGAACGCACAGAGATGGGTATGGAAGTACGGAAAGGTGCCGGATTGGGGATAGTTCCGTCCAGAAGAGAGAGCTCGGAGGGAATGGTTGCAGATCCTCAGGTTGGCAGCTGGACTCTGCAGCCAGTGGGGTCTGTAGCCATAGGGGACAAGGGGACACACTGAAGGGAAGTGCTCCAGATAAGAGGAGCAAACAGAAGCCCTAACCAACGCTGGCAGGACAGAGCTGTGGCCCTGGGTTCAGCTGGACTGTGGGGCCCTGGGGGCAGGGAGCTGCTGAGTCAGTGCAGGGTGGTGGAAGGAAGTCTTGTTTGCTCAGAAGGTCCCTGGAGACCGGGTAGGGTTACTTCTTTTTTTTCTGCTCAGGTAACAGCAGTTGAGAGTCAGTTAACATCTTCCCTCGGCAAACATTTCTCAAGCAGGGCTGGGATGAAACCGATGGGCCCTCTGCCCACGGGGTCCATGTCGTCCGGCCACCGAGGTCTCTGTCTCCCAGCCCCGTGCCAGGCGGGACTGTAGGCGTGGAAGTCCGGTGCACGGTCATTCAGGAGAAGGTGTTAGCCTGCTAGTGCCGGCGACAGAAACACTCTCACAACAATGGCGATTTAAGGACGATGGTGATAAGTGCGGGCCCCTGGGTGGCGCAGAGGGATTGTGTCCCCCTGCTAATGTGTAGGTTGGTGTGTCACACCTGCCCAGCGGCACCTGGGGAGAAAGGTCTGCTGAGGGCCTGTGACCCATGGAGCGCAGTTCTCCCCTGACACACAGGGCTCACATGAGTCCGAGTTGACAGTGGCGGATTTCTGGGGGCTTGGGTATGGGATAGAATGCTCTTGGGATTGCCTCCGTGTCTAGGTCGCTCAGTCTCTCTTTTAATTGAGAAATCAGAGCACATGAAAGTTCACATGAGCACACAAATAACTAGGCTCCGTCACGCACTCATTGTAGCCCTTTGGACACACGGTTTGCAGGCTGAGCAGAAAACCCCAGAAACTGGACTCTGAATAAGAATGGGATATCAGGACCGGAGGGAGACTCGTTAACAACCTGTGTCATGCAGATGGCACAACCCTGCTTGCCTAAAGCAAAGAAGACTTGAACACTTAGTAACGAAGCTCAAAGACTGGGTTGTGTCTGAGCATCGAGAAAACAAGCCAGCACGACCGGACCCAGAAGCGACAGCGTGATACATGGAGTGAGGACTGAGGTCGTCAGGGATTTCACTTTACCTTTATCCATGCCCACACGAACAGTAGTCAGGAAATCCACCGATGTACTGCGTTGGGCAGATCTGCAGCAAAAGACCTCTTTAAAGGGTTGAAGACCACAGATGCCACTGTGAGGACTAAGGTGCACCTGACCCAAGCCACGGTGTTCTGGTTTACCTTACGTGCGTTCAACAGCTGGAGAATGAGTACGGAAGAGGAAAGAAGAATGGATACCTTCGAATTACACTGTTGGTGAAAAGGGTTGAATGTATCCCGTGGACTAGGAGAAGGAACTAATCTGTCTTGGAAGAAGTACAGCCAGAAGGCTCTTTAGAAGTGAGGATGGCAAGGCTTCGTGTCACACTCTCGGGACGGGATATCGGGAGGGACTAATCCCTGGAGAAGAGCATCACGCTCAGGAAAGCAGAGGGTCAGCAGAAGAGAGGAAGACCCTCAACCTCACTGACTGACACAGCGGCGGTGACAGTGGGCTCACGTATGACGCAGACTGTGAGGGTGGCAGGGGACTCGGCAGTATGTCATTGTGTTGTACACGGGGTCACTGTGAGTGGGGACCAACCGGATGGCTCCTGACCCCAACAGGACCAGCACATCCAGTGACAAGGATGGCTGTCAGCCAGTGGAAACAGGCAGGTTGTCACTGAATTAGGAGTCAGGGACAGACAGATAGGTTCATCTCTCTGTTGAACTGTGTGGGAAATCCTCCAAGGTCTCTTGCTGTGTTGGAGAGATTCTTTCTCCAAAAAAGCCTTTAGTCATATAGTGACTAAATTTATTTAGTCACAGTGAATTTATTAAACTGAATCACTGACTGGGGAGTAGGAACAGATTGATTTAAATGTGTTACATGTGAACTAGGGTAAAATTTAGGTCCATAGAGAATTAAGTGGGGTTTGGGGGAGGTAGTGGAGAACACCTGGGTAATTGACATCTAAAGTCACTGCCAAAGTGCCCGTTAGGAATGTGTGTCATAGATCCCAGTGACCCCGCAGCCTGGACCACGTGCTGGGCCGTACCCTTTCTGCACAGATTCTCAGAGTGGAATTTGCAGCCTTTTCTGTCTGTGTTTCAGTGCATTTGTTCGTGGCCTCTCATGCCCAGAAGCGTGTTGAATTCATATTTTTGTATAAGGCCTGTTCCCCTGGACCACTTCATAGGCTGCAGGGTCAATAGCTAGACTGGTGACAAGATTTTTTCCTGGTTCCGCTCATTTCCTGTCAAGTTGAGGGTGGAGGTATCAGCACATGACAGTGGCTGGGTCACAACAGACTGTGGCCGCGGTGAGACCAAGATGCAGGGTGTCCACCCGTTGGTCCAGCCAGCGTAGGTCCCGAGAGCACGGCAGTGTTGCAGCATTGTGTGTGTGATTTACCGTGGGAAGAGAAAATAGAAAAAGACAGAGCAGTTGCATCCATGTAGTAAAGACAGACGTGATGCGGACGCCAGTGTGAAGGCGGGAGTTGGGTGTTTCCTCAGAGCCTCCGTCCCCACGTGGCTCCCACGACGCAAGAAACCTGTCACGGTGTGATCACAGGGCTCAGAGAGACCACCACCACTTGTCTTGTTCTTTGGCTGTCACTGTTTTGGGCAGTCCGTCCCCCGGTGACTTGCTCTGCTCGTCAGTGGGAGACACCAGGTCTGCTTCGCTGGGGTGAAAAGGAGAGAAGGGGCTGTGCTGGACATAAAAGGCTACTTCTGGTGGCTCAGGGATGTTCCCAAGTGGCTTCTGCGGGTGTGATTTTCCCCCTAGGTGATGACTTTGAAACGGGCCTGGAGTAGGGCGTGAGCGCGCTGTTCACGTAACGGCTGTGCACAGGGATTGTGATGCTGAGGGGCTCGAGGCCCCCAGGTGGGAATCGCGTGTGCTGGGAGCGGGCCTGCCGGGGGCTGGCGTGTGCGTGCCGTGTGCGGTGTCCCGCCGGTGAGTGAGCGGGGCTGCAGCCCTGGGCGGGGAAGGAGGAGGGTGCTGCTGGGCTGCACCCACAGGAAACGTGGGCACATGTCCCCAGGACATGTCCCTCCACCAGCATGTTCACTGAGCAAGACAGACAGGGCACCCTGTCACAGAGTTACAGAGGAGCTGGCTGCTGAGAGCTGGACTAGGGTCAGAGTCAGGGAGATGCTTCTGTTGGTTGTACATACACATGCATGCACACATGTGCACACATACACAGTTACACCCCACATGCACAGGTGAGAAATGTCCACCCTTCAGTCCCTGCTGTTCCTCTCCAGAGGCAACTCTGGTTGTCTGCTGCTGTGTGTCCATCCAGAGTTACATGTATACGCTACGTGGACACAGTGCTGTCCACTGTCCTCTTCTCCCACTGGACAGACGGGTCTCCTGCCTCATCTCAGGGGTCAGAGCTGTGGACTGGCCCCTCCTGATGTGTGTGGAGGCAGCTGTTAGGGTTTTTGCTGCTTTAGAGAGAGCTCCACTGCCTTGTGTTGAGCATATGTTTTCACACACATGCCCAAGCTTATCTTTGGGTTAAAGTCCTAAAAATGGGAGTCATTTGGTCATACAATTTATCTGTTTTTAATTTGTTAGCTGTTGTTGCATTGTGTGTCAAAGAGACTTGGCCAGTTTCCCCTTTCACAAATAATGCCTAACTAAGAGTGTTCATTTCTTGAACCTGTCGGTAGGATTTCCGACCTTCACAAATATTGTGCAAAAAAATAAGATGACTCCTCCTTAAGTACCTTTTCCTGTACTGTAAAGCTCATTGTGTTTCCTTGTATATGCACTGCACTTTATGTCTACCCCGATTCCTCGTCTGGGCTGTCTTTTTAAAATTGATTTATAAGAACTCTTTATATATTAGGCAGGTTAGCTGCTTTCTTTTTTGAGTGCTGTAAATCGTTTCAGTTTCTGATCTGTGTTTGTGCTCTGTCCATGCTGTGGTTGCCTTTTAGAAAGGTTTTTTTGGTGGTGGTTTACCAGAAATGTGTTTTAGATTTATGTTACAAGCACTGAGTTCAGATGAGGAGAAAGGTAAGAGGTACAACTGGATAGTAATTGGAGACGGAGGGGGAAAGACCTGAGATGAGGTGACTTTTGAAGCCCTTGTTGGAGTGAAAGAGGCCTGAAAGCAAACCCTGGTGCCGTCTGTAACAGAGGAGCAGGAGGAAGAAACAAAATCAAGGAGACAGAGAAGGCCTCCTCTGTTGTTGCTGGGTACCGTCGAATCGGTTCTGACTGATAGCGCCACGTCCACAGTCGTTTTTATACTTAAGCCCATCGTTGCGGCCACTGTGTCAGTCCATGTTGAGGGTCTTCCTCTTTGTCACTGACCCTTCAGTCTACCAAGCGTACTGCCCTTCTCTAGGGACTGCTCCTTCCTGACGACATGTCCAAACTGTGTAAGATGTACTCTAGCCATCTTGGCTTCCAAGGAGGCCTGTGGTTGTCCTTCCAGAACAGATCTGTTGGCTCTTTTGGCAATCCGTGGGGCATTCCGTGTTCTTCTCCAGCAACACAATTCAAAGGCATCAGTTCTTCTTCTGTCTTCCGTGTTCATTGTCCAGCTTTCACATGCGTATGATGCGACTGAAAATACCATGGCTTGGATCGGGTGCATTTTAGTCATCAAGGTGACATCTTTACTTTGGAATACTTTAAAGAGGTCCTTGGCAGCAGATTTTCCCAATGCGTTATATCTTTTGATTCCTTGACTGCTGCATCTGTGGGTGTTGGCTGTCGACCTGAGTAAAACAAAATCCTTGACAGCCCCCATCCTTCCTCTATTTGTGACAATGTTGCTTACGGGTCCAGTTGTGAGGACTTTTGTTTTCCTGGTGTTGAGATGCAATCCATGCTGAAGGCTGTGGCCCTTGATCAGCAAATGCTACAGGAAAAGAAAGCCACCATGTCCCAAGGCTGCCACATCACGCTCTGTGTCCCTTTATCAGACGGCTTGCTGCCAGCCGTAGACCCGGGATGCCGAGGCCTAGGGGTAAATGAGCAGTGTTGCCTGTCTTCGGTCAGGTTGTATACAATGGATAAATCAGTAAAGAAGTATTATCAGTGGAATATGTATTTTTTCTTAATTTTAATATCTCAATCTTAACAGCAATCTATGGTATATTCATGTTTCTTTTCTGGCTTTTTCTTTCCCTGTTTCTCCTTTAGGGATCATCTGGAAGCTGCCGGCCACATATGCGTTCTGAAAGACGCCTTTGACTTTGAGAGCTCGTCTGAAATTGCAAACCTGATCACCACTGAGAACTTTGAGGCAGCCCTGGCTCTTCATCTCTACAGAGGAGGGCGATTTCTGCAAGGTGAGCCCCTTTCTCTTTAGGGGTGACAGCTAGAAAGGCCGCCAACCAGAAGTAAAGTGTCAAGTGTAAGCAGATGCGCAACAGTGCAGCTTCTGACTCTGGCTCGGGAATGGAGGGACAAGCATCTGTCGGTGTTTTTGTTTTTTTCCTCTACTGAGTAATTGTCTAAAATGATGTAACTTACCCAACTGAGAACAGATTATATGTAAGCTGCTTTTACTGCAGTGAGAGGTTTATCCTGTTTTTGAGGTGAATTTCTTCTTTCAAAGTATGGTTTTCAAAAGCTGAAAATGGGACTCTTTTTTTCCAGATATACAATTGGCATATGTGAAAGATTTTATTCAGCTCATTAATTAAAGAGGGAACCAGTTCAGAGGCATCTGAGGGCATCAGAGTGAGATGGCCAGGGAGCCACCACACTGGTTAGTGCCCCGTGGTGCTAGAAACGCAAGCTCTGGGTCACCTTTTCCCCTGGACAGAAGTGATGCTCATTTCTGCCGACACAAAGCTGCAGATTATGTAACAAGCCTCGGGGCCGGGCCCTTAGTAGTCAGCGGTACAGTCACCAAGTCCTTGTGTGGAGCAGGTGATTAACGCCCTTGGCTGCTAACTGAACTACTGGAGGGTTGAGTCTGTGCAGAGGCACCTCCGAAGAAAGGCCTGGCCGTCTCAGGAAAACGTCCGTCATTGATGCCTTCTGGGGCACAGTTGGCACGTGGGGTCGCTATGAGTCAGGACTAACCTGATGGAAGGTGCACATACTCTCCAGAAGTCAGGTCATCCCCGGGGAGCTTTTTTTCATTGTGATTGAGTGAAAGTGTACAGTACAATTCAGATTTGCAGGCCCGCCTCTCTGCAGCGCCTCCTGCTCTCCTTGCCCTGTGACAGCACGCTCCTCCTTTCCATTCTATACATGTTGTATCCTCTTAACAATCTCCTGTCCCCTCCTCTCCACCCTCTCCATTCCCCTCTTGTAAAAGGCCAGTGGGACAACGTCCTGCAGTTGCATAGAGCCATCAAGTGCACACACAGTATGGTCCCTTTGTGTCCCTGAGCTCATTCCATTTCTGTCTGAAGAGCTGACCTCAGGAATGCTCTATGATCAGAGGCGGCATCAGGCCTAGAGGCCGTGCTTCCAAGGGGACTCTCTGCCCTTCGACCACCAGTTGCCATCTTTCAGTGGAGTTTTTAGTGTACACCTCTTTTTTTCTCATGTTGCCACTGGGACTTACCATCGTGTGCCCCATCACGGCTGTCACTGGTGGTGGCTGGGCACCATCTGGTTCTTCTGGTTACATGTTGATATAGACACCCATTCACGTGGGTCTTTCTTGCTTCTGGGCTCCTTTTCCCGCATGTCGTTGGTGGTCATCAGTGCCAGCTGAAGCAGGACCGTTTGGTGTACCTCAGATGGCAGCTTGCTAGCTTTTAAGACCCTGGGGAGCCTTTAAACAGGGCTTCAGTGTGACATTGGAAGAGTGGGCAGTCATCCTCTTGGCCTCAGTTGTGGGATCTGGATAATCTCGCTGGGTGCTCCTAAGGCCCCTTTTGTGTCCCCGAGAGCCCAGTGGTCACAGTGGAAAGGAGGGGCAGATATTTTTACTGTGGTTGAGCCGAGAGGGGCATTCTCCCAACGTGCATTAAAGGATATGATGGTGCTATCAACTGTGCCTTAACATCACCAGAGGGTAGGTCATGTGAGGACCAGGGTTATCTCTGGTTGTCTCTGCACTAAGATCAAAGTTGGGTCAGCAGAACATGCCAGCCTTCTGAAGCGCTGAGAAGTGTCTTTACTAGAGGTGACCTCCATTTCTCCGTACGATGTCACAGCTCTTTTCAGGTCCCAGCTGTCCCCTGCACTGTAGAAAGGTGATTTCTCTCTGGAGACTTTTCATAGACAGGCACATTCTAGTAGGTACTCCTTTCAAAGAGTTATTTAATAGTGGTTAAATAACATGGTTATTTAATAATTAATAATGGTTATTTAATAACGGTTATTAATAATGGTTATTTAACACGGTTAAAAACAGTCTAACGGTGCACTGGTTAAGAGCTACAGTGAGCTTGGCTGCCGACCTGAGATGGGCGGTTACAGTTCACCGGACGCTCCTTGGAAGCCCTCTGGGGCAGTTCTCCTGTGTCCTGGAGGGTCGCCGCCAGTCAGAATCGAGTCGATGGCAGTAGGTTTGCTTTGGTAAGAAATTCCAATAGTGTAGAGTGAAAGACAGCTGAACACTGTGAAACACCGAGCAAATCTTTCTCCCGTCTCTTACACCCCATCGTCTCCCTGGAAGCAACTGTTGGCACTGTTTCCCGGGTGCTCTTCCAGAAATATCGTCGTACGTAGCTGTGATTTGCCGGTTGCTGCAGGATAAACTACCTAGACCTCGGTGGCTGAGAGTGATGCCCTTAACCATCCCTCGGTTTCTGGGAGCTGGGAACTCAGACGCAGTGCCGCCCTGGGGAAGGGCGCCCCCTGTGGTCAGCTCCGCTGGAGGCCTGGTGGGGGCTGCTGGAGGATCCGGGCCCTTGGGGGCTCTCACATTCCCGGCAGCTGGCCGGGTGTCGTTGGCTTGTGTGTCCTCACGATGTGGAGGCTGACCTCTCTCGGCAAGCAGGCTGGGGGGCAGCTCTGTGTTTGGTGGCCCAGCCTCGGAAGTCGTCTGCCCCCATTCCCATCGCTGGTTGCCTTGCGTCAGTTCCGTTGAGTGTGGAGGGGGCCGCCCAGGGCTGTGACCTCCAGGAGATGACCGTCTGGGGCTGGCTGCTGGGGAAGGCACCCACATATAGCGCCTCCCACTTAAAAACGGTCGCCAGCAGCATCGCACCACGTATGCCCAGCACCCTGCGTTTTCCCCTCAGCCGTAGACGCTGACTCATAGCGACCCCGCTGGCCAGAGGAGAGCCACCTCCGAGGGCTTCCAGGGACCCACTGGTGGAGTTGAACTGCTGACCTTTTGGTTGGCGGCTGAGTGCCTCAGCCGTGTGCTACCAGGCTTCCTCTGACAGGCAACACGTCTAGATCTTTTCCATACTTACGCTTATCAATGACTTCTTTCTGTGTGAGAGCTGCACAGTGTCGCGTGGTGCGGCAGTACTGGGATCTGCATTCTCTCTAACTCGCCCTAGTGCCATCCCTGCTGTGATTATCATCATTTAGGCATCAGCACGTGGACTGGGGAGAACAGATCTGTACTTCCCTGCTTTGGCCACATGAGCAAACCATCAGAATTAATTGTTTCCCCTACATTGGGACCTGGGTTTTGAAAAGATGACTCCTAGGGAGGTGCTTCCATGACTTGGGGTCCTCTTGAAGTGCCGTTGGGTCCAGAGTCTGGGGTTGACCCCCAAGTGCAAAAGAAGTTCTGAGGCCTGTGGTTCTGTTCACTGTGAAGTTAGTCATTGATGAAGTTGTATCTGCTCACTCTTTTAAAGAAGTTTCTCTCTCTCTCTCACACACACATACACATGCGCACGCACACACAGAATGTTTTTATATTCCCACAAATGGGGCGGTTTTGTGTGCTCAGCTGTCTGAGCACTCTATCAGCAGATACACAGCTGATCGGCCTCCTCCTTTGTAGTGGGTGTGTGGTATCCCACTGAAAGACAGCATCATACTTTCTAGGTTTCTCAAGCAATGCTGGTGTCTTTCCTCCCTGTGAGGATGCCTGCTGTGTAGCCCTGTGGTCCAACGGGACACCTGTTTGTGACCTTTACCGACCCTGCGGGTTGCTGTCCAAAGTGGGGATTCAGCTCACACGTCCCCTAGCTACTGGGCGAGGACCTGTTTCTTTCTCTGCAGTTCAATCCCTGCTGCTGTTGGTTCCTGCTTCATTTTACCATCCTAATCTCTGTTTCACATAAAAAGTGGTCAAGCACAAAGTCATTCCAAGTTAGCTTTGCCACTCTTTAAGAGTTGTAGGAGGCAAAAAGCCTTCTCCAAAACAAACCAGCAGCACAGGAAGAGAAGAATCAGTTCTTGCACAGTCTAGCAAATATTGGGAGCTGAAATTACACTGTTTTTAGATAAGGTTGTTTCATTTTTCAATATTCTGAATTGTCTTTGTGGAAGTCAAACTGGGCAGTGAATTGCTCTTTTGTGTGTGGTCTTTCTGGCCATGGTCTTGTGACTGCCACCCAGGTGACTGTGTGATAGGGTAGGTGTGGCCCACGAGGGGATTGGTCAGTTTTGCTGTCACAGAGCCAATCGCAGAGCAGGGTGAAGAGCCCACTAGCAAGAGAGGAGGGACCAACAGGAGATAGCCCGCAGCAGAGACCTGGCGGCCAGAGACAGCATGGTGGTCTTCCCAGCCCCTGGAGTGAGAAAGCTGGTGCCTCTGAGCAGGGACTGAGGGCCAGATAAAGGTGCACCCATGAGTGTGGCTAGGGAGACACCATCCCGATGGAAGAATTGTACCCTGAGTGCACTTGGGTCCAAATTGAAACTGTGACTTTCCTAGTGACCCCTGACTGTGAGTGTAGTCTGAGTTCCGTGTGGCCTCTGCGGTGACTTGTGAGACCCAGCGCAGAGCTGTGGGAGGGATGGCTGGCGTCAGAATTAGTGCAGATGGTGGCGAGGAGTGGCCCTTCTCTGGCCTCTGCCTCGAGGGAATCAGCCCTGCACTCTGAACTGGAGTTGGCTTCCTCCTTATGATGCTGAGGAGGACAGACATCACCCCCAACTCGTTCTTAGAGGCTGTCACTCCTTCCAAAGAGTTATCTTCTTGAAATTCAGGTTCTGAGTAGCCCAGATACAAAAAGCCTTAGAACTTGTTGGTGGAGACGGGCCTCTGCCCCTCATGGGGCTGGCTCAGTGTGTCCTGGAGCACTTCCTGTCTCCCAAAGAGCTGCCCACGTGGCTACCCGTGATTCCACTCTCAGGAGGGACTCTCAGTCCTTCACCAGTTCTCAGTGGACTGTAGCCTGTGGTTTGTGTGTTTTTTTTAATTACATCAGTAGGTTATTTGGAAACTGTATTTGGCTTGGCAAAAATACAAAGGGGGGAAAAAAACCAAACCAGGCACTGGTAATGCTTAAAATTTAAGCCGGTGAATTGGGAAACAGTCCTGAGGACAGATGTCAGTGTCTCCTGTGATGTATCTCACAGTATCATATTTATGGGAGTGATTCCCATTCAGAAGAGTTGGATTAAGAGGAAAAAATAAATAAAACTACCAAACACAGCCCTGTGCTCTGGGCACTTCTGTCTTTAATAGCTCTGCTTGGGACTGGCTGGCGAGGGGTGATTCCAAAGCAAAAAAAAAAAAAAAAATCCTGTTTCACAACCGTCACACTCTTCACAGGTCATGGGATCCCTTTTGGAGTTATCTTTGGTGGGACTGATGTGAACGAAGACGTTAGCGAGATGGAAAAAAACAACGTGATGGGGAAAGTTCTGGAAGAAGCCAGGTAATGTGTGAGAGAATGACACCCAGGTCAAATGTTGTAAATAGCTTCGGGCCTCCAACCACCTGGAACTGGGCCAGGCCTTACAGGGTGTGGGTGCAGTCCTGCCCAGGGCTGTCCTCACCTCAGGCGGCCCCAGCCTGGGGACCCTGGGGTGTCTTAGTCGTCTGTTGCTGCTGTGACAGAGAGACCACTAATGGGTGGCTTTAACAAGTTTATCCTCTCGTAGTCTAGGGGGCTAAAAGTCCAAATTCAGGGTGCCAGCTTCATCGGATGGCTTTCTGTCTCTGCTGCGTCTGGAGGAAGGTCCTCGTCATCAGTCTTCCGCTGGTGTCACGGAGCTTCTCAGCACAGGGACCCCAGGTCCAAAGGATGGTGTCCTGCTCCTAATAGTGCTTTTTTGGTGGCTTGAGGTTCTTCTCCTCTGTGCTCTTTTGTATCTCGAAAGAGATCAACTCCAGATGCAACCTAATCCTGCAGACCGAGTCCTGCCTCATTAGGATAACTGCCTGTAGTCCTAGCTCCTTAACATCGTAGAGAGTGAGGTTTACAATCCGTGGGATGATCACATCAGATGACAAAGTGAAAGACTGTCACACGATACTGGAAATCAAAGTCAGCTGCATTCTGGGGGACAACATTCTATCCATACCACCAGGACACTCACACTTCCCGCTAGCCCCTCTGGTTTGATAATTTGCTGAAAGGCAGTCAGCCCTCACTGAGAGGACGGACCTGTAGTTAGTTTCGTTACAACGAGAAGGTGCAGGCAGACAGAGGGCAAAGTCTGGGCAGGGGCCCCAATGCCTTAGGTGGCTCACCCTCCCAGCGTGTTGCTGGAGGCAGAGGGTCCTCCTCCAGAGTTCTTAGTGGGGTTTCCTTAGTAGGCATGATGGGTGGAGTCCTTGCCTTCATAAATGGACCCAGTCTCCAGCACTGCTTGCCTTCCTGGAGATCCAACTGATATTACCAGCTTAAAGCAACCCCACCCCCAACCCTCTCATCACACGGTCGATCTTTCTGGCCTGGGTGCTACTTCATTTGCATAAAGCATCAGGTGGGGTTGGAGGACCCCACGATGAATAACAGAATCATCCCTGTACGTTGGAGAAATTATAAGGGTTTAGAGAATGACTTCCAGGAACTGGGGACAAAGGCCAGCAAAATTGTTTGGGTAAAGTTAGTTCTGTATTCCGTAAAAATTTAAACCACCTGGATGGAATTACTTGGAACAGAAAGCCTGGAGCAGCCCGTCCTTGGAGTTTTCCCATCTCACCAATACAGACCCAGTGTTACCTTTTGTCTGAGTCACCTAGTGCTGCTGTAACAAACAGCACACAGGGGTGGCTTGAATAAACAGAAGTTGATTCTCTCGTATTCTGGGACGCTGGAAAGTCTAATTTCAGGGGGCCAGCTCTGGGGGAAGGTTTTTTTCTCTCTGTGAACTCTGGTGGCGTAGTGCTTGAGTGCTACAGTTCTAAACCAGAAAGTTGGCAGTTCACATCTGCCCCTTTGGGATTGTTCTGCTCTGTCCTGTAGAGTCGCTGTGAGTCCGAGTCAGCGCCACAGAAGTGGGTTTTGGTTTGGTCGACTCTGGGGATAGGTCGTTGTTCATGGTCAGTCTTCTGGTCTAGGAGGTCTCAGCACAGGGACCCAGGGTCCAAAGGATGTGTGCTCCTGGGTCTCCTGCTTGGTATTTGGAGGTCCTCATGTCTCTTGGTTGACTTCTGTCCTTTGTGACGGACTCCAGATATGACCTACTGTGGTGCACTGAGTTCTGCCTTGTTAACACTGCCAGGGTGGGATTTACAGCACACAGGTGACCGAGATGGCCAGCCACACAGTGCTGGGCATCATGGCCTCCCTAAGTTGAGCGGGGCACACTGTTTAGGGTAACACTGTTCCACCCATGACGTATTTTTATTTTACGACACATCTCATTTTGGCAGATAGTCATTGTGGAAAGCTACCAGACGTGACTAGTCACCCACATTTAACCCTGAACCCGCACAGTCAGGTATCCAGCCCAGTGGAGAGGGCAGAACTCCTGCTCCCTGAGAGACCATGGACCAGTCCACCTGTGGCCTCCTTGTCCACTTAGGACCTGCGCTGCTGCTCCTTCTCCTGGGGAGACTTGGGGGGCTGGTCCTCAACGTCAGCTCTCTGAGCTGCAGAAACCGTCACTGCAGGGCGCCCCCACCGGTGGCCCGCAGAGAGCCCAGCCATGCTCGTCCTCCGTGTTGCTCCCAGCACCCAGACCCGAGGAGCTCTGGTGGTGCAGTGGTAAAGCACTCGGTGGCTAACTGGATGAGTGGTTTGACCCACGTGGCGGCTGAGGGAGGAGGACCTGGTGATCTGCTGCAGTGACTGTCACAGCCAAGAGACCGGTGGGCGGAGCTCAGCTGTGTCCCAAGGGGTCACTAGGAGTTAGGGTGGACTCGATGGCATGGCTCACAGCAGATGCAGACCCGGGCATCGCTGCGGTGAGGAGGGCTAGGGCTGCTCAGGATGACAGTGGTTCTCAGGGGGCTGGCTGAGTATTCCTTGTGTTGGGGCCACCCTGTACACCCCTTGGCCCAGACACCATGGCCCCCGCCAGGAGTGTCCTGACCTCAAGTGCCCTCAGGTGTTTCTCACCGACTGTGGGGCAGAGTGGCCATGGCCCGGCCCGAGAATGGCCCCGGTGCTGTGTTGCACAGCCTTTGCTCTCCGAGGCCGCCTCAGATGACAGTCGCGTAGCCTGTGGGGCCAGCGGGGGGGGGGCAGTGCGGAAGAATCACCCCACTTTCTGTGTGTGACAGGTGCAGTGGTAGTAACTCAGGCAATAGTGTTGACTGTTACACAGGCCCTCGGTGTCACAGAGGAATGGCAGGCAGAAGAGCTAGTTAAAAGAAAAATGGACACACAGGGGTAGGCAGAATGGACACCAGGTGATCCCCGAGGTGGCCAGCCAGCCTCCTGGGCTGGCTGCATGGGGGGGCAGGGGGCTGTGCCCTGGGCTCAGGCCCCTGGAGCACCCAGAGTGCCCACCGCAGCTTGGAATGGGTCCCTCCTGCTGGCAGAGTGACCCGGCCCCGGTGCTGACAGAAGACCCAGCCAGCAGTTGAACTTTGACTTTCCTTTCAATAGTAGAAAACCTTTGAACTGTGACAATTCAAAAAGGAAAGTAATCCATTCTGAATTCAAGAAAATTGCAACTCTTACATTTTCTGTGGCTGCTCTGTGACTCTGTCGTGGTTGGGCAGCTCTGGCTCGGGGACTGGAACTCTTCACCAAACAAAAAAAAATTACCTGTTGCCGTGAGCTCTGTTCCGGCTCTGCCCCAGAGGGCTTCCCGGGGGTGGCCGGTGGACTTCAGCTGCCAGCCTTTCGGTCAGCAGCCCGGCTGTTAACGGCTGCCCCCCCAGGGCCGAGGATGGTATGGTCAGGTTCTGCTGTGCATCTGATGGCCTCGTGTTTTGTAGGGCAGAGGCCAGTCTGGTTCTTTGACAGTGGCGTCACAGGTGTATGTGGCATTCCTGGCTGTGTGTGTTTGTTCCCAGGGCCTTCTGGACATTAATGTGGTAGCAGAGTTTGTAAGAGAAACCAGGTGTGTATGTGTGTGTGTATCTGGGAGAGAGAGAAAGAGAGAGACAACAACAAAGTATAAAACATTTTGAGGTTGCCTTGAAAGGTGGTAGTACATCATTTGAGTTTTTCTTATTCTTACACTCTAAGGAATTAACACCTTTAGATTCATATAGTTTGTAGTGAACCTTCTCATAGAAGGAAAATAATTGTGTTTGCTAGAAATAGTATTGAATGCATCTGTCATGTATTATTATCATTAGTATTGTTTATTGCACTCTTAAGACAGCCATTGATTTTTGTTTGGGGTGGGTATTGATTGAGGCCTGCAGACGGGGGAGCTGCACGAGTTACAGATTAGCACCCTTTTCTAGAAAAGGCACCACTGCGCTCATCTGGCTGTATCGTGAGTACTTCGTTTTTTTAATCAACTTCCTTTAAATAGGATTTTCCCCTGATGCTTATATTTTCTAGCTTATTTTAGTACGTTCAACTCTTTTCCCCCTGTGGGTGTAGTGTTCAAACTTGGCTCTAACACCCATTTTTCTACTTAGTGCGTGTTTACGGAGGCCCCAGTGGCTCAGACAGTTATGTATTTGGTAGCAGTCAAAAGCTTGGCAGTTCAAACCAAGGAGACTGCCCAGTGCTGGCACAGGGAGAAAACGGAGCAGCTGCCACTGGGTGAATTGAAATGGGAACACTGTTTCCACGGGGGATTTCCAGAGACTGCATCAATGTATTAATATGTTCCAATCCATAGATTTTGGGATTCTCCCTTTAGACACCACCCACCAGAAAGGTACAGCCAGGTAAATGCACAACGACCCCAACATGTGCTTACCCTGGTGCTGTCGGGAATAAGGGAAGAAAGTCAGTGTCCAGCCTCAAAGGGTCAGCTAGGTCCTTTGTGATGGGTCCTGCGCAGCTATAGAAGCCACGCAGAGTCGGTGTTACGGACAGTGACCATGATGCTCTGTTAACTGGGGCAGATGGGCCAGCACAGTGGAGTGGGCGTGCCTGCAGGAGAGGAGAGAGAAAGGGACAGAAAAGCATTCCACGAAACATGGCGGAAACCTCTCAGGTGAGAGGGAAAGTGTCACCCTGCACATCTGAGAGCTCTGCAAACTCGGCGGGGTGCGAAGCTGAGAATAGCCATGTCTAGAAACATCAGAGAGTCCGGGGTTCAGGAGTGGGGGCTGACGGTGCACTCACTGTGCTGCTGCCGTAGAGGGCATGCTCCATTTCACCAAGAATGGCGCTAACACGTCTGTCCCTGTTGCTGTAGCACCCTTGACCTCGATAACCTCTCAGGAGATTTCTCTGGAGCCCAGGTGGTGCAGTGGTTAAGAGCTCTTAACCCAAAGGCTTAAATCCACGAGCAGCTCCTTAGGAACCCCGTGGGGCGGTTCTTGCTCTGTCCCACTGCTGGGACAATTAGAAGTCTGAAGAATGGCAGCCTGTTAAGGTCTGTCTTCCTTTAGTTTTTATAGTCAATGAGGTAACTGTACTTTGACCACGTAAGTGATTGGCTAGCAAGGAGTGGGTACCTCGTGGTCTCTCTTCATGTCAGTCATTAGGATCTTCTAAATAATGGCCCAAGACAGTGGTCTCTTTTCATGTTAATTATTAGGGTCCTCTCTGTTGCCTAGTAAAGAACCGATACCTTGAAGTCCTTTTTCATGTTAATCATTAAGGCCGTCTAAATAACGGTTCAAGACCAGTATATTGTGATTATAATCAACAGTCGGAACAAAGCTAATCCTGGAACTCTATTAACTTTACCCAAGCCTCGAGGTCAAAGGTGCAGGAAGAGAGAATAAACTCGTCTTAAAAAGTTATACTCTGACAGTCTCTATTTGTTCCTTCCTTGCTCTTTCTTATCTCTTCCTGTGGGGACAATGAGTGTCCACTGTCCCTCATTCTAAGCTTCTCTTAAACTATTCTAAGAAGAGTATTTCTTTAGTATTTGTCTATTTGCCATACCAAACACAATAAACTTGGAAGCCTATCTGTCTTCCTGATGTAGGGAGTGGAATATCTATGTTCTAAGGGCTGTGTGAGGGGTTGTTCTTGGGGAGCTTCCCAGAGCCTTTCTACAATCTGCTTATCACCTGTGAAGGGGGATGTGCAGTTAGGAGAAGCCAGCGGGGTTGGGCCGGCCTCAGTGTTCTCAAGCTGGGTGTGTGCTGCATTGGAATTCATTCCTCCAAGCTCTTTTCTCTAGGAATTCCTGGTCAGGTTTTCCCAAATGTTATTTCATAAGCCGAGGGGGTCATAAAGCCCCTCTTAGAAGGCATCTTCCTTGATCCTTGTGTCGGGAGAGGAGGGGGTATTTTTTGAGGAAGATTTAATCAGGAAGCAAAATACTATCAGGGACAGTAGGCTAAAAATATGTCACGGGTGGGATGCCCCCACCTGTCATGACATAGGCTTGTAACTTTTTCACAGGGGCCTCTGTGTGTGACAGGCCTTGGCATCCCACAGCGTCACTATAGGCCAAAATTGCATTGACAGCAACAGGTTTGGTTTGGGTTTTTTTGCTTTTAAGATGTTTTTCTAGCTCAGATTCTAGGATAATGAAGAAATTTTAAAACGACGTATTTTCTTATGAGAATTATAGCCCTGTGTTCCTGTCTGCTTTGCATTTCTAGTAGAATGGCGACATCTCAAGGTATGCTTTCACTTGACGTGGGATTCTGTTTTGAAGAAGAGCTTTAGTAGGGGTGTAGCTCAAAACAACAGGGATTGCTGGTGTTCATCCATTTTTGTGCGACCAAAGAGCCGTGTCGCGTGTTTCGCCCTGACACGTGCTGTGTGTGTCCTAATGAAACCCTGACGCCTGCTTTAGTACAAGCTCTCTCTTGCTTGTCCCCTCCGCCTCTTGGATAACATACCTGGGTAGGTGGTCTTTGGTGCACTGCGCTTGTTGATTCTTAGGTTCCCTTGAGCCAGTTTTCAACTCACGTGACCCTATGTGACAGAACAGAACAGCTCCTTAATGTTTTCAAAGCTATAGTCCCACAGAGCCATGGGTACAGGCCAGCTGCCAACCATGTGGGTAGCAGCTGAGCCCCTTAGCCATGGTGCTGCCAGGCGTCCTTTTAGGAGTTCAGTGGAGTGCCTCAAAATGAGCTTCATTATTAGTGAATATGGAAACCCTGATAGTGTCGTGCTTAAGTGCTGCATCTGCTCTCCAGAAGGCTGGCAGTTCGAATCCACCGGGCGCTCCTTGAAAGCTATGGGGCACTTCTACTCTGTCCTGTATGGTCCCTATGAGTCGGAATCCATTTGATGGCAGTGGTTTTTTTTATGGATTAAGAAATACTCAGCATGTGTTGGGTGGAACCATATGAAATGGCTATTTTGCAGGACAAAAATGGTTGAATGGTCAGCAGTTTCACGGTTTTGGAGCTCTACTGGGGCACAAGCTGTCCTTCAAAAAAGCAGTTTCTGCAAATTTCAGATAGTCATGGCTCAGCGGGGCTGATCCTGGTGGTGTCAGTGCACGGAAGAGGCTGGACTAAGCAGGAGGTTCTCTGCCTCCCTGGTTTATTTCTGGCATCCACGGCCATTTCTGATGCAGGTGCAGATTAAACCTGGTGGCTGGTGATGGTGAGTTACAAGGAGGGGTCACCCTTTAGATGATGCTGCCTACCCTGTCACTCCTTGTTTTTGCCATGAGCTGTTTCCTTGTGCCAGTGACTGACTCCCGTCCTAATTGTCCGCGTTGCTTCTGTTTGTCCCTCTAGGTTTGCTGTCGCTTTCACAGAGTCGATGAAGGACACGGCACATGCGCAGTGGGTACGTGTCGGCATCCCCTCGTGGTCTCAGCATGCGGGGGAAGCCGTGGAGCCGGGGGACTGAAAAGAAGTCTCGATAGAGCTGCACGTGGCCCAGGGATGCTGTCCGCTGCAGCCCCAGTGGTGCGGGACACTGCCCACGTGATGAGGTGTGATATCGGTGCAGGTGTTGTTAAGACTGCACATGTTTGTCTATTAATGCTGTCACTGAGTGACAGAAAGCTCTTGGTACCTGAATCATCATGTGCAGAGAATGGCTGGCGTCGAGGCCGTGCCGTGAGGTGGCATCCGCCTCACCCACGCAAAGAGGGACAGCCACTTAAGTGGCAGGTGCCGTTCCCTCCCTGGGGCTACTGAGATGGAAAGCTGTAAGGAACAGGGCTTTGTGGCTCTGCCGGTTAAGTTGTGTGTTGACTCTTGTCTTCGGGTGACTTGGAGGGCAGATGGGAGGGCTGGCGGGTAGGAGTCCCCAGCCGTCACCAGTGAGGAGGGTGTGTACAGGTGCCACAGGGAGGGTACCTGCCCAACTAACGAAGCAGATGCATGACCGTGGCCGTGCACACCTGTGGGGCACTGCTCTCCCCGGCCTGATGGGCCTGTGCCCTGCCCGCTGCCCACTGTGTAGCTTACCTTGCTTGCGTCATCGCAGGCTGGTTCCTGTCGGGCCATGCCGCCTGACTTAGGGTTCTAAAGAGAAATAGCTCCAGTGAGGCACATGGGCGTACGTGCCCCATCTGTGCAGTAAAACCTGCATGAAGTGGAGGCCTGGCACGCTCACCAGGTGTCTGTGAGGTAGGATTCTCGCTGGAGAGCAGCGGGAAGGTGGAAGAATGCAAAGGGGAAAACTTGAGAGACCCAGAAAGGCATGGAAAGGCACGCTGGTCCCGGTCAGGTCAGCTGTCGCAGGGCTCAGTGGACAGCTAGGTGGAGAAGCAGTGCAGAGGCTGCTTGGCTGGATCACTTGAAAGGACTGGCTCCCACGGTTGGGGGCGCTAGCAAGTCTGGAGTCTGTAACAGAGGCCCAGGGCGGAGTGCGGCGTCGGGGGAGAGCGGGTCCCGCCAGAGTGTCTGTGTGCAGCCAGGGGACAGAGCGCGGCCTAGGGGATGCCCCTCACCCGATGGCCCGGAGATCTTACGTCGGGTCACACTGCGAAGTGATGACAGGCTACTGCGCCGTGGAACGGCCACAAGCCTAGTGTCCCGCCAAACCACTGGGAGCCGCAGCCTGGCCAAGCTGACATGTACAACTAGCCACAAAATTCTCCATAGGATTTTAATTTGTACACTTCAGCACCTGGAAGCTTGAATGCAGGGAGAGGGACGGAGGTGGTGGTCTCTTGCTGGAGGTCTGCCAGGGAGCTGAGACTACGTGAGCCCCACCCTGGCCGTCCCATTGTCCCTCCCGCGAGGCCCTCCTGGGTGAGAGCTGAGGCTGCCCTGCCTGGGGGGCCTTGGTGAGCCGCTAGCCTGGCAGTGCCAACCAGCGGCACGAGCCATGCTCTGCCTGGGGATTCTCGGTCCCCTTCAGGTGGCACAGCTCCTGGGCCCTGTGTTCATGAGGGTGCTCAGATGTTGCTGGCCTTCCCACCGGGAGATGGCAGTGATGGCGAAATTGCTGGCGTCTTGTGATGGCAGCAGGCCACCTTGCCGGTGGTCAGTGAGCCTTCACCGTCACCCATTTCACTGAAGAATGCCCCTGTGCCCATGTTACATTGTTGACCACTGACACCGAACCCCTGTCGCCAGCGTTCCATGTGCCGGGCAGGAAGTGAAGTGTGGTGGTCACAGCACAGAAGGGCCCTTCAGTGAGGGTCTAGGTTGGCTGAGCAGGCTGCGTCGCAGGCTGCTTCTCTGGACTTGCTTTTTTAACCTGGAGGAATGACTCAAAGGCAGGCGATGGTTGGTCAGCCTGGGGCATTTGACAGACATTCTCTAAAGAAATGGATGGATCCCGTCTTATCTAAGAGAACAACTGGCAGCTTGTTGCTATGATAAAATTACAATTTTGGAAAGACACCATGAGGCTGGCAGCCTCCTGATACTCACAGGCGTTGCTCATCTGATTGCCAGGCGCTTTAGCCAGTGTGATTTTATGGGTCTTGTGTAATGAAGTGTGCCGACCTCGCGAGACGGTTACAATTTGGGAAACCCGTGTTGTCTAAGCAGTCGACACCTCATGGGTGTTCAAGTCATGCAGCGGCAAAGATCCATTCAGAGTGCAAGACGGTGCGCAGGCAGTTCAGGTTGCACGCTGCCGCCGGCCCTCTGGCAGATAGTTAGCGCCTGTTGTGTTTTGGCCCAGTGTCCAAGCAGAATACCTACAGTGGTCTGAAGAGGGAAGGAAAGCACTCCTTCCTTTTCCAGCCACTTCTTCCACAAAAGGCTGGAATTTCTCTGTAAGCCAGAGCCTGAACAGCCTAGTGCAGCCACCCAGGGAGACCATAAAGGGGGCCCAGGTGTCTCTGTGACACCTGACAGTGAAGACAGGCCTTTCCTTGCCTGTGGGTGCACACACTGTCCCCTAAATTTCTTCCATATTTCCCTGGCTTCCTAGTTGTCTTCATGGCCTTGTCCAGGACCTGTCTCTTGCCCTCCAGAACTGGCGCAAATGTGTCCAGTCACTGAATCAATTAGCTGCTGTGTATGATGCACTGCCCCCAAGGTCGTCCCTTAAAACAAATTTGGCATTTGTCACAGCTGTTTGCATTGTGTGGGTATCTCTTCTTGTTTGGGTCAGCTCACCCAGGCCTGGGGAGTGCAGGGTGACCTCAGGAACAGACCTGGGACCTCAGTGGGAGTGGGTGGAGTGGCTGGGACCACCACTCTCCTCCCATGTGGTGTGTCCTCAGAAGATACTCTTCTGTTACAAGAACACACATTTGAAAAGAAAAACTGGGGACCGAGAAGGCAGCAGAGCCGGGTTGGTCTTGGATGATCTGTAAATGGGCAGTGGAGTGAAAGCTAGTAAAAGAAGAGGCCTTTTTGTGTGTAGTTTAAAGTAGTACAGTTAGTCATTAAATCTGAATAAGAACCTGCTTTTAACACTGCTCTTTGTACTTTGTTTTCAAATTGGTGGATCGGTTTTCAAATCTAAGTTCAGTCTAGTACCTGCACGTGATTAGTTTTTGCAAATAAAAATACATGTAAGCAATATAGAGGTTCATTATTTTAGGTGGGTTTGTGTAGAGGGACTGCATTTATGTATTCTGAATGGTGACACAGGTTTTGAATGATTAAGTTTTGCTCTTCAGTATAGCCTTACCAGCTTTTGTTTTTTAAATTTGCATTCTTTATTTTAGTAAAGTAGCCTTAGCTTGTAGTTTAGTTAATCCTATCTAATTATGATCAAGTGAGAATCAAATTTCAATAATCCCAGATTAGAAAAATGTGTAGCATTTGCTTATTACTGCTTTTATGGTTTTCAAAGAGAAAGTAAAGGTGTATGTAATTTATGTAGGTAAGCATAGTTTGGGGCATAAAATCGAATACAAAACTTTTTTTTTTTTTTTAATTTACCATTACTGGAAGTTCTGATCAAAGTTTCTATAGAAGAATGCTGATCAAAAGAGGGGGAAGTATAGAACAGAATTTTGGTGGTTACTGCCGTGAGCACCCAGAAAATGTAGAGGGTCGGGAGAGGAAGATATGGAACTAACAAGCTTTGGGATTGGTAAGAAGGTTTATTTAATCAAACCACACATTTACAACCAAGCAGTGGGGAGGGGAGGTGCTAGCATCAGAGCACAAAGCACTCTTCCTTACATCACTTAAGGATTCTTCTCTGCATTCGCATTACCTGGGAACTCTCATTTACATGAGTTAAGACCTCTGCAGGTCCCACAAGTCCCACCGGCTCCCACGGGGACTGCAGCGGTTAAGTCATAACGTCAGTATGTCAACACACTGACTTCCCTAAACGCAGGGTTCCCTCTCAGGAACTGAAGGATCGGCTATGCTCTCGCTGCTCTGATGTCAGGAGAATGTTATGATGACTGGACATCTCTGAGTGAAGCTGGCAGGAACACCACACCAGGCCCAGACACTAACAGCGGACTTGTCACAGTCACTGAAGGCAGGCCGTTCAGATGTCAGGAGAGTGACAAGGTGTCTCGGAGGCCGGTCTGCCAGCAGGGACAGCACAGGAGGCTCAGGCAGCAATGGAAAAACAGTCACAGCCACTGGAGCCAACCTTTGATGGCAAGTGGATGAGGACCCAGGATCAGGTCACAGCAGAGCAAACCAGTGGACACAGACTCTCAGGAGGAAGCTGGGTCCCAGGTCACAGCAGCAGACCAAGGCACAGCCCCCCAGAGGGGACCGCTGTGACCTGAGTCCAGAGTGCTGGTTTTAATGCAAGTTGTTCACTTGTTCTGGTTCTTATCAGTCAGTCCGTCGGTCTTATCTTCTGGTACCTCAAGTTGTTGACAGCTTCCTGATTGGTTACAGTCTTTATTGTCTCTCTGACTATCCGTGGGCCACGTCCATCTGGCAGTTGTTTTTCTCACTTTTACTTCTTCACCGTGACTTTGTATTTTCTCTCTCTTAGCTTAAGCACAGCTGTTGTGCTTTAATAGTTTAGCCAATTCATAGCTGAGCCAATTTTAACTTCTGTTGATGACAGGACTCCAGTTTACTATCTATTCTGTTTTCACACGTATACACTCACACGTATGCATGTGTATATGCGCATGCGCGCACGCGCACACACACACACACACACACACACACACACATACATACATGTCCTCATTTCAGTTACATCAGCCAAACTTTCTGAAACCATTGAGGCTGGATAGATGCCTGAAACCGTTGCTTGTAGATCATCTTTAACCGGATGACTCCCTGGGAAGCCTTTAAACCAAGTGACAGTCGAGCTTAACTGGTGATGAATAATCTGCCATGAAGTTTGTGGTCTTTTAAAAAAAAATAATAAAAAACTTGCTATATGGGATCATGTTACTAACAGCAACTTGAAAGTTAGGTAGGAATCTTAGGGGGAAATGAGTTTGTGCACAGAGGAAGTACCAATCTGGGAAGGCGGGTGAGGACGTTGGCACTACATGAAGATGGGCACTGATGTCTCTGTATTGTACTGGTAGAAGCTGTCGAGTTGGTGGATGTGTTTTGTTGTATATATTTTGAACAACAGCGGACAAGAGACAGCTGAGGACATGCAGACAGCCCAGCCTGTGGGAGCACCATCTGACAGAAATAGAATGTGAACTACAAGCTCACATTTATGTAAATTTTCTGCTAGCTGCATTTAAAGTAAGTAGAAACCAGTAAAATTAATTTTAGTGATATAAATTTTAAAAAATGTTTTCTGCAGCCCAGAATTAAACAGATTATGTAATTTGAGGATACAGTCCCCAAGACTGCCCTCACTTGGGATTCCACCTGCAACCTCAGGGGTTCCCCAGGCTTCCCTTGGGTTCACTAGTGCACTAAGGGGACTCCCAGAACTCAGTGAAACCTGTGATGCCCATAGTTAGGGTTTATGACAGGCAAAGGGCACCCGTTAAAACTCAGCCACAGGCGGAGAGAGACGAGACAGATGCCAGAAGTTCCAGAGGAGAAGCTGCTGCATCCTCTCCTCAGGGGCTCAGGATGCATCCCCCCGGGCCTGACCTGTAAGAGCACGTGTGGAGGACTGCCAGCCCAGGAAGCTCAGCCACACCTCAGTGCTCAGTTTTTGTTGGGGCTTCATAACATAGTCAAGTTTTGTGGATGGATTAATTGTCCATGTGATTTAACTCCATCTTCAGATCACCTGATAACCACATGACCCAAGCATCCACCTAGGTCACACCGATGACCCTTCCACCACAGCTGGCTCCCATCCTATCCAAAGACACACTGATAAGGTGTGACACGGATTGCCTCTCAGAAGCTGAGGGCCCAAGCCAGACCTGCACTGGGTGAGGCCAGATTCTTTACTGCGCAGTTATAGCCAACAAAACCTCACTGTTCCAGCCCGTCCTTGGTGTCACCATTACGAGAAATATTTTACGTCCTTTGCATTGTACTGGGATGTCAGAGTTCAGCCTGCGTTTTCTGTTACGGCACTCTGTTCAGACCAGCTCCATTTGGAGTCCTGGGTGCCATGTGTGGCTGAGGCCACGTGCTGTACTGTACGGGTCCACACAGTCCAGGCACACACAGGTGGGGAGTTAATGTGTGACTGTCCCGGGTTGTCCACAGCACTTGTACAGCAGCTGGCAGGCACAGTGGTGGAAGTGTGCCAGGGAAGGCCTTGTCTGTAACTCCCAGGTCCATTCCTGCCTCCTGAGAAAATTGGGATACTCCTTTTGGAAGGGTGCTATGCCAGCTGTCTTTACACTCTTCCGTCTCTCCTGGGTGTCAGTGGGTTTCAGTGAAGTTAGTTTTGTTTTATGGCCTTTAATGTAAAATGCCTCTGTGTCAGTCAGGCTGTTACTGTCAGCCTTAACGTGACGTGGTCCCCGCTTTGTAGCCCGCGACCGCCCTGGGCTGCTTGGCAGGACTGGGCCCCGCGTTGCCCGTGTCTCTCTCGGGCCTGGCGTCGGTCGTCTAGGGGGGCGTCAGTCCGGTGCTCTGTGCTCCTTCAGCCTGGACTCGGCGTTTTTAGGAACTGGATTCTCTGTAAACTTTCAGCTGTGCCGCATGTGCTGTGGGGATCTAACAGTGTCCCCCAGAAAGCTCTGATTGTTTTACTGCAGTGTGTCAACAGGCATTTAAAATGTGGCTGTCGGTCCCTCTAGTCTGGGTTTACAATGCTTTCTTAAATTTTACTAAAAACATCAAAATAAAAAAATTTACACATGCATCTTAGCTGAAGACTTCTTCTGGAATACTGATTATAATTTAATATATCTACACTGTGGTTCAAAAATCCCGCAGGTCCACAGAAAGCCTAGCTGCATGGTTCATGCCCTTTTTCTAATGAGGGCTGTGCTAAGAGAAGCTTAACTGAGTTCAAATATTTATTTATGGGCTATTTTTTGAAGTCCTGAGTCTGAATAAATACTGCTTGAAACAGTTACAAACTTCAAAAAAGCGCAGTGAGCAGACGCGACGAGTGAGCACTCAGCCCAGGTTACCGTCTGGCTTTTCTGACAGTGGTACTTGATAATGATTTTCTTTTTTAAAAATGTGTTTATTGTGATTAAGTGAAAGTTTATAATCCAGGTCAATGTTTGATACAAAACCCGGAGTACCCGCACTGTCTGCAGCTCTGTCTGCCCTCCTCACCTGGTGACGGCACCCTCTTCTTTTGCACTCTGCCCGGGTCCACCGAGCCACACTGGTCCCTGCCCCTCCTCTCCTTCCTAAAAAGAAACCAATAGGACAGCATCATGCCCACTCATACATATACACAGACATGTATTAAACCACAGGACACACACCCCGCCTGCGTCCCTCTGTGTCCCCAGGTCCAGTCCATTCTTTGTCTGAAGTGTTGGCTTCAGCACTGGTCTCAGCTCAGGGCTAGCGGCAAGTCCAGGGGATGTGCTCTCAGGGGCCCTCCAGGCTGTTAGACCATCAAGTCAGGTCTTCCGTAGAGTTCTTGATCTGCACGCCTCTGTGTCTCTTGCTCCGTCAGGAACTCCACAGTACGTCTCCTGTCAGTGCTGTCTTTGGTAGCGGCCAGGCACCATCCAGTTCTTCTGGTCTCCTGCTGATACAGCCTCCCAGTCACACGGGCTCTTCTGTCTCTTGGGCTCATTTTTCTCTTGTCTTTGGTGCTTGGTCGTTGTCTGTTCCAGGTGGGTTGAGACCAATTGACGTTCCTCAGATGGCAGCTTGCTGGCTTTTGAGACCCAGATGCCACTCACCAATATGGGGTGCAGAAGACTGTCTTAGCAAAAGACTAGTTATGCCAGTTGACCTCAGTGTCCTGATTTCTTTTTTTTCTAATTAAAAAATTTGAGTCATTTCCTTCTGGGGCCTGACTTTTCCTGTCCTCTGCAAAGGACGGATAACTTTTTTGAAGTCATTGTGTTTGCAGAACCTAAAGTGAACTTGATTTTCAGTGGGTACATAAACTTGTCAGTTTTCTTTTGGAAACGAAAATACAGAAAGCAAGGCAGCCTTCACTGGCTGTCACCTGTGGAGCTCATGCCACAGGTGAGCAGGGGATGTCCCCGTGGGTGCTGGCGCTGGCCTGACAGAATGCACCGTGTGGACTAACCCCCGAGGGGTGACGACAGCGTGGCTCCTCGAGCCGCTTCCTGCCCTGCCTTCCACGTGGCCCCCCGCTTCCTGTCTGATTGGCTCCTAGGTCTCCTGACAGCAGCAGGAGGTACACATACACAGCTTTTAGTTCAGTTTCTGCCACAAGAGAAACCCAGAAGGCCTTCATTTCATCTGCTTCATCCCCAGAAGGCACGGCTCCGGTGCTAGCCTCTCTGCGTATCTGTGAGAGAAACCCCAGGGGCTGGCCGTAACCTAGGGAGCTAGTAATTTTTAATAGCTTCTGTTGGGATCAGCTCTCCTCAGAGATTTCTGTAGGCACTACGAGTGCTTGCGGTGTTTTTCCCCTCATTGGAGATCCTCGTCAATTGCTGAGGTTTAAGGGCAGCACTGGAGCTATTCATCAATTCCAGAGGCACAGTCCTGAGTCTGCCATTCACGCGATCTTGGGCTCAGCCTTTCTGAGTGATCACGAGTGTTGTTTCCGTGTCACCAGGTTGCCGAGGCAGTGAAGGGTGGGGACAGCTTCTGACTAAAATCAAGAATAAGCATGCGTTATTGGCTCTATCGGATTTAAGTGTTTGAAAACCTGAAAGAATTGCCTAGAATTTTCCCGTTGACGTTCCCACTGCCTCAGCTACAGGACGAGATCAGGCGCTGCACTTTCATGACTCCGTCTTGCTGGGGATCGTGGATTGCTTGGTTCTGTCTCTGTAGCTGACCCATGTCGGATCCCTTACAGTTGACCAGCGTTCCAATCTAGCATTTAAATTTCCTCCTCATCACAGCCAAGTGTATTGGCTTTGTCTGCTGGTTCATTTCCAGGAGTCTGGTGGCAAGGCAGTGTTCTTTAATTTTCTTGGACATTCTTTTTAACTGGCTTAATAACAGAAAGAGTAGGGGGAGAAACAAAGCAAAAACTTCATGTCCCTTGGAATATGTTTTATATCACAGTCATATTTTGAGATCTTTTTTTTTAAAGAAAGCCTGTGGCTCTCCAGTGGATTCTGACTCATAACAACCCTATAGGGTGGAATAGAACTGCCCTGTAGAGTTTTTGGGAAGCAGCTGGTGGATTCAAACTGTCAACTTTTTGATCAGTAGCTGTAGATCTTAACCACATGCCACCAGGGCACCTTTCTGTTTAGTGGCCATCATTTTTTGAAGCCATTTATAACTATTGTACAAGTTATTTTAATGAAGCCATAGTCACAGGTTGTAGTATCAAAAATAAATATGATTTCTTTGCCACCTGTACAGCACAAAATTGTGCGTGTATTTCAAAAATTTATTTGTCGTAGGTTTCATTTGCATTAAGTTTAATTTGAGAAGATTCCTCTCTTAACCAGTTAATCAGCTGCTGTCCAGTAAATCTCAACTCATGGCAACCAGTTTAACCTCTAAGTTCTATTAATCAAAGAAAGGAAATCTTTCTGTTACTGCTGTGTGCCATCTCTGCAGTAGAATCTATTACAGAAAGGTCTAAGTGAACACTCGGGTCTGCCACATAGCCGGCTGTATTTATAGACGTCTGTGCTAAGCAAATCATCCCAGAAGCTGAACAGTGTGAAGAAGTGGGTGGCACCATTAACAACTTTGGATACATGGAAGGCACAGTCTTGCTTGATAAAAGTGAGGACTTGAAACACCTGATAAATGTCACAAGCTATACCCTATGGTTTATATCTCAACATTCAGAAACAAAAATCGTTGTAACTGGACCAATAAACAACATCATGATAAACATAAAATTCAATTCAAGTTCTCAAGGACTTCCTTTTTCTTGGACCCACAGTCAACGCCCATGGGAGCACCAGTCAAGAAATCACAGGATGTATTACGTTAGACAGATTTGCTGCAAAACACCTTTTGAGTTGTTAAAAAGCAAAGATATCACTTTGGGGACTAGGATACGCCTGACCCAAGCCATGCTGTGTTCAGTTGCTTCATACATGGTTGGACAATTAAGTCTGTGGACTCATCCTAGAAGGCTCCATACCTCACTGCTGAATAGCACTGTGGTCACCTTCCAAGTCTTCCCCTTGGGGAGCTATGCACTGATGCCAGTGTCTAGTCCACCCTTCAAAGCAATTTTGGAACTCTTTCTGGAATGGCCGTCAGAGCTGTCATTGTAGGAGGTCATTCAAGTAAGATCAGGAGCTCATCCTGGAGAAAGTGCTAGATGGTTCATTGCTGAATCACTACTGTCACCTTTAAAGTGCCCCCTTAGGAAGCTATGGACCGACACCAGGACCTAGTCCACCTTTCAAAGCCTTTTCCTTTTTTATTAAAAATTAATTTTTTTATTTATTGTGCTTGAGTGAAAGTGTACACTCTAGTTTAAATTTACATGCCCGCCTGTGTGTGACTCCCATTGCTCTTCTTGCCTGGTGACAGTGCACTCCTCCTTTCTGTTCTATACATGTCATATCCTCTTAACAGTCTCCTGTCCCCTCTTCTCCACCTTTTCCCTCTAGTAAGAGGCCAGTATGGCGACATTCTATAGATGCATAGAACCATAAAGTGCACACACGATACGGTCACTCTGTGTCAGTGAGTCCAATCCATTCCTGTCTGAAGAGTTGACCTCAGTAAAGATTTATGGACAGGGCAGCATCAGGACTAGGGACCATGCTACCAGGGGAACCCTGAAGCCCCTGGACCATCAATTGCAGTCTTTTAGTGGAGTTCTCAGGGTACACTCCTTTTTATCCTTGTGTTGCCAGTGAGACTCAACTTTGTGAGCCCCTTCACAGCTATCACTAGTGGTAGCTGGGCACCATCTGATTCCTCCAGTCACAGGTCGATGTTATCACCCACTGACATAGGTCTTTCTTCTGGGTTCTCTTTCCCCCCATGTCATTTTGGTCCTTGGTGATCATATGTTCCTGCTAAGTTGGGACCATCTGGTGTACCTCAGATGGCCTAGCCTTTAAGACCTCAGATGCCACTTACCAGTATAGGGTACAGAAGACTCTCTTAGCAATACGCTAGTTATGCCAATTGGCCTTGATGTACCCTGAGAGCATGGTCCCCAGACCCCAGCCCCTGCTACTCTGCCTTTGCAACATTGGGTTTAAATTGGAAGAGTACTCATGCTATGTTGAAGTCTGGTTAAATTGATCTTCTTTCTAATGTGTGTTGTCATTGATTTCACCCAACCAAATTTCTATGAACCATCTAATCTGTAGCCAGCCCCCCCACCGAAGCTGTCAGAGTCTTTTCTTCTGCACATGAGTCTGTTTTTAAGTCCTTATAGTAGGGGTCTCGTAAAATATTTGTCCTTGTGAGTTGGCACTTGGCTGGCTGCTGACTACTTTCACTCAACGTAGTATCTTCCAACTGAAACCAAGTTATGAGGTGCTTCCTAGAATCATTATTGTTTTTTATCATTGCATAGCGTTTCATTGAGTATATATACCATTTTTATTTATCCATTTGTCTGTTGTTGGGCATCTGGGTGGATTCCATCTTTTTGCTATGGTCAGAGCACTTTTTCTAGGATGAGTTTGCAAACATAATTGTCAGACCTCATAGAATGATAGCTCTGATGGACGTTCCAGAAAAAGGGTTCCAAAATTGCTTTGAAGGGTGGACTAAGTGCTGACATCAGTACCCAGCTTCCCAGGGGGAGTATTTTGAAAGTGACTGCAGTAATATTCAGCATCAGCCCTTTTTCTAGGATGAGTTCACAAAATTTAATTGTCAGGCTTTGTATATATACAAAAGCTGAACAATGACCAGGGAAAACCAAAGAAGAAGGGATGCATTTGAATTATGGTGTCGGTGAAGAATATTGCCTATACTGTGGGCTGCCAAAAGAAGGAACAAATCTGTGTTGGAAGACACACAGCCACAGCACTCCTAAAGGGAAAGGCAGTAGGACTTTGTCTGGTATACTTTGAAAAGCATAAAGATCTGTATTCTAGGCACCAGGGAATTAAAAGGGACTGCTGTTGGGCAGTTTGAATCAGACTGTCAGGTGGTCTCCTATGCTGAGAATGACAGATTGAAGAGGAATAGTGTCTCATTCATCATGAAAAAGAGTATTTCAAGATCCATGCTGAAGTAAAATACTGTCAGTACTAGGACAATATCCCTATGTGGCATAGTGGTTAAGTCCTATGGCTGATAATCAGAAGACTGGCATTTCATATCTGCCAGCTGCTCCTTGGAAACCCTATGAGGCAGTTCTGCGGGTCGCTATGAGTTGGAGTTGACTTGACAGCATTGGGTTGGGTATAAGGAAGAACAGTTAACATGACTGTTGTTCAAATTTACACACCAACGATGAGTGTCAAACATGAAGAGATGGAAGATTTTTGCCAACTTCTGCCATCTGAAATAGACGCAACATATCATCAAGATGCACTGATAGTTGAGAAAGTTGAAACAGAAAAGATCAGCAGTTGGAAAATAGGACCATGGTGATAGAAACGATGCTGGAGATTGTGTGATAGAATTTTGCAGGACCAACGACTTCTGGCAAATACTTGTTTTCAGCAACATAAATGGTGGCTATATGCAAGGACAAACCTCACTGGATGGGATGCACAGGAATTGAACTGTACATCTGCAGAAAGAGAATGGAAAAGCTCAGTGTCGTCAGCCAGAACAAGGCTGGGGGCTGACTGTAGGCAGACCCTCAATTGCTCATATTCAAGTTGAGGGCAGAGATGAAGACAGAACTGACCCACTAGAGCCAAAACAGGACCTTGAGTCTATCCCATCTGAGCTCAGAGACCATCCCAGAGATTGGATGTACTGAACACTAGTGATGAAGACTAGATGAGCTGTGAGATGATATCAAGGACATCATATCTGAACAAAACAAAAGGTCCTTGAAAAGACAGGAAAGAAAGAAAAGCCAAAACGGATGTCAGAGAGACTCTGAAAGGTGATTTTGAATGTAGCTTGGCCAAAGTGGACAGAAGAAATGATCACTTACCAAAGCAAAGCGGAAGATTTTAAAGGGCAACTTGAGAAGACAAAGTGGAGGATTATGAAATGTGCCAAAACCTGCAGTTAGCAATTCTAATAGGAAGGACACTCTAGACATTTGTCGAGCTGAGGGAAGTGAAGAGAAGAACTCAGGCGAGGGAAGTGAAGAGAAGAACTCAGGCGTCAAGTTGCAGTATGGCAGGATTCTGTGGGGCAAACAGTTGTACAATACAGGAAAGGTCGAAAAAAGGTGGAAAGAATACACAGTCACTAATAGCCAAAAGTAATTAGTTATGTTCAGCCATTCCAGGACGTGGCACATGATCGAACTGACGGTATTCAGAAAGTCCAAGGGGACGTGAAGGTGCTGGTGGAAAACAGGGCTTCGGGAACTGACAGAATACCTGCCGAGGTATTTCAACAAAGGGACACAGCACTGGAGCTGCTCCCCTGTCTGGGCGAAAAGATTTGGAGGACAGCTGCCTGGCCAGCAGACTTGAGGAGACCCATGGTGGTTCAACAGAATGCGGAGATTATCGAGCAGTATCATTAATGTCACACCCGAGTAAAATTTTGCTGCAGATTGTTCAGAAGCGGCTGCAGCAGCACATGGATTGGTAACTGCCAGAAAATCAAGCCGGATTCGGAAGAGGACGTAGAATAAGGGATGTCCTTGCTGACGTCAGGTGGATCTTGGCAGAAAGCAGAGAATGCCGTAAAGTCGTTTACATTGTTACATGTTTCACTGACTGTACCAAGGCTTTGGACTCTGTGGATTCTAACGCCTTATGGATACCACCGTGAAGAATAGAAATGCCAGGACCCTTAATTGTGCTCCTGCCGAACCTGCACACAGACCAAGAGGCAGTCATGCCCGCAGAACAAGGGGCGACTGTGTAGTTTAAAAATCAGAAAAGGTGTGCGTCAGGGTTGGGTTGTATCCTTTCACCACACTTACTGAGTCCGTATGCAGAGGAGCACGTAATACAAGACTTTAGAGTGCCTGTATGAAGAAGAATGAGGCATCAGGATTAGAAGAAAACTCATTAACAACCTGCAGCTTGCAGATGTCACAGGCTTGGTGGCTCAGAGTGAGAGGTCTTGAAGCCCTTACTGATGAGGATCAGAGACCACAGCCTGCAGTGTGGATGACACATCAACATCAAGGAAACAGAAATCCCCACAGCTGGACTAATAAGCAATATCTTGATAAACAGAGAAAAGATTAAACTTGTTCAAGGATTTCGTTTGACTTGGACCCACAGTCAGTGCCCATGGAAGCAGTAGTCAAGAAATCGAATGGTGTATTGCATTGTGCAAATCTACAGCGGAAGACCTCTTTAAAGGGTTAGGAAGCAAAGATGTTGCTTTGAGGATCTGTGCATGACCTAAGCCATGGTATTTCCAGTTGCCTCATATACGTGTAAAAGCTGGACAATGAATAAGGAAGACCAAAGAAGACTCTGAGGCCTTTAAATGATGGTGTCGGCGAAGGCTTTGGAATATACCGTAGACGGCCAAGGGAATGAATGAGTCTGTCTTGGAAGGACACCAGAGCATTCCTTAGAAACCAGGATGGTGGGGTTAGGTCTCACATACTGTGGACATGTTATCAGGAGGGACCAGTCCCTGGAGAAGGACATCATGCTCGGTAAAGTAGAGGGTCCACGAGAAAGAAGAAGACCCTCTACCAGGTGGGCTGACACGGTGGTGGCAGCAGGGCACTCAAGTGTGTCAGTGACGGTGAGGGGCACAGCACGGGGCAGTGTTTGGTTCTGTTCTGTGTGCTGGGCCACTCCGACTCCGAAACAAGTCAACGGCACCTAACAGCACAATGGCAGGAGGCACCAGTCCCTGGAGAAGGACGTCATCCTTGGTAGAGGGTCAGCAGAGAAGAGAAAGACCCCCAGTGAGACGGACTGACACAGTGCTGCCGTGGTGGGCTCCAGCAGTGACGGTTCTGAGGACCTCACAGTACCGGGCAGTGTTTACCCCTGTTGTACATGACGTTGCTGTGAGTCGTTACCGACTTGGTAGTTGTACCTGGCAGTAACAAAACACAGCAGGACGCTGGCCCTTCATGTCTCCTACTGGGTCCCCTTAAATGATGGCTTCTCACTAATAAAATAAAGAGCCAGCCCTTCCCGTACACACACACTCAGTCCTCCTCTTCATCTTATGTGTCAAGCAGCCGATTTTGGCCAATCCTGCAAGACTATTGATACCCAAGGACTGAGCCTGCTGTTATTTTGATTCAAGTAGAACAGCAATAAGTATCAGGCAAAGAAAGCTAATTTGTATTTTAGATCATTTTAATTTAGAAAGTGTTTTTCCATATCAATATAAGCCAGTTGGCATTTGCCAGATTTTTTATTAGAATGATGAGAAGTAACTCAAATCCAGATTTCTTTTGTACTGTCAGTGTGTTTTTTGGGGTAAGACCTTCAAGTATCATTGATCATGTTTTCTAAAAGTCTATCCAGAACTAGATGCTCATTTATTTTTTTTTCAAGTGTTGAGGAGATTTAGAGAAGTAATGCTCAGAGGTTGGCAGGGGCCAGCAGAGAAGTCCAGAAGTTTCCACATACAAGCCACTCTGCCTACAGAATTGAGACAGCAGTTGAAGGTATTTGGAGTTGGAGGGAGGATGCAAAGGCTTTTTCTTGAAAGTTTTTAGGCTGATGTGTTTCTAGTTGTAAACATATTCCTAAGGAAAAGAGCAGCAAAACAGTGAACCCTGTCTTGTCTTACCTCCCTAATCAAATTTCTCTAAAATTACACAGACTGTGTTATGATTGCACAGTTAAAGTATGAAGTTTACCAGTAAAAGGACACGTCAATACATTTTTAGCAGTGCTCTAACACACTTCTTACAGGAGATTTCCACGTTGGCGCTTCACCTTGGGGGTGGGGAAAGTGACAAGGCTCTCGGTCTCACATGCCTTCCAAACACGTGTCTTCAGCTTTCCTGCGACATCATTATTAAATGGGAGGAGTATCTTGGGACTTCTCACTTCAGTGTTTAATTACAAATAGTGGCTAGTAGCCATTTTTCCCTTCGAAGTTAGGATTGCCTACATGGAGAGAAGAGATTCTTGAAACTGCTCTTGTAAGATTAAGTATTTGTAGAGCATCTCAGACACAGTCCTGTAATGTGGGGCAAATCCAGGAGATGATCAGAGCTTGTGGGAGCTGCAGCTGCTCCTGATGTTTGAGGTGCTGAATGGCTTGTTAAGGAGAAACCTCAAACCAAGCTGGGACTCGTGCACATGGACGTCTTCAGCTCAGCAGCTCCTCGGTGCTTGGGACCCTGTGCCTCCCGGCCCTGCCCTGTGTCTGGTACCTCCACTGCTGGCCAGCGCCCCCATTATTGGCCGGGGCCCCCCCAGTGCCGGCCAGGGCACCCCCTACCACCATCCGGGGCCTTCACCGCTGGCCAGCGCCTCCATTATCGGCCAGGGCCAGCCTGTCTTCTTCTCCTAGACTGGTGTCCTTTTGGCAAGGCTGCTGCACCCCAGCTTGTTTTTCACCCCAAATTGCAGCATGACTTGAGGATGAGGGCTGAAGGGGTCAGCACACACTTGGAACAGACGTCCCGGAGCGCACACCTGGGGCAGACGTCCCGGAGCACAGACCTGGAATGCATGTTTAGAGTGTCCTTCACGACCACCCCACACCCCTCCACCTGGAGAGAGCACAGAGCTGTGGGTGCTGGGACCTCAAGGCTTCTGAGTGGTTGGTCATTTCAAGTATTATCTGGATTGTTAGATCTCATGACCAAAAAAATGTGTGTTTTGGACTTTTTTCACTGAGGTGACTCTGTATTTTGGTCACTTAGGAGAGGTGCCTCCTTGACCCTTCAGCCGCTGATTCACCAGTGGACTTCCCCCTCCCCTCTCTAGTTCTGCCTTTGTATATAGCCTTGATATTTTTAGAAATCTGTGCCACCGATTTACCAGGGCCTTGAGAAATAGATCCTCTAGCTGTTGTGGTGTTCCACCAGAAGACACCATGAGGAAGAGTTAAGTTTACGCTTGTTGCGGGCACCCACGTCAGTCACACAAGCCCACAGTGCGTGCACGCGTGGCGGGTCCTCCCTCTTGGGCTGGCGCTGTTTCTCAATTCTGTGGGGCACTTCTCCTCCGTCCTGTGGAGTCGACTCAACGGCAGTAGGTGTTTTTTGTTTGTTTGTTTTGTTTTATTTCTAAAAAGCAGTTGTCCTAGGCCATTGCATTCTATTGAATCTATTTTTTTTTCTCTCCCTACTTTCCAAAAGCCACGTGCTACGGGTAAGATCTACGTCCAAAGTCAAGGTAAGAATTTTTAAATTCATGATATTTTCTTTTTCATGCAATGATGTGTTGTTGCCTGGGATTTCCTGAAAAATGATCTGTGCGTGTGGGGGCCAAGGACATCGCAGGCGGCCTGTGGCTTGATAAAAGGGTGGGCAGCATTGAGGCTCATTATTCTCCTTTCCCCTCTCTGAGATATGTTGACCATATCCCATAATTAAAACTTTAAAAACTTAAGTACATAAAACATTAAAATATGTTTTGAAGGGTTAAAATCCATTGCTGTTGAGTCAGTTGCCACTGAGAGTGACCCTACAGGATGGAGGAGGGCTGCCCACGGGGTTTCCAGAGAGCACCTAGGGGATTTGGGCTGCCGACCTTTTGGTGAGCCGCCCAGCTCAGCCACTCTGCCACCGGGGTTTGCAAGTGACATGCTCTCTTCGCCCACCCTGAGCAGTGACCCCTGCTCAAGCCCACCATCCTTGTCTGCTAAGCGAGGTTGTCCCACCACCAAGGTTAAGCCACTAAAGGCAAATGGGCTGCTTCCCAGTCCCAGGGTCTTAGTCCCCCGTCCGGATGTCACGTCCAGCTCCTGTATGACTGAGTGGCTTCCCACTCCAGAGGAGTTCATAGATGTTAGCTTCGCGGAATGGGTGCATTCTTATGGTTTTCTCAATATTAAAATAAAATAGAGGTGAGTAGGGGACTTAGATTTCCAGTAGAAACACATTGTACTCGGCCTCTGCCCAGCGACGACACCTCTGGAGTCTTCTCAGCCCTGTTTGCCGGCCACTCTTACACAGCAAGCGTGGTACAGAGATAGTTCTGGAACGCAGAACGGGCCGCAAGCTTCAGAGGTCAGGAGAGGTGCTGGCCTGGGTCAGGAGTTGACTCTTCACAGGGGCTTGTGTAGTGCCTTGGCCCTAGGGAGAGCTCTGGGGGTGCAGAGGTTCAGTGCTTAGCTGAGAATTGAAAGGCGGGCGGTTCGAACCCACAGGGGGAGGTCTGGTGATCTGCCTCCATCAAGATCATGGCCCTGACCACCCTCTGCAGCTGTTCTCTGGTGGAACTGGGTTTATGGGTTTAATCCCAAGGGGTACGTGGGGCTCTCAGGTCTCTCCTTGCTGCATGTCACACTGTCACACTGTTGTGGTGCAGGTGCACTGAAACCAAAATAACCAAACCCACTGTCATCAAGGTGACTGCGATTCATGACGACCCTTAGGACGGAATAGAGCTGCCCCATAGGGTTTGCAAGGAGCACCTGGTGGGTTTGAACTGCCAACCTTTGGCTACACAGCCCTGGCACTTAACCTCCGTGCCACCAGAGTTTCCACAAACACACCAGTGACTTTAAATACAGTAGCAGCAGCAAAGCCATTGCCTGCATAAGCTGTCCCTGCAGGCCGCCTTTACAAGGCAGGGTACCGAGCTGTGTAAGGGTGCGGCTCCTCCTGGGTCCACAGCCCCTCCTCTCCTCTGTGTGCCCGCAGTCCCAGGTAGCAAAGACGCGGGGTTTGAAGGAGCCCTCGCCACCTAAGTGCCCCGCAGTCTCTTCACCTTCGGGGTCCTCCTGGGGGAGCTGGAGGACGGACGCTGCTCAGCGGGTTTGACGATGTGGGGGCGGTGTGAGAGGTCGGGCCAGGCACCTCCCGGCAACTCCAGTTAAATAGTCGTCGCCTGAATTATTCGGGACAGCCGGGAGTGGGCAGGCTTCCTCTACCGCTTGTCAAGCTCCTAATTTTTCCTGTTACCAAGATCAACTGTTCACTGTTGCCTCTGGATTCTCTGCAGCTTAAGTGTTCTATTATTCAGGGACTCTAAGCCTAACAAATGTGTTGGAGGAAGTGCAGGCAGTGAGATGGGATTTGGAGAGGGCTGAGATGAGGAGTTTTGAAAAACATGAAGATTTCTGCATAGAGTTATTAGAATTTACCTGGCAGTGCATTGGAGACCAGTCCCCCAAACCCACACCAGTTGCTGTTGAGTGTCTGATCACTGCGTCGTACAGAACTGGGCTCTGCGGGGTGTGCATGGCTGAGAGTGCACAGGCAGGTGGCCTGGCCTCTCCCTGAGGTGCCTCAGGGTAGACACAAGCCCTCAGACTTTTGGTTATTGGCGAAACACGTTAAGTGTTGTCACCATCCGAAAACTGTGTTTTGTGGGAGTTCAAGGTTCCTGTGACCTTGAGCCCGGTGGTGCGGGGGCTGAGCACTCAGAGGATAGCCAGTAGGTCAGCGGTTCGACTCCAGCAACCGCTCGCCAGGGAAAGATGTGGCAGTTGGCCACATAAAGATCCCAGCTGTGGGAGCGCTGCGGGCCATTTCTCCTCCGTTCTGTAGCGTCACTGTGAGTTGGACTCAACTCAGTGGCATCTGGCTCGACCCCAGGTGTGGATTGCAGCTGGAAGTGGTGGTCAGTGTCCCCCGGGAGCCCGCAGTGCTCCCTGGATGTCAGCTGCAGGAGGGGTGGGTGGAGCCGTCAGAACTTGGAGCGGCTTTCTACGCACAGAGTATTGACATTATTTTAACTGCAGCACAAGACATCTGGTGAAATGTCAGCAGTCTCATCCAAGTGAAGCTCCTCTTTTTCTTCTTCCTTTGGCACAGGGATCATAACAACACCAAACGCCGCCTTTAACTGGAACACCTTTCTTAAGCACGCAGGTGAGATGTCGCCTCCCCCACCGTGAAGTGCGCCCTGCCTGTCGGGGCATCTGCTGTGGTCAGTGGATGGGGACTACCTCTGCCTGGCGGGAGGAGGGCGGGGAAGAACTGGAGGACGGACTCAGTTTCTGTCCACTCTGCGGGCTCTGTCACTGGTTCTGTCCCCTGAGGACCAGCTGGGTCCACTCTCAGTGGTTCTGTCCCCTGAGGAGCAGCGGGTCCAAGTGAACTCTGGGACCCCGGGGTGCGGCTCTGAGGGTGTCCTTCCTAACGTTCAGCTTCACTTGCAATGACATGTGTTCTTTTTAAGGATAACAGCCTCCTGTGCTCATTTTATTTTCTTTATTAAATCCATGCCTAGTAAATGACCACTGCAGAAAAAGAAGAAAAGCATGTATCAGAACAGAAAATTGAAATCTCACACTAACAAGGAGCTGCTGTTAATATTTGGGGGTGATCGTTCACAGCAGTTTTTTGTGGTTGATGTGTGATTTCTAAAAGGTAAAGAACAATCAGGCTTCCTCACCAGGGTGTGTACAAGTGACAGAGAAACCTGTGGGAAAACGGTCGTCATAATCACAGAAACCAAACCCACTGTCATCAAGTCAATTCCAACTCATAGTGACCCTATAAGACGGAGCAGAACTGCCCCATAGAGTTTCCAGGGAGCACCCGGGGATTTGAACTGCTAACATCTTGATTAGCGGCCATAGCGCTGGCCATAGCACTAACCACTGCGCAACCAGGCTTTCACGGTCAACAACATCGTCATTAGGAGATCGCCAATCAAAACAATGGGATTTCACTGCATCCTGGTTTGGCTGGTCTGTAACTGCCTTGCAGGTTGACCGACCTAAGGATTCTGGGTGCCGTCCAGTCAATTCTGACTCATGGTGACCTCGGGTGACCTCGGAGGACTGCCACTTAGGGTTCGCTGGGCTGTGGTGGTTACGGGAGCAGATGGCTAGGTCTGTGCAGCCGCTGAATGAGTCCCAAGCACGGCCTTTGGTCAGCAGCCAAGCTCTTAACCACTGAGCCACCAGGGCTCCTTGATAAGAACCAGCCAAGTCGAGCTCCGCATGTGCAGTTGGGAGCATAGCTGTGGTTCTCTGTTAACCTGGGCTGTTGCTCCCTAGAGATGATCATGCGTGCCATCAGATGCCACGCTGGGGGCAGAGGGACAGTTGCAGGTGTTTGTGTCCACCTCTAAGCTTCCGTGTGTCACTGCACCCAGTTGCGGGGCGGGGAGATGCAGACTGTCCAGAGGATGGGAGAGTTTTCGTCCCATTCTCTAGTCTCGTGGTGGTGTTTTCATTGGTGTTAGTGCTCAGTGGTTAAGGGAACAGCTGGGAGGTTTAAGATGCCTCCCCGGGAACCCCTGTCTCTGGGCCCTGCCTGGCTGAGGTGTAATCTTGGTATGTGCAGTGGAACGTTCCAGATGACCCAAACGTACGGGCCCGAGGGAACTCGGTTCAGACTCAGGGGCTGGCCTGCCTGCCTGTTCCCTCTCTGGTTTCCTCCGGCCCACGGACTGCAGAAACGGAAGATGAGGGGACATGATACAGGGTGTTGGGGACCTGGTGCTCAACACCCCGTGGGAGCGGAGGGTCAGTCGCTGAGGCACCGAGGTGACACCACAGGCCCCCGAGAGTGCTCACTGAGGTCCCTGAGCCCCGGCTGGCAAAGACCCAGCCTCTTTCGTTGGAGTGTTTAAACCAGTTTTCTGCTGGTGAGATGCCATGTGTGAACAGGTTCACTAAGGTCAGACAATAAGAAAGCTGCTCCGATCAGAAGATACAGTTATAGACATCAAGCCAACAACCTGCCCTCTGAGTTTTTCTGTACATTTCTGTATGTATCTTAAATATTGATATGATACAGTGTTCTATTCCATGTTTGCTTTTTAATGCCGGTGGATGATATGCCTAAAATAAGAATTCCTCAAAGGCCACCAAACCACAAAATCTTGAAAGCTTAAATGTGACGGGGAGGCTGCCTCTTGTGTTGCTGCTTCCTGCTTTATTTTACTTCTGTGTCTGTTTTTCTGTCTCTAACCTCCTCTCCGCCCCTTCCTGTTTTCCCACTTGCTGTATTTCCCTGTAGAGATGCTAACATGCCTAACTCAGGTTGTGGTGTTTTTCTCCCTCAGGGGACTTCTAGAAAAAGTCACCTGTTTTTCATATAGAAAATGAACGTTACCAGGTCCCTCCGTAGCCACAGAGCCCCCAGTTCAGGCTTTTAAGCTAAAATCCACCAAAGGCCCTGTGTTTAACTAAAGTGCTTCCATTTGTTGTCCTTGTAATAATCTGTAGAAGAAACTAACTGAGTCACTGGGACAGAAGGTGAGCCCGGGCTCTGGCTGAAACGGGGAGGCTCTCCCTCCGAGTTGCCTGCAGTGTTACCTGGATTCAGCTGGTGGTACCCTGTGGGGGCTAGACCACAAAAACAACACGTTTTGTTGCAAAGATGAAAATACAGTCTTCCAGGAAATGGTAATACCAGGAAGATACACTGAAGCGGGTATACGTAAAGTGATGGGCTCTAACGCTGATTCACACGCTACCTGGCTGTTAAAGCACAGACAAAGGTAAGAAAAACAGCCAAATTCAGGGTGTCTGCTCCAGGGGAAGGCCTTCCCTCCATCAGCTGTGGAGGATGATCCTTGTGTGGCATCTGCCGATGGTCAGGGAGCATCTTGGCGCAGGAACCTCAGGTCCGAAGGACGTGCTCTTCTCCCGGTGCTGCTTGCTTGATGGTGGGAGGTTCCCAATTCTCTGCTTGCTTCCCTTTCCTTTTATCTCTTGTAGGATGAAAGGATAAAGGGTGGTGCAAGCCACACTCCAGAGAAACTCTCTTTATAGTGGAGTGAGGAGGAGACCTTAGGAAGGGATTTACAGTCCCACTCGAATCCTCTCTAACAGAATCCACAGGCAGAGATTAGGGTTTACAGCCCCAAAAAATCACAAATTGGAAGGCAGTCACAGAATACAGGAGGTCCTGTCCCAGCCAGATTGCTACACATATTTGAGGGGAGGACACAGTTCAATCCATGACAGGTCCCTGCCTTCCCTCCAAACCTCAGCCTGCTGATATGTTTTATTCTTTTTGAAAACTTGAGAACACAGAGCACGTCCTAATGCTGGCCAGGGCTCTCAGGAGTCTGAAATGACATTCAGCAGTGGATGGTCAAGTGTTCAGGGCTGCAGCATGTGGTTGTTTGATCAGGACTTCCCCACTGTTAACTCTGTATCCTCTAAAGTGATGTTTCTGTATTTAGGCAGTGCACATAGGCAACTGGAATCCACAGTGCTGCTCCTGTGCCACTTTGTAAATCCAACTCTCTGCCATCCACGGCCAGCACTTTATGTCCAGTACAGTCTCCCCCCCCCCCCCCCGGGCAGAGGGTGAGGAGGGAGACAGGAGCGCAGGATGGGCTCAGCTAAATTAGCACCTAACTGATTTCTTAGTTTCATTTCTTAGTGCTGGACTCAAGGCTATGTTTTTCTTAGCTTTGTTTTTTAACAGCCAGGTCACACGTGAGTCAAGGCTAGAGATACTGGAATGAGACCACCAGAGCACCTCATACTTAGTAGTGCTAAGTGTTTGTGTTGCTGTTTCTGCCTCAAATTTTACATAAATTAGTGTGTGTGTAAACACATAAATGTCTTGTGTATTGGGCTGCAAGATAGTATGTTTAACTGATGGTAAGTCACAGTCCATAAACACTTTGGAAACCATTGTTGCAAGCTGTGGGTTATTGTGTCCCCAGGTCAGCTGTTGAGGGGGACCCTGGGAGGGCTGCATGGAGGCCTCGAGGTCCACCCTGCCTGGCCCAGGGCTCCCTTTTGTTGTTGGTCTTCGTAGCTTAGTAAACAGATAGAATAGGCTATAAACATCTCTGCTTAACAGAGAGCAAGAAAGAAAAAGAATCTTTCCAGATAGACTTAAGGTAGGTTCTTAAAATAGGAGTTTCCTTTGATACCGTCTCTGGGTGCCTTCCTCGTGTGTGGTAGTTTTTTGTGGATTTTTTTTTGTATTTTGCAATTCATGATGTCTATCAGTTTATCTTTTGATCAGAATAGCTATCTTACTGTTTATTTGATCTAAGCAAATCTCTTTCAACACAATACAGGGTCTCTGCTCCCCGCCCGTTTCTATCCTGTAACGCCCTCCTTCCTCCTCCCTATTTTCCTGTGTATTTAGGTGGGCACCCCCCTCTGCCTCTGGAGTCAGTGTGTCCCATTCTAGGTGATTTTTTAAAACAACTCTGTATGTGCGTGTGTATGTTCGTATACCTGCACACTTGCGTGTCTGTCTGTGAGCACATGTATGTCGGGTACTGGGCTGAGGTTTCCTTCCTTGGTTGAGGTTGTGTCCCCTCTGTTTTTTTTTGTGTGTGTGTACAGACACTTGTTTTTTTTCTTTGTAAATAATTTATTTTAATCTCTGTTCTCAATCATAACTCTCACTCATACGAGCACTGATAGTTCTTGCCTAGCAATGTAGGTTTGACTCATTCTTTGACTTAATCTTTCTATGCTTTGAGATTTCCTTCAACTCTTTACCATTGGTCAGTGGCTCTGACCTCAAGTTCAGTGCCTGATTGCAAATTCCCAGACCTCACGTGTGGACCCTGCACAGAGCCTGCTGAAGCTCCTGGTCAGACAAGTACTCACTGAGGTTTGTGTCTCTAATGTTAAGGACACTCAGAACCGTGGTCAGATAGGAAAACCTGCAATCTATCCACAATGCCAACATTTAATTCAGATGCTGTCAAAATTTTTACGGTTTTTCTGAGAGGTATGTCTCAATATTACTGCAAAGATCTTCAGAACTACTTATGTATTTTAGCTCCTGTGATTGTGTTAAAGTGGTATCAGAAACCTTTTTACATTCCAGACTATTCCTACTCAAGGCTATGAAAAGGACAGAGAAAGTGAAACTGCTTTCTTTAGATAAGGGGTGAATACCCACCCTGCGAAAGAAGCCCTTTTAGCTGTGTATTTTGAGTCTAGTTATATACAGTTGTCAGTGCTGAACTTTTAAGTCAGCTTATGTTAAGTATATTAATGATTTCAATTAAGTCAGTTATCTTTTACTGTGTAAACAAACACCATCAAAATGCAGTGGTTTAAAACACCACCCTTTGATTTCTCTTGATGGATTTCAATCTCCAACCTTTCAGTTAATAGCTGAATCACACACCCATTTGGACCACCAGGAGGAGACACAGTTCATCTCTGAGGTTGATGATTTGAGCTGGGCTCAGCTGGGCCGGTTCATCTCTGCTTCCCCTGTTTGGACTGCACATGCTGCAGTTCCCGGAGGCCTGACTCTCCTGTAGGTCCTCATCCAGATCTGGGCCTCAGCTGGGGTTGATGGTCCCTTTCCAGCAAGCTTCATTCTCAATGAGACTGGCCTGGGCCTGGTCAGAGGACAGCAGTGTCCTAGGAGATGAGAGCAAACACCATAAGCCTCCTGAAAGTCACTCACTGTCACTTCCACTGTTTTCTGTGAGTCAAGGAAAGTTGTAGGCTGGCTCAGACTCAGGGTGCAGAAGTGTGTGTGTGTATGTGTGTGTGTGTGTGTGTGTGTGTCTCTGTGTATCCCCTGGGTGGTGCAAATGGGTGTGTGATTTAGCTATTAACTGAAAGGTTAGAGATTGAAATCTACAAAGAGGTGACCAGGAAGAAAGGCCTGGCAATCTTTTTTTCTGAAAAATCAGCCACTGAAAACCCTGCAAAGCCAGTTCTACTGTGAAGTGCATGGAGTCAACTCAAAGGCAACTGTTTTGGTTTTTGTTTTTCCTTTTAAGTGTATGTACATTTTCAAAGGTACATTAACATATAAACTGTTTTTCTAGCACCACACAGGAAATACTCTTCCTAATTGTCATTGAACCCAAACATTTCCTAGGATCTCTGGTTCACATTTCAGAACGAATGGAACCAGTTCTCCCCGCCCCGTCCTTCCTTATAGCTGCAGAGGTACATTGACTGGCCCAGGAGAACAGCGTGTCTGTCTTGGAAGAAGCACGGCCAGAATACTCCCTAGAAGCCAGGATGGTGAGACTTTGACTCAGGTCCTTTGGGCGTATTATCAGGAGGGACCAGTCTCTGAAGGAGGACAGCATGCTTGGTACAGTAGAAGACCAACACAAGAGAGGAAGACCCTTGACGATACAGATTGACGCAGTGACTACAGCAGTAGCCTCAAACATTGCAGCTCCAGTGGGGGCGATGCAGAACTGGGCAGTGCTTCAGTCTATTGTTCACAGGTCAATGTGAGTTGGAACTGACATGATGGTACCCAGCCATCACCTCAGCAGTAGGCTGGGCTTGGCTCAGATGTGACAACCAGGTGGAGGAGGAGCTCCTCCACAGTAGTGAAGGCCCTAGGAGGGCGTTAGGAGCAGAAACAGCCACCTTAGAAGTCCAAGACCTCCAGCTTTTCAGTCGTGTCTGTGGGGTCCCTTTTGCTCCTTGGTCATGCACAGTCCTTCCCATTTAAAATATTTCAACTCTCCTGTTGCAGAGATTAACCAAAGCACCAATAATTTGCATGTATTTCTGTTGGTGTGTGGACTTAGACAAGTGAAAGATCCCCTCTACTTGGTGGATGCTTTTTCAGGTATGTTTTTATCAAGTTTCCTTCCTCCTCTGTGGGATTCTGTTGGTGCAACTCTCAGCCTTTGTCTCTGTAAGACTGTGTCTTCTCATTCTTTGTACAAAGGCAGAGCTCTTTCTATGATAGTGAGAGTCATATGAGACCGTACTTGAAAACCAGCAACGAGAATAACCGGTGGTTATTAATAGCTCTGTGCAGTGATTTTTATCTAAATTGCTACTTTGTTGTGTCCCTTAGAATCTGAGGTTATCAGGAAAATACCAGATAAAACATTAAAGTAATTGTATCTGAAAATATCTTACATATTCCAATTTGTTTGATGTGTTTGGGTCTTTATCTCATTAGTTAAATTAATCTACATACTCTTCCATATCTTCTCAAATTCACATGGAGTGTGGCCACATGTTTGTTCCAGTTTTCTAATAAGTTAGAAATTTAATAAATTTAAATAATAAATTTAATAAATTAAAAATTTGAACAGTGTGTAGGATTTTAGGAAAAAATTGTTATGTGTCAAACACATAAGTTTTAAGTAAATACAATTTTAACTGACCCATGAATGAAAGCAAAGTGACATCTAGTATTTATATTAAATTTAATTGGGTTTTCAGCTATGACTTAAAACCATCTTTTTTGTGTTTTTCCCTCTGAGACTGGCACCAAGAGGACCCCAGTGTTTACCTGGTGATCGTTGGCCCTGAGGTGAGCGGGTAACGGCTGCGGCACTTGTCTCGTCTGTGTTGTGTTCTGTATACCTGCGTGTATTTTCTGAATTTAGTTGGTTACTTTTAAACCCCAGTGATGATTTTTTTTCTTTTCAAGTAAACCAAGTCTGTTTGCCTTTTTTAAAAATGAACAGCAGACCAAGGTTAAATATCCAGGGTTTATGAATCTTTATAGTTAATCAATGGATGCAAAGTTGTTGTTAAGTGCTGTGACGTCAGTCCCAGTTCACAGCCACCCGTGTACAACAGTGGGACCTGCCGGGCCCTGCACCACCCTCGGGACCATTGTCATGCTTCAGCCCGTTGTCTCAGCCACTGTGTCTGTCTGTCTGTCCCGCTAATGGTCTGCCTCTTCCTCGCTGACCCTCAGCTTGACCAAGCGTGATGTCCTTCTCCAGGGACTGGCCCCAGCTGACGACACGGTCAAAGCACCTGAGACAAAGTACAGCCAGGAGCGCACTGGCTGTACTTCTTCTGAGACAGATCTGTTTGTCCTTCTGGCAGGCCGTGGTGTATTCAGTGTTCTTCCCAGCACCATCGTTCAAAGGCATCAGTTCTTTGCTGCTCTTCCTTATTCAGTGCCCAACTGTCACACGTCTGTGAGGCAGCGGAAGACACCATGCCTCTTGAGTCAGCCACAACGCAGTCTCGGAAGTGGTATATTTAATGCTTTCAAGAGGTCTTTTGCAGCAGATTCACCCAGCACAGTGCTGCTTCGCCTGATTTCCTAATCGCTGCTCCAGTGGGTGTTAATTGTGGATGCACGGACAGTGAAGTCCTTGACAGCGTCAGTCCGCTCTCCACCGGTCACGGTGGTGCTTGCTGGTCCAGCTGGGGGCCTTTTGTTTCCCTTGTGTTGGGGTGCAATCCATACGAAAGGCTGTGGTCTGTGAGTCAGCAAGCTCGGCTGTGTCCTCTGCGTGTGCAGGTTGTTAACGAGTCTTCCTCCAATCGTGATGCCCTGTTCTTCGTATCGTCCACATGGTTCTCATACCTCGGTATGAAGGGGAATCGTGTACTCAAAGGAGTTTCGTGGAAGAGAGGTTACTCTGTATTAGTGCACCGGGCATGCCTCCTGCGGGATCCGACTCATCTGGGGCGTGCCCCTCATGTAGCTCAGGGCACAAACCAGGGCTGGCTCTTCACCGGGGCGTGCAGAGGAGGCGGCCTGCACCTGGGAGCCGCAGTGTGCGAACAGTGAGTGTCGCGACCCCCAGAATGTGCTCTGTGTGGCGTCCACAGCCAGGGGCACAGCCCGCCAGGCCCAAGGCCAGCTGGGAGACTTAGGGTCACCTCTCACGGCTGAGCTGCATGTAGCCCCACATAGTCCTTGGGACCTGTGTCTGTGGGCCACACAGTGACCTCGTGACAGCGCCCATCCACTCTCAGTGTGACTGGAACGCCCCTGGCGTTCCCTCTGTAGGCTGGAGATGGGGTTTCTGCTCCAGGGCTGTGTGGTTGGCAGTGGGAACAGGAGGGATGGTGACTTTGGTGACTTGGTGGGTCTGTCCCTTGGTGCATGCAGCACGAGGGTCATGTAAACGCCTCAGCTTCTCTGGCTGTCAGTGGTTCTTCAGTCCTCACATGAGCTTGCCAGGCCCTTGGGGGGCCCCAAAGGAAACAGGAGGGTCCGACGCCTTGGTCACTATTGACAAAAACTTTGTTCACGTGGGCTGAGGCCACAGTGACAGATAAGAGCAGGCTAGAATCTGTGACACACTGGCTACCGTATGCACTCTGTGTGGTCATTCTCACTTGTGTACATGCACGCATATGTTCACACACATAGAGGTAAATATGTACACACATGAGCCCAGGTATGCACAGAAACACGGGTGCACACACAAACACTGACATGCAAAGATACACGAGTACATGCATGCGCAGAAGCACTCAGACACAGGTACACACATTCATAAGCACACACAGTCATAAACAGGCTCCGACAGTGCACATGTAAGCACATGCTCACACATGGACATGAACACACAGGCATGTACTTGAGTACATGGATGCACACAAATGCTCATATACACACAGGTGCACACAGGCGAGTCCACACGTGCACACAGAAACCCACAGTGCATATGCACGCACAGACTTTTGGTGCTCTGGCACCAATTCATGTGAAGTCGTGTGATGGCCTAAGTGTTATGTCTTCTTGGCCTTTTGGCTGAGCGCAGGTGTAAAGTTGTCAGCGCTGTTTTAAGATCCTCCCTCCCTCCTATGTGAGGGCAGGATGGAAGGACCCTGCTGGAATTCCATGCGGGACCTCCCGCCGTCTCCCTCCCTAACGAGAGCGGCCTCAGGCTCCGGCCACCGCGCAGCCTCTGACAGGAGTGTCCTAGCCAGGGTTACCTGCTGTCTGTTTTAGGGGTTACACTGTATTTATAGTGCATGATGCTGCCTTAATGAAAATTCGCTGTAAAATTACACTGAACCGACTTGAAGGGAAATATTAAGCCAGCAGCGGTCCAGATGGCACGCGGGCAGGACAAGTGGGGGGGCAGGCAAACAGCGCGAGTGTGGGAAACAGCTGTATCAAGTACTCGTGTGCGCGGGGAAAGAGAGACAGAAAACAACACCTTGTGGGGACAGACACTTGGAAACAGCGCTGAGCTGGCGGTGATCTGTCGCCGCCTGACTGTCTTGTGTCGCGTTTCCTTTCAGGACACCTGTGGGCAGGTGGCCGCCTTGGAAACGTATGTAGCAAGAAGTATGTGACAGAAACCCTGTTCTACAGGAATAAAAAGACTCAGGAAGGTTTGCCGTTGGGGCAGAGACCCAGAGAGGAGAGTTGCTGGAGTAAGCCGTAGCAGCGCCCTGGGCTCCCGGTGACCCTGCAGGGACGGGCGCAGACCCGGCTCCTCACGGGGCGTCTCCCCACAGTCCGCCGGGGAGACCCGTCGGCCTTCCGGCTGGCCTCCCTGCCCTCTCTGCCCCCTTCCTTCCGTCTCACTCAGGAAACACATTTTTCTCTGCCATTTGGTTTTGGGGTACATCACCTTCTCACTGAATTCTGTTTGTCTAAATTATTCTTTTAATTGGTGTAGAAAGTATTTCTCTTTCCTGCTATTCGAACTGTAAGCAAATGGGCCTTCCAGAGCAGCAGGCCCTGGGAGTCATTCCCAGGGGAGGACCAGAGGGCCGCTTCCTGTCTGTGTCTGCATGTGTGAGAAGTCTAAGTGCTGGGAAGTAATCACACAGACACGTAGTGCACACGTGCACAGACGTCCACAGACATGCGCTCACGTGCGTGCACACACAGGCACATGTGTGCACACACAGGTACAGGTGCAGAGACCTGTGTGCGCACCCACGTGAAGACACTCTTAGCCTGTGGCTCCCACGCGGTCCGGCTGTTTTGGTTTCTGACCTCGAGAAGCAGGTGAGATCACTGATTGTTTCTGATAGAGGGCTGTCATGATGTCACCTGGAGCAGAGCAGGACCGAGATCTGACATCCGGACTCCTGAGGTGGGTGGGTGGTTGGGAGCAGGGCTGAGGCCATGCAGGTGTCCCCCCAGTTCCTGTGCTCCTTCCTCCTCCTGTCCAGATGGCTCTGCTACCCCTGCCATCTGCGTGACAGCAGGATGTTGGCTGGGCAAGAGTAGGCTCAGGGCAGTGTCATAGAGCCTGCCACTTAGACTCTGAACCCCGAGGCCCCGAAGGACAATTCTGGAGCTACGCCTGCAGTGTGACCAGCAGTTTGCTTGGGTGGGGTGAAGGACAGAGGCTCATAATGAGAGGAGAGTTGCGGTAAAGGACCTCGTTAGCGGAGGGCTTTGGGCACCCATGGCGTCCACTTGAGTGCTGGACCTCATGAGGACTTCCAGAGCCTCCTTCCAGCAGGGACTTCCCCATGTGTAGTGAGACCCCCCAGGACCCAGGGTGCACCCTTCAGTTACAGCAATGTCAGCGCCAGGCCCCCCGCCACACTCCCGTCTAGCCAGTTACGCAGCCGTGCTCACGTGTGTCCACATTTATGTGCACTGGTGCTCATGTATGTCCACACACAGTCATGGTGACACTCCCATGTAGTATTGTGTCCACGCTCGCATGTAGTGATGGGTGTGTGTGTTCACACTCACGTGGGGCTCATGTGTAGCTATGATCACATGCCCACACTCACATATAGTGATGTTCATGTGCATCCACAGTCGTGTGGCTGTGCTCATGTGTAGACGTGCTCACGTGCGTCCACACTTGTATACAGCCATGTCACACGTAGCCTGGGCCTCTGGTCCTGGGCCCGCCCCTGCTGCCCCTTGCAGGCCACCCACCCAGACTGGCATGGACCACCAGGCAGAGGCAGAGCTCTGGCCCTGAGCAGAGCTGACATCCCTGCCCTCAAGGAGGGACAGCAGGACCTGCCCGACCTTGTCTCTAGTGACAGAGCAATGGGGGTGTGTCCTAGGGCAGCAGGGAGGCCAGACACCCCTGCACCCCTCAAGGGGCAGCTTGCTGCTGAGCCCTCAGCCCCACCAAGGGTTAAAGCTGACCTGTCAGACCCGCCGGTCGTTCAGGTGAGCGTGAGCAGACGGCTTCAGGGTTTGTTATTGCTGTAATCGCGGTCAGGGGTGCTGGTGAGTGGACACTAGCCTGCCCTCGGGGGCCAGGGTCTCAGAGGCCAGGGCCCTGCCTGTCTGCCTGTATCTGTGAGACAAATGCACCTTCTCCAGCTGCTGTCCATCGCCAACCCGACGTCCCTGAGCCTGGAGGAGAGGCACCACACACAGCCGGCTCCCAGGAGCAGGGGGCCGTGCCAGCGTGGGCAGTGACCTGGCATGTGCCATATGAGGGGCGTGGACTTCCGTCACAATCCTGTTACTTCCTGCACTGCACGGACTCTGATGTTTCTAGCTTGTTCTGTGTCGCTCCCTTGAAAAGCCAAGCCAAGTGCCGTTGAGTCGGATCCATTGTTTTTTTTCCACAAACGATATCACGGCACACTGCCCAGTCTGCAGTTTGACAGGTAGAGCCTGGGCCACACTGGCTGGGGCTGTGTGTCGGAGCCCACCAGGTGACCCCCCTTCAGGGCGCATGCTACTGCCTTCCTGTGGGTCCCTCGCCACATCGTGGCCTGGCTGAGAGGACACCTTCTGGGATGTACTTCTGATCACCCTGTGCAAACCAGCTTCCCATTGTGGCCACAGAATGCTCACTGCTGGTTAGTTCTCAGAGTCAGCATCTCTGGATGCAGGACCGGGGCTACAACGGTCAGAGGCCGCATCTGGACGCAGGACCAGGGGCGACGATGGTCGGAGGCCACTGCCGGTGAGGGTGCTGCTGATCAGGACACGGATGTGAGAGACGGGTGAGAAGACAGACCCTAGGACGTGTGGGAACTCAGATTTCAGCAAGTGTCCATGCAGCAGATGAAACACCCCGCACTGTAGCGTTGTTCCTCACCGTTGCTGTGTGTCCTCCTTCCCCGGAAACAAGCGAGTGTAGCGCACTGCCCTGCGGATGTCTCCTTCCTCCTCAGCCACCGAGCCCGCCGCTCGACTCTCAGCAGCAGTGTAGGTCCTTTGAGGGCTGTGACTTCCCCAGGTCATGCCCAGGGCCTGTCAGTGCAGACCAGTGCCGGCCTGGTTGGTTGTTCTGTCTCAGGAAGGAGCTCCGTGTGTCACCAGGGAGTGATGCAAGGCCCTCTGGAGTGACACTCCCTCCTGGTGACGTGCAGAGATGCCATGAAGAAACCACAGCGCACCAGCCCGGGCTCCGCCGCTGCAGGGAACTGGAACCTCTGGCTGCCTTCAGAGAGGAGCCGGTCAGGAGGGCCTGGGGGCGCCCTCAGAGCCTACGGGAAGGCTGGGGACCAGGCTCGGACCCTGGCAGGACCAGGAGCTCCACCAGCTGGCGCGGCCTGGCTGACCAGGAGGCAGCGTGCGGCTGCTGCACTGGGAAAGGCGTCCCACCGAGTCCTCGTGCTGTCCAGCGTCCAGTGGCCCTGACCCAGCTGTGCAGCCCGGACCCAGCTGGAAAGTCCATTCCCCAGATGGGCTGCCCTGGCCGAGGGGCGAAGTGGACACTGGGCCGTCGGAGTGAACACTGAGAGCAGGCCTGCTGCCTCTGTGTTCTCACTGGCAGTCAACAAACGGCCAGATACTCGGAGGTCAGTGATGGGAATGACATGGCTGTCTCCTTACAGGTGTTTATATGGTGCTGTTCTTCAGAGACATGGGGACCACAGAGCTGTGCTGTGACCACAGTGACACGGCCTTTAGTGCCACAGCGGCCGTGAGCCACAGTGTGAAAATCAGTAGGAAGCTTCTTGTGCTTCACGGCCCTCCTGTCACCCACCTGGTGGCCCACAACACCATGAAGCACTGCCTGTCATCCCCCGGGTCAGCTGTCACTCAGGCCGAGGTCTTCAGCAGGGTGTCACTGGTGCTCTGAAGGACGTCACTGGGCCTCTCTCCTTCCTGCATCTCTGTCTGGAATCTCTGCTGACACCCGCTCAGCACCCGGGTGACGTGGGCACCTCCAGTGACAGGTGGCGGTGGCACTGCTTCAGGCACACTGGCTGGGAGGGAGCCCCAGGCCTGCTGGGCAGAAGGCGAGAGTTCCCCAAGGTCACTCCCTGCAGCTGGGTGTGAGACGCTGCCCAATCGGTTCCCACGCACAGCGACTCCGCGTGTGAAAGAAGGGGGCCCCGCCCTGTGCTGTCCTCATGGTCATGTCTGTCTGAGCCCGCCCGTGGGCTCCCAGCTGTGGCTGCGCCTCTCTGTCTTGCTGAGGGCCTTCCTCTGTCCTGCTGACCCTCCACCAAGCACGACGTCCTTCTCCAGGGGCTGCCCTCCCCCCCCTCGATAGCATGTAGCACGTATGTGAGATCTCGCCATCCCCGCTGCTGAGGAGTGCTCTGGGTGCACTTCTCCCGAGACCGACTTGTTTGTTCCTCTGGTATGTGGGTGTGTGCAGAGTTCTTCACCAACAACGTAATTTGAAGGTGCCGGTTCGGGCACCTTCTGTGTGCACCGTCCAAGTTTTGCATGTGTCTGAGGTGGCTGGAAGTCCCAAGGCAGGGGTGAGGCACGTCTTAGCTGTTGTTTGGGTCACCGGGTGCTGCTCTAACAGAAACACCACAAGTGGATGGCTTTAGCAAAGGAGAGTTTATTCTTACCCAGTCTGGTAGGCTACAAGTCAAATTCAGGGTGTCCGCCCCAGGGGAAGGCTCTCCCTCTGTCGGCTCTGGAGGAGGGTTCTTGTGTGGCATCGGGCACAGGAACCTCAGATGTGCTCGTCTCCTGTGTGAGGGTCTCAGTTCTCCACCTGCTTTCCTTTCCTTTGATCTCTTGTAGGATGAAAGGATCTAGGGTAGTGCAAGCCACACTCCAGGGCAACTCCCGTTATAGCGGAGCAGGGAGGGGGCCTTAGGAAGGGAGTTACAGTCCCACCCCAACCCTCTAACACACGGCACAGGGAAAGCACAACACGGAGGGCCATCATAAAATACTGGCAATCATGGCCCAGCCACATGGCTGCACACATTTTTGAGGGGACACAGTTCAATCTGTAACAGTCCTCAAAGTGACCTCTTCTGAAAGAGTTCTAGTAATTTACTCTCTCTACATGCAAGCCGTACGTTCTGCTGTACATACATTTCCTGTTTAGTATATGCAGATAGACACACGTATATGTTTCAATATGGATGCACTTGAAGGCAAACACACGTATCTTTGATTCTTTGCTCCTTCATTCAGGAGGTGCCTAGTGCCTCTCGGTGTTTCAGGCACGTGAGCATGGGACGGAGACGAAACAGGCCTGGCCGCCCGTGTGGCGTGCCCGCTCACCGAGGACGCAGCCAGGACATGTGACTACAGGCTGAGAGGGGGACACTGAAGAGCAGCCCAGTGGCAGGGTGTGTGTGACATTCGCGTCAGTAACCTGTGGCTCCCACGGCCTCACGCAAGGGCCATCATCGGGGTTTTCTGTTGACTGTCGTTCCTCTAACTGGGGTCCAGGTGGCGCGGTGGTTAAGAGCTCAGCGGCTGACCCGAAGGTCGGCAGTCCGAGTTTGCTAGCTGCCGCTGGGACACCCCGTGGGCAGGTCAGCCCTGCCGGCTCGGGCGTGTGGGCTGGAGCTGAGCTGATGGCAGCGTGTTCAGCGTTTAGCTGGCATTCGTCGGGTCGGAGAGTCATGGACAAAGCAGTATGTGGATGTTTACAGAGTGCTTAAAAAGTAGCCGGCACCGTGTGCGTGTTTTATCTGACACGTCGGCTGCCTGTGCGTGTTTGGTGGCTTTTGCGGTGACACACATGGCAAGAGCTGTTTAACAAGCGGGTCCCTCCCCAGTACAAAATGCATGTAACCGTTCACGGCCCGAGTGGTGGCAAGCCAGTCTGCACCTCCAGACAGAACGGCATCGCTAGCCCGCTAAGAAGCAGCTGCACACAGCTGCATGGTTTGGGGGTGATGCATCCAGCAGTCACCTGCGGGATGGGCGCACCTTGCCTCACCGTTGTGTGTCTCCATTTCCCCATCTGTAAAATGGGCATGACTAAGGTAGTATTGCTTGCTGCCTAGTCCCTGTCGGTTGTAAGGATTAAATGACCAGATAGCAGCAGAGTGCTCTGAGCAGTGCCAGGCCACGGGCGGCACCCTGGTGTCACTGCCGACACATGGCGTGCCCATCCTCACGCCTCCTCCCTTCTCTGATGTGCTGGGGTTCTGTTTTAGCTGCAGGGGTTTGAGTTTGGCCTTGATTTTCGGTCACAGCTGCTTTGATCTCTGCGTTCAGCCTCTCCAGCAGAGCCTGTGGCTTGTGGGAGGGGGCAGCTTCTCTGGGGTCTGGGGTCAGATGTGGAGTGTCACATGCATGGCTTACTGACTTCCGCAATCACGTCTTAAATCAGAGATGATTTTCCGTAGGCCTGGGAGTGAAATAACATGTTTTGTTGGAAGATAAATAAGCTTAGGAGGCAGAAATGAGAATTTTCTCTGCAGCTGGCGATGCTTCTGCCTTTTAAATTTTCATAACACGTGCTTTCATTAAATAAGAACATCCACACCTCCCTTCTCCCGTATCTTGTGTTTTGTTCCACTCGGCCTCACTGAGAGACTTGAAAGTGAACCGAGGTGGAAGATAAATCCCGGCAAGTGTGAGGCAGCTGTCACGTTGTACTTCCCGGCTGGGATTTTCTACCTTTCCTTAAATTCTTAAAGTCAATGCCACGTATTCCAGTGCCAAGCCAAAGCCATTCCGGTAGCCTTCTAAATCATTGTATTTTTCCTTGACTAAATCTTTTTTCCTAAAGAGTTGATTGTAAGAGCAAAAGCATGGTAGTAAAACAAAAAACCAAGAGGAATTTTCAACTAAAAGGTACTGTGTTATCATAATAGGTAACAGGTCAGGCACAACCCAAGACAAGCCAACTCAATTGCTGCCCGGCCAGTTCCGAGTCATAGCGACCCTATAGGATGGAGTAGAACTGCCCTATAGAGTTTCTGAGGGACAGCCGGTGGATCTGGATGGCACACCTTTGGGTGAGTGCCTGAGCCCTTAACCACTGCACCACCAGGGTTCCTGTGAGGTTCAGTGTTGACTTTTATTGGGCTGTTGACTTTTCCATGATAGATGTTAAAGCGTAATTCAATTGCGTAGGGTAATGTGAACCAAAACTTGAAAAGAAACAACAGACCGGAAAAGGTAAGGTTAGGTGACGTGATTTGTGTAGCAAACACTGACCCAAGTCCTGGCTTTGGGGCAGGCACAGACACAAGGAGCAGAGATGGATGGGCACAGGAGAGGTCAGCCCGTGATGGGCTCTGGCGGCTGGAGTGCTGGGGAGTCGCCTCTGACATGTGGCCATCCCCATACAGCAGGGGCAGGTGTGGCATGGTCCCGTGCTGTATTCCTCACTGCTGTGCTGGGGTCTGTTCTTGTGCACACCAGTTTGTTTTTAACGCCTTCCAACGCAGGGGGCTTGTCTTGCAGTGGCCCCTTGGACATGCTGTCCTGTGATCTGTAGGATTCCCATAGTCTGATGATTACACAGATCGCCAGGCCTTTCTTCCTCACCCTTCTTCACTTGGAAGCTCTGCAGAGACCTGTCCACCTTGAAGGACCTCCTGGTATTGCTTCCAGCATCACAGCTGTGGGCAGGCTGCCCAGTGTGACAAAGTGACAGACAGGTGGTGGTCTAGCTGGTAGATGTTGGAGAAGGAGGTATTTTGGGTCACGGTGATCAGAGAAAGTGTCTCAGGTGGCATTTGTGTGCACCTTGGAGGGTGGATGGGTTTGGAGGGCAGAGGGTGACGCGGCTGGTGGAGAGAGTGTCACAGAGTCAGGAGGGAGGCAGGGAGGAGCAGGGCCCGCGGGAGTTCCGGGCTGAGGAGACAGCTTTGTCGGCAGTAGTGGGTGCAGCCCTTGCCGCGGCCGCCAGGGGAGCAGAAGCAGGCGGCCCTCGGAGCTCAGTCTGGGCGTGGATGGGGCCGGCAGCCTCCTTGCTGTGCGGCGCGGGTGACTGAGGGCCTCTGAGCCTCAGGGATGTCCCGTGTGGGGCACGGAGAGCAGGGTAATGAGAAAAGTCAGAGGGTGTGTGTGAAGGCCTCAGCCTGGGCCTGCCGTCGTGGGAGGGAACCAGCCGATCCACAGCGCCCTTCCGAACAACAGAGCCCTGGTGTGCAGCGGTGAACAGCCCAGCTACTCACCCAGAAGGCTGGCGGTCTGAATTCACCAGCCACTCTGTGGGCACCCAGCGGCCCAGTTCTGCTCTGTCCTGTGGGGTCACCGTGCGTCCCAGTCAAGTTGATGGCAACGGGTCTAGTTTCTCGTCCGCTTTCCTGCCGCCTGCGACATGCTCGGCATTGGACACCAGCACCGCAGATCCAACGCATCAGTTCGTCTGTCTTCCCTGTCTGCTGTCCGAGTTCCATACATCACAGGAGGTGACCGAAAGGCTGCGGCTCGGGGCAGATGCAGCTCACTCATCAAAGGGGCATCTCCAGAACTCCCACGTGCGTGGACAGTGTCAGCAGGAGGTCTCCGTGAGCGGGAACATGCCGCCTCCATCGGCCTTACTGTAGCTAACACCAGGCATTCCTGCGCCCACTCTAGAACATTCTAGAGTGTGGTGGTACCACGGGGGGCAGGAGGGCGGTATGCCTTGGAGATAATGGTGTCTTTGTGGCTTCAGATGTCGGACTTCTGTCTTCCACTGCTCACATGGCACTGGCATGACCTGGGCTCCGTCGTCTGACTCCTGGCAGTCCTGTGGTGCTGCTGTTACTCCCATTCTACAGATGAGGAGGCGGAGGTGCAGGGGGTAGACGGTACATGAGGCCTCAGGGTTACCAGGGTGGAGTGTGACCCGATGTCAGCCTGCACTGCCTCCTCCTCGGGCCTCTGCCTGTCTCACCTATGGGCTTGTTGAAAAACACGAGGCCTGTCTTCAAGGACAGGAACAGCAGATCTGTTGGATACCATTTCTGTTAATTCTTGCATTAATTTAGACATGTGCCAGTCACCAGAGATGCAGCAGGACAAGGCACAGCCCCACCCATAAGGACGCACCCCTCCGGACACAGGAGCAGAGGGACCTGAACCGGGTGTAGGTCGGGACAGAGTTGTGCTGGGCGGCACGACATTACGTGCTTGACTACTCGCCTGGAGAGTGGTGGTTCTCACCCATCCGCTCCGAGAGGCCTCCAAAGAAAGACCTGGTGCTTGGTGTCCAAAAGGTCACAGCCTAGAAACCCTGTCAAACTCCGTCCTGCCCCACAGGCGGGGTCCCTGTGAGTCCCAGCCAGCTCGACAGCACCTGCCACCGCTGACCCACGTTCCGTGGCACCCGCCCTCTCGCAGCGTCCCACTCGGTGCCCTGGAGTGTGATGGCAGAGTTGTCACACCTGTTGGGGCGGAGTGGATTCCAACTCCTTGCTGCCTTCCAGGACAGAGTATAACTGCCCCAGCACATCTCCCTGGAGGCAGATTTGAACTGCTGACTTTTGGGTCAGGAGCTATAGCACTAACCACTGCACCACCAGGATTTCTGTGCAGCCGTCACCATTAGCTAATTCAGGAACATTTTTGTCGCCCCCAAAGAAGACCCATACCCTTTAAGCCATCCCCTGCTGCTCTCCTCCCTTGAACCCACAACTGCCAGCCTCCTTCGGTCTCTTCTGGACATGTCACGTCAGTGGACTGTGTCAGCCTTCTGTCCCTTGGCAGCGTGCTTCCACGTCTTGGTTTCTCTGCAATCTGTTGACGGACATGCACTCGGCTCTTAAACTGCTTCCAGAAAAGAACCTTGTGAAAAATAGAAATTGAATCCGGACAGTAGCTTTGCCTCAGATTCCCTGGGAACTGTAGCTCAGCCTGCCCGAGAGAGTCAGTGACACAGCCTGCCCTCTCCCTGTGCTGAGGAGGGCCCGTCCCCGTGGTGCCGTGTGCCCAGCCCCATCCAGGCCTGTGGTGGCTACCGGGCTCCGCCTGTGCCTGGCTTTGACCAGACTCTTGCCTGGGAGGGCAGCCAGCGCGATGTCTGTTTTTCTTCTGAACCTTATTTATTTTTCTTCTTCTTCTTTCCCTTGTTCTTTGAACAGCCAGGCTCAGGACACTTGCTTCCCACCTGACCTGGCATGTCCCTTTGTGGCTTGTGGGGCTGGGTTTGCGGCAGTGCCTGTGATTCCCCAGAGACGTGACTGTAAGCCTTTACCCCGGTCTCCTTGCAGGTTGATCCAGTGTTCACGAGAGCAGTAAAAGACAAGGTGAAAAGGTGAGAGCAGGAAACAGGTGATTTGCACAAGTGGCAGCTTGTGCCAGCTTGTCTGTGAAGCTAGCTCACACTGGCACAGCGCTTCCTGTGTCCCAGGAACTGCTGCGAGCTCTTTGCAGACATTCCCGCCCCTCACCCAGTGCCCTGTGAGACCGGTATGGTTATTTCACCACCATTTCACCTGTAAGGGACAGCAGACACACTTGGTGGCAGGTGGCAGGGTCCACACTCGTGTGAAGAGATGTCCAGGTCACTAGTTACTGGGAACAGGCAGTTGACACCCCCTTAAGGGTGGTGCTGGATGACCTTACAGGTCAAGGCTTTGCTGGGCTGGAAGGCCACTCTGCCCGCTGTCCCCACCAATGAGAGGGAAAAGGGTGGCAGCTTCCCTGGAGGAAGCGTGCCAGAGTCCTTTGGATAAACTGCACTTGTCTGCCAGGTCCAGAGACACCCTGGGCAGCGGTGACCCAGCATACAGCCCTCGCCTCCCAGGACAGGACACCCAGGATCTGTCGGGGCCCCTACGGCTCACGTGCAGCCACTGAGGCTGTGTATTGCTGCAGTGTCTCCTTTATTGTGAGTTTTCCACATGGAAAAAGAAATACTAAGCAGTTTCCTGCTTCCGTCATCCCAACCAAAAATCTATTGTCTTCACGTCGGTTCTGATTCATAGTGACCCTGTGGGACGCAGAAGTGCCCCGTAAGCTTTCCAAGCTTGTAAATCTTCAAAGAAGCAGACTGCCACCTCTTAGGAGAGCAGCTGGTGTGCAAAATCACCAGCACTTAACCACTGGGCAGCCAGACCTCCTCCTACATGGCCCCTCCGTGATCAGTAGGCTCTCCTGGCCCCTGACCGCCCTTTCTGTCTGCAACTTTTCCAGGAGCGCAGGGGTCCGGCTGGTGGGGGCAGTGCCGCGAGGGGACCTCCACGCCGCGATGAAGAGCTCCTCCGCTGTGGTCAACAGCTCTGTGTCCGAAGGCATGTCGGCTGCCGTCCTGGAGGTAAGGATGCAGCCTGCACACCGGCGGTGACGTGTGGGACCATCCATCCTGCTTTCTCTCCTGGGCGGAGGCAAAGCCTGCATTCTAGAGCCTGAAAAGCCAAATGTCTCTTCCTTTAGAGTTTAAACGTCATGTTATGTTCTATCTGCTGGGACTTTAAAAAACCACTACAACATGAAGTCAAGTGAGAATGGCTTTGCCCCCCTGGCCCTGAAGATGCCTTTGAAGGCAGCTGAGGGTGTGAAGGTTGGGACAGGAGAGGGGTGAAGGTGTGTTTTTGTCCCAAGTACCCTTATTCCTGATCTCCTTTTATCCTCCGTGACCCCAGGACTTAGCTGAGAAGAGAGGTGTGGGCACGTGGCAGGGAGTGGGGAACCATCTGAGAGGCAGGTGGGTGAGGTGGGTGACGTGATCTCACTCTGTAAAACCACTTGCTGTCCTGTCGTCACGGTGTCACTCCGAGTCCCAGCCACCTCATGCGCGTCAGGTACAGCTGTGTGTCCCCAGGTTGTCAGTGACTGTCAGGAGGAGGTCACCAGGGCTTTCTTCTGCAGCACCTCTGAGGGTTCTCAGTTCTCCTGCCTCTTTGTTGGCGGCTGAGGACAGTAACTGTCCATCCAGCAGGAACTGTGGCTATTGATGGGCACAGAGAGAGGACCCGAGTGAGATGGGGAGACGCTTCGCTGCTGGACCCTGGTTCGGGCGCCTCAGCACACGTGTGCGTTCTGATCGCTGGATTCCTTATCTCGGTGTCTACTCAGAGCAGTGCTATTGTGTTATTTAGGTTTCTAACTCTGTTGTTTCGGATGACTGTGAGTTTGCTGGCAAAAGGCACAGCTTGGAAACCCTGGTTGCACAGTGGTTAGTGTTCCATCTGCTAGCCACAAGGTCGGCAGTTCAGATCCACCAGACACTCCTTGGGAACTCTATGGGGCAGTTCTACTCTGTCCTATAGGGTCACTGTGCATCAGAAGCGACTTGATGGCCGTGGGTTTGGGTTTTCGGTGAACCGTCAGGATCTGAGAGCAGTGCCAGTGGCTGAAGAGGGACACCCAAGTAACCCCTTCCTGGGCTAAGAAGTGATGCTGTCTTTGCTTTGCGTCTGGTGGTGCCACTGAACAAAGCAGGCAAGAAAGGGCACGGTGGGGTCAACCCCAGGCTGTGTGTGTGTGTGTGTGTGTGTGTGTGTGTGTGTGTGTGTGTGTGTGTGTGTGTGTGTGTGTGTGGAGGTGTGTGTGGAGGTGTGTGTGGAGGTGTGTGTGGAGGTGTGTGTGGAGGTGTGTGTGGAGGTGTGTGTGGAGGTGTGTGTGGAGGTGTGTGTGTGTGCACGCACACGCGGTCATCCTCTAGGCTGGCGATGTGGGCGTGTAATGTGCCCCTGCCGTCGGATGTCACCAGCTCAGCCTGTGTTTGGTGGTGCGCGCTGGCCGCACTGGGCGTTCACGTCAGCTGCCCACTGTGGTCACTGGGCTGGCACACGTTAATCTCCTGTTCAGACTCGGATGGTGCCTACGGTAGTACTCTGCCCCGCGTTGCTGAATTGCCCCTCGGTAGGTAAATATATATATGTTTCCTCTTCTGAGACATGTCGAGCTGAGGGAGTGGCTGTGTCGGGGGTGCCCAGCGCTGGACTGCAGGTGAACTGCTGTCCCACTTGGCTGACCTCGCAGGACAGGCGGTGGGGAGTCTTCCTTCTGCAGCCCCCAGCGACCTCTGGGTGAGGGGTGTGAGTGCAACTGATGTGAGAGCCGAGGTAGGGCGTGTTCCCCAGACCAGCTTCGGGTGGCCCAGACAGCTGCGCGTCACTCTGCACGGACATGGTCTCTTCCCCTGTCAAAGTGATGTGTTCCCATGGAAGCAAATTCAAACCCTACTTGTTAAGACATATTTCTTAAAACCTCACACCTCCCAGGACCTCCCCTCCTGCTGCAATATCCTAAGTAGCTGAGACTGGGGACACAGGGGCCAGTAACGGGGTTAGCCATTTCTGCAAACTGAGTGGAACCCATTTAGCCAGGTTTCCATTGGGCGGATTAGATACTCAAGGTCAAATCGTACTGTCTACAGTCACATTCAGTGAAAGCCAGACTGTCGCTTCAGTGATAGCACAAGCCAGCCCTGCCTCTGGATGCCGAGTCAGGCAGGGGGTCCCTGTGGTGTTGACAGGCAGCTATCCCCTTCACGCTGCTGGGGAGCTTCAAGGCAGGAGGTAGACTAGACCTTGGGGGCGGGCCCTGTTCTGTCCACTTAGCAATCAGCATCCTCAGTCTGTGGAACGCCCCAGAAAAAGGCTGCCTGCTGCTCCCCACCCTGAGGTCTCTGTGCCCTCGAGGTGCTGCGTCCCCAAGGCCTCCCTGCTGGGCACCTGTCAGCCTGTCCTGCACGGGGGTGTCTGAGAGACGCCATCGTAATGATGTCAGACAATGTCACAGTCAACAGTTTTCTAGGACTTGCAGGTACAGAGTGCAGCTAGCACTCAAGCACCTTATTTTTTTATTCTTTCATCCTCCCAGCAATCTCCTGTCCCCCTCCACCCTCTCTCCCGCCTCCAGTAAGAGATCAGCAGGACAATATCCTATAGGTGCATAGAACCGTAAAGTGTACACATGACCTGGTCACTCTGTGTCACCAAGTCCAATCCATTCCTGTCTGAAGAGTTGACTTCTATTATGATTTATGGGCAGGGGCAGCATCAGGGCCAGGGGCCATGCTCCCAGGGGAACCCTGAGGACCCTGGACCATCAATTGTGGTCTTTTAGTGGACATCTCAGGGTGTACCCTTTTTTATTCTTGTGTTGCCAGTGAGACTCAACTTTCTGAGCCCCATCATGGCTATCACTGGTGGTGGCCGGGCACTGTCCCGTTCCGGTCACAAGTTGATGTAGTCACCCACTCACATGCGTCTCTCTGTCTTCTGGGTTCTCTTTCCCCCATGTCATTTTGGTCCTTGGTGATCATGTGTTCCTGCTGAGTTGCAACCATTTGGTGTACCCTCAGATGGCAGCTTGGCAGCTTTTAAGACCCCAGATGCCACTCACCAATGTGGAGTGCAGAAGGCTCTCTTACCAAAATGCTAGTTGTGCCAGTTGGCCTTGGTTTCCCCCACTCAGGCACCTTTTGAAAGTCCTGTGGGTAGACTGGGACATCGTTTCAGCAAGCTGGGTGTTTGCAGGGCCTTAAGCTGGTTCCTTCAGGTTTGACCCCTCCTGAGACTTTGTGGCCCCACCCCAGAGATGCTAAAATTTGTGACAAGCTCCCTGTGTGACTCTTACACACTGGAGTTAGGCATTGTCTTGAAAAATGTAGATCGTGGCTCGGTGTGCCTGGGCTGGAAGTGCACTTTCTCAGGAGGGGGTGGAGGTGGTTTTCAGGGAGCCCCAGCGGCCCTCAGTTTTCTTCCAAGGGAGGTTCCTGACACAACTGCCCACGCATCTTCTCCCCTCTCTGTGCCCAACAGGCAATGGATCTGGAGGTCCCTGTGCTGGCGAGGGACATTCCCGGAAACGCTGCCGTGGTGAAGCACGCGGTGACAGGACTGCTGTTCTCAGACCCTCAGGTGAGGAGAAGGGCTTCACGTATGTTTAACTGGGTGTTTGGAAGTGCCGGGTGTGTGGTACGTGCTGGCGATCCATCCCAGCTGTGCACAGGACTGCGTCTGTGCTGGTGTGTCATCTCAGTTTTAACATCACTGTATAAACTCAGGCTTGGCCTGCAGTCAGAGCAGAGGAGACCCCAGTCACTGCCCCAGACAAAACGTGTCACCACAGCTCATGCCTGTTGTCCAGGAGCCTGGTGGCAGCAGAGTGAAGTGCTCAGCCACCAGACACGTCGCTGGTTTAGATCCAGCCAGCGGCTCTGCAGGCAGATGCCTGGTGAGAAGGCCCCCGGGGCACGTGTCTTCTGTCACATGGGGCGGGCCCGAGTCGGAAACGGGCTCCACAGCACCAGCGCCACCCCTTGGGGACTGCTGCTGCTGTGCTGTCAGTCCTGACTCGTGAGCACCCCCCACACGACAGGACCGGCCGTTGTGCCCCATGAGCTTGTCTGTGGCTGGCTGTGGCAGAGATGGCCAGGCCTCTCTGCCTAGTCTACTGCACAGCTCCAATTCAGGGTAGAGAAAAGCCCTGAAACTTGATCAGGGTGTCTGAGCAGCAGTCCTTCCTATTGGGGCGGGGAGGCCACCTGCGGAAGGACAGCAGTGTGGCGCTCCTGAGGCCACTGTCCCCTGTGGGAGGTGCCCCGGTATCAGTTAAGTCCACATCACCGCCTGTTTCTGGAGCACCTGTCCTGTCAGGCAGACCCGGTCCCGCAGCTGAGTTCCAGCACAGGCTCGCATGGATTCCAGCACTTGAATGTCAGCCTGAAGGAAGCGCAGACTGAGCCTGGGCTTCGTGGGGACGGCGGGCCGGTTTCCGCACAGCTGGGGGAAGCGCGCCCGATGCCGTGCCTGCCGTGCTCAGTAACCTCTGAGCCTCGGCTGGGTGCTGCCTGGCACAGCTGGGTGCTGCCTGGCACAGGGTGCAGATGTCACTGTAAAAGCACACGTGCCTGAAGTGAGTTGCCGACCTAAACTGAGGCCCTGATGGCGTTAGCCGCCAGTGGGGTGACAGACTGGGGACATTGCTGCTAACACGCACCCATCTGCAGGAGCCAGCCACTGGGTGATCACCAAAGGGCTCCCCTGTTGAGTGGCAAATTGAGGGCATGGTTTTAACGTTTGTGCTATTGGCATCTGTGCTGACTGTTTTGTAGTTGTGTGACTGCTTATGATCCCAGTGACGGAGACCCGGTGTACGGTGGGATTCGGCCAGTTGTTCAGCCTCTGGGGTTGTGCACATGGTGCTCCAGGTACTGACCCTTCAGTGCACAAGGGTCCCATGTACGTGGCACGAGGGTGTGCCTGGTGGCGGTGGCACTCTGGCCCCTTGACTGGGTTCTGCTAACTTTTTATCAGTGTGAGTCACTCAGGACAACAGGAGCATCGCTCCTGGGAGGTCCAAGCCTGAGATGTTGGCATACACCACATGGTGGTGTTGGACTGCAGGGCATTGGTGACATCACGGAGCCCGGGAAGCGTCAGATACGGAATGGAGAAGCAGGAGCCACTGTGTGTGTGACCGCTGTGTGTGTGACAGCTGCTGGGTCTGGAGGCAGCCACTGCCGGGGGACTCACAGGCTGGAACTGCAGCCGGTATTGCCGATATCAGCAGGATCTCCCACGCTGGATGGATTTCAGAGGAACTTACAGATGGACTAGGAAGAAACGCCTGGTGATGGCCTTCTGAAATTCAGCCTGTGGGGTCCCAACAGTGCCAGATGATGAATGCCAGCAGCAACACTGCGGACATCGAGAAAGACGTGAAGTTGGCTTTGGGGACCTTACAAGGCAACAGCTAAGAAACTGGAGGGAAAAGTCATAATTGAGATGTAGGGACAGAACTCTCTATGTATGTAGGGAGAAAACCATCTCTTCCTGCAGAGAGAGAACGATCTCTTTCTGTGTGTAAGGACAGAACCATCTCTGTCTGCAGGGTACCTCTGCAGGGGCAGAACCATCTCTGTCTGTAGGGACTGAACCACCTCCATCTGCTAAGGTAGAACCATCAACCATCTGTAGGGATGCAACCACCTCTGTCTCCAGGGACAGAACCATGAACCATCTCGGTAGCCACAGAACCATCTCTGTCTGTAGGGACAGAGCTGTCCCTGTCTCTATGGACAGACCATGAACCATCTCTGTAGCTACAGAACTAACTCTGTAGAGACAGAGCTGTCTCTGTCAACAAGGTACAGAACAAGCCCTATCTGTAGGGACAGAACGATTTCTGTCTCTATGGTCAGAACCATCTCTGCCTGTATTGATAAAACCATGAACCATCTGTGTCTGCAGGGAGAGACCCATGTCTGTCTCTAGGGAGAGAAACATCTATGTCTTTAGGAACAGAACCATTTCTGTCTGCAGGAACAGAATCATGTGTAGGGACAGAACCATAAACCGTCTCTGTAGCAACAGAACCATCTCTGTCTGTATGGACAGAGCTGGCTCTCTCTCTAGAGACAGAGTCGTCTCTGTCTATAGGGAGAGAACCATGAACAATCTTTGTCTGTGAGGACTGAACTGTCTCTGTCTGTAGGGTCAGTACCATCTCTGTCTGTAGGTACACAGGACCATGAACCGTCTCTGTATCCAGCTCCGCCCCGGAAGCTCTCAGTGATGTTTCCACCTGTGGTCAGTAGTTAGACTCAAATGTTCCTGGTGTGTTTTTGAGGAAGAGCAGCTCATTTTTCCTATATTCTTTATGGCTGCTTTATGATGTATGAGATTGGAAATCCACCTCATGTTTAAGAATGGTGAATCCATGTTCTCTGCTTCGGTCTGAGTTTTAAAGTACAGACCCAGCTGGGTGTGGCAGGAGGTCTTTTTCCTTCTGGAAAAGTAGAAAAGTTGTGAGCAGGAGCGGTGATGGCTGCGGACATTCGTAGGATGGTCACTGTATCCCTGTGGTCAGAGGGTCCTGTGTGTATGTATTAAACACAGTCCTTTTCTTTAGACGTAGTGATTTGGACCATCGGGCGAGAGTTTGGGAAAATAGCAGCCTCCGTTCTGTGGGTGTGTGGTTGTCCTGGCCTTTGTGATGTGACGTCATCGTTATCCTGCATGTTCTAAGTCACCCTGGGAAACCCTGGTGGCCTAGTGGGTTGAGTTACTTCTGATAACCAAAGGGTCATCACTTCGCATTTGCCAGGCTCTCCTTGGAAACGCTATGGGGCAGTTCTACTCTGACCTCTAGGGTCACTCTGAGTCAGACCCAACTTGATGGTGCTGTCCTCCTCCGTCCTGTGGGGTCACTGTAAGTCAGAATCAACTGGTGATGAGGCGGGATTAGACGGAGTGTTTTAGGCACCTGGCGCTGCTGTAACAAATAGCATGAGCCGATGAACTGAGCCAATAACAGTCGATACTTAGACAGTCAGGGAAGCTCTGTGTCCGCACACAGGGCTCCACACCAGGGGAAGGCCTTCCCTCTGTCGGCTCTGGAGGCCACCTCTTCTCCCGGTGCCCGTGGGGGGAGGCATGTCTCTCCTGAGTGACAGGGACCCTACAGTAAAGCATAGAACTGCCTCCTCAGGTTTCCAAGGCTGCAGGCTGGGCCGGGGTAGACTGCTGTGTCTACCCCCAGAGCAGCTGGTAAGTTCACATGGCCTACCTGTTTGGTTCACAGCCGGGCTCTGACCAGTGCCCCAGCCACGTTCCTAAAATACAGATCCGGTGACGCTGGAGGCCTCTTCCAACGCTTTTCACAGACTGTTACTCTGCTGGGAAATGGGAAGAAATATGTTACATTTTTATTATAAAAAGAACATTAGTGTGCTATAAAATCTGTAAATACATAAAAATATAGTTCTAGTCTATCATAAATGTTGCAAGTTATACTGTTAGCTATAAAAGACATTCATTGTTTAATTAACAAATTTTGGAAATACAGACACTTTCTTTGTAAATGCCATGTCACTGTCTGTGACTCTCGAGCCTTACTGACCTTCAGGGACTAATGACGCCCCTGTCAGCTGAGTGTCTGCTGCTGCCCTCTGCCCTCGGCCGTGTCTGCTGACTCAGCCTTCTCCACGCCACCATGTGCAGAGGCCCTGTGAGACCCCAGCCTGCCTTCCTGGGGCCTACACACAGGGAGCCGTGGCCAGGCTGACCTCACCTTGGGTGCCCATGTCCCCTCCGCCCTGAGGGATGTGGGCTTGCCTGGTGTCACTGCAGGGATGGTCTCGAGAAGAAGCCACAGGAAGAGGGGACTCAGAGGGGGCCCATGGCCACTGTTGCAGACGCCCTCTCATCTGTAGGTGCTCTGAGGGCGTGTCACTGACGTCTCGTGTCTTCCATGGATCTCAGGCCCCCCACCCTGCTTCCTCTCCCTCCCCTGTGTCCTAGGGGAGCAGGAGGTCGTGCAGAGATTGGGTGCATGTGCAGACTCTCCTCACCCCGTTTTCATGTTGTACCTCCCAATTGCTTTTTTGCAGGAGTTTGTTCAGCTGGCCAAGAGACTGCTGAGCGACCCTCTGTTAGGAAGAGACCTTGTGGCCAAGGGACGGGACTATGTGAGGACACACCACTCCTGGCTGGCGGAGCGTGTCACCTATCAGAGCCTCGTCAGGAGCCTGCAGGGGGACTCGCAGGACTGAGCAGACAGCACCTTGCACTGACTCTGGAGTCGGGGCCACCTGGTCCCCATCACTTCCAGTGCTGGTGGCCCCAACACCGTGGCCGCATCCTGCTGCTTGCCCGTCGGCTCTGAGGGAGTCAGGGCCTCTGTGGGGACGAGGCAGCAGTGCTTTGGAACAGCTGCGCACGCGGCCCGCCCCCGGGTTGTGGAGTGGCTCCCAGCCGTCCCCGTTGTCTCTGAAAGGCAACAACCGCCATCAGCGAAGTCAGCTGGGAGGAAGTGGACAGCACTGCTGTGGGGGCCAGGCTGCAGCCAGCTACATCCTGGGCTACTGCCGGAGGCACTCTGTACCCTCCAGTCGCCACCTGGGTTATGTGGCACCTGGACAGGTGGCCCAGCTCCCCATCGCCACTCCCCTAGCTGGAACCAGAGCCACATGGTGGAGCCAGGGTGAGTGGTCACAGGCTGGGACTCACAGAAGACACAGCAGCACTGGCCATGTGTCACTGTGGCAATCACCTCGTCCCGTTGGGCCAGCTTACCCTCCCTGGACTGGTGCGCCTTCTCGTGGGCCATCTGTGTTTACCAGGTCACCTCTGTTGAGGAATGGCATCCCATCGGACATTCTGCTACAGGAGAGGGTGCGAGGCCCCCCTGATCTCGAGGTGGGCGGTGTGGGCCGTGAGTAGGTGGCACCGTGCACTGGGGCCCGGGTCCCCACCGGCGCGGGGTGCAGTGTTGCTGGCCACCCGGGAGCTGGGGGAAGAGGGGTATGCACACTCATTCCTGCGTTGTTTTCAGAATAATAAAGTGTGATACCATCTGCAGTACCCAACGGCCTCTGGGAATTCTTTTTGTGGGTAGGCTCTCCAAAGAAACAGGCCCCTGAGAATCCTGGAGTTCTGCCAGGAATTTCAAACACAAACACCATTTTAGCAGCAAAAGACATGTAGAAGCACCTTTCTATACATGCCCTCAGTGGCTTTAGCTTTGTACCCAGTTCAGTTCACCTCTATTCTCTGTGGTTTTCAGTTTCTGCTGCGACCCTCAAAAGTGGGAGGGAATTCTTTCCAGGTACCTAGTGTCCTACAGGAAAAGGCTGGTGGCCACTGAAGGTGCACCTCTGAGAGGTCACCCTCTAACCTTTCAGCTGGCACAGCAAGCAGTAAGACAGCATCTTTTTACCTGGAAGGGTCAGCCAGCAGCTTAACAGCTTCTAATGCAATAGACTGAGTGGTGGCTAGCTGCCATCAAGCTGGCTCTGACTCACAGTGACACCACGAACAACAACACAACACTGCCCAGTCCTGTACCCTCCTCGTGATGATTTGAGTCCAGTGACTCATGGTCTAAAATGGCTGCTGCAGCTCCCCCATCACACCTAAGTTCCAGGCTGCAGGAAGATGGAAGGCAGATACAAAGACAGAGCTCCTCCCTCTCAGGACAACTCCCACCCTTGGTGTCACCCTTATCCCATTGGTGTCACCCTTATCCCCTGTGGCCACACCCAGTTGCAGGGAAAGATCAGAAACAGGCTTTCTTCAGAGCAGCCATGTGCCCCATAACAAGCAGGTGCTCAGAAAAAAGCCCTGGTGATGCAGCGGTTAAGCACCCAGCTGGTGCCTAAAAGGTTGGAGGTTGGAAGCGACTGGTGACTCCACGTGAGAGACTTTGCAACCTATCCCTTTCAAGACTACAGCCCAGAAGTCTGCGGGGGCAGTTCCCCGCCATCATGTGGGGTCATGATGAGTCACAGATCAAAGCACCCAACAATAGCAGCACTGCTCAGAGAGAAGGGAGGTGGCTGGGGGCCAGCTGGCACTGGCCCTAACCACTGATAGAGCCTGCTTTCACACTGTCAGGGGGCTATAGGCATCCTGCCCCTTGTTGAATATGGAATGCCTTGTCATGCCAAGAGGGATTCCTCCCCCCAGGCCATCTCCGTATGGCTCTCCTTTCCCCCCGTGATCTCATCTGTAAAAGGAGTTCCTAGCCAGCTAAGTGTATCGGTGAGTCCCTCACACCCAGCAGCTTCTAAAAACAAACAAAGACTACGTAGGTTTTCATCTGAGTCTCCTGGAAGTGTTCCTTTGTGTTAGGAGACCCACAGCCTTGAAAAGCACCATGATAGGTGCACCCATTGATTAGTGTGTGTGTGATTGCCCCAGGTAGTCGAGGTGGTTTGCATTTAGCAGCTGAAGGTGACAGTTAGCTAGCTACTCTGACACAAACGGGGCCACCATGAGTCAGTCAGCTTGGCTGCATCCATCCACCGTCCGTCTGTGCGTCCATCCATCTACTTACCTAGGTATCTGTCCACCATGGATTGAATTGTGTCACCCAAAAAAAATACGTATAGAAGTTTAGCTGGGTTGGGATGGGCACTGTTGTTGTGTTTGCCCTCCATTTGTGATTTTCCCAGGCTGTATGTTAAAGAGGATTCGGGTGGGGCTCTAAATCCCTTCCTAAGGGCACCTCCCTGCTCCGCTAAACAGAGTTTCCCTGGAGTGTGGCTTGTACCACCTTTTATCCTATAAGGGATAAAAGGAAAGAGAAGCAAGCAGAGAGTCAGGAACCTCACACCATCAAGAAAGCATGCCGGGAGTAGAGCACATCCTTCAGACCTCAGGTTCCTGCGCCAGGATGCTCCCTGGACAAAGACTGATGTCATGCAAGGAACTTCCTCCAGAGCTGACAAAGAGGGAAAGCCTTCCCATGGGTGGACACCCTGAATGTGGACTTGGAGCCTACTGGACTTTGTAAGAATAAAGGTTTCATTGCTAAAGCCATCCATTTTGCAGTGTTTCTGTTAGAGCGGTACCAGATAGCTAAAACAGAATTTGTTACCGAGGAGGGTACAGCTCTAGCAAATATCTAAAATGTGGAAGCGACTTTGAAACTGTGAATGCATAGGAGACTCAGAAGGAACCGAGGAGACTGGTAACACTAAAGAAGGTGTAGATGGTGAGAAACAGCAGCAGCAGAACCAGACCAACCTGAGACAGCTCAGAGCAAGCTCAGAGCAAGACCTGTGCACAAAGGTTGCCTGGTGGAATAAGGCAACTCTGGGCACTTGAATCAGCGGAGCTTCAGAGCTTTGAACATGCCCTGCAGGGCAGATGTGGGCCTGAAGCCTTGGCTGTGAGGCCATCGGAAGCAGAAGCTGAAGAAACAAGAGCATGAGAAGCTGAGCTGCCTCACTCCCAGAAGGTATGGCCTTGACCTCAGTGGTTGGAAAGGGTGGAGCCAAGGATTCCTGTGTTTGTAAGGGTGGAATTGCCACTCAGCAGTGCTTAGCTTGCACCTAAAGCTGAGGGTCAGAGCTATAGCACAGGGCCGGGGGTCTCCACTCAGAATCCAGCAAGCGTGGCCAATACCTAGAGCCTGGAGCACAGGCCCCTTGTGTCAAATGTCTTGAAGAATGGAAGATTATCTTCAAAGCTTTGAGGGCTAATGTGTTTTGCTAACTTATTACCTGTTTATGCCTTTTTTCCCTGCAGCTTCTCCCATTTGCAATGGAAACGTCTAGCTTGTACGTGCCTGTTCTACTGTTGTACTTTGGAGACAGATAACTAACTATATTCCTGGTTTCACAGATGTAGAGAAATTTCCGTATTTTGGACTTGGAACTGACTTAAGACTTTTGGTATCATATGGGATGAACATGATTTTGCTATGTTGGGATGACTGTGTTACACGTTTCAAAGATGTGATTTTGGGGGGAGCCAAAGGATAGAAGGTCAAGGATCGAATCGTGTCCCCCCAAAACTATGTATATAAATTTGGTTGAGTTGTGATTACCAGTGTTGTGTGGTTGCCCTCCATTTTGTGATTTTCCTATACTGTGTGTTAAAGAGGATTAGGATGGGACTGTGAATCTCTTCCAGAGGTCACCTCCCTGCTCCCCTGTAAAGGGAATTTCCCTGGAATGTGGCTTGCATTACCTTTTATCCAACAAGAGATGAAAGGGAAGTGAGCAGAGAGTGGGGAACCTTACACTATCAAGAAAGCACTGGAAGTAGAGTGCATCCTTCAGACCTGAGCTTCCTGCACTAAGATGCTCCTTGACCAGAGACTGATGCAACACAAGGACTTTCCTCCAGAGCTAACAAAGAGGGAAAGGCTTCCCCTGGAGCCGACACCCTGAATTCAGACATCTAACCTACTGGACTGTGTAAGAATAAACTTTTCTTTGCTAAATCCATCCACTTTGTGGTATTTCTGTTAGAGCAATACTAGATGACTAAAACACCATCAGTCTGTGTATCCATCTGTCTACCTACATAGCTTTATAAAATGTTGGTCATCCTGAACGTTCTTACGTTGTCCTAAAAGGGAAATTAGGAAAGAGACTGGTCAGTAAGGTCTTGGGAATTAGAAGCATTTAAATAGTTTGTGAAGGAACCCACAATTTAGAGTCCGACTGTAACACACTAGTTGTAGTGGTGGTGTCTTGTACAAGTTAAGGCACTCAAGGTGCTGCTAAAAACAATCAATCTTCATTGTCAGAATTATCCCTGGAATTCACCACATCACAACATGTTTTCTGCATCAGCCCTGAACACACGTGTAGTCAGGTCTCAAGGCCAGAGGGCTGCGAAAAAGAAGCTCTGTCTCTGAAGGTCTACTTAAGCCAAACTATTGTGGTGTTAGATAATTTAACCCATCAGGAAATGTGGAAATGTCCCATTTTCTGGTGGGCTTTATATTATTCTGATTTACTGTTGTTTATATAACCATTTGGAGCCCTGCTGGTACAGTGGTTAAGAGCTCAGCTGCTGACCAAAAGGCTGGCAGTTCAAATCTACAAGCTGTTCCTTGGAAGCCCAATGGGGCTGTCCTGCTCTGACCTATAGGGCTGCTATGCATTGGAAATGACTAGAAACCGTGTTTGGCTTTGTTGTTGTTATTTATGTAGCCATTTAGGTCCCCAATAGTGCAGTAGCAGCTTCTAACTGAAAAGTTCAAACCCAACAGCCACTCTGTGGGAGAGAGATGTGGCAGTCTGTTTCCATAAAGATTTACAGGCTTCAAAAAGACAATCCTTCATGGAGACATAACTAGAGCAAACAGGTACTCACACAATGACAGGGCACCAAAATACATGAAACAAACTCTAAAAGCACTGAAAAGAGAAACCAACAGTTTCTCCCAAAGAGAAAGCCTTCCCCTGGTGCTGACACCCTGGATTTGGTGTTTTAGCGTCACTGGGCTGTGATAAAATAAAATTTCTGTTTTTAAAGCCATCCACTTGTGGTATTTCTGTTATAGCAGCACTAGATGACTAAAACACATAGCTGTCAATAATTATGCAGAATATAAATGGGCTAAGTGCACTAATAAGAGACAGAGAGTGGTAGAATGATCTATCTATATGCTGCATACAAGAGATAGACCTCAGACTTACAGAAACCAAAACTCAAAGAATGGAAAAAATATACCAAGAAAATAGCAATAAAAAAAGAACAGGTATATCAATATTAATTTCTGACAAAACAGACTTTAAAGTAAAATTCATCACAAATAGTAAGGAAGAACACTATACAGTGATTAAAGGGTCAATAGACCAGGAGAACATAGCCATATTAAATGTTTATGGACCCAACAACCAGGTTCCAAAATGCATAAAACAAATTCCACCAGCACTGAAAAGAGAAATAAACAGATCCCCAATAATAGTAGGAGACCTCAACACACCAAGTCTGGTGAAGGACAGAACATCCCAAAAGAAACTCAATTAAAACATAGAAGATCTAAATGCCACAATCAACGAACTTGACCTCATAGACTTACACAGAACACTCCATCAAACAGCAGCCAAGTATATTTTCTTTTACAATGCACTCGGAGTATTCTCAAGAGAGCACACACTAGGCTATAAAGCAAGCCTTAACAGAACCCAGTGCTGAAATATCACAAAACATCTTTTCTGAGAGTAAAGCAATAAAAGTAGAAATCAGTAACAGAAAAAGAAAATAAAACAATCAAACAAATGGTAGCTGAACAACACCTTGCTCTAAAACTATTGGTTATAGAAGATATTAAGAGCAAAATAATGAAATTCACAAAGTTATACAAGAAAACATGTGATTATCACATATGAGAAATTATATATGTGAAAACACATCCTACCAGAACCTTTGGGACACAGCAAAAGCAGTGTTCAGAGGTCAATTTATAGCAGTAAATGCATATGAGGGCTGATAATTAATTCCACGTACTTTATTGTTCTAAGTGCTACATACCTCATTGCTGAATATCACTATGGTCATCTTAGAAGTACTCTACTTAGGAAGACTCACACCAGTGCCAGGGCCCAGTCCACCCTTCAAAGCAATTTTGGAACTCCTTCCTGAAAGGCCATCGCACACGGTGGCATGGGGGCAAGTTCACAAACTTAATGGTATAGTTGTCTGTGATGGAGTTTTTAGACAGTAAACAAATAACTATATTGAAACATCCTCCCTACTCACCTGACTTGGCCCCTAGTGACTTTTTTTCTTTACCCAAAGATAAAGGAAATATTCAAAGGAAGACATTTTTGATGACATTTAGGACATCAAGGGTAATACAATGACAGCTCTGATGGCTGTTCCACAAAAAGAGTTCCAAAATTGCTTTGAAGGGTGGACTAGGTTGCTAGTGTCAGTGCAGAGCTTTCCAAGTGGAGTGCTACTGGGGTGACTATAGTAATATTCAGCAATGAGGTATGCAGCACTTTTTCTAGGACAGTTTGTGAACTTAACTGGCAACCCTCATGTATCCAAAAAGAAGAAAGGACCCAAATCAAAGCATTAACCTTACAGCTTGAGGAAAGAGTGTAGCAGGACAATCCATGGGCACCAGAAGAAAGGAAATAATAAAAATTAGAGCAGAAATAAATGACATAGAAAAACAATTGCATTAACAAGAGCCAAAGCTGGTTCTTTGAAAAGACTGACAAAATTAAAAATCCACTGGTCAAACTGACAAAAGAATAACAGAAGAGGAAACAAATAACCTGTGTAAGAAATGAGTGTACTACAACAAACCCCACTGAAATTAAACAGTGTATTATAAAAACCTGTACTCCAAAAAACTTGACAGCCTAGAGGACATGGACAAATTTCTAGAAACATACTACTTACCTAAACTAACACAGAAGTACGACAACTAAAATGAACCTATAGCAAAAGGAAGAGTTAAAAGGTAATTTAAAAACTCCCAAGGAAAGAAAGCCCTGCCCCTGACAGCTTTACTAGAGAATTCTACTAAACTTTCAGAGAGAGTTAACGCCACTACTACTAAAAGTATTTCAGACCATTGAACAGTATGGAATACTCCCAAATTCATTTTTTGAAGCCAGTATAATTTTGATACCAAAGTCAGGTAAAAACACCATACACAAAAAAGTTATAGACCAATACCCCTCACAAACTTAGACAAAAAAAGCCTCAAAAATTCTAGCCAATAGAATTCAACCACATATCAAGCAAATAACTCACCATGATTAGGTCAGATTCATACCAGCTCTGCAGGGATGATGCAACATTAGAAAAACAATATAATCAACCACATGAATAAAAACAAGAATCATCTCATTTTATAAATTGATACAGAAAAAGTTTTTGACAAAGTCCAACATCCATTCATGATTAAAAAAAAAAACTCTCAGCAATATAAAAATGGAAGGAAAATCCCTCAACATAATAAAGGGTATTTTATACAAAGCCAACAGCCAACATCATCCTAAATGAAGACAGTTTGAGAACATTCCCTTTGAGAAATGGAAATGAGACAAGGACGTCTTTTATCATCATTCTTACTCCAATTAGGCCAAAGAAAAAAAATAAAGGGCATCCAAATAAGAAAAGAAAAAAAAAAATATTTCTCATTTGTAGATGATATGGTCTTGTATACAGAAAATCCTAAAGAATCTACAAGAAGACTACTGGAACTCAAAAAAGATTTCAGCAAAGTCTCAGGACACAAGATAAACATACAAAAATTAGCTGGATTCCTCTACACCAATAAGTACTGCAGCCAGGAATTCACCAAATCAACATCATTTACAATAGCCCTCCAAAAGATAAAATACCTAGGAATAAATCTAACCAGAGAAATAAAAGACCTATACAAAGAAAACTGTCAGGCACCACTGCTAGAAACCAAAAGAAACTTATGTAATTAGAAAAACATAACTTGCTCATGGATGGGAAGAGCCAGTCTTGTCAAAATGTCTAGTCTGTCCAAAGCAATCTATGGATACAATGTGATTCTGATCTAAATTCCAATGGCATTTTTTAATGAGATGGAGAAAGAAATCACCAACTTCATATGGAAAGAGAAGAGGCCCTGGACAAGTAAAGCATTACTGAAGAAGGACAACAAAGGGGGAGGCCTCACACTACCTCATTTTAGAACCTATCATACTATACCACCATGGTAGTCAAGACTGCCTGGTACTGGTTGCAACAACAGAGACATAGACCAATGGAACAGAATTGAGAATCTATAAGAAGCTGATACTTGACAAAGGCCTAAAATTTGTTAATGGGGGGAAATGGTATCGTTAACTAATAGCGCCAGCCTAACTAGATATCCATCTGCAAAATAATGAAACAAGACCCATAACGCACAATATGCATAAAAGCTAACTCAAAATGGATTAAAGACCTGAATATAAAATCTAAAATCATAAAGACCACGGAAGAGAAAAACAGGGGAAATACTAACAGCCCTAAACAGAATACAAAATATTAACAGTGCACAAACAGCAGAGAAGAAACTAGAAAACTGGGAACTCCTAAAAACAAAACTCTTATGCTCTTCCAAAGACTTCACCAAAAGTGTTAACAAACAAACAAACGACAATGACAACAAGAACAAAACGCTACACTGTGGGGAAAAGTAGGCTATGACAACTTTGATCAGAGTCTAATCTCTAAGATCCACACAATACTGCAAAATCTCAACAATACAAAGTCAATCCAATTAAAAAAATGGGCAAAGAATATGAACAGGAACTTCATCAAAGAAGACATTTAGGTAGCTAACAGATATGTGAGGAAAGGCTCATGATTATTAGAGAAATGCAATTGCAAATGAAAAATACAATGACATACCATCTCACCCCAATCCACAAATCACAAAATAATAAGTGTCGGGGAGGTTGTGGAAGAGACTGGAACACTTACACGCTACTGGTAGGAGTGTAAAATGGTACAAGCGCTTTAGAAATCAATTTGGCACTTCCTTAAAAATCTAAGAATGGAACTATCACATAGTCCAGCAATTCCACTCCTTCCAGTATATCCCTTGCAATACTAGGTTTGACAATGAAGCCCACGAACTTGATTGTTAAAAGCGCTATATACCTCATTGCTGAATATCACTATGGTCACCACTGAAGTACTCCCCTTGGGAAGCTATGCACGGATGCCATCACCTAGTTCACCTTTTTAAAGCGATTTGGGAATTGTTTCTGGAATGGCCACTGCACACGGCACAGTGGCAAGTTCTTAAACTTAACCGTAAAATTGCCTGTGAGGGAGTTATTAGCCAGTAAACAAATAACTGTGTTGGAACACCCTCCCTACTCACTTGATCTGGCCCCCAATGAGTTTTTTTCTTTACCTGAATATAAAGGAAATATGGAAAGGAAGACATTTTGATGACATTCAGGACATCAAGGGTAATATGACAACACCTCTGATGGCTATTCCAGAAAGAGTTCCAAAATTGCTCTCAAGGGTGGACCACTGGCAGTGGTGCATAGCTTCCCAAGGGGAGTACATCAAAGGTGATCATAGTGATATTCAGCAACAAGGTATGTAGCGCTTTTTCTGGAATGGGTTCAAGAATTTCTTTGACAGTCCTCATCTATCCTAGAGAAATAAGAGCCATCACAGAAATAGAGATATGCACATTCCTGTTCACTGTAGCACTGTTCACAACAGGAAAAAAGATGAAAACCACCTTGGTGCCCATCAACAGATTAAAGGCTCAGCAAATTACAGTATATTCACATATTGGAATACTATACAGTGAAAAAAGATCAACAATGAATTTGTTAAGCATCTTATAATGTGGATGAACCTCGATGGTATTATGCTGATTGAAATTAGTCACTTGTAAAAAGACAAGTATGTATGAGACCACTATTATAAGAACTCAAGAAAAGGTTCAAACACAGAAAAAAGTATTCTTTGATGGTTACAAGGGTGGGGAGGGAGGAAGAGGGGTGCCATTAACTAGATAGCAGACGAGAATGATTTAGTTGAAGGGAAGGACAATACACAGTGTTCGGAAGTCAGCACAACTGGACTAAACCAGAAGCGAAGAAGTTTCCTGTACACAGTCAAAACACTTCAAGAGGCACAGAAGTAGGCAGGGAAGTGTAGGGTCCACGTTTTAGGGGCAGAGTAGACAGATGCTTACTGTGACCCCTCTAACAACAAAGACCTGAAAGAACAGGTGAATCTAGTACATATGACAGCCCAGGAGCCCTGAACATCAAAGGGAAAGCTGAGAAATTGGACTGAGCAATGGGGTACATAGAATTCCACAGACCTGACTGGCAGGGAAATGGATGTGGCCATCATGATCACCTGAGCAGCAGAGCTTGGCAGTTTCTATCCTCAGTGGGAGAATTGCCTAAGGGGTCCACTTACACCTTTGGAACCTGTGGGAAACTGCATCAGATTGTCAAAAGCTGAGTCTTTTTGTGTAACCTCCCATGCTTCGATTTAAATCTTTCCTTCAGGATGGGCCTCTCTCCCTTCTCCCAGCAAAGCCCTCTTCCTTTTCTGCACTGTAGCTGGCCCTGGAGTCTGATGACATTAACTGAGCCAGAGGTAGGACACCTTAAATCTGTCCTGAGCAGTTCTCTGACACTCAGAGGGGAACAATTTAACAAACTGAGAGAAGGGGGAATAAATTCTGCCTGCTCCCCTGTGCCACCAAATCAGGGCAGAAATTATTCTTTCATCTAGATCCAGACACTTAGAGATGACTTTTGGACTCCTGTCTTTCTAAGTGGCTGCAGCCAGACACCAGAGCCTATACCAGTTACCCCTGCCCATCTAAGACAGTAGGCAAGAACCTGCACCACACACTTGGTGACTACTTGGATCCTGAGCTGAATCCATTTAAGAAAAGTACACAGACTCTTGGGCTTCCATGTCTAATAATAGCTCTAACCACCTAGTGACAGAATACTAGAGCTTCAGAGACAACAGTAACCAGACTATCACATACAACCAACCTATTTGGACATTTCAAAACCACAAGCTATAGAGAACGCGGTAGGCAAACGAAGTAAATGCAATTTACTGAGAGCTTGGAGACAACAGTCAATTTGCAGTCACTTAAAAAAGCAGAACATAGTTTTTTCAGAAAGCTCCTAAAACAAAGAATCAAATTTTTCAGAGGAAGAGAACTTCCTGGAATTATTAGAGGTAGAATACAAAAGATTAATATTTAGAATTCTTCGAGAGATGAGGTAAAGTGCAGCAGAATGTAACAACAACTTGAATAAACTGCAAGAAAGCACACAGTGGCAAGAATTAGAAGATCAGAGAATTAAGAATAAAATTACAGAGTTAGACAATTCAAGAGAAAGTCAAAGGAGCAAAACCAAGGCCATGGAAGGCTGAATTAATGAAACTGAAGATAAAGCATATGACATCGACATATTTCATGAAAAGTCAGATAAATGAATTAAAAAAAATCAAGAGACACTTAAGAAATATGTGGGACTCTATAAAGAGGAATAATCTATGAATGACTGGAGTACTAGGATGGGGGATAACAGAAAATACAGAGTGAATTGTTGAAAATTTGCTGACAGAAAACTTTTGATATTATCAAATATGAGAAGATATCTATCTGAGACAGTTATTGAATTCAACACAAGGTAGATCCCAAAAGAAAGATACCAAGGCACATACAACCTCTGAAGGAGAATCAGTAAGTTTGGACTTCTCAGAAGAAACCATGCTGGCAAGAAAGCAATGGGGTGACATATACAAAGCCTGGAAGGAAAACAATTGCCAGCCAAGAATAACATATCCAGCAACACTGTATCTTGAATATGATGGCAAAATTAAGACATTTTCCCATAAATAGAAATTTAGGGAATTTGCAAGAACAAAACTAAAACTACAAGAAATACTAAAGACAGTTCTTTGGTTAGAAAAATCAATAACACTAGGTGACAACCCAAGACAGGAACACAGAATAGAGTAATATGATATCAACCCAATAGGGAAATCACAAAAATAATCATAGGCAAAACATTGAAAATAAATAGGGAAACAGAGATATCATTATGAAAATGTTATAACAAAACAGAGGAACTCAAAAGAAAATGGAGTCATAGAACTTTCATATGGAGAGGGAATCGGAGAGATATAAAGAAACTAAAGACTGATTTAAATTTAGAGAAACTGGGGTAAACATTAAGGTAACCACAAAGGAAACCTTCAATCCCATGCATGAAAATAAAAACCAAGAAAAACATAATGCCTCAGCAAATATAAAACCAACAACATTGAAAAAGGTGAAAACACATAAAGAAAAAGGACTCAGCACAGAAAATTAAATGGAACAAAGGAACTGTTTACCATACACACAAAAAAGTCATCAAAATGATGGCACTAAGCTCATGTCAATCAGTAATGACATTGAACATGAACGTTGAACATTGAACATGAACATGAACATAAGGACACCAGTAAGGAGACAGAGAGTGACAGACTAGATAAGAAAACATCACACATCTGTATGCTGCCTACAGAAAACACACCTTGGACTCAAAGACATGAACAAATTACAACTCAAAGGATGGGAGAAAATATATCAAGTCAACAACTTTTTTTTTTTAAAGTAGGATTGGCAATACTAATTTCTGATAAAATAAACTTTACAGTAAGATCCATCACATTGGGTAAGGAAGTATTTTATATAAGGATTAAAGATTCATTACTCTGGGAGAACATAACCATATTAAATATCTATGCAGCTACTGACAGTGCTCCAAAATACCTAAAGCAAATACCAACTACACTGACAAGAGAAATAGACAGCTCCAGAATAATAGTAGGAGACTTCAACATACCATTGTCAGTGAAGGACAGAACATCTAGAAAAAAGCTCAATAAAGACACAGATCTAAATGCCACAATCAACCAGCTTGACCTTACACACATATGTGAACATTCCACCCAACAGCAGTCAAGTATACTTTCTTTCCGGTGCACATGGAACATTCTCCAGAATTGACATTAGTCCACAAAACACTCCTTAACAAAATCCAAAGTATTGAAATATTACAAAGCATCTTTTCTGACCATAAAACCATAAAAGTAGAAATCAATAACAGAAAAAGAAGAAAAAAAAATCAAATACATGGAAAATGAACAACACTTTCCTCAAAAATGACTGGGTTATAGAAGAAATCAGGGATGGAATAAAGAAATTCATAGAATCAAGTGAGAAAAAAACACATCCTACCAGAATCTATGAGACACAGCAAAAGCAGTGCTCAGAAATCAATTTATGTCAATAAATGCACACATCTAAAAAGAAGAAAGGGCACAAATCAAAGAATTAACTCAAGTAAGTGGAAAGAGAGCAGCAAAAGAACCCCTTGGGCATTAGATGAAAGTGAATTAATAAAAATCAGAGCAGGGAGTGGAGCCAAGATGGTGGTCTAGACACGTCTCCCCAGTTCTCTCTGAGAACTAAGCCCTAGAATAACAAGTGAACGGAGCAGTGTGGACAGTCTGGGAGCCCCAGAATCTGGCAGAGGGTTGCGAGATTGGGCTGAACAACAAGAAAAGGGAAACTGCCTCTGTCGGAGGTGAGGTAGCAGCACACTGAGTCCTGCCTTCTGTTGATGCATCGTTTGAGGGGATTGCAGATGCGGACACTTCTTTGCTGTCCAGGAGGCGATAATTGGGTCCCCTGAGCCTGTGAGGCTGGCATGTTAATGCGCTGAACTGCATGCTTAAGTGAACAGTGTATACTGCAGCAGAGAGACTGTGCTGTAACAGCCACAACTTCAGAGTCTGGCTGCTGACCCAGGGTGATAGTGCCCCTCCCACCTCTCTTCTCTGAGCTGCACCAGAGATCCTACTGACTCGCTGCAGGAAAGGCAGCTCAGGTGGGACACCCTCTTGGTCAGCTGAGAGGCAGAGTCAGCGATGCCTGAGGTCTCAGTGGGCGTTAATTCTCACATTGAGCAAAAATGCCTGTCTGGAAAGTGCTTTTCCAATAGAGTAGCTGTTTCTGAGATGATCGTATCTGGGGATCATTGTGTGTCCTGATGGCTGAGGAAGGCAATGCCCTAGCCCCTCCCTTCTTTGAGACACATCATAATGTCCGTGGACAGCCTATAAGGAACCATTACTGTCACCTGGGAGGCAGACCCTGCTGCCCCTGAGGGTCAGCTGATGGACAGTGCATCCCTCGGTGCTAAGGCAGCTTTTAAAATACAACCAGCTGGAGAACGCAGCTGAGCCACATCACAGTGTCAGCTGACAGCCCCCCAGAGACTCCATAAGTAGGCAGTGCCACCTCTGCCAGCTAAGAGGTGGGTCTTGCCAAACTTGAGGGCATGGTTCCTCTCAATGCCTGCTGGACTGAGCCCTTCTCAGGAAAAAAGCAGTTTCTAAGTTAAGTACATATAGACAGTGCAGTGGTGCCAGGCAGCTGAGTGTGGTAGCATTCCTCTCTCATCCCCTCCTTGAGCTACACCATAGGCTTGACTAACATAACAGTGTAGAGTTGCCACAAATAACCATAAAGCCATAAAAGTAGAAATCAATAACAGAAAAAGAAGAAAAAAAAAATCAAATACATGGAAAATGAACAACACTTTCCTCAAAAATGACTGGGTTATAGAAGAAATCAGGGATGGAATAAAGAAATTCATAGAATCAAGTGAGAATAAAAACACATCCTACCAGATTTAGTAGCCACATTTAGTAGCCAGGAAGTGAGACCTGCCATGCTTGAGAGTCCAGCTGGGGCCAGTCACTAGAGAACACAGAGGTGGCTGATGACCAAAACTAGTGGGGCCTGTACTCCTCTCTTAGGACTATGCTAGAGCTCCTGTTGGTGTGACACTAGAGAAACTGAACAGCTTCTTGATGGAGAAGACAACAATCAGTATCTAACCATTTAAAGAAGCAGACCACCATGGCTCTGGAAAACTCCCAGAATAAAAACTTCCCAGAATAAAAAGCCTTTCTGAAATCATCGGAGGTAGAATAAAAAAGAATTATGTTTAGAGCCCTCCTAGAGATTAAACAAAAAGCAACAGAACAAAATGAAAAATTAAGTAAGCTGGAACGTCAACAGCCTGAAATCCAGCAGATTGATGATAAAAATCTTGCAGATTTAGACAATTCAATGCAAAGCCAAAAGAGTACAACTGAGGACCTGAAATACAGTGTTAGTGAGCTTGAAGATAAAGCTTGAAGATAAAGCAACTGACACCAGCATTTATGAGGAGAATTTAGAGAAAAGAAATAAGAGAAATGAAGCATTAAGAAACATGTTGGATTCTATCAAGAGGAATAATCTTTGAATAATTGAAGTTCTTGAACGCGCAGGGATAGCTGAAAATACAAGCAGAGTTGTCGAAGAACTGCTGACAGAAAACTTCCCATCAATTATGAAAGAACATAGGTATCCAAGATGCTTATTCAACTCCACAAGAACCAGACCTCCAAAGAAAGACAGCAAGATATATTATAATCGAGTTTAACAAAATGAAACATAAAGAGAGGCTCTTAAAGCCATCTAGATTTAAAACAAAATTAATGCACAAAGAGAAGCCCTGTAGACTCTTAAAAGAATTCTTGGCAGAAACCATGTTGGCAAGAAGGCAGTGCGATGACACATTCAAGGCCTTGAAGGAGAACTACCAGCCAAGAATTATATATCTTGCAAAATTGTCTCTCAGATATGAAGATGAAATTAAGATATTTTCAGATAAACAAAAGCTGAGAGACTCCGTAAAAACCAAACCAAAACTACAAGAAATACTGAAAGAAGCTCTTTGTTTAGAAAAACAGTAACATCAAGTGTATAGTTAAGGATGCAATGCAGGACACAACATCCAGAATCCTACTCAGCTAGGAAAGTCACAGAGCTCCATCTGTGACTATAAAGCTATATTAAAAGAAGGGAACTAGTAATCTTAACACAAAAACTATGACTTCACCACAATATAAAGAGGGATATATTACAGTAATTACAACCTTTTCAGATGGAGAGGAAATTAAGAAGATATACAGGAGTTAAAGATTGGTGTAAAGTTAGAACATTAAAGGGGACCAAGGGGTAGCTCCAAGGAAAACTAACAATGCAACATATTAAAACAAGAAACATAATACAGAAGTCTCAACAAACACAAAACTAACACTGGAAAAGATGAAAAGTAAACACATAAAGAAAAAAGACCAAGAATATTAAGAGAAACAAAGAAACCATCAACACCACAAAAATAAAGGCATCAAAATGACAGCACTGAACATGTACCTATCAATAATCATAATGAATGTTAATGGTCTAATGCTTCAGTAAAGAGGCAGAGAGTGACAGCCTGGATCAAAAGACATGATCTGTCTATATGTTACCTACAAGAAGGTATGTACCTTAGACTCAAAGATACAAACAAACCAAAAATCAGAGGATGAAAGAATACATTCCAAGCTAACAACACACAAAGAAGAGCAGGAATAGCAACACTAATCTTAGATAGAATAGATATTAATGTAAGGCCCACCACTGTGGACAAGCAGGGTTATTATTTATTACCAAAAGTTGCAATACATAAGCAGGATATAGCAATATTGAATATTTATGCATCCAATACAAAAGCATCTAAATACATCAAACGAACACTGGCAACACCGAAAAATGAGGTAGATCACTCCACAATAATAGCTGGAGATTTCAAGCTCCACTTCAGTAATGGACAAATCATTGAGAAAAAAGCTCAATAAAGACACAGAAGATCTTATTGTGACAATCGACCAACTAGACCTCATTGACATATACAGCACTTTTCATCTAATAACAGATAAGTATGTGCACATGGAACGTTCTCCAGAACAGACCACATATTAGGACATAAAGCAAGCCTCAACAAAATCCAATCCACCGAATTATTGCAAAGCATCTTCTTAGATCATAAAGCCATAAAAGTTTAAATCAATAGCAGAAAAAACACAGAATCAAAGAAAATGAAAACACAACCTATCAGAACCTATGAGATATAGAAAAAGCAGTGCTCAGCTGTCAGTTTATCTCTATAAATGTACATATCCAGAATGAAGAAAGGGCCCAAACCAAAGACTTAACCCAACAACTTGAACACGTAGAAAGAGAGCAATAAAGGAACCCCACAGGCACCAGAAGAAAACAGATAAAGATTAGAGCAGAACTAAATGAATTAGAGAGTAGAAGGACAACTGAAAAAAGTTAACAGAACCAAAATGTGGTTCCTTGGAAAGCTCAACAAAATTGATAAACCATCAGCTAACCTTACAAAAGGAAAACAGGAAACAACCTGAATAAAAAATGAAGTGGGAGATGTCATAACAGATCTAACCAAATTAAAAGTATCATACCAGAATACTATGAAAGACGGTACTCTAACAGATCTGAGAACCTACAGGAAATGGACAAATTTCTAGATTCACATCACCTACAAAATTACCACAAAAAGTAGAACAACTTAATGAACCCTTCAGAAAAGAAGAGATTGAAAAAGTCATCAAAAACTACCAACCAGAAAAATCCTGGCCCAGATGGCTTCACTGGAGAATTCTACCAAGCTTTTAGAGAGGAGTTAATTCCAACACTACTGAGGCTATTTCACACCATAGAAAAGGACAGAATACTCACAAATTCACTTTATGAGGCCAGCATAACCCTGATACCAAAGCCCAGGAAAAAGTTCACAAAAAGGAAAATTACAGACCAGTATCACTGATGAACCTAGGTGCAAAAATCTTCAACAAAATCCTAGCCAATAGAATTCAACAATGCGTCAAAAAAATAATTCATCATGACCAAGTTGGATTTCTACCACGGATGTAAGGCTGGTTCAACATCAGAAAAACAATTAATGTGTTCAACCACATAAACAGCACAAAGGATAAGAATTGCCTGATTTTGTCAACTGATGCAGAAAAGGCATTTGACAAAGTCCAACACCGAACTAATGTTAAAAACTCTCAGAAAAATAGGAGTAGAGGGGAAATTCCTCAGTGCAATAAGGGATGTCTTTGCAAAGCCAACTGCCTACATCATCCTGAATAGACAAGAGATTGAATGAATTCTACCCGAGAACAGGAACTAGACAAGGATGCCCATTCTCACCACTTCTATCCACCATTGTACTAGAGGTTCTAGCCAGAGCAATTAGACAAGAAAAAGTAATAAAGGGCATCTGCATCAACAAAGAAGAAGTAAAAATCTCCCTATTTGCAGATATAATAGTATATGCAGAGAATCCTAAAGAATTCGTAAGTAAACTACTGGAACTAACAGAAGAGTTCAGCAAAGTATCAGAATATAAGAGAAACATAAGTAAATTGGTAGGATTCCTTTACCCCACAAAGAGAACATCAAAAAGGAAATCACCAAATCAATACCATTTACCATAGTCCCCAGGAAGATAAAATGCCTAGGGAAAAAATCTAATGAGAGAAACAAGGGACCTATACAGAGGGAATTGCAAGACCTTCCTGCAAGAAACCCACAGAGACTTACATAAGCGGAGAAAGCTACCCTGTTGACTGATAGGAACACTTATCATAAAAATGTCTATTTTACCCCAAATTATTTACATGTACAATGCAATCCCAATGCAAATTCCAGTGTCATTTTTTCACAAGATGGAGAAACAAATCGTCAAACATGTTTGAAAAGGGAAGAAATCCCAGATAAGTAAAGCACTACTGAAGAAGAGGGAGGCCTCACACTACCCAACCTTAGAACCTATCGTATTGCCACAGTAGTCAAAACAGCCTGGTACTGGTACAAAGAGAGACACATAGACCAATGGAACAGAGTTGAGGCCCCCAAAATATCACCATCCTCTTATGAACAAAGGCACAAAGGTCATAAATTGGGGTAAAAACAGTCTTTTTAATAAATGGTGTTGGCAAAACTGGATCTCCATTTGCAAAAAAAACCAGAAAGAGGGCCCATATCTCACACCTTATACAAAAACTAACTAGGAATGGATCAAAGACCTAAATATCAAACCTAAAATGATAAAGATCATGCAAGGAAAAAGAGGATCAACAATGGAATTTCTAATACACAGCTTAGACTTCAAAATCTGATAAACAAAGCATGAACAACAGAAGCAAAAATAGATAAATGGGAACTACTAAGACTCAAACACTTATGCTCATCCAAAGACTTTATCAAGAGAGTTAAAAGACCACCTACAGAATGGGAAAAAAAAATTTGGCAACTACATGTCGGACCGACTTCTGATCTCCATAATCTACAAGGTACTGCAAAATATCAACAAGAAAAAGGCAAATAACCCAATGAAGCAATAGGCAAAGGCAGTGAGCACACACTTCACCAAGGAAGACATTGAGGCAGCCAAAAGACACAAGAGGAAATGCTCATGATCATTAGCTATTAGAGAAATCGAAATCAAAACTACAATGAGATACCATCTCACCCTCACAAGGTTGGCCATAATACAAAAAACACAAAACAGCAAATGCTGGAGAGGCCACATAGAGATTGGAACTCTCCTGTGCTGCAGGTGGGATTGCAAAGTGGTACAACCTCTTTGGAAAGCAATCTCATACTTCCTTAAACAGCTAGAAACAGAAACACCATTTGATCCAGTAATCCCATTGCTTGGAATATATCCTACAGAAACAGAGGCTATCACACAAACAGATACATGCACAGGAATGTTTATTTCAGCACAGTCCACAATAGCAAAAAGATGGACTCAACCTAGATGTCCATCAACAGATGAATGAATAAACAAACACTATGCAATGATAAAGAATAACGATTTCAGGAAGCATCTCATAACCTGGTTTCAACTGGAAGACATTATGCTGAGTGAAACCAGTCAGCGGCAAAAGGACAAATATTGTATGAGACCCCTGCTATAAAGACTTAAAAATAGACTTATGTACAGAAGATGAGACTCTTTGATGGCTACAAGGGTGGGGAGGGAGGGAGAGGGTTGGGCATAGATTAGATAGTTAATAGAAATTTGGTTGGGTGAAAGCAGCACACAGTAGAGAGTAGATCAACTTAAACTGAAAGATTTTCTAAACTCAAGCTAATATTTCAAATGATAGAGTAGCACAGATGGGGGTCTGAGGACCATGTATTCAGGGGACATCGAGGCCTATTGGCATAACTAGTTTATTGCTAAGAGAGTGTTCTGCACCGCATACTGGTGAGTGGTGTCTGGGATCTTAAAAGCTAGCAAGCTACCATGTGAGACACACCAAACAGTCCCAACTCATCCAGAACAGATGATCACTGAGAACAACAAAGATACAAGGGAAAAAGAGCCCAGGAGACAAAGGACTGTACCAACATGAAACTAGAAGAACCAGATGGTGCCCAGCCGCCACCAAAGACAGCTGTGATGACACAATGTAAAATCCCTGAGGTAGCACAAGAAAAAGAGGTATGCAGCTCAAGAGCTCTACTAAAAGACCTGAAATGATGGTCCAACAGCCTGAGTGGCCCCTGGCAGCGTGTTTCCTAACCTGCTGTTGTCCCTCATTGGAAACCAGTAATAAGTCAACTCTTCAGAGTGAAAAGGAGGAGTGTGCTGTCAACCAGGTGGGGAGAGCAGAGGGACCTGCAGATAGCTGGGCACACAAAACGGATCTGGACTGTGTACTTTCACCTAATCACAATTAGAACAAAAATCAGAGCAGAAGTAAATGAATTAGGGAATAGAAAAATGATTAAGTTAACAAGAGCCAAAGCTGGTTTTTGGAAAAGCTCAACAAAAGTGATAAACTATTGGTCATACTGACAAAAGAAAAACAAGAGAGGAAGCAAGTAAAATAAAAAATTTTATGGGTGATATCCCAACAGACACGACTGAAAACAATCATAATGGAACACTAAGAAAAAGTGCACTCTAATAAATTAAAAAACTTAGAAGAAATTACAAAATTCTAGAAACACGCTACCTACCAAAACCAGCACAAATAGAGGTAGAACCACTAAATGAACCCATCACGAAAGAAGAAATTGAAAAGGTAATTTTAAAACTTCCAACTAAAAAAAGCCCTGACCTTGATGGCTTCGCTGGAGAATTCTACCAAACTTTCAGACAACAATCAACACCACTATTAGTAAAGATATTCCAGAGTACAGAAAAAGATGGAATATTATTCCTAAACTCGTTCTGTGAAGCCAGCGTAAGCTTGATACCCCAAACAGATAAAGTTGGCACAAAACAGCAAAAATTACAGATGAATATCTCTCATCAGCTTACATGCGAAAGCCCTGGCCACTAGCAATGTATTAAAAAACAACTTACCATGACCAAGTGGAATTCATACCAGGGATGCAGGATGGTTCAACATCAGAAGAGCAATTATTGTAATAAACCACACAAATACAACAAAAGAACCACTTGATTTTATCAACTGATGCAGAAAAGGCATGTGACCAAGTCCAAACCCAATCATATTAAAAACTTTCAGCAAAACAGGAATAGAAGGGAAATTCCTCAATGTAACAAGGCACATCTGTGCAAAACCAACAGCCAATACCATCTGCAAAAAAATGAAACAAGATCCATATCTCACACCCTGCATAAAAACAGCCTCAAAAATGGACCAAAGATCTAAATAAAACATAAAACAATAACAATCATGAAAAAAAAAACTAGGGACAATGCTGGGAACCTTAATACATGGCATAACCAGACTACAAGTTACTAATAACACTGCACAAACACCAGAAGAAAAAATAGATAACTAGGAACTCTTAAAAGTCAAAAATTCATGCTTATCCGAGGACTTTACTAAAAGAGTAAAAAGACAACCTCAGACTGGGAAAGAATTTTTGGTTGCCAAAAATTTGATCAGTGTCTAATCTCCATAATCTACATGGTATACTGCAAAACCTCACCATGAAAAGACAAATAACCCAATTAAACAATGGGCAAAGCATATGGACAGGCACTTCACCAAAAAAGACAACCTAGCAGCTAACAAATACATGATGAAATTCTCACAATCATTAGCCATTAGAGGAATCCAAATCAAAACTACAATGAGATACCATCTCACCCCAACAAGGCTGGCATCCATCCAAAACACACAAAGTAATAAACGTTGGAGGGGTTGTGGAGAGACTGAAACTCTTCTCCACCCCTGGTGGAAATGTAAAATGGAACAACCACTATGGGAATCAATTTGGCAACTTATTAAAAATGTTAGAAATAGAAATACCATATGACCCGGCCATCCCACTTCTTGGAATAGATCCGAGAGAACTAAGGGCTGTCACAGAAACAGATACATGCACATCGTGTTTATTATAGCACAATCAACCTAGGGGCCCATAAACAGATGAATGGATAAGCAAACCATGGTACAGTCACACAATGGAATACTATGCAATGATAAAGAACAATGATAATCTTAGGAAGTATAACATGGATTCCTCTGGAAGACACTATGCTGAGTGAAATCAGTTTGCTGCAAAAGGACAAATGTTATACGAGACCCGTGTTATAAAGACTTAAGAAAAGGTTTAAACACAGAAGAAAATAATCTTTGATGATTGCAAGGGTGGTGAGGGAGGGAGAGGGCTATTCATAGATTAGATAGTAGGCAGAATTGGGTTAAATGAAGAGAGTGACAGTATGCAGTAGACAGAAGGTTAGCACAACTGGGCCACACCAAAAGTGAAAAGGTTTTTTAAATAGAACCCAACATTTTGAAGGACAGAGTAGCATGGACAGAGGTCTGGAGACTGTGGTTTCAGGAGATATCTAGGCTAATTGGCTTAGCAATTTTCTTAAAAAAGAAAATGTTTGGCATACTACTTTGGTGAGTGGTGTCTAGGGTCTTAAAAACTAGCAAGTGGCGATCTAAGCGGCATCTATGGGTCCCAGTCCACCCGGAGTAGAGGAGAATTAAGGACATCAAAGACATGAAGGAAGTATGAGCCCAGGAGACAGAAGGGGCCATATGATCCAAAGACTGCATCAGCACGGGACCAGAAGAACTAGATGGTGCCCAGCCACCAACTATGACACCCCTGACAAGAAACACAACGTGAAGTCCCTGACTTAGTGGTAGAGAAGTGGGTGTACAGAACTAGAAGTCTATTAAAAGATGAGACTTGCTGATCCGTCAGATAGGAGGTTCCCCTGAAGACATGGCCCCAGGACTCTCTGTTAGCCCAGAGCTGAGACTGGTACCCAAATCAACTCTTCAGAGAAAGACTGGACTGGACTATAAGACAGAAGGCTGCTGTGAGGAGTGTGCTGCTTGGCTTGCATATGAGGTCTGGCAATTAAGTTCACAAACTCATCCTAGAAAAAGTGCTCCCTCCCTCATTGCTGAGTATCACTATGGTCACCTTCGCAGTCCCTGCCTTGGGAAGCTATGCACTGATGCCAGCACCTAGTCCACCCTTCAAAGCAGTTTTGGAACTCTCTTTCTGGAATGGCCATCAGAACTAGTGTTGTGTTACCCTTGATGTCCTGAATGTCATCCAAATGTCTTCCTTTCAATTTTTCCTTTATCTTTGGGTATAGAAAAAAGTCACTAGGGCCAGATTAATTGAGAGTGTTCCAATATAGTTATTTGTTGACTAGCTAAAACCCCCCTCACAGACAACTAGACAATTAAGTTCACGAACTTGCCACTGTGCCACTGTGTGCAATGGCCATTCCAGAAAGAGTTCCAACATTGCTCGGAAGGGTGACTAGGCACTGGCATCGGTGCACAGCTTCCCAAGGGGAGCACTTGGAAGGTGACCATAGTGATATTCAGCAGAGAGTTGTGTAGCCCATAGAACAATGAAGTTTGCAGACCTGTGCATATACCAGGTCACCTGAGCAGCTCTTGTCTGGTGGTGAGCTGAGAAGGTGGAGGGGACAGGGGCTGGCTGAACGGATGTGGGACATACAGGGTTGAAAGGAGGAGTGTGTGGTCACAGAGTGGGGAGAGCAGCTGGAGATGCACACTGGTTTGGGGGTGGCTTATGGCAAATTGACTTGGATTGTAAAGTTTCATGTAAAGCACAAATTTTTTTTAAGTACAATAATAATGATATGATACGACCTTGGCCCACAGAGTTTCATTAACCAAACCAGGGTAGTGAAAGGTAGCAAAAACCTGGATTTGATGCTAGCTCTCCGCTTGTTCTTTGTTCCTTTTGCCACTTGGAATCTTTGAGACAAAAATCATATCTGAAATGAAAACAGGTAGGATGAAAAAAAGAAAAATCTAGAAATACAAATAGCATAATACCCAGCAATCCCACTCCCAGGCATGTATCCTAGAGAAATAAGAGCCGTCACACGAATAGATATGTACACATCACATCCACTGCAACACTATTATTTGCAATAACAAACCAATAGAAACAACCTCAGGGCCCATCAACAGACAAAAAGATAAACTTTGGTAGAGACACACAATGGAATACTACACAGCAATGAACAAGGATGAATCTGCAAAATACCTCACAACACAGATGAATTTGGAAGACATTCTGCTGAGTAAAAACAGTCATGAAAGGACAACTACTGTATAACAGCAGTGATATAAAAACTCAAGAAAAAGTTTCGACACAGTTGGCATGTGTTCTAAATGGTGGTTGGAACCTACCCAGATGTGCCATGGAGGAAAGGCCTGGTGATCCACAGCTGTAAATATTACAGCCAAAAAAACCCATGGAGTCATTCTACCCAGCAACACAGGGGATTGCCGTTGGTCGACACTGTCTCCGTGACAACAGGCTCATATAACCACCAATTCCTCCAACGAGTCCTTTTTTTGGAGAAGGTGGGCAGGCAGCGTTGTACAGGCTGAAGTTATGCCAGTGAATATGAGAAGACAAAACTCTCAGCTCCTGTGGGGTCTGCCTTCCAGTGGGCTCTTCTGCTGGTATATTCCTTAACGGATGCTTGCTACAAGGTTGCAGGAGATGTCAGGGTGACCTCTGACAGAAGTGTCAGGACCAAAAGAACAGCAGCCAGGCAGCTATGAAAACCACTGGTTTCCCGGAAGGGAAACTCATCTAAGATGCTGCAAGTCATTGCTAAGAGACTCTCCAAGATGCTAAAGAAACTTCTGGTAAGTATGAACCCCAAGGGAAGAGGGGGAGAGAGGGTGTCAGTTAAAAGCAATGATTTCATCTTTCTCTGGGTCCACAATCCGTTTTAAAGAGATCATTTTACAATCTACCTTTGCTCCTGAGCTCATGAATAGTCCTTAAAAATCGTGGCTGAGAGGAAATGTATTTCCAAAAAAATGACATGATTTTGCTAAATTACAAAAGCTTTTTCCTTAGGAAAAATAACTTCACCTGCTCCTGCCTTTCTCAGCCTAAGCACTTTGGAAAAGCCTCAGCTATTAAGAGAGTCATGCTTCGTGTAAAAAGGATTTTTTTCCTCAGCATCTAATATAAAATATGCTATTTCTCCTATTCAGAACAGTTAATAACCCGATCTTTGCAAGAAGCTGGAGTCCAGGAGTGAGGGAGGATTAGGAGACAAGCTTTCTACCTTGGTATGGGTATGAATTGCTCATTTTTAGAAAGAGCTAGAAAAACAGCTTCCTGGGCTTCCAGATCTAGGTCGGATTTCAGTTTGCTAAGAAGCCTTGCCCTGCCCCGTCTCTCCCAACGCCTCAATGCCTTTCCGCTCCCCGTGGTCCTAAAAACAGCTGTGTTTCTGACTTACACTTCAACAAATGCCGCTGCTACACATCTGTCAATAATTTGCCCACACTGCTGTCGAGCAGATTCTTATTCATAGCGACCCTACAGACAGAGTGGAACTGCTCTACAGCATTTCCAAGGAGTAGCTGGTAGATTCCAACAGCCGACCTTTTGATTAGCACTGGAGCTGTGAACCAGTGGGCCGCCAGGGTTCCCTGCCAATAACAACCCCTGCCCCCCCAACTCACTGCCGTTGAGTTCATTCCGACTCACAGTGACTGTATAGCTCATAGACCCCACAGGGTTTATGGGGAGCACCTGGCAGGCGTGAACTGCTGACCTTGTGGTTAGCAGCTGCAGCCCGTGAGCCCCATGCCAGCACCTTCCCGGCCAATAACAGCGAAGTTAGCTGGAGGAGTACCTGGCAACAGTCATGCCCCGAGGGCCTTGTCTGCAGCCATCCGACTGAGACAAACACCGGTCAACCCCCACGGCATTTTCAACTGCTGATTTTTCAGGACCCAGTCACCAGGCCTTTCTTCCAGGACACCTCGGGGTGGCCTTGAACTGGCAACCTCAGCAGCTGAGTGAGTGCAGTTTGTACCAGCCAGTCTCCTCTGCTGCCCACAGCTCCCGCATTTCACAAGTTAGGGAATGGAGGCTCAGAAACTAGTTTAATGTCACCCATCTCAAAAGGTGGCCAGGAGACCCGTCAGCTACTTTCCAAGCTCTCTCTCTCTCTCAGGCCCTGTAAGGAAGGGCCCTGGCGTGGTGGCTAAAATGCTTGGCTGGTAACCCGCAGGCCACCGCCTGCTCTCACAGGGACGACAGCCTTGCAAACCCTGCGGGCTCTTCTGCTCTGTCCCCAGGGTCACTGAGAGTCAGAGTGGCTGAAGGGCACAGGCCATAAGCCGCTGAATCCCACAGGGCAGGCCCTCCAGCTCCTCCCCAGGACTGGGCTGCCTGCGGGTTAGGCATGGGTTCTACCCCCGTGTTGGGGAGCCCTGGTTCTAATCTCAGCATGTTTATTCTGAGCAGGTTTCACAGTGACAAGGATCGGTCTACATGGAAGAGTCACTCACAGACAGGCACCCTGGTGATGCAGCGGTGAAGCACTCCGCTACTAACCAGAAGGTCAGCAGTTTGAACCCACCAGCCACCCCCAGGGGAAAGATGTGCCCGTCCGTTTCCATGAGATCACAGCCTTGGGAAAACTTTGGGCCCATCTGCTCTGTCCAGCAAGGTCACCATAAGTCAGAATCTGGTCCACGGAAACCGGGTAACAGGTTTAGCACACATGGATCTGGTCAATGAGGCCTGAACACAATAAGATTTTACTGTTTTTAGACTATTTTCCGTATGCCAACAGTTACTGCCCTTTGATAAACTTTGTAGGCCATGACACTGCCCTTGTGCAAAAATGTTTCTTTTTCTGTGTGGCACAAGAACACACAGACAGCCTCTGGTAAGTACTGCTATTATTTCTGTGTGCTCAGACAGGACAATTACCGCCTGGCATCTGGGGCCCTCTGTGGGACAAGACTGCCTTCCGTTGACTGGACCGGGAGGCTGGGAGCACTTCTCACAGTCAGAGGGCACAACCCACAGGCAATGTCTTGGCTCAGGGTCTCAGAAGCATGTGAATTTCATGACAGAGAAGAGCGGTTTGGAAATGCAAAGCCTTCACTCTGTATCGTGGGGGTATTGAGAGACAAGGGTTTCCCCTTCTCAGGGCTTGGTCTGGATGCCACCAGACTCTGGGCACAGACACTTCTCTTTACCAGACTGAAAGAAAATAGAGGAGAAGAACCCAGCTCCTGGCTACCAGAAACCCTTAGGCTGGGAGAGGCCAAAAGCCTGGAGACAGTGGGATCTGGGGTGTCTGGTCTCCCCGTCTACCAGGGGTGCTGATGGGGGAACAGGGGACACAGGTACCCCTTCCTGGAGCTTTGGGAGGTGGCAGCCCGGTGCTGACTGTGTGTAGTATAGGGCCGGGACAGAACAGCGGGGTGGGGGCAATCCTGAAATGGCCACGCATCAACCTCATGGCAAGATATTAGTAACATGGATAAAATGAACCTCCATGGCACACCCCAAGTTCTGGGTGGCGGCAGTGGCTAGCAGGGTGACCTTGCTGGGTTGCCGACTGCACGGCTCCAGTTTGACTGCACCCAGAGGGGCCTGGCCGTCCGTCTGCTCTGGAAAAATCAGCCTGGAAACCCTGTGGCTCCTAGCTCTCCTCTGACACACACGGGGTCACCGGGAGTCGGGGTCAGGGGGCACTCAGTGTGGACCAGACAGCCTTCTGAGCGCCTCCTGGCCACATGCTCCCCGCAGCCACTGAGCAGACAGGCAGGACCGGGATTCACACTGTGCCAACACGGAAAAGAGACGGAAACAACAAAACAAGCCAACTCCCCGCTGTCGAGTCACAGCAACACGGCGGAGTAGGGCTGCCCCACAGGCCTTCCCAGGAGCACCCCGCAGATCCCAACCACCAGGCTTTCAGTCAGCAGCTGAGCGTTTAACCACGGTGCAGCCCAGGCAGAGACCCATGCTCAGGCGGCAGGCTTCCCTGGAAAGGAGCGGACTGGCCGTGGAGCAGAGCAGGGCTCAGCGGGGCCGGCGTGACCTACCGAGGCGGATGCGTGGTCCGTGCGGGACCTCCTCCAGGAGGGCACGGTGTATCCCCAGGGGGCTGGAGGACTTCAGACAGGCGGCCCCCAGGCCTCTGCCCTGCAAGAGGGTGGCCTGCTTACAGGGTGCTCCTTCCTGGGCCAGCCCACCGCCGAAGACTGGTCCAGGGGTGCAAAGGCTCCTCGCCCTCCCCCTGCCCTGAACGGCTCCTGGCTTTAAAGGCCCCAGGGTGCGGGCCCTGCCTTAGCTCGCTCTCAGTGGGGCTTCCTGTCTGCCCATCCCGCTTCCCCTCCACGGTGCAGATCCTGAAACATCAGTGTCGGGGAGTCAAGTGCGACGGCCGCACATGTGTCCACTGGACTGTGCCCTCGGGGTTTCCAACAGCAGGTTCTCTGGAAGGGAGCAAACACAGGAGGGCATGATAACCCTAAATGTGTCCTGTCTAACAGGGAAGACTCAAAACATGGGAAGCAGAATTTGGCAGAATGAAAGAGAGGCACAGACGATTCCAAAATTGTTGTTGGAACACGTGAACAACTTCCTTCCAGCCACGGAAAAATCAGGCAGCCAAGCATCAGAGCCGACAGAGACGACCCGAGAAACATTACCCGATCCCTGACCCAGCTGATACCAACAGGCCACCGCACCTGTCCCTGCAAAACCCATTCTCTTTGCCAGTGGCTGTGGTGTCTCAATCAACGTGGGTCATTTGCTGAGATACGGAACACGTGCTAATACAGTTAACGTGACTGAAGTCATCGAGGGAAAGTTATCCGCACAAGAAAGGAATTAAATTAGGAATCAGTAATCGGATTATCTAGGACAGCCCAAATGTTGGGAAACGAGGTAACAGCTTCTCAACAGCCCACAGACCAACAGGGGGGAAACAGAAGCTACTCAGAACTGAATGATGAGTGACAGAGTGCATGGAAGGCGGCTACAGAAGAGCCAGGAACAGCACAGCCCTGAGGGGTGGCAGCGGGGAAGGAGCGAGAGGTGCGCTCAGCGAGCCGGGTGCCGACGCCCAGCGAGCAGAGGGAACCAGGGAGCCAGGAGGGATTGGAGGAGGAGCGGAGGTTACAGAGACAGTAACCCAGAGAAGGAAGAAGGCCCCAAGTGTTTTGATTAGTATTAACATGTCTAAACCCCTCCTGAGGGGTCACAAAAACAAAGAAACAAGGAAAACAGGAATCACAAAGGGTTACCGCTGCAGATTCCATGGGCATTAAAAGCCTGACTGTGTTACACTCACCACGAGTGTGCCCGCTACTTAGAGACTCAAGATGAAACGGGCCCGTTCACTGAGAAACACAGCTGACCAAAGTGCCCCAAGCTGAGAGAGGATCTGACTAGCCCTGCGCTTCCTGTGGACACTGAAACCTGCATTCCTGCCCTATCACAGCTGTGACAAATGACCACGACGTGAGGTTGACAACAGCCCAGACCCCTCATCCGCTCCTTGTCCCTCCGGGAAGTGGTCCTGGAGTCGCAGGGCTGGGCAGCACCCCGAGGGCTCCGAGGAGAACCAGCTGTGGCACTGGCCCAGGGGCCGGACTGGGGGGCGGGTCTCAGTTTCTTCACGCCTGTCAGCAGGGACCCGCCTGAGCCAGCCTCTGGGTACAGTCTCCTCCCGGGCCTCCAACTTTCTGGCCTAGTGGAAGAGGCCCTCCAATTCTGAGGTCACCCCGAGCCTCCCAGACGTCGCCTGTCTCAGGTATGCAGCCTTGATCACATCAGGGAAATCCGTCTGCTCTACAAGGCAGCACACTCACAGGGAACAGGGCTGACGCGTGGGCGTCTTCGGGGGACACTGCCGTGCCCACCACGAATCGTCAACAAGGGCCTTCCGAAAAGACGAGCCCAGGCCCCGTGATTCCTTCCATGGTTTGTGTCACACAGTAAGGGAAGAGGGGAGAGCGCCCTGACACAGACCTTCCCCTAAGTTGGAGAGGAGCACTTTCCACTCATTGTTGTGAGCCCAGTATCCTATAATAGGAAAACCTGACACAGTTTAAATACAGAGAATTACACACCAATGCTCGTCATGAGCAGAGAGACAGCCCTTAACAACGTCCGCAGTCAGCTCACTTCACTTTGCTGGCAAACTTTGACAGTGCAATGTTAGAATGAAATTTTTTTTAAAAATTGAAATACAGTATAAAGAAACTTAAAAATGAGTAAGTTGAAATTAAATACACAGAAAAGTAAATTGAATAATTAAAATAAAATACATAAATGACAAACTTAATGATTAAAACATGATTGAATCATTTACTAAAATATAAATGAAAATTAATACACAATATTAGATAATATAAAATGAATAAACAAAAGTAAAATATGTAATACTATTTAAAAATAAAATTAAAACTATTAATAAATAAATGCAATAATAAATGAATTTAAATAACTAGGCATAAACATATCAAAACTTTAATGAAATGAAGACTAATAACCCATAAATAAAGTTAATGAAATAAAATACAAATAAAAATATAAAAAATTAAATTTAATTAAAAACAAAAAAACATTTAAAGACAAAAAAATAAATATATAAATAACTAAATTAATTTAAATTTTATTTATTTTCAAAAAAGTAAAATAATAAAAATAAAATGTAAAAAGTAAATTAAGTTTTTAAAACTATAAATAAATAAATTACCTAAGTATGAGTTGGATCCGACTCGATGGCACTTGGCTTGGCTGCATACATAACATTAATTAAATTTGTAAATGAAATGAGTCACTTAACTAAAGCATGAAAATAAAGAATTCAACAATAAAATGAAAGCCAGGCAATAAATAAAAACGTAAAATACAAAAGAAATACAGAAGCGGTAAACTTAATTAAGCAGATAAATATAGAAAAACTTTACAGATGTAGTTATAAATAACACAGATTAATCAATTATAAAATACAGTTGTAAAAATAATATATACAGTAAAAATTTAAACAGTAAAAATGAATACATAAAATTAATTTAATTGATGAATTTAATATTAATTTTTAAACAGAAACAAATAAAATTTAATAATAAAATATAAAGTAAATGACAGTTTAAAATACAATAAAACAGGGACAATTATTTTAATTAACTTAAAATTTGTCTTTAACTAAAACTATAGTAAGTAAAAACATTATTTAAATTAATTAAAATAGAAATAATATAGTTCAATAAAATAAAAATAAAAAGCGAACTGTTTGAAATCCAGTGCAAACAATAATTAGGCTAAAGGTAACTAGTGAAAGAAATTAAAGTTAAAAATTAGAAACTTAAAGAAAAATTTTAATAAATAAATAAAAAGAATGACATCAATTAGTTAAATTACTATTAATAAAAATAAACTTAAAAATAGAATATAAGTAACAATAAACACATACAAATTCAATGAAATAAGTAATTATAAAAATTTTAAAGTAAAAAAATGCCAAAAGCCAAGTGCCATCAAGAAATGCAATAATAAATAAAACAATACATACCGAAAATAACTCAAACTTTTAAAATAATTCACAACATATATTTTAAAAAATAAATTCAATATATATTAGTTTAAATGAAAAATATATAAAGTAGATAAAGTTTAAAAATACAATAGAAAGTAGTAAACTAACTGAAATAAACAATACAGATACCTTGTGTGTTTAGAAAATAATTATAAATACATGATTTCAAAATACAACACAACACAGCAAATAAGTGAATTCAAATCAACAAATTTGTTAATATACATAAATAGATTAATAAATACAATTAAAACATAATTGGCAGTACAGTGGTTAAAAGCTTGGCGCTAACCAGAAGGTGGGCAGTCTGAATCCACCAGATGCTCCCCGGACCCTCTCTGGGGCAGTTCTGCTCTGTCTTACAGGGTCTCTATGAGGGGGAATCTGGGCAGTGGGTTATATTTTCTTTGACTTCTTATTCTTATTTTCCTGTTATTTTCTGTGTTTAGTTGAATCAACTCAATGGCAACAGGTGTGATTTTTGTTTTTTTAGCAGCTAATTAAATTTAAAAGTAAAATTAAAAGTACATAAAGACTTAAAATACATTAAATATGCAAATGATATTTATGACTACAAATATAATTAAATTGTTATATAAATAAATATAAAATATTGAATAGATTAATCACATATGTAAGGAAAACAAATTACATAAACACGGTATAAATTAAATATATCAAAGTAAATAAAATAGGCATTAAAATTGATTAATAAGCCAAATGCAAAATTTAAAATATAAAAATAAAACTATATAGTTACTCAAATTTAAAAACAGAATACAGAAAATAGAGAAATTATTTCAATACAATAAAATAAATATATGTTAAATAAATATTAACACAAAATTAATTAAATAAAAGGTAATATTTACATTAAAATTTCAAAATAAAATATGAATAACCCACACCGAGCATGTCCACTGCCATCGAGACGACGTCTGCTCAGCGTGAGCCCACCATGGGTCCCGGGCCAGCGGCTCAGCTGAGCCGACCACTACACCTCCCGCCCGAGGAACAGCCGGCGGGTTCCAGTCCCCCCCTTGGTTAACAATTCGGCACTTTTAACCACTGCACCATCGGGACAAAGAATCGATTCAATAAATAAATAACATTTCAGAATTTATTTGTATAACAAATATTTAATCACATAGAAATTTAAAAATACAATTAAAAAATGTAATAAATGAAATCAATAGCTACTAAAACTTTTAGCCAGCCAAGCCAAGTGCTTTTGGGTAGAATAAAAATCAATACAAATGTGTAATAAAAAGAAAATTTATAAAATAGACAAGAAATACATAAAAGGAGATATAAAAGCACAAAGGAGACACAAAAAATTAAAATACAATTGAAAAGAAATGACTAATGTAAATAAACATCTTAAAATAAAATAAAAGTAAAAAATAAAATAGGTAATAATTAAAAAATAAAATCATAGGTGAAATACACAAACATTAAATACGGCAGGTGCCGTGAGCAGCCGGCCCGCCTCTGGCCGCTAGGGGCGCTCTCGGTCAGCAGCCCGCGGGCCGGCGGGAGCGCGCACGCGCGGCGCCCAGAAGGACCAGCCAGAGGGACCAGCGGGACGCCGCCCGCCCGGGGGCCACTGTCGCGTCCTCCACCCGCGGGGACCGTCCACTTGAGCTTATGCTGCTGTTGCAACCCACCACCAACCTGGCGTCTGAAGCCAGGGCTCCTTTAAAAATGTCCATGGCCTTTGTCCTGGAAGTTTCTTTTAGGAGTCTGTCCCAGGGGCACAGTCTGGGAGGAGTCAGCAGAATTCCTGGAGAAGATCAGCCCCTCTAGTTCGTTACTTTATTGCGTGCAGGTGTCAAATGGCAGCGTCTCAGCCTTGAGAAATTACTTTGTAAATGACACAACTTGACAGTCACCACAGTGTGTATAGTGTGACCTCAGTTTTATTGAAATGATACACAGGTATACACACCCCAGAACCCGTACACGCACAGGCATTTTGGGTGGTGAGGTCTGGGTGATTTTTCTGATGTTTTTTCTGCGGTTTTCAGGTTTTCCAAAGTCAGGTTTTTTTGTTTTTGGTAGGCTAAAAAATAACATTTTAAAAATAATTAAGAACGTGAAATGGGAAAAGTAATGAGTAGACCCTGACCTTTCCGCCCCTCGCTGTTTCTCGAGTCCCCATGCCAGTATTAGGCGCTGGTACTTATCTCTCGGGTGAGGCTGGCTGGGGACAAGGCGGAACGAGAGGGCGTCTTTCCTTCTGTGTCTTGGGGTTGTCTTGGAGTTACCAACTCAGAAGCTCTCCAAACCGGCGTCCCAGCTACAAGCCTGTTTTGTGTCAACTTTTCCTAGGCTCCTGGCGGAAGGATATTCTGGTCTTCTAGGAAATCATTAATGAAATAATAGTCAGGCAGGAACTGGGCAAGAATGTGGGGCCCCCTGGGATTAAACGCTAAAATATCCATTTCACAGCCAGACCAGCACAGGAATTTACTCTGTGAGGGAGTTATTGGGGGGGGGGGGGCGGGATCTGGAGTCATTTTCCATCAAAGATGGCATGGCATTTAACATTGGTGATGAAGTAGTTAAATGCTACACCCCGCTAACCGAAAAGCCAGGAATTCAAATCCGCCAGATGCTCCTTGGAAAGTGTGAGGGGCAGTTCTGTTGTGTCCTACAGGATCAGTATTACTGGAAAGGTTGGCATTTTGAACCTACAGAGATGTGTCCAAAAAATCGACTTCCCGACAGCCGCAGCCTTGAGAACACTACCCAGTGCAGTTCTGCTCGACGTGGGAGCTGGAATCGACTCAGTGGCCACTACAAGCAACACAGACTTAGAAGCTGGGAGACACGGGGAAGACAGACATTGTTTCAGCATGGCACAGGCAGAGTCTGCAGACACAGGAACTCCAAGGGTGACGGACTCCCCAGACCCGAGCCAAACACATTACTGTTGAATTCATCCTGTCTCCTAGTGACTCTCTAGGACACAGAACTGTCCCACACAGGGCTTCCGTGCAGTGGCTGGGAGGTCAGCACTGCGCTGATCTTCTGCCTAGGGGCCGATTTCTTAACCGGGGTACCATCAGGGGAAACCCTGGTGGCTTAGTGGGTGAAGAGCTACCTCGGCTCACCAAAAGTTGGGCAGTTCAAATCCAGCAGGTACTCCTTGGAAACTCTATGGGGCAGTTGTACCCTATCCTATAGGGTTACTATGAGTCAGAATTGACTCAATGACAGTGGGCTCTGGGTTTTCTTGGGGTACCACCAGACCTCCAGCTGACTACTAGAAGCTACCTGTGCCCAGAGTGCAGACCGGTGGCCTCCTGAGACGCGAGGAAATAAACCTCTGTACAAGCTTCCTCTTGTGTTTCAGTTACGGCGACGCTGGGAAACTGAGACGGTGACATGAAGACTCAACGATCACTCCAGGAGCTGTTAGCCAAGTGGGGATCATTCCTGAGCTCTGGGCGACGAAGTCTCCCTCCCTTATTTCATAACCTCAGTTCCTAGAATTTGACAATCCCCAGAGGGAGACGCTTTAAGTACCCCACGAAGCCAGGGGAGCCCCGGGAGGGCAGTGAACTACCCTGGGGACGGTGTTGGGGGGACAGTATCCCTGTTTCTCTGTCAGCCGTTTATATAACTCAAGTCGGATCCCCGTAACTGATGGCTGGTCATAATTGGAAGTGAAGGCACAATCCATCTCGGCAGGTCCCCTCCTGCCCCTCGCCGAGTCTGCACAGGGAACCGCTCGGCTGACAGACACGGCTGCGCGGCGGGGGGAATCGTTCTGCTTCATCTTTTTCCGCTTATAACATTTCCATGAAATAATAAAGAAACAGGATGTCAGGGGCTTGTCACAGAGGACGGGGGCTTCCATGTGGAAACCAACTATTTAATGCCTCAGTGGGAACCGAAAATTTCTCATTAAGTTGTCTGGTGCAATTTCGTCATTCGGGAGGGAGTCCTCTTTGTTCTGTGCATTTGGGTTGGACAGAGGGCAGGAGCTACTGTCACAGTCTGCTGCAGGGGCTCAGCGAGTGGCTGGGCAGGGCTCTGGAAGCAAACTACCAGGACCCAGTGTCCACCACTGGGTTAGCCACTGATTTGGGGGGCACACGTTTTCAGGGTCCGTCTTTCCCCTCTGACCCTCTCCATCCCTTGAGCTGCAAGCCTCCTGATGTACCTGCTCAACTCTGCACACACAGGGTCGCCATCAATCGGGATTGACTCAGGGGGACCTTAGGGACAACAGAACAGATGTCACCCGGTGCCGCCCCACCCTCACCCTCTCTGCTGTGTCTGAGCCTGGGTGCACTCTGGTTAAACACGTAGTACTAACCCAGAGTTGGGGGATTTGAGTCCACCAGCCTCTCCACGGGAGGAAGACATGGCAGTCTGTTCCCGTGAGGGCGGCAGCCTCGGCCACCCTGCGGGGAAGCTCTGCTCCGTCTGTAAGGTCGCTGTGACTTGGAATCTACCCAACAGCAACAATACATTTTTGGTACACTAAAACCTTATTTGTATTAAGTTGGTTCAGACTCACAGTGACCCTACAGGGCAGATTAAATCATAATTAGTGGACTATGTTATATACTTTAACTAATACACTATGAGATAATGAACCCACAGTTCCTCTATTAGATTACAAACATTTGGTGCAGTTTCTTTTGCAATAACAGACTCACAGAACAGAAAATATCTGGTGGGAGCTGTCCAGGTGGGAGCTAAAGGACTCATGAAGACAGTCGCTATGTTTGTGTCAAGTTTTTAAATGGAGCATTGTCTGATCTAGGTCTAATGTAGGGGCTGCAATACAATCTATATAGTTGTTAAAAATGAGCCAAGCCAATATTTAGAAATAGAGGCATTTCATAAAGAAACTCCAATCTTGGCCTCGTACAAGAAAAGGCAAGTTCTGGGCTATGGAGCGTGCACTTCCCAAAGGCAGTGATGGGTGCCTGGCTGCTGGGGGCTCCCTGTGGGAGCACGGGCCAGCCGTGACCTCTGGAGTTAGTCATTGAGTGATACTGTGATGGAGCTGCCTCAGTGAACAGCTTTAACTCACTGATGTTTATTCTGTCACACGGCAGGAGCCCGAAGTCCAAAGACAAGGTGCCAGTCCCAGGAGAAGGCTCCCTCTCTCTGTCAGCTCTAGGGGAAGACCCTTGTTGTCAACCTTCTCCTGCTCTAGCAGCTTCTCAGCTCAGGGACTCCTGGTCAAAAGGATGCGCTCAGCTCCTGGTTCTTCACTCTTGGTGGCAGGAGTTCCCTCTCTTCTCGGCTTCCTTCTCTCTTTTATATCTCAAAGGAGATTGGCGGAAGACACAGTCCCATCTTATATACTGAGTCCTGAATCATTAATGTCACTGCCACCAATCCCACCTCATTAATGTCACTGCCACTAATCCCACCTCACTGATCCAGGCAGCATTCCCATCACGCTGGAAAAGCATCCCAGGTGACACAGGGGTGGACAGTCACACAACACTTGGACTCTGAGTCTAGCCACATGTACACCCATCTTTGGGGTACACACTTCAATCCCTAACACCCCCTGAGCCCTGACTCGGGGTGTCAGCTGCAGTGCTGACAGGTAAACAGGGTGACGTGGGGGTTTCAGGACCCACTCCCGGCCGACCTTGCTCACCCCAGGAGACGCAGGCTGAAGGAAGGCTGCCTTGTCCCGAGGCCAGGCTCTGCCGTGTTCAGGAGGTAGTAACAGGTGCATCACCTGACTGCAAGGACTCAGTTTCTTTATCTGTAAAATAGGGGTGTGAAGCATACCCCCTCTACAAAGTTGTTGTGAGGGTTAAATAAGTCACACAGTAGGAAGTCACGCAGTCTGTGTGTAATCCAAGCTGTCAGCGTCCGCCACCCTGCCTGTCCACGGCTCAAACCCCCGCAACAGGCCCTGCAGAAGAAAGGCCTGCCCGGCCGCTTCCATCAAAGGCTGCAGCTGGGACCCACAGAACACATGTGTCGCCATGAGTCGGGACTGACTGATGATGATGGCCTTTTTAAATGTAAAACCAGTTGGCCAGTGTGTGGCACTGTGTAGGCACACTGAGCGTCTGCTGCCACCACCGCCATCACCGGCTTCGTCTTCGTCATCCCTGGTGTCACCTGCAACATCCTGCAGGATGTGCATTTTCATTTCCTGCTCTAATTCCCTCCTTTCCTACTTGGTCTCCTGCCCAGACACTGGGTCGGAAGTGACCCGAGACACAGACAGGACATCGGTGCTGGCCCCGTGATCTGGGACGGCTTAGGGCTTTTAGAGTGCAGACCTGTAGTTCTCTGCTGAGGTCTTCCGTAGGCCCTGCAGCCGCAAGTGTCCCCAGGGCCTGGCAGGAAAACCCACATGTGTGGCCACTTTGCAGGACGATTTGACAAAAAATATTACAATCAAAGGGATGCCATCCTATGACTCAGTAATTGTTCTCAGCATCCTCCCTAGAATAACCCTGTCACGAATGTGAACAGTCAGAATAGCACGTGTGTGTGCATGAAAGAAAGATACTTGAAAATTAATTTAAGAAGATCGCGTGGTAAAATGATTTTCTTTACTGGAAAGTTCCACAATTTGTCACACACATAAGATTCACCAGTGCAGCTTTGTCCACATCAGCACTACACTTTCTCATTCCTTTGAAATACCCATTACATATTCATTCGTATACTGTCTTAGTTGTGTACTGCTGCTACAACAGAAATCCCCGGAGTAGATGGCTTTAATAAGAAGAAATTTAGTCTTTCACAGTTTAGGAGGCTGAAAATCTGAATTCAGGCACCAGCTCCAGGAGAAAGCTTTCTCTCCTGACTCTAGGCGGGGGTCCTCGCCATCAGCCCCTCCCTGGGCCGGGATATTTTTGGCGACCCCGTGTATAAAGGATGTGCTCCGTTCCTGGTGCTGCATTCTTGGTGGTATGAGGTCCCCCTGTCTCTGTGCTCACTTCTCTCTTTTATATCTCAAGAGACTGACTCAAAATGCAACCTGACCTTGCAGACTGAGTCCTGTCTCAGTAACATAGCTGCCTCTAATGCTTCCTCAGTAACATCACAGGGGTCAGGGTTCACAGGACACAGGACTATCACATCCGATGAGGAGGTGGGCTGTCCAACAATACCAGGGCTCACGGCCTAGCCAAGTTACACACATTTTGGGGGGACATTTTCAATCCATAACACACATACCATATAATTTAATGTTTCACCCAGTCCTCTGTTGCAGACATACGTGTTCTTTACAATGTTTTGTTATTACAGAAAAAAAATGCTGCATTTACTGTTTACACCTGTTTTCTCCTCGTGTACAAATTCCTTGCGTAGGATGAGTTCCCAGGAACGGGACAGGTGAGTCAGAGGAGTCTGCGTCTGTGCTTCAGACGGACTGGGTGCCCTGGTTAACAGCTTGGAATTCCTACGGGGCAGTTCTAATCTCTCCTTTAAGGTTGCTGTGAGTTGGAATTGACTCGATACCAACGGGTTTGGTGTTTTTGGTTTCTGTTGCTAAAGTGTGCCGTTTGGAGTTGGTCCAGCTTGCATTCCCACCCCAGTGTGGGAGAGCTCGACCCCACCCAGCCCCTCTGACGCACTGTATCACCACGCTTTGGGGTCAAGCCCGTTGTCCTGGTTCAAAAACTGGGACCTCAGTGTGCTCTTAATTGACACTGGTGATGTCATGGAGTCAGGCTGAACATTTTCCTGTGTCTGAGAGCTCACTTCTCTCCCCTTCTGAGCACCACTCGTGTGGAAACGGTGTTTGAGTCTTTTCCGTAGCAGGTCCCACACTAGAATACCTCTGTGCTCCAACATTCTGAGAGGTCCCCAAGCCTGTCCTCGGGTTCCAGGATTTCAGACGGGCTTATGGGACTCAGCAAGACACCCTGCTCACAGCTAGGGTCTATCACAGAGAAAAGGCACAGACTAATATGAGCCAAGATGCAGGGGCCAGCTGCCCCCTAACCCGTGGGGTTGTGGACAGTGCTCAATCTCCCAGCAACAATGTGTGGTGACACTGATCAGGTGAGGTCAACCGGGGAAGCTCCTTGAGCCCTGTTGTCCAGAGGGTTTTTGGGGGACGGTCCACGCGGCTGGTCTTAGTCACCAGCCTCTCTCCGAGCTGATACCACATGGTTCAAGGCTCCCACTGTAAATCCCATTGAGAGCACAGAGGACTTGGTGTGGCCCTGTCATCAGGCAGGACCTTCCAAGGACATTCATCAGGACCTGGGCAAGGTTAACCCTTTACTCTACAGTAAGTAGAGCCCTGGTGGTACAGTGATTAAGACTGAGGCTGCTAACTAAAAGGTCAGCAGTTCAAATCCACCACTACTCCCTGGAAGCACTATGGGACTGTTCTACTCTGTCCCAGACTTGATGGGAATTGATTTGGCTTTTTGTGTGGGACATAGTCACTCACGGAGATTCTGCTCATGCTTCAGGGTGTCACCTCACTCCAGGAGGCTTCCTGAATTAATTACTAAGAGTCAATTTCCCATTTTCCATGCTGTCAAAGGACTGTCACAGTCTTTCCACAATAGGTGTTAGCCTTGTGCACTGAGAGACCCTCAAGTATCCATGCTCATGCCATCTTATTGATGCCTTTGATGACCAAACCAATGAATGGATGGATGGATGGATGGATGGATGGATGAATGGATAAGGACTCCCTCCAGACTCTCGGCATCAAGCATCCTGGACTCTGACCTCCGCCTCCCATTGCTGCAGCTCATTTCCACTTGTCCTTCCCTTCCACAGCTTCCAGCCTTCCTCTGATGGTCCCCGGCCTTGCAGCCCCCTGACCCCCAAGCTCCACAGCAGTCAGCAAGGTCTTGTTTCACCCTTGGCTCTCTTGCTCTCTCTCTGTCGCTGGGCTTAGCTGGGAAGAGCCCAGCCCAAGCTGAGTCCCAGCCTCCCTTTATTTCACACCATCACCAGAAGGGTGAGCGGGGCTGGACCAACACCCATCTGGTCCAACCCACCTCAGAGTCCTGAGCCCTGGGTCCATCCATCACCTGCTAAGGACTTTCTCATTCCAGACGCTGTCTCCTCACCCCTAAGACATTGGTTTCCTTCTACCCCGCATCAACACGGCAATGTGGTCTAATATCGCTACCTTTTCAGAGAAAGTCTCCCTGTGCTTTTCCTACTTTGCAGGGGAACGGTCCACCCACAGTGTGGCAGGACAGATGGAGGGACGCCCTCGGGAGAGCTGCTCCTGCATGGGGGAGGGGACGCGCAGCCGGGCTCATGGGGACGTTCTTGGTGGCTCTGTGCAGGGCTCAGGATTTGGAGAGGGTCAGGACCTCACTTGGTGACTGTGGGCAGAGGCTGAGTCAGGCTGCTGCGACAGCCGGGATAGATCAGCTGACATGTTCCTGCTTCCAGGTAATGTCTTGCTATTCTATTGTTTTTTTTTTTTTTAAAGCTTATTTATTTAGCTGTTGTTGTTGAGAAACATACACGACAAAACACACAGCAGTCCAACTGTTACTGTGTGGACCAGCCAGCAGCACCGATTCCAGCCTCACGGTTGCGCAGTCCTTCTCGCCCTCCTCTTCTGAGCTGTCCCCCACTAACACACAGTGACTGCCCCCTGAGGCCTCAGACAGTCTGCCAGGTTGCTGTTACCAACTGGATCCCACACCAGTCATTTGTCACCAGTTAAGCTAAACTAGTTAGGTTTTATGAAGACTGCAGGGTAATTTTGGTTTAAGGTCTAAAACTTGTCTCAGGGCAATAGCTTCCCAGGTACATCCAGCCTCCAAGTCTGCAGAAAGTCTGGGAGCCCAGGAGAACTTCTCACTCCGTGACACCTCAGTGCAAGTGTTTGGGGGACTCAGGGAGGGACGGATGCTGTGATTCAAGGACCTAGGCTCTTTCCCCCCATGGCTCTGCCCTTGTCTAGGGCTTGTCCATTCAGCTGGTCAGTGGGGAAAGAGAAGCCATCAAGTCTACAAGGTCTGCGGCCAGGCCTAGAAGTGGCGCTTGTCACTTATGCTGACTTTCCACCGGCAAAAGCTCAGCTGTTTGGCTACGTGACGCTCCAGGAGAGGCTGGGAAGCCCAGTCTAGCTGTGTTCCCCAAAGGAACGAGGCTGTGCAAATGGTTAGTGGCTTCTGTCACAGCAGCTGAGATAAACAAGTTCATCTCTTGGCTTTTTCCCTTGCCGTCAGGAAGGACTGAGTTCATCTCAGCTTTGGTGTCAGCAGCGGGTGTGAGGTCACGGAGGAGAGCAATGCTGGAGGCTGGCAGATGCGTCAAGGAGGTGGGTAGCCCAGTGGCTGCGGGGACCCTCGTGCCGGACTCTTATCGGCTTACCTGCGCGGGCCTTCTGAGCACGTCAACTATTGCCTAAGTATTTTTAGCAAGGCCGAAAGTTCCCTTAAGCACTGTAATTAGCTCGGTCAGAGCCGTCAGGAGGATTTACAGCGGAAGGAGGAGGCGGATCGCCACAGACGCGCTAATAAGGTTTGCTCGGTGCTGTTTTTACGCGCCAGAACAGAACATTCCAGCAGCCGCCTTCACATACGGACAGGGGACTCCGTGAGCCTTTGGGGAGCTGTAGAGGCGTAATTTCTCTTCAGTGGAACAGAGTAAATTATTCTGACCCGCACACCTCACTTCACAGGAGGGAAGGCAGTCAATTGGCGCTCAGTGGAAATCCACCCTCGTTGGGGTTGGCTCTGAGGGGGCCCCTGGAGCCCGCAGCTTCCACAGAGAGCAAAGGACCTGGGGCGAGGGAGGGTGCTTCCTTGGGGAGTGACGAAGAGGAGAGGGAAGCAGAATTTGGGAGTGTAGGGCTTTCCAGGAAAGGGGGCATCATCTTCTGACAGGACAGTGGGCTAAGAGAGAAAGTTCTGCCCTCTTCTCAAGGGCCGACTGCAAGTGCTCATCACAGCTAATGGGGGGCACACCCCTAGTGTCCATCCACAGACAAACGGAGAAGCAAAGCGTCACCTCACTGCAGTACTGCTCCCAACACCCGAAGGCGGAGACAACCAAAGTGTCCACCAACGGATGGCAAGATAAACAGCCACCTGCTCACGGTGGAACCTCCCTCTGCCCGCAGGACAGTGGGCAAGTCCCTGGGTCAGGCAAACAGCTAAGCTAATGCCAACTGCGGCCCAGAGGTGGCTGGTTCAGACCCTACCCCAAGGTGCCCCAGAAGAAAGGCCGGGTGACGTCCCCTGAAAACTCAGCCACCGAAGCCCCTCGGCTGCACCGTTCTCCTCTGACACACACGGGGAGGCCAAGAGGCAGAGCGTCCAGGACGGCAGCAGGTCTGAGGAGCCCTGGGCGCACCGTGACTCAGGGCACTGTGTCCAGGGAACGCCGTGGGAAGCCGGCCCTTGGGTCTGGGTTGTGCTGGGCTGTCTGTGGAGGATGCTGGCTGGATGCCCGTGCCCAGGAGTGGACAGAGAGTGATTCCGCGCTTCCTGTAAACCCTGGTCCTCTTCCAGCTCCCCGAGCCCCGGGTCTCACTGCCAGGAAGCTGCTGGCCCTCCTCATCAGCCAGGGACGATGGCACAGACAAATCTGGGCCACTTTACACGGGACACTGAAGCAGCAGCTCTTAAAAGGGCCAGCTGTTCCCTGCCAGCTGTGGACAAGACCCAGAAAAGGCGGGGCTGTGGACTTGGCTCTGTCTCAGGGAGACACACGTGTGCCAGAGCAGGGCTGTGGGCCCCGGTTTTTAAGGGCTGCCTTTTGGGAAGCAAGTTGCCAGGCCTTCCTTCCAGGAGCCTCTGTGTGGACTCCAACCTCCAACCTCCTGCCTAGCAGCCAAGTGTGGTAATTGCTTCCACCACCCATGGCCTCTGGGGAGGACCCTCACCCCTAAAATCAGTGCGTCAACAGAGACCCCCACCCCTGAGTCTCAGCATCCAGCCCTCCCTTGCACTCCCCCCAGGCCCTGCCTTCCTGAAACGATGGCCTCTAACAGCCAGCAGTCCGGCAGCCTGTCCCCGCATGGATGCCAACTTGTCATTCCTGGGTGAGGGGCTGTTGTTTGCAGTGCCATCAGGACAAGGCTTTCTCCTGAGCTCACTGGGACATTTTGCAGCCTGCAAATGGCCGGCCAGCCTGCCCAGCTCTGAAGGTGCACACCCAAAAGGCTCTGTCCCTGCTGCACGACAAGGGGTAGGAGGCACGGGGCATAGCATGCCCAGGATTGACCCAAGTCTCTGACTGGAGGCTGGTTACTGTTAAGTAAGGAACCCTGAACAGCACAACGGTGATGCATCTGGCTGCTAACCAAATGGCTGGCAGCTGGCACTCACCCAGCAGCTGCGTGGGAGAGGAGAGTGGCCTTCTGGGACAGTTCTTCTCTCATGTGGGGTTGCTATGAGCTGGAGCTGACTCAGTGGCCAGCAGTCACTGTCCTAACTGACCAGCAGAACCTTCAGACACCTGGAACTAAGGTGCTGCCTCCCAGCTATGCTCAGATGAAGTCAGCTGTGGAAGTGCTCTCTCAGGGGCTGTCTGCGACGTGGCTGGGAAAGACACGACCCTGAAGCGGGAGGTGACGCTGACGGAGAGCATGCTGCATGGCTGAGTGTCCTGAGGTCCTCCTGGGGCTGGTGGGCGCACTTCACTTTGTGGACACTCCCCGGGCACACACAGACACACGTGCATGCATGCAGACGTGCAAATGTCTTCTTGTTACCCAGCACCACCAGCAAAACAGTGGCCAGGGGAAAGGCAGGTGCAATTAAGAGTCAGGGGTCCCGGTGGCACAGCGGTCTGGAGCTCGGCTGCTCATCAACAGGCCAGCAGTTCAAATCCACCAGGTGCTCCTTGGAAACCACATGGGGCGGTCTGCACTGTCCTCCAGAGTCCTTGTGAGTCAGCATTAACGGGTGCAGGGTCCCCGTGAGTCAGCATTAACTGGACCAGGGTCCCCGTGAGTCAGCATTAACTGGGCCAGGGTCCCCGTGAGTCAGCATTAACTGGGCCAGGGTCCCTGTGAGTCAGCACTAACTGGGCCACGGTCCCTGTGAGTAAACATTAATGGGTGCAGGGTCCCCGTGAGTCAGCATTAACTGGGCCAGGGTCCCAGTGAGTCAGCATTAACTGGGCCAGGGTCCCCGTGAGTCAGCATTAACTGGGCCAGGGTCCCTGTGAGTCAGCACTAACTGGGCCAGGGTCCCTGTGAGTAAACATTAATGGGTGCAGGGTCCCCGTGAGTCAGCATTAACTGGGCCAGGGTCCCTGTGAGTCAGCATTAACTGGGCCAGGGTCCGTGTGAGTCAGCATTAACTGGGCCAGGGTCCCTGTGAGTCAGCATTAACTGGATGGCAGCAGGTTTTGTGAGTGGAGGTGTTTGATTTCAGTTTGTCAAGTGGACTCCTGCAGGATGCTTTATTTTGATCCTAGACTTGACCCAGAACTTGGTAGGGGGCTTCTGAAGCCCTTCTATTCACTCCAGGTCTCCCAGTTCCGGCAGGGGTGTCCCTGTCTTTAGTGGCTCCCTCTGAAGTTGTTATATTCACTAGGAAAGAGAACATGTGACCTTACTTGAAACAGGCTTTCATCCGGGGATGCAGTCCTGCTTGGTATCGGTGCAGGGTGGGCCCTAAGCTGAATCACTTCTGAGTACGAGAGGGAGCAGCAGAGATGCAGGCTTGTCATGGGAACTGCTGGGTTTTGCACAGACATCTGACAGTGTGTCAGGGGTCTCCTGGTGACAGGAACTCCGGAGGGGCACTTTAACCTCTGCAACAACCTGTCTCCCAGCTGTACCTCCAGGAAGCTCTCCTCCAGGGAGGCATTCCTGCAGACAGCTAATGTCACCTGGAGGTGTGACCTCTTGTTTTCTCCCCTAGAAGATTAGGGACTTGTCTTGTGGATGGTCACTTAGGCTTCTTTGGTTGACACTTGGGAAATGGGTTTTCATTAACTTGAAGGACAGAATTGCCTAGAAGGTTATCCTGTAGCTCACAACACAAGAAAACCAAGAAAGCACCCCATTGCCGTCTGGTCAGCTCTGACTCACAGCACCACAGAAAGGATGCCTTGATGAGAGCTGGTCAAATGGGACAGCGGTGGACACGCTCGGCTACTAACTGGAGGTCGGAGGTGTGAATCCACCCAGAGGTCCCTGGGAAGAAAGGCCTGGCAACTTCGACCCCAAAATTAGCCCCTGAAAACCTGCCCTGGGGAGCACCACGCTACTCTCATGTGTATGTGGTCACTGAGAGACGGAGGTGACGCGGCGGCAGCTGGGAGAGTGGATGGGAAAGGACAGAGGTGGAGAAGTCAGAATAAGGTGTACGAACAGAGGTGACATTCTTCAGTGAGGTGGCTGGGCTATCTTATCGACAGTGCCAGCCAACTGCTGCCAGTGGGAAAAGTCATTCCTCTAAAGCAAATTTTGGGGAGCTGTAACCAGAACAAGGGGGGAGAGTTGCTGACATAGAAACACCAGATGCCCTGTTCTGACCAGGCCTCTGCCGATTGACATAAGGTTTTTTTTTTTTTTAAATTAATAACTAGTGTAAACCTCCACTTGAGTGTGGGTTAGGCGGTTGAGTTCCCACCTTCACACGGGAGACCCTGGTTCGTGCCTCTGCTGGGGCACCTCGTGCCCAGCCACTCCGTCTGCTGGTGGTTTTCAGCACCATCACCATGACACGGAGCACGTTTCAGCTTCCAGACTAAGACAGATGAGGAAGGAGGGCTTGGCGACACTCTCTGAGCCAGTGCAGGAAGGGGAGCCCCTGGTCAGAAAGCTTTCGGGACATGCAGTGGCTACACCCGGGGACGTGAGCGGACGAGCGACGGGGATTGCGGCGTGGGGCCAGGCAGCGAGGGTCCTGCTGGGCACAGCATGGCTGTGAGGCAGAGGGGACACCCCAGCAGCTGGCAGCAGCTAACACTGATGGTGGGGTGCAGACCCTTAGGGCGGTCTGACGGGGCGCCCTGCTGAGCATTGCCCCACGGCACGACTTCACTCGGTCGCGCTGGTTTCTTTCCTGAGGGCTGCAGAGGTCACAGCAAGTTCTGGCTTCTGTTTTTCAGCTCTACCTCTGCATAGACACCTCTGGATGACTTGGGAGCTGGTGTGTCTACTTGGGGGCCACGGTGGCACAGTGGTTAAGTGCTCCAATGCTAACTGAAAGGGCGGCGGTCCTCGGAAACCATGGGGCAGCTCTAGTCTGTCCTGTAGGGGTGCCGTGCACCGGAATCAACAGCCGCCGATCTGGAGTGCATGTGTGTGCGTGCGTGCACTGAAGAGCATGGGCTTGGGGTCTGTGTGTGCGTATGTGTCTACACTGAAGAGCATGGAGTTGGGGTGTGTGGGGTGCGTGTGTGTGTACGTCTACCTTGAGGACCACTGGGTCAACAGTCCTTACATTGCATCCTTTCGAGTTATTTTCTTAAATTGAGGCCCTTTGATTGTATCTAGGTCTGAGTCTCCCCACCGTAAAACTGGGTCCAAAAACATAAATAACAAACGCAGTTGCCAGCGAGTCAGGCTCACAGCGACCCTCCAGGACTGAGCAGAACTGCCTCGCGGTGGCCCAGGAGAGGCTGGGGATCCAAACAGCCGCCTTTTGGGCCAGCAGCCTGAGCTCTTAACCACTGCACCACCAGGGCTGAATTCAGGAGCTGTCTCTAAAGACTCTGTTTACCCAGCATCTCCCGGTGACGAGCGATAAATTCATAAACTGTGAAGAAGCATCAGCCCCTGAAAGACAGCCTGTCCTCCTGTCTCCTCAGAGGGGGACGCAAGGTGCATAGAGGATGAAGCTGTGTCAGTCTCTTAGGCTGGAAGTTAGGGTCCGGGCTGGGGATTTCTGCCCAACCTCTCTGCTGCCCGACTCATGGCTCCCCTTGGATGAGCCCCCCAAACCAACCCCTGGGTGCCTCCCTTCCTCTTCCACAAGGACCGCCTGACTGCCTTGGCGGCCGTTCCCTAACGAAATGTTTCACGCTCACTGGATGCTTTGAAGGGAGAGGGAGAAGAGGGCACCCCAATTGGTAAATCAAAGTCATTTCTCTTCCCTTCCATGGACTCTCTGTGTTGTATTATCAGTGTCAAACAGACCGCAGGGAGGACAATGGGGCTTTCTGGGCACGTTTAATGACGCCACTCCGAACGCTGCACCCGGATCAGTGAAGCGGGTGACGCAGGAGCTCACTCTGGCTCTCTTCATGTGGCCACCGTCCGGCCAGCCACACCCCGCAGGCGGCTCTGGCGGATGGCAGGGAACAACAGGCAGGCTCAACTGCTGTGTTTGTTTCTGTTCTTGGCGTCCAGGGTTTGGGAGACAAAGGGCGGGAAGGGGACAACTGCAATCCCAACGAACCCAAGGGTCTGCTCTTGAGGGAGCAGCAGCAAACATGTTGTGAGCTCCTTCCCACCTGTGGGCAGAACACCCAAGGGCAGTATTGTTCTGAGTGTTTCTGAGAAGGCAGTGGCCCTACTGCTGTCTGTGTCATTTGCGGGGAGGCCTGGCAGCAGGTGGGATCTGTAACCAGAAGCGGCAGAATGGGCGAGATCCCCCTTTCACAGCCGAGGGGCAAGTGTGTGGCTTGGGCTGGGCTGACGTCTTTCTCCTGGGAGTTCTGATTCGACCGCAAGGGGCGCCAGGAGGCGGGCGGGAGGAGGTCACCCCAGTGGCAGCATTGGGGACAGCTCTGTCCCTTTTGCTCTGCTGCCCAGGGTCCTGCCCTCTGGAGCATTTGTGGATTCTACTCATCAGCCAGTCCAGTTCCCTTGGCCACTCAGTCTCCGAGAAGTCAGTCGCCAGGTGGCGAAAGTGGTTCCAGCTGCTCATGGAAGTCAGAGGTTCCAGTCCATCAAGAGGGGCCTCAGAATAAAGGCCTAGCAGTCCGCCTCTGCAACACCAGCCGACGGAAGCCCCAAGGGGCACAGCCCTCCTCTTACTCACCCAGGGCTTGCCACAAGTTAGAGTCAGCTTGCAGCAGCTGGCGTCTACTGAGCTCCCGCGACCTGCCCTGGTGAGTCCATTTCCCCTGCTTGCAATCAAGAGAGCAGGTCATCTCCAGCTAGCTGCTCGGCAAGCAGATGCCCTCATTTGTCTCACAGAAAAGAGGTCAGGTGTTTTGCAGACACCCTGTGGCTGGTCATGAGAAAACAATGCTGGAGATGTTCACCGAAGTCCTCATGCTGGGTGTTGGGAACAGTTCTCAGTCACGTGTGTCTGTCAACTTTCTTTTATAGTTTAAGGCAGTTCGCTATTATTTCCATTTTACAGATCAGGAAGCAAAAGCTGGCAAGTGCTAAATAAAACCCCCAAACTCTCTGTCATCAAGTCAATTCTGACTCTTAGTCACCCTACAGGACAGAGTAGAACTGCCATACAGTTTCCAAGGAGCACCTGGTGGATTTAAACTGCTGACCTTTTGGTAAGCAGACGTAGCACTTAACCACTGTACCACCAGGGTTTCCAGATGCTAAAGAAGCCGTGTAAATTCACAGAACTAGAAAACAGGACCCAGGGTTGAACCCAGGCTGTCTGGCTCCAGTGTGCCTTGTAAGTTCCTCTTCTGTTGCCTTTCCAGAACAATGCAGCCCCTGCCCCCAAGGGATGCCAAACCCGTGTCTGGAGGTGGGGAAGGCCTGCGCAGCCACCAGAAGAGGGGCTGCTCGAAGGAGACAGTTGATCTGGGGAGTGCTAACCATCTGAGGCCTGGGGCCACAGTGCTTAGGAGCTGTGGTAAGCTACGGCTGCTGAGCAAAGGCGGGCAGTTTGAATCCACCAGCTGCTCCTTGGAAACCCCATGGGGCGGTTCTACTCCATCCTATGGGGTCACCGTGAGACAGAGTTGACTGCAAGGGGTTTTAAGCACCTCACCCCATAGACAAGGTACCTGGGAGCAGTGTCACATCCCTGTCGTGAGCTGTGTGGTACCACGTTATGGGATCTTTAAGGAATGAAGCAGGCTAGTCAGATGATTGATTTGGAAATGATGGAGAAGGTGTTTGCTCCCTGTTACGGACTGACGTGAGCTCCCCCCGGATACGAGTTGGAATCTGGATTCTACACTTGGGGCTGAAGTCCTGTTTGTCTTCATTCTGTTCAGGGGGCCATGTCAGGGCAAGGTGGGTTCCAAACGAGGTCACCTCTGAGTGACAAACAGAGAGAGGAGATATGCAGCGAGCAAGAGCAGAAGCCAGGAGCTGGCAGGTGCGTGGCGGGAAGACAGGAGTCGTGTGAAGGCGCTGAGGCACGGGGGAGCACCAGGGCTGCAGAGGCTGGGGACACAGGGCCTCCCCAGAGCCCACCGAGAGGGTCTACTCCTAGATCTGTGCCCTCAATTCAGACTTCTAGCCTCCTCAATTGGGAAGAAATAAATTTCTATCCTCAAAGCCACCACATGTGACATTTCTGTTACCAATCATTCAGCCCCGAGCAGCAGCCATGCTCCCTGAGTCACCCTGGCTAAGCCCGCTGGGCCTGACCTGTCCTGGTCTTGCAGAGTTTGGACTTTCCTGTGCAAAGACACTATGTGCAGTCACAACCCAGCTGTGCACATGTGTGGTTTGTCATTTTCCTACAATCTGCAGAAAATGTGACAGAATGCCTTGTATGTTATCACAGTGGCAGGTCTGATCCTGCTGCTGCGGCTTGCTGAGAGCAACTTCTGCAGCCAGCAAGGCGGTTACTGGGCAGAGTCGCAGTGGGCGAGCTGGGTAGGCCAGGGGATTGGTAGGTCCCCGTGGGGCTTCCTGCAATCCTGGACCAACTCAGCACCTTTGTGTCAGCCCCAGCACATCTCCCGGGAGGAGGGAGACGATGTCAGTGAGTGCACAGACAGCCTGAGAAGGGACACAGCTGCAGTGCTCCTTAGAAGCGAGGGCGCGAGGCTCCAGCTTGCTGACTTTGGTCACGGTGTCAGGAAAGAGCGAGCTCAAGGACAGGGCATTGTGTTTGACAGAGCCAAGGGTAGGGCAGATGAAGGAACCCGCCTGGAGACAGAGCCACGGCGGCCCCACGAAGAGCCCAAGCACAGCTGCGGTCATGCGGTGCTGCTGCACTTAGCAGCTGTCCTGGGTTACGTCCCCTCCACCATGAGTGTACCCATTTCTGGTCTTGGTGACTGCCCACCATTGTCACCTGGTCTGGTTTTCCTACACCTTGGAAATTCTGTCTCTGTGATGTCAGGGAGGGGGAGGGGCAGCAGCTGTGTCCACGACCAGGCAGAACTGACTCTTACGGCCTGGATTGCCTCTTGAAGCAATGCCTTTTGGGATATAAAAGAGAGGAGAGAACAGAGAGTCAGGGGCTGGTACCACCGATAAAGCAGCACCGGAGCAGAGTGCACTCTCTGGGCCTGCGGTCCCTGCATCCTAGAAGCTTCCTGATCAGGGTAAGATTGAGGACAAGGACCTTCTTGCAGAGCCATCAGAGAAAGCCTTGCCCTGGAACTGGTGCTCTGAACTTGGACTTGTAGCCTGCTGGACCGGGAGAGAACTTGTCTCTGTTAAAGTCATCCACTGGAGGTAGTTCTGTGACGGCAGCACTAGATGGCCAGGACAGCACCTAACAATAGCCACATCGACTGTCCCCCAACCCAAGGACTTGCATGAAGTTAGTCTTTGCACTTAGTGTAGAATTTATGTATTGTGGTGATTTTGTTTTAAACCACATCCAGACCCTAGTCTTGTTTCGGGGGGACTACTTCAGCTGTACCCCACCACCTTTTCCTTGGCTATGGCTCTTCCACCTCGGCCAGCTTCAACCATCTAGTCACCATCCCCGGTTCTGTAGCTTTGGGAACACAGCGCAATCTCTCCAAAGTGGTCCTGATGCTCAACTCCCCCTCGCAGAGAAAGGGGAAATGGTAGGGCTTGCTTCTAGATAAGCACACACTCCCATTTGTGTGGATGGGGCTATCGCCAGCTTCTTTCTCCCTGACTGCCATCACGGCCAAGCTGAGTGGGCCTTGAGCCCCCCCGGACACCCTAAATGATGCCCGACCTCCCAGTCCAGGTAGTGGACAGGGAGGCTGAATTAGCATGGCAACTGCCGACACGGCCCATTTCACCCCCAGGTGTCAGTCACGAGGCGTGTGTGATGTTTTCAGCTCCAGTGAACTCAGCCAGATCCTTGAGAAGTTGTTGCCTCCCCTGAACAGCCATGCACTTGTTAAACAAAAGCAGAAAGCAGGGAAATTACATAAAGCAAGTCCTACCTGCAGCACACAGGTAGGACAGGAGTCTCACATCTTCAGTGTGTGTGCACATGAGTGTGTGCCTGTGTGTGTACATACACACCGTATGTGTCGATAGGACATGGTTTGAGAATGCAGCTCTGGAACCCAGCCAGCCTAAGGTCATGTTGTGGCTTTGCTACTGTTTAGCTGTATGACCTCGGGTGTCCTGTAGTCTGTCTGTACTTTGATTTTCCCATTTATAACCCAGGGGCAAGGTTATCAAGGTTGTCAAGGATTTCGTTTTACTTGGGTCCACAATCAATGCCCATGGAAGCAGCAGTCAAGAAATCAAAAGACGCATTGCACTGGGAAAATCTGCTGCCAAGGACCTCTTTCAAGTATTCAGAAGTAAGGATGTCACTTTGCAGACTAAAACACACCTGACCCAAGCCATGGTGTTTTCAATGGCATCACACGCATGCAAAAGCTGGACCATGAACAAAGAAGACAGAGAACTGATGCCTTTGAATTGTGGTGCTGGAGAACGATGTTGACTGTACCATGGACTGCCCAAAGAACCAACAGGTCTGCTCTGGAAGAAGTACAACCAGAGTGCTCCTTGGAAGCAAAGATGGCAAGACTGCATCTTACATACTTTAGAAATGTTGTCAGGAGAGAGCGGTCCCTGGAGAAGGACATCATGTTTGGTAGAGTGGAGGGTCAGTGAAAAACAAGAAGACCCTCGAGGAGGTGGATTGACACAATGGCCACAACAATGGGCTTAAGCATGGAAATGATTGTGGACATGGCGCAGGACCTGGCAGTTTCTTTCTGTTGTTCACAAGGTCGCCATGAGTTGGAACTGACTTGACGGCACCTCACAACACCAACCACCACCCATGGACACTACAGGGACCCACCTAACAGGGTGGTCATGGGGATGAGAAGTATACACCAACTACCCTGGCCACTGCCTGCAACACAGCAAACATTCCATCTGTAATTGTTTTTACTCCCTAGTTTCCATATTTATTAGCATAATGTTCACAGACCCTAGGATTAGGTGACCGAGGTACAACCACGGTACAGGAGGTGCACAGCTCTGAGACATGGAGCTCTGTGAGCTTTGACATCTGTGACCGACTGTGAAACCACCACCCAGATCAAGACCTAGAACGTTCTCAGCCTTCCCAAGGCTCCCCCAGGCCCTTCCTCCCTCGTCATCCTCCCCTGAAGGTGGTGCCATCCTGACCCTTGCCACCAGACCTGCTGCTGCCCCGGGTGCAGGTGGAATCTGGCACGTGCGGTATTTTGTGTCTGAATTCTTTAATGTGCTGCTTGTGAGAGTGCAGTGCATTTTACCTATTATTTTAAACCTGTTATATAAGCTACTTTCCCTGTTATTTAAGTCATTACTGTCAAAGACTATAGCTCCCTTCATGAGCTACTTCCTACAATCCCAAAGTGCTTTCAGAGAAGTTCAAATAAATCATGATTTATCATATTGATTTATAATATGAAGTGTATATCCATCTACCTAGCTATTGTCTACCAACCTACCCACCCATCCATCCGCCCATGCATCCACTCACCCACTCATCCATCCATCCACTCATTCATCTATCCACCCACCTACCCATTCATCACCCACCCAGCAGTCTGTCCGTCTGTCCACCCACCCACCCATGCACCCACTCATCTGTCTATCCACCTATCTTCTATTTATCTGTGTTGAGGAATTCAAGGATTTACAAACATGCCTTCAGACGGAATCTGCGTTTTATGCTGGGGTGTCTCCACTGGTCACCTCCCCCTCCTGTCCATCCACCCTGGTCACTTGGTTCTTCCCAGAGCCACAGTTCCTGGTTTCTTGTGTCTCACTGCAGAAACACAGAGTCCAGTTGAGGGAGTGCCTAATGCTAACCTTATAGACACACATTTTGGACTCAGCATAGGTCACAAGGTGCCCCGTAACACATACAGAAGGGCTTCACTCTCTGCAACAGCTCTCTGGTGTTCCATCCTATGGTGCTGTGCTAGCATGTGACATGACGTGGGCTCTGTTGGCCAAACAAATCCATGTCCGTGAGTTCCCAGCCACCATCCAGACTGATTTTTCAAAGCCCGCCGCAATGGCAGCTGCCCTCTTGATCGCTCTGCTGGCACAGCTGCCTGTACCTTCTTCCCCAGGGACCAGAGTCCTGCCAGGTACAACTGTTTCATGAGAGAAGGTGTATACCTTGCGCTCCACGGGTATATCTGGGGGTGCGGAGCCCGTGATGGCTTCGGATGTCCAGAGAAGTCTCTCTGTAGGCCAAACCCTATACAACTATGGATCCCACTGGACTGTCGCTGATAATAAGTAGCCACAGTGACACTGCAGAGATTAGGGATTACCATGACCCTAGCCAGGTGAATCAGTTAGCTACTGCTGCACAACATATAATCACGAAACCCAGAGGCCCAAATCAACAAGCATGTATTGGACTCACAAGCCTGTGGGTCAGTGGGATAGCTCTTTCAGTCTTGCTCAACTTGAGCCCACTTTGCTGACTGTGGCTTGGCCCTCTCATGTCTGGGACCTTGACTGTCATTGTGGCTGCTACCGGCTGCCACTGAGTTGATTGTGAGGCACAAAGACCTGTGTGACAGACGAGAACTGCCCCCCGGGGTTTCCTAGGCTGCCGTCTTCCTGGGAACAGCCGGCGAGGTCTTTCTCCCATGGGATCTACTTCGGGCCACGGACGTCCTGGACTCGGCTCTCCATGATGACTCGTTCTCCAGCAGGCTTGCCTGGGCTTGTTGGAGTTGGCCAGACATTCCAGAGGGTAAGGAATACATTCCATGTTTTGGTGGGAGAGTTGCAGTCACATGGGAAACACGTGCACACACAGAGAGGACCCAAAGGCTCTTTAGCGATTGGTCCTTGAACCCTCTCCACCTTCAGACTCCAGAGCCCCTGCTAATCCCAGAGTAGGTCCCTAGGTGACCCATGTAGGTCTACAGCCCCCGCTGACCCAGGGTGGGTCCCAAGGTGACTTGTGTAGGTCTAGAGCCCCTGATGACCCAGAGAGGGTCCCGAGGTGACCCAGGGTGTGAACTTGGCTGCTAACCTAGGGGTTGATGGGTTGGTTGAGCCTGCTTAACGGTGCCTCCAGGGAAAAGACACGGTGACCTGCTTCTGTAAACATCCCTGCCAAGAAAACACTGTGGACACACACAGGTGTCACCATCAGTTGGAATCAACTCTACAGCCATGGGTTTTTTGGTTTATTGATCCAGAAGCTTGGAGACACTTATGGGGTCTATAAAGGGCCTTAGAGCTCCACTCCAGCCCTACGGTTCTGTGGAAGCCTGTGCTGGCTCCACGAACCGGAGAAGCTGGCCAGCACGTGGCACCAGCACTGCCCACAGCTCCGTTGCCAGTTCTCTGCTGCAGGCCACTCAGGTGGCTGCCAGCGTGTGGTCTCAGCCTTGTGGCTCCATGACTTCGTGCAAACGAGCAGGCTCAGCTGAGGATGAACTGTGCAGTGTATTTAGAAGACTGAGTTCTTCTCTTTGTGTGGTGAGGCATCTCAGACCCTGTACATGGGCTCTGGATGAGAACCGGCCTCGTGGTGTGGCTCTGGGAGGCTTGCTGATCACAGGAAGGATAGTACCCAGGGTAGTGGCTGTCCCCCGTGCCCATTCCATCTGCCCGCCTATCTGCACAGCAGTCAGCATTCTCTGCTGCTGTGGGCAGCTGCCCTACATGTCAACGCCACAGTGGTCTATCAGACCACTGCTGAGGGGTTCCTGTCACAGCTGCCCGAGTCCCCCTGCCGGCCAGCACTGTTGTGGAGGTGGTGAGTGTCTGCCCTGCTCTGACCTTGGGGCTGGCCGGAGCCTGCTCAGGGATGCTGGGGCTATCAGAAATCTATTGATCAGGACAGGACGGGAAGGACAACAGAGAGTCGTAAACACTTATTCACGGTTGGAGGAGGGACGGAGGCCGGCCTTCTGGCATGAAGATAAAGGGCAGGGAGTCAAGCTAAGAAATTGGAAATATAAAGTCTTCGAGTTGGAAGGCCAGCTCCCGAATTGGGCTGTATATCAGAATCAACTGGGGAGGCTGCAGAGAATACCAGCTCCTCGGCCTGGCTGGCGGTTGGTCAGAGGTTCTCGGGTTGGGCCTCTGGAATGCATTACTTTGGGAGCACTCCATGCTGATTCCGGGAGCTGTTGGCATCACGCCACACAGCAACCCACTCCTTAACGCCTCCTATTTAGTGTGACTTCGGACAGCCATGCCGTGTGCCTCATTCCATGGTCGTGCTGACAACTCTAAGATTCACGACCGTCCTTGTTCCTGTTTTACATGCAAAATAAGGGAGGATCAGGGAGGTTCCCATCAGAAGGGCGCACAGCCGTGACGTGACAGTGGCACCCAAGCCTCAGCCTGTCTGACCCAAAGCCTCTCTTCCCGTTCGTCCTTCACTGTCTCCCTGTAGGACGGGGTCAGCTGTAGAGCAGGCCTGCGCCCTGTCCTGTGACTCCCGTCCTTCACTGTCTCCCTGTAGGACGGAGTCAGCTGAAGAGCAGGCCTGTGCCCTGTCCTGTGACTCCCGTCCTTCACTGTCTCCCTGTAGGACAGGGTCAGCTGTAGAGCGGGCCTGCACCCTGTCGTGTGACTCCCGTCCTTCACTGTCTCCCTGTAGGACGGGGTCAGCTGTAGAGCGGGCCTGTGCCCTGTCCTGTGACTCCCGTCCTTCACTGTCTCCCTGTAGGACGGGTTCAGCTTTAGAGCGGGCCTGCGCCCTGTCCTGTGACTCCCAAGCCTAGGCTCCGCACCCCTCGGCTTGACTGCAATGCTCAAGAGCACTTGGCCTGTTACAGACAAAGCCACTGACTCTTCTGACACTCCTACCTGTCCCAGTTCCTGCTGTGCCTGGTGAGCACCACAAATGGCCTGTGTGCAATTGTGTGTCACGTGTGTTGACACATGCATGCACATGAAATGCATGTACACGCACATGTGTGCTTGCCATATGTATTACAGATGTTGTGATGTGTACGTAGATACATGTACACACGATATGCATATATACATACATACATGTGTATGTATCAAACGTTATGTATTAGGTGTGTTGTCCTTGTGTGTTGTGTGTAGACACATGTATATGCACAAGATGCATCTATATGCACATATATTGACCACCCATTATGTATTACTTGTGTTGCAGTTGTGTATGCATGCCATTACATGTACACATGAGAAGTTACGTATGTATTGCAGTTGTGTGCATGCATGTATGTGTGAGACACAGGCATATGCATATGTGTATATGTAGTATATATTATGCATTACAGGTGTCATTATTTGTGGTATGCATGTAGACACATGTGCACACCGAACATGCATGTACACGTACATGCCTGTATCATGCATTATGCGTCACAGGTGTTGCAGTTGTGTGTATGTATATATACACACACACGAGATGCATAGACATGTATATCTACGTTTCATACATTATGTGTTACAAGTATTGAAGTACCGTGTGTGCATGTCTACACATGTATATACATGAGATGCATGTACATACATATGTGTGTACATGTACCATACATTATGTATTATGGGTATTGTGACTGTGTGGTTTGCAGGTAGACACACATACCCACAGGATGCATATTTCTGTACACGTATGCATGTTTACCATACGTTATGTATCATGGGTATTGCCATTGTGTGCTATGTGTGTAGACACAGGCACACACACAAGATGCATGTACTTGTGGATGTGTACATACGTGTCATACATTTGGTGTCACAGGCAGTGCATGTGGTTTGCACTCCCTGCTCACCTAAAGGTCGGTGGGTTCGAGCTCCCCGGCCGGGCCCAGAAGACACGCCTGGAGCTCTGCGTCCATGAAGATCCCAGGCACGAAAACCCCGTGGGGCCATTCTCCTCCGCACATGGGGCCCGCTTGATGGCAGCGTACAGCAGTATCCATCAACTATCTCGTGTCTCACACACACACAGTCATAAACCTACGGCCACTGAAGGCTTGAGTCCAGGCCCTCTCTCTTCTGCGTCTGTGACAGCCTGTGAGATGGGCTCTTATTCACGGGGCCACCAGGGCTCCAGACCCCTCAAGCGGGGTGTACACTATTAGAGCTGCTAGCCATAGACTATTCTTACTGTTAAGAGCTATATATTGACACACATAAAAACCCACGAGTGGACCCAGAGTCGAGTGGACTCTGACTCATAGCGACGCTATGGGACAGAAGAGAACTGTCCCATAGGGTGTCCAAGGCTGTCATCTTTCTGGAAGCAGCTAGTGCACCTTTCTCTTGTGGAGCTGCTGACGGCTTCAAAGCACTGACCTTTCAGTCAGCAGTCTGTTGCTTAACCACCATGCCACCAGGGTCCCTAACCACTGCACCACCAGGGCCCCCAACCACTGAGAAACCAGGGTCCCTAACCACCGCGCCACCAGGGCCCCCAACCACCGCACCACCAGGGTCCCTAACCACCGCACCACCAGGGCTCCTGCTGTTGACACATGAGGCCCCGGCTGGCTGTCTAATCGTATCAACAAATGTTGTTGTTATTAGGAGCCGCTGAGTCATTTCCAACTCACAGTGACCCTGTGCTCGATAAAACGAAATACCACCTGGTCCTGCGCCATGCCCACAATCAGTTTTACTAAGCCCCTCGTTGCAGGTTCGAGTCCACCTGGCGCCACCTGGAAGAAAGGCCTGGTGATCTAATTCTGAAAAATCAGCCACTGGAGACCCTATGGAGCAGAGCTCTTCTCTGACACACGTGGGCTCTCTGTAAGTCGGGTTCCCCTGGATGGCACTGTCAGCTGGAAGCTGTTCCACTGGATGATAGTTCAACACTGGGTGACTCTCCCCATTCTGCACCCAATCCTTTTTTATGGAAACACCACCCACATTTCCAGTTCCTCTCCACGAATGCTGCAGTGGGATGATTCAACCAGATGGCTGCAGAGTGGGCACGCGGTCAAGCCTGGCCAATTGATTCCAAGATGGGCACTTGTCACAAGAGAGTCCAAAGAAACTCCACTTCTGGACTTGAAGCAGAAGCCCGGGGAAGACCTGACTCCTCTGCAGTTGGCAGGGTGGTTGGATGTCAGCCCATCACTGTGGCAAAGGACATCTCGGCTCCTGGGAGCCTACCTGGGAGCGTCGCGGTGGGCAGCATCCAGGGTGGCCTCCGGGGAATCTCACCTCCTGGTACCCAGCATCATGTGTGGTCCCCTCCCACAAAGAACAGGGCTCTATACAGCCGATGGAATGTATCCTAAATGATGACGTGTGACTTCCAAAGTCAGAAAATAAAAGATGCCATGGGCTCCTCCTTACTCTCCTGGACCACTTGCTCTGGCGGCACCTGGCCGCCGTGTGGTAAGGAGGCCCAGGCAGCTCAGTGAACAGGCCCCCACGGCGAGGCCTCCTCCTAACACGGCACTGAGTGTCCAGGCACGTAAGCGAGCCACCTGGGATGCACCCTCCAGGCCCGGCTAGGCCTCAGGCGCTGTCAGTGTTGGCCAACTTGGCCTCCTCGGTGACCCTGAGTCGCAGCTGTCAGGTGAGCACCCCGGACTAGAAATGGTGACAGGTCACCCAGCTTCACTGTCATTTGAAGCTGCTGGCTTTTGGAGTAACCTGCTATGCAACAGTGGGTAACTAACCCCCCACTTAGCCGGGCCGTGGATAGCCACGCTATGTGACCACACAGCCCTGACGGACGCCGGCTTTCCAAACCATGCAGACACAGTTCTCCCCACAGTTGTCCTGGTGACCCGCCCAGTCTACCTGGCCGCCCAGTTTTCTCTGCTCCCTCTTGGCCTGGTTTGATTTCAGTCTCCATTCCTGTGCAGGACAGTGAGTCACTCCTGTCTTCACTAACACACCGTTTGGGGACTCTTCAAGTCACATTCTTGATCATTCGATTGCTGATTTTTTTTTTTTAACCATCATTATTTTCAAAACACCTCAAGGAGCAGGGCTGAATTTTGCATAGTCCTTGAGGCTTCTTTTCAGACTGGATTTAGATTCTGTTTATTTATCCGTGCAGAAAAACTGTAACTTGAGAAGCCTTCTTGCTTGCAGGAGCCTGAGCTCGGCCGCAGCGGCCCCTGCAGGCTCAGCGCCTTGTCCCTGTGGTGGGTCTCAGAGGACAGCTGGGCAAGAAAAGGCCTTGTGGGAAAGCAGAGTACCACATGGACAGCGCCACGGTCAGCCTTGGGAGATGTGCCAGCCACCAGGATCCCAAGTGAGAGGTGGCAGGAAGGAAGGTGCCCCTTCCAGACACAGGGGCCCACATAGGCACCCTAGGTGGTGAAGTGGACGGTTCCTCTCGGGACTGCGGAAGTGCAGATACAGGAAGTTAGGAATTGGATATTTAATTGAGTGACTCAGGAGGCATTCTTGTGCGTGTGTGTGTGTTTACTGTTGAAGAAATACATAACACAACACCTGCCTAGCCAATGTTTTTCACGTGCACGATTTACCGATACTGATTGCATTAATCATGTCGTGTAACTACACTGACAATCACCACCAAGTTTTCTGTCACCACAAACAGTAACTCTGCTGTCCCAAACAGGAGCACCCTTTTTCTCCTTCATGCCTTTGGAGCCACTCTAAACTTCGGTCTCTAGACGTTTGCTGACAGGTTTTCTTGGGTGCGTATTTTCCAATAAGAATAATAAACTGTTGTCTTTCAGTCAACCCTACAGGGGCCCTACAGGACACAGCCAGGCTGCCCAGGGGTTCCGAGGAGCGGCTGGCGGATTTGAACAGCGGGTCTTTTAGTGAGTAGCCTGAGGGCCTGACCACTGTGCCACCAGGGTCCTTTCCTAGGAGGGTGGGGAGGAACGAAGGGCTGATGGCCTCGTCTCCCAGGGCCTCTGTCTGCCCGCTGGTGAGGTGGGAAGTCTCCCTTCTCACAGGTGTCAGTCTGTTTTCTGGGGATGGCCCCCTCTGCCCTGCTGGCACCAGCGGGACATGGTCTGCCCTGGTAGAAGGTATATGGCTCATAGACCTTGTGGCAGGTTGGAGGCCGTGGGCTTAAATAACTCCAGGCCCCAGAGGGAGAGCCCCCCAACAGAGAGTCCCTGGGGTGCTCCATGGCCTGCTTCCAGGCGGCCACCTTCAGTGAGGGCTTCTCACTTTGTTTCAGCTCCACCAGATGCTGTTGGCTCTGACTCAGGTGGCCCCACGTATGTCAGCATAGAGCTCTCAGGAACTCAGTCTTCCGGCGCAGACTGCCACGCCTTTCTCCCAAGCTGCCGATGGCTGGACTTGAACCTCCAGGGGGTAGAGAGTATATGAACATTCACACCTCTCAGAGACCCCCCTCCACTGACAGCTCTCTCCATGTCCACACCAGGCAGAGGTTGTTAGTGGTGAAGGTCCCACAGACATCCCTGTAAGGTGACACCAGCCTTTTTAACAAGGCCGCCTAGTTTTCTGGTGTGACAAAGCTTGCCTGATGTGCGCAGAGAAAAGGCACGCTGACACAGAAAGCACAGATGCACACCGAGAGGCTTCCCATGCTCACTGGGCAGTAGCAGTAGGAATATGGCTTTCGGGGAGTGGCTGGGAAAGGGATGGTGCCCACCAGCACACCCTAGAAGGGAAGCCCCTCTTGAACAGACTGTATGAAGCACAGCTGCGGCTGGGTACTGTCGAGCTGTTCTGACTCATCGAGACCCCCGTGACAGAGTAGAACTGCTCTGTAGGGTTTCCAAGGCTGTCACCTACAGGAACAGACCTGTCAGGGCCTCTCTCAGGGAGCTTAAACTGCCAACATCTCAGTTAGCTGCCGTGGGCTTAATCACTGGGCTACCAGCGTTCACACAGAAGGAAAAGACCCCTGTAAAATAAGGGTGGCCTAAGGAGGGGGACACTTCATGCATGCCGACTCCCAGGGGTCAGCCTGCAAGGTTTCTGTAGAAAGAGATGAGCCAGGAGCCCCTGGAGGGAAGAACAGCATCTAACCCATTTCTGTCCCCCCTTAAATGACTAACATAGAGGCAAGGACGCCTTGTCAACTGGCCAAGGGAGAAAAGTCGGTGTCACAGCTGTGTGGCTGGGCAAGGAGACTGTATAAAATCAGAGCTGGTTTCTGTTATCTCAGGTAGAAAGGTCGTCCACCGAGATGTGGAGATTACCAAACAGCATCATTAATACCATATGCATGCAAAATGCATCAGGGTTGTAGACTTTCTCCATACCTTTGCAATCTGTATGTCAAGCAAATAATCTTGAGAAGCTGGATTATAAGAAGAAGAATGAGGCATTAGCATTGGAGAAAGACTCATTAACAACCCGCATCTGCATTGTGCAGATGACCTCACCTTTACTCGGAAGTGAAGATGTGAAACACTTCCTGATGAAGATCAAGGACTACTGCCTTCAGTACGGACTGCACCTCAACATCAAGAAAAAAAAAATCTTCATGACTGCCTTTGTAGAAGGCAGAAAGGAAACCAAACCACTGAGAAAACAAAAACCCTCATGACTGGACCAGTAAGCAACACTGTCATAAATGGAGAAAGGATTGAGGCTGACAAGGATTTCACTTTACTTGGGTCCACAATCAACGCCCATGGAAGCAGCAGTCAAGAATTCAAAAGATGCATTGCATTGGGAAAATCTGCTGCAAAGGACCTCTTTAAAGTATTGAAAAGTAAAAATGTCACCTTGAAGACTAAGGTGTGCCCGACCCAAGCCATGGCATTTTCAATCACAGCACATGCAGTGAAAGCTGGACAATGAACAGAGACGACACCAGAAGAACGGATGCCTTTGAATTCAGGTATTGGAGAAGAATGTTGAATGGACTATGGACCACCAAGAGGAAAAACGTATCTGCTCTGGAAGAAGTACAACCAGAGTGCTCCTTGGAAGAAGGCGAGACTGTGTCTCACATACTTTGGACACGTTGTCAGGAGGGATCCGTCCCTGGAGAAGGACATCATGCTTGGTGGAGCTTGGAGGGTCAGTGAGAGAGAGGAGGACCCTTGAAGGGATGGACTGACCCAGTGGCTGCAGTCATGGGCTTAAGCATAAAAACAACTTTGGATGCGGCACAAGACCAGAAAGTGTTTTATTCTGTTGTTTACAGGGTTGCTATGAGTTTGAAGTGACTTGACGTCACCTAACAACATTATCTCAGCTGACTGATTTAATTCATCAGTCTTTGTCTTCTCCATGCATGTTCGGTAAACCAGTCACTATCCAGCCACCCATCCATCCATCCATGCATCCATCTGGGTATCCATCCATGCATTCTTCTGTGCATCCATCCAGCCACCCATCCATCCATCCATCCATGCATTCATCCATCCATCCACTCATCCATGGACATGCTTATTGATTACTGGGTCTTGCTAGGCATGAGGAACACAGCAGAAACTTGGTAGACTAGATCCTTACTCTTTAGCAGCTCATTCTCCACCCAGGGAAACACAAAACCAGCAAGAAGGCACACACCTGGAAAGGGCAACTCCTGCATGTGGTACACACAAAGCGAAACAGGGTGATGGGAGTGGGGCTGGAGCAGGCAGGGTGGGAGGCTCCCTGAAGGCTTCTCAGAGGATGGAGCTATGAGCTGAGATTGTGTGGTGAGGACGGGCAGGCACCGAAACATCGGGAGAACAGAGCTCGAGACAGCAGCAAGGAGGGCAGAGGCCCCCAGGACGGGGTGAGCCCGGCTGCGAGGGGAGCTCGGAGAGCACGAGTGAGGCGGGAGCTGAGTGAGACGAGGACTGAGGGCGGGAAAAGGGGTGGGCGATGGGCTGGGCGCCGTCACGGGGGCCTTCGGGCTGAGTCCTGGGTCAGTCGTGGAGCCCGAGGACGGGCTGGAATCCGGGCTCCACACCTGTGGGTGCAGTCTGATCTAACGTAATCCATCAGCTAGCTGAGGCTCAGCCTTGTGCAGAGCCAGCCTCACCCTGGTCATCCCCACTTCCCACAAAGAGCTGCACAGACACAGGCGCCACATGAAGATCATCTGCAAGCCAAGGAACCCAGGAACGTCCAGGACTACCCACAAGGAGGGGCTCTCACGGCCGAGACCCTGAAGTGGGACCCCAGCCTCGGGCAGCGCGAGGAGCCAAGCTTCGGTTGTGAAGGCCACCCCAGGGACATTTCTGCTGCAGCGGCTGTAGGAGGGAAGGTGCCGTAGTACCGAGTCAAGAGTTGGGTCCTGGAATTACAGGACCCTACTGGAGGGCTTTAAACAGGGGAGATACGTGATTCGAATCAAGTTTTAAAAGGTCACCCTCTTCATTTTCATTTTGTGAACACTGATTGCCTACTTGGTAGTTTTCTCTTTAAGCTGCAAGACTCTCTGGGCACAGGGGACAAAGGACATGACAGGGTCTCTTGACACAAACGCTAGTCATCTGCTCTGGGCTCATTAGCCTAACTGGCAGGTGCCACTTGGCTTCCCATCAGAGGAAACTGTGTAAGAAATTCAGATCCTGGGTGAGGAAGAGGAGCCATGGGGAGAGGACGAGAGCCCTGCTCCCGAGGGCCCAGCTCACTGGCAGGGGCTTCCACAGTGGCTCCACAGCAGCTGTGACGATGGCTTTGTCCCCTATCTTCAGCTGGGGCCCTCAGCTTTCTGGGGTCCCTATCCATGCTTCCAGAGTCTTCCTGAATGTTTAGAAAGCAAAGCTCCTCAGGATGGAATTGGGAGACGAGGGTGGGAAAAGTAGTGAGAGAGAGAGCAGTGGGATCAGTCGCTGGGCACGCCTGGCCTCCACTTTCCCACGCGGCAGTGATTCACCATCAGTCTCTCAGGGTGTCCCGCAGGGGTGGCTTGCCCAGTGCTGATGCTTGGCGCTTTGCCGTGAGCATTTCCGATGCCAGCAGGGCCTCATGGTGAGGGTCCAGTGGAGCTTCGAGACTCGGAAGAGAGGCCCGGTTACTCACAGCGGGACGTTCACCCGTGGAGAACCCCTGGTCCGTGACGGAGCACCGGGTGAGACTTTGGCTTCATTTGGACATGTCTGCAGGAGGAACTGACCGCCAGGGCGGGAAATCATGTTTGATAGAGGGCCACCGGAAACGAGGGAGACGCTGCTGAGAGGGACACACACAAGGGCTGCAGCAGTGGACATGGGCACGCCAGCTCATGGGGGACTCAGAACCAGCCAACCTGCTGTCCTGCCAGGCACGGCTCTCCGCACACTGGAGCTGACCTGGTGGCCACCGACGGCAATAATGGCAGGAGCACCCCGATTTTTCTCTGGGGATCTGGCCTTCCACTCGGAGATTCTACCGTTCCAGTGACAACTTGTTCTCGACCCCTCTCGGTCCAGGGCTGCAGGGAGGTGCCCATGTGTGACCTGAAGCCTGCGTCAGCACTTCTTGTGGGCGACAGCTCTATGCTCAGCAGGCTGCTCAAGCTGCCCAGTGGGGGTCAATGGAAGGACTTCCTCTGAGCTGTGGGGATGGAGTTACAGTCCTTGACCTGAGGTGGTCCGTGGTAAACACGGAACAAGACCAGAGCTCATGGAGGCCACCGTGGAACAGGCTTCCTGAGGCGGAAGTGAAACAGCAGCCGCAGAGCCAAGGGACAGACATGGACGGAGGGAGGCGGACAGCACATCTGGGATCCCACCATCCTGCCCACTTGCTTCTGGGAGCCGATCAGTTCTGACACCTTTGCCCCTCATTTGCTTGCTTAAGCCCAGTTAGTTCTTTTTTAATTCCTCGCAATCAAGAGCGTCTCTCCACAGTACTTCTTCCTTCCTGGGAGGACTCCCACCCCTCTCCTGCAGGCAGGCACGGCCCTGGGCCCAGGGCAATCTTCCATTCTCCTTCCCGAGCCTCCTGACAGGTCAGCCTGTTTCCCCAGACATGCCAGCGGGGGCCAGATGTACCGAAACTGGGAAGTCCACAGAGCCTGAGACCCCCAGAAGAAGGGCTGAGGCTGGCAGGGACCCCGGGGGTCCGCTCAGACTTGAGGCTCGGTCTGAAGCATTCTTCCCTCAGCCGCCTCTTCCTCACTGCACTGACCATGCCGTCCAGCGCTGGCCGGTGAGGACAGCAGCTCCCCGCCTCCGAGCGCAACCCCCAGACTCACTTGTGCTCCTACAGGGAGGGGTGCAGCCTTCACAGCTGCTACAGCCCAGAGGGGTGCTGAGTTAATGACAGATTTGGGAAGTGCCAAACAGAGTACTTCACAGGATGTGAGCACTCCCTGAGGCTGCTGATAAACAGTTCACTGCATCCCGGGGTGGCTAGCCTCATTTGCAAAGTGGGTGTGAAAGGGAGGGTGGGGAGAGGCCCTTATGGGTGGTACACCTTCCTGGGGGAGAGTCGACAGAGCAGCCAGCTACCCAGCCACCTGCCAGAGGTGGCAATGGACTGCCTGGAAGTCAGAGTCCAGGGAGGCAGCTGAGAGGCTGCAAGGACCCAAGCATCCACCGGGGGGTGCCGACGACCCTGTTTCTGTCAGCTTCAGGTGGGCTTAGTCCAGGGTTGGAAGCCCGCAGCCCACTGGAGCCCGCAGGTGGGGGAAGGGGCGGCCAGGTGTGAGAGGAAGCAGGCAGCCTCCCTGAGCTTATCCACTGGCACTCGGTGAAATTTCAGCTGATGAAGGCCACTGTTACTTTCTCAATTTCTGGGCACACAGACCACAGAGCAGCTCGTGTTGCGAGGTCACTGTAGTTGTATTCTTTAGACAGAGACATTCTGTGCTTCCCTAAGCGGCACAGAGGAATACCCTTCTCTTCCATAAACCAAAATAAAGCCAGAAAAACCAGCTCATGGTGGTCCCATGTGTCACACTGTGCTCTGTGGGCTTTCAGGGGCTGATTACTGGAGGCAGCTGATCTCCAGGCCTGACTTCCCAGGACCTTTGGGTGGACTTGAACCTCCAACATTTGGGTCAGCAGTTGAGTGCATTCACTGCCTGCAGCCCCCAGGGTGAGATAATCCACCACTCTCAAGGTGGTTCTGACTCACTGCCAGCAATGGCCCAGAGCCGGACTGTCCCACAGGGCTTCATGGAAGCAGACCACCACATCCTTCTCCTGTGGGACAGCTGGGGGGTTTCAAGTACTGGCCTTTTGGTGAGAAGTATAGTGCTTGACCACTGGACCACCAATCCTCTTTCTGGGGTATGTACCCAAGCTCAGTGTCATTGAGTTGATTCTGACTGATAGCGACCCTACAGGCTAGAGTAGAACTGTCCCACAGAGTTTCCAAGGAGCACCTGGTGGTTTTGAAGTGCCGACCTTTTGGTGAGCAGGTATAGCACTTAACCACTGCACCACCAGGGTTTCTAGGGTGCACCGTGGGGACACAACACTCACTGGTTACCCAAACGACCTGTCACCGGACAGTGTGCATGGATGCGTTGCATGCAGTGTCTCTTCTTGTCTAGTGGTTTCAGGTTGCACTGGGTCACTGAGGTTCCAAGGTCAGTGTTCTCAGACCCACCCAGAGGTACCCTGTGCAGGCAGGTGACACATCTGGGTGAACATGTGAGAGCCACAGAGAAGCCCACAGGCCACGGCAGGCTGGAATGCACACCGGCCTGCCACGCTCCCGCTCGCCACCGCCCGTCGGCAGGCTTTCAGCAGAGAATTGAGTGTGTGATTTATGTGCAAATCCTCTCAGGTCCTGAAGGAGTAGCACTTGGTACACACTGTACTCTGCCATCATGTGCCAATGTCCCCTCCACGCAGAGAGCCACCTTACACCATGCACAGTGTAACCGGAATGTGCAAGGGTCCTTGAATGGACACTTTCATTGACCAAACAAAAGCCACAGCGTTCGGAGAGCCATTTGCAAGTGACACCGGTCCCTCAGAGGGACAGCATGCAGGAGGACAAAGGACTGCCATGAAGCCACTGAAAGCAAAGTTTGTATTTACACTCATGTGTTTATAAATATATATTACATTTTTACAGTGTACGATATACTCTATACGGAGATGGATTCAGGAGTGGGCAGGTGGCTGTATTAAAGGAAACACCACACTGGTGAGAAGAGGAAGGAGGAGGGCATCACTGAAGGTACGGGGTTATGCACAGAGCAGGTGACCAGTCTGTCACCCAACCCAACAGGGGAAGCAAACTTGGGGACAGAAGCAGGTGACATCCTGGCTGGCAGGAACCCAGCCTCAAGAGCACCACTGCAGGGGAATGGGTGAGGCTTAAAGGGTTAATTAACTGTGAGACTGACATATGGGACCTGAGGAGGGTGGGGCTACATGTGTGGGGAGGGGAGGAGAGAGAGCGCTAGAGAAAACGGCAGAGAAAGCAGCAGACAAGAGGGAAGAACGGGAGCAAACGAGAGATAGACATAAACAAACGTATACAGAGAGAGAGAGAGCGGGAGACAGAGAATGAGACGGGGGTTCAGAGACACAGAGAGGCACAGAAAAGGGGACAGACTGGAACACACATTCACAGGGACAGAGACAGAGCATGACACCGAGGGACGGATTTGACAGCATGGCCTCTCCTTCCCTTCACCACTGGTCTCAGGGTCACCCTGGAATGAAATGCACCCGTTTCCATAGAGCTGATTCTGACTCATAGCGACCCTGTAAGACAGAGCAGACCTGCCCCGTATGGTGTCCAAGGGGCAGCTAGTGGATTCAAACCACTGATGTTTTGGTTTGCAGCCAAACTCTTAACCACTGTGCCACCAGGGTCATTCTAGTTGGCAATGATTTCCTCGGACTGGAGTGAGTGCGATATGGGGGCAGGACTCCCTGACTTCCTTCCACCACAGCTCCTAGCAACATTGGGGAGCTTAGGGGGTGTTCTGGGGTCACACTGATTCTGAGCAATGCCGGATCCCTGGGGCTGACACTGGAACTGGCGTCTGCATAGCTGCCTCTTCTGCTTACGCCAGAACCTCACGTGTCTCCCTCTCTCCCCAGTGGAGAATCTTCCATCCAGCTTGCACTCTGGGATAGAGTGTACCACCTGCCTGATCCCGCCTTGTCTACATACAAAATTCCAACTCTCCACCCACCCTCAGACTCCATGTGGACACCTAGATTCCTCTCCATGGCCTTGAAGGAAAATTCTGACAGGAGACGCAACGTTAACCTTGATACACCCATGACAAACAGGCTCATTTCTAGAAAAGCAAAGTGAAAGGGTCTGTCACTTGGTGCTGAGTTCACTGTAAAGACTGATGGTCCCCAAAGACCATTCTCTGCAACAAAGGGCAGTGCGAGGTATGCTCAGGGTGACTTCTCTGTACACTATGCCAAAGGAACAGAAAGAGACTCAGTGAAGCTATAAACTGCCTCCCTGCCCACCTTGACAAATGGTCATCAGCTTTGGACAGGTGGCAGTACAACAGAGAAATAACCAATGTAGACATCAGAATTCATGAAGGTGAACTTGCTAAAAAGAACCTTGTTCTTTGAACCTGATTGGTGTTCTATGCTCAGTATCCCTAGTTTATAAATAAACAAATGCTGTGAATCACTCTGAAGATTTTTGTGTTTGTTCTTGGCATCTAGTAACAGAGATCTGGGGTCTCTTTGCCCATGTATTCCCTTTGAGTCCTTGTCAGCAGTTGCCTTGGTCTGTTGATAACCAGAGCTGGCTTTGGCTCAGTCTTTGGGAAATGCTGAACCACAATCATGCCTCTGGAGAGGCATGAGGCTCTGACTTTCATTATGTTCACAGCAAGAGGTGCTGCTCCATGTTTAAAGACACTTCCTCCCCTTGACCCATTTAGGTTTAGCCTGGGTCTCACTTTTAGTCTGGAGTCTGCAATATTGAATATTGGAGCCATGTGGATTGTGCAGTATCCAAATTGCTTTGATTAAACAGAAAAAAAAGCTGTTCTTTTCTGGAACTCCTTAGACGCTCAGTGATTCAGAACTCAATTCTGTTCCAAGTTTTAAAGATCTTGCCACGAATGATAAATCTCTCCACTTGGAGCGAGACACAGAATGTGCACACTGATTCAGAGTTGAGGCTGGCTCAGCTGAGTCGGGGCTCTGTTAACAGGGCCACCCTTGCCCTGTCTTGCCATTCCACTGCTCAGCACCCAGGATGCACGTGACCACACATACCCAAATTAACGGCTGAGAGGTAAGTGGGAACAATGTGTGAGCCCGCTTACACGTTCTCATGTAACCTTTCCACATAATTGTGTAATTCTTTGTACTCTCCGGGGCCCAGATCCTGACAGACCCACTTAACATCACCTTCACTGCTCATCGTGAGCGAGCTTGCTGCAGGGATGCTGTCCTCCGTGGGGGTGGCAGTGAAGGTGGTGAATCTCACTCTTTTCCGCTTCGAGGTCGGGGAGGCGGGAGGCTCACCTTTAGGGTCTCTCCCGTCACTAGCCAAGGGCCCTGATGGCCTGAACAGCTGGCCGTTGCTGCTCTTCTGGGAGTTCGTGCTGAGTAGGTACTTGCTTTCCTCAAAGTCTCTGTCGATGGCTGTCATCTGCTCCTCTTGGGAGGAGGCAAAGTTAATAGGGTTCTCCAGCAGTTCTGCCTGGTTGGTCAGCCCAACCCAGTCATGGGAATGACTCATGCCTTCCTGCTCTTCGAAAGGAACCTGTTTGTGTCTGTACTTCAGAGCAAAGGCCACACAGTTCACGAGGAAGACCAAGATGGCCAGGCAGAAGACGCCCAGTAGTGCGTACATTCCAATCTCCAGGTCACTCAGCCCCTTGGACTCCTGCATGAGGTCATTCTCATCCATGCCTCCATTGCTTCCAGGAAGGTCCACCTGGGCTGGGAAGCTGGTGAGGTCCACAGGGATTGTCTGGAAATGGCTGTCCTCATTGAAAAGGCCCTCCTGGCCATTCTTTCTCTGGAAGGTTGACCTCTCTGTGGTGGTGCCCTTTTCCTCCGTGAGGCCTATGGAGGAACTGCCGTAGTACTGTCTCTCTTGGCCCACCCATTCTTGTTGCAGGGGTTTCTTGGGCCTCCTGTCACTGACATGATTCTCCAGGTGAACTCCTGTCCCCATGTGCCTGCTATCACTGGTGTTGGGGGTGGCATCATTTTGGCCAAATTTTACTTTGATGTTGGCAGTCCCGATGGCCAGAACGCTCTTCCTCTTGGACTTCTGGCATGACTCACTGATGACCATCTCCACCTTCACCAGTGGCCCCTGCCCTTCAGTTTCAGCAGCGATTATAGGCCACTTGAATTTGGGGTCTTGGTGGATAGACACCACCTTGTCATCCAGGGATGTGGCCACGAGGGAGAAGTCTTTCCCATCATATATATCCAGGGGCGTGACAGAGCCATCACTGAACTGGACCCAGCAACTGATGGCCGCTTCCTGTTGGATAAAATAAGTAAGTCAATCAGAAAGGGTCAAAAAGCTCACTGAGGACTAAGCCTCAGTAAAACAGACTTGGTGTGACAAAAATAACACTACACGAACAAAGGAAAACTTTTAAGACAGCAGACATATGGGAGGGAGATAACAAGTGCTAAGGCACCTGCACAGCTAAGGTCAACTGATTTTCAACAAGAGTGCTGAGTCCACTCAGTGGGGAAAGAAGAGTTTCCTTAATCCACAGTGCTGGGGGATGTGCACAAGCCAAAGAATGAACCTCAACCTCTACCTCACATCATACATAAAATGTAACTGAATATAGATCAAAGACCTACACGTAAGAGCTATAGCCATAAAATTCTTAGAAGAAAATATAGTAGTGATGCTTCAGGTCCTAACTTTTAACAATGGTTTCTTAGATTTGACACCAGAAGCAGGAGCAACAAACACAAAATACATAAAAGGGACTTCATAAAAATAAACAAGTCAAACAAACAAAAAAACACTTTTGTTCATCAAAGGTGTATCCAGAAAGTGAAGACACAATCTATACATTGGAAAAAATCATTGGAAGCCATATACTGGATAAAGGTTTAATATTCATACTATATGAAGAACACTTAAACAACGAAGAGGCAAACAACCCAACTGAAAAACAGGCAGAGGACATTTCACCAAATAGGATATCAAAGCAGCCAACAAACACATGAAAAGATGCTCAATATCATTACTCATTAATCAAAAACCAACCCAAGCCCATTTCTGCTGAGTTGATTCTGACACACGGCAACCTTACAGGGCAGAGCAGAACTGCCCCACGGGATTTGCAAGGAGAGGCTGCTAGGTTTAACTGTTGCCCTTTCAGTTGGCTGCCAAGCTCCTAGCCACTGTGCCACCACGGCTTCCAGCAGATATAAATCAAGTACCACAATGAAACACCACCACCCAACAACTAAAAACAGCAATGATAGAAAAACCAGCAAACACACAACAGCAAAACCAAACACAGCTAGTGGTGGCAAGAATGTGGGAGAAACTGGAACACTCAGCAAGTGGTAGGAATAAAGTGGTGCGCTGTGGGAAACAGCATGGGGTCCTTCAGAAGGTAGAACATGAACTACCACATGACTCCCAATACCAATGCTAAGTATAAATGAAAAGGTAGCAAAGGGGGAACGCTAGCAGAAACCTGTACACCAGTGTCAATGAAGCACTGTTCACAAGAGCCAAAAAACGGAAACAAATGAAATGTCCATTCAAGATTAATAGAAAAACAAAATGTGGGTCACACATATGATGGAATGCTACTCAGCCATAAAGAGAAATAAAATCCTGGTGCACACTAGGACACAGAGGAACCTTAAAACACTACGTTCAGTGAAATAAGCCAGTTATGAAACGATAAGTAGTGTATGAGCTCACTTACACGGAACAGACAAATGTACAGAGACCTAATTTATTAACAATTACCAGGGACGGAAGGAGGGAGCAGGAAAAGGGAAGCCATTCTTGGGGGGCACTGAGTTTATGTCAATTGTGGTGAAATAATCTGGGAAAGGACACCGGTGATGGCTGCAAAACATGATGAATACAATCAGTGTTGTTGAGTCACACATGGAAAAATCCGAGTTGGCAAATGCTTTATTACACGGATTTTTACTGTCATAGAGAAATCAACCACAAACAAACAAATGATACTATGTGACCAAAGGAAAGCCTTTCAGTGCAGACACAGGAGATAAGAAGCCCTAAGCTATGAAAGAAAGGTAATTCTTATGAAGATGTTAAAATGAAAGAAAACAACAAAATGGCAACCAGCACACAGGACTAGGCTTAAACACTCTGTGATAAGATGTTATTATTTCCTTATGGATTTGTGCACAGAAAAATGAGTCCTTCAGGTGGTGCGGGGTGTACTTCTGCACAATAATAAATTGCATGTCAGAGGACATTACTGGTTAGTGGGATCATTTACAAATGTACATTTAAAGGAAATATATTACATCCTTTTCAAGTGGCTTTAATAAGGACTCTACTTATTAGTCATAACACACATTAAGGCCCCCAATCAATAGAGGGGCACCCCAAGAGGGGCTACACCAGTCCTGCCTTCACTGGGTCTGCAGGGATGGGCTCATAGTAGCCTGGGAACACTATCTTGACTTGAATGTGAGCTGTTACACCAGTGTGAGACAGAGAGAGACAGACAGAAAAACAGAGACACAGAGAGAGACCCTTTAGGTGTAAAGTCTTTGTCTCTGGGACCCCTCACCCCGACCCACTGGGGGAAACCGGGAGATCCAAATGCATCCAGGGCTGAAGCTCTGGCTCTGGTGCGTCTCCTGCCTTTCCACTTGACTGTTCCTGGTCCTCAGACCTTGCAAACGGCTCCTGCAGGCCTAGTATGTGACAGCAGACAACCTCCAGCTGCATACACTGGAGTGCTGTGTTAGCTGTCACTACATGCCACCAGGTCAGCTCCGACTGGCAGTCATTATATGGGACAGAACAAAACGCTGCCCAGTCCCGTGTCATCTCCCTGATTGTTGGCATGTTGGGGTCCGTTGTTGTGGCCACTGTGTTGATTCGCTTCACTGAGGGTTTCCTTCATGCTCTACGACCCTCTACTAAAGAGGAAGTCCCTTTCTGGGACTTGTCTTTCCTGGTGACATGTCCAAAGTCAGTCAGCCAAAGTCTCGCCATCCTTGCTGTTGAGGAACATTCTGGTGGCTTTCTTTCATGAAAATGCTATCAGATTTGACAGTGACTTGGCAGCCCACTACTTCCTGCCATCTCCTGAACCGGTTCCATCCCAGGTCCTGAGTGATGGGCACGGAACCCTGCCTGCCTGGGTGCAGATGCGTGGTTGGGGGGCAACTGTCACCAGAACCTCTCACCCCAGCAGCCCTGAGGCAGTCAGCAGCTCTCTCCCTCTATTTCTCTCCGTCCTCACCGTCATCTGAAGTGAGATGACTGATGGCGACACGTGGGGACCTGTGCAGAGTTAGGGCCACCTGGCACTGAAGACCCTGCATGCAGTTGGGCCCGATGTTTCCATCTCGGGAGTCTGAGAGCCCGCCTGAGTTTCCTGTTTAAGGGCGGCTGTTTTGGGGCAGCCACGATGGACCACACATAGCACAGGTCTGTGCACACAGTATGTCTGCAGGAGAATAAACGTGACCCAAGCAAATGACAGCAGAGGGACCTCACGACAGCGCGGACTATCTGCTCCTCTGAGGTCTTACGGCCAGGCCTAGAGTGCCCCAACCCCGTAACAAATCCTCGGTATCTGTAGCTTGCATGAATGGATTTCTCCTTCTTGCACAGAGCGGGCCCTGGGCATAACAGAAGTTTGTCTGTGTTGTTGCTGTGGAGCTGACCGACTCACGGTGACCTCAGGCATGCCGAGCAGAGCTGGGGCCACAGGACTGCAGTGGCCACGTTTCCAGAAGCGGATCATCAGGCCTTTCTTCTGAGGCTTCTCTGGGTAGACTTGAACCTCTGACCTTTCTGTTAGCAGCCAAGCATGCTAACCACTTACCCCAGGGCCCCAAATCAATTCTACACTGGTGTTATCCTGCCTCTGGGAGCAGGAAGAACAGCACCCCGAATGGGGCTGGTTCATCAACAAGCTGAATGTACAACCTGCATTTTGGGAGACAGTGTTCAGGACCCCTCTGTCTCAGAAGGCTCTGACAGTCTGCCTTCTCCTGTCTACAGCTTAACACCAAAAAGGCCAACAACCCAGCTGAAAAGCGGGCAGAAGACCAGAACAGAGATTTCAGAAAAGGATACTCAAAGGGCCAACAAACATGTCAGTGCCATGAGCTGTTCACTAAAACCAAATCTACTGCTGTCACGTTGGTTCTGACTTATAATGTCACCACAGGACAGAGTACAGCTGCCCACGCTGACCTTTGGGCTAGCAGGGGAGCTCTTAACCACTGCACCTCCAGGACTCCCAGTAGCCATTAGGGAAATGCAAATCAATGCCACCTCATCCCCACTGGAATTGCAATGATTGGGGAAAAAAAAGGAAGGCAGTCCGCGGTGGTAGCTGGCAGCATCTAGCTGTGCTGGACTCAGGCTGGCGGAGGGATGCTGTGGCCCGGGAGTCCTCTGGACTCTTCTTTCCCCTGTGTCCTCAGTTTTCTTTACTCTCCCTTGATTCCAAGGGGGTGGAACCAGTGGGGTGTCTTAGACGGCTGTGTATGTGGGCTTTGAAGACTGCTCTGACAGGGGTCACAGGAGAGGGCCTGGACAGAGATGCGGACAGACACAGAACTAAATTCTAACTCTCTCTCTCTCTCACACACACACACGTGCATGCACACGTGCACACACGCACACATGCACACACGCACATGCACACCCCGACGATAGTTACTGGTTTTACAGAAACTAGCAATCTCTCACAGTATGGCCCCTGGACACCTTTGGAACTCAGTGGGGAAGTCACTCCTGAGGTTCACCCTTTAGTCAAAGATTACACAGGCCCATAAAACAAAACGAGACTAAACACACACGGCAGCCCAGGGGCAAGGATGAGAAGGCAGGAGAAGACAGAAAAAGTGGTAACAGGGGACCCAAGGCTGACAAGGGACAGTGTTGACAGGTCATGGGGTTAGCAATCAGAGTCACAAAACAGTATGTGTATTAACTGATGAGAAAACTAATTTGCTCTGTAGACTTTTATCTATAATGTAAAAAAAAAAAAAATTAATCAAGACAACCACAAACAAAACCAGCTGTTGGTGAGGTTGGGGATACTCGTCTCTTGCTGATGGGAACAACAAATGCTGTGGTCACCCTGGGACCCCTGGGACACATTGTGGTGCTCCCTCAGAAAGGCAGAGCATGCAGCCACGTATCACCCAGCAGTCCCGATCCTGGGTGTGCATCCCAGATGATCGAGGGCAGGAACTCAGACACGAAGCTGCTCCCTGGTGCGGCAGTTGTCCCAGGAGCCCAAAGGTGGAGAGACACCCCAAGTGCCCACCAACAGGTGAATGGAGAGACAGAACGAAGGCATACACACACGGGACCAACCTCAGCCACATGCTGTGACATGGATGAACTTTGAAACGTGATGCTATGTGAAACTGATCAGTCACAACTGGACAAATCCTGTATGATCCCACTTACAGGAAAGCAGCAGCTACACTAAAAAAGTATTCGTGGTTACGCGGGGGTGGAGGATCCCTGCTGGTGAGGGGGTTAAGAGCTTGACTGCTAACCAAAAGGCCGGCAGTTCAAATCCTTAGAAACCCTCAGAAAGGAGTTCTCTTCTGTCCTGCAGGGTCGCTAGGAGTCAGAATGGACTCGAGGGCATTGGGTTTTCTTGGGTTTTGAAGCAGGCGAGATGGGGAAGAGTTGCAGGGTCCACCCAACGCAACACAGCCACCTGGTTCCCACAGTCTGAAGTCCGAGCAGGATGTTCCAAGGGAACTTTGGATTTCTGGAGACCGAATGTCAATGATGAAATAATTTGGGAAAGGACAGTGAGGATGGGTGCACGTCAACAGCCACTTAACCAAACCCACGGTCATCAAACTGATTCTGACCCACAGGGGAATGCCAGTCGGAGCCGCAGTGAGACCCCACCCTGGCCTGCTAGAGAGGCAACGAGGAAAACCTGTAAGACAGCTATTGGCTGAGGAGACCCTGGGGCCATCGCCCACTGCTGGGACGGCGTGCCCAAAGGCTGCACCACCCGAAGGCTGGCATCACCGCTGCTGATCGGCACATACAGGCGAACCTGCCAGTGTAGCCTTTGCTTTGCGTACTCTCACCACAGAAAACGGCTGGTGGCCCGGCGCCCCTGCAGCCCAGCCAGCCAATCCATATGTGGTTAGACACCGGTGTGGACCAGCCCACAGACAGAAAACCCAGCTGAGACACAACAGGAACCCACCCAACATGACGCCAATGCACCCTGTTCCTGCAATCTGAAATCCGAGCAGGATGTTCAAAGGCACTTTGGATTTCTGGAGCAGAATGTCAGTGCCAAGCTGCACATACAGACAGACAAGAGGCTGTCCAAACCACGGGGCTAGGCTCAGGGCAGTGTGTCCCACTGCACACAGGGACGAGAGGCCATCCAAGCAACAGAGCCCATCTCAGGGCAGTGTGTCCAGCTTTGCATGCCAGCAATGGATTAGCTCTTTGGCCTGACTCAAGCTGTGTCCGGTTACCTCCTTAACTCTTAGCTAGTGTCCCCTGATTCATCACCCCTGAAGACAGAGCAGCCTGGGTCACTTCTCTCTCTCTCTGTGTGGCTTGTGTCCAGGCCAGCTTCTTTCTCTGAAAACCAGGAGAGCCGCCTTTGGAAAGAATTCATGTCTTTATAGGAATCATCCACTTTCACGTGTTTTCTAAGCTCAAGTCCGTGTACACAGACCACCTTGTGGGTGAGGAGATCAGTCACACCTGCCAGGAGCAGCAGCAACGTGGGGGCCAGCATGGCTCTGTGGCCTTCCTGCTCTGAACACACTGTGGCCTCCGTGGGAGCTCACGGGGTGACTGTGTCTGTTACCCACGTGCTTTGGGGGAGATATCTTGTCTGATGACAGATGCTTCCAGAAAAATCTCTCACGTGGGCTGGGTTTCCCATCAGCCCCATACAAGTTCAAACTCTTTTCATGGGCACTGAGAATCCATGGTCTACGACCACTGTCTCATTAAGGCCGTGGAGTCCCCTGTATGCTCCTCCTAGGAAATGAGCCCGACCCCGTGAGAGGGATGGGACAGCTGCAGAGGCCCTATGACTTCCTCCTTTTGTTAGGGGACAGAGCTATCAACACACATACATGCAAGCACACATCACACACACATCCAACACAACAGGCACAGGCATACAAGTGTACACACAACACACATGCAGATACATACCACACACATACACATACATATACATTCATATACAATATTGGCATACTACTCATACATATGCTCACATACAATATGCATGTACCCTAGATATACCACATATGTACACACAAAACACACATGTACATATATACACATAAAAATGTACATATACAACTCTGGGCATCCATTATGTTCATACACAATTTTTATGTATGCAATACATACCACACATACACACAACACACATGCTTAGATATACAGCACACATGTACATATATACACATATACATACCACATGCATATACACAATATGTGCCCCCCCACAAGCAACACAGGTACAGATACATACCACACGTTTATATCACACACGACACACATATACTACAATATTCATACATGCAATATATAACAGACACATAGAAACTCACATGCATACCACACACATGCATACACACACATACATGCACCACACACATGTGCACAATACACACAATACAGATATACACATACACACATGAACATTTACATGCCACACAGAGATACACTCCATAACCATATATACACAACATATACACATGATACACATACTCACATAATACAACACACATGTACATGTACCAATACACACATAATACACATTCACATACACACGACATATGCAGTAACGCCATACACACATATGCACACAGCACATGCTTTACTAGTATGTGCTCCAGAGAAAACCCACACCGGTTGTTGTGTCTATTGTGACTTATAGCAACCCTACAGGATGGAGCAGAATTGCCCCACAGGGTTTCCAGGGAGGGGCGGGTGGATATGAACTGCTGACCTTTTGGTGAGGAGCTGAGCCCTTAGCCAGTGCGACCCCAGGGCTCCAGCACAGGCTCACCTGTCCCATCTCAAATGATGACAAACTGATGTCACCATAGGTCTACCTCTGCCCTGAGCTAAACAGTAACATACTCCCTAGACACCCCATTTTCCTTGCAGGGACGTGGTGGCAGAATGTGGTCACTTCTGTGAACTCCCTTCACCATCCAGGTACCGCCATGCCCATGATCAGCCCGGCATGGACACTGGCTGATGAGGGCCACATGGGTTCATGCAAACAAAACAAGTGGCACCAGGTGTCACAGCAGAAGGGGAGGGGGCTTCTGTCTGCTCACTGACTCTGGGAAGCCTGTCACTTCTGACTCACTCAGGCCATCTTCTTGTGTGTTTTTGTTTGGGGAGCTGAGAAGAGGACGTGGGGCACACAGCTGCTACACAAGTCACACCCCGCACCCCGAATGACACAACGACTGTGATCCTCCTGGTACATGGCCCTATGAATGTGTGACCCCCTGGGTGTGTGACCCTGCTGGATGTGTGACCCCACATGTGACCCGGGTCCCCACACACCTGCTTGGGCCTCTGAAGGAGCTCCTGAGCCACTGCTGTGGCGAAGATGGCCCTGTTGCTGCCTGGGCTGAGCTGCAAGGACAGCGACAGGCCCGTCACCAGCTGGACACCGAGGTCCGTGATGGTCACCTTCTCCTCCAGCACCATGACGGTCTTCTCTGCCAGGATGGCATCTGACAGAGGCGACAGGATCTGAGGGCAGAGCACAAGACAGGAGAGGCTGCCGTGAGCCCAGGAGTCACCCACAGCTCGGGGGCGCAGCGGAGGGCGGACACACAGCAGAATGAAGAGGGACGCCGCTCCCCGTGGGCGCTCCTCTGACACCTGCTGCTCACCCGCTCCGGCGGGACGCAGGTCTCAGCTATGGCGGCAGACCGCCCGTGACAGGAAGTGACCCCACCCTGACAGGAAGTGACGCCATCCCGGCAGGAAGTGTTCCCCAATCCCCACAGGAAGTGTCCCCAGCTCACTTCCCGCCTGCCTGCAGCCGGCTTCTTGGTTCCGGTGCGGCAGAGTAGCCCTGGGATTCTCATGCATCCCCATCACCGTGGGCCACAGTCACCTCTCATTCTTCATCTCCAATGGATGGCACCCTCTGAACTTCTACAGTGCATTTCAGCATGAGAATCCCAGTCCACAAAACTCATTGATCCTCCTACTTAAATACAGTAATCTCTTTTAAGTGCTGGTTTCCCAGAATGTACTTGTTCTGAGTCTCCCACAGCTGACTGCATTCTAGTTACAAGGGGTCCTAACAAACACCTTTCTCAGGTCCTGTGAGGTCACAGACTGATTCCTAGGACCATGCCATCACCTCTAAGTAGGGTGCTCTTATACACAGAATAGTGTCCCCCAAATGTGTGTCAACTTGGCTAGGCTATGATTTTCAGTGGTTGTCCACCATTTTGTAATCAAATTACCTAAGAAATCCAAAACATCACACCCGTTGTTGCGGAGTCACTTGTGATTCACAGTGACCCTAAAGGACAGAGTAGAACTGCCCCCCAAGGTTTCCAAGGAGCGGCTGGCAGATCTGAACTGCCAACCTTTTTGGTGTGCAACCCTGGGGTCTAATCACTGTGCTACCAGGACCCCCAATAATTACTGCAGGGTTATAAGTCCTGCCTCTAGGATGTTAATGAGGCAAGGTTAGAGACAGCTGTGCTAACGAGGCCCAACTCACTCCGCAGGATGAGGTTGCACCTTGAAGCAATCTGCTCTGAGTTAGAAAAGAGACAAGTGAGCAGAGATGAGGACATCCTACCATCAGGAAAGAAGAGCCGGGAGTGGAGTGTGTCCTGTGGACCTGGGGTCCCTGCGCTGAGGAGCTCCTAGACTAAGGGAAGACTGAGGACAAGGACCTGCCCCCAGAGCTGACAGACAGAAAGCCTTCCCTGGAGCTGGTGCCCTGAATTTGGACTTCTAGCTTCCCAGGCTGTGAAAGAATAAAGTTTTTTGTTAAAGCTCCCCTTCTGTAGTGTTTCTGTGACAGCAGCACTGGGTGACTGAGACACTGCCCACTGTGGTGTCTCTGTTACAGCAGCACTAGGTGACCGAGACACCATCCACTGTGGTGTTTCTGTTACGGTAGCAATAGGTAACTGAGACACCATCCACTCGTATTTCTGTTACATCAGCACTTGGTGACCAAGACATCCATGTGTGGTTATTTCTGTTTCAACAGCACTAGGTGACCAGCCCAGCACCTCCTGAGGAGTTGGCCCTGCTTTCTTCTCAGGTAAGAGGCAAATGACTAAGCCAAGGGAACCTTCTGGAACAAGAAGAGCACTTGTCTCCTTGCTCCTGATGCTGGTCCTCGCCCACCCTGTCCCAGCAGTGGGTGGAGCCAGCATGCCTTGTTCTCTCTTCTGGTCTACGTCTGAGATGACCAAGTTGCCTTCCAGCTGGAGGCTGGGACTCAGTAGAGGCAGGAAGACGATGGTGGACAGGAAGAGGCTTAGGGGACAGTGGTCAGGGAGGTGGGGTGGCCAGCTGATGACTGATGACGCTAGCTCACCTCTGAGGTGTGAACGCCCAAGATGGGAACACTGGCCATCACTGAGGGAAGACTCATGTACCAGAGGATGACAAGGAGTCCGATCAGGGGGATTGGCCCAGTGTTTCCACAGCATGAATAATACATGAAAAATTCCAAGATCCCTGTCATGACACCATGCTACTTATGTCCCTAACAGTGTTTTAAAATCAACTCATTGTGAAAAGGTAACACTGTTCTAAGCCATGACATACAGCTAGGATTCCCAGAGGGACAGGAGCCTGGGTCTCGGGGCATCGTACCTGGATTGTGGTCATCCCGAGCTCCTGTCCAATCAGGACCTGTCCCCCCTGCAGCTGGGCGATCCTGGGCTCCTCCACCTGCATGAAGTCCTGCACCAGCTCGGTGATGTCCACCTGCCAGTCGGAGCCCAGCAGATGGGCCAGGGGTCCCCGGGGCTCGGCTGCCTCGGCCACAAACTGGGTCAGGACGCGCACCATGGCGTGCTGGTACTGGAGGGCACAGCCCCGGCCCCGGCGCTCCTCCTCGTCCTCCTCCTCGCTGTCCCGGGCTGGCCTGGGGACAAGGCAGGCAGGTTAACATGTACTTCTTGTCACTCAATTGCCAGGGCCTGTGTGCTAATCACAAGACAGGCTGCGAAGGTGAGCAAGCCAGCACCCTGCCTCCACTGGGGTTGCAGCCTGGTGTGGGCTCTGGACAAGCAGTGACACTCCAAAAGCATATCCACTAGTGTACGTGTTGCTGTGACACTGGACAGGCGTCAGTGGCGCTCCCAGACTCAGGCCGACGAGGAGGGAGGCCTGGTGGTCACTTCTGAAAGGCGGCCAGTGAGGGCCCTAAGGGCTCCCCCAGGACACTGTCCGCACAGCACTGGGCAGTGGGCAGCCGGGTTGGAGGAGCTTGACACACACGGGGACTGACAGATGTGATGATAGCGCGACCCTGGGTTCAGCTATGCTTGGGGACACTCGTGTGGGAGCAGAGGTGGTGACAGCAGGCCACGACATGGACAACTGTCACAGCCTGTGAACCAGGCCACAGGGAGGTGCATGACCAGTCAGGGTGGGGTTGGGTGTGACAGGGAAGGCAGTGGGGGTGGTGGCCTAGCAAGGACAGATGTCGCTGGGTCCCTCACCACCTGGGGCTTCCTATGCCATCATCCCCTCTCAGCACCTGCTTGGCTGCCATGTCTGACCTGGGCAGCTGGCGGCTACAGCCCCTGGGGGCCAGCCTGCTCGGCCAGTTCTTTGGACCCCCTGCTGCAGGTCCCTGCCCTCCACAGCTTCAATCCCCACTCCTCACTCAAAGCCAGAACCCCAACAGGTAGAAAGGGATCTTGGCTAAAGCCATCTCCTGATGGCTCGTAGGTCCTGGAGCCTTTGTCCCTGTGGCCGCTAGGACTAAAAGAATCTGCACACTGTCTCAGTGTGGTGCCGACCCCTACTCTGCAGAAGGAGCGTGGGGTCAGGGTCAGCGCTGCCTGCCTCTGTCCTGGCTACTGGTAGCGTCCTCTGCCGGCCCTTCCACAGCGCCTTGCATGGGGCGGCTCAGCGATGGCCACATCTCTGGCTGCAGAGCCTGGGCTGCTCCACCCTGGCTGACAGGTACCCTGCAACCCTACCACATTGCCATCGAGTCGATCTGGTTCCTAGCGGCCCTGTAGGACAGAGCAGAGCTGCCCCAGATGGTTCTCAGGCTGTGTTCTTTGTGAGAACAGATCACCAGGTCTTTTTTCCCACAGAGAAGCGGGTAGGTTTGAATCCCTGACCTTTTGGTGGGCAGCTGAAGTGTTTAACTCACATTCAAATGACGTCAAATACACCATGCGCTGCCAGCAGGATGAACAGCTCTGTCTTGGAAGAAGTACAGACAGAACAGTCCCTAGAAGTAAGAACGGTGAGACGTCTCACATGCTTTGGACACGTCACCAGGAGGGGCCAGTCTCTGGAGAGGACACCATGCTTGGCAAAACAGAGAGCCAGCGAAAAGGAGGAAGGCGCTGGAAGAGGTGGCACAACAGACACAACAGCCACAACAGTGGCTGCCAGTGTGGCAACAAGCATGAAGACAGGACTGAGCAGCGCCTTGTTCTGTTACATACAAGGTCAAAAGAACAAAACAAACCCGCAGCCATCGAGTCAATTCTGACTCCTAGCGGCTCTACAGGACACAGGAGAACCACCCCACGGTGTTTCCAAGGAGCATCTGGTGGATCTGAACCGCCGACATTCTAGTCAGCAGCTGGAGCGCTAACCACTATACGACCGCCAGAGCAGACACAGGTTAGGCCTGGTCAAGGCCCTCCGTGAGATGGACAGACAGTGGCTACAACAGTGGACTCAGTGATCACAAGGCTGGTGCAAGGCCAGGCAGCACCTTGCTCTGTTACACACGAGGCTGCTGCAAGAGCCAGGTGACAGCCACCAAGAACCACCATGACACACTGGGACAGAGACAATACCCTGTCGGCTGGGGTTGCAGAGAGAACAGGGTGAAGCCTGGGGCCTCATGAGAACAGCCTGATGGTGAGGGAGGCCAATGCTGAGCACATCAGATCCCAGAGAAGGAGAGGTGTCACGGAGCCCCGGGCCCAGCCACGCCAAAGGCACCCATGGATGGAGTCCTGCCCCGGGAGCTCCCTCTCCACCACCTGACGTGGTGGTGCTAGGGTCTCGGCAGGGACACCCACCTTTTGTTGGCGACGATGGGCACCCTCCAGCCCTTGATCTGGTTGAGCTCGGCGTCTGAGACCTCGATGTGCAGGGGCAGCTGGGGGACCCACACCGTCATCTCCAGGGTGGCATGCAGGTGCTGGTAGGTGAAGTTCACTGCCACGTCCACCTTGCCCTTCATCTCTTTGCCGTTGACGAAGACGTAATCACACCTGTCAGATACCTGTGCAGTGCAAGAGGGCAGGAGCACGTGAGGGTCCAGTACAGTCTGTCACCTGGGTGAGACAAGGGAGCCCAAACTGGCCTCGGTGTGTGGGCCCAGGGACTGACAGCTCGTGGCCCGAGCCCCTTAGTCCAGAAAGTCCGGCGGTGCCAACTCAGATTCGCGCACACCCAGTTCCTGGATGAAGAGCCAAAGACAGAGAGTTTTAGCCACTTAGCCTGACTGCTTTGTGTGTCCTGTGATGCTCCACCTGGTACCTGCCATCAGTTCCAAGTCGTGGGGGACTCATGGAGTTCCTTAGGGTTTTGCAAAACAGTCTTTTATTAGGTTTTCAGGGAGCTGAGACAGGGGTAAGTGTGCATGTGTGAGTGTGTGAATATGAAGTCTGTGTGTGTGTGTGTGTGGACTGTGAGAATGTGTGCAAGCGTGTGTCTGTGCCACGTGAATGTATGTATGTGCGCACATCTGTGTACACGTGTGGCCATATGTGCATATTTGTCTGTGTGTCAGAATGTTTTTGTATGAGCTCATGTATATGTGCCAGTGTATGTGTGTATGGCCACATGTGTATTTCTAGATGCATGTGTGTGTAAGTGAATGTGTGTACGTGTGAGCACATGCATCTGAATAAGCATGGCATGAGCGCATGTGAGTGCATGTGTATGTGAACAGGTATGTGCGTGCGGGCATATGTGTATTCACATATGTACGTGTGTGAGTGAATTTGTGTATGTGTGAGTGTGTGTATTTGCATCAGTGCACATCTGTGTGAGTGTGTGCTTGTGTGAGTGTGGCTGGGGTTGTGCGCCCAGGCCTCCAGGACCATCTGGTTGTACACACCGTGCCGGGTCCACATCTACCCCTGGAAGGTGGTCAGTATTAATATGACTGCTGGCCAAAGCCGTTGGCATCTCTTCCTTGTAACACTCAGTATGGCTGCCTTGTCCTTCCAGCTCACCTATTGTTGGGTGGGGTGTGGCTGTGACCACCCTGAACCATGTCATGCCTGAGGCACTGCTCATGGGGACCTGATCTAAGAATGGTCTGAGCCTCCCCTGGGAAGCCACAAGCCACACCCCTGTTATGGACTGTGCTGTGTCCTTGCCAGACCCTGTCCCCATGGGTGTGACCCTACTTGGAAACAGGATTTTCTTTGTTATGTTAGCTGTGTCATACCTGAGTAGTCTGGGTTGTAAATCTAATCACTTCTGAGTAACGAAAACAGCTGTTAGAAGATGAAGCTGATTGCCTCCACGCACAGCTGCCTCCTCTGTCATGAGGCCAGAGCCAGTGGACGGTGCCTGCCCATCATTACTAAACATTTGGATCCAGGACCCTGTAGGTGAGATCCTCATCAAAAGGGGGAAGATGCAGCACAGAATTTCAAATTCTCATGGATGCCAGAATTTCTGGAGCTATGATGGTTAGACAAACCCCCAAATTTTTGCTCTGTAATAATCTTTACACCTTAATCCAAAAATAGCCTCTGAATTCTACTTTAAAGTAAACAATAGCTTAACTGGTAAAGAACATCTGTTTGAACTGTTGTACTGTTTTAGGATCTAACTTAACACATGCTTGGAAGCAAGGACAGTGAGACCATGTCTTACATACTTTGAACACGCTGTCAAGAGGAATCAGTCCTCAGAGAAGGACATCACATCTGGTGGAACAGAGGGTCAGTGAAAAAGAGGAAGACCCTCAGTGAGATGGACTGACTAAACAGCTACAACAATGAGCCAAGCATAACGACTGTGTTCCGGGCTGGGCAGTGTTTCGTTCTGTTGTACACTGGGTCACTGTGCGTCAGAACCAACTCAGGAGCACCTGACAATGACGCATGCCATCAAACTGACAAGAGAAACTGGAAAGATTAGACAAAGAGTCTCAGGGGACACTGAATACATCAGTGGGGGAGGAAGAACTCAGGAAAGGAGAGTGAGAAAGGTGTACAACTCGAGGAGTGTGACTGATGTCACTGAATGGCACGTGCAGTAGCTGCAGCATTGGTTTCCCCTTTGCTGTGTGTGTTTTCAACCACAACAAAAAATGAGTTATGCTGAAAGTTAATTAACCATGGAAAAAGCGCAGATTAGACAGACAGGCACACGGGGGGTGTGACAAAGATGCCACACTTGATTCTCTAAAGGACAAGGAGTGCCTAGGACTGCTGACGAAGAAAGAATTGCCAGTGTCTGGACTTTCGGCCTCAGACCTAGGAGAAGTAAGTTTGGGCTCCTTAAAGCCACTCTGCCCACTTGCGATGTTTCTGTCGAAGCAGTACTGTGGGGTCTGACAATTCAGTCTGTGAACTCTTCCTAGACAAAGTGCTCCATACCTCACTGCTGAATATTACTGTGGTCACCTCTGAGGAACTCCCTTTGGGAAGCTATGTACTTAAACCAGGGCCTGGTCTACCATGCCAAGCAACTTTGGGACTCTTCTTCTGGAACGGCCATCAGACCTGCTTTTGTCTTACCCTTGATGTCCTGAATGTCATCCAGGTGTCTTCCTTTTAATATTTTCTTTATCTTCAGGTAAAGAAGAAAGTCATTGGGGGCCAGATCAGGTGAGTAGTGAGGGTGTTCTAACACAGTCATTTGCTTGCTGGCTAAAAATTCCCTCACAGACAGTGTCATGTGAGCTGGTGAGCTGTCGTGATGCGAGCGCCATCAGTTGCTAACAAAAAGTTCACGTTGTTTTCATCTAACTTATTCATGCAGCCTTTTCAGCACTTGCAAATAGTAAACCTGGTTAACTGTTTGTCCAGCTGGTACAAATTCATAATGAAAAAGCTCCCTGATATCAAAAAAGGTTAGCAACATGTCTTGATTTGGATCGATGGAATCTTTTGGTCGTGGAGAACTGGCTGACTTCCGCTGTGCACTCTGAGGCTCTGTTTCAGAGTCATGTGGTGCACCCAGGCTGCCTCACCAGTGATAACACGCCCCCAAACATGGCCTTGCCTCTCCCAAAGGTCTTGGCTAACTGCCACTCTCCTTTGCTTTTCTTCACTGGTGAGCTCCTTCAGGGCCATTTTTGCACACACCTTTCTCACACCCAGACTTTCATCAGAGATTTCCCTGTTTATCTGTGGATGATTACTTGGTCTGCTATGCTTCTCACAGATGCTTAATTCGATGAATTTCTGCAATGCTTTCATTAGCTCTGCTCACTACTGGCCACAGTGACCTCTCTTTATCAGTGACACTTTCTCCCCCCTCAGAAAAATGCTTAATCCACTTGTACCCTGCTGTTTTCTTCCTGGCATTATCCCCACAAACTTGGACTAACGTGTCCCTGATTTCACTTCTAGTCTTGCCAAGTTTAACAGGAAATTTAATGTTTGCTCACTGCTCTAATTCAAGCTCTGCATTCTCAAGAAACACGCAACAATAATGAATGCCACTCAGCAAGACAACACCACACGTGGGCGCAAACACAGCTCTGAGACACTGATGCACCGAGGTTATGAAACCTTACTGAGTTGTTTGCACAGTGCTGCCAATGTAAGTGCATGGTGGCAAGTTCATGAGCTTAACTGTCACATCCCATGGGTAACTAAGACACCCGTCAGAGGCCGACCTGAGTCCCAGTCACTGGGCTGGAGAGAGAAGCTGGGGTTTCTCTGTGAGAGCCAGGCCAGGGGCACCACCCCGGGTTTCTGACACTCGTGTTTTCTTCCACGGTGGCCACTGTACAGGGACTGTAGAGCATCACGCACACTGTCTGGGAGCCAGACTGTGAGACCCAAAGGTCTAGGTGAGCTGATGAGACATGTTCATTAGCTCTTACTAGAGTAAGGCTAAATGTACACATCCCGTAATCAACCACCGTCACCAGCACTGCCAGCTGGGAGAAGCGATCTGCTGAAGTTCCCAGGGCTCTTACACAATCCATCCCAGCTGGGCGCCCTGCCCTGTGACGGGGACACAGTTAGTGTTTCTCACTCCAGTGAGCACAGCCGGCACTTATGTGAGCTTAATGACATTTCTTTCTCTTCTAAATGCAGCATGAATTTAAATCTTATTTAAGCATCACCAACATTCGTGGTGTAGGTGAAATTTACGTTCCTGCGGTATTTTTCTCTTTTTTTTCTGGAGCCAGATCTGATGATATTGAAATTCTGTTTCCTTGTTTCCCTCCAATGTGGCAAAAGCAGACACCTTACAGGAGTCCTCACACTCCCTTCTCAAGCAATATGGATGTACGTTTTTGAGAGTGGCCTCTTGCCTAGACTCAGACAACAAGGTCCCTGATCGTGGTTACAATAACAGTGGTGGCCTATTAGCCACCCAGCGAGGCTCTAACAGAAATAACTCAGGCTGGTGGTGCTTCTAACAAACAAGTTTGTTCTCGCACAGGCTAGGAGGCCAGAAGTCCAAATTCAGGGCACCAGCTCCAGGGGAAGGGTTTCTTTCTCTGTTGGTGCTGAGGGGAGGTCCTTGCCATCCATCATCCCCTGGTCTAGGCACTTCTCAGCACAGGGACTCTAGGTCCACAGGACACGATCTTCTTAGTGGTATGAGGTCCCCTGTCTCTCTGCTCGCTTTTCTTTTACATCTCAAGAGATGGACTCAAGACACAACCTAGTTCCGTAGATTGAGTCCTGCCTATTGACATACCTGCCTCATTAACATAGTCACAGACAGGAGTTCAGATACAAGATCATCACACTGGGCAACAGAATAGCTAGGCAAGCTGGCATACATTTTGAGGGGACACAATTCCATCCATGAGGGGGCTGGTACTTACTGTGTGCCACGCACAAAGGACTGTACTGAACATGGAACCTTCCAGCCTTACAGTGACTCTGCCCTGACTGTATTGCTGTTGGGAGCTGCTGTCGAGCTGGTGCTGACTCATAGCAGCCTGATGCATAATAGCAGGAAACATAGCCCAGTCCTGTGCCGTCTTCATGGATGTCGGTAAGTCTGAGTCCACTGCTGTGGCAAGAAACCCTGGTGGCACAGTGGGTTAAGTGTAGTTCAAATCTGCCAGGTGCTCCTTGCAAGCTCTGTGGAGCAGTTCTGCTCTGTCCTACAGGGTAGCTATGAGTTGGCATCAACTTGATGGCACCTGTTTTGGTTTTTCAGTTGTGGCTACTGTATCAGTAAATCTAGTGGATGGCCTCCCTCATGTTTCCTGACCCCACTTTACCAAATGTGATGTCCTGGTCTTCCCTGGTGACGCGTCCAGAGTACACTATCTGAGGCCTCACTGTCCTCGCGTCTCAGAATACTGGTTTCTCCTAAGACTGATTTGCTCACTCTTCAGGCAGTCCACGGTACACTCAATATTCTTCACCCAAACCACCGTTCAGATGCATCAATTCTTCTCCCATCTTCCCTGTTCACCATCCAGCTTTCATCCAATCAAAACAACAGTTATGAAAACACAGATCCCCGGGTTGCACACAGCTCAGACTCCCGAGGAAGCCGGTGGGCTTCCGCTGTCACCAACTCACCACTGGTGCATGTCTGACCGATTCACTGATGGAAGGCACTCTGTGCCGGGTCCCGCATCCTCTGTCACCCTCACACCAGCCACCAAGCACGCCTGAGACCAGGAGCTTCTTACAAAGACAAATCCTCCCACAGGTGCTAGGCAGGTCCGTTTGATTTCATCTTCCAAGGTGGATGAAGGATGATTATGAAAATCTCCCCCTCCCTCGATCTGGCAACAGAAGCCGGGCTCTGCAGCTGGCTTTGGGCTAGAGGACCACTGCCTGGGACCCAGCAATGGTGACAGTCATCCTCAGTAGGCCAGTCAAGGCATCTGCAAGTGTGCACGGTCAGCTTCTGCAGACTCGGTGTTAGGGACCTGATGTGCTTCTTCACTGTCGGCCTGAGCAGCACCACCAGTGGCATCCAGGTCCTGCCTGGCACCTCAGGGGGCACGGCCAGCATCACCAGAAATGACTGCTGGGTTCCCAGCACCCCTCCTGGCTCTGTGGCGCTTCACTAGGCTCCCCAGCCTCTTGACACTTCTTCGAGCTACTCAACATCTTTTTGGTAATTTAGCATATCCTATTTTTGCATATATTAGCCAGAGCTGCTGTCATGTATGACTCTGACTTCTGACAGTGACAAGGCTGGGTCCCTCAGAGAGGCTTGCCTGGATGAGCACCGAGGTGGACACGCAACAGGCAGGGAGCACAGCAGAATCCATGGGGTTCCAAGGCCAGGAAGATCCAGAGACTTAGAACGTGCTGCCCGGTACAGCACCCACTAGCTGCCTATGATGCTTTCATTTTTTAAAATCTGCATTAAAAATATATCCACTGAAACATTCACCAACTGAACAACTTTCAGGTGTCCAATTCAAAGACACTTATTCCATTCTTCAAGTTGAGCAACGATCTCTGCTCCTTTCCCCAAATCACTGCACAGCCCTTAAGGTGAACTTGCTGGCCCCCAGCCAGAGCCCCCTTCTCCCCCACCCCACCGCCAGTAACCACAAATGACCCCTGCTCCCTGTGTATCCACCTGTTGCACACGTGTGAGATCCTATGGTGTTTGTGCCTGGGCCACCGACTGGTTTCACTCTGTGTCACACTTCCAGTGGTCATCCATGTGGTGACATGGCACTTTCCTTTAAAATAAGAGCTTCCATTCCTTGGTCGCCCTGGCCACATATCCAGAACTCAGTAGCCACTGTAATTTGGCTTCTATACTGCACAGTGTAGACAGAATGTGTCCACAGCTCTAGGGGACAGTGCTGGTCAGAGACAGGAGGACTGGTGGGTGCCCCGTGACCCAGGAAAGCCCTTATAGCCTGACAGGGACCAACAGACACCAGGACAGCCCTGGGACGGCAAGGCGGCGGGGTGAGGGGCAGAAGCTCTCACTGACAATCTTCTTCCTGTCTCCGAATCAACTTCCGACTGTCTGGCCTGAAGCTCCTCTCCACCCTAGACGGCGACACGTTTACTCATTGGCTGAATGTGTCTCCTGAGACCAGCGATACGACAAGCTTTGTTGGGGGCTCTAGGGACACAGCATGGAACAAAACTTTAAAAGGCAGAGCTCGGCCACTAACCAAAAGGTCGGCAGTTCAAAACCACCCACTGCTCCTTGGAAACTCACAGGGCAGTTCTACTGTCCTCTAGAGTTGCTGTGGACTGGAATAGACCCTGGGGCAGTGGGTGAGGCTTCCCCTCTTTGAGTTTATAAGCAGCGAGACCACTGACCCTAACAGACAAGGAAAGGGCTGTAAGGAGAACTACCAGACTCGGCAGTCGTGGAGCCCCCTGATTTGTGGCACCCCACAGGTCTCAGGGCAGAACTGGGCTCCCAGGGTTCTCAGTGGCTGGCTTCTCAGGAGCAGAGATACCCCTGGGGGCACTGGAACCCCCAACCGTTTGGGGCTGTTCCAGGCTGCCCCAGGGGAGAATCCCTGGGGGTGTGGTGCTTCAGTGCTCAGCGACCCACCACCGGGTTGGCAGTTCAAATCCACCAGTCTGTCATGGGAAACCCTGTGAGGCACGTCTACCCTGTCCTGTGGGGTCTCTAAGTGTCAGAACTGATTTGGTGTGATGGGCTTTTTCCTTGTTTAGTGCTCCCACTCAGAAAATACCCTCTGGACATGTTCAAGAATGACAGGATCTAACCCCAGACTCAGCTGCGGTGGCCCCCACCCGAGGTGACCCCAACAGTGGGCATGCTCGGCTGCTGAGTGAGAGGCTGGCGAGACCCGACTCTACGCAACAGTCATGGGGCAGAAAGGCCTGGTGACAGACCTCTGGTGATGTTGGTGAGTCGTGTCATCTTAGAGAGCTTTTTCTTCTTTTCATTTCACAAAGCTTTGCCATGTTTAACAGGTAACTTCTTACTGGCTTTTAACGTCTGAACATTTCATTAGAAACTATTGTTTCCATCACTGTGTGTTTTTGTTTTGCTAAGAGCGGGAAGCTGAGGCAGGCTCCCGGTGCCAGACGTCCGACAGACCAGAGGGAAGCTCCGCACTGATGGGCCAGCTCTGTGCCTGCGGCTGTGCTCCCCATGCCTCCAGCCCGGAGAGGGCCTCTCGCTGTCCCCGTGTCCTCCCAAGGAGTCCACGCACACACGGCTGTGCTCCCCACGCCCCTGGCCCGGAGAGGGCCTCTCGCTGTCCCCGTGTCCTCCCAAGGAGTGCACGCACACACGGCTGTGCTCCCCACGCCCCCGGCCCGGAGAGGGCCTCTCGCTGTCCCCCTGTGTCCTCCCAAGGAGTCCACGCACACACAGCCGCCACATCTGGGCTTGGCATTTTCCCATTTTCTCCAATACAAAGAGCAGCCCTCGGTGTTCCGTGCTTTTCCCCTTGAGAGCACAGCTTGTGTGCAGCTCCAAACACTTCTGGGTGGGTCTCCAGTGTCTCACCTCCACAAGGTGAAGAATCGCAGCCACGCTTCTGAAAATGATAGCCAGATAAATGGAAAATGGGCACCAATTGTCCTGTAAACTCAGGGTGGAAACAGAGAAGGCATGTTTTCAAGGACAGCGTGCAGCATCTTGTGAAGCTGGCCCATGAAGCAGCAGCAGGGCTGTCACCCCATCACTCTGGGGTGCAAGGTCTCCGCCGGCAACCGGTAACCCCCATGAACCCACCAAGTAGCAGCACTCCCTCCGAGCAAAGGCAGTGTCTCCCTCTCCTTGTCTGTAGGCTGGGCTCCCGCCTCCCCGGGAAACACTGACACAGGAGTGTCCATCCAGCCAGTGGCTGTCCTCAATGACCACCTCGCGTCCCGTCTGTCCATCATATGGGGGGCCGCATCTTGCTGTGATGCTGGAATCAGGGCCATGGTATTTCAGATACCAGCAGGGTCACCCCCAGTGAGTGGGTTTCCGAGGAGATTCCAGACCAAGAGAGACCAGGAAGAAAGGCCTGGCTACCTGCTTTACACAGTTAGCCAATGAAAGCCATGAAGGTCATAACAGTTTGACCCCACTGTGTGTGGGGTTGTCACATACCAACAGGAGGGAGTGCCGAGAGCAGCTAACAAGAACCACAGCTAGTGCCATGCCCAGCACTGTCCCTGCTTGTCACATGTGTGATTCCCTACAAACCCCATAAACACAAGGGCAGGACCCTGCCAGGTGGCTCACGGTGACTTTAAGCGCCAGCACAGCACCTGCAGCCAATGTTCAGTCACTATCTGTTGGATGACCAATGAAGCCTCCTCAGAGCAGACACTGTATTTTAACAAGCGGAAGAGGAACAAACGGCGCAGAATTGGCTAATTCCGGGGGTCACAGTGTGACAGAGGCGACAGCCCACCCCATCCTCACACCATCTGCCCCTCAGCTGAGCCCGAATGCCATGTTAGATTTTGCAGTGACACGGACTTATGTGTATGTTAAAAACCAAACGTGTTCGTGACTGCCAATGCTTAGTAAGTGTGCGCTGTAGACCAGAGCAAGTGGCTGTTAGCCCTGACTGTACAGTCACCTGGGCCCGGGGGTCAGGGGGAGGCACCGACCATGTGGGCAGGTGTCCTTCTGGGGTGACGAGACGTTCTGGAACTAACAGCGGAGAAGGTGCACAGCATGGGACGTTATCTGAGGTTAAGTGAATGTTACCAACGGTGTATTTTACGGTGTGGGTGCGTTATCACAGTGAAGAAGGGGGCCTCAGCCAAGAGCTGTAAGGAATTAAATACGTCTACAGAAATAAAAGATTTTGACTAAAAACCACCAACATTTAAAACAACCAAAAAGGACATGAGCACGTGTGAAGAACCCTCAGGAACATCTGTGCCTTTTGGTGACGTCATTTCACCGCTTGGGAATTTGTCCCAAGGCAAAAGATCCTGCTCGGTTGATGTTGGTGCTGTGAGGTGCCATCGAGGCAGTTTGGACTCGCAGTGAGCCCGTGCACAACAGGACGGACACTGCCCGGTCCTCCGCCACGCTCCCCACTGTCGCTACGCTGTCGCCCACTGTTGCAGCCACTGTGTCAGTCCGCCTCACTGAGGATCTTCTTCTTGCTGACCTGCCACTGTACCAAACATACAGATTGATCTATACAGTTAAATAAAAAATCAGATGCTGGGCCCCTTCAATCAGAAGAGCTGGAGGAGGGGGGTCCAGCCCCCCGTGTTTTTACAGAGCTCATGCCTGGTGGAAAGCAGTGTTCTCCAGCTTCGGTTTGCATCGGGGCTTGTGACGCCAGACTGTTTGACCCCTCTCCTGGGTTTCTGGGAGAGGCAGGAGGCTTGCTTCTCCAAGAAGCTCCAGGGGAGGCTGAGGCTGCGGGACTCCGAGCAGGGCTGCCACAGAGCAAAGCTCCCTGCGGGGATCAGGACGACCTGGTCTGAGTTCTAAGCCGTTACGGAGCTGCGGAAACTTGAGGGACTCATCTCTTGTCCTCAGTTTTGGGTCCCACAAGTGGGACAGGAATAACGAGAAGTCTTCTCAATGCTCCATGGTTGGTAAGAACTTCCAGTGAGAAGATGGATGAGAGTGCATAGCCGACGGGCAGGTGACGTGTGGTTGTCTGCTGTTGGACAGTGGTCGTGACTCACGGTGAACGGGTGTGCGCCACCAGGAGACACCGCCCAGACGGGTGCCGCTGCCATGAGCCACGGCACATTTGAGCCCACCACTGCAGTCCCCTGTCAGTCACTCTCCTGTGACAACTGCTGTCATTTTTACAGTGGCATGGCTAAGGGTTGATAAACCCCTGACTACTTAGAGCACCAGTCCCCAGACTTCAGAAAGCATCAGCATTAACACGGCAGGGGAGCCCTCTAAACGTGCTCACACCCAGGCCTGGCCCCAGGAACTCGGACGCAGCAGGTCTGGCTGGGGCTCGGAAATCCAGATCTTTAATCGTCACCCCAGAGGCAGTGAGGCGCGCTGGCCTGTCACAGACCCGCTGCCAGCCTCTGCCGGGGGCCGTCATCTATCCTGTTTTATCCCAAATGCAGAAGGCCCAGGGGACGGCTTTCTTTCTGCCTGACTACATTCCAGAAAACTGCACAGATAACGCTTACCAGCCCTGGCAGGGAGACTGAGGGGACCCCACAAAGCAGACAAATGGCAGCAACAAGCTGGGGCTTGCCAGCTGCTGAGCCTCACCTTGGGGTGCTCATTAAAAATACTCAGCTCCAGGCCCCGCTCCCGGGGGCTTTCCCAGGTTGGGTCCAGGAATCTCTATGTTTAATAAGCAACTTCCACAACCCCCAAATGGCAAGCAAGTTTGGGAAACTTAAAATAGGGGGCTGGAGTCCAGGAAAGACTGGAAAAGATTTCTCGGGGTCTCTATCTCCTCCCCACACCAGCAGTGCCCCCACGAGTCCAGCCTGACTGCGAGCACCCACATCTGTGAGCTGGGTGATGGCAGGGAGTGCGTGGCTTTCTAGCTCTTTCTTGGATTTTGGGGGAGGGTCTCTGCTCCAGCCTTGTTCTGTGTCCTTGCTGTCCTGAATCTCCACATAGACTAGCTCTCTGCACCCTACACATAAGCTGAGAATTAAAAAAAAAAAAAAAGAACCCTTTTAGGGACCCTTTTAGAGATTTCTTTTTTACATTGGTGAAACAGGTGAGTGGTCACGCTGAGCTACGGAAGCGTTAGAAGTCGTGCCTGCACCGAGATGTCCATCAAGTCCTTCGCTCTGGGGGACTTTACCGACTGACTTAAATGGAGCCCATTAAACCCAGCCTAAGTGCACCCCCAGGCCACCAAACACAGCCACAGCCACTCGAGACCACCTGGCAGAGAAGAGGGGGAAGAGAAAATCAGAGAGGTTTTACACGGCTGTGGCTAAAGTGCCTCATCTTCAAATCTTACCGCCTCCTCGGTCCATGCAGGGGACGTGCAGAGAGTAGGCGAGGAACAAGGTCTGGAGAGCCAACACTCAGAGGAAAACGGTCCCACCCTCCTCAGTGCTTAAAGAGCAACCTGCTGCCACATCCGTTCCGACTCACGGGGACCCTACAGGACCGAGCACTGCTGCCCTCATGCAGCACCTGGAGGAGGCCTTCTGCTGACCTTTTCGTTAGCAGCTGAGCTCTAAACCACCGCATCACCTGAGCTCATGCTTAAAATCCAAACCACACCAAACCAAAGAAACCCACTGCCGTTGAATCCACTGTGACTCACAGTGACCCTATAGGACACAGCAGAACTGCCCCATAGAGTGTGCAAGGAGCACCCGGTGGATTCAAACTGCCCGCCTTCTGGTTAGCAGCTGTTAGCACTTAACCACTACACCATCAGTGTTTCCTGCGAAACACAGTTCCCTTCTAGTCAGAAATTCTCTCAGACATAGCATAAGAAGTTACGAACACACGCGGCATTTTCTTTCCCAGTGGGAATTATGCAGAGCAGATTTCATCGGAAAGCCTGTGTACAGTCTCTTGTTTCTTTGACAAGAAATACTGATGGTGACAGGCCCGATGTAGAGCTCACAAAAGCCACTCCAGCAAGGACACCGATGGCGCTGACTGCCAGGAGCTCTGGCAGTGTTCAAGACGAGTGGCTTTGCAGGAAAGCATGATGTGCGCTCCCGAACAGAAGCTCGCGGCCGCTTCTCCGGCATCTCGCAGCCACCATCAGTCTGAGCTGGTGTTGGGAACAGCCAGTTACCAGGCAGAAAGACACTTTCCTAAGTGATTAATAATGAAAAAGAAACTAACCTACTGGGCTGAAGGAAAGCAGCCACTCCATGGGTGCGACGGCTAAGCGCTCGGCTTCGGAGCCCCGAGGCCCCAGGGTAGCACGTATCGCTTACGCATGACCCCCATCCCAAACCCTGGTGACACAACCCCCCCCCCGCAGTGCCACAGCAGGAAGGCCTGGAGACCCCTCCTATGAAGGTTACAACCACGAGGGTGCTACTGAGCGGCTCCACTCGGTAACACGCGGGCGCTGTGAATCGCAGTGGAGTCGGCAGCCACGGGCTGTGAGACCTCCCCACCGGCAGAGTGCCCAGAGCCCTGACTGGGTTCCACCACACCAGCTGTGGCTCACGGTGACCCTGTGGGTCAGACTAAGGGTTTTCACTTCTTTGGAGCAGATCACCAGGCCAAGGTGCCTCTGAGTGGACATGAACCACCGACTGTCCACTTAGCCACCTGCACTGGCCAGAGGCCTGGAGGTCCACGAGCAGCAGAGAGTAAAGCTCCAGCGAGTTCCTTCCACCTTCGTTTGTTTAGTGCGAACCCGACACCACTCGAGGCTGTAAGCATCCCATCGGGACGGCAGGGGCCGGGCTCACGGAGGAACAGAGAGACGCTAGCCCTGCCGGGGCGGTGGGGGACGGCAGGGGAGTGATTACAAGACAGATGTGTTTGGAAGGGCTCTATTTCCTGTTGGGTATTGAATTAGCATTCCTTGGACTAACACAGATTTCTATTTTAACACATTTTTCAAGAGTCAGATAAAATGAGCTATAATGGACTTTTTTTTATCTAAGTGGCACATAATTTTTAAATTAACAGAGAGCTTTTCTCCTCATTATCAGCATTGGGCAATTACAAACGAGGGACCAATTCCACACAAAACGGATGCGTCGTTACTGATGCGTCTCAGAAGCCGAGATGCTGGGATGTCACATCTCCAGTAAGATGGGACGTGTGACGCTGTGGACGGGGGAGGACATCGAGGGACAAGCCGGCGGTCCTGCCCACTTGCTGAATCTTAGAGAGAAGCCGCTGGTGCCCAGGAACGGTGGCCCCATGGGCACTCACTGGGGCTGAGACAGAGAGGTTTTCAGAGTGAGCCCGCCAGCTCTGCGGCTCCTGTCCCTCGCCGCTAACGGCACCAACACCCACATTCCCTTGATTCAACTTTCGATATTTCTGGTCACTCACACCTGAAGCCCACGTGTTGGCCTCGCCTTGGGATCTTTTCAAGAAAGACTGACACGCGTTTGGGTGCTCCAGAAACAGGCCTGTTACACGCGCTGGGACCGAACACCCCACTGGCCCACAGCCAGCCAACACGGGCCAGCGGAAGCTGATCTCCGGAACACCGGCTCAGCCCCTGCCCCGCGAGGCCATACCTGGCGGCGGCCCCTGGCTCCCAGCACGTTGGGAAGGTCGCCCAGGAGCCCCACGTTCCTCCTCCCAGCCTGACAAAAAGGGGTCCTGGTGGTGCAGTGGTTAGAGCGCTTGCCTGGCAATGGAAGGGTGAGCTGCTCGAACCCACCAGCCACTCTGTGGGAGGAGAGACGTGGCAAGGCTGGAGATGACAGCCTGGGAAGCACCACTGGGAAGTCCTGCTCTGTTCTCTGGGGTCGCCGGGAGTTGGAATCAACTCCACGGCAACGGGGGGTTTCTGGTTTTACACAGCCCAGGAAGACCTCAGCGAAAAGCTGTGTGCTTGGGAGAGGCCTCTCCTGGGGGGCCTGCTGGACATGGAGGCCTTAACCTCCTTCCCCGTCTCACCCAGGGCTCCGAGCAGGGTGAAAACATGACCTCGAAGCCCCAAACCAAGGACCCGGTTCCCTGCAAGCACAGCAGCCTTTCGCTTCGCTTGGTGCACCTATGCCTCGGGATGGGAGACCCAGGTGGCGTGGACAGCCAAGCACTGGTTACCAACCTGAGGGCAGGGATTCAAACCTGCCCAGAGGCTCCTCGGAAGAGAGGCCTGGCGATCCGCTGCCAGTAGGCCAGTGCCTTCAGAACCCAGGGGGCAGAGTTATACTCCAACAGACGGGGTCTCCAGGAGCCAGAATCAATGTGCTGGTAACCGGGAACTCTGCAGACACAAAACGCCCATGGAACATGAGGCGGGAGGGCAGGCGACACCCCGCAGGGGCTCCTCTCTCAGCCCACCTTCTAGCTGCTGAGGTCGCGGCTGCACTCAGTTGCACACAGGCACAGCCTGCCACACCTGGTCTCACCTGGTCTCGCCTGCTCCAAGCATGCGCCCACTGAGTCCCCTGCCTGCAGGCACACCTGTGAGCCACCCCAGGGGCAAGCTGAGCTGCTTCCTGGCTTAGCCAGCTGTCCACCCTGAGCATCACCTGGGAGCTGGAAAAAGACCCGGTCCAGGCTCTGCCTCGGAGGTCCTGATTCCATCAGGCAGCGGCAGGCCACGGCACCAGGATTCTAACCTCTCCCCGGGGGTATGCACACGCAGCCAGGTTCACGCCCCTCAGCCTAAACACACGTGGTGGGTCTGCGTGTGTGGTCACACTGCACAGATGAGCACAGCTAGCTGTGGAAGAACCTACACTGTTATCAGGCTTTTTACGGGCAGCACACACGCACCGAGGCCCCTGGGCACAAGCAGCTCCGTCCTGACTGACCCGGTGGTGCAGTGATTTGGCACTCAGCAGCTAACTGAGAGCTCAGTGGTTCACACCCTCCAGCAGCCGCGGGACAGAGGTGTGGCCTCGGGAAAGTGCCCTCCTGGGAGCCGCCCATGAAGGTGACAGCCTTGGGAACCCCTGGGGCAGTTCCACTCTGTCCCGTAAAGCCATGACTGGGTCAGAACTGACACCACAGTGGTGGGTGCGGCTCCTTTTACTTTTCAGTACCCTGGAGATGGGTGGTCCACAGTCGGGGGGCGTGTGGAAGAAAGACCTGGTGGTCCACTGCCGGAAAGATTGCTGCTGGCCACTGTTGCTGGTTCCTACTCACAGGGACGCTACAGGACAGGGCAGAACTGCCCCACAGAATCTCCAAGGAGCGGCTGGTTGACTTGAACTGCTGATATTTTGGTTAGCAGTCAAAGCCTTCACCGTATACGCACAAGGCTCCCCGTAAAGATCAGAGCCAAGAAAATTCTATGAAGCACAGTTCTACTCTGTCACACGTGGGTGTCACTATGAGTGGAACGGACTCTACAGCAGTGGGTGTGCTTGGGGGTCACTGGACGCACATGTAAGAATGTATGTGTCCACGCACACAGAAGACATGGGAGACTGATAGATCTCCCTGATGCTGTATGTACCACGTGTACGTGTGTGTAAGAATATGTGTACGCACACAGAGGACATGGGAGACTCCAATGCATCTCCGTGTAAGAATGTACATGGACACACACAGAGGACATGACAGACTCTGACACATTTCCCTGATGCTGTATACACCACATGTATGTATGTGTAAGAATATAAATATACACACAGTGGACACGGGAGATTCGATGCTGTATGCACCACATGTACTTATGTATAAGAATGTATGTGTACACACACACAGAGGACACGGGAGACTGACATATTTCCCTGATGCTGTATGCACCACATGTATGTATGTGTAAGAATATAAATATACACCACAGTGGACACGGGAGATTCGATGCTGTATGCACCACATGTATGTATGTGTAAGAATGTCAGTGTACACACACAGAGGACAAGGGAGACTCTGACACATTGCCCTAACCCTCTGGTCCATTTCCTCTGGTAGCTACAGAATAAAAGTAGCCACATGCACGGACACAGAATTCTGTAAAAGTCTGCACATTAATACCAGGTATGAGCACCCAGTATGCGCAGCAGAACATGATGAAATTAGGGCCGCCAAGCGACACAGACGACTTCACACCTAAATGCCTCAAACCAATTTTCTGACCTGTAGCAGAGCCTGCTCAACCCCAATAACTTGCTCCAATAATTAAATTTCTAAGAAGAGCACACCACCATAGCTCTTAGAGGCTTTAAATAAAATAAGCAAAATTAAAAGCAAATATTTTCTTAATGTTCCCAAAGTTTTACAGGAGGACAGGCACCCAGCTCTTTGCTAGACTTCACACGACTGATTTTGAATTTAGCCATGGTAAATCGTTGAAATCAAGGCTGCAAAGACTCATCGGGATAAAGCAATTATCTTCTATTTTCAGTCGAGTTCAAGTTTTATCCTAGACTTCACTGTCATTTTTACTTGCAATAAGTAATTTAAAAAGCATGTTTTTAAAGGAAATAGGAGCTAGTGCAATCAACTGCTTGAAAAAGCAGAAAACAACATGTTTTTATTTTAAATATGTTTGCCTGGAACCTGTTTGTAAAATAGGAAGTATTTTTGAAACTGAGTGGGAAAAATCACAGCCGCATTGTTCCCTTTCCTGCTTCTGTTACCAGCTGCCCACACAGTACTTCGACCCTGGTCGAAGCTCATAAGTTACAGGACACCGTCTTCCAGATTGCCAAGTCAGCCCAAGACCTCAGACACCAGCCACAAGTTTGGGGGTCCACATGACACCCTCACTTCTGACCTGCTCCCACATTCTGACAACAGAATAAAACGTTGTCGAGTCCTGTGCCACCTGCAGGATGGCAGGTTTGCACCAGGCCACTGCCACGTCCACCCCTGGGGGCTCAGCTTCCAGAGCCTTATTCATCAGACAACAGTCTGCTGAGATCGTTGGTTACTTTCCAAAGTAGATCGCCAGGCCTTTCCTCCTCGTCTGTCTCTGTCCAAGGCTCTGCTGAAACCTGTCCCCGTGGGTGACCACGCTGGTATCTGAATGTTACTGGCACAGCTTCCAGCATCACAGCAACATAAAAGCCATCGCAGTATGACGTACTGGGAAATGGGGGGGCCACAAAGCCCCTCGTCCCTAGCATTCTACAGTTAATTCAGGGTGGGCACAGGACACAATGAAGCCACTAAAAGTTCTATCTGGGACATTTGAGGGAGCTGCGGGAACACAGCACTCTGTCCTCTGGGCTTATGCAAGCTGCTGAGACCACCTTTGTCCCCTCGAGGGGCGGGCTCTCCCCAGATGGCTGCAGAGGCAGAAGAAATCAAGACCAGAGTTCGAGAAGGACACCTCCAGGACCCTTGGACCCACTGGGGCTGAAACTCCTTGACGTTTATTTTTTATTGTTTTATATACAAACTGGTGGTCACAGAGTTGAATTTGACTCAGCAGCCCTGGAGGTCAGAGAAGAACTGCCCCGTGGACATCCCAGGGAGCGCCTGGTGGATTCCAGCTGCTGACCTTTGGACGTGCGGGAGCAGTACTTAACCACTACACCACCAGAGTTCCCATGTTGGTCGTTAATACCGCGTCCCCAGGGTTTCCATTCATCATACAAATATACACAAACTGTGAAAATGCACACATTCAGCAATCCAGACTCACATTCTTCCAGCTGTGCAGCCACTCTTCCCCTCGTCCTCAGCCCCTTCCTCCACTGCTCACAGTAGCTCCCTGCTACCTCGGCCAAAACGTCCCCTTCTCCCGCCTCCACCCTAAAACCGAAACACCAAACCCACTGTAGTCCCGTCGATTCCCCCTCACAGTGGCCCTATGGGACAGAGGAGAACCGCTTCACAGGGTTTCCAAAAGCGCCTGGTGGACTGGAACCACCGACCTCTGGGTTTGCAGCTGAGTACTTGACTGCTGTGCCGTCAGCGATTCCTGGTGACCACTGTTGGGTCTCTGCATATGTGCTTACTGCGCATCAGGGAGACCATGCGGTATCTGTCCCTTTGTCACCTAGGGATTCTGTGCAGCATGGTGCTGTGTGGCTCAGCAGGGCTTCATGTCTCCTGATGACCAGGTGGGACCCCACTATGTGAAAGCCACTGTCTGTCACCAGCTGATGCTCCTAGGCTTTGGAAGTTTTTTAATTTGGTCTTTGAGTTGGGTTTTTTTCACTTGTGAAGGAAAGAGCTGTGACCAATCTGAATTACTGACCACATTCCATCTGACAATGGGCTTTCTTTACCCAGTTTTGGGATGTCTGTTTTCCTGAAGGACATGGCTTTGGACACAAACCATGGCACCGCAGCGGCGTGACTCCCTGCTCTCCAGCAGCGGGCCCTTGTGAATCGGGACCGGCCCCTCTCTCCTTGCATCAACGTCTCCGTCTCAAAAGAATGCTCTCCCCTGACCCGGAGAGACAGCGGACACGACTTATGGCCCTTGGTCCTTGCCAGACATTGTTCCAAGGACCTTAGATGCGTTCTCACAGGGCCACCAGACCCAGGCAGAAGATAATTCACATCACTCTTGCCATTTTGTAGTAGTTGGTTGTTGGGTGCCACTGAGTCAGTTCCCACTCACAGGAACTGCGGACCGCGGGGAGAACCACGGCCCAGTCGGGCACCATCCCTGCAACTGTTGCTGGCTTGAGCCCACTGTTGCAGCCAATGCATCAAAACCCATCTCACCGAGGCTCTTCCCTCTGCTCGGCTCAACACGCAGTGCTTCCCCAGGGACCGATCCCTCCTGACAACAGGTCCAGAGTCTGTAAGACCAAGTCTTGCCATCCTTGCTTCTAGGGACCGTTCTAGTTGTAGTTTTTCCAAGGCAGACTCGTTCACTCTTTCAGCTGTCTGCGGTGTATTCAACATCCTCTGCCGACACCACAATTCAGAGGCGTCAGTTCTTCTTTGGCCGTCCTTATGCAGGGTCCTTATTCACGTGCACAGGCTGCCGTTAGGTGCCATTGAGTCATTTCCGACTCATAGCGACCCAGTGCACAACACAACAGAACACTGCCCGGTCTTGTGCCATGCCCAGAATTGTCTTTGTGTCAGTCCACCTCGTTGGGAATCTTTCTCTTTTGCACCGACCCTCCACTCTACCAAGCATGACATCCTTCTCCAGGGACTGATTCCTCCCAACAACACGTCCAAAGTATGTGAGACACAGTCTTTGCCATCTTTACTTCCAAGAAGCACTCTCGTTGGACTTCTTCCAGAACAGATCTGTTGGTTCTTTTCACGGTTCATAGTGCATTCAGTATTCTTCTCCAACATCACAATTCAAAGGCATCAATTCTTCTGGCTTAGTTACTCGCTGTCCAGGTTTCACATGAGATGTCATGGATTGAATTGTGTTCCTGCAGAAATGTATGTGCTGATTTGACTTGGTTAGAAGTCCCAATATGGTGCCCTTCCTCCCACGTGTTGCGAATCCTGCCTCTGTGAGATTGATGATGGAGAATGGTTTGCAGTTGTGTTAGTGAGGCAGGACCCGAGCTATAAGCTCGTGGAATATAAGGGAGAGAAGTGAGCTGAGGAAGTTGGGAACCTCATACCACCGAGAGAGGAGCACCGACAGCAGAGCACGTCCTTTGGAAGCGAGGTTCCTGTGCTGAGATGCTCTCACTGGATTTGTACTCAGCCTACTGGACTGTGATGATTTCTTATTCTGAATGGATTTATAATTTATGAACGGATTTGCGGCTTACTGGACTGTGTCAATAAAAGCTTCTCCTCATGAAACCTTCCAATTGTGGTATTTTCTGTTAGAGCAGTACCTGGTGACTAGGACACACGCATATGATATGATTGAGAATACCACGGCTTGGGTCAGGTGCACTTTCATCTTCAAGGTGGCGTCTTTTTTTTTTTTTAACACTTTAAACAGGTCTTTTGCAACAGATTTTCTGAACACAATGCATCTTATGATTTCCTGATTGCTTCTTCCATGGGCACTGACTGTGGAACCAAATAAAATGATCCTGAACAACCTCAATCCTTTCTCCATTTTTGACAATGTTGCTTACTGGCCCAGTTGTGAGGATTTTTGTTTTCTTGATATTGAGGTGTAATCCATACTGAAGGCTGTCATGTTTGATCTTCATCAGTGTTTCAAATGCATCACTTCCAGCAAGCAAGGTTGTGTCATCTGTATGACACAGGTTATTAACGAATGTCTTCCTCCAATCTAGAGTCCTTGTTCTTCTTCATCTAGTCCTGCTTCTTGGTTTATTTGCTCAACATAGAGATTGGAAAGGTATGGTGAAAGGATACAACCCTGACGCACCTCCTTCCTGACTTTAAACCATGCTGTGTTCCCTTTTTCTGTTGCATATGAAGCAAATGTAATACCATGGCTTATGTAGGGGCACCTTAGTCCTCCAGGTGCCATCTGTGCTTTTGAGTACGTTAACGAGGTCTTTTTTCTGCAGGCTTTCCCAGTGAATGTTTTCTAGTCAGAGACTGGCAACTCCAAGAGGGCAGCATGCCCTGTGGTTCAGGGAACAGCGGGCGGAGCCCTGTCTTGCCCCTCTCTGTGGCTCTGGGAGGAGTAGACGGGTTTCAGTGTCACACTGGGCCAGTCTACCCCACAAACATACGCTCTTCACTGTTACCGCATGCCGTGACATGCCCAGTTGTGCCGTCTGGCCTTTGTGAGGCACGTTTCTGGGACTCAAGGGGACTTAGGCATAGCAGGTTAGGGAATAGGCTGAGAAGAGAGGTGGTGAGAAGCCTGGCCTTTGAACAGTGGGCTTCAAGGCTCACATGCCCACCTGTCGGAGGCGTGACAGGCACACTTACAGAGACCCCAGTGGTCCTCCAGAGCCCAGATCTTTGACCACTCTTCTTCTCCTGGGGTAGATCTTATCACCGGCCCGCTTAGGTGGTTCGTATCTCAGGCAGGAGCAATCCTAGTGCTCGTACACAGCGACGGGTCCAAGGGGTGTGTCCTGACTCCAAATTGGACCAGTAGCTGTTGTTCCTGAGCCTCTGTTTTATTCTAAAGCCTGTGAAGACACACTCTTCTGTCCTCACTAGTGGTGGCGGTAGATGTTTTTGGAAGGAGATCTCTAGGCCTTTCTTTCAAGAAACTTCTGGGTAGACTGGAACTCCTAACTTTGTAGCCGGCAGTCAAGTGTACCAACTGCACCAGCTGGGGACTCCAGATGTGAGCCAGAAAGCCCTTTTCCAGACTACAGAAGGGTAATCATCAGTCTGATCACCGTACCGGTGCCAGATGCTCCATTCGCCAAGAGAAGCTCCAAACTCTATGTTTTAATGCAAGACTTTCTGCTTTTTAAATGTTGGCCACTAATCAAAACATTTAGGGCCAAACATAATATGTGTTTTGGCTGGATACAATGCCAGGAGCTTCCAGTTTGCAAGTCCCGACTTAGAACCAAAAGCTAGCATTGTTGGAGATTTATTTATCTTGGGACATGGGAGAAGGGGAATGTTACATGGAAGTGGCATAGAAATTTTTGACCTTTGAACTGGTAATTAAAAACCTAGCAAAAGCAAGCTGACAGACAGCGTCTCCCCACACCACCCTCGCTCTACTGCCGGAGGCTGGGAGCCATGCAATACTGTGAGAGGAGCCTACGCTTCCAGCTTCTGCAGCATCTCCAAACGCAGTGCCTGTTCCAGTGCCCCTTCACTCTCGTGACAGATGGCTACCCCAGATTCAACCCTGACATTCCACCTCCCCACTGCAGCTCTGCCAAACTACCTGTGTGAAAGCACACTGAGATCTCACACCCTTCAAGATTGCTGTGGTTTTTGTGATATTACGTGAGGCACACAGGGAGCTAGGATAATGAGTCCTAGCTCACAGACTGGAAAACAGAGATGAACAAGAACCAACACATGGACCTACGACCCAAAGAATCAACGAACCAAGGAACTAATGAGCCAACCAGCCCACCCACCCACCCAATCACCTACTCACCCACACAATCACCTACTCACCCACACAATCACTTACCCTCCCACCCACCCACCCACCCACCCAATCACCTACCCACCAATCCACCTACCCAGGCAAGCAACCACCTCCCACTCTCTAAGGGCCTACAAGGAGGAAGCCAGCTGTGTCCCGGAATAGATTTGGGGCTGCCCGGCTCTCAGCATCAAGGTCTAGCCAACAGCACTGGTATCTCCAAAGGATGGAAGTGTGTGTTTGAGTGTCTGTGAGCACGCGTGTAGGTGGCAGTATGAGTGTGAGTGTGCATGTCGGTGTGTGTCTATGAGTGTGAGTGTGCATCAATGTATGTGTGTACGGAAGGATGACTCATTATCCCAGCTGACGTCACAGCAGAGGTGATTTTCTAAATCCTCAGCCAGTTGGTCAGCATGGGCCCAGCCAGCTGGAACGGCCACCTCTGCATTCAAGGCAGACACTACGGGTCTTAGTCTCCTAGAGCTGCTGTGACAGAAACACCAGGGAGCGGAGCTCAGGAACAGAAGTGACTTGCCTCACAGCTGGTGGTTGTTGTTCGGTATGGTCAAGTTGGTCCTGACTCACAGTAAGCCTCTGCACAGCAGAACAAAACGCTGTGCGGTCAGCGCTATACCCACAGTCTCACAGCCTGGGAGGCTGTAAGTCCCAATTCAGGGTGTCAGTTCTGGGAGAAGGTCCTTTCTGTGCTGTGTTCCTCCTATGGAAAAGGCCCTCTGTGGCTCCGGGGAAAGGCCCTCTATGGCTCTGGGGGAAGGTGCCCTCTGTGGCTCTGGGGAAGGCTCTCTCTGTGGCTCCGGGAGAAGGTTCTTTCTTTGTCGGCTCTGGAAGAAGGTCCTTGTCTCAGCCTTAGCCATCCAACGTTCTTTTGTTCTTTGGTGACTGTCACACAACCTCTGTCCTTCTTGTTGTGTGCTTATTCCTACATGTAATCCGCTCTGCAGCCCTCAGAAGTGATTCACATTTGGGGCACGCGCTCCATTGACATGGCCTCGTTAACCCAATGAAGGAAACTCCGTTTCCAAATAGGATCATGTCCTCAGATACCAGGCCAAGAATTCTGACAGGCTTCAGTTTCGGGGGAACAGCGCAGTCCCAAGCGCCGTCACAAACTGTCAGCTCAGCCCCGCCAGCGCTCTCCTGCCGACCACCCACCTGGGCCACAGCGAAGACTTGGATGAGGAAGGATGGCGGGAGGTCCCAGAACCCTGTTTACCGAGCGATCCACCTCCCACTGGTAGGTGACAGCACACAAAAACACACTTCCGCTCTTGTCCCAACTGTGGCCCTGCCGCCTGCTCAGATCAACAGCCGGTTCCTCCAACAGCTTTGTGCTGCTGTACGCTGCTCCCTTGTAGCCACCCTGCATCACACGCACAGGGTTTCCGAGGGGCACAGGAATTTAGTATTTGGCTGCTCCTCTGAAGGTTGGCAGTTCAAATCCACCACTCACTCCTTGGAAACCCTGTGGGCAGTTCTACTCTGTCCTCGGGACTTGATATGAGCAGCAACTGACTTGACAGAAATGAGTGCGGGTGTTGCTTTCATAACCTTTATGGGGTCCCTGCTGGCACAGTGGTTAAGCACTCACCAGCTAACTGAAAGGTCAGCAGTTCCCCTGTGAGCTTCTCCACTGGAGAACCACGTGGCACTCTGCATGCACAGAGGACAGCCTTAGAAACCCCGTGAGTGGTTCTACTCTGTTCTGTAGGGTGACCGTGAGTCTGAATCCACGTGACGGCACATGACAACAACATGCCTTACTCAGGTCCTTGGCTGCCTCGAAGGATCTGTGCTTGATCTCCGGGTCGCAAGGCCAGAAGTCCAGAGCCGCTCAGAAGGGCCTCGGGAGCAAGGCCTGCTAGTCTGCTTCCCAGCGACCCCTGCCTGAAACACGACACAGCCCAACTCTGTCTGCACACACGGGCTGCCCTGAGTCGGGACTGACTCGGCAGCAGGGGCTGGATTCCGGGTGGAATCTTTACGGGAGCGGACGGCCCCCCGGCTCGCCGCTGAGCACAGAACCGCTGCGGCACAAGCCTCCACCGCGCTCTCTTCACGGCTGCGGGTGCCATCGGGCCGATTCTGGCTCACAGCCACGCGCGGGTGCAGAGCAGCGCGGCCTCCCAGAGCGTTCCCGGCGGGGACCGTCCAGAAGCAGACTGCCCGCCTTTCTCCCTCGGCACCTTGGGGTGGGTTCCCACTGCCCACCTCTCTGCTAGCAGTTGAGCACCTTTTTGTGCCACCCAGGAACCCCTCACACACCCATTTTCATACATTTTAAAGGCTGGGGCGGAAGATGAAATTTCGAACCAGCCCTGGAAGGTTTCTTTGCTGTTAGTTGGGGTATCATCTGGGTGCTCGATGGCACAGAGGTTAAAGCACTTGTTGCTAATGGAAGGCCCCACCGGTCAGCCTACCAGCCTCTACATGGAGAAAGATGCGGCACCCCAAAATGATTTCTCAGGCACCTCAGTGTTCAATTTCCTTCTCCAGCTAAAGGCACTCACTCATTTGCTTTCTGTCATTACAACTCTTTTTATTTTTTAATATTCTGTTGTGCTTTAAGTGAAAGTTCACAACCCAAGTCAATTTGTCACACAAAACCTCACAGACACCCATCGCTACGTAACCCTAGCTGCTCTCCCCGCCCTGTGACAGCACAGCCCTCCTTACCACCTTCTGCTTCCTGTGTCCACCCCACCAGCTCCTGTGCCCCTGCGCCCTCTCCCCTTACCTCTGGACAGGAGCTGGCCGCTTAGGCTCAGGTATCTACTGAAGCCAAGAAGCACACTCTTTGCCGGTATCATTTTGTGTCTTATCGTCCAGTCCAGTCTTTGTCTGAAGAGTTGGCTACAAGAACAGTTTCAGGTCTGGGCAAACAGAGAGTTGGGGCCAAGTCTTCTGGGGACCCTCTAGTCTGTCAGATCATCAAGTTTGGTCTTTTTAACAGAGTTTGAGTTCTGCACCCCATTTTGCTCTTGCTGTGTCAGAAATTTTTTGCTGTGTTCTCTGTCAGGGCAATCACTGGTAGTGGCCAGGCACCAGCTAGTTCTCCTGGTCTCATGCTGATGTAGTCTCTAGATTATGTGGCCTTTTCTGTCTCTTGGGCTCATGCTTCCTTACGTCTTTGATGTCCTTTGTTTCAGGCAGGTTGGGACCAACTGACGCTTCTCAGATGGCTATTTAATCGGTTTTCAGATCGGGATGTCACTCATCGAAGTGAACTGTAGAACACTATTTTTTTTTAAAAAAATTATGCTAATTGACCTAGATATTCCCTGAAACCATGGTCCTCAGATCCCTGCCCCTGCTACTCTGTCCTTAGAAGTACTGGGTTATATTTACGAAACGTCTTAGTTTTTCTTTCAGCCCAGTTGTACTGACTCCTCCTCTACTGTGCACTGCCCCTCCCTTCACCTAACTTAATTCTTATCCAGTATCTAACTAGTGAACACTCCTCTTCCTCCCTCCCTCTGCTTATAACCATCAAGACTGTTTTCTTCTGTTTAAACCTTTTCTTGAGTCCTTATAATAATGGTCTCATACAATATGTCCTTTTGCAAGTGACTAATTTCACTCAGCAGAATGCCTTCCATGTTATGAGATGTTTCTTAAATTCATTGTTGTTCTGTATTATTGCATAATATTCCAGTCTGTGTACACGCCATAGTTAGTTCACCCATTCATCTGCTGGCAGGCACCTAGGCTGATTCCATCCCTTTGCTGCTGTGGACACTGTTATGACGAGCACAGGCATGCACATTATTTATTTGTGTGACAGGTCTTATTTCTCTAGGACATATTTCAAGAAGTAGGACTGCTAGATTGTAAAGTACTTCTATTTCTAGCTTTTTAAGAAAGTGCCAAATCGATTTCCAAAGTGGTTGTACCATTTGATACCATTGTACCATTCCCACCAGCAGTGCTGAAGAGTTCCAGACGCTCCACAACCTCTCCAACATTTATTATCTTGTGTTTTTGGGATTAATGCCAACCCTGTTGGGGTGAGATGGCATCCCATTATAGTTTTGACTTGGATTTTTCTAATGAATAATAATCGTAGCATTTCCTCATGATGTTAGCTGCCTGAATGTCTTCTTTGGTGAAGTGTCTGTTCCTATCTTTTGCCAATTTTTTAATTGGGTTATATGTCTTTTTGTTGTTGAGGTCTCACAGTATTTTGTAGATTTTGGAGATTAGACACTGATCGGATTTGTTGTAGCCACAATTTTTTCCCACTCTGTAGGTTGTCTTCCACTCTAATTTGATTTTCTGTTTCTAGAATTTAACTACATGCAAATGGAATCTTACAGGATATAGTGTTTTTCTTCTCTTTAGTATACAGTGTTCAGTTTGACTTCTTTCACACAGCACAAAGCTTTTGAGATCCGTCCATATTGCTGCATGTACCGACAGTTCGTTCCTTCAGATGGTCAAGCACCCCTCTGTATGCATGCACCGTAATTTTTTATCCATTTACCAGTTACTGGATATTTGGGCTGCTTCCAGCTTTGGGCTCTTAGAAGCAATGTCACCGGCCCTGAAGTCTGGCTTGATTTCTAGCCCTGTATCCCACACGGGTGACCCTGCAGCTCTCAGCTCAGACAATACAGAGATAGAAATGTGGGAGACGATTCTGCTTTCAACAATTCCACCACCGCTCTTGCAGAAACTGTTACAGACACAGGACATGTGGTGCTGTAGGCTGCTACATCTTCCTCAGGGCCCAACGGCCACTGCCATTTGATGGGAATCATTCACTGACAGAACACGCTTGTTGTATACTTTTACATCAAGCCTTCTTCCAGGATTTGGGGACACGAATAGAACTAGACAGACCTTCATTCTTTTTGAGATTACGATTTGAAATACGGCATCGGGCAGCAGTTACTCAAAAGGGAAAAACTAAATGACCGATAATACTTTTGGTGCATCTATATGATGCAGAAATTAAAGATGTGCGGTGTGGCAGTGCCACCGCAGCGCGCTTTAGGAGCGAGAAGGGCAAGACTTCAGCCTGTTCACTTCAGACACGTCACTGGGGAAGACCAGCCTCTAGAAAAGGGCGTCACAGCCAGTAAAGGAGGGCATCTGAGAAGCAAGGGACACCCTCCGTGGGGCGGACTGACGCAACAGCCTCCAACGGACTCAGACACACCAGCAGTCATGACGACGGTGCAGGAGCAGGTATCGTTTGGTTGTACTGCAGTCAGGTTGTTGTGAGTCAGAACCAACTGAGTGACAACTGACTACAACAACATGGACGGGGACATTTTTTCTGACTGAGAGGACAGGAGGTCATCTAGGAGGAACATCAGCCAAACAACGTTGTAGTTTACTGAACTACACTGACGAATGTCTTTAGACTTCACCAACAGACCAGATATCACCGGACACAGGCGACGGCAGAACAGGCTAAACCGGGTTCAGCTGCACAGACCTGCACAACAAGCATCCTTCTGTGAAAAGCCGAGGTGCTTTCTGGAGCAGTAAGCGGGACATCTCCTTGGAAGTGGGCAGCATGTGGCTGTACGAACTACGTTCAGCTGGTCCCAGATCTGCGTGGGATCACCTTGGAGGGCACACTCAGGCCTCCCGCCTCGGCCCTGTACATTCTGAAGATCCCAAACTGTTGTCATCTAGTGGATTCTGACTCACAGTCCTGTCAACAGTGACCATCTTAAAACACACACACACACACACACACACACATACAACTGTCCTGGAGCGAACCCCAGCTCCTGTAGACCCCACATGTCCCCCAGGGTGTTTTCAGTGGCAGCTCTTTCAGAAGTCGGTCCCAGTCATTTCTTCCGAGGAGCCTCTTGGTTGGTCTTGAAAGCCCGACCTTTTGGTCAGCAGCCTAGCGCATTTATGTTGACAGCCCCAGGACTGCACACTGACTGGTAGCCTGCAGGGATGTCTTCAGCCTCAGCAAGGTGCCAAACCCAGCTCTCTCGGTTAGGGGAATAAAAATACGTCCACGCAAAGAACTAACAGCAGGCACTAGAGATACTGAACACACGGGCATCCGCAGTATTAGCTGTCCTTTATAAGCAGCTTTAGAAGCTCCCGGGGCACAGTGGTTAAGGGCTTGGTTGCCAGTTAAGCTGCTAACCAAAATGTCAGCAGTTCGAAGCCGCCAGCTGCTCCCTGCACATCTTGTGGGGCCTGTTCTACTCTGTCCTATAGGGTTGCTATGCGCTGGAATCAACTTGATGGAAAGGTTTTTTTTTTTTTTTTCTGGTTTCAGCACAGTTTGTGGATTGATTTTGTATTTTTTGTTTACTATTTGTTTTGCCTGTTTCTCAAGGTATTTAAAGCATTTATGATGACCTGATATATCAGACTCATGATTTTAATTATAGGCCTAGGAAACTATGATTAATTACATTTGAAATCAGTATTTAAGTGTTCAGAGAAACACTGTCTTTTTAAAATAAAAAAATGTTTACTTGCTGTCCGAGTCTTCTATGACTACTGAGAAAAATGCCAGTCGTCTGAAGACTGATTAGTCGCACAGGAGATAAAATACAGACAGCTCTTGCCTTGCTTTTCATTACCAGCGACGCCATCGGGAAATCGCCTTTCCTTGTCTTGGCTGCTTTTGAGTCACACAGAGTAGCCCTGGCCATACAATCGTTACAGCACTTTCTCCTAACCAGAAGGTCGGTTGTTCTAACCCACCAGCTCCTCCCGGGGAAACAGATGTGGCCATCTGCTTCCACAAGGATTTACAGCTGTGGACACCCTGGGGGCACTTTTACTCCATCCTTATACAACTGCTGTGAGTTGGGATCAACCTGATGCCAACAGGTTCTTTTCTCTTTTTTTTAAAGTCACATATAGTGCTGGACAAGCATGTGAAGAGGGGCACCAGCAGCTCCCGGCACGTCTCTTTCTCAGTTTGAAAGAAAAAGAACCTTTTGGTTAGCAGCCAAAAGCTTTGCACTAACCAGGGATTCTCAAGAGGGAATGAAATCCATGAAAACCTCTGCCGACCCCATCGTTTTTAACACAACACGACCTCACCCAGAGTCCACTGGGACAGCACCCCAGACCCTTCTGGCTTGCAGCAGCAGTGTGGGTTTAATATTTTGGGAAACACCACAGTGTAGAACTGACACCCACAGAAGTAACAATCAAGAAATCAAAAGATGCAATGCACTGGGCAAATCTGCTGCAGAGACCGCTTAACAGTGTTCCAACCAAGGATGCTCCTTAGAGGACCAAGGTGGCCTGAGCCAGACCGTGACACCTTCAATTGCCTCATAGACATGCAAAAGCTGGACAGTGAAAAAAAAGACCAAGGAAACAATGACAACTTTGAATTGCAGCACTGGCTAAGAACACTGAATTCTTGACGGACTGCTGGCCGAACGAACACATCTGTCCAGGAAGAATGACCAGAATGCTTCATAGAAGCGAGGATGGCGAGACTTTGTGTCACATACCTTGGATGTGTTAGGAGGAAGCATTGGCCCCTGGAGAAGGACATCCTACTTGGTAGAAGGCAGCGAACAAGAGGAAGACCCTCACCGAGACGGACGGACGGATGCAATGGCCACAGCCACGGGCTCGCCCACAGCAGCAGCAGGGGGCCCACAGGACGGGCAGGGTTTCGCTCCGTTGTGCTCAGGGCTGCTCTGCGCCCGACCCGATGGGACAGCATCCACAGCAACAACAACAGGAAGTGCGACAGACAGCAGAAGATACCGTGGGGTGGGACCCCCAGTGATGAAGCGCCGTCTGAGAGGGCCCCATTCTCTATCGTATGTCCTATCGGTCTTGGCACCACAGAGGGGACGCTTGCTGGCATGTTCTGCATGATACAGACAGTGACAAGCTTTGGTGTGGTCCACCAAGGTCCACCCTCTGAGGTCTCCCCAGAAGGTCCACAACTGCTCTTCAGTTATTTTTCTAGGCCTTAGTTCTCAGAGGGAGTAGAGGAGATGTGTGCCTAGCCTGCTGTCTTGGCCCCACCCCCACCACTGGTATTTAAAAAGCCAGCAGGGCCACGACAGTGGACAGGCCTCAGGGGCGCTCACGACAGGGAAGACAGGCCTGGCAGTGTGCTTCTGAACACCAGTCAGTGAAAATTCTGCGGGTCACAGCAGAGCACTGACTCAGGGCTGGAGGAGGAGCCCCAGGCTGGAACGGACAGAGAATACACGTGGCCACCACGGTGGACTCTAGCAGACCAGTGATTATTATGGCAGCTGGGGACCCGGGGGACATTCTGTTACACTGTGCATGGGGTAGCCATGAGTCAGAGCATAAAGAGCGTCCCTGAATTACACATGTAAAAGCGGCTGGAATGGCACTGTACATGCGTTCCTCACACACACACACACAAAACGTGAATCCACCTGGTGGTACTGGGTCTTCAACAAGAGCTTCCTCCTGTTATTTCACGGGTGTCTGGTGATTGGGCACGAATCACAATTTATAAATAAACAGTACTGGAAACTTCCATACTACTGTGCTGATCTTACTAAGAAGACTCACTTTGTAGCATGTTCCTACTGTGTCTACAAGGACTGCCAATTAAGTACATGAACTCATCCTAGAAAAAGTGCTACATACCTTATTAATGAATATCACTATGGTCACCTTTGAAGTACCCTCCTTGGGAAGCTATGCATTGATGCCAGCACTTAGTAATTTCAAAAGTGATTTTGGAACTCGTTTTCTGGAATGGCCATCAGAACTGTATTACCCTTGATGTCCTGAAGATCATCCAAATGTCTTCCTTTCAATATTTCCTTTGTCTTCAGGTAAAGAAAAAAGGCACTGGGGGCCAGATCAGGTCAGTAGGGAGGGTGTTCCAATACAGCTATTTGTTTGCTGGCTAAAAACTCCCTCACAGACAGTGCCGTGGGAATCGGTGCACCGTCACGGTGCAAGAGCCCTGAGATGTTGGCGAAAAGTTGAGGTCATCTTCCTCTGACTTTTTCACGGAGCTTTTTCATCACTTCCAAATAGTAAACTTGGTTTACTGTCCAGTTGGTATGAATTCATAATGAACAGTCCCTCTGATACCGAAAAAGGTTGGCAACATTGTTTTGACTCTTGATTTGGACTGATGGAACTTTTCTGGTTGCGGACAATTGGCTGACTTTCATGGTGCACTCTGACGCTTTGTTTCAGGGTTGCATTGGTACATCTAGCTTTCATCACCAATGGTAACACAGTCCAAAACATGGTCTTGCCTCTTTAAGAGGTCTCGGTAAACTTTGACTCTCGTTCCTTTTGCTCATTGGTGAGCAACTTTGGGACCATTTTTAAACACACCTTTCTCACACGAAAGTTTTCAGTTAAGATTTTTCTGCTTCTCTATCAATACTTACTTGGTCTATTATACCTCTAACAGTCAGCTGATGATTTTAATGCACAATTCAATGAATTTTTGCAATGTTTTTGGCTGGCTCATCAGTTCTGCTTGCTACTGGCCACCGTGACTTCTCTTCATCAGTGATGATTTCTCTCCCCTCAGAAAAATGTTTAACCCATTGGTACACTGCCATTTTCTTCATGGCATTATCTGCATAAACTTGGACTAACATATCCCCTATTTCACTTCCACTCTTGTCAAGTTTAACAAGGAATTTAACATTTGTTCACTGCTCTAACTCAATTTCTGACATTCTTGTGATGTCAAAACACACAAAAACACACAAGAATAATGAACACCACTCAGCAAGACATGGCCACATGTTGACATGAGCACCGCTGCGAGACACTGATAGACCAAGGTTATGAAATGTTACTGAGTTGTGTGTACAGTGCTGCCAAAGTAAGCAAACAGTGGCAAATTCGCAAACTTAAATTGTCAGACCTCAAATGCCATGGTTTCAATTGTGTCCCCCTAAAAATGTGTTAACAATTTGTCTGAGCCATGACTCCCAGTATTTTGTGACTGCTGTCCATTTAGTGATTTTCCTATGTTATAAATCCTAATTGCTGCCTGTGGCTAGTAGACTGGATTATGATAAAGAGGATTAGGGTGGGACTGTGACACCCTGCCTAAGGTCACCTCCTTGCTCCAGTGTAAAGAGAGTTTCCCTGGAGGACACCTTGTACCACCTTTTATCCTTTCATCCTACAAGAGATACAAGGGAAGTAAGCACAGCTTTGGGGGCCTCATACCACCAAGAAAAAAAGCAGTATTGGGAGCCGAGCGTGTCTTCTGGACAGGACCAGGGTTCCGTGTCTCAGAGCTTCCAGTCCAGGGGAACATTGATGACAAGGAGCTTCCTTCAGATCCAGCAGAGAAAGCCTTCTCCCGGAGCGGACACCCTGAATTCAGACTTGTGGCCTACGGGACCGTGTAGGAATAATCTTTCTTTGTGAAAACCACCCACTTGCGGCATTTCTGTTAGAGCAGCACCAGGTGGCTACAACAGTTTAGTAGAAGAAAGTATGATTTTGTTTGTGCTGTAACTGCTTGGTTAGAAAGTTACCTCCTTCAAAAACACTAAGAAGATAATGCATGGCTTTATGCCAGTCCAATAAAGCCACCTTTCAGGGAATCAACCCCATTCTTCCTAGCCACTCTCTTCTTCCAGGAGCCAGATAACCGCATCTGCAGGGTCATTTGCCTCCATTCATGGGGACGCCACGCTGAAGATCTGTCTGCTGTGTATGTTCACATCACTCTAGATCTTGTGCTGTCATTGTGGTTTTAACGCCTGACTTTGCACTTCAGTTAACCCATGTGGCACCACTGACCTCTCTTTAGGAATACAATGCCAACTAAGTAGAAACCACAGCCACTGCAAACTTAACAAACACAAGTGAAGCACACAAATGGTACTAAAATACATTAGTGGGTATTAATTCCTCCCTGATAACTGATCGCTGGCTGAGCCAAATCCCAGACCATCTGGCGGCTGTAATGCCTACATGGCTTTAAAATTGCAATGATTATTAAGAGCATAATGTGGTTTCTTTCAGCATCATAATTAATCTCGTATTTCTAGTTTATAACGCTGATAATTTCATGGATTTCTCTTCTGCAACCTTCAGACCACTTGTGAAATTTCTAGGAACATCACAATTTGATAGATAATGTTAGGATGGGGGGTGCAGGGAAGGGGATGGTGAGTTCGTGGCATCACAGCTCAGCGTGGCTGATGGTGACAGGGGAATCAGATGGCACTAGAGGAGCACCATGGCCAGATCACCAAGGGCCTCAGGGTTTTGAGAGCAAGGTCAGAGCTATTTTTAGAGAAGTGGTGAAGAGGGCAGAAGTGGGAGACAAGAAGATTATGCAGGAAGTCCCTGTGGAAATGGCAGTGACCGGGGTGGTAGCCTGGCCTCACAGAGGGCAGCCAAGGCAGGGAGAAGAGGAGGGCTCTAAGCAGTTCCACCTCGGTGTCACAGAAGTGCCACTGAACCAGCACAGTTACTGCCCGTGTGTGTGTGTGCTCAGACCTGTGTGTTCTGTAGCGGAGGAAGCAGCCGTTAAGAACAACCCCTTATTCAGAAACAAAACACGGGTAGAAGGAGCAGATATTTAGAGACAGCCCACACAAGGCTTCAGACAGCCTGAGCCTTCTACCATCTGTGTGACAAGTGGACAGACGTGTCGCACAGGTAGTGGCAGCTCAGGAGGTAGGGTGGGCTGGGATTCTGTGCTTGGGCATTGCCAGTTTTCACAGGACTGTACCCGGGGGTCACTGAAACCATGGAGACGGATGGAGGGTCTCCAATGGAGGGATGCCACGAGGATGGAGTCCCAGAGAGTATCTGTCTTTAAGGCTTGGCCAGAGGGGCCACGACGGGCAGCGAGGGGCAAAACCAGAAGGATGGGCATGGAATTTCAAGAAACAGGGTCTTTCCAGAGGGGAGAGTGGCCAGTCTTGTCAAATGCTGATGAGGTTGCCAGTAAGATAAGGACAGAAAATGTGTTTATTGGTTCTAAACAAACCTGGGTTGTATTACCCTGGAGAGAGCCATTTTAAGCCAGTGGTACAATAATCAGACATGGGGGTTGAGGTGTGGGGAGCGGGGGGCAGGGGACCGGGCCTCAGGGCTGGAGGAAGGGTGGGTTCTCTGACCACGCGAGTCAACCTGCCAGAAGCCGTCGCACAAAAGCACGAGCCTGACGTCAAGGCAGCCAGAGCCCCAGGGATGGGGAGAAGGGGCCGATTCCCGACGGCAGCGTCACCCCCAGTGCGAGGCCACGCCTGAAGCATAGGGAGCGCTGTAGAAACTGCAGGGAGGAGTGACGGTGGCCTGGCCTAGGAGACTGGTGACGAAGCGGAGAGAAGAGGAATCCTCGGAGCTGTGCTACTCTCATTAGCTGCTGTTGATCGCGATGCAGAGTTACGGATGTGCCTGGGTTTTTTACCTACAGTAACTGCTTTCCATGTGTTGAAGTCTCCCAGCCTTACTGACGGAAGAGCGGTCACTACAGGAAGGGGAGGGCAGTGGCAGCTCCGAAGCAGAGTTCTCGCCTTACCCGTGGGACACCTGGGCGCCATGCCTGGCCGACGTGCCACCTGACGCGTGGCCAGCACTCCTCTGTCAGGAGAGGCTTGCATGTGGTCATGACGCTGACCTGGTCTCAGCGGGGCTTCTAGGCTGAGGGGCCATCTGCTTCTGGGGTCGGCCACTGAGAACCCCACGGATCCCGGTGGTCTGCTTGGTAACTAACCTTGGAGGTGGCATGGGACCAGGCAGCGCTGTGCTCTGTCACGTCTGGGGTTGTCAGGGCCTGAGCTGGCTCGGTGCCTGCTGACTAGTACGGAAGGCCCTGGCCTGACAGATCTGCGTGTGGAGAGGGTGGGTCTCAGAGATGACTGCCAAGACGCAAATGCCAGGATGTGGAGGCTGACAGCCTGAGGTGACCAAAGGTGATTTACAGAGCTCTCCAGTGTGGGTGATTCAGAGGGTAGCGAAGACATGCAGACAGAATTCAGACTCGGGCCCAAGGGGACAGTGGCTGTGGTTTTAAATAAACCCGCTGGAGAAGGGGTGGGATGGTCCAGGCGGAGACCCACCCGGCAGCTGGACACTGGGTGGAAGAGAAGTGAGGGAAGCTTTGGCCTTGTTTCTGTTAAAGCTGAGAATGGAGGCTTTCTCCAGATATTGAAACCCACAAATTTTTGGCAAACCAAGCTTTTTTGGATGTTTAAAACCATAACTAATTTATCCCAAGGGAGTCTTTTGGAAGGCTGGATGCTAATTCCTAACACAGTTCTTTTATACTAACTTGGCAAAGCCAAGTACACAATGCTTCATTGTCCAGTGGGCAGGCTCTGTCTTCTCTGTACTTTTAGATTTTCTTAAATACTGTTAATGGGTAAGAAGTTAGATCACAATCCCACTCTTTCAATCTCCACAACAAAAGGAGTACCCAGAACGTTGCAGGTCTCATCTGGACCCACCAAGTACCCCCTCTCTCTCCTTGGCCCTGCTGACCGGTTAACGTCTTTCAGACCGTCTGTTTAGCAGCTCAGCTACATCGAGAGTTCTCATAAGAGGGAGCAAAAGCTCTCGGCTGATTCAGAGAAAGAACACCTTCCCTCTTTCCTAGGCTTAAACCTAGGTCCTTGCTGTCTCCTCCTCCACCCCAGGCCCGTAACTCTCTCTCTCGGCCTCTGACTTGCAGTCTGGGCCGGTTCTCACCAGCGGGCACCTCTCACACACACACTGGACGGCTTCTGTTCTCACGGGTCAGCTGGTCTTAACCAGGCTATTAACTTTAATGACTATATTGATTGCCACCTCTCCTTATTAGGAACCCTTGCGTTTCCCTGCAGCTCTGCACTTTCCATGTCCCACCCCGTCTCACTGGAACTAGAAACTATGGGCTGCTCTCGAAAAGCCTTGGCGCTTGGACAGCAAGCAACCTAGATGCCAACCAACATGGTGTGGATCCGTCCACGCAACGGGACACTACGGAGCTGTCAAAAATGAGGCCGCTGTACTCACAGCACTTTGAGTGACAGCTGCTGTATGGGGTTTGATGAAAAACAGGAGGTCCAGGGCACTAACTACAGAGGGACGGGGTATCCCAAGAGGAGAGGGAAAACATACGGACACTTCAAAACCCTCTGTGAGTCTGTATTGGAAGCTGAGTGGCTCCAGCCAAGTGGCTGCCTCTGGGTGGACGAGCCTGGTGCCGGGGCCCAGGAAGGAGGGAGAGGAGAAGGCCCTCCCCGCTCCTGGCTGCCGGGACAGTCAGGTGGAGGGCTGGTGCTGCACTTCCTCCTCCACCAGCTTTGTCACGGGGGCCACGTTTCCTGATCTGTCCGCCTCCTCATTTTCACCACCAGGGCAGAGAGAATAACAGTACTTCCCTTCTGTGGTCCTTCTAAGGAGGCAACGGAGCTGTGTAGGGACAGTACCTGACTCGTTTACAGTGCTATATGAGCGGCAATTATCATATTATTCCCTTTGGAATGTTTCGCCCGCACACGCAATGCCTTCTGTAAATTAAGAAAAGCTTGTGAAAAACACCTGAAAGTGAAGGAAAACATTTCATGTGTAGGATTTTATTTGGACTAAAAGACCCTGTCTCAAGCCCAAGAAGCAAAGGCATCTTTGTCTTCACTGCCTGGCCCTTCAGCTTGTGCAAAACCAAGGTGAAAGTGGGGGGAAGTGCAGGCTGCCAGGAGAAGACGGGGTTTGAAGGAAGCCCGAGGGCTGGGGGCCAGCCGCGGCTTGGCCACCACCGCAGCAGACGGAGCCAACACAGGGGACACCAGCGTCGACTCTGACGAGACTGGGCTGAGCCTCTGCCACACACGGGGCTGGGACCCTTCCTGCCGGAAGTACCCAAAGAACACCAAGAGCTCTCCGGTGCCCTGGCATCCCTGGGTGGCACAAACAATTCATGTGCTTGTCACTGCAGGGCTGGAAGTCTGGGTCCACCTGGAGGTGCCTCTGCAGAAAGGCCTGGTGACTTACGGCCCAGACTCTGCCACTGGAAAGCCTATGGGACATGGCTCTACCCTGACACACAGGAGGGCGTCACGTGTCACAGTCGACCCGACAGCCACCGGTTTTTTGTGTTGTCCTGGTCAGTCGGCCTCCATCTGCGCGCCTCCTGCTCCCGACTCTGCTCTCTCCCACACGCCCATTCCCCCATGCGGACACGGCCACACTTGGCTCACCCCCTTTCTGGACCACCTCTGGGACAGTGTGAGTCACAGGTCTGTACTGATGTCCTGGGAGTGGGATGGGCATGCGGCCCTGACACGTGTCTCCCACACATCTCTGCAGGCAGAACCAGCCTGGTTCCCGGCACAGGGCGTGTCCACCAGCCCTTGGGTCCCCCCTTCTCCTCTTGTGTCTTCAGACTGTCCCCTTCTCACCCTCCCGAAGGCCAGTCTCCAGCCTCTGCATGACTGCCCCTGTCCTGATGTGCAGATCACAGTTCCAGCTTCATTTTCATCCTTCCCTGACAAAGCACGCCCACCGCTGGGATGAAAGGTGGAGGTAGGGGGCAGGGGACCTGCAGGGCAGGACGGAGGTTTGCGTTACTTCTTGTACTCAAAGCGTTATTAGTTCTTTAAACCCATCTCCCCCGATATGGCTGTGGCTTCCCTCCGGGTCCCCGACACGGCTGCGGCCTCCCTCCGGGTCCCCAGTACAGCTGTGGCCTCTCTCCAGGTCCCCGGTATGGCTGTGGCCTCCCTCCGGGTCCCCAATATGCCTGCAGCCTCCCTCCAGGTCCCTGATATGGCTGTGGTCTCCCTCCATGACCCTGATATGACAGTGGTCTGCCCATGGGTCCTGATACAGCGGTAGTCTTCCTCTGGGTCCCCGATACGGCTGTGGCCTCCCTCTGGGTCTGGCAGGCAGAGATGAAGCTGGACTGTGGCTGGCGCAGTGACCCCAGCGATGCCGGCTGCCCCTAAGCCTGGGAGCCACAGCCACACACTCCCTCAAGTTTGACCTATTTTGCCGTGTCAGAATCTCGAATTCCGAGAACGCACGCTAGCGAGCAGCTGAGTTCCTAACGGAGAATTCTGTGGTCACGTGCAGGGCTCTTCTGTTTCTGGAGAGAAGGCAGACTTTTAACTCCCACGAGGCGCTGAATGATCAGAAGAGGGAGACAGACGAGCACAAGGCCGGTCTGCAGTGCTCACCCAGACTGGCTCCAAGGTCTCACCGTTTTGCAGAGCGACGTTTGGTTTGTTTGGTTCTGCCTTCTGCGGCAACATGCTTTGGGGACCCACAGCCAGACATGTGAAGGGACTGTTAACACCCGCTGCCAAGGAGTCGGTTCCAACTCGTAGTGACCCTATAGTGGTATAGTGCTTAAGGGCTACGTCTTCTAACCAAAGGTCGGCAATTCAAAGCTGCTAGGCACTCCTGGGAAACTGTGGGACAGTTCTGCTCTGTCCTATAGCATTGCCGTGAGTGTTAATACTGCCGTCCAACATCACCCATCACGCAGCCTGTCACGGACCTGGGTTGGCGAGGCCACCACCCCACACCCACCAGTGTCCACAGGACTGTGCAGCCCCTGTCTCCAACAGTGACACCATGTGGCTGCAGGCGGCAATAGCCTCACCAATCGGGTCACACAGTGCCCTCCAGGGCCGGAATCAGAGACCTCCTGGCCCCCCGAGCCCTCTGTTGTTTTCTGCAAGTGTCTGCAGCTCTTGGGAAACTTATGGAGGGGGTGGGTCTCAGAAGAAGGACTGCAGACCACCCCATAAGGAGTCAGGTGCACCCTAAAGGAATGAATTTGCAACAATAACAAGAGGAATTGTATTTGTGTCTCAAACTGGTGAGGTCTTTCAGCAGAAAACAATGCCATAAGCAGCTGCAACAGTTCTTGTTCCAGCAGTACTTCTCCTTCTTCTTTCCACATTCAGAGAACAGCTACTGGGAAGTGAATGAGCATAGCGACTGTTCTCGGTTTTCTGTTTGGATCCGCCTTCCCACAGACACCTTCCCTGGTAGGCTGCCCCTCCTCCACCAGGAAGCTGATCTCCCACGATGACATCACCGGATTCCTTGTCCCACGGGCTTCTGGTGAGCTGCTTCACTGTCAGCCTTCAGTAAGAAGTCGGATTCAGGAGGGAAAGGTTGGTATCAGTCCCTTCACGGCCGCCCTGATGGGCTGCTGTGTGCCTGGGGTGGGCGCTTCCAGTTCCTGCGTCTATGGTCACACCTGCTACTGGATGGCCTCTCTTTCCAAGCTTCCACCATACCTGGACATCTCCTTCCTCCGTTTGTCCCCCCAGGACTAAGGGCGCTGATGGCTTCCCGTGGCAGCTCTTCCCTGGAGTTCCATGTGTGCCCACCCCTCTGCACGTCACTCAGCATTCAGGCCTCCTGTCCCCTGAGCTCCCTGCCAACCCGGACGCATGCAGGACTAACTGTTCCTTGTTTGAGTCCAAGTGTACACAGTTCTCAGCACTCCTCAAACGGTATTCTTCAAGGCTGGTACATTTCAGTGTATGTAAATTCTATCCCAAATGAACAGAAAACAAATACTGGCCTCTACCAAAGACAGGCCGCACTGTGCCCTGGGGGACTGAAAGGGTCTGCAGCTTACTGTGAAATGCACAGAAAGAGACGAAGCAATGGTCACCGAAACCAAACTGCTGTCACCCCTCCTGACTCACAGTGACCCTACGGGACACGGCAGAACCGCCCCATGGGGTTTCTGAGGGAGCCTGGCGGATATGAACTGTCGACCTTTTGGGTAGTTGCTGCAGCTCTTAACCCTCATGCTTCAGGTTTCTGAATCGATGGTTAGATCTGTCGTAAAGCCATTAGAGCAAAATATTAACTGTCAAACAAAACTAGCCCTGTCCCCACCCGGGTCTTCCGCACCCTTCTCCACACCTGCCCCGCCCACCTGACAATAGAAGCAGCCTGGTCTGAAAGTAAAGATCTGGGCAATGCTGCACACTGTCCCCCAAGACAGGTGCCTCAGCATATGAAAAAGACAGCAGGACGGAGAGTCCCAGGATGACATCCAGATGGGCCACCCAGGGGCTCCGAATCTTCCCAGCCGGATTTTGTTTTTTCTGGGTTGTCTGCTTTGGTGTGACGGTTGTTATTGCTGCGGGGTGCTGTCAAGTGGTTTCCGACTCACCGCGATCCCATGTGACAGCAGGATGGCTCCTCATGTTTCCGAGGCTGTGATCTTTATGGGAAAGACCCCTGGTGGTGCAGTGGTTAAGAGCTACACCTCCTGACCAAAAGGTCAGCGGTTTGAACCCCCTGCCACTCTGCGGGAGGAAGGTGGGCAGCCTACTTCCGCCCACAGGGACCGCCTTGGACACCGTTGGGGAGCAGCTCGGCTCTGCCCTCCAGGAGTACCGTCAGTGGGAGCCCCCCGAGAGCAGTGATGGTGGGGCAGGCATCCGCCCTCCCGTGCGGGGCAGGCCCCCAAGCGGTGGCAGGTGGGACCCACTGACCGAACACTGGCCAGTGGTCAAGCTCACTGGGCCTCCAGGGCTCCCGTGCCCAAAAACTCAACCCCCAAACCAACCCACTGCTGCTGTGTTGGCTCAGACTCAACTCACAGCAACCCTGTGGGACAGAGAACTGCCCCACGGGGTTCCTGGGGCCAGCTGATGGATTTGAACTGCGAACCTTCTGGTTAATGGCAGAGCTCTGAGCTGCCACACCAACAGGCCTCCTTTGTAAGTATAAAAACCCCAAACGAGACCCACTGTCCTTGAGTCCTTACCAACTCATAGCAACCCCATAGGACAGAGTAGAGTCGCCCCATGGGATGTCCAAGGAATGGCTGGTGGATTTGAACTGCCAACCTTCAGGTCACTAGTGGAGTTCTTAGCCACCACACCACAGGGCTCCTTTTTATGTATAAAAAAGCCAAAAAACTCAGACCTACTGCCGTCGAGTGGATTCTGACCCACCGTGACCCCCATAGGTCAGAGGAGAACTGCCCCATAGCGTTTCCAAGGAGTGCCTGGGGGATTTGAACTGCCAATCTCTTTTGGTCAGGAGGTGTAGCTCTTAACCACTGCACCACTAGGCTTTCCTTTGAAAGTACAAGAGTAATTAAATCCAAAAAGCCATGCCCGCGTGAGCCCGGCAGAGGCCGCAGTGACCTGCCGTGCATAACTGGTACTCTGATTCTCTCTGAAGGGACCATCCTCGCAACCCAACTCCAGTGAAATAATGACACTCAGGACCCAGTGCCTGTCTCCTCTACGAGGCCTAGGACACACTGGGCACCGAGCGAACACGCAGGACTTGTTCTTGTGGCCTATCTCATTGCAATCGTCCAAATGACGAAAGGCTGGTGACTTCTAAAAACAGCCAACAAAAACCCCATGGATCAAAACAGAACACTGATCTAAGCCAAAAAAGGCCACAGCTGCTGCTGTCGAGTCCATTCCGACTTATAGCAACCCTTTTCAGGTCAGAGTAGAACTGCCCCACAGAGTTTCCAAGGAGTGCCTGGGGGATTTGAATTGCTGACTGGTTTGCAGAGGTAGCGCTAACCATTGAGATACCAGGGTTTCCCACACTGATCTATACAGCACTGGAAAAGGAGCCCTCTGGTTGGAAGATGGTCCAAACACACAGTGGCCACAATCACAGACTTGAGCCCATGTGATTGTGAGGACGTGCAGGACCAGGCAGTGTTTCCTTCTGCTGTATGGGAGGATGCTGGGAATCTCAGACAACTTGATGACCAGTCACAACACGTTAGCCAATGAGACGTAGGTACCAAAATACAAAGACAATAGCCAAGGTCAAAAGTGCTGGCAAGCAGGTCAGGCCCTAAATCTGACCCACACTGCCGGCCCCTTCCTTCTCTGGGTTCACAGCAGTCAATGCCAGAGACATAAGCGCAGCATCCCTGGGCTGGCTGGCATCTAAGAAGCACGCTGGTGTCAATGTGGGTAGCTAGCAGAGTATTCACAAAGTGACCCCCTAAAAACCGAACCCGACCCACTGCCGTTGAGTTGGTCCTGACTCATAGTAACCTTACAGACCACGCAGAACAGCCCCAGAAGGTTTCCAAGGAGCACCCGGTGGATTTGAACTGCTGACCTTTTGGTTAGCAGCCACAGCACTTAAAGACTATGTCACTAGGGTTTCCAACAAAGTGACCCGAGGGCACTGAAGTTTCCTGGACAGCAGTCTTGGGGGGACCACAACTCTCCCACCTCTCAGCAGAAGCGGCCATACTGAATCTTATCACCTTCATGGGGCCAGTGGCTTACTCTCCTAGCAGACCCTCTCTGTCCAGGCTAACGGGCTCCCCGAGACAACGGCCATCAACAGCTGGCAGCTAAGCCAGACGGTCGGTCATTCAGGGGTCTCTCTACCACGGGGGCTGCTTCCACACCTGCCCAGTATCAGGGAACAGCAGAGACAGATGTCTAGAAGTCCTTGGTCCCGCACACTGCTCCATGGAATGATGAAATCAGAGTGCCTTTGTCTTCTCTTGCTGCCTCTTGATCCATGATTTCTCCCATTAGTCCTGTTCCCAGCGTGCACCATGGGACATCGGGGAATCTGCCTAACCCACCATGTACAGTAAACCCACTGCCGTTGAGGCAATTCTGACTCATAGCGACCTCAGAGGGCTTTACTAAAGCAGATGGCCACAGCTTTCTCCCTGCAGCTGCTGGTGGTTTCAAACTGCCGACCTCTGGCTAGGATGCCGACCTCTTTCACACTGAAGTAGTCTAATTTGGAACTGACATTGCAGTTGAACAAGCTGGGGGGAAGCCCAAGGCCCAGGTTCAGCATTTCTGAGATAGGTGGGCTGTGCACGGTGGCTGCTCCCAAGGGGGCTGTGGATGGACGCAGGAGCCCCCAGAAGGAGGAGTTCTCTCAGACACGGCTTTTCCCCTCTAGTCTTCTCTCTGTGGTTTCTAAAAGCAATCACACTTTTTGCAAAGGTACAAATTACAGCCATAGTCACAGAGCTAAAATAACAAGTTCAGAGCGAATACAAGAAATAGGGAGTCATGATGATTCTTGGAAAATGTACTGTCTTTGGACAAAAGTTCAGGTATTAGCCCTTGGAGAAACTGCAGCTTCTTTTCAGCATTTTTAACAACAGCTCCTCTGCACACAGAGGCATCCCTGCCAACGGTGGCCCCACTGAGACTTCTGTTTGGGGCCTCACTGCAGCTCCCTCTTCCTTAGATTAAATAACAGCTTTACTGAGAGAGCACTCATTTACCACAGAATCCACTTCTGGGAACAAGTCCGTGGTTTCTGGTGTGTTCACCGAGTTGTGTGACTACCACCACTAATTTCTGGAGGTTCCCATCACTGGAGAAGGAAGCCGTCCTCATTAGCAGTCACTCGGCATGTCTCCCTTCCCCAGCAACCACGGTTCCATTTCCTGCCTCGATGGGTTTCCTTATTAGGGACAATTGCTGTCAGTGGACTCACACAACACGTGGCCTCTTGTCTGTCACTGTAAGTCAGAATCGACTCAAGGACACAGGGTTCGGTTTCTGTTTTTCTGCCTGTAGAGTGTACTTCATTCCTTTTGATGATTGAATAAAATTCCATTGTATGGAAATACCACATTTGTTTATCCGTCCTCCAGGTGGGAGACATCTGGGTCACTTCCACATTTTGGTAACTATGAGAAACGCTCTCTGAACACTCCTGTGCTGATGTTCATGTGGACAGAGGTTTTCAAGCCTCTTGGAGGGTCCATTCCTGGGAGAGGAATTGCTGGGTCTCATGGAGACTCTCTGTGTTACCTTTTGGGGAGCTGCCCAAGCTTTTCCAAAACGCAGTCACCATTTCACATCCCACCAGCCACGGATGACAGTTTCAGTCTCTCTGTGTCCTCCAAATGCATATGACCACGCGCCCCTTGGATTTCGGTCATCGTAACAGGCTCAGATGGTACCCTGCACTGGGAAAATCTGCCACAAAAGACTTCTTTACAGTGTTGAAAAGTAAAGATATTATTTGGAAGACTAAGGTGCACCCAGCCCAAGCCCTGGTATTTTCAGTTGCCTTTGATGCACGTGAAAGCGGGACAATGAATGCGTGAGACTGAGGAACGGATGCCTCTGCCCTGGGGTGAGGACTGCCGAGTGTACCGTGGGGCGCCTGGAGAGGGGACAAGTCTGTCTTGGGACAAACAGAGCTACAGTGTTCTTGGGAAGTCAGGATGGTGACACTTCATGTCATACACTTTGGACATGTCATCAGGAGAGACCAATCTCAGGGGAAGGATACCATGCTTCATAAAGGGCAGGGCCATCAAAAGAAGGAGACCATTGACGAGACCGAGGGACACAGTAGCTGCAGCAAGGACTCAAACACACCAACCACCATGAGGATGACACAGGTCTGGGGGCCCAGGGTCGCCAGGGGTCACAAGTGACTCAGTGACACCTAACTGCAGGCATAAAGTAGCACCCCCTTGTGGTCTTGACAGGCCATCTCCTTCCTTTCTAAAAAGCACATCCTTCACACCAGATTTCAAGTAATTTCTCCTTGTCTGAGTGCATTAGACAGAATAACCAGCACTCTTCTTGGCTGGAGAGGAAGTGCGTTCATAGCAAGCTGCCAAATCTCTTCCAGGTCAATCCCGAGGGAATGCAACGAGATAAGTCCACAGGGTAGATTTTTCATTGCTACTTTGTAGAATAATATCAGCAAGTCACCAACCACTGTTAAGTTCAAAATTTTTCATATGTGTGATACAGCCATAGATGCCGTGGCTTGGGATACCATGACCGTGTCCCCTTATCCCTGCTGAGGCTGGCTGACAGGCTGAGCCGAACCGTCAGGTGAGAGGAAAAAGGCAAAAATACAGCTTTCTGAGGGTGGACCAGCGGGCAGGACAGCTACATCTCTAAATGGTTGTATAATTCCTCTTCTTTTACTTTTTTCTCCAGATTTTTAAAAGGAAATTTATTGTGGTAAAATACATATAACAAAAATTGGTCATTTTGACCATTTTAGGTGTCTGATTCAGTGATATTAACTATGTTCTCCATGCCAGGTAAGCCTTGCAATCATCTAATTTACAAAACGTTTTCATCATTCCAAACAGGCGCTCATTTCCCCTCCCCCACCAACTGCCCTCAGTCTCTTTGCCACCAACCAACTCTGTCTCCAGTACCTGGCTATTCCAGAGACCCCGCCTCAGTGGGACCCTGCAGGACCTGTCCCTTACGGTCGGCCTCGCTGCCCTCAGCCTGGTCATGTTCAGGCTCCACCCCCGTCACGGCACCAGGACGTCATTCGCTTTGCGGCTGAGTAACGTTCCAGTGGATCACATTTTGTTTACTCCCATTAAAAAGTACATTTACTTTAGTTTTGCTCTTGAGTCCCTTTACCTGGTACAGCTGCTGCCTTCCCTCCGATCCTCGTTCCTGAACACTTCCATGATGGCCTCCTGTCAGGATCAAGAATGAACATGAGCCAGCCACCTCAGACGTGGTGATTTGGTTAACCTGGCCGGAACTCACGAGGTCCCTTAGTGCTGGGTGCAAATGGCCCTGCATTTGTTACTGGAAAAAGAAAACCCACCGCTGTCAAGTTGACTGTGACTCACAGTGATCCGTGATCCCACAGGACGGATTAGAGTGCCCCACTGCATTTCCAAGGAACACCTGGTGGATTCCAACTTGCCCCCCTGTTGGTTAGCAGCCAAAGTGCTTAACCGCTGTGCTAAGAGGGTTTCTATTCATCTGTTACCCATCATAAATCCATTCATTAACTGAGCAAATACTTACTAAGCCCTAGTCCCATGCAGGGACAGTCCAGGCTTGGGACACACAGCAGGCAGATAGAAGCAGACAAGCTCCTGCCCTCATGGGCTGGACATTCTACTTGAGAAGACAGACCCTAACCAGTCAAGTGCAGGGTCAGGACTGCTCATGAGCATGGGGTCTCTTTGCCCACTGCCATCGAGTCCATTCTGACTCTCACTGACCTTATGTGAGCCAGGGTTTGCTTAGAGGTGTTGACAACATTCCAAAAACCGAAGTAGTGATGGCCGTACAGCTCTGCCAGGACACCAGAACTCATGGACGGCAGGCTCTGCCATGCGACGCTGCTAGGCTAGTAGGGTTTCACTCTGACAGCTACTGTCTGAGTTTACAGATCCGACTCGACGGCACTTGGCTGGCATGGCTCCGTTTTGGGGACAGACAGTGGTGGGTGGATGGTAAGGGTTCTTGCCTTCTATATGGGACACCCAAGCGCCATTCCCAGCCAGGACCCCTCACACACAGCCACCGCCTGCCTGTCACAGAGGACTGCGTGTTGCCATGACCCAGGACACGCTCAGCCACTGCCTGTCTGTCATGGAGGCCTGCGTGTTGCTTTGACACTGAACGTGTTTTGGTGGGGCTTCCAGAGTAAAACAGACTAGGAAGAAAGATCTAGTTACCCACTTCCAGAAATAAGCCAGTGAACCCCCTGAGGATCACAATGGTTCAAACTGCCTCCCGCCAGGGGCACGGCACAGGATGAAGCAACATTCTCTTCCATCGCGCATGGCTCACTGTGAGTCGGGTCTAACTCATTGGTGGCTCCCACAACAATTATTACTCTGTACGAATGTTTATTACTCCATGTGAGTATTTATTATGCTATCTGAATGTTTATTACTCCACAAGAGTATTTATTACTCTGTATGAATGTTTATTACTCCATGTGAGTATTCATTACTCTGCATGAGTATTTATTACTCCATGTGAGTACTTATTACTCTGCAGGGGTCATTACACAGCCAGGCCAAGCTCACATGGGTCCAATTTTGATTAGAACAGACGTGTGTCACCCTTGTCTCTTGAATCACAACGTGACATTACTCTGAAATCCCAGCTATTGGCAGATGGCCCTGCCCTTCTTCGGAACACATGAAAACTCTGACAAGGATGACAACTTTCCACCCCCAGCAGGGCCTGCTGTGAGAGAGCTGAGGGGTTTGGGGCTGCAGGGGGGCAGTCCATTACAGGAAGGGAGCTCCCTCCTGGAGAGGCCGTCAGTGCACTGGTTATTATCGACAGTCATAAGGCAATCACACCCATTTATGCTCTGGTTCACAGACGGGAAGTGACAGCCTGTGGCTTAGCTGCCAGTGACACCATCAAGACAGAAAGAACCCGAGAGGAAATTGAGAATGTGGGAGGGAGATGGTAATGGCATTGAACACCACATAAATATAAATCATGGAGGAAGATGGGCGTAATCCAATCCCGGAGTCAGAGGGGCGGTGTAAGAAAGACCATCCACGCTGGGCAGAGGGGCCCCTCAGGCTTGACACCTTAAGGGAGAAAAGCCGGGCTGTGGGCAGCAAGAGCAGAGGAGGAAGGCTGCCTACACCTGGAGGGGAAATATACGTCACCAGGGGACAGACCTGTGGCAGTTTTTAAGTGTAAGAAAAACAGCTGGGGCACAAAGTGTCACATCCATCATCTCTAATGTCACTGTCTCCCTAAAGACACAGCACAGTTTGAAGACTCTGGAATGCTGAGGCCCATCACCCACAGAAGCCCCTGTAAGCAAAGCTACACGCCTATGTGATGGCGGGTGGAGGCATCTCACCCTTAGCATATTTTTGGCTGTACTCTCCCTGATAATATTTTGCATCCTAATCAAACCTTCCTCAAAAGTACCCTCTCATCTCCCGGCACAAGGATTAAGGAAGATGCCTTCTAAGAGGGGCTTTACAACCCCTCGGCTTATGAAATAATGTTGAGGAAACCTGAACGGGAGTTCCTAGAGAAAAGAGCTCAGAGGAATGAATCCCGACACAGCACGCCCTGCCCGGGAATGCCGAGGCCGGCCTGGCCTTGCTGGCTTCCCCCAACTGCACATCCCCCTCCACATGTGAAATACAAGATTGCAGGAAGGCTCTGGGAAGCTCCCCAGGGACGACCCCCCCCCCACAGTCCTTAGATATAGACATCCCACTCCCTGCATCAGGAAGATGGATAGGCTCCCAAGTTTATTATAATTGGTATGGCAAATGAGTAAACACTAAAGAAATACCCTTCTTAGAACAACTTAAGAGAGGCATAGGGTGAGGGATGGTAGGCACTTACTGTCCCCACAGGAAGAGATAAAATAAGAACAAAGAAGGAACAAATAGAGACAGACAGATAATAACCTTTAGATGAGCCTACCTCTCTTCCTGCACCTTTAACCTCGAGGCATAGACAGAGTTGATTGAGCTCAAGGCATAGCTTTGTTTCCACTGTTGATTACCACCACAATATACTTGTCTCGGGCCATTACCTAGAAGGCCCTAATGATTAACATGAAAAGAGACCATGAGATATCAGTTCCTTACTAGCCAACAGCTTACGTGGTCAAACAGCAGGATGAAATCACGTCACCTCATTGATTATATAAAAAATAAAGAAAGACAGGCCTTAACAGGCTGCTGATTCCTGGTTGTCTGAGTCTCATTTCTTCGCCGATGCCACCCATCCCTTCGTGATCCCAGACCCTGTTGAGGCTGGCCCCCGGCACTGGAAGAAACCCAAGTTTATTCACCTTCCTTCCCGTGAATATTCGCGTATCAGGCTTGCTTGCTCGCTCTGCACACCACAATCCACACCTCCAAGTCTACTTGGGACATCATTCCGACCCCACGAATCTCGGCTCCCAGACTGAGATCTCGTCATATTGTATTCATTCACTCTTCATGTGGGACATGCATCTGAGGGGCATGCCGCTCTTTGCCTCCTCCTGGCCTGAACAGTGGCTCTGAGTGGGAAGGGGGCCTGGAGTCTTTCTGGTTATGCACCAGGAAGCCAGGTCCCCCGTGGAGGCCAGTGACGCAGAGCTGTGGTCCAGCAGGGCACCCTGGAGCTTGGACATGTGGACCATGGTGCAGGCACAAGGACTGTTGGGCTCCTGGAGGGACGCTGAGAGATATGTGAGCCCTGCCTGTCGTCTCATGTGTCAGAAAAGGGTAAGAGACATAGCAAGACCAAGAGTTCAGGTATTTTTCTCAGAAAAAGGTGATGATAACTTTTACAAAGGAAGAAATTCACAGTAGCAGCAGAAGCGGTGTTTGGATGTGTGGCAAAAAGAACATCCCAACGTGAGCACGGTGGACGAGACGACCACAGCCTAGGCTCTGCTAGCTCATTCATTCATTCTGCCACCCATTCATTCACTCACTGGCCCTCCTGGTGTTCCTTTGTCTGTCACTGAAAACAAAAACCGAACCGACAGTAAAGCACTCCCACTTGTGGCTATCCCACTTGTGGCTCTCCCCCCTGCGTCAGGGCAGCCCTGGGCTCCACAGCATCTCCGCGGCTGACCGGAAGTAGATCTCTAGGCCTCTCTACTTGAGTGTCTCTCTGGGGACTCAAACTACCAACCTGTGGTTAGCAGCAGCTGAGAACACTACCTGTCTGTACCACTGAGGGACACGGACAAGAAGCCAGACTCTTGGGCACCCAATCTGTCCTGCTCTCGGGAGAGGACTCCATGCCTCTGGGATTTGGAAAACCCTATCCACTCTGCTTTGAAGACTCGACACTGCAGAGAATGCCTTCTCTTAATTACAGTGAAGAAAACTCATTTCAAGACCATTGCCGTGGCCTCAGAGAGCATGAGGGACATCTCCCCGTCAGCAATTAGCTGTGCTGAAGGACAGCAGTGGGGGCAGGCTGAGCTCCAGACTGGCTGCTGGGAGACAGAAGTATGTCCCTGGGTGGGTGTGTCGGCCCTGCGCGATGACAGCTGCCAGGCGGTAAGGTGCCTGGCACTGAGGTGTGTCCAGCCAGCAAACAAGAGCTGCCATTTGGAACGGATGCCATGGCAGACTTAGGAAGGAGAAGCAGACCCGGGCAGGGACAGCTGTCTGTTGTTCTATCTGAACGTCACAGCCTCTGTCCTAATGCATGGGTTAGAAACCTGCCACCAACAGACACTTGCAGTCCTGAAAAGCACCGTATTGCCAAGTCCACAACTGGTGACATGGAAGTCTCAGAAAACAGGGAAGCAATGGGGAAATGAGCAATCACCAATGACAACAGGGAGCCTTACGGCAGAACGACATCTTACTGGGGGCTGGGCTCCAGAGCCAGTGTGCTGGCTCATCAGGAGACCACACGGAGGGCCCAATGAGGCCCTCCACCACTGTCCCTCAGTGTGTTCTGGGCTCATGGCTGGCGTGCTGCTCGGGCGCTGGAGGCTCGGCCACCAGTGTCTGAAACACAGCTGAGCCACCCCAGTGTCTGCAGACCCTCCAGACTAAGACAGACTCGGAAGAAAGGCCAGTGATGGACTTTGAGAAACTAGCCACTGGGCAGCTACTGATCACAACAGAGCATCTGGTGGACGGGAGCTGGAAGGGGAGCCCCTCAGTGCGCGAAGGCACTCAGAACACAGAGGGGGCACAGCAGCGGTGTGAATGTACCGGCCATCAGGAAGAGGGCACAGCACCGGGCAGGTTTCCTGCTGCAGGACACGGGGGAGCCGACCCGTCAGCCACCAGCAACAGCACATCTGTTGAGCTGACTTTAGGGTGCTGCTGTTCCTCTGTGTATCTCACAGCAGTCCCACAACCTGCTCCCGGCAACCCAGAAAGGCGGCGGTTGGGGTTTCAGGCAGAGGCAAGTAACCTACCCTGGCTCTCGTCTCTTCTTGGCCCTCATGGCACGGAACCCAAGTTCAGGCGGCCTTGGGCACAATCCACTCCACTCGAAGTAGCCTTGTGATCTTGTGCCCGAGGCGTTTCTGTTTTCAGTCACCTGCTCCATCTCTCTGGCTCTCAGGTGTGCAGCGTTCAGCTGGCGGAGACACTTAGCTCTGACTCAGAACACTCCTGTTCTGAGTGAACAGTGTCCTGTTCCTCCAGGACACTCCTTCTTACAAATCACCTTTGGCTATTTCGTCACAAACGTGAGCCACTGCATTCAGGGGGGAAAGCAGGTGCAGGAGTCTGGCTTCTGCCCCGCAACAGGGGTTGAGAATCACAGTTGAGAATCCTGAGCTGACCCAGAGCTGAGCTCGTCTGGTGCACAAACCAAACGGGGTCCCCGTGGCCGCATGTCCACTGACTCTCAGTGCTCTATAACTAACGGGATCTGGTTTGAACCTGGACAGAAACCATCTGCTTTCTAAAATGATAGAATATTCTCTGATTGAACTTAGACACATGCCTGGAAGGTGAGAATTCCCAGCTCTAGGTCCAGGGATGTTGGGAGGTCCTGGAGCTCATCCGTGCCACAGGGAAGGTGACAGGTGACATGTCATATTCTATCATAGAGGGCATGGATGGTCACCTACACTGCCACATGCATTTCTAGGGGTGCAAGCAAATGGAGACTTGTGCTGCTGTCATCTCTGAGAGTCAAAGTGCAGCAGCACAGAAAACACACAGACAGACGCAGGGGATGAAGGAAGGGGGGGAAGATCACATTTACAACTTAAAAGAACTTGTACAGCAAGGCTGGGAGAACTCAGGCCGGGGGTCAGGGGTGCGGTGGCATTGAGAAGTGGGGACAGGCTGGAGGGAGGCCGAGGCATCACTGCTTAGGGCTGACTGAACAGGACCGGCAGCAGTGGCTTCCAGGTCAGCTCTGGCTCACGGCGACCCCACGGTGACCCCACAGTAGTCAGAGCAGACCAGAACCATCTGTCCAGGTTTCGTTAGCAGCGACAGGCAGACAGTTCCTCTGTGGACCACTGCATCTTCAGCCAGTGTGATGGTGGGTGGCCCACCTTCTAAGAAATGATGCATCAGCATGCGGCACTGGGACCTCCCTTCTTCCTAAGACTGTGGGGTCATCAGGAAGCCCTGGAGGCACCGTGTTGACAGCACTCAGCTGCTAGGGAAGAAGGTTGGTGGTGGGAACCTGCCGGCAGCTCCACGGGGAAAGACATGACAGTCCCCATGAAGACGATATCCCTTGGACACCCTTTGGGACAGCTCTGCTGTCATATAGAATCATTAAGCGTTGGAACTGACTTAAGGGTAATTTTTTTTTTTTTTTTTAGTGGTGTCACAGTCCCAGGCAGCACTCAAAACAGGGGCATCACTGGGGTCCCATGAACCTCCACCAAGAGGTCTACCTGCAGTGACTGAAGACAGGAACAACGACTCCACCCCAGCAGGAACTGTCAGACATTAAAGAAGTCGCACTTCCTGGTCATTTGTGTGTCAGGCTGTCACTGTGCCACCTGTATTATTATGTACTCATATTTTTCCTCATATCGTCCCTTTTTTTATAAATTGTAAGAATAGCTAGCAAACACCCTGACAGTTCAGCAATCTTCACATGTACAGTTTAGTGACATTAATTATGTTCATGGCACTGTCTACAAGTTATCCCATCACCCTTAACAGAGGCCCATGTCCCCAAGAACCAAGACCTTCTTTAATAAACATTAAAATAAATATACAAAACAAAACCCAAACCTAGTGCCATCGATGTTGACTCACAGCGACCCTATAGGACAGAATAGAAAGGCTCCATTGAGTTTCCAAGGAGTGCCTGGCGGATTAGAACTGCTGACCCTCTGAGCTCAGACTCAGAATACACGCTGTTCCCCCAGGACACTCCTTACAAGTCACCTGCTGGGTCCGAACAAGCTGACACAGTAGTGATATCAAACATGAAATACAGCACGAAAACCAGTGAAGTTTTCAAGGGTTTCCTTGTACTTGCATCTGCAATCAATTGCCGCAGAAGGAACAGTCAAGAAATCAAAGAACTCCTGGTCCTGGGAAAAGCTGCTTCAAAAGGCCTCTCGTTAAAGCGTTAAAAAGCAAAGATAACATCTTGACAACTGAAGATGTCACTGTGATGACCTGTCCAGGGTATTTTTGCGCCATGTCATGTGCATGTGAAAGGTGGATAAAGAACAAGGAGGACCCAAGAAGATTGGAGAAAAACCCTGGTGGCCCAGTGGTTCAGCGCTCCGTCTGCAAACCAGAAGGTCGGCAGTTCAAATCCACCAGGTGCTCCTTGGAGATTCTGTGGAGCAGTTCTACTCTGTCCTATGAGGTCGCTATGAGTTGGAATGGACCCGACAGCACTGGGTTTTTTTTTGTTGGTTTGTTTTTTTAAGAAGACTTGAGGAAACCCTGGTGGCATAGTGGTTCAGTGCTGCAGGTGCTAAGCACAGGGTCTGCAGTTCGAATCCACCAGGTGCCCCTTGGGAACTCTATGGGGCGGTTCCATTCAGTCCTATAGGATCACTCCGAGTCAGAATCGACTCAACAGCAAGGGGTTAGGAAGAATTCATACCTTTAAGTGATGGTGTTGGGAAAGAATGCCGAACATACAACAAACCTTCAGAAGACTGAACAAATCTGTCTTGCGAGGAGTACAGAGAAGATGAAGACGAAGAAACTTTGTCATGTCATCGGGTCATGTTATCAGGAAGGACCAGTTCCTGAACGAAGACATTCATGCCTGGTGATGCAGAGGGTCATGGAGAAAAGGCAGACCCTCCATGAGATGGACTGACACGACGGCGGCAATGGCGGGCTCCAACACAGGAGTAACTGTGGGCCGGTACAACGCCGGGCAGTGCTTCATCCCGTCGCACACAGGGTCTCTAGCAGTCAGACCTGACTCGACGGCACCTAATAGCAGCAATGACTACAAGAAAGAGCCCTGTGCCATTCACTGAAGAGAGTCTTCTTTCTCCATGGTTGTGCTGACCTCTGTCAAAAAATCAGTTGACCACAGATGTGCGGGTCCATTTCCAGATTCTCAATTCTTCTCCACTGGTCTATGCATCTATTTTTGTACTAGTACCAAGCTGTCTTGATCACTATCCTGACTTACAGCAACCTTATAGGACAGAGTACTACTGCTCCATAGGGTTTCCGACAAGTGGATGGTGGATTTGAACTGGTGACGTTTCAGGTAGCAGCTGAACTCTGAACCGCACCGCACCCCAGGGCTCTGCAGCTACAGAGTATGTTTTAAAATCACAACGTGTAGGTCTTCTTACTTTCTTCTCTTTTTTCATCGCTTTCACTATTCTGGGCCTCTTGCCATTCCATATAAAGTTGAGGATTGGTGTTTTGTCAGAGTCTCGTAGGCTAAAAGCCCCAACTCAGAGTGCCAGCCCCAGAGGAGGGCTTTCTCTGCTGGCTCTGGAGGAAGGTCCTTGTCATCAATCCTCCCCTGGACCAGAAGCCTCTACTCAGGTCCTCTTCAAAGGACACAGTCAGTTCCTGTTACTGGTTTCTTTCTTGATGGTCTGAGGTCCCCAAACCTTGCCGCTAGTGTCTTTCCTCTGTATCTCAAGAGACTCCCTCAAGCCACAAAACAGTCTTACACGTGGAGTCCCATCCCACCAACCCCACTGCTGCCCATCCTCCGGCATTAACATCACAGAGGCAGGGCGGATGGCACACACAATACTGGGAATCATGACCCAGCCAAATTATACACATATTTTTTGAGGAACACAATTCAATCTGTGACAATCAATTTTTCTGTTTTTGTAAAACATGCTGTTGGCATTTTGATCTGGATTGCACTGAATCCACAGATCACTTTGGGTAGCACTGCCGTCTGTACAATACCCTCTTCCAACCCACGGACATGGAACAGTCTTCCACTTACTGAAGTCTCCTCTGATCTCTTTCAGCAGTGTTTTATAGTTTTAATTGTATAAGTCTTTCATGTCCCTGGTTAGACCTACTCCTCGGGATTTTAGTCTCTCACCGCTATCAGCAATGGAATTGTCTCCCAACTCCCTTCCCCGTTTCTCACGCTGGTGTCCAGAAACCCAGCTGACTGTCACTTGTTGGCCTTGTACTCTGCTACTTTGAGAAAGTCTTCTACTAACTCTTCAAGTTCTCTTATGGGCTGAAGTAGCAGAGGAAGGAGAGTATAAAACAGAAGAAGAAAATGAAATATGTGACTACTTGCTGCCACGAACAACCTTCTCCTTTGCTGTGAGACTAGAGGACTGGACGGCGTCCAGCTGCCATCACTGAATATTTGATCAAAGAGTCCACAGGGGAATCATGATCAGGCGGGGAGGGGTACAGGAAAGGATTTCAAAGTATTGCAGAACCAGACTTTCCAGAGCCAGGGAGGCTAGATGAACCCCCAAACAACTAACCTGAGATAACGTTTAAACTGGAAGCCAAATTATCCTCTGAAGTCTTCTTTAAACCAAATAATAGCTCAGCTTAACTAGTGGAGACTCTGTCTTGAGCACCGTGCTCTTCTAAAGAACTGTCTGTACAGGATCAGACGGACCACAGTGACTCGGAAGGTGAACTAGGAACCAGAAGGGACAGTGAGTTTATGGTAACGGAGGGAAACAACTCAGAAATGCGGGTGGCAATGGCTGTACCACTTGAAGGACGCAACCCATGTCACTGAATTGTAAATGGCTGAACTGTATTTTGCTGTGTATATTCTCAGTAACAGTGACAGACCAAAGCAGCTCAGGTGATGGGACAGTGAAGATCTCAGGAAGGTGACTGGGTCCAGCGACTTCACAGCTCCAGCGGAGTAAAGACCTAGTGACGTTCCCCTCCAGACGACAACCTAGCAGACACCACAGGGACAGTGCTGTTCTGCCACATGTGGTGGTCACAAGTTAGAACAGTCAGAAGTGACTCCATGGCACACAGCAACAGCAACTAAGATTAAAATATTTCCTCTTGCCATGAAGAACAAGTGTGCGCAGCCGAACCGAGGAAACAGGGCTCCCGTACCTGGGGCTTGTTGTTTCCCGAATACTTTACAGCTCTGTCTCCTAATCCTGAGGCCTCCTGAAAACACGCTCCAGTTCCTTCTAACTCGTGCCCTGGTGTGACATCCCCTTGGAAACTTCATGACCTTGCAGGTTACCATTTAGTCAGACCCAGCTTCAGAAGCCCCAGGGAACAGAAACATACCAAGGCTCCCCACTAGGCTTCTGTGTCCAGAAAGTTCCCTCTAAATATCATCCACATTGCTGCCAAGAAGAGGCCCCCTTGGCCTGCATGTGGCTGAGCACACCCCAGAGCTCAGGCAGTGATCGCTTAGACGCTACAATCAGCAGAAGAGGCCCCTTTTAGTCTCGAAAGCAACTCAGTATGAAAAAATAGATGACATTCTATTCTCCCCACAGGCAGAGTCCCTCTTGCTGTTGTTAGGGGCCACTGAGTCAGTTCTGACTCACAGTGACCCTGTAAGCAAGAGAGGGAAACCCTGACTCGTCCCGCGGCTTCCTCACGGTCATTGTCACGCCTAAGCCCGTTGTATCCATGGTGTCAGTCCATCTCCTGGAGGGTCTTCCTCTTTGTCACTGACCCGCCGCTGTACCAAGTATGACGTCCTCTAGGCATCAGTGCCCCCGATAACATGTCCAAAGGGCATGAGGGGAAGTCTCCCCATATTCACTTCTAAGGGGCTTTCCAGCTGTACTTGTCCCAGCACAGACTTGATACTTCTGCAAGCCTGTGGCATGGTCCATACTCTTCACCAGTGAAGACAGTCCCTAGGTAGCACAAGAGCTGGTGTGCACAGTGGCCAAGAGACTGTGGCAAGGTCCATACTGTTCGCCAGTGAAGACAATCCCTGGATGGTACAGAAGTTGGTGTGCCCAGTGGCTAAGAGGCTGGAGGTTCGAGTCCACCCAAAAGTGCCTGGGAAGGAAGCCCTCGGATCCACATGCAAAAAGTCAGCCACTGGAAACTCCACAGAGGGCATGTCTACTCTGATACACACAGGGTGGCCATGAGTCCAAGTCCAGTCAATGCTAACTGGTTTGGCTTGGTTTTGCTCATAAGCAGCAGGGTGGCTGTCCCAGTCACACAGCATCTCTGCATCTGAAACCTCAAAAATGATGTCTGTTCTGGTTGTCATTTACCTTCACTGAAAAAAAAAATACATTGCCACTGAGTGGATTCCAACCCACAGTGACCTACAGGACAGAGGAGAACTGCCCCAAAGGGTTTCCAAGCAGAGCCTGGAGGATTTGAACTGCCGAACTCTTGGTTCACGGTGGAATGCTTAATCCCTGTATGCCTGGGACTCCTCTACTCTCATATCTCCGTAAATCTGCTTCTTCTTCAGACTTCCCGTGGCTTGCTGGATGGCACCCCTGTCTCCAAATTGGCCCAAGTCAGACGACCCAGTCAAGCAGATCTGGCTGTGTCTGCTTGCCTGCCTCCCCCGGGACGTCTCCCTGAAGCTTCAGGAACAGTAGTTCAATCTCTGCGGAACCCCCTCTCCAATCCCCGTCTCCACTTTAACCCATCCTGCTCTGCTCCTGGGGGACAGTACGGTCTGACTGTGGCCTTCACGCAATGTGAGTCTTGTCTGGCAGGACAGTGTCCACCCATCTTAGCGTGGCCCGGCAGACCGATGGCAAAGGCGGTTGCAGCTCTCATCTCTCTGCTTTCATGCTCAGGGGACTGCCCAGCGGGAGGGGACATCTGCTTCTGCCCCTGGAATCTGGGCATCACGACCTGCTTGGCCAGCTACGCTGTGTCCACCATGAGTGTCGGCCTTGAGAGGCTGTGGACACTGTTAAAGGCTGAACACAGCCCCCCTAAAAGAGCACTCACGGGGTCTCTATGGTCTCACATGGCCCTGGGGGAGGAAATCTTCTTCCACCTGCAGAAGTGGCTGAAATGCTCCCCTCTGTCCCCTGCATTCACCTCGGTCCTGCCCTGGGCTGGACTTGTCTCTGTTCCCCAGGTCCCAGCTGCTGGAGAGCAGTTGCCTGGAGCAGACGCCTGGGCCTTCTCCTAAGAAATGTTACTCCAACACTTCAGGCCCCACAGGGAAGCTGGCAGCTGACTTTTCCTCACAGACCACCGTCTCTGCTCCCGAGTCAGAAATCTAACCCTACGATGGCCACTTGGAAGGGCTGCAAGCCTGATTTTCATCTCGGTCACAAACACTCATTAGGCCTCCTGGTGTCTCTCCCTCCTCAGATCCAAGGCCTTCCCCCTCAGGGGAAAGATGGCATAAGCCAGTGTAACTCACCCTAAAATGAAAATTAAATAAGACTCCCCGACAATCTCCTGTTAGAAGGATGGTTCCCGTATCAGACCACGGAAGACAAGTAATGAGAAACAGCCCTTCTGGACGAGCACGAACTCTAATTTGGGGCCGTCCATGAAAGTGTTCGCCATTTTCCCATACCCCGTAGTTATCAGAGGACAGGGACACGCTGCTGGCCCGGAACTAATTATCTCCCACTGTCTTCATTAATGAGATTTTCTAATGCAGACCAGGGTTTAGTCACGGCAGGTACGGGATACAATCAGATGCAATTTAAATGCCACATGCAACGTGGTAACTGTGTCCCGCGTTTTAACTGCAGCATCAGTTTGACTTCCTAAATCATCACATGAAACAGTAATGTGTTAACCTTGAACTTGAAACACAACAGCTCTGTGTCACTTACAGGCATTCTATAGGTAATAAGGAAACCCTGGTGGCATGGTGGTTGACTTCTACATCTGCTAACCAACAGGTCCACAGTTCGAATCCACCAGGTGTTTCTTAGAAACTCCACGGAGCAGTTCTGCTCTGTCCTGTAGGGTTTGTATGAGTTGGAATCAACTCAACGGCAGTGGGCTTCTATAGAACCCCAGACCAAACCCACCGCCATCAAGTTCATTCTGACCCATAAGGACCCTACAGCACAGAACAGCACCGCCCCGTGGGGTTTCCCAGGAGCAGTGCCTTTTGGGCTCACTACCACACCGCGGGAGCTCCAGTGACGCACGGCACTGAACAGCATGGATGCTAACTGAAAGGTTGAAATGTGACTTAGGGTGTGTTACCTGACGTCTTGATTGCCACCTGTTGTTGAGTTTTCCTCCTTCAGGTAACACCCTTTTTATAGTCACCCACAGAACTGCAGAAAAGAGCAAGTCATTCCCGTCACAGACGTGGTAGAGACCCGATGAGGCCCCTTAGGGACACACAGGATACTCTACTGGTAGTGCCGTGCCTGAGGCTCGTGCCCCTGTAACTTGGGCACTTGGTGGTACCCAAGAAGAAACCCTTGGTCCACGGCTCAAGGCGCGACTGGCCAACCAAACAGGACGGGACCCCAGTATTCCACCAAACGTGAAGGCGGGGCGTCCACAAGCCAACCCAGCTGGCAGTTCTGAGGAGAGGAGACGGACGCTCTGACGCTTCAGACCTCACTGTGGCTTAGTAATGCCCAACCAACCTGGGTTTATCGGCCATTCATTTACCCAACAAGTCATTATCACAGACGGCCATGTGTTCAAGCATCCGCTGAAAGGTTGGCGGTTCGCAGCCACCCAGAGGTGCCTGGGAAGACAGGCGGGCTGTCACAGCCCTGGGAATGTCAGAGCCCGGGAAAGCCTGTGGGGCGGTTCTCTGCATGCACGGGATCACCTCCTGTTGGGATCCACCGGATGGCGACTGCAGTCATAATGAGGGGCTCTGGTGGTGCCAGAGTTAAGAGCTTGACTGCTGACTGGAAGGGGACAGTGCCAACCCAGCAGCCCCTCCAAGGGAGAAAGCTGTGGCTGCCGGCCTCGGTCCAGACGACAGCCTTGGGGGCCCCAGTCCTACTGCGTCCTACAGGATTGCTAAGAGTGGGAGTAGACTAGACGGCAACAGAGGTTTTAAAACGGAAACCTTGGGAGTGTAGCCGGTAAGTGCTGCCGCTGCTAACCAAAAGGTCAGCAATTTGAATCTACTAAGTGCTCCTTGGAAACCCTATGGGGCAGTATCATGCTGTCCTATGGGGTTGCTATGAGTTGGAATAGCTGGGAACGTGGTGGAGAGCAAGACAGGAGCCTAGCCTCAAATCCTGCAGGTAGGCCAGCCACGTCCGCCCATACAAGATGACAGCCATGCTCAGTCACATGTCACTAAGGCTTTAGCTCTAAAGAAAACCAGAAGTCATCCATGGTGAAATCACTCCTAACAATCTCTTAAGCTGGGTTCCCTTCAACTGTGTTTACAATCAGGTCTCCAAAGCCTGACAAAAGTCAAGACAGGAAAAGGTCAGGAAGAAGGGGATCAGCCGAAGGCCTCCCAGTGTCCTACTTCCAGTGTGGAGGAACGCACAGAGCAATCAGTGAAGACTCGTGGCTTGGCGGTGACGTGCCACGGCTGCTCACCTGAAGACCGGCAGAGCGCGGCTACAGGCCCTCCCTGGACACCCCGTGGGGCCGCTCAACTGAGTCCTGTGGGGTCGCTATGAGTCAGAAGGGACAGCCATGGGCTTGCCTTGGTTTTCAAGAGGGAACAGAACGCCATGGGCTGGGTGTTCCTTTAGTAGTTATAGGAAGCCTAGTGGCCCAGAGGTTAGTGCTACCCCTGCTAACCAAAAGGTTGGCAGTTCAAATCCACCAGAAAACCCTATTCTGTCCTATCAGGTCACTACGAGTTGGAATCGACACATCAGCAACAGGGTTTAAGGATCTAGGTGACAAAATGTGGTTGCAGGACAGATTTTCCAGGGGTCTCTACCAGCACCCCAGCGTGGCGACCCACGAGCTGCTCCAGAGCCCGGCGAGTGCACGTGTGTGCTGGACTGGGCCCTCCACGCAAGCCTGCGGGCCCTGGTCTGGAAAATGAGGATAATGCCCGAGAGGAACCGCCTGGGAAACGGGCGCCATCCACCTCAGCTTCGGATGCTGCCCGGGCGCGCCGCCCCTCACTGTCCTCGTCTGATACAAATGACGCCTCTTCCGCGGGGCGGCAGGTGAGGGCTGAGGGGCAGGTGTGTCACTGCTGTGTAGGGAGAACCAGCACACGCTGGAATGCGACCATTTCCATTACTGCTCTGGCTGTCAGGCCTCTCCGTCCTCAGGTCAGGACTCAGCTGTGACCCTGCGAATCAGATGCCGGGACCCGACAGAGGAAGGCACTTGGAAGCTACGAAACAGGCTTATCTTCAGGGAAGGGAAATACTGTTTTCTATCCAGTGGAATACTTATTCCCTGTCAGGCAATGAAGAGTGGGTATTGATCTCAGGGAAGGACCACTGCTCTTAGCTGCTGTCCGAATAGAACACGCTGATAAGACACACAGCACCAGCTATGTGGGCAGCACGCGGGCCAGGCAGCTCCCGGGGGCCTTCCCTTGCTCCGACTCTCTGTCTCTCTTGTGACTCCTCTGGGCACTCTGAGTGACGCCAATGCTTAGTGCACTTGGCTGCTAACTGAAAGGCAAGGGTTTAGTCCACCCAGAAGTGTCTCGGAAGACAGGCGTGGCGGTCTGCTCCTGATAAACGAGCATTGGGACACCCTGTGGAGCACAGTTCCACTCCGTCACACACGGGACACTGTGGTCGGGGCCGACTTGCCAGCAACCTGGCCTTGTTTTGTGACATCCATATCATTACTAAGAGATGGTGTCAGAAGGGTGAGCCTGCAGACCGGAGGCCTTCCAGTTACATCTGCACACCACCCAGTTGGGTCTCTCCGACTGGACACAGGGAGATGAATCTGCTGAGTCCCTGTACCCAGCAGGTGGTCTTGCCCCAGGCCACGGCTATACAGTTCACCGCAATACAGGGGACAAGTCTTAGGAATGGCCATCCTTGGGTACAGGATGGACAGAGACGGTGCCTCTCGGTGGGGGGGTCCGTGTGATCAATCCGTCACCCCGCCTAGTAAGAGCACCTGACAGATAGTCATGCGCTAAATGAAACGTGCTAGTCCTCTGTGGTTTGTCAGCATGCTCCCACGTGGAGGCCAGGAGGGCACTGCCACCTGCCAGCTTTCCTATAGCCCCTCCCTCCAGGTGACAAGGAAGAGTCTTCAGAGGCCACAGCGCAGCTCCCGGAAAAGCCACAGTCCTTGGATGTCTCCGTTTCCTCTCCAGAACATAAGGAGCGATTTGGCTAAACCCTCGGGGTGGAGACACAGACCAGTCGGGAGCGAAGGATCAGCAGGCCGAGAGGAAGAGGAGGCGCTAACTGGGCCTCCCTCCCGGTGGTTTCTCTCTGTGGCTGTTCAGATGACAGTGAGTCACGTGTGTCCTGGAAGGCCACTGCACAGTGTCGCTGACCTCCCTCGGCTCACGCTCTCCTCAGAAACAAGGCCCTGAGAGGACAAACCTCATGGTGCCGCCCAACACGGAAGCCTCCACCTGGGAGGCCTCTCCGGCGGCGCCAGGTTCTCTCTGCTCAGCCAGCTTCTCTTGCCCCTGCTGTTTCTCCAGCCTGTTAAACCACCAGACTTGCTGAAATGACACTCCATTCCTCTCAGCAGTCAGCACGCTCCTCACCGAGGACTGTCCTGCTTTGATCAGCTCTGGGAGAATATGTCACGCTTTATTAAGCCCTGATTCCAGCTAGCGCAGAAGCCAGTCCAGACTCGGAGGGTGTCGGAATGCTCTCGGATGTTTTCTGAGACGACCTGGCAGGTCCACGGAGCTTAGCCAGGAGGGGCAGGGAGGGACTAGAGCGCCTTTCCTGGCAGTAGCGGTTCCTCCGAGACACCAGGCCGACATCAGTCAGTGCAGGAGCAGCAGAGAACTGTTCCTCACCCGGTCCATCACTCTGTGGTACAGTAGGGGTCCGCATGCTGCTGGATGCCATGCCCCCAGGATGTCACAGGTCTCAGGGGAGCTTCCAGACTAAGGCCAGGAAGGCAGCCCTGGGGAATCTGCTTCTGGAGAGCAGCCCAGGGAAACCCCGTGGGTCCCAACCGTCACTGTCCAATGCAGGGCGGGAAGGGTCCCCAGTGGAGAGACTTTCAGACCTGCAGTGGCTGCTGGGGGGACTCCAGCAAACCGACGGTCATGAAGGTGGCACAGAGAGGGCAGCGCTCTGTCACACGCGGAGCTGCCACGAGCCTGACCACAATGACCTGCAGCCCAAGTGGCGAAGGCCAGCTCAGTCAGCTCTTCAGGGGCTGCGCGTGTGCTCCGCCAGCCCTCCTGGTGTGTGAAGGATGGCTGGCGGCTGTCCCACGGCGGGGGGTCCTCAGAAGCTCTGTGTCCCACACACTCTGCACCCTTGGGAGGCTGAAGCGGACGCAGGTTGCTTCTGAGGCTGTGGGGGCCCACGCCCACCTGCCCTGGGGTGTCCCCTCTCCCCGCCCCTCAGTATCAGTGCTCCCTGGGTGGTCTACGCTTTGGAGAAGCTGGGTGTTCTGATCCCCGGGCTCAAGTGTTTGCTTCAAGGATGAGAAGGGGCCCTGAGTAGGTATCAGTAGAGCGCATCGCAGGACATACTGTGGAAACGGCCTCCCAGGAGACATTCAGTCTCCCTGTGCGATGTGAGCAGGGTCTGAGGCGTCCTGCTTGCTAGCACAAGGACCACCTCCGTGACAGTGACACTCACACAGAAGGAAGAGTGCCTACAGGTGGGAGGAGAGAGGGAAGGAGAGGAGGGATGTAAGACAAAGAGAGAGAAAGACAGAAGAGAGCGGACAGAGAAGAAAAAGGGAGAGAAGAGAGAACGTTAAAAGGATGGAGAGGACAAGAGAGACAGGAAGCGGTTCTGGCGACATCTTCCCAGCTTTTGGACAATTCACCAAGCCAGTCCCAACTCTGGGCTTCTCAGTCTGTTGGCTAACAATGCATCTTTGTATTCAGGCTGCTGTGGGTGGGATGTTCTGTCACTTCCAACCCCAGACATCACAGCTGATAGTCCTGCCAGCATCTCAGGGCTTCCACCAGGGATCTTCTTAAAGAGACAAAACAAGCATCCTTGGGGGGCAGAAGACAGCATGCCTTCCTCATAATTTATAATTCAGTGTGAGTGAGTTCTCTGGTGGATTTCCCGCATGGAGCTTGGCCGTGGCTGGGGGAGAGCCGCAGGAGCTTGCCAGGCTTTTGGCCGGGGAGCGACGAGCAGCCAGCTAAGAATAAAGAGGCCGGGGACTCTCCAGGCAACCCTCCAGCTCAGAGGCCCCCAGGAGCCGGCGCAGGCAGTGAAGGTGCTTCCCCAAGAATCTGTGACTTTTTCCACCCATGGCCCCCGGTGACACCAGAACGTCACTCATACCAACTGAGACCTCCTGGCTGATGTGAAGCTGAATGGGGCGGGTGTTTCCCCTCTTGTGGGGCCTCTCTGTCCCTGAGTCCCCAGACCACTCCTGTTGCTCTGGCCTCTTTCAGGCAGACACATTAGCTATTGGTTGGCATGATAAACCCAACTCAAACTGCTTCACACTGAGCAATTCATTGGCTCGTGGGTGTGAAAAGTCCTGGTGTTGCGATGGCGGGGTTCCCGCTGTGGAGCACGTCACCAGGGCGTCGTGTTTCTGTATACTGACTCCGATTTCTGCCGGGCAGGTTTCCGTCTCATGACGGCACCTCCTCAGGCCCACACCTTATTCTCCCAAGTGTGAGGACAAAGCTAAGAGGGCACTTCTTTCCCAAGAGGTCCAGCCAAAGTCTCAAGACTGCGACTCATTGGCTCTGACTGATAGTGGGATTATTCGTGAGTCAATGACACAATGTTTTCACTGGCCAGCCTGGGTCACGTGGTCACTCTGGAGGAGGGACGGAGACAGCAACCATGTAAACTGCCAGGACTTAGTGAAAAGACACTGTGTGTGTGCATGTGTATGTACATGCTTGCATGTGTGTGTACATGCTTGCATGTGTGTGTACATGCTTGCAAGTGTGTGTACATGCTTGCATGTGTGTGTGTTGTGGGAAGAGAGGTTCTAGAGGAACCAGGTGTTATCATGAGATGGACAAATGCAAGCTAGAGGCAGAGGCTATATTAAATGTCCAAGGCAGGAATCCCGAATGTAGCCAAGAAGAAACTCGGAACGGATGATACACCTGATTACAGAACAAGACAACAGCCCCAAAAGAGCATTTCCAGAGGATGAAGTTATATGCAAAATGCTAAACCTCGAGGCAATGCAAAGGTATGACGGCAGCCTCCCCAGAGGCTCCCTCCTCTCTGGAGTCCCCACGGTGGCTAGCTGTCCCGAGGCCGGGCACACAGACGATGCTGTCTCCGTGGTTACTGAGTTACACGTGGTATCAGGAATGCGAAGCAGCTTCTTGGTGTGGAACCATCAGAGGCCTCCTAGTGGGCGCACATCTTCAACTGGACAGTGAGATCCCGGGAAGATGAGGGTGGGAGAGCGGCGCTCATGGGGCTGGGTGGTGGCAGGCCCTGGGGGGCAGGGGCTGGGTTCTGGCTCGACAACAGGACTGGTAATGGCGGGACAGAGAGAGACGAAGGACGGACATGGCTGCCTGGACTGGTGTGAGGAGGACTCGAGTGGTCGCTGGATGGGGTGTCCCCTGATGTCTCTCGCTGCCTTGCTGCTTTCTCCCCGCTCTGCCCTCTCCCGTCTCCAGTGTCTGCAGCCCTGGCAGCGCTCCATATGTGCCTGCAGTCTGATTCTGTGTGGGCGGACACCCCAGGCACAGACGTCACAGGGGTCCCGTCCAGCCCAGGGGAACCGACGCTGACCAACCTCGGAACTGGGTCCCTGGAGCCGGAGGGGAAAGCGTCTCTCACACCTCACCAGGCACAGGGGCAGCGGCTGCACCGGGGGGCAGCTTCGCCACTGGGCGGTGGGAAACGCTCGTGAGCAAACCCCGTTTCCTCCCACAGCTGCCTGGGAGCCTGGGACAAGGCTCCTGGCCGAGGTACATGCAGAGGCCTGGCCCGGCATGTCACCCAGCATGCCTTTGTTCTGAATTTTTCTTTGTATTTGATTTAAAGAGGGGAGAAGGGGCAAGGAGGAAGGGGAGTCCCTGCGATTGAAAGGCGGCTGAGAGGTGGTCTTCAGCATCTCTGGGGCTGGGCACGGACAGAGAAGGGCTTCTACTCATCCCCCATGGTCAGGACTGTAGATCAGAGCCTGTGCAACCATCCGCTCGGCACCCTCATGGGTTTCGCAGACACTTAGCCCATAAGCTCAGCCCAGAGCCGCCGCCTCCCCATCAACACAGCTCTGGTCATCAGTTGCCCCCTGCCTCTCTAGCCTGGCGGGGTGGACTGTGACCTCCACTGGGGTGTTATTATCCAAGTCTCACCACGGTCTCCCCAGAGGAGAGGCCAGAGGCAGTTTGCCACCCCTGAGGGGTCAACAGGGTGTCACAGACTGAGGTCCTCCTCCAGTCTGATTTGGGTGCTGTTCGGATTGTGCGCAGGTAAAATCTCTCAATTTCAACGGCAGGGTGATGATCAGCATGGGTCGCTGATGTCCCGGCCAGTTGATGAGCGGCAAAGCTACGTGACAGCGGCCTCGGCAGGGACGTGGGGTCAACTTGCCTTAATGGTGTCTTCGTCCGAGGACCGGCACCGCACTGACTCCAGCAGCTCTGTCACCGTGCCATCCTCCTCCACAGAGACCACCTTCACTGGGACCGCCACCGTCTTTCCCGTGAGAATGGCCGTGTTGAGGATCTCCGCCTCCTGGAAGACCAAAGACAGCCTCTGTCACTCCCTCCCGAAAGGGACCACACAGACACTCACAGAGACACAGACACACATACAAGCAGAGATACACACACAGAGACATACACACTTACACAGACACACACACGGGCACACACTCACCATGATGACATAAAATTACACTCATCAACATCTAGGGGGACACAGGCCCCACGGAGACTGAAGGGGGCTGTCTGAGCAGTTGAGACCCTGCCCAGCTCCCTGAGCTCTGCCTACAGCAGTCTGGGCTCTGCTTTGGATCAGATGTGGCCCCCAAAAGATACGCTGAAATCCTAATCCCTTTTGTGACCTGGTTAGGAAATAGGGTCTTCCTCTGAAGACAGAAGACAATATCGTCAGTTAAGTTACACTGGGGTGAGGGTTCCCGATCCAGTTCTTTCTGAGTGGTGTCTTGTAAAAGGGGAAAACGGACAGAAAGACAGAGAGAGGACAGACGCAGAGACAAATGGAGACAAACAGAGAGACAGATGGGAGACAGACAGACAGACAGACGGGAGATAGACACAGACACATGCAGAGACAGACGGGAGACAGGCGGAGACCGACGGAAGGCAGATGCTGAGACGGACACCGCAGGAAGTCACGGCTAAAAGCTGAAAGCCAAGGAATGTCTCAAAACCTTCAGAGTCCCAGCCCATGACATTCTTTGCTTGACTTCACGTCACCACGTGCTGGTGGTGTCCCTACAAGTCACTCACGGTGCCCCTACGTGTGTCAGAGCAGAGCTGCGCTCCGCAGGGTTTTCTGTGGCTGATTTTGGACGCAGACTGGCAGACCCTTATTCTGAGATGCCTCTGTGTGGACTTGACCCTTTACCCTTTCTGTTAGCAGCTGAACTAACCAACGGCACCACGAGGGACCCCACTGTCCCCCTGAAAAGGGCTTTAACGACATGCTGCACTGAATTTCCTCTGGAGCTTGCACCTTCCCGGCCCATCCTGGAGAAAGCCAAAACCAAGAATCCGGCCGTGCGCAGGAGCTGGTCCCGGCATCCTGCCGTTAATTTTAGAGCCAGGCTTGCAAAGATTCTTGTTAATTTGATTTTTGTGTGAAATCTGAAATGCTTGTTAGTCGCATGCCAGTAGAAGGAATGGAAGTTTATCATACTAAAATTACATAACCACTTTCCTTATGTTAACTTTGTACTTTTTATGTAAGCTCCCGTTCCTCCTTCACAGGCTGGGCTTTATCTTGAGACTAGCTCATCTGCTGTAGCCTTGGGATAGGGTACTTATTATTTTTCTTTTCTTTCAACATTTTAATTCTAAAAGGCAAGACTCCCTTTTGGAATGTTCCTGAACTTCAAAGGCCCCGGCTAATTGTCTGAGTAAGCAGAGACCTCCAGCAGCCTCGTGGAGCACACGCTGTTTGCCCTTTCTCCTCTGCGGGCTCCCTGCCTGATTTTATTTGGGGTAGAAATACAGTAAGAAAGCGAAGAGTCAAAGCCAGAAAGTGATGTCACTGCCTGCTGCCTCTGGGCAAGAAACCAGGACCCCCAGCCTCTTCCCCTCAGAAGGTTTCAGTGACAAGGAACCAGACTCACTGAGTCAGCGCAGTGGGGTGTCAGGGGCAGCATTCCTGCCTTCTGTTCTGAGACCCAAGTTCCATTCCTGGCCAGGGCTCTCCTGGGCAGCCACCGCCTGCCTGGCACTGGAGGCTGCGTGTCGCTGCGATGCTGAGCCAGCCTTAGCAGAACTTCCAGACTGAGACAGATAAGGCAGAAGGGCCTGGTGATCCACCTCTGAAAATCAGCCACGGAAAACCCCGCCGACCTCGACAGTCTGAGGTCCGGCTGACCACAGAGGGGGCACCCCCGGGACTGTTCTGCTGTTTAGAGGTACCCAGGGGCCGAGTCAGTAGCAGCCGACAGACAAATGCTCTTCAGCTCTCAGGCTCAACAGAAACAAAGGAGACAGGCTGGGGAGTTTGCTCTCACTTGGCCTCCAGCCTCAGGGAAAGAGGGGACAGCAGGCAGTGTCTCTGCTCCAACACAGAAACCCAAGGCCCCTGGCAGAAGCACGCCCTCAGGCCTGCATGCCAAACCCTGCACAGCCAGGCATTCTGGCGTTTTCTCAGCCCTGGTGCCGACCACAGCCTTCCACCCCCCGGGACCGAGGTGGGGATCAGTGTCTCAGTGTTCCCCTGCTTCCTCTGTGCACTCCCTGAAGATCCTGGCGGTACGATGGCTGTGTGCTGCCTCTCTAACCAAGAGGTCGGCAGTTCAAATCCCCCAGCACTCCTGGGGAACTCTACAGGGTTCTCCCATGTCCTCCAGGGTTGCTAGGAGCCAGAATGGACTGGATGCCACAGGTGTTTTTTTTTTTTCTTTTTCTGTGCATTCCCAGTTTTCTGACGTCAGGCATCTTCTCTGCTTTTCCAAGGGCTGGATGAATGTGGGAGGACTCCAAATTCTGACAGGAGGGCAGAGATTGTGATCACTCCGTGGGGAAGCACTTCCTGGGTCTCAGCTTGGGTCACTCGCAATGGACAGCTGCTCTGACTGCTCCCCATGGAACCCCAAGAACTTAGCTGCCCTTCTGCCAGGGATCTAGCTTATCTCAGCCCCCAAGAGCCAGGGCAGCCGAGCCACATGCTGCTCCGAGTGAGCACCATCCCAGCCCCGCTGGCCCCTCCACACAGCTCCCCCGCCACCTGGGAGCTGCCCGCTTCCCTGTGCCTCTGACACACGGCAGCAGAATCCGCAGTCACATCCATCCTTGAAACTTCACTTTTAAACACAGACGGGAACGACGGATAGAGAAAACAGCACCATGGGGGCACTGCCCACCTTCGGGGGCTTGACCACAGGTGAGAGGCAGCCCATTGTTACCGCACGTTTCTTCTCTCCCGTCATCCCTAATAAAACTCCGGGTTCTTTCTGGACTGTAAGATGCCTGGCTGAAAGGACGACATGTCGGTGTGTCAGCTTGCTGGGACGGAGCTCTGGTCCGTGAGGTGGAACAGGTCCCTCAGTGGGTTTCCAGAAAAGGCAGGTTCTGAAGGCGGTTGGGGCTTTTTTTCTTTCTTCATTCCTGCTGTCCACAGATAGTACTGCGTCTTGTGACTTCAAGGTGAAAAACCCATTACAGGTGAGTCAGTTCTGACTTAGAGCGAGGAAGAGGGTTGTGAGTTAAAGTCACATGGCTTCACGGTGAGGTGATGACCTGGTGTGCCGATGGGACCAGCCTTGGTACTGTGGCCAGGTGGCTGGGTGAGTTGTTTAACTCTCGGTGCCCAGTTGCCTTCAGCTATCAAAAGGGGCTAATGACTGCTACAGACAGTGTCGCCTGGGTTAGCGTTCGCCGCCCACCACCCCCGCTCTGTGTGCTCTGCTGTGGTACCTTGCATGTGGCTGAGACCCGGAAGCTAGACCAGCGATGTTTCACATACCAGCAGGGTCACCGATGGTGGACAGCTATCAGCACAGCTGAGACCAGCAGACGCAGACCAGGAAGAAAGGCCTGGCAGTCCACTTCCGAAAGTCATTCTGTGAAAGCCCTGTGGGTCACAATGCTCGTTGTCTGAGACAGTTCTGGGAAAGGAGCCTCGCGGGTTGGAAGGCACATGAAAGTCCCAGCCACTGCAGCCACAGGCTCGAGTATACAACGCTTGTGGAGACGGACGGCACGGACCGGCAACGCCCTGCTCGGTGTGCACAGGGCAGCCGTGAGCAGGGCTCCTCTGACGGCCGCCAACACCGAACAGATGGGCAGGGAGCCCCGGACAGTACCTGCCAAGAGCTCTGCCGTGCGCCTGACAGACCCAGGGAAACGACAGAGACCCGAAGAGAAGGACTCGTGTGCCAGGACAGCGTCACGCTGACCCGGGACTGCCGCTTCCACACGCGCAGGGAGAAGACGAGGGGCAGGCGTGTCCAGGCGTCCGCTGTCTGGACCCTGCTACACGAGCGAAGTGCCGTCCTAACTGATCCACTGCGGAAGGCACATGTTCTCCTCCCTTCTCACTGGTCTCTAACCGAAAAGGTACCTTCAACTGAAGATGCCCTGTTACCCATCAGGAGAGGAGAAAATATTCACTCTTTGTCCTGCAGTGTCACCAGGGCCTATGTGGAAATCACACGGCCCTTTGTTAGTTAAAGTCTTATGTCAGTCAAAAAGAGAAGAAACGACTGGGACACATAAAAATAAACACAGTTTAGTTGTGGCCATTGTTTCTTCTCCAAATAAAAGCATCATCGAGTACTCCTGGACTACCCCAGTGAGCGGGCGCGAGGGCTTCGTGAAACCGACACCACGGGCACAAGTGCTGCGGCTGCCCCGCCCTGCAGGGGTGGGAGACGGCGGCCTGGGGCCTGGCCGCAGCCAAGGCTGGAAGCTGGGCCCATCGCCACGGCGCCCAGCCGCATCCTCACGACAGCCAGACTCGTCACCGTGGCACCCAGCCGCATCATCCCAGCACCCAGCTGCATCACTGCGACACCCAGCCCCATCTCTGCCACCTCCAAACAGAAGCGTGTCTCACAGCACTTAGTGACAGACAAATTTGAGAGGCAGGCATTTGAGGAAATGGGATAAAGCTGGCCAGCATACTGTGCTTGCTGTTACTTGGAAGAGTCCCATGAAGGTGCCATTTCCAACTGAGAGGTTGCTGTTTCACTCCGCCAGGCCTGCTCTAAAATACCACAGAGTGGATGGCTTTAACAAAGGAAAGTTTATTTTTCCACAGTCCAGTGGGCTACAAATCCGAATTCAGGGTGTCCACTCCAGGGGAAGGCCTTCCCTCCGTTAGCTGTCGAGGAACGTCCTTGTGTGGCATTAGTCTTTGTCCAGGGAGCATCTTGGCGCAGGAACCTCAGGTCTGAAGGACACGCTCTACTCCCAGCGCTGCTTGCTTGATGGTGTGAGGCTCCCAATTCTCTGCTGGCTTCCCTTTCCTTTTATCTCTGGTAAGGGAGGTGCAAGCCACACTCCAGGGAAACTGCCCACACAACGGAGCAGGGAGGTGACCTCAGGCAGGGAATTACAGTCCCATTCTAACCCTCTAACAGACAGCATAGGAAAATCACAAATTGGAGGACAATCATAAAATACTGGGAATCATGGGCCGGCCAAATGGCTACACACTTTTTTGGGAGGACACAGGTCAATCTATGATAGTAGCTAACAAGGACACGTGATTTGAGTTCACATTGAATCAGACAAGACCTGAGTCACACACGGAGGCAGGTTCCCTAATTACAATCACTGCATTTGCTGTAGTTTTACCTGAAGGCTCACAGAAGAAACTGGCTTCTCATCCACGAGTACATGACTGCACCGTGACACTGGTTACCAACCCCATGACCCGCTCACACTCTCCCTTCTCGATCTTGGGTCCCCTGTTACCAGCCTTCCTGTCCCCTCCTGCCTACTTGTCCCTGTCCCTTGGCTGCTGCGTCCCGTGAGTTTCATTCTGCTTTACGGGCCTGTCCAGTCTTGGGGTGATGGGTGCGCCTGCAGAGTGACTTCATTACTGAGTTGAAAGGGCGTCCAGGGGCCACACTCTCGGGGTTTCTCCAGCCTCTGTCAGGCCAGCAGGTCTGCTCTTTTTAACCGTTTTTATGAGTTAGAATTTTGTTTTACATGGTTTCTCTCTCTATTGTGATTCATCTCAGAGCAGTGTTGGAGGCGGGCACCATCTAGCTAGGCGGGCCTCAGCCCGGTCCCTTACAATAATTTAATTAAAGGAAGCTAACATCTTTGTGGGACAGAGGGCTGTCCGCTCTGGCCATCCCACCTCCTTTTTGATAACAGGACATCAGATTTCCTTTGTGAAGCCATTCCTTTTCTTCGTAGCCGGCATCAGGTGGGACCGAGTGTCACAGTGCACCGGACAGAGAGTGGGTAGGCATCTCTGGAGCTAGGGATGCCGGGCTCTCTCTCCTAGAATCTGAATTTCAAGGGAAGGGACACAGGGCCACGAACATCTGGATCTCCCTGGTTGCACTAGGGGCACCTACAAAGCCTGTCACCGGTCCTGTCCCTGAACCCGCAGCCCTCTTCTGGGGCCGGCCTGTCCTGAGGCCTGCTTGTCCAGTGCTCCCTTTGTTCTCTGTCATAGCCTGCGTTCTTCTAGTAAACTCCTTTTTAGAAGACTTAAGAAACATGGGTTTCTTTTGTTTACAAAGATCTGTAGTCAGTCAAGTTGCCCAGGAAGGTTGTTAGATGAAGACAGGACTGGTTTATAAGGTTCCCTTTCAAACCCCATCACTGTCATGGACTGAAGTGGGTCTCCCCACAATCTGTGGACCAATTTGGTGAGGCCCTGATTCCCAGCAGTGTGTGACTGTCCACCATCCTGTCACCTGCTGTGATTTTCCTGGGCTGTGAACCCTATCACTGTGAGGTCAGAAGTGGGTTGGCAGCAGTGATCATGATGGAGACCCTATAAGACTTCACTGGGTCTTAAGCCATCTCTTGTGAATACCAAAGGCACAAGTGAGCACAGACACAGGGGGACCTCAGGCCACCAAGAAAACAGTGCCAGCAGCAGAATTCATCCTTTAGACCTGGGGTTCCTGTGCAGAGAAGCTGCTAGACTCTGGGGAGACTGACGACAAGGATCTTCCTCCAGGGCCCACAGATCGAGGAAGGCTTTCCCTGGAGCTGATGTCCCGAATTTGGACTTGTAGCCTACTGGACCGTGAAAGAAGGAATTTCTCTTTGTTAAAGCCACTCACCTGCATTTCTGTTATGGCAACTCTAGGTGACCAGGACATTCACTTGTGGTATTTCAGTTATAGCAGCACTGGGTGACTGGGGCAGTTGCTGAGCTGCGGACACTGTATTTCTTTAGTAATTACCCACCTCAGTTTTCCAGCTGGCTAACTGGATGTTGTGTGAATCTGAAGTCTCCTTAGTGTAGAGAATGAGCCGAGGATTCGGGTCCAGGAGGCAGAGGTGGGGCAGCGGGAAGTGGCGGGAGGGAGGGAGGGAGGCCCACCGCGGTGCGTGCCATCGAGGCTGCAGCTATGGCCTGGCGATTCGATGGTCATGGATCTCCCTCCCAGAAGTGTCCCTCTGCAGGCTGGGAGCATGCCCAGAGCCCAGCCCCCACAGGTGGCACTTTCTCCCAGGGGTGGAGATCCCGCCCTTGGGCGCAGACCACCACAACTTCAGAGGGGTCCAGCAGCAAAAGGCAGGGAGTCACGGGGAGGACTCTGAAGTTGGCCTGTCCGAGAGCTGTGAGGCTCAGCCTTGGAAAGCAGTCCTACCCAGTCCCACTACCGAGGAGGTGGGGGCCTGTGACCAGGGCACGGAGATGTCCCCTCCAGACGTCAGCCCAGGTGTCAGCAAACTGCCCCAACGCAGGGAGGGCATTTCCGTGATCCAGTACCAGCCAGCACTTCACAGGGAAGCCTGTAACTGTCTTGTTCTCTGGGTCTCGCACATTCTCTGCCTCTGACGGGGTGCGGTAACCGCTTCTCTCTCTCTCTCTGTTAGTGGCAAATATTTGAGTTTTCCTTCTCTGTCAAGTTTCTGCCTTTTGCAGGTTTGACTATGCTTTCTTTTAGGAGGCGTGTGCCTGGACATCTGTGTTCACATGGAGGCCTGCAGCCAGCACTGAGCCCAGCTGAAACAGCAAGGCTTCTCTCTGCGGGTCTGCAGGACAGCTGCGGGGACCGGGAGCTTGCTCGACAGAACCATGTGGAATGTTGCGCTTGATGGGCGACACGGCAGGGTGGCTCAGCAAGAGACAGAGAGGTCCTCCAGCTTCCTCAGCAGGCAACACCACACAGGGGCTGACGTGTGCCCCTTGGGGACATGGCTGTCACTGACAGACAATGGACAACAGTCCTGTTCTCTTCCTGAGATCTAGGTGACTTACTGAGACTTAAACAAACAAACAGCCCCAAACCAAATCCACCCTAGGGGACAGAGCAGAACTGTCCCCTAGTTTCCACCGCTGTGCTCTCTAGAGAAGCAGACCACCACATCGGTCCCCTCAGAAGCAGCTGGCGGGTTCAAACTCCTGACTTCTCAGCTGTGGCACGTTTTAAGCAGTGTGCTATGAGGGATCCTTTCCTGAGATTTAGGGACTGCTAATATATTTGTTTTCTAAAACATGGACTCTCTTTCTCATTATGTTCTACCCATTCTTCAAAAACTCTTGGAAATGACCACTCAGCCATGAAGACGAATGAAGTCCCAACCCGTGCTCGGGCACTGACAGGCCCTGAAATCACGACGCCGAGTGAGAGAGGTCAGACATGAGGACACGGGTGCCGGACCCACCCGCAGGAGGACACGGGACAGGCATGGGTTTACCAACCTGAGGTTCCTGGCAGTCACCAGGGCTGGTGGCGGGGAGAGGAATAAGGGGACTCGCTGTTGAGGGGACACTGAGCTTCCACTAAGAGGGATGGAAAAGCTGTGACCTGACACTGGTCACAGCTGCACAATATGACAGCTACAGTTGGATCACTGATCGGGCACATAAAGTGCGTTGGCATAGCAAACGTTTTGTTAGCAGACATAGTTTCTACCAAGACAGTAATACAAATTTATTAACAACCAATAAATCAAAATAACAGAAAAATAATAAATAACATCTTGGAAACAGTATTCTGTTTTAAGAGCTATTGAGTTGTTTGGAGATTGTTTTAGTCACCCAGTGCTGCTGTGACAGAAGGACCACAGTGGATGGTGTCTCAGTCACCTAGTGCTGCTGTAACAGAGACACCACAGTGGACAGTGTCTCAGTCACCTAGTGCTGCTGTAACAGAAAGACCACAGTGGGTAGTGTCTCAGTCACCCACAGCTGCTAACACAGAAACACCACAAGTGGGTGGCTTTAACAAAGAGAAGTTTATTTTCTCAGAAAAATTCAGGGCATCAGCTCCAGGGGAGGTCTTTCTCTGCTGGCTTTGGAGGAAGGGCCTTGCTGTCCCCCTTCCCCAGGACTGGGAGCCTCTGGGGTGCAGGGAGCCAGTGTCTTTTTCCAGGGATGTGCTCTGCCTTGGCACTCCTTCTTGGTGGCGTGAGGCCCACAGTGCTCCGTTTGCTTCCTTTCCCTCTACAGCTCACGAGCCCACCTCAAGGCACAGCCGCTGTTCATCCTCTCACGCTAACACCGTGGAGAAAGGATTCCCAGTGGACTGGAACGTCCCACCATACTGGGAATCACGGCTCAGTCAAACTGACAGATACATTTTTGGAGAGAAAACAAGCCAGTCCATGAGAAGGGTCTTAGCTGCAGGCAGCAGAACCCACTTCAGCTTGCTCAGGCCGAGAGGAAGTCACCAGCGAGCACAGCACCCTGCACTGTGGACGGGGCTGACGACACAGAGGCCAGCCGACAGCCCCAGGTCAGAGCCGCAGCCACAGGCGGGCTTGCAGGGCCAGGCTGCCTTGGCCCTGACGGGAGGTGGCCGCTTCGGGAGCTGGCTCTGGGTCGTGCTGCCATGCCAGCAAAATGGATGTCCCCCACGGCCTGTTACCCGCCTGAAGCCAAGTGTCACCCGAGGCACCCTATTAGCAGAGGAAGAATCACACACTGGCACCCTCACGCACACCTTGCTCCGTTGAGGGAGGCTGAGTAAAGCAGATTTTTTGAATTTACCCAGAGAGGATATTTACACAACGGGAACACTCAAAATGTGGAGAAGACACTTTTGGGGCAGCTGCGAACGACAGCTTTTGGTTACACGTGTTGAGACGACATATCTGCCATTTCTTGACATCAGAGGACAGAAGTCATGCTCCGCTAGGGCTACTGATTTTATTGAACTAAAATTTTATAATCTGGGCATGATTCATCCTTGTCCTCCATAAGCCACCTGCCCATGACATGAAGCGACGGGACCTTACGTGATTCTCTGCCCACAGCAGACCACATTCTAAGAGATTAAAGTCCAGGGGTGTAAGGGAAGAGATTTCATGTTTCCGGAAAAAAACAAACATCCACCACCAGCCGCGGGCAAGTGGACCCTGACTCATGGCGCAGAGTAGAGCTCTGCTCTGTAGAAGTACCTAAGGCCGCGACCTTCAGGAAGTGGATCACCAGTCCTTCCTCCTGAGGCACTGGTCACGGGCCGAAGCCCCCAGGCCCCCGTCTATCAGCTGAGAGCATTAACTGCTTGCTCAACCCGAGGACTCCAAAACCAACATACTGCTGGTTCAAGGCGGATGCTAAGATTAGCTAGGAAAATGATTTTCTCCCTCCCACTATAAAATATTTTATTCCGGGATGATATTTAAAATATGAACCAAATCCCAGCTGGCGTGGTATGGGCACAGAGCAAGGAGGAGAAGGGCCTGAGCAGTCAGCTGGATGCCAAGGGGTCGGGAGGGGGAGGGCGGCCGAGGGTGCGCCAGCCTGCAGCAAAGAGAAGGTGCAGCTCGTGTGCCATCTGCATCCCGTATTGTCAGGGACCTCGCAGTCAGGAGCCCCGTGACAACTCCAGTGCAGAAAGGGGAGGAGGGGATGTCGTTTGTCACCCCTGTGTGGAGGCTTTAAGGTGCTGGCGCTCAGTTATGCACTCTCCCTTGTCACCTGCCACGGTGACCACAAGCGGCGTGTGCTGGACGGTGCAGCTCCAGCCCTGGGGACCGAGTGTCCGTGGGGAGCAGTGCCTTCTGCTGACCCGCGTGGAACCTGCGACAGGAGCAACGGCCGTGCTCTTGTCATCTCACGCGGGGACACCTTGGGGCTCCCTGTTACCGCACAGGGTCTAAGGCGCGGGGCAGCTCCACTCTGTCCCATAGGACTGCTGGGAGTTGGAGTCAGACGGACGGCAGTGGGTGTGTGTTTTTGGTAGGAGTCTGACTAACACACCACCTGTCAGTTGTCACAGTGTGGTGGCTTGCATGTCGCTGTGATGCTGGAAGCTATGCTGCTGGTATTTCAAGCGCCAGCAGGTCACCAGGGTCACCTGTAGTGGGCAGGTCTCCGCAGAGCTTCCAGACCAGGAAGAAAGGCCCGGAGATCTCCTGAACAGCAGCCAATGAAAGCCTACGGGCCACAGCAGAGCACTGTCTGACACACTCGCTTTGGGCCCGTCATCAACAGCCCCAGTCCCTGGAGGAAGACATCAGGTTTGGCGAAGCAGAGGACCAGGGAGAGGGAGGGGGCCCCTGGTGAGACGGACGGCACAACAGCCACAAGGATGGACTAGGACATGCCCACGGTCACCAGGCTGCGGTGGGACAAGGTGACATTTCCTCTGTTGTTCAGGAAGTCACTGGGCGCTGTGGGCAGTCAATAGCAGCTCCTAACAAGGACACCCTGACTAATATGCGATACTTCCTAGCTCCAGCGTGAAGAGCAACAAACTGTTCAGTGAATTCTGAACTGTCCTCCAGGCCGGAGTTGGTGGCTCAGCCCAGACTGTGCCCGACTCCCCTGGTGGCTGAGAGGCCGGCCCCTCCTGCCCTGGAGGCAGTCCTTACCTCTGTGGCCGTGAGTAGTCAGCAGGCCTGACTGCCCTCCGCAGCAGAGCCCTGCCCGAGGCATTCACAAGGGCCCTGGTGGTGCAGTGGTTAGGAACTCGGTTTCTAACCAAAAGGCTAGTAGTTTCAATCTACCAGCTGCTCCCCGGAAACTGTATGAGGCAATTCTGTTCTGTCCTATAAGGTGCTAGGAGTGATGTGGTTAATTTCTTAAAGCTTTTCAATTTATTTCCCGAGAAAGATCAATAGCCTGCTAAATAGAATAAGGATGCGTTGCCCTGTCCTCGTCTTTCACTTACTGGGCTGAGGTCTGTTATTCCAGCCCCGCTCCCACCCCCTGTGATAAATGGCGAGTGCTGCAGGGACGATGAGCCACGAGCGTTCCCGGTGTGCCACATTAAACAGGAGAGCTATTAGATGACCAGAGAGACACTCGATCTCATTAGCAATAACACGCATCGCTATAAATAAGCCCCCGCGCTTCTTTTAACGGGGGGAGCATCTGTCTCTTTGGCACCCGAGTGGCAGACACATTTATAAAGCACTCTGTTTTTAAACAGACACCAGCCTCTGCGTGTAACGCTCAGAGACAGCGTGGAGAATGCGTGTACTTTAGCAGCCACTCCAGGAGAAACAAGACCCCTCTTTGGCCCATGGGGCAGCAGGGCAGTGCCACACCACAGCACCCCCAGCGCGCCGGTCCAGGCCAGCAGCGTCCAGAAACCCAAAGACAGGCTGCGCTGAGTGAATCTGCAGCAACACACCTCTTTCAAGTTTCTGAAAGCAAGGACGTCACTTTGATGACTAAGGTGCACCCGGCCCCAGCCGTGGTCGTCTCAACTGCCTCACAGGCATGCAGCAGCTGGACAAGGAAACAAATACTTCAATCATGGAATTGCCCCAGAGGACTGACCGTATCACGGACTTCATGCAAACCACGACAACCAATCAGTCTTAGGACAAAGACAACTGGAATCCCCACTAGACTGGCTGACTTACTGTGGACACGTCATCAGGAAAGCCAGTCACTGGAGAAGGACATCAGGTTGCTACGGCAGAGGGTCAGCGGAAACGAGGGAAGCCCTCTGTGGGACGGGCTGCCACAGCAGCCACGGCAGCGGACATGGCCACACCGGTGATGGCAGAGACGACGCAGGAGCGAGCGGAGCCGCCTTCTGCCACACATGCAGTGGCCGTGAGCCACGGCCACCACCACAGGGACCAGTCATAGCGGCAGAACACACAGGGCGCCCGCCATGCCTTCCGCCGGCCGGGCTGGCTTCCGAAAACCACTGACACACCGGTCTGAGGTGAGATGTGCTTTCTTTCCTTTTCCTAAAAGCGTGTGTGACGTCTTAACAAGGCGGCTCTGCCGAGACCTGCGCACCACGGGTCACCCTGCCGGTCTTTGGGACACTGGTGGCACAGGATCCAGCGCAACAGCTACACTCGGGCCCCCACAGCCCGGCCCACGGACACGCTGGTGGGGTGTTCTGGCCTACTACCTGCCCGTCACAGTCCCAAGGGCTTCTCACACGTGTAATTACAACAGCAACCGCGTGACAGGGAAACTGTTACAACCCGTGTGGGCGGCCAGAGAATACCGTCCGGCTAGCTTGCTTTGGACATGTTCCAGGGCCGACCAGTCACTTGAGGAGGGGTGTGGTGAAGCAGACAGTCGGTGGGGACAAGGAGGACCACGCTCATTTAGTGCCGCTACAACAGAAAAGGCACAACTGGAGAGCTTTAACAACAGACTTATTTTCTCACAGTTTAAAAGGCTAGAAGTCCAAATTTAGGGTGTCAGCTCCAGGGGAAGACTAGAAATTACAGTATACACGAGAATTACAATCACAGGATAGAGGCCCACCATATAACACTGGGAATCACGGCCCAGCCAAATGGCTACACACACTTTTTGGGGGGACACAGTTCAAACCATGACACACAGTGAGAGACAGGCTGGCACAGCAGCTGCAACGGTGGACTCAGATACGCCGACCAGCACAAAGACGGTGCAGGACCCTGAAGTCACAGGACGGCGAAGTCAGCCCGAGTCACCGTGCACTGGTGGGCACCAGTCATCCTCGTCACCATCATCAGAACGAACATTCACGTGAGCCACTGCCATCTCCCTCCCCTCTGTCGCACAGGGGTGATGAGGTGATCCCGAGGGTGTGCAGTGCTGACGTCACACGGGCACCGCGGACACCGAGGCCCACTCTGAGACGGACCCCACTCTGTCACATATAAAGCTCCCAGTGCAGCAGCTGTTATGTTCTAGACTTGCAGTGAGAACTCGTGGGTGAAACATGAAGTTACGAGCTCCTGCCCACCCGCCGATTCTTCCCTGGTCCATCCTCTGTGAGAATTCACATCAGCTTTACTTCCGGGAGGAGCCCCCAGGCAGGACTATCGGGCAAGGCAGGGTCTCCTGCCTGGGGGTGGCTCTTTCTACGTGCTTATTCCTGCCCACCGGGCACTCTCAAACCTTCAGTTCAGGGCTCTCTGGGCATCTGGTGTTGCAGTCCAGGGCTCATACAGCCTGCCCCGTCTGCCACGGCACCGCACATCGGCCAGGAAGAATACCCGGGACAAAGGTGTTCGACTCAGGTTTCAGCCTGGTCCTGTAAGGTGACCTCGGTAACCCTGCTGCTTATAGGACTGCACAGCTGTCTGAAGGTGGGTAGCTTTGCTTCGGCCGATGCAGGGGCCCTGGTGAGCACCATCACGCTAAGTGGAGAAAAGACTGAAGTTATCAAGGGTCTCACTGCACTCAGATCCACAGCCAACAACTTTGGACACAGCACCCAAGAATTAAAATGACGCTTTGCATCTGGGCAACTCTGCTGCAGAAGGCCAGCGTAAAATGTTATAAAGCAAAGATGTCACCTTGAAGACAAAGCTGTTGCTGGCCCAAGCCACAGTGTTTTCCATTGCATCATGGGCATATGACAGCAGGATGATGGACACAGAAGACAGAAGAACTGTTGTCTCTGAACTGTAGTGTTAGCAAAGAATGCTGAACATACTACGGACTGCAGAAAGAACAAACAAACCTGACTTGGAAGAAGTATAATTAGAGTGTCCCCTGGAATTGAGGGTGGGAAGACGACATCTCACATACGTGGACATGTTAGATCAGTCCCTGGAGAAGGATGCCACACGTGGTAAGGTTGGGCGTCAGAGAAAACAGGGGAGAACCTGAAGATGGACCGACACAGCGGTCGCAGCAACGGGCTGCGATCTGACCACGACTGCGCGGACTGGGCAGGACCAGGAAGGGTCTCCCTCTGCAGTCGGGGGCATCGCTGTGAGTGGGAACCGACCCCAGGGCACCTCGCAACAACAACCACGTTTGGTCACAGTCAAGTCCGTGGAGCAGCAGACGAGAAGTCAAATGGGGAACTGCACTGCACCTCACTGAAAAGGACCTGTTTAAAGCGTGAAAAAGCAAAGATGCTATCTTGAAGAAAAAGGCGGGCCTGGCCCACGGCCCGCTGTCTTCAGTTGCATCGCATGCATGTGAAGGCTGGGACTGTGGCTGCGGACGACTGCAGAGGAGTGGACTCCTCTCATCTGTAGGGCTGGTGGAGAATACCGAGTCCACTGCGGACTGCCCTAGGAAGCGACAGATCTGTGCGGGAAGAAGGACAACCGGAGTGCTCTTTACAAGCAAAAATGGTGAGACTGGGTCTCACATATTTTGGACAGGATGTCAGGAGGGATCAGTCCCCGGAGAAGGACATCATGTTTGATAAAGCGGAGGGTCAGAGAAAACAGGGAAAGCCCTCAACAAGACGGATTGACACAGCGGCTGCAGTGAGGAGCCCCAGTGTGATGACAGTTGTCGGGAGGCCACAGGACTGGCCACAGTGCTGCGTTCTGCAGTCCTTGGGGTCACTGTGAGGTGCAATCGATTCAACAGCACCCAACAATTCCTGCTTTGTAGGAGTATGGATTCAGGTTTGCGTACACCCTGATTTTCTGAAAGACGCCCAAACTTGATCTACAGAGTACATACATTTTCCTCCTTCTATTTATTTTGGTGGCAATGGACACACCCTGACACACACCCATTCGCCATTTCTACCTGAACAGCTTAGTGACGTCGCTCCCACACTCCACACTGTTACCGTTCTCAGTCCCTACCTGTGTTGCTTCACCCCCGTTGATTTAGGCGGTCTGCCCCCGGTGGTGCAGGGGTTAAGCGCTACAGCTGCTAACCGGCAGGTCAGCGGCTGGAACCTGCCAGGTCCTCAGAAACTCCACGGGGCACGCTTACTCTGTCCCATGGGGTCACTAGGAGTCAGGAAGGACACGACAGCAGTGGGACCGCTGTCGGGTTAGAGCCTTGTCCGCGACTCTCCACGAGAGCATCACGCCCCGGCCGACAGCCGTCACTAACCGAGCTCAGCCGCTCTCCGGGTAACCGCGCCTCCGCGGGAGGGCCAGCCCCGCGGTCTCGGCGGTTTCTGCGGGAAGCTTCCTGACTTCCTGTTTGGTTCGTGTTTTGCGGAAAGCCCTGGGAAGCCAGAACTGAGCACATTTGCCGGGTGCGTTGACCTGTGGGCTCCAAGCTGTGCCTCCCATCCTAGCAGAAAATAAGCAACTCTAACAGGGAGCTCCCCTCCTGGAGAGAAACAGGGGAGGGCTTGAAATCCTGCCTTTTGGTCTGTCCTTCTCAGTGAGCTATTTTCCCAGGGCCTCAATCTACTTCTTGGGTCACCCCACAAACCCAGCTGACTGGGAGCAAGGCCTCTTTACTTTGAAACACCTGAGGAAATCCCTGTCACCACACAGGCACTGCAGAATTTTGCATAACTCATTTCAAATCTCATTTAGCATCAAGTTTCAGAATTAAGGAGCTAAGTGACAGCTGTTTAATGAACTCCTTAAGCTGATTAGACAGCATTACAGAAATCCCCTCCAGGAGAAATTGATAACTGTGAAGAGAGCCGAGGGCCCCCTTACTGCCAGCATTTAAATTTAGGGTGCTCTCAGCCATCTACGGGGAGCCATCAACACCTTCCAGGGTGGGGCTCAGGGTGGAGTTGTATTATTACGTTAACTGCTGCAGGGAACACCAAAGGGTAACCACAAGAACTTCTTTGGATCCAGTAAGAAAGCAAGTTCTGCATGATTTTTTAAAAAAGAATCAAGTAGGGGTTTTTCAAAATACACTACACCGCTCCTATAATTCCTGTGTGTTTAGCTGCTTTGTGTGAGGAGAGGGGTCTGGATTAGCCCCCACCTAAAAGGCTATGCCTTCTCCTTCTGACTCCTAAGACAAAGGCATATTGATATCTTTAAGACTTTAAGCCAATTTTATCCTGAAGATTAGCGTTGCTCAAGTGGAACTGCGAGGCAGAGAGGAGCTCACAGCGTCAGTCTGTGTCTGGGGCTGTCTGGGCATCTCAGGACACAGCACCGAGGAGCTGACGGATCGGCTTCTTTTTTTAAATCCTTGGCTGGACAGCACTGGGCAGATGGCACCCGTACGTGGGGTGGCAAGAACGTGGAGGACCGAGGAGGAATGCGAGGCTAGAAGAACACGTGACGCGTGCTCTGGGGGTGCACGCTGGTGGTGCAGTGGCAGAATCCCACCTTCCATGTGGGAGACCCGGGGGCAGGTCCCAGCCAGTGCACCTCATACCCAGCCACCGCCTGTCACTGCGACGGAGTCTTGTGGTGTCTGTGAGGCAGAACACGCTTCAGAGAGCGTCCAGACTGAGAGGGACGAGGAAGCAAGGCCTGGTGGTCCACTTCTGACACTCAGCCAAGGAAAGCCTAGAGAGCTCAACGATCTGACCCACGGCGGATCACGGGGCCGATGGGGCCCCAGGCTGCATTTGCTCTTCTGTGCCTGGGGCCACCACGTGTCGGGGGCTGACCCCACGACAGTGCATAACAACCAGATCAGCCGCCCGCGTGTAACTGAGCCCAGGCGGGTGGGAGGCACTGCCGGATCCCGACAAGTAAAGCTCAGAGGCATCAAAACTTAACAGATGCCGTGTAAGCACTAGGCTCTGCTTACAAGTTTTGTGAAGAAAGCAACTCTTTTGTGTTAAAAATACCAAAGCCAGTGACTCACTGCCGTCTCTGATAACAGAGATCTGACAATCTGACAAAAAATGCTGGTGAGCACACTCGGCACTGATCCGAGATTGACACCTAGGGGTGTCGCTGATGGCTCTTAGAAGAAACCCAAACCTCATCTCCAGCCCGCCAATAGCCAGGCCACTGAAGCCGGCATGAATACTAATTCTGACTGTTGACAGAGTCCTCTGCAGAGCTCAGCCTGTTTGTACTCTGAAACCGGAGGAGTTATGCCTCTAGCCCCCAACTAAACAGGCTGCCAGTCCTTTGCTGTCTCGCTGCAGAAACAGGCGTGTCCAATCGTCAAAGACGACAGAACCTTCTGTAGGCCAGAGAAGTCTATTGGTTTTACGGCATGTGAAACTGAGGAACTAATTCAATTGGTACGGCAAGGACATGCAAAATTAATCAACTTCAAAGGGCTGCTCCCAGACTTCATTTCACTGAGACGGTGGGCCCCAAAGCAGGACTTGTTTAGAACGCTGACACTCAGGGTAGGGGTGAGCTGCAAAGGTTGTCAGGTCTTCATCAACCTGCGAACTGTGGGATTCGGGCAAGGCTCGTTAGCGGGGCTGGGGCCAATCCTGATTATCTGTGCTGACGAGGAAGCAGCGGCCTGGCCAGTCCCCAGTAGGGCGGAGAGCAAGAGTTATCTGCAGTTAGGCTGTGGAATACATTAGGTGTGGGGTTGGTCTCCCATTTAGCAGACAACTTTTCAGCCGTGTTCTTCTTCAGCTAATGCCAAAATGAATTTGCCTGTCTTCAGCCCACAGTAACTGCGAACAGGAGGAGTGATGGAGATTATTCTGGGAGGCAGGGGAAGGGAAGCGAGCGTTCTAAATGATCGAAGCACCAGCGCTGCCCCCACCCCACTGACCATGGGACGGCTTTTGTGGTCTGTTCTTTCCTTTCTGGAGGCGCTGTCTTTGGGAGGAAAGGTCCCTGGGCAACGTAGATGGGTAACCCACTTGGCTGCTAACTGAAGGGCTAGAGGTGCCTGTCCACCAAAGGTGCCTTGGAAGAAAGTCCTGGCCATCTACTTCCAAAGGTCACAGCCACTGCAAACCCCATGGGACACGTTTCTACCCCGACACACCCGAGGTCACTGTGAGGCGGGGTCAGCTCTGTGGCCGCTGGTGGGGGGGTGGCCTTCGGGAGGCACACAGTCAGCGTTCTCTGCAGCTCTGCCAGCCTGCAACATCCTGGTAGTCGGTTGCCGCAGCTCTGCAGCCTGTGGCTCCGTGATGCCCGGGCTGGGCTGGCCGGGCCAGCTGTCCCGAGGCCACACAGGCTGAAGGACAGCTGAGGACTACGGAAGCCTGAAGGGCCAAACGTGATTCATAATCTCCTCCCTGGCAGCCCAGGGATTGAGAGCTTGGCTGCCCCCCAAAAGGTCAGCAGTTGGAAGCCAGCAGCTGCTCCCCGGGAACCCCCACGGGGCAGCTGTACTGTGTCTGTCCGGTCCCTGGGATCCGGCATCAGCTCAGCAGCGAGGCGTTCCGTTCTGATTGTAGGTTACACCCCTGCGATGCCATCACCTTTTTCATTTAATTGAAGTTGACTTTGGCAGGGTCCTGACACACCAGCAGCCAAGACAGTGCCTGCTGCTGATGAGCACAGCCGGATGGAGCACAGTGCTGGCGAGTCCCAGGCCATGGGTTCACTCCCCACCGGCGGCAGGTCTGCTCAGCATCAGCGTGCTGTGGCAGCAACCCCAGCTCTGGTCACCAACATGGTATCATGACACCAGAAAACATGGACACACGACAGAGCCAAACCGTCCCATCGCGGGAAGGCCCCAGGGCTCCCGAGGTTGGCTCCAGAGCAGCAGCTCTCTGTCTGGGCTACAGAGCGTAATTCCGCAGTGATTGCTGGACACTGCAGCCACCCCTGGGGCTCACCTCCGGGCAGTTCAGCCCGCACCGCTGGGCCTGGGGCCCACTCCGCAGCGATTTTCAGTACCTTCCTAGTGACGTGCAACCAGAAAGCGCTTTGGAATTGGAGATGGTGAGAACTCGTCATCAGCAAAGACCGGTCGCTAGAAATGGACACCAGGGCGGTGACACAGAGGGTCACAGGTCACGGGGTCACAGGTCACAGCAGTCCCAGCATGGACTCAAACGCAGCCTCAGCCATGACAACGGTGCTGGATGGAGTCTCGCTTTGTTCCGTTTTCTTAAGAACGAGGACAACACGAGATCCCAGTGCAGCGGCCCTCAGGCTCATCCGCACTCCGGGATCTCCTGGTGGGGAGACTCCGCAACGCTGGGGCCCCGGGCCCATGCTCAGGTGCTGGACGGTTACCAGCCGGGGCCAGCACGGGAGGGACCAAGGTCTGCCTGGGCGCACCTCAGAGCAGCAGGGTTTGAGGACCCCGAGCACGCTCTCTGCTCGCGAAGGGTCAGCACACTGTGGAGCCTTTCACTCGGCCCTTCGGTCTGCTTTGCCTGTGAATGCAAGTGCACACAGTGGCCTGAGGCAGGTGACCCACCACAGAGCTGACTGGCAACCTGCGTTAGCCGAGGATGTCTGTGCTTCCCTGGGTGTTAGAGGGAGCGGCGGTGTCACTGGTGAACACACAGAGGCACGGGGGGTGGGGGACACTCAGCACCCCACGAGTTCAGAGAGTACCCTAGGGATCCACAGAGCATGTGGCAAACTCAGGGAGCACCACACAAGTTTGGGGAGCATCGCACGAGTTCAAGGATCATCATGTGAGTCCTGAGAGCAGTATCCGAGTTCAGAGAGCACCATCTGAGTTCAGAGGGCACGTTCTGAGTTCAAGGACCACGACATGAGTTCAGGGAGCATCACGAGAGTGCAGGGAGCACCCTGAGAGTTCGGGGAGCATCCTCTGAGTTTAGGGAGCACCGTACAAGCTCTGACTTGAATGTTACATGGTGTCCTGGTCCACAGCCCAGCCCACACCCCAAGGAGTGCAGGACCAAGGGGACACCCTACTTCATGGCTCTAGACCACTGTCCACATTTCAGGCTCAAGTCTCGCCAACTCTGAGGAGCTTCTCAGGCTACTGAGTAACTGAGCTGGCACTGTTTGCCTGAGGACCTCAGCTCACGGACCCCCACCTCAACCCCTATCACAATGCCTCTTCAAAAAAAATTCACAGCACTTATAACTGGAAAGAGTCCCTGGGTGACATAAGTGGCCAACATACCTGGCTGCGAACCACAAGGCTGGTGTTTCGAGTCTACCCAGAGCTGCCCTGGAGGAAAGCTTTGGCAATCTGCTTGGGAAAAAGCCACCAGCAGAGCCCTGTGGGGTCCACCAATTCTCCTCTGACACACACGGGGTGCCACGAGTCGGGGGACGTGAGGTCCCCCATCACAGTGGGAGGTTAGCCTAGCTTTCTATTATCTGGCTGCTGTTTAAAAACCTGCCTCCTCTAGAACGTAGGACTTGTGTCTTATTTCATTGCTGATACCATCACTTGCCATACTGTGTGCACGCCACCTGCCGTCAGTAGTCCCTGAATAAATGAATGTCACCCCAGATCTTCCAAAGAAGGCTCTTTTCCTTCCCTGAGTGACTCCCCTTCACTGTACCCAGAACCCCCAAACAGGCTTCTCTTTTTAAAATTATGTCCCACTCCTGGGGCTTGGAAAGTTCCCACAGCCTCCTTCATTATGGGAAATGTTTTCTGTGAGGGCAGAATTGGTTCTGTGAAACATGCTTCCTCGTAACATCTGAGAAATGCTGAAACAAGCCAGGGAATAAATGTCCATGGAACGTGAGAGAAGAGACTGAACTCAGAAACTGGTATTATTATCAGTTTTTCACATGATGGGGTCCCTACATGTCTGAGGCTCAACGGAGTCAAAAAAATATCACAAAGTGGCACACGCGCACACACGCACCCACCCATCCACGCACCCACCCATCCACGCACCCACCCACCCACCCACCCACCCACCCACCTCATAATATTTGGAGTGAAAGTTTAAAGTGTGCATTAGTTTCTCCTTCAAGACTTTATCCAGACACTGGTGACACTGGGTGCGCTCCCTGCGATGGGCCAGCCCTGCCCCTGTCCCCCTCCACCCTGGGCTCCTGCGCCCATTGATCAAGGCTTCCTGTCCCCTCCTGCCTTCTCATCTCTGATTTGCCCAGGCACTCACCACATGGTCTTGTAATACCTGGTTAAACTAAGAAGCACGTCCCTCACATGTGGCAATGACGGCTTTATAAAGTGTATATTTTAAAATCAGGAGCTCATCAAATTTGGGGATGGCTGTTACAACCAAAATGGAAAAAAAGAAACTTCTAGAACGTAAAAGCATCACCATGACTTTCAAGCCCAGTCTTCTAATGAGGACTGTGCGGATGATTTTGACCCCCTTACCCACACAGTCAAGAAGACGTATAAACACAGACTTTGAAACACTCCCAGGCCAGTGGCAAAATACGATGTGACGAGTCTGGCCATTTAGAAGAATCCAAAAATGTGACTGTTAACAACCGCGACCAAAAAGGCTTGAGAAACACACCCCCGCAACTTCTTTAACGCAATCCAGAAAGGATGCTAAGAAAATAAAGGCTGGAAATTAAAATACAGGGAAAACCACAGAGAACGAGCCAGCAGTCCTTTGCAAATCAGGGAAGTTTGAGGACTTGGATGTGGAGAGAGGACAATGAAGAGGCCTGAGGGGTCTTGTGATCAGAGCCGAGCAGTGCCAGCCGGCGAAGCTCCCCAGCCCCCTCTCGCCTCAGCGTCTAAGCAGCGCAGCTTTTCAGAGGCGTCTGGGAGAATTTATGCTAATGGCCCCTCAGCACACGCCAGACAGTAAATCCAGGCTCCACTCGGGCTGTCAAAGCGTGTGTCCTGCAAAACCTACATTTCCCCACAGTCTGCTGTAGAATGACCTGCAGGCTTGTTCTTGTTTGCCCCAGAGGCAAAACCCATATGGCTTCTTGCTTCTGTTCCAAAACAAAGCACATTTTATGGAAGTTCCTATTTTGTCAAAATCCCTTTCCTGTATTTCAGACACAGGAAAATCACAAGTCCATCCAGAAAGCCCAATGGTGATGACTCCTATATGTTAATGGAATAGGCTTTTAATAACTGATAGAAATATAAGTGCTGTTTTTGTGGGAGAACATAATGATCTTGATTCACTGAGGCCATCTCTGTGGGTGAAATCCATTATCTTAAAAGTGTTTTGATAAGGATAAATCTATAGCGAAAGGACTATGCATCTCCCATGCAATTGTTAAACTCCATTAAACTTGCTTAATAATTAGTTGGCCCAAGAATCTCATTAGATGAACATTAAATGTGTATTTAAGCCATACTGAGACACTTCATTAAGAGGGACACGGTGAGCTTTCCTGCGCAAGTGTAATAAAAGTCCTAGTCAAACGAAACTTGGATTGATGGCCACCTCCCCTCTGCGAGGAGAACACGGCGCTGCCTTCTCTTCCAGCCCACGTCTGGCTGCAGGGTGGGACCACCGTGGGAGCCGCTCTTGTTACTTAGACCATTTCCCAGCGTGTCTCACCAGGCAGGAGTCCTCGTGGGGTGCCGAGTGAAGCAGCTGGCTGCTAACGGAAGGCTGGAGGTTCAAGTCCACCCAAAGGTGCCTCAGAAGAAAGGCCTGGTCCTCTCAAAAGGTCACTGCCGCTGAAAGAGCCACAGAGCAATCTCCTGCTGTGACACACACAGGTTGTGACTTGGAGTCGCCTCGAGGGCAACTGGCTTACTTGGGTATAATGTACACACAACAAACTTCACCTGTTGTCTGTGTGGTTCAGTGAGGTCCCATATACAGCTGTGACGCTATCACCCGAGGGTCCTTGTAGAGCTCACTGTACACTCCTAATTCCCGCCCCTGCCTGATCACTTCCTAGAAGTCCTGATTGCTAGGCATTTCGTAGGTGCGGAATTGTACCGTCTACGGGCAGTTGTGATTAATGTCTTTCCCTTAGCGTGGTGTTTTGAGACGGATCTAAGTCGTGTATGGATTAGTGGCCTATTCTTGGTAATTGCTAAGCACTAACCCATCCTGTAGGGATGCTATGAGTCAGAATCAGCTTGAGGGAATTTTCTTTTAATTCCACCACAGAGGCCCAATAATTAAGTCCGTGAACCTAAGTGCTACATGCCTCATTGCTGAATATCACTATGGTCACCTTCAAAGTCCTCCCTTTGGGAAGCTAGGTACCAATGCCAGCACTTAGCTCACCCTTCAAAACAATTTGGGAAGTCTTTCTGGAATGGCCATTGCACACAGCAGCACAGTGGCAAGTTTGCAAACTTAACCGTACAGTTGTCGGTGATAGACTTTTAGCCAGTGAACAAATAATGGTATTGGAACTCCCTCTCTACTCACCTGATCTGGCCTCCAATGACTTTTTTCTTTACACAAAGATAAAGGAAATATTGAAAAGTAGATATTTGGATGACATTCAGGACATCAAGGGTAACATGACGACAGCTCTGATGGCCGTTCCAGAAGAAGAGTTCCAAAATGGCCTTGAAGGGTGGACTAGGCGCTGCCATTGGTGCCTAGCTTCCTGAGGGGGGGGACTTGGAAGGTGACCACAGTGCTATCTGCAGTGATCTCGCAGCAATGCCCTGTGGAACACTTCCTCTGGCGTGAATTTGACAACTTCATTGGTAGAACCCATGCATAGCACACTTGGGGTCCATTGGCTAGCTGATGGACATTTGGGTCATGTCTGATTTTGGCCACTGTGAATAGGGCTGCTTGTCAGCACTCACTTAACCACTGCACCACCGGGCTCCTTCTAGATGTGAGATTTACTCGTATTTTGGTGGGACTTTCTGCATCTATTTCATGAGGGTTAACAGTCTACAGCCCTTTTTCATTTGATGCTTTCCTGTGGGCATGTTTTTATGTCTTTTGAAATCCCTGCATCACACACGTGTGTGTGTCTACCTTTCCAAATCCGCCGGCTGGGCTCTAACGGAGCTCTGCCATTTGCGTCCCCACCTGCGAAGGCAGAAGGTCCTGTTTCCCCTCACCCTGTCCCAGGCTCCACCCGGTCAGGCTTTTCAGCATCCTAGTGGGCATGAGGTGGTATCATGTTGCGATTGTGATGTGCGTTCCTCTAATGATGGAAGGTGAGCATCTGTCTATGTGCTTATTTACACCGTACTTTTACTTTAGGGAGATGTTTGTTCAAATAGTATGGCCACTTTTTGAACAGCAGTGTTTGTCTTCTGACTGAGCTATTTGGCATTTTAAAAATAAACATATTTCATCCACAGCCGTTGTTAACACCTCAGCTCCCACCCACAGAGACCCTGTAAGACACAGCACAGAAAACCACAGAAACTGCAGGGTTTTTCAGACCGTAAATCCCTGTAAATGCAGACTGCCTCACCTTTCACCCAAGGAGGGGCTGGTGAGTGTGAACCACTGACCTTTTCAGTTAGCAGGCCAGGGCTTGGTTCCTGGGCCACCATGACACAAGTCCTTCATAGGAGGGATGCTTTGCAAATATTTTATCTGTGTCTGTAGTTTGGCTTTTCATTTTGTAATATGTTATGTTTTGAAGAGGAAAACATTTTTAAGTTGGACAAAATTTTTTTTTTATGGTTTATCCTTTTTATGTCCTATCTAAGAAATACTGGCAAAAATAAAAGTCACAAAAATATTCTCCTATATTTCTTTTCAGGAAGTTTTATAGTTTGAGCTCTTAAATTTATATTTCTACTCCATTTTGAGTTAATGGTCTTTTGTGCGTGGTTTAAGGGTTAAATATCCTTTCTTGCATAAAAACATTCAGTTGTCCTAATATCATTTGTTGGGCACACTTTCTCCATTAAATCATCTTGGTACCTTTGCTCAGAATCAATTGCCCGCACACGTGTCGGCGTCTGGCCTCTGTCCTCTCTGCCTTCGGTCTGTGGCTCTCTCCTGTGCCAATACTGTCCTGAGTTCACTACTGACCTTTACAGTAGGTCTTGAAAGCAGGTAGTGGGAGTCATTTTAAAATGGTTTTGGCTAGGCTAGGTCCTTTGCATTTCTATATAAATTTTAGAGTCAGCTTGCCAGCTTCCAGACAAAGGCCTTCTGGGATTTTGATGGTGATGGTGCTGAGTGCCCGGATCAATACGGGGAGAATCGTCATTGTCTCTGCACTGAGTCTTCCAGTTCGTGAAGGTAATGTATTGCTCACTTAGGCCTTCTTGAATTTCACTCAGAGATCTTCTACAGTTTTCAGTGTACTGGTCTGACACTATCTATTATAAATGTACTCCTAAATATTTTTATATTTTGATAATATTGTATGTGGAATTTAAAAAATTCCATTTTTTGGTTGTCTGTTGATAGCACTCAGAAAGACAACTGGTTTTCACATATAAACCCTAACACCACGCTCTTGGTAACGCACTCAGGAGTTCTCGGAGCTCTCTGGGAGGTCACTTGAGATTTTCCACTTAGGTGCTCACAACACAGACGGCTGTCTGTCTTCTTTCTATACGTGAGACTTCCACTCGGCATCTTCCCTGCCTGGGGCTGCGCTGGCCGGACCCCTCGCTGAAGCCCTGGGGTGCAGGGGTCAGGGGCTCGGCTGTGACCACACCCCGTGGGGCAGTCCTGCTCCGTTCTGCAGGGTGGATCGGAGTCAGAATCTGGTCCACAGCATCGGGCTTCGTTTGGGCTGGGGCCTCCAGCACAATCCTGAAGAGCAATGGCAGCGTGAGGACCTCTGCCTCAGTCCTCGTCTCAGAGGTGAAAGAACTCAGCCTTTCACCACTAGGTACGATGCTTGCCGTGGGGTTTTGTAGCAGTTCTCATTAGGAAGTTCCTCTGTAGTCCAAGTTTGATGAGTATTTTTATCATGTGGGGGTGTGAGATTTGTCAAACGTTTTTCTCTGTGTTTAGCAGGATGATTCTATGGCTTTTCTCTTTATTAATATGATGTATAAACTGATTTTCAGATGTTAAAATATTTTTGCATTCCTGGGATGAATGTTACTTGGCCAAGGTCTGCTATCTTTTTTATATATTCCTGCCATCAGTGACGTTGACCCTGACTCACAGAGAGCCTGCAGGACGAGGAGAACGCCCCCTCGGGTTTCCAATGCCGGAACCTGTATGGGGGCCGACTGCCAGGTCTTTCCCCCGTGAGTGGCTGCTGGCTTTAAAACGCTGACCTTCAGATAGCAGCTGAGCACACAACCACTACATTAGCAGGGCTGCTCCCAAGTGTGTTAGAAAAAATCCCAAACGCATTGCCATCCAGTTGTGTCCGACTCATAAGCACCCTAGAGGGCAGAGCAGAACTGCCCCATAGAGTTTCCAAGGAACGCCTGGCGGATTTGAACGGCCGACCTTTTGGTTAGCAGACGTAGCACTTAACCCGCTATGCCACTAGGGTTTCCCCCTTCTAAGTATAAGATTTGCTAATATTTTGGTAAGAATTTTTGTGGCTATTTCATTCTTTGGAGGCTTTTCTGTGGCTCTGGTGTTGGCGTGGTCCTGCTGTCACTGTTAAGCGCCATCAAGTCAGTTCTGACCACAACGTAACGCCTCGCAACATGTTCTCCCCTTTCCAAAACGTGTAACTGAGAGTGTCACACAACTAATGATGTAACGATACTCTAAATAATCTGTGTTTTTTTCCTGGACCAGCCCCTCTGGCCTCTGCACTGGCCTCTTTCCAAACGGATGCAGAGTCCCCTCAGCTCCTGCGACCCTGGTCTCCGTCCTCTTCCTTGCTCTCCTAAGAAGTGGCCTTCAGCTTGGAAAACAGCAGCTCGGAAGGCTGCCTGGCATTTGGTGTCTGCACAACTTTCTCTCTTGCTCCTCATCCCAGAGTGAACTTGGCAGGCTAGTTTCACCAGCTGAGGAATTCTTTCGTAAGTGTTGTCTCTGCCTGCCATAAACAAGCTGACTAGAGTTCAATAGAGGATTTATTGTGACTATGTTGTGATTTGTACACTTACCTGTGGGCTATGTGCTTAAAAACATGAGATATTTCTTGTTGAAATGATACATAAACTCTGACATAAAAACTGTCTTTTGAGACTGCGTGGAGAACAGCCTTCATTGCCGTCACATTGCCGGTGGTCTCAGACCCCCTGATAGACCTCCTTCCTCTTTCTAACTTGCAGTATGTTTCGTGGGCTCGACTGCTCCAGGGCACAGACTCCAATCAGGTGACGTGACCCACAGCGACCTTGCCAACAGCAGAACACAGCACGGCCTGCTCCCACGCTGTCCTCAGGAGCACCGAGTCAGAGCCTGCTGTGGCAGCCGCTGTGGCAGTCTGTCCCCCCGAGGGTCTCCCTCTTTCTTGCTGACTCCCTGCCTTCCCAAGAGTGACGCTCATCTCTGGAGACTGATGCTTCCTGATGATGCTCCAGAGTTTGGGAGCAGAAGTCTCGCCGTTTTTGCCTCCGCGGAGCACCCGGCCGCACCTCCTCCAGGACAGCCTTCCTCATCCTTCTGGCCGGCCGTGCCACAGCCAGCATTCTTGGCCAGCACCGTCACACAGAGGCACCGACTATTCTTCCCTCTTCCACCGTCATTGTCCGGCTGTCACGTGCACATGAGGCAACTAAAACCCACATGGCTTGGGTCAGGCATACTTTAGTCCTCGAAGTGACATCTTTGCTTTTTAATTCTTTAAAGAATTCCTTGCAACAGCTTTGCCCAATGCAAGATGCCATTTAACTTCCTGACTGCTGCTTTTCCGGCACTGACTGGGGATCCAAGAAAAATGAAATCCCCGATGACTTCCGTCTTTTATCCCTGATGACTTTAGTCATTTCTCCATTGATCGTTTCGTTGCTCATGCTCCCGTTGTCAGGACGCTCTTTTTCTTGGTGTTGGGGTGTGATCCACACTGAAGGCTGTGGTCTGTGGTCTCCATCAGAAAGGACTCCAAGTGCTCTTCACGGTCAGTGAGCAAGGTGGTGTGGTCCACGCATCGCAGGTTGTTCACGCGGCGTCCTCCGGTCTTGACGCTGTGCTCTTCCTGGTTCTCTGACCTCCTGGATTAGCTGCCGGCACGCAGACGGGGTAAGTGTGGTGAAAGGACACGACGCCGACACACACATCTTCTGACTTTAGCCACCTGGAATCCTCCTGCTCTGTTCCCATGGCGGTCTCTTGGTCTATATACGGGTTCTACATGAGCATGACTGAGTGTTCCAGAATTCCCGTTCTTCACAACTGTCGTGGAGCGCACTGGGTCCTGTGCCACCCTGTATAGACTCTGAGGAGGCGTGGCTCCCAGTTCCAGGTAGCTGTCCATGATTTTGCCATCCGATGTGGTTCTCCCATGGATGGCTTCTTTTAAGGTCGCCTGTCCCATCTTCTCTGGCACCTGCGTGTGGACTCGGACCCCTAACCTTCCGGTTAGCAGCAGGGCTCTGAAATAGTCCATTCAGCGTGAACTGGTGCTGAGAGTCCGCACTTCTCGCCAGTTCCCAGGCGATGCTAACGCTGCCGGTTAGGGACCAGTTCTGAGAACTGCTAGGAGAGCAGCAGGCCTCACACTTGATTATACATAAGAATCAACCAGGGATCCGATGACAGATTCCAACTCAGTACATCTTGGGTGGAAACAAACTCTCCGCTTGGGCTCAAACCCGAACAAACTGGTTTGAAGCCTGGCCAGCAGCTGAGGGTGCTGACCGCCCACACAGGACCTCCTGCATTTAGGCGACAGGTCTCACACCCAGCAGAATCACCCGAGGACCTGTGAACCCACGGCAGTGTCTGCACCTCACCCGGGGCTGACCGAAGAAGAGGGGGAGAGCCTGCGAGGGGGCCAGAGCCCCTCTCTCCTCAGCACTGCCGGGTGGTTTGGTGTGCGGCTGACGGCTGAGGGGCGCTCGTTGTGACGCGTGGAGACCACAGCTCACTAACATGGCTGTAGGTGGGGCCACCCGGGGCGGGAGGTTACAAATGCCTGAGCCTTGCATTCCGTCTGCACAGATTCTGCTTTTACCTGTCTGGGTTGCAGTCTGGGCACTGGGAGGTTTTAACAGCTTCCCAGGTCCCCGCGGCTGTCAGCTGAATCTGAGAATACTTGGTTTAGACAGACAGCAGTGATCATCCCTTGGGTAGGACTCCAGATGTCCTGAATGTGTCCCCTCCCAATATCTAAACAACATTTGTTTCTCTTACCAAGGCTTCTGGCAGAGAGGGCTGTTGGTTGGAAAGCAGGGATGCCTGCCTCCCAGCCCAGATATGTGGGTGCCTGCTCTCTTTCAGATCAAAGTTGAATCCAGTACCTTGTAGAACATTTGGAAAATATGTATAAGCCCAAAGAAAGTGAAAATAACCAGTGATCTTGCTACCCCAGGAGCACCACCGATGGACACACTGCTGCCTGTGCTCCAGAACTGTTTCCAAAATGCAAATGTATTTTTGTTTGTTTGGCACTTGAAATGACTCCCTGGTTTCTTTTTATGTCACTGTGGCTGTCTCCTGCTTTCCATTCTGTGGCTAATGGAAGTTTATTGGATTGCAGCCTCTTTAGTTGCAGTAAATTGGTTGGAGTCCCTCCCAGGGTGGCGATAATTGGGAAGCTCACACAGGCACCACGTGAAGGGCAGGCGGAGGGAGCTGCAACACTGTGGAGCCTCAGGAACCTCACCCAGTGAGCCAGCAGCTTAGCGGGCCCCAGATAAGGCAGTATCAATTTGGACGATACACTGTTGCCAAGCTGTAACATAATAAAGCATTAGAATAAGAGGAGTTAATGGGATCAGCATGCAGAATGGTTTCCTTTAGATGCAATTAAACAAGAAATGCTTTGCAGTTGTGAATGTGAAATCCACTGTGTCATTATTATCTGCTTCTCAGTATTTTTCTCTTCTAGACAACTCAACTTCAAGGCACTCAGACCTGCTGATACGTGCAATTAATGCTTATTTCCAAAGTGCTTCAAGCTAAGTATACCCCGAATTAGACGGCTGATCTCCCCCAGAAGGCCTGCTCCACTCCCATTTCCCCATCTCCGAGAAAGACACCTGTCCTCCCCAGGTGCTGAGACCGTGAGCCCGGGGGGCTTCCAGGCCCCCCCTCACCTTCTCACTCACCGTTGCGCAGTCCCGTCTGTCTTCCATGCAGACACCTTCCGATCCACCCCCTGCCCTATCCACAGCATCCATCCCGGTCCACACATGCCCCGTCCAAGCTGCTGTGACCTCCTCTCTGGGTTTTGGCAGAAGCGGTGATTTCCTACTACCTGACTCACTCAGTTCTACATTCTTCTGGAAGATCTTTCCACCACATCCTAACCGGAACAGCTCTTGTCACGCTCTACCTCGAAACAGAAATCCTTCCTGACTCTGCATTGCTCTTCTAAGCACAGGTCTTCCTGACCACGACCCGCAAAGCCCAGAGTGACACTTTTCCCAGTACATCTCATCCCCTTGGTTCTCCAGTCACCAGCCCTACTTTCTGCATTTGCTGTGTACACAGTCCCTCCCTGTCACAGGGCCTTTGCACGTGCTGTTTCTTCAACATGGAGCTTATCCCTGCCTCTTTCCTCTACACTCGGATCAGCCCCCATTCACCCTGCAGATCTCTGACTAGGTCACCCTTCCCTGGGGAAAGCCCTCGCGATCTACTTCTGGAAAATCTGCCACTGCCAACCCTGTGGAACACACTTCTGTTCAGAAATGCACAGGGGGTCCTGTGAGTTAGACTGGGCTCAAGAGGGACCAGTTTGGGGGTTACCCCCCACCCCAAGCTGGAAGTACTCAAAACACACAGTGGCTGCAACCATGAACCCCAGCACGCCAGCCACTGTCAACACAGCGCAGCACCAGACTCTGCATTCTCCTGCACGTGCGGACACCACGCGGCACAGTCAGGTCACCAGCTGCTGCTCTTTGGCCCCTGGACGAGGCTGCTCTGACCTCCGTAGATACACCACATCCCTGCTGCAGATCTTGCCGTGTGCCCAATCTCTCCCTCATAGTACTTGTCATAGATAAAAGTTTATATTTATGTGTGTAATCATTTGATTAAAGTCTATCTCCCCCACCAGATTCTGTCCCCACAGGGGCAGAGACCACGTATGTTTTCTTTATAGTTTATCTTCTGCTTCCAACACAGGGCTTAGCAAAGAGCAGATGGCCAAAATATGTTCTGAGTGGGTGACCTTCCAAAGCACCCATGATTAGTAGATGAATGCACGGGAAAAAGACTGAAATTATTTATGCAGCAGAAAAGATGCGCTACCTCTGAAATCTCACCGTTCTACAGGCTTTTAAAGGAGAGGGATCTGGAGACTGAATCACTTGCCCCAGGCATCTGGCCAGTGACTGGTGACATGCACTGCAAATGTTCATGGGGACCTCTGTGGGGACTCTAGAGTCCATCCATCAGAACGCCGTCCAAAGTGGCAGCGTGCCCTGTGGGTCCAGAGCCGGAGGAGGGGTTCGTGAGCGTCTCTCACTGGTGAGCTCTTGGGCTCTGTCCACTCCCTATTCAAGAGAGACCTCCTTCTGCCTGATAAAGCTGCTTTCATTTCAGGAGACGAGAAAAAACTCAGAAGCCCATTATCTTCACTAAAATATTCATGGACACCCAGAATGTAAATATATATATATATATATATATATATATATATATATATATAAATACGAGGACTGCCAGTTAAGTTCGCAAACTCATTCTAGAATAAGAGGTATAGGCCTCACTGCTGGGTATCACTACGGTCACCTTCAAAGTCCTCCCCTTGGGAAGCTATGCATCAGTGCCAGCAGTCAGTCCATCCTTCAAAGCAATCTTGAAACTCTTTTTCTGGAATGGTCATCAGAGCTGTCATCGTGTTACCCTTGATGTCCTGAATGTCACTCTGATGTCTTCCTTTCAATTATTTCCTTTATTGTTGGGTAAAGAAGAAAATCACTGGAGGCCAGATCAGGTGAGTAGGAAGGCTGTTCCAACACAGTTATTTGTTTCCTGGCTAAAAACTCCTTCACAGACACCTAAGCAATTAAGTTTGTGAACTTGCCACCATACCACTGTGTACGAGGGCCACTCCAGAAAGAGTTTCAAAATTGTGTTGAAGGTGGACTAGGCACTGGCGTTGGTGCACAGCTTCCCCAGGGGAGGACTTCGAAGGTGACAGCAGTGACCTTCAGCAGCGACCTACGCAGCATTTAGAACAACAAAGTTCAGGGACTTAACAGTAATTGTAGCGACCCTAGAGGTCAGAGCAGAACGCCCCCCACCCCGAGCTTCCCAGGAGCACCCGGTGGATTTGAACTGCCGACCGTTCGGTTAGCAGACATCGCAGTTAGCCACGATGCCATCAGGGTTAGGGACCATTTTTAATGTGCTCTGCCTTTTTGCTTTCAAGTCTGTTGACCTGACGGTTACCCGGCCACGTTGCCATTCTTTGGCTACGATTTGCCCAGTGTCTAATTCACAGCCTTTCACTACTATCAGTCTTTCTTGGTCCTTATTTTTAGTGTGTTTCACATAAAAATCAGATAGTTGGAGGGTTTTTTTTTCCTGTTCATTTTTGACTTCGTCTAAAAACCTGTCTTTTAGTTGAGAAGCTAAGTTTGTTTTCACGGGTCACCACTGTATTTCTGAAGTAGTTTCTTCCGTGTTTTCTCTTCGTCTGGACTCTTCTGGCTTCTCTTTTGTTCTTTTCTTTCCTGTCTTAATTTTTTCTGTCAGAAATCCTTCTCCCCTCTTCAATTCTTCCTTCTGTTTTATTTCTAGAATGCATACACTAACTTTGTCGTCCTGGTGCTGTGGTGGTTAGGAGCTCAGCTGCTAACCAAGAGGCTGGCAGTTCAAATCTTCCACTTGCTCCTCGGGAACTCACGGGGCCCTTCTGCTCCATCACACAGCATCGCTGTGAGGCAGAACCAATGTGGTGGCACCTAACCACAACCCACACTCGTTCTGCCCCCTAGTTCTTCAGTAATTACCTTAGAGATCTTATTGTTAATGAACTCCATTGAGTCCTGAACCAGTGAACTGGGAGCCATTACTGAAAGCCCAGCACTGGGGCCATGAAAGCAAACAGAATAATGTCCTTGAGGACACTGTCGTCCGGTAGAAGCAGCAGTATGTTAAAGCAGAGTCTGACCATGTGCACTGTGGCCACAGCCCTGCCCCAACCCGGAGACGGGTGGGGCCGCACGGGAGGTGGACTGCCCAGAAGTCGGACGGTGGTCTTCTGCAAAGAAGTGAGAACTCTGCCATAGGACCAACAAGGCAGTTACAAAATTAAAAAAGAAAAAAAAGTTCAGAGGCTTTATGAGAGTATTAACAACCACAACAAAAAAAAAAAGCAAAAAAAACTGAAGGAGTTTTATGTGTGTATGGGCTGCCGCTCACACTGCTGAAGACAGTATCTGCAATGAAAAAGTTGTTGGTCTTGCAAAATTCTCTCACGAGATCCCCACCAAGCTCGTATTCTCCAACTACTGATTCTTCTTCGTTGTTTCCAACTGCGGCATTCCAATCACCCGTAATTACTAAGGCATCCCCGTTGCACGCCTGATCAGTTTCAGACTGCAGAAGTTGGTAAAAATCTATTTCTTCATCTTTGGCCTTGGTGGCTGGTGTGTAAATTTGAGTAATAGTCCTGTTAATCAGTCTCCCTTGTAGGCACCCCACGGACAGCACTGTGCTGCAGGACAGGCCTTGGAATGTTCTTTTCGGTGACATCCTTTTCAAGCTGTCCCTCCCACCACAGTAAACCACAGGATTCTCCACTTCAGAGCGGCCAGCACCAGGTCCCCTTCAGCTCACTGATGCCTGAGATACCGACGTTTACACGTTCCACTTCCTCTTTGATGATTTCCATGTCTTCCAGACTCTTAGTTAACACACTCTGTGTTCCAACGTTTGCAGCTGTTTCTCCTCATTCTGAAGTGTGTCACATCAGCCAGCGAAGGTCCCCAGGGCGGGGCTCCATCCATGTCACTAACGGGGACTCCACCCCAGGAGGCAGCTCTTCCCCAGTCACAGCTGTGGTCGGCCAACCTAAGGGGTCCCTCTTCCAACACCGTGCCAGTGTCCCGCTGCTGTCCGTCAACTTTTCACTGGCTGATTTTTTGCAAGGAAGAAGGGCTGCCCGGCCCTTCTTTCTCGTCTCTTAGTCTGGATGCCCAGAGGAAGCCTGCCCCCATGGCTGGCCCTGTGGGTGTTTGCATTATCGAGGGCACACATTCGAGCTCCACAGCAGCACTCGGGCTCCCACAGTGTGACAAACCAGCAGACGAATGAGGCATTCCACGGGTGGATCCAAGCAATCCATATGGCCAGACAGCAGTGATGTTTTCTAAGAGGGAAAGAGAAATATGAAGTACAGTGCTCTATTGAATTTATAAACTGTGATCGCTGAAAGTCTGTCCTTGATTGTAATTAAAGGCTTAGATCATCCAAAGACCTTACTTGATTGGCAGCAGATTTTTTTAAGGCGGGACTTCTTGTGCTGGAAGCTCACAAGCTAACTGGCTTCAAAGGAGATGTCTGTGTTTCCTATACTGGTTACAGTGTAGCAATCACAAGGGTAGGTGGTGGTGGTGGGTGGTGTTTCCAGACATTTCTTTGTTTCATGATCGTGCCCACAGGCAAACGGCTCTTGATGGGATGGAAGGTGAAACAGCCACAGATAAGCTGCACGCCAACCTCCAGTCGGCCACTTCCCATCTCAGGTATTTCCCATTTTAAAACCCCCTTATACCATTTCCACAGTGATATGGCCAGTGAAATCATGGCACTCAGCTGTCAGCTTCAAATACTAAGTCAATATTCTTTTTACTAGGTTGGGGTTTTTCTGAATAAACACAGTTCTCGCCCCCTGTGGATGACATCGGTAATGGATCTAGCCAATCTGCCACAAAAATGAGACTTAGCTTCATGATTCAGCTGAAAACCATCAGGTGGAGTCAGCCCACCAGCACAGTAAACGTGTGTGCCCGCACGCAAGCACACATGCACATGTGTGCACCGACACATGTGCTCTGACTGCCCCGGATCACAATAGACAAACTATAAAACAAATTGTTCTACACTTTCTCGATCGGATGTGTAAGAAAATGGGCACTGGTATTTGCTGCAGTTAAAAACATGTTGACAACCTCACAGCTGTTTGTCACAGTAGGCATTTCTGATTTCAGTTTACAGATCAGCAAAAACCAAGTGAAACATTCAGGAGCATTGAACCTGGGATTTCTGAAAGAGCGTGGTATTCTTTCTACCCCACCAGAGATGCGAGCTAAGCTTATTTGCACGAATTTGCATAGATGGCATGTGTGGGTGGTACTTGCCTTGCAAATCACGTGCCTGCGTGGCGGGTCGGGTGGGTGGGGGGCTCTGAGTGGGAGCAGGGTTTCGGTGGAGCAGGCTCACCTTCTCCCGTTTTCACACATCCATCACCTGCTGCAGGGAGATAGTTTTGCAAACCAGACGAGAATAACTAGAAGGAGCCTGGCCTTTGGCTTCTGTGCCTTCTAAACACAGGGCTTCACCGCCCCAGTTATTCTGCAAGTCTCATTATGATCCCGTCTGGCGAGATTTGGTTTCAATTCTTGTAAAGGTGAGTTTAATGCAAAGTAAATGAGGTTCTTTAATGGGATTTTCTTTACTACGAATGAGAAACGTAAGATGCCAATACCACACAGCAAATTGTTCTTGATTAATTTTTTTATGGGTTTAGCTAACAACCGATTGAATACATCTTAGATAATGACTTCTATGACTACCACAGCTTGGAATTTTAATTAACTGCTCCCGTGTTCTCCTGTGATTGATTTCATTTTCTCCAGAAATGAAGTGGGGGCCTAGCTTAGCCTGACACTGGAATCTTAAGAACCTGGGGGAGCTGCTGCCTGGAGCAACAGTGGGAGTGCCCGGAGGTTCCTGGGTCCGCAGGCCTGGCCAGGGGCGGCCAGGAGGCCCGAGGCCGAGCAGTGAGCAGGGGCGGCTCCTCAACAGGGGGCCAGCAGACTGGGGTGCCACTGCCCACGGGACAACGGACAGACCTTTCGTGTTTTTTCTTGCAGGACCAGCTGGATGTGGAGACATCAGGGAGTGCTGGGCAAGTGGCCTGGAAACCGGGAACGGAGAACGATGACCTGTTCAGGGTTGGGTTGGTACCCGAGAAGCAACGTGACAGAATCTTTGAAGACCACGTTGCCCACACCTGAGTGCCTTCAGCAAACTGCGTCACCATACCCACTGCCAGCACAGCCGGGAGACTGGGAGAGGTGAGGCTTGGGGACCGGGACAGAGGAGGCGCGGCGACCGGGACAGAGGAGACTCGGTCTACAGCTCCAAGTGATTGCTGTTGCTCTGAGCTGCTGTGGGGCGGGCCCCTGACTCACGGTGCCCACGTGCCCAGCAGAACACATTGCTGCTGGGACCAGCCCGTCCCGATGACGGGCCACCGATGGGACCCCTGTGATCCTAGAGCTTTCCTGGCTGAGTGGTCAGGACAGGATCGCCAGGACATCTGTCCTAGTCGGTCTCAGTCTGGAAAAGCCACTGCAACTCATTTAGCATCATAAAAATCGAAAAACCAAACCCAGTGCCATTGAGTTGGGTCTGACTCCTAGCGACCCAAGAGGTCACAGTGGAACTGCCCCACGGGGTTTCTAAGGAGCGCCTGGAGCATTTCAACTGCCAGCCTTGATGGTTAGCAGACGCAGCGCGTAACCCGCTATGCCAGCATCACAGCAACACGCAAATCTCCGCCAACAGATGGGCGGTGGCGTCACACGGGTGGCTGGGAGGCAAACCCGGGTCTCCCACGTCAGAGGTGTTAGATTCAGCACAGAACCACCAACATAGTTAGAGAGTTCTACAAAATTGGTTTGGAGGCCTCATGAGGGCATTCAGCACTCATAAACCCACAGGAGTAGGTGGGATTATTATTTTGTGAGGAGGCATGCCGAGGTTCAGGGGTTTAAGAAACATTGCCATGCAGATGTGGCCAGTGAAACTGTGGTACTCAACTCTTGGCTTCCGATTCGAAGCCACTGTCCCTGTCACCACACTAGAACATCTCCCGAATGCAGACGGCTCCTGCCCTCCGTGGATTGCTGGTGATGAACGCTAACTCCCACTCCCCGCGTTTTTACAGAGTTGTGGGCGGTCTGCAAAGGGCAGTGTCAGACAGTACGGGAACCTACACAGTTGTGAGGTACAAGGCCGGTGGCGGAAGCAGGACGAAACAGCCACAGTAAATCGGTGGGGGCGGTGGTGCTCTGAGCCCACCCAGCTGCTGCCAGGGAGACTGATGTGGCAATCAGCTCCTGCAGGGACTTCAGCCTTGGAAACCCTCAGGGGGTTTCAGCTCCGTCACACGGCTCTCAGGCACAGGAGTCCACTCAGCGGCATCCAGCTGTGATGACAGCTGTGGGTCAGTGTAGACGTGTCACCTTCCATGTAGGGCCAGACCCACAAACCCACTGCTGGCGAGTCGATTCCAACACATAGCAACCCTATGGGACAGGAGAACTACCCCCCAGAGTTTCTAAGAAGTGCCGAATGAGTCTGAACAGCCAGCCTCTTGGTTAGCAGCTGTAGCACTTAACCACTGTGCCACCTGATTTCCTCATGAAGGGTGACCAGGCCCCAGTCCTGGCCACGGCCCCTTACCTGCAGCCACCGTCATCTGTCAGGGAGACTGGAGGGTTGCTGGCACACTGCCATGAGGCCTCCAGGTGGTGGTGGGTGAGGAAGAGAGGCCTGGCGACCCGACAGCCAGCCAGTGACAGCCCCGCGGGTCACAGGGTCCCCTGTGGGGGATGGCGTGGGCCCAGGCACCCTTCCATTCTGTAGTGCATGGGGTCGCTGTGAGTCGAGAGCTGAGGGGGCCTGAGGCCGTCGGCCTATCAAAACCGCAGTGAAAGCAGGAGTGGCATCTGGAGTTGTAGACGCCGGCTGAGCCTGCCGGGCGTTTCAACAACAACACAATGCAGTTGCCAGCATTTGAAAATCAGGGAGTTTCACATACAGACACAGACTTCTGGCTTTGCCATTGTCCCAGAAAACTGGCACTTGCAGGCGTCCCTTGACCGGACGGAGAGGCGGCCACCCCCCGCAGGTGAGCTGCGGTTGGCTGTTCTGTCGCTGATCTTGCCCACTAGCGGCACCTCTGGGCTCCCATGGGCACCCTGAGCTTCTCATCTTGCAAAGCACATTTTACCGACAGGGCCCTCGGCCTGCCCAGAGACGACTAGGCTGCAGAGCACGACGGCTGGACTTACTGGACTGCAAGCCTACCCTTCGCCCTTTCCCCATGAGAACTGTGTGCGCGGTTCCACGGAACCACTGACCGTGGTCTGTAGAAGGTGGAGATGATGGGAAACGAGGACCCAGGGACCACTCTCAAGTCTAGAGGAGCGAGTCTGGGAAGAGAAAGGCAGATGGCGTGTTCTGGTGCCACAGGGGGGAGGAGCAACTCTGCGGCCACTTTTTTATTGAGAAACCTGAGAGATATGAATCTGTGGGAAAAGACGTGCCTGAAGCCGAGAGCAAGAGGGGAGGCTCCCAAAGGTTGCAGGTGAAACGGTGCCCACACGATAAAGGTCATGGGTGAAACGGTGCCCACAGGATAAAGGTCATGGGTGAAACGGTGCCCACAGGATAAAGGTCATGGGTGAAACGGTGTCCACAGGATAAAGGTCATGGGTGAAACGGTGCCCACAGGATAAAGGTCATAGGTGAAACGGTGCCCACAGGATAAAGGTCATGGGTGAAATGGTGCCCACAGGATAAAGGTCATGGGTGAAATGGTGCCCACAGGATAAAGGTCATGGGTGAAATGGTGCCCACAGGATAAAGGTTGTGGGTGAAACGGTGCCCACCGGATGAAGAGTCACACACAGACACATCTCCCACGGCAGCAGGACAAGGTCAGACGCCCGATGCTGCGTCACTGTGTAGGAAGCCAGCACATCTGCCGGAACTGATGGGCTGTGTAAGGTCTGGGGAAGGTCTGCACCCAGTGACTCGTCTTTTCGTGCTTACTAAGCTAGCATCAGAAGCGGGAACATCAAATGAGCTGCAGTGTGTTTTTTCTTGTCAGGTCTCGTCCTCCTTGGTGGAGCAGATGCTTCTGAAGCTTTCTCACTAGCTCCTTTTATTTTCTCTAACAACGTGTATCAGCACAAATTGCCAAGGCTCAAAGTCGGGAAGTCCATGCACACATTTTCCAAGGAAGCGTGCAAATTGCTATCAGCTTGTACGGTGCTAACTCTTCAAAGTTGGGGAGCCACATGGGGTGCATTTCAGGCCTCTGTGCACATGTGTCTACAGCTGCAGGTGCTGAAGTCAGTGTTCAGATCGTGGCCTTTAAAAGGGCTGTCTAGACCCACCCCCGCCTCGCCTCTCTGGCTTTGGGAATCCCCCGCCATCCACCTTGGAAGTGATAGCTCAGAGAGGTCACGTTCTGAATCAGGCACCGAAAGGGCACTTGCTGGACCGTAGACAGCCGCAAACAACAGACTCTGAGCCCCCTGCCTCCTGTAACACTGGTCTCTGGCTCCTTACCGTGTCTTAACAAATCAGAGAAGCAAACTGACCTACACCCTCCTGATACAATTCACAGGAGTGAACAAGGAAGGAGACAGACAGAGCACAGGAAATCAGCAACATAAAGAGAACTCTGCCGTTGCCTCTGCTTGTCGTGGTGAAGGGACCTCTTGGACGGTGAGGACAGCTAACCACTCAGCTGCCAGCTGAAAGGCTGGAGCGTTGAGTCCACTCAGAGGCTGCTTGGAAGAAAGGACTGGTAGTCTCCTTTCAAAGGAGCCAGCCACCGATCACCGAACAGAGTGCCGTCCTGCTCTGACACACACGGGGTCCCCGCCGCCCCGCCCTGACACACATGGGGTCCCCACCTCCCCGCTCTGACACATGCAGGGTCCCCGCTGTCCTGCCCTGACACATGTGGGTGGGGTGCCTGCCCTCCTGCTCTGACACACGTGGGGTCCCTGAGAGTCAGATGACTCACAGCAACTGGTTTCCCGGGAAAAGTGCCTCCCCTAAGACCTGTGCTCAGACAAGGTTCTGGCCAGTGTGGAAACACAGCCACCAACTGTGTTGGACAGAATACACCTCCTAGGAGCTAGGGCTGTCAGCCTCACAAGCAGCATTTAATGACAAATTCTGGAAGACAGGGAACTCACAGGCGTGGAGGCATCAGAGAACATAACATGTAAGTCATATCTACAATTACTCTCTGTATCAGAGTTGCATTTCTGCCTAAGACTTCTTGTAAAAGAAGGGCAAAGTTTTCATATCAAATTAAAATATTTAACAACTCTCAACACTTTCAGGATTGATAATTCTGAGACTCAAAACGATTGGTGGGGAAATGCCACTTCGGAAGTGTTCGCTGGGGAGACAACACTGGCCAGGGAGGTGACTCTTGCCTGGTTGCAGCCAAAGCTGCAACTCAGGCAGGTGATTTTTCCATCAAATCTTCCATCATGAACTCAAAGTGACCCACCGCTCTCACAGTAACGAATACCCTCATCATGAAAGAACCCCACAGATGCCCTCAAATCACAGAACAGCAAAGCCACTCCTGCTGGCCGAGTCCATTCTAACTGTCAATTACATGCTCATCAATTAACGGGACGATCCCATACAGAATCTTACTTGGGTATAAAACAGAAACCCCCAAAGCCAACAAATGAGAAACCAGCCAACAGCTGTCGACACAAGGACTTAGAAACCACAGAGAAGACGGACTGTTTTTTCATTACAGTACCTGCGTCACCACTTTCTTGCAGGCTTGCCCGGGTGTCACACACGCCGTTCTCACCCCACGGTCTCCACCACACAGTGCTATAGCTCGTTCGACAGTGACCAAGCAGGAGCCCAGGTGGCATCACAAGGGCTCAGTGCCCAGCCCCCAGGGGCCGCAGTTGGCACCCACCTGGGGCTCTGAGGCACAGAGGCCCGGCAATCTGCTTCAGTGAAGACCATAGTCGAGGATACCCAGGGGGCAGTTCTACGCTGCCACACGGGGTCTCTGGGGGTCCGGCAGCACCCGACAGAAACCTACAGCAGCAAACGATGATCTTGTTCGAGAACCTGCTCGGTGCTTGGCCATGGGAAAGAAGGCCGTTTCAACCCACGGCCAGCTGTGGTTCCTGAGCGGAACTGAGCCGCACAGGGTTTTCTTGGCTGGGGTCTTCGTGCCAGTCAACTGCCAGACCTTTCTTCAGTGGGACGCTGGCTGGGCTCCACAGTCAGCCTTCCAAGCTGCAAAGAGCAGACCACCTGCACTGTGTAGGGGCCTCAACGCACAGTAGGTTTTTCTAACATCTGACGATGCGGAACATGAACCGTGCGGTAAACAAAGGACAAACGGGCAAACTGGAGGGACCCTGGTGGAGGGCACTGGGAGGGCCACTCTTTTCTCTGTCAGCCAGAGGTGGGTCCTTCCTGACTCCTCCAGCCTGCGTAGCTCAGGCCTTCGTCGGCTTGTAGACAGATCCCCCTGTGCAATTCCCTGCACATGGCCGTGTTTCTGTGACCTGCCTTTTCTTCTCTAAGATGTCACCGAGACGGGCTAGGATTAGGGTGCACACCTGTGCTAGTATCTGTGGCTGATCCTTGGGTGGTGACCAGGCCCCCCAGGGACAGAACCCAGATGGGCCTGGCTCTAGTCCTCGGAAGCAGTTCCCTACCTGCTGGCTCATTTGCCGGGAGAGGACAGTGCGACCCTCGTTCGTGCTGTTCATTCTCACCGTGGCCACCTTACAGCAGAGGTGTATCTCACACGGGGTGCTGGGCACGGGCCAGACGCAGCCCCGATTTACCCGTTAGGTGTGAGGGTGGCACAGGCTGGGCAGTGCTGGGTTCTGTCATGCGCGGAGTCGCACGGTTACAGCCGACTCGACAGCCACTAGCGACAACAGGCCACATCAGCAGGCGCACGGGACGGCACGGAGTGTCAGCCACATCAGCGCTGTCAGTCCTTGTCACCGCTCGCGAGCCTCGGTCTACCCGGCTCAGCGTGTGCGGTGCTGCGTGGTGACCCTCACAGACACGAAGGCGCGGAAGCTGGGACAAGGCTGAGCAAAGAGCACGAGGCAGGCTGCGTGCGAGCCCCTCCGATCCTTTCCTCGAGTGAAGGGCGGGTCAAGGGCTCTAAAGCGTCCCTGATTGTCGGCAAGTTGGACTTCATTCTCTAGTTTAAGACTCTAAACGTCAAAACAAAGAAACATTAAACAGCAAACCAGTCACTTTGAGAATGAAGGCATGCCTGGCCCGAGCCAAGATGTTTTCCGTCACCACAACATTCAAACATGCTCCCGTTTGTTTCTTCTGAAGATTAAATGCGACAGGGAAGTTCCATGTGGCATGAAAGTACCAAGGCCAGTGTTCCTGGCAAAGATTACAACTATTCCCTAACCCCAGTCTCTTCTTCTTCTAGGACACGGGCTCGGCTGTGCTTCCCAGCCTCCCTTGATGCTAGGTGTGGTCAAGTGATTCCCCACTGCTGATGGGACGTGATGGGATGAAGCGCATGGTCTCCCATGCCTGCTCTGTGACCTGTCTCTGTTTGTGCTGTTGAGGTCTTGAACCTGAGAACTCCTGGCCATGCAGACAACCCTGAGGAGATATGGGGACAGCAGAACTGCACAGCAGGACGAGCCTGGGTACCCAGGTCTCTGTGTAGACAACAGCTTCTTAGAACCTGGAGCAACCATTGCATGCTTTCACATGTGTGTGAAATCAACTTGTATGGTATTTGGGCCACTGCATTGGTGAATTTATTTGCTACAGTAGTTTACCAAAACAAAACAAAACCCACTGCCGTCAAGTCAATTCTGAATCATAACGACAGAGTAGAACTGTCCCACAGAGTTTCCAAGGAGCACCTGGTAGCACTTAACCACTACACCACTAGGGTTTAGTCAGCCCTAAAAAATAAAATGCATTCGAATTGTTCATGTATTTAATACATATTTACGTGTCTCAGAAGGTAAACAGCTAAGAGTTTGTCTGGCTTATATATTTCAAATCACAAAACTTCAGAAACTTAGAGGTTTAAAAAGAAAGAGAGAAAGGAGAGGTTGGGACAGAGACATATTAACTCAGCCAGATAGACAGAGGAGCTAGGACATGCACAAATGTTAGTCTGGGTGTGGGGGTCCACCCAGCTGAGACAGAGAAGCAGTGTCCCTGCGGTGGGGGAGGATCAAAGGGTGGTTCCTGCACCCCAAGCTTCCAGGTGTTATTGTTGGGGAACAGCAGACGTGTCTGGACAGACAGGCAGGCAGATGAGACCACAGGTTTCCCACAGCGAGATTCTGGGCTCCCTAGAACCGCTTGGGGACAATTAGAGAGCCCTGATTCACAGTTCTAGGCAACAGAAACACAGTCAGACCAGCAGTAACCGAGGGGACTGATGGCCTGAGGACCTGACGAGCCCCTACAGCCTGGGCACTATGAGCTCATTAACACACCTTTACATGTGCTCAGGAAAAACTGAGAGAGAGAGAGACAGAGACCGAGTGAGAGAGACAGAGAGTGCACGTGAGACAGCAAGGTTAATTTTCTTGCCAACACATAAAAAACGTTGTCTTGGAAAAGTAATTAAGTCGAATTACAGAAAAACAAAGAAATAAATATTTCTTGATTTACTGAGACTACCAGCGGAGATGTACATTCACTGTGTCAGACTTCTGAAGACGGGTGAGAGGGGTCCCTGAAGTCTGCAGCTGTGGGGACCCTGCGGGGTCTCGGCCTGGCCGCCTTCTTGCCCACGGTGGGGGGTGCAGAGTCAGCGGGGTCTCCCGGAGCCTTCTGTCCTCACCGCTTTGTGGGACAGGGAGGGACCCGCTCTCACGCAAACCTGAAGGCTCCTGGGTAGATGTGTCACCTGCTGAGCCGTCATCTGGCGGCCCTCCCACAGGAATGACCACCAGGAGGGACAGAGGTGCAGCTGTGAAACATTACCATTCTGCTAGAGCTGTCTGTGTAGAAAAGCCTCTCTGAAGAGAAGTGGAAGTCAGCGGTCAGCGTCAAAGCTCAAAAACAAATGGAAGCCTCAGATGAGCCTGTTGTCCAAACCATCACGAGGTTTGTATCCGCGTCTGCAGTGATGCGTGTCCCAGATGACGGAAGAACCGACAGGGGCTTACGGCCCGTACCCCACACTGTTTAAGTAGGTTACCCAAAACCAAACCCCACTGCTGTCCAGTAGATGCTGACTCAGTGATCCTACAGGACAGAGTACAACTGCCCCCAGCAGCCTGCACGGAGTGCGCGGCTGATCCACACAGCTGGCCTGGAGGCCGGCAGCCGCAGGACGTAGTCACCGTGCCACCACCAGCGGTCCCAAGCAGGTCACACTGGATTCTAACAGAAGGCACATGTTTGAATTCGCGACCAATGCTGGCTGGTTTCAGGCAATCCCTCACACTTTCTGAGCCTCCATCCCACTTTGTAGAGCTGGGCTAGATCCCGTTTGATGCCGAGGGCTGTTAAGAGTGCTGTGAGACAGCCCGTGTAAGGCACACAGCACCTACGTGAAGGACAGTCAGAAGAGGCTCCCAGAGGCCGCTGTTAGGGCCCTGGGACAGGTCTACATCCAGCCACAGAAAGGCTGTCGTGGTGTGGGAGGTTTTGCCTTTGATCTTTGCAAATGCACTGTATCCTTCACAGTCAGAATCGCGTACTGCTTGTGTGTGTTTTTGAGACGTGTGTGTCAAGCGAATGGGTGTGTTATACAGCTTGCAGCTCAAGTGAAGTCGAAAAAACACACACTCTTATTTCACTAGGCAACCGGGCTTCCAAAGCTTGCCACTGACAAAAGGCGGCCATGCTTCCAAATCAGAACTCAGATTCAGATCTGGTCACATGTCAAAATATTAGCATTCCTCTGGAACTCAGCACAGATAACTGCAGTCACGACAAGTTTCAGCTGACACTGGTAAGAAAAGGCTGTTGCTGAGCATCTAGCAGGAGAGCCTGTGGGCTCTGCTCTCAGAGAGGGGGGGCACCCTCGCCATCCACAGAGGGCACACGTGACAGCTGCCACAAAGGCCTCGTTGGGAAGAGCAGCACAGAGGGGTGACGGTGGCGGCGTACAAGCCTGAAGTCATATCTACAGAGATGTGTCTGGGGGACTGCACTTTCCCCAGATCGGTCGCTTGTAGGTAGCATCCGCGATCTGCCGAAAAAGATCAGGTGGCATTCTCTGGACACTGAGTGATGTCAGGAAAAATAAACTTTAAAATCACCCAGAAAATTCATTCTTGCAAGTTTCAGAAGACCAGGGGATCTCTCTTCACCAAGTGCCAAGAACAGCATTATTCACTCTCAGCTGTATAACACCAAAGTGCAAAGCAGGGCCAGGACCCTCTGCTGCAGTGTCTCGCTGCAAGCCTTCGCTCTCTCCTGTTGAAGGAGAGGCCTGCGGAGAAACTTTCTGCTACCCTGTGTAGGGTGGTTGGGCTGGTGCTGCTGCTGTTAGCTGCACGGACTTAGCCCTGACTCCTGGCAACCCCGTGCACACTGGAGAAAAGCCCTGCCCATCCTGCACCATCCCTGGGATTGGTGGCAGATAGGACCCTTACCGTCCACTGGGTTTTTCCTGGCTAATTTTAGGAAGTAGATCACCAGGCCTTTCTTTCTGGTCTCGCTTAGTCTGAAAGCTTCCTGAAACCTGCTGAGCATCATGCCCACACACAAGCCCCATCGACAGATGGCTGCTGGCTGTGCCCGGGGTACACTGGCTGGGAATCAAACCTGGGTCTCCTGAGTGGAAGGTGCAGATTCTACCACGGATCCAGCACTTCCAGGGGTTTACACATCTCGGATGCAGGAGCACAAGCAAGGACAAGCTCGCCAGGACGACCTAGGACTTTGCTTCCCCAGTACGGCCCTCAGAGCAGCACCCCGGGGTGGCATCCAGCAGCACGCTCACTAGAAACACAACACCTCAGCCACCCCAGACCTGCTCCCGAGGCACCTGCATTTCAGCCAGGCTCCTAGGTGGTCAGCACAGTGAATTTGAGAAGAAAATCGGAGGACCAGCTCACCAATAACCCGCGGCTCTAATATTGACACAGTGGCTACAGTGCTGGGCTGCTAACTAAAAGACTGCTGAATCCAACCCAACAAAGCCTCCAGGGTAGAAAGACGTGGCCGTGGGCTCCACAGAGACGTAGAGCTGAAACCCCGGGGAGCAGTTCTGCCCAGTCCTAAAGGTCAGTAAAAGCAGAACCAACGAGACAGCAAAGGGTTTGAGTTTTCTAATACTGGAGGACCACCCATTAATGTCTTTAGATTGATTCATTTGGAAACATGATTAATTACCAAGTTACTGAAATGAAATTCAACAAACGGTAACAGTGGTCCCACGAGGTTTTAAACACATTAGCTATTTCCTTTCTTATCAAGACTGAATCCTGTCATAAAAAGACTTTGCATCTGACTGTAGTTCAGGGGACACATTATTTTTACATCGCCACTTACGGTCACATTGGCAACTTAACAGAGACCTTGCTGTGGTCACACAGTCAAGGAAAAGGATGTCCCTATGAGTCCCACACTGGACGGAAGGCAGTGGCTGGACCTGACGCCGTGCAGTCAATCCTGACTCCGCCGCTCGATAGGACAGAGGGGAACAGCCACGTGGGGTCTGCAAAGCTGTCACCTCTACAGGCGCCAGTCTCTGGGTCCTTTCTCCAGGGCAGCTAGCTGCAGTTGGCAGTGGAGCGTTTAACCACCGCGCCAGCAGGGCTCCTGGAGTGAAGAGCTGATGTCGTTGTTAGGCACCCTCCGACACAAGGAAACCCTGCCAGGCCCTGTGCCAGCCTCACGGTTGCCTTTGAGCTCCAGGTGGCAGCCACTGTGCCAGTCTAGCTCAGCGAGGTCCCCTTCCCTCTTGCTGACCCTCGGCTTCCCCAAGCATCATGCTCTTCTCCAGGCCTGGGCCTTCCTGATCCTATTTCCAAAGTAGAAGAGATGAAGTGTCCCCGTTGTTGCCCCTACGGGGCATTCGGGCTGTGTTTCTAAGGCCGATTTGTTCTTCCTTTTGGTCATCCGTGGTATGTGCAAGGTTCACCGTCGCTGTAATTCAAAGGCAGTGATTCTCCCTCGGTTTTTCTTATTCACTGTCCAGCTTTGTCAGGAGTACGAGGTGACGGAAAACATCACGACGTGGGTCAGGCCACCTTAGTCTCCTCCAAGTGGCATCTTTGTTTTTTTTCATAATACTTTAAAGAGCTCTTCCGCAGCAATACAAAGCATCATTTGGTTTCTCGACGGCTGCTTCCACGGGCATTGATTATGAATCCAACCATTGATTATGAATCCAAGCATTGATTATGAATCCAAGTAAAATGAAATCCTTGACAGTTTCCATTATTTTCCCCGTCATCATAATGCTGCTTCTTGGTCTGCTGTGAGAATTCTTGTTTCGATCCTCATCAGCAAGTGCTTCCAGTCCTCTTCTCTTTCAGTAAGCAAGATATGCCATCTAAGTACTGCAGGTTGTTAGTGAGTCTTCCTCAAAACCTGATGCCTTGTTCTTCTCCATGTAGTCCAGCTTCTCAGATTATCTGCTCAGCACACAGGTGCGGTGAGAGGATACAACCCTGAGGCACACTGTTCCTGATTTAAACCACGCAGTGTCCCCCAGTTGTGGTCAAATGACGGCCTCTTGGCCTATGTACAGTTTCCCATGAGCACAGTGATCTGGAATTCCCATTCTTCACCATGTTATCTGTGACTTGTTATGACCTACACCGTTGAATATCTCTGCACAGTCAATGAGACTCAAGCAAACACCCTCTTGGTATTCTTTGTTTGCAGTCAGGATTCGTCTGACATAAACAATGTCAGCAAGGTCATTCCATGTCCTCTTATGAATCTGGCTTGAATTACTGGCAGCACCCTGCTGAAGTACTGTTGCAACTAGTTTTTAATTATCTTCACAAAATTTTACTTGAGTATGGTACCAAGGATGTCAGATAATTACGCAATTTGTTGGATCACTTCTCTTTGTAATGAGCATAGATATGGAGCTCTTCCAGGCAAATGGTCGAGTAGCTGTCTCCCAATTTCTCAGCAAAGACGAGTGCCCCCTTCCAGGACTGCATCCATTTCCTGAAACATCTCAGTTGACATTCCGTCAGTTCCTGGAGCCTTGTTTCTCACCAAGGCCTTCCTTGTAGCTGGGATGTCCTCCTTCAGTAACATCGGTTCTTACTCCTGAAACGGCTGAACGTCAACCGGTTCTTTCCAGCGCAGTGACTGTGTACTGCTTCTGCATCGCCAAACATTCCGCCCAGAGAGTCCTTCACTACTACAACTTGAGGCTTCAATTTTTTTCTTCAGCTTTTCAACTTGAGAAATGCCCAGCCTGGTTTTCTAACTCTAGGTCTTTGCACATTTCATAATCATACTCTGTCTTCTTTGCCATCCTTCCAAACCTTCTGTTCAGCTCATTTCTTGTGTTCTCTTTAGCTACTCTGTGTTCAAGAGCAAGTTTCAGAGTCTCTTCTGACCTTCACTGTTTCTTTCCTCTCCTGCCTATTTAGTGACCTGTCATTTTCTTCACGTGTCACGTCCTTGACATCATCCCACTGCTCCTCTGGTCTTCAGTCATTCCTGTTCAAGGCATCACATCTATTCTTGACATAGACTCTAAATTCTGGTAGGATACAGTTAAGGTCGTGCTTTGGCTCTCGGACACTTGTTTTAATTTTCTTCAGCTTCAACTCGAGCTTCCAACACCAAAGCAAACCCCTTGCCATCAAGTCAAATGTAACTCATGACTCTATAGGCCAGAGCAGAATTTCCCCATCGGGTTTCGAAGGCTGCCATCGTTAGGGAAGCAGACTCCCTTGGAGTGGCGCATGGATTTGAACTGCCAACCTTTCAGTTAGCAGCATGTGCTTAACTTGAACGTGCACATGAGTAACTGATGACCTACTCTGCTGTTGGCCGCCTGGCCTTGTCCCATCTGATGATACTGAGCTTCTCCATTGTCTCTTTCAAAGCTATAGTCAACTTGATTACTTGAATTTCATCTGGTGAGGTCCATGGGTATAATTGCCATTTATGTTCCTAAAAAATGGTATTTCCAATGAACAGGGTACTGGTCTTGTAAAATTCCATCATGCTGTATCTGGCATGATTTCTATCACCAAGGCCGTGTTTTCCAACTATTGATCCCTCTTCTTTGTTTGTAGTTTTTGCATTCTAATCATTTGACTGCATGTGTGATCAATTTTAGACTGTGTACACTGGTAAATATTTTCAATTTCTTCATCATTAGCATTCATGGCTGGGGCATATGCTTGAAAAACAGTCATATTATCTGGTATTTCTTGTGGGCATATGGGTATCATCCTCTCACTGATGGCACTGCACAGCAGGATCTTGAAATGTTCTTTTTGACTATGAATGTGTTACTGTTCAACTTCACTTTGTCACTCCCAGCATAATAGATGACACAATTGTCCAATTCAAAATGGCCAGTCCCAGTCCATTTCAGCTCACTATTTTGTAGGACACTGATCTTCATGCATCTTGTTTAATATGTGATGACTTCCAATTTTCCCGGTTCATACTTTGTACATTCCATGTTCTGATTATTAATGCATGTTTGTAGCTTTTTCTTTCCATTTGGAATCATGCCACATCAGCAAACGCAGGTCCTGAGAGCCTGACTCCATCCACATCATTATGGCTGAGTCTCCTTAGAGGAGGCAGCTCTTCGTCTTCCTCAGTCGCAACCTGAGTGCCTTCCAATCTGAGGGGATAATTTTCCAGCACTATGTCACATCATCTTCTGCTCCTTTTCATAAGGTTTTCATAGGCCAGTCCTTTTAGATCTTCAGGTCTTTCTTCCTCGTCTGTCTCAGTCTGAAAGCCCAGCCCAAACCTGTCCACCATGGGTGATTGTGCTAGTATTTGAAATATCGCTGGCATGGCTTCCAGTATCACTATAAGAAGCAAGCTCTCACAATATGATGAAATGCTGAGTGGTTGGGAGTAAAGATATGAAACTTTAAATTACCACACTTCCCCTAAAATTCCCTAAGGGGAATTGGGAGAATATATAATTCCCCTGCCTCTCTACTTTATACGAAGCGCTACCTCTTTAACCTGAGAAACCAAGGCAGGGTCTGTTTCAAGAAACGACATTCCTGCATGGAATTCCTTGGTCTAGAGCTTCTGAGAAGATGAGATTAGGCCTCAGTTAGGCCGTGCATGGACGCTGCATAGGAAAACATTGAGTAACACAGACAGACACAGGTGCTCCCCTTTCAGCTCTCCACCAGTGGGTCTGATTTCTTTGCAGAGATGCTTCAGTTCAGTGTTAAACACTGAGTAACACACAGAGATACAGCTACTCCCTTTTCACTTCTCCAGTAATGGATCTGATTCCTTTGCACAGATAATTCAGTTCATAGCTCAATACTGAGTAACACAGAAATCTCTCTTTTGGACTCCCAAGCAATGCGGCTGATTGTACTCCACAGAGATGGTTCAGTTCAGTGCCAGTCTGCTTTCATCATCCCTCAAACCCTGCTAATCTCCTCCCTTGCCCCCACTTTTTTTCTTTAAACAAAGAGAAACGTGCCTTTTTAGGGTAAGTACATACACGGGATTGTCTGTTTTATAATATATACTCCCAAATCCTGCTGATTTGGTTTAGATGCACAGTGACCCTACAGGACACAGTAGCTGTCCGATAAGGTTTCCAAACTGTGGCTGGTGGATGTGAGCTGACGACCTTTTGGTTAGCAGCCAAGCCTTTATGCACTGTGCCCCCAGGGCTTCACCTTTATATTGACAGTTACCTTATGGTAATGAGGAAACTCGGGGGTGTACAGGTTAAGAGCTATGGCTGTTAACTAAAAAGTCCGCAGTCTGAACGTGCTCCTTGGAAACCCTATGGAGCAGTTCTACTCTGTCCCACAGGGTCACTGTGAGTTGGAATTGATGCAAGAGCAGTGGATTTTTAGGGATTTTACTGCAAGTGACAACAACAATAAAAAGGATCCAATGTATCTGTAGAAAAACAGTAACTGCAGTAAAAAGCAAGTTAAGCTGAAGACCAACACCCAGCGATGGCCCAGACAGGGACTCACGAGCAGCCAGTCCCCGTCTGTCTGCAGAGACTCAGGAACTGCTCAGCGCAGAATTGCTCTCAGCAGAGCTTCCCAACTCAGGTGGCCTCAGAGGACAGTCCTGGTCATCTGCTCCTGAGCACGCACCAGGGAAGACCCTGAGGAGCATGACAGTCGGATCCGCAGCTGATCTTGGAGGTGGCGCAGGGCTGGGAAGCATCCTCTGCTGTTGTACGTGCGGTTGCCACGTGTCAGGGCTGGCTCGACGGCAGCTGACAACCACGCCTCCCCAAGGGAACTTTCAAGGCCCTGCCCACTTGGGAATGTGCTGCCTGTGTAATGAGTCGACCCTTCTTCCATGGGAAATTTTTCTCTGGGTTGTTTCCTAGAGATAAAAATCTCTGCTACCCATGGTGCCATCGCATTGAATTAGGGGACACAGAAACAGCAGACATCACGAAGGCTGAATGACTGAAATTTGGGTGGTGCTCTTGTGATTTAAGCAACGATGCCTTTTTATTTACTGTCTACCATATGCTCATTTCTGTCACTTGATAACTTTCAAAAGGAAATAAAAACACAACCTGCGTGCTTAGAAACCCTGAAGTCACCCCAGGAGGCAGGAGGTACCAGACAACCCATTCCAGGTGGAGCCCAGGCAGCCTGAGCCCACAGCTGCAGAAGAGACTTCGGAGGCTGGGCCAGCATGTTCTGAGCTCTCCTTGCTCCTTCGGGGGCCATCCTCTCACACTGCCCAGGCACCAGAAGACAGGAATAGGGCTGCTGTGTCCGGGGACTTGAGGCTCTGGGAACACCTCTGGAATCACCCGTGCAGGAAAGCGAGTTGGGGGGCTGGTGACACGTAGCAAAGCTGACCCCAGGCTTGCACTAGCAGGAGATCCACCTCTGCAACTCCCCTGCTCTCTGGATATGGGGACGCCCGTGCTGCTTTAGGAGACAGAGCAGATCTGCCAACATCCGGACCCAGAGCTCTGTCTGCGAACAAGACCACCTTTCCCAGCCTTCCCAGGGGAAACTCTGGGAGACTGGCACATTCAAGGAAAGTGCCATCTCTGTAACAGACACCCCGGTGGTGCAGTGGTTAAGTGCTAATCAAAGTGTCGGTGGTGTGAATCCACCAGATGCTGCTCAGCAACTCTGCGGAGCAGTTCTACTCTGTCCTATAGGGTCACCACACGTCGGAAGCAACTCGATGGCACTGGGCTTACATGCATTGACCTTTCTTCCGTGCATCATTCTTCTCTCAAAGATAAAATGTTTGCTACTGCCGTGCTCGTGCTGTTTCATTGAATGGTAGCTACTTTTTCTTTTTTTTTTTTTTTTTACAAGGAGCTCAGTTATCAGCAACTCTGCAAACAGGATTGCCAGTCAGGCAGTAGTGTGTAAAGTCTTTTTTTTTTCTCCTCCCCAGATAGCTTTCAAGGACACTTAACAATAAATCTATGAAAAGACAGCTACTTACAGGCCAGGGATTTATGGACCATACCAGTTATTTGTGGTCCTTCTTTTGTCAATAGCATTAAGATTTGCTGTTGGTGCGGAATCATCCAGTGACCTAAATCGTAGTGAGCTATCAAAATCTGTCTCTCTGATAACGTCGCGCGGGGCTCTGATACATTTATCAGTGCCTGGCACGCGGCTGCTCCGCCGCATGGCTTTTCATATCTTCCCTTGGCACCAGACAGAGAGGGAGACGCCGCTGAATTACAGCCGCTCGTGCTCGTGGTTTTAAACAATTACTAAAGGCTGATTTGTTCAGAAAGTACAATAACAGAGTCCCTGCCTCTGGTCTGCTGCGAACTTTTAAAGTGTAATGACACGTAATTTGTTTACGGGATGTCAAGCGCTGGGAATTACTGACGGGGCCTGCATGCTTCATGGCTCTCGCGGTCCCTCGCTCCAGCTGAGTCCTGCCACCTTACACAGAACCGAACCACCGGAGTGCGTCTCAGTGTCCGGCACCCGGGGGACTGCTCTGTGGCATTTGTCCCACAGCCTGAGAGGCTGGACCATAGGGCTGAGTTTCGCAGCCAGCCAGGGTAGACCAGCACAGAGGTGGAGTCACGGGAAAAGGTGAACGTCAGGATGTTAGAACGTGGATGGGTGAGAAAAGGTACGTGTCCATCATGGAATGAACTGTGTCCCCTCAAAAATGTGTGTAGGTATTTGGCTGGGCCGTGAGTCCCAATAGTTTACGATTGCTCTCCAATCTGTGATCTTCCTATGCTACACGTTAGAGAGGATTAGGGTGGGACTGGAACTCCTTTCCTGAGGCCACCTCCCTACTCTATTGTAAAGGGAGTTTCCCTGCAATGTAGACTGCACCAGCTTCTGTCCTTTCATCCTACAAGAGATGAAAGGAAAGGTAAGCAAGCAGGGAGTTGGGAACCTCACACCATCAAGAAATCAGCCCCGGGAGTACAGCATGCACTTCAGACCTGAGGTTCCTGCGCCGAGACGCTCCCTGACCAGAGACAGATGCCACACAAGGGCCTTCCTCCACAGCCAATGGTGAGAAAACCCCTCCCCTGGAACAGACAACCCGCAGGCGGACTTGTAGCCTACTGCACTGTGGAAGAATAAACTTCCCTTTTCCGAAGCCATCCACTGGTGGCTTCTCTGTTAGGGCAGCACCAGACAACTAACACAGTATCCACCCACGAAAGCTTCAGAAATAAGCCTAGGATTCTCCCCCTTGTATCTCACCAGACAGCTTTGGTTTAATCTGCCTGTGAGCCTCAGCAGAAGTTAAGATTGTTTCCTTCCACTCCCAGACCCCTATCGGAGAGATGCCTGTGACAAGCAGAGTGCTGGCACTGCGCTAGTTTCCCAGAGCTGCTATAACAAAGTCACAGAACGTGGGTGGCTTACAGACAAGAACAACTGCCTCTCCCGCACTGTTGAGGCTGGAAATCTAAACTGGGGAGTCAGCAGTGTGTTCTCTCTGCAGGTGCCGGCTGGGGTTGTTCCTGGCTTGCCTCTTCCTAGTTTCCACTGGCTCCTGGTGTCCTCGGCCGTCCTTCATTGCAGATGCATCTTTCCAGTCCCCATCACTTGCTTTAAGTGACATCTTCTGCCAGTGTCTGTGCATCCTGTCCACTGTGCCGGGTTGGCTGTGACTCAAGACAGCTCCACGGGTCACAGACGAAGGGCTGCCAGATGCTGTACTGCCTTCCCGGTCTGGAGGGTGTCTGAGACCGCCACCGTGACTGTCACATCAGCCCACCTCATGGGGCTGCCCTTGTCTCTGCTGGCCTTTTGCTGTAACACACAGGGCGTTCCTTCAGAGAACGGCTTTTCCTGATGACAGGGCCCAAGTAAGCCAGGCAGTGTCTGACCACCCTCTCTCCTGAGGGGCACTCTGGCTGTATTTCTTCTCAGACTTACTGGTTGGGTCTTCCGGTAGCCCGCAGTGCAGCCAGTCTCCTCGCCAGCACCCCAGGGCCAGTGCACCCACCGTTTCTCTGCTTGCCTTTTTCATTGTCTGGCTTTCATGTGCACGTGACGTAACTGCAAGTATGGAATCATCCGCGGGGACCTAGGTGAAGGGGCCGGGAAGGTCCTCAGGCTGCTGGGAAGTGCAGGGTCTGAGCAGAGGGGCTCCTCTCGGCTTCGTCTGGCACCAAGGTTGTGGCCCTGCCCGGCAGTTTCTAGTTTTACAATAGAACCCAGAAATCCAGAGATGTGTGCAGAATTTCCTGATGTTAGAGGTAACAACCTATTTTTTTTTTTAACCTGATAAAGTGCAAACACAGCACGTGTGGTTCATGGGGCATCGGTTTCCAGTTTTTCATCAAAAGAGAGAAGTTAACAGTTTTGTTAGTGATTTAGAAACATCTTTAGGAAGCAGGCCCATCTCTTAAATGTGGAGCAGAATTCAAAATGCTTACATATATTAAATTCTGCTCCATATATATAGATAGATAGATAGATAGATAGACAGACAGATAGATAGACAGGTAGATAAACTATGAGAGCAGAGAACAGAGGATTCCCTGAGACTGTCCCCCTGAGACACTCCAAGATCACCCTACAGTGGGAAGCAGCATGGCACACAAACTGAGGGACATTACCCATAGGATGGCACCCCGCTTAAAAACCATACTATGAGACTCAAGTTCAGCAGTTACTCAGACACAAAGATGAGAAGACGTGGGCACAGGAGGCTGGAGTACTGTAAAGGGAACAACCAGAACACAAGGAGAATGCTGACACATCGTCACCGAGGTAACTGCTGCCACTGCACAGTGCGCACGGAAATTGTCAAGTGGGAACTTAACTTGGTACGTAAATTTTCTCCAAAAACTCAATTGAAAAAATAAAAAAAGAAGAAAGGAACAGGGTTCTGTGTTGCAGGATACCAGGATGGATGGCTCGGTAGCGTGACTCTGATGGACCTGAGCCAACTCAGAGGTGACAGCCAGCCTTCCCCACTTCCCTTCCCTTCTAAAGAAAATTTTAGGAATGAGGGATATTTCACTCATCTGAACTGAAAAAGAAGCTTCTAGAAATTTAGAAGACAGCACCGATAAACCTGCAAACACGGTGTGCTGCCGTTGTCAGTCATCACTGGGTTGATTTCGGCTGTGAAACAATAACGAACAAGAAGCAATGCCGGAAACATCGCGTATTACGGAGGAATCGGGAAGGCGTCTCACTGACCGGATTCAGTCAGTGGTGAAGGAACAATGCCGTATGAGATCACTATCATAAGAACTCAGCAAAAGGTTTAAACACAGTAGAAACCCTTCCGGATGGTTATGAGGGTTGGGAGGAGGCTGGAGGTATCACTAGCTGGACAGTAGACAAGACTCGTCCTCGGTGAAGGGAAGGGCAACATACAACACGGGAAGTCAGCACTGCTAAACCAAAAGCTGTTTCCTGAACACAATCAAACACTCTGAGGTACAGAGTAGCAGGTGTGGCGGTCTGGGGACCATGGTTTCAGGGGACATCTAGGTCAACTGGCATGACAGAGTTTCTTAAGAAAATGTTCCACATCCCACTTCACAGAGTGGCATTTGGGGTCTAAAAAATTAGCAAGTGGCCACCTAAACTGCTCCAGTTGATCCTAATCTAGAGCAAAGGAGCGCAAGGAGCATCGAAGGGATCAGGGAAATAGAAGCCCAAGAGACAGACAGGGCCGCAGACACCAGGGATGGATCAGCTGAGATGAGAAGAACTAGGTGGTCCTTGGCTCCCACCAAGGACCACCCTGACAGGCCCTGATGGAGCAGGAGGAAAGCGGGGTGCACAGCGAACGCAATCCATGTAAAAATGCCAGAGCCGATGGTCTGGCTGAGACCAGAGAGACGCTGGAAGACACAGGCTGAGATTCTCTGTTAGCCTTGAACTAAAACCATTCCTGAAGCCAACTCTTCAAGCCAACATCAGACTGGACGACAAGACACAAAATGACACTGGCGAAGGGTGCGTTTCTTGGCTAAAGAAGATAAAGAGTCTTCCAGTAAGGAGGTCCTATTTTTGACAGCTCACGGCGGCAATATTTGTGGAGCTACAGCAGCCGTATTTATCACATCTTTTTGATTAGTCTCAGCAAATAGAAATGAAAAATTACACAATTCCACAACCTGTAGAAATTTTTAAAGTTTATGAAAATGAGTGTTCTGCTAGCCAGGCATTCTGTGCGTTGTGTGAGATTTATGATGTGCATAATTGTCCCACCGAGAGGACAAATGGATGTTTAATCAAAAAATTTCAGACAAATGGGTCTGCTGCCAATCAGACAGCACCAGTGTGTCCATAAGCCACACACTCCAACGATAACATCGCCACCACTTACTGGCGTGTACCAGAGAATCTGTCTAAGTCCATCTGCAGCCAAGCACAAGAACAGGGCCTCTCATCAACCACAATTTGCTAGACTTTGCATCTGGACTTGAAGCTTTTCCCTTAAAAAACTGTTTTAACTCAAGAACTGAAGTCCAGAGCCATAGATCGCATCGTTCATTTGCTGACTGGGCTCTGGAGCAACCAGAAGGTGACCCTGCTTTGGGCTGAAAAATCATCTTCAGTGATGAGGCCCATTTTGGGGTGGATGGTTTTGTTTATGTTAACGATGAGAATCCAGTGCAGATAATGTCCACTTCGTCTCCCAAAGTTCCCGTCTGGTGTGCTTCTGGTCGGGCACCATCCGCCCTTATTTTTTCTGAGATGAATGAGGAGAGGCTGTGACTGTCAATGGAGAAAGATACCGGGCTGTAATAACTGGTGACTTTTGGCCCCATTTGGAAGGTGCCACTGCGGCCACTCACCCAAAGTTCTTTTCCACACATGATGTCATCAAATGTACTTCAAAATAATAAAACAATTAAAACGATCATTGGTACAAGTTGTTTCATTCAAGTTCAAAGACAGGCTGCTCTGTACATGAGGCTAACTGGGCAGCTCCTGTCCAGAGGCAAGATGAGAGGGTGGAGGGGGACAGGAGCTGGTCGAGCGGACCCAGGAAACACAGGGTGCAGAGGACAAGTGTGCTGTCACAGTGAAGGAAGACAAACTAGGGTCACGTAGTAATGGGTGTGTAAGTTTTTATATGAGACACTGGATTCTAAGCTTCCACTGAAAGCACACACACACACACACACACACACACACACACACACACACACACACACACACACACACAGCCGATTCCGGCTCACGGTGAGCCTCTGTGTGCAGCACAGAACTGCCCCACACGGCTCCCTGGGGCGCACTCCTGATGGCGCAGGCCAGCAGGCCACCCCCCTCTGGTGCTCCGGGTGTTCTCAGTGCCAGGCTGTAGGGAGCAGCCAGCGTATGCTGTGCGAGCTGCCCGTGCAACTAAGCCAGGTGTGCCCTCAAGTAGGCACTGACTCACAGCGACCCCACAGGGTTGCGTGAACGCCCCGGGGGTTCCCAGGCTGTGACCCTCAGGAGAGCAGGCTGCCAGGTCAACTCACCCGTGGAACCCCTGGGTGCCTTCAAACCGCCAGCCTTCAGGCTAGCAGCTGAATGCCTGGGCCACTTCACGGCCGGGGCTCCTGTGACCACAGTGCAGATGGAGCAAACCATGGCCTTTCAGAGTCTTCAGACAAGCGTCTGAGGATTTCCTAAGAGTTGGAATCTCTCAGTGGACGTCCCTTCTTTCTTGGTCTGGGAGTAAAGCCACCAACCCAGAGGCTCTTGCAGTGGAGAGGTTCGGTAATGAGTGTGGGGGTGTCTCTGGGAGCCACACATTCGCCAGGAGCCCCACGTGCCCACGGGAGGGCCTGTCAGTCTCAGAAGCGAGAACTGGGACCCAGTGACAGCATGTTTAGGTGGCCTTCTCCCCAGCAGCGCTGCAGGCCTGGACAACCAGGGACAGAATAAACCACTCCTAGAAGTGGAGAATTTCACTGCCTCTGAAGTTAAGTACGTTAATGTAGCCTGAATTAATTTTCTTTGTGTTAAAGTGCAAACCGGGCTAATACAAGTGACACATTGACTTTTGCTGTGAGTGATGTTCGTCTGATCAGGAATGATGGCATAAAGGGAAATGAGCCTCCAGACGACGTTAATTACACTGGACCCATTAGGAGGGGTAATGGAGCCACTCGTCTCCACAGCGGAGAAAACTCCGCCGGCTGCAGAAGGAGAAGCGAGGGTCTGCAGTGTGCCACCGAAGGCCCAGCAGCGCAGCGGTGCAGAGAGGACAGCGAAATACGACAGAGACAGAGGCTTCCCCTAGAGCTGAATCTAGACTTGTAGACCACTGGACTGTGAGAAAATAAATTTCTCTTTGTTAAAGCAGCACACGGGTGGCATTTTTGTTACAGCAGCACTAGGTGACTGAGACATCATCCGCTGTGGTATTTCTGTGACAGCAGCACTAGGTGACTGAGGCGCCATCCACTGTGGTCTTTCTGTTATAGCAGCTCTAAGGGACTGAGACACTATCCACTATGGTATTTCTGTTACAGAAGCACTAGGGGACTGAGACACCCTGCTACTGTCACAGTGATCTTGACTCATGGTGGCCTCGTGTGTGTCAGAGCAGACTGTGCCCTGTAGGGCTGTCACGGTTTTTGTCCCTCAGAAGCAGATCGCCAGGCCTCTTTGCCAAGTGCTCTGGGTAGATGTGAACATCAAGCCTTTCAGTCAGCAGCTCAGCAGCTGACCCAGCAGGGGCTGTCCCTCTTGTCCACAATGCCATGAGGGTGGAGGCTGTGTCATCCCAGCTGGCCCAGTTGTATGATGATGTAACCCCCCATGAGCAGATCTGGTATCATGTGATCAGCTACATGACGGCATCCGCTGTGAGCAGTCAGTCAGCAGAAAGGGGGTTTCTGTGGGGGTGTGTGGCCAGCATCTGATACAGGTGGACTGGCTGGTGAGTCTCACAGGCATTTACTCACTCTGGACCCTGCTTCTGATCCTACAGCCTGCGTTTCTCAGGACTTGTGTCAACAGCTTGCCTACTGATCTTGGATTCCCCAGGCTCCGCAGCCTGTGACTGGTGGCCAGCCGTCTCACCTGCTGGCACTGGGGTTCCCCAGCCTCCGCAGCCTGTGACTGGTGGCCAGCCGTCTCACCTGCTGGCACTGGGGTTCCCCAGCCTCCGCAGCCTGTGACTGGTGGCCAGCCGTCTCACCTGCTGGTGCTGGGGTTCCCCAGCCTCCACAGCCTGTGACTGGTGGCCAGCCGTCTCACCTGCTGGCGCTGGGGTTCCCCAGCCTCCACAGCCTGGGAGCCACTGGCCTGTTTTCTGACCTGCTGACCTTGGATGTGGCAGCCCCTGCAGCCACATGAGCTGGGAGAAGATGAGAGTCTGACACACGGACTGGGGACTTTTTAGCCTCTACAGCCACGGAACCTACTTCCTTGGTATAAACCTCTCTCATTCTCTGTCTGTGTATACACAGACACATCTGCTTCTCTAGAGAAGCCAGCCTCAGACACACGCTGCGGTGGGGAGCGTATTTCTCCCTCTGAACTGACCGGTGACGGCCTAAGAGGACCTGTTGCAAGTGACACCTTGTCCCTTAAAGAAGTCTGGTGCACTTTCCATTCTTCCTCTTAAAACTCACTCATAAAAGAAATTCCCTCTTGAGACCTGGCTGCATATTGTGAGAACCCTAAGGCACGCGCGGTGGCCACACGGAGGGGGACCAGGGCTGTGCTCTGCAGCTACGACTTGGGTCCCAACATCCTCTCTGGATGCACAGTGAGATTGTGAGGTTGTCTTGGACACTTCAGCCTAAGCCACCCCTAGACAAACTGAAGCCCCAAGAAAACCAACAAGTTTGTCCTGGTCAAGCACCAAACCATGCCAGGTAAGAAAAGGGCTATTTAAGGCACTCAGCAAGTGACAGCCAGACCCCCTCCTTCACATCAAATGCTGAACAGACTTCCTGTCGGAGGCTGCTGGCCGTGGAGACTCTGACCTCTGCCACGCTGGCAGTCGTGGGGACAGACACCAGGGCACTCAGAGACCATCCATAATGGCAGCTGCAGCCCCCGGCGCGGGCGGGTTCTGCTGGCACTGCTGTCTCAGGCGGGCGATCGTCCCGTGCACAGGTGGCCAGCAAAGCCAGACACAGCCTCCCCTTCTTCCAGGGCTGGAAATCCACTCCTGGCCTCACGACTGTTGGCGTGTTACTTGCTTCGGGAAAAAGATATGGCTGGGAAGGTGGAATGACTCAGAGTCACTTTCCTCATCATTTTCTCGAATATATTTTTATGTATTTTGATACAGTGCAGCCATTTACATTTAAATCAAGCTCCTAAAATACAGTGTGAAAGTCACTTTGTTCTCACTCCCTCACCATAAAAATGTTAATTTCAGCCCCTCTCCCGCTCGCTTCGGGCCCCAGCAGAATTCTCCCTTCTGCCTCTCCAGTTAGCCCATCGGGCCGCGTCAGAGACAGGCTTCTGAGCTGGGCTTTCTTTAGCCATGCTGTGTCGGAGAAGTGACGGAAACTTCTCAGCTACTGCCCACAGTCTCATACTTCTATTGGTTCGAATGAGATTCCTTTTTAAACACATGCTATTAAAGTGCATGATTTTCATCTTGCTAAGAAGAAAGTTTTTTTTTTTTTTTTAAATGATGAGTTTATAGAACCTCCTCACAGTCCAATTCCGGAGAGAAGCTTTCTCTCGTTTTAGGTTCATTAGGAAGGAAGTAGAAATAAAATTATGGGTTTCACACCCACCAGACTGCTGCAGCCTACTCTTGATCAGTTCACAGGAAGGCAGCTGGGTGACGAACCCAGAAAGAGCACAGGACACTGAGGATGGGTGGGCATCGGGATGTCACTTGGGCTAGTCAGCAAAACTCAGAAAACGTGTCACCGCTGTCAGACCTGAAGGCGCTGCAGTCTTCTTCTAACTCAGCTGAGTGAGCTTCCTAGTGACCACAGGTGTGCATTTCCTCCTAGGAATGTGACCGAGGAGACGGGGCTGTCTCTAAGATTGAAACTCGGTGCCTGGGTAAACACACTACAGATGCTACACAAAAAGGCTGGCAGTGGAAACCCTCCAGGTGCCCCTTGGTAACTCCGGGGCAGTCCTCTTCTGGCCTCAGAGTCATTGTGAGTTGGGACTGACATGACGGCACGGGTTGGTTTTTTGGCAAACAAACTGACAGATCACCAGACTGTGCAGTTATACGTTTATTACAGTAGAGGCAACGCTTTATCTTCCACATACCATCAGCCTGCAGAGAAGCTGGGTTACAGGAAGGCGAGATTTCTTTCTAAGGATTTTGCAAAGTTTTTGTAAGCCTAGAATCAATTCAAAGTGAAAATTTAAAAAACAAGCAAAAGAATAAAAGTCATCGTGTCTCCGCTGTCTCCGCCACTTCTATGTCAACCTTGGAAACTGTGGGCTGGGGTGGGAGCCCCCCAAGTGGAGAAAGCGTGGGTCACTGGGATCCTGGATGGAGGAGAAGCACTGCCAACCTGCGGCAGCAACACACCAGTGAGCAGTCAGCTTCTGCTGTGCCGAGACCCTCAGAGTCTTCGGGGCGGCTGTCTGCTCCTTGCAGCATGACCCTGGTTGTGCAGTGGTTAGTGCTGTATCTGCTAACCACAAGAAGAGCAGTTCTAATCCCCCAGGCGCACCTTGGAAGCTCCATGGAGCAGTTCTACTCTGTCTTGTCTGGTCACTCTGAGTCAGAAGCGACTCGATGGCACCGGGAGTGGTGCGGCTGTGCCTGTCCCTGGACCGTTCTGACCGGTGCAACTGCAACAGCCATGAGGAAGGAATGTGTTCTGTGTGCACAGACGTGGGCGGTATTGAAGAAATACTGCTGATTGGGGAAAAGTTATAAAACACTGGTTATGTTGTGGAACCACTTGTCCTGAAATTAAACTCCAAAAATATCTGGGCAGGTTTGACATGTACAGCAGTGTATGTACAAACCACAGAAAGCCCTGGAGGGCTGACCCTCTGAACCAGCGGTCACTTCTGATGAGGGGAGAAGGACCCCGATGTGACCGTGCTAGCTTCATCTGTAGTACTGTAAACCTGAGCATATATTCAAGAATCGGTTGCATAATTAAAGTTCACAATACACCCAGGCAGCCTGCTAAGGGGCTGCTAATCTGGGAAGGATGTTTTCAATGTAGACATCACCTATTTGCTAGGGCCAGCTTCCGCTCGACTTTACAATGAAGTTTCATCTTCCCAAGGGATTAAATCTCAGAATCAGAGCTGAAGTCAGACACTGCATAAAGTTAATTACTCTTAGATTTGTCCTGAAATTGCTCATAAAGTCTGGGGCAGATGGTTTCACATATGCAATACAACGTACTGATGTGCACACGCTTCGTTATTAAAGAGCCATGGGTTAGGCTAAAGGAGGATAAAAAAAAAACCCCAAACTTGACACTGATAATATTTTAGTTGCAGGTGTCTTGGCTGAACCACTATATCTGGAAATTAACTATAAACTCTCCAGTCAGTGGAGCAGATTTGGAGAAACATTTTTGGGGGTTCATCCATTCTGATTTTATATTATTTCTCTTTGATATCGATCTACCACCTGTCAGTGTGCTGTAACGTGGTGGCTGGTGTGTTGCAGCTGGAAGCTAGGCCACCAATGTCCCACATACTAGCAGGAAACCGTGCCACCAATGTCCCACACACCAGCGGGAAGCCGTGCCACCAATGTCCCACACACCAGCGGGAAGCCGTGTCACCAATGTCCCACACACCAGCGGGAAGCCATGCCACCAACGTCCCACATAGCAGAGGGAAGGTGTGCCACCAATGTCCCACACACCAGTGGGAAGCCGTGTTACCAATGTCCCACACAGCAGCGGGAAGCCATGCCACCAATGTCCCACACAGCAGAGGAAAGGTGTGCCACCAGTTTTCCAAAACTCATCCTGGACAGGTTTCCGTGGAGCTTCCAGACTAAGACACATTAGGAAGAAAGGCCTGGAGATCTACTTCTGAAAGCCCTACAAGTCACAACAGAACAGGGTCTGGGGGTAAGATGGCACAGCACTGGGCACCACCCTGCCCTGTGGGCAGAGGGCCACTGTAAGCCCATGTGGACTGGACGGCAGCTAACAACCAGAACACAACACAACCTCCCTGCACACTCCCATCACCACGTGCTCCAGGGGACACACCTCAGCACAGGGCTTCACGGGGCACGGGAAATCCACAGCAGTGGTGGGCTTGGTTTTGTGTGTGTGCGGCTTTATGTATACAGACAAGTGTCCACAGATGACAGACAGACACAAGAGGGGCCCCTGAGTAACAGAAATGGGTGAGCGCTTAGCTCCCCAGGTTGTGGGCTTGAAGCCACCCAGAGGTGCTTCAGAAGAAAGGCCTGGCAATCTGCTTCTGGGAAACCAGCCATCACCAGCTCTGCAGAGCTCCCTTTGCTCTGACACACAGGGGTCATGAGTCAGAATCGACTCAACTGTGACCAGCATACATAACATTTGCCATTTCAACGTTTCTTTAGAAGGCAGATGAGAACCAAGAGCACATATATATAATTACTTTTTAAAAAAATGGTGGGACATGCCATTAATGTGAGACGAAGTCAATGTAACGTCCGTCCCTTCCCCATCCCTCTCGCCCTCTGCTCTAGGTCACACTATGTCTGTCTTCATTTCTTCCCACTTGGGTCTCTAACCGAGGCCTGTTGCTTCCCTGATGACAAGTGACTGGTCCCTGAGGCTGACGGTGTCTGCCTGTCCCCTTGGCCTTCAGTGTTACACATTTTCACAGGTCGTCACGTGGTCAGCAGAGGGCTGGCAGCAAAGGGGAAGGATGGGGGGACCTGGCAGGGTTTCCTGCCCCAACTGCCTCCTCTGTCCCCGCTCACAGAAACTGATGTTCTTTTCGAGAAGCAACATGACTGTGCCTTCGGTCCATGTGCTCAGAGGAAGTCCCAGAGGCAGACACGGCCCGTCGGAATGCCCACTCAAAGGTCAGAAGGTGTGGGCTGGGATCCGCGGAGTCAGGCGCCTGCTCTTTCCTGCGGGACTGTGAGCGGTTAGAGGGTGTGGGCCTGGAGGCAGTCTGGTCAGCCAGTAGAGATGGGTAGTGGGGCCAACAGACGGGAGCCCAGAGTTGACAGGCAGACAAAGAGAAAGAGGTCTGAGACATTGTTTGGGCCCCCGGATCGAGTCATGCCTGTAGTCTATTGGTGAACTTTCTTTCTGACAGATGTTAATAAATACCTCTTTTCATTTCAACTGTCACTCAGTCAAAGACAGTCTTCTACCATTTACCACCAAGAGTTTCAACGGTTTCACACTCAATCGGTGTTTCTCAAAAGAATATTTTGTTTCCCAAACTATTTAAAGAACCGTGTGGGGAAAGTTCACGGCATGCGTGTGGGATGGCTGATGGCACCTCCCTCCCCCACCCACTAGGGCCCTGAGGACGCCGCACAATCAACGTTTGTGGCTCCTGGGACACGAGGACACTGTGAACAAGGAACTATCATTTTCACCCCTTTGTGGGTGTTAGATTCAATTTGCCGAGATAAAGGCAGCAGGCACCACGCCAGGTTTCCTGCGGGATGTCCTCAGATCCGTGCTACAGGAGACGGAGCTGTCATTCTCACAGACCTTTGGTGCTGCAAGCCAACAGGTCTCTACAACGAGCCATCCTGGGCAGACTGCGCTCTGACGGTGCTTTCTTACTCTCAGAGACAAACTTCAAACCGAAGCACCTTCGTGGTGCTCTCAAAACTGGAAATTAGTCTAGCTTACAAAACGAGTTTCAGTTCTTAAACGGCTGACAGCGGGGAGAAAGGTGCCAGAATAAAGAAGAGAGAAAATCTCACACCTTTTATCTTGTGAGTCTGCACATCCTGGCATCTGGGTACGAAGAAGATGCAGAGATTGGCAGCTGTTGTAATAGTCTTTCGAGATGTACTGGGAATCAACTCATCTGAGAAGTTGTCAGGTGCCATAGAGCCAGAGCTGACTCAGAGCGGCCCTGTGCGCGACACAGTGGGACACCGCCCGGCCCCAGGGGCCCGGGGCACAGCAGAGTGGGACACCGCCCGGCCCCAGGGGCCCTGGGCACAACAGAGTGGGACACCGCCCGGCCCTGTGCCACCCTCCCAGTCACATCTTTGAGCCCACTGTTGCAGCCACTTGTCAAAGTCATTGCCTTGAGGGTCTTCCTCTTGTTCACTGAGCCTCCACTTCACCAGGCATGACGCCCTTCTCCCGTCTGGTCCCTCCTGAGAACACATCTGAGGCACGTGAGATGAAGTCTCACCACGTCTGCTTCTGAGGAGCAGTCTGGCTGTACTCCCCAAGGGAGATCTGTCCGTCCTTCCGACAGTCCACGGCGTCTTTGATATTCCACATCAGCACCGTCACTGAGGAAACCGTGACCACCTGAGCCAGATAATACGGAGCAGAAGCTCCTGTAAAGGACAAGAATTCAGAGGGTCACAAAAACCAGGCACTCCATGGACCTGCTGGGTAACAAGACCTCCACCGCTTGCTGAGAAGCCTGGGCGAGGGGCAGGAGACCAATGACAGAGAGTCACAACGCCCACGTCTGCCACATGCGGGGCTCGCAGACGCACCGCTGCCTGGAGAAGTCCTGGTATCAGTTCCCATAGTTACTGTGAAAAATTACCATGCGCATGCTGTGGAAAACAAGAAAGACGCATTATTTTCTGGAGGTGGAGGTCAGACGTACAGAGTCCTCCTGGAGGCCACGGGGAGCATCCGGGCCTCGTCTTCCCTGGCTTTTCAAAGCTGCCTGCTGCCGCAGCAGTCTGCTCGGTGGCTGACTGAAAGCCTGAGGTTGGCACCCACCCAGCGGTGCCCTGGCAGCAAAACCTGGTGGTCTGCTTCTGGAACAGCGGCCACCAAGCACCCTGTGGGATCTAGCCCCCTGTGACACACGCAGGGTCTCCGTGCGTCGGGATCGACTCAGCGCCTTCTGGTGGAAGTGCGTTCCTTGGCTCGCAGCCCCTTCCTCACCTCTCTCCAGCCCCTTGCGTTTCCCACATGCTGGCAGCATGACATTGACGGAGGACTGGGAACATGCCACTGTCATGCGTGAGGTCCCCGTGACTTGGAACTGATCGGCTGGCGGCCGGTGATAACAGCAGCCACTGGCTCCTACACACTGAACCTTCTTTCAGGTCTCTGTGTGCCTGGAGCACCCACATCGAACCCCCGGGGGCTGGGGGCTATGGGCTCCTAGACCCTGCCCTCTATTTCCGTTTCCGGACATTTGCGCCAGTAACGCTGAACAAAGATCCTGCCGGAAGTGCTTAAAGGAAAGAGGCCACGTAGGAGCTTCAGACGACTGTCAGACTGCCTCCCCTCCAGCGTGCTTCAAGACAGACAGCGTTCTCCTCTTCCAGACCGGGGGCCAGGGCTCAGTAGGGCTCAACTCTGGCCCCTGAGGTTAAGTGACAACAGCAGTCACCGTGTCCCTCATGACCCCTACCCCAGGTGTCACGGCGCTGTTTGCAGGAGACACTGTTCAAGGTGCACTTTTGTATTATTTCACAACATCCTCCCCTCCCAAGCCTAGAGGGTGGGTATCATCATCCCCATTTACAGATGAGGAGACTGAGGCTCTGGGACACGAAGCAGCAGCCTGCTCACCCTCCACCCCGGTAGACGCAGGCTCAGTCCCTGTAGCCCGAGGCCTGGACTCGCAGCCCGGGCAGCACACTGCGTCACCTCGGTGGTGTCGGCAGTGGGGCGGATCACCGTGTACGAGGTCTGACGACAAAGTCCACGAACTTCACTGTCCTCAGTGCTGCACATCTCTCTGCTGGATGTCACTGCAGTCACCTGGGCAGTCCAACCCTCGGTAAGCTATGCACTGATGCCGGCGCCTAGCTCACCCTGCAAAGCAATTTGGGGATGATCACTGCCCACGGTGGCATGGTGGCCAGTTCATGAATGTAAAAGCACAGTTGTCTCTGAGAGAGTTTTTAGCCAGTAAACAAATAACTGTGTGGGAATACCCGCCTTGCTCACCTGATCTGCCCCCAGTGACTTTTTTCTCTGCCCAAAGACAATGAAATATTGAAAGGAGGACATTCTACTGATGAGATTCAGGACATCAAGGGCAATACGACAACAGCTCTGATGGCTGTTCCAGAGAAAGAACTCCAAAACTGCTTTGCAAGCGGACTAGGCCCTGGAGTGGGTGCACAGCTTCCCAAGCAGAGGACTTGGAAGGTGACTGGATGATATCCAGCAATGAGGTACGAAGCATTTTTTCTAGGAGGCGTTTGTGAGCTCAGCTGTCAGACCTTGTACGTAACATTTTTTCCTGTCATTTTTCTTTTATTGCACTCAGGCAAAGGGACAGAGCTAACCAGCTTCCCCTCAAACAGCACACAGGGCTTTTGCCACAGTCGTAAATAATGACCACACAAGCCAACACCCTCCCTTCCCAAGCTGGGGTTCCCCGTTACCAACTCTCTTGTCCTCAGCAGCCTTCTGGTCCTTGCCCTGGGCTGGTGTGCCCCTTTGGTCCCCTTCTGTTCTATAGGCCTGTCCACTCCTTGGGTGCAAGGTGGACCTCAGGACTGACTTCACCACCAAGCTGAGGGTGTCCAGGGACCACACTCTCGGGGTCTCCAGTCCCGGTCAGGCCGGCACGTTTGTCTTTCGAGTTAGGATTGTGTTTTCATCCTTCTCCTGCTCTGTCCAGGACCCTCTGTGGTGGCCCCCGTCACAGCAGTTAGTGGTGGAGGCCGGGCACCATCTGGCTGTGCCGGACTCAGGCGGCGGAGGCCTGGCGGTGGTGGTCCTTTTGTCCCCTGCATTAGTACTTCCCTTGTGCCTTCCGTTTTCTTCATTCTGAGGGAGCAAATCTTGGCAGGCACTGGGAAAGGCCATCAGGTGCCAGCAGGTGTGAAGGACTGCCAACTTTCCCACCAGGGTCCCCACGGCATCTATGTAAAGGACGGCCACCATGGCCACGGCAAACGTTGGCCGTTTTGCAGGTGCGGGGCCTTTGGGCGAGGACAGCCGACACGGAGCGCGCCCACCTGCAGCAGCCCCGCCCCCTGGCTTCAGAGGCTCTGCCAGCCAGCACATCCCCACCAGCGTCTGCAGGGCAGCGGGCTACGCTGCGCTGGCTGGTTACTGGCTCTGTCCCCAAGTGGCAGTACAGGCTCTGCTCTGCCCCACACGTCTCTCATTCCTCTGGGGCCAGCAGGCTGTGGGTTGAATTTTTCTCATAACAACAGCAGACGTGCAGAGGGCAAACCCAACACTCAGTGTCCAGCATCTGCTCTATGTCATTTGCTCATGTCCCACTGACCACAGCATGTCACTTGGCCAAGTTCACGGTCAACGGGCAGGACACAGCCTGACTCACCACGAGAAAGGCAGGATGTGGGGACAAGGGAGCTTGGGAGTTGGGATCCCACACGCAGTACACCCCAGGCTTCCCTCACTTCCCTCTCTGCTGCAGGGGACCACACCCGGGGTCTGCTGCTCCGCTCACAAGCTCTTACTTCCCCCCCCCTCGACCCATTCACGCCAGCAGCTAGCGACGGCTCTGGGTCCCGTTTAGCTCAGGGTGTCGTCCACATCTTCCTCCCACTGTCCCCACCGCAGCCTGGGCCGCCCTGCACTGCTGTCCTTCAGCTGGACACTCAGGCCTCGGAGCAGAGCCCGACTCCACATCTCCCTGGGTTCTCCACACAGACGCAGTGTGACCTTTTCATTCAAATTCCCAGTCGTGTCTTAAAAGACCCCACATGCTCTGGGCCAGTGTGGCCTGCCTGACGTCACCGTCTAACAGGTCCCCCACCCCCTCTTGCAAGCACACCTCGGTCCTGACTTCCTGTGCTCTTTGTTTTGTGGACCTGCTCCCAAGTCCTCGGGATGCTGCCCCTTCTTGTGACCCAAGTCCTCACCAACCACTCTCCCTAGAGAGACAGACGGCGAACCTCTGCTGCCGGCGGCATGGTTCACAGCTTTCGGTCACTCGTCTACGGCTTGCCACATCCCACGGGAAACAGTGACTGAGAGCAGGGCCTTGTCTGCCCGACAGTCCCTGAGAACATGCCGAGCGCCAGCTCCTACGAACAGCTCCCTACCTACACGCTGAATGAAAATGGGATCGCGCAGAGGCAAACGGACAAGGACTCAGACACTCTGCGGGAGCGGAGACGGTGACGCGACCTCGAGACGCCGTGAGCACGAAGAACGCTTTGTAAGTGAGCAGCCCACCGGTCTTCACACACTTCCACCCACACCTCTCGTATCTGGAAGTGGAAACTCAACTGAGGCTCAGGGAATCCAGGTGCTGCAGCCCTTCCCGAGGCTTACGAAGGGCCTCGTGGCCCTCCAAACAGGGGTGTCAGCCTGAGTGTTAGTTACGAGCGAAGTGAAGGGGCAGGGCACAAATGCCCGCCTGGCAGAGCCCTTGGGTGGTGCAAACAGCACGCTCAGCTGCGAAGAGAAAGGTTGGTGGCACCTTGGAACACAGGCCTGGCAAGCTTGCTGTCACAGCTCAGCCACTGAAAACCCTCGGGAGCACAGCTCACCTCTGACACACACAGGACACCAGGAGTCACAGGCAACTCGCAGCCAACTTGTTCTTTGCACATGGCTGAAGGAATACAAGATAAACCATAAAATCAGCTGCTCAAAACACAGGCAAACATCTGGTGTGGCAGAGACAGTCCTCTGCTCATCGCGCTGTTTCCTCTTTTGGGGCACACAGGAAGTCCACGTCTCCTAAGGAAGAGTCTCAGGGCCGCTGGGAATTGGAACTGACTTAATGGCAATTGTTCTTTGTTTTCTGTACCCAGCAGACAAATGCCACGCTGTGGACAGCAGCATATTACAGACAGCAGGAGTCGGAGCTCTAGAGCTCAGCTGTCTGAGTTTGCATTCTGACTTCTGGACATGTTTCTGAACCTTTCTGAGCCTCAGTTTCACCGCCATTAAAATGGGGATAATATCAGGACCAAGGAGCACAGGTGGTACAATGCTTGGGTGCTTGGCTGCTACATGAAAGGTCGGCACACGAACCACCTGGGGACGAGAGCTGGCAGTCTGCTCCTGGGAACATCACTGCCGTGACAGCCTTCCAGGGAAGTCCTGCTCTGTCCTGCAGGGTCGCTGAGAGTTAAGATCCACCGACAGCTTCCAGCAATAACAACGACGTCAATGTCTGCCCGCAGGGCCGTCGGGGAGCTGGACGCCCCGGTCTAGGCAGAGCCCTCGGGAGCCGTGCCCGGTATGCTGGAAGCACTCGGTCTGGACTCGCTATCATCAATACAGATAAATACTAATTTAGATCAAATTGCAGATAAAAAGCAGAGAAAGAGAGAGGAAAAAAAAGTTGTAGAGCTGTTAAATAACACTTGTTATAATTTCCCTGTGGTGCCTTCCCAAAATAAGGTCTCTGTAAATGCCTTCAAATCTGAGAGCCCAGCGACTCCCCCACCAGCCAGCTGCCTGGGAACGCGTTTCACCCGCACAAGCGCGCCCGTCCCGCGCCTTCTCCCTGACGGCGCTGTCTCAGGGTGACCCAGGGCAGGAGGTGCCCTGCCTGTTACACCTGCAGCATCAACAAGGCCCGCGTTTATGTGACACCTCGGTCACCAAAAGCGAAAAGCACGTTCAGGGTGGCAGTCATAGCTATTTTCACAACATCCATGGAAAATTCGACAGTTTCCTAATCTTTTCCCATGCGTAGACACAGAGACGAGAAAGAAATCCAACTTCCTCAGGTTACTCAGCTGACGAACTGCACACTTCAAGAAGACGGAACCCCAGTGCTAGCATAACAAGCTTGCTCTAATCTGTCTGACTCAAGCACTTAATTCACCTGGATTTCCTCTCTTTTTCAAAAAAGAAATCAAGGGTATAATTAACAGGCAAAGCTGACTCTCCAAATTGCCTTCCATGGATCAGTGACAGATATTGCAGCCGCAGCCTGCAGAACACGAATTCCATCAGCAAACAGGATTTTATGATGAAGGAAGCCTGCAAAACAAAGTGTTTCATATCCTCTTCACTTGAAGAATTACAACGATTTATGGCTGTGAGGGTCCTTGCGTAAAGCAGCCCGCTACCTTCGGCTAACGCAGCATCTGATGGCCTCGGCGGAGCCTGCTTAAATGGTAAAGTCAGGGACACAAGGAGTGCCGGTGTCCCGTCATCTGTGGGGGAAATGCTGAGTTGAGGGACTCATGGTGCAGAGAGAACTCAGGCAATAAGGAAGAATTCACCGCGGGGCCGGTACCTGCAAACACGGGCCAGGTTAGTCTTTTTGTCTAGTTGCTAAAGCCAGCTGCAAACTGGGCATCAGGTGCCCTGAGGGCCAATGGACAAGCAGGAGGGGGTATAAACAGGAGAACCAGGGAAGGCGCTACAGTTGAAGTGTGGAAACACAGAGTGTGGGGAGAATTCAAAGGGCTTGTAAGTCAACTTTCTTCTCCAAAGACTTAAAATACAGAAACTACATAGGGCAATGAACAGAGGCTGTCCTGGGATTTTTTTCTATTGTTAAGGGAAATTCAGTAATTGCAAACATAACTGGTGATGGTGTGAGACCACCGTTTGAGTTTGTTTTAAAAGTACTGCTACTAGTTTGGAAATAAGCAGTGCTTTTGTGGATTTAGAAATATTTTAGAGGTCTTTTTTTATTTGTTTGTTTTTTTTACTCAGTGAAAAACTGAAAAAACATCATGGAAAGGATATAATCCATATAATTAACAGATACATGATCCACGTAATTAACAGTGATCACTCATCCATCCTCTTTAAAGACCCCTTTATTTGTTTATGCTATAGATGAAAGCTTACAGAGGAAACTAGTTTCCCATTCCATGATGAATATATATATATATGTGTGTGTGTGTGTGTGTGTGTATATGTGTGTATATATATATATATATATATATATATATGGTTGAGACTCTGGTTGCCAAAACTACAAAGTGCCGACACTCTCGCCTTCTCAATCCTGGGCCCTGTTAGCAGCTTTCCTGTCCTCTCCTGCCTTCTTATCCCCGCCCGAGGGGCTGGTGTGCCCATTTAGTCTCACTTTGTTTCATAGACCTGCAAAGACCTCTTTCAAGGGTTCAAAACACTGCAAAGATGTCACTTTGAGAACGGAGGTATGCGTAACCGAAGCCATGATGTTTGCGATCAACTCACAAAGCACGTGAAAGCTGGACAGCGAACGAGGAACACTGGCAGTGCTGCGGCCTCTGAACTGCGGTGCCGCCCCAGACGCGCCACCGACGGGCAGACGCAGCCACAGACCTGCCTTGGGAAGACCCCGCCAGAGCGCTCCTGAGAAGCAAGGGTGGGAGACTTCATCTCACGCACTCTGGACGTCCTCTCAGGAGGGACCCGTCCCTGGAGAAGGGACATCGCGTTGGGGGAAGGAGAGGGTCCACGGACAAGAGAAGGCCCTGCAACAAGAGGCCTGACCCAGAGGCTGCCCGAGCGGGCTCCGGCCCAGCCGGGGGGCTGTGCGGTCAGCTCCTGGCCAGGCCGTGTTCTGTTCTCCTGCAGGGAGGGCCACTGTGGGTTGGAACCACCTAGAAAGTTCATAATTAGAACAGCAACCCGCCCCTGGCGGGTGAGTGGACTCTGACTCATAGACAACACATAGAAGAGGGTACAAATGTCCCCGTGGTGCTTCCAAGGCCGTACATCTTCACAGAAGCACACGGACGCATCTTTCTCCCACAGACAGTGACCTCAGACACTGGAAACTCCAGGGAGCACAGTTCTGTTCTGCCTCACATGGGTTGTCCTGAGCAGCAATCACCTCTGTAGCAACTGTTTTTTTTTTGTTTAATATTTTAACATATAAATAGAGGAAACTGTTTTGTTATTATTTCTTTACATTTCTCAAATATTACCAGTTGAATCTGGAATAAAACCCAGACGCTGCTCTCTCCAAACTCAGCCTGAACTCAAATCCATTGCTGCCAAGTCAGTTCCAACTCTTACAGGACTGAAGAGAACTGCCCCCCAGGGCTGCCAAGGCTGTGACCTCCACGGGAGCAGACTGCCACCTCCACTTCCCTTGGAGCGGCTCCTGGGTTCAAACAGTCAGCCGCTCTGTTGGCAGAGAAGCACTTAACTGCCGCGCCACCACGGTTCCCATCTGGAAACCTTTCTCTCTAATTTGCTGCCACACCGAGGTGACCGCCTGCTCAGAGCCAGCCCCTGGGGGGTTTCCACTGCCTGTCGCACCCTCATGCCACTGCACGGTGCCCAGCTGACACCTCCTGATCCTTCAAGCTCAGCTGAAATGTCACCTCCTTCAGTCCAACCTTCTCTGCTCCAAATCAAGCATCTTCTCCTTCCTTAAACCTTAATTATTCACTAACAGCCTGTGTGACACCACAGCTGTGCGACACCTTCCGTTCTATTTATCTGACCACTAGTTTACCTGCTCAGCATCTCTGTCCTGACAGCCAGTTCCCTGGAGGCAGGACCCACGTCTGTCCTAGTTCCCAGGCCTCACAATTCACCTGGTATGTTCTAGAAGGAGGGCATGAATGAATAAGTGAGGAAAACTTCACACACAGTTCCTTGTGAGGAAGGAATATAACGGGAAATTACAGTACCTCAATAATTAGCCTAGAACCTGAGCAAGGACAACTCATTAAATGATTCCCTTCCACCTCTCTGTCACAAAAAGACACTGTGGCCAATGCGTGAAACCACGAACAGGGTTTACTCACTAGGACTTCCTTTACTACTGTATGAGCCACTGCCTGGTCTGGAATTCAGACACTGAATGGGGCAGCAAGACAAAATGATGCCTTAAGGGGAGCAGAATATGCCTTAGGGGGTCCTCACATGAGGAACAGCTACAGCGAATAGCGTGCCCCTCTCAGCCTCTCAGACGTGAGATGGATTCATCAACCAGGGTTTGTGAAAAGAAAGAGCAGTCATCACTCAGTGACTCCTGCAGGACTACCCAAGGACGCTCGTGCTCAGGGGACATGCGATGGTATGAAGCTGTCCTGCACCAGACGGTTTGATCTGCTTGGAAGAGGCAACAAGCCGGCTCTCAGCAGATGCTGCCTGCTTCGCCATTTCCGATGTGAAGTTGCGGAAAGGGCAGTCAGGTGGCCGCAGGGTTTAGTTCAAGTCTGCAAAGAACATTTCTCAAGGAGCAACTGCTCGAGCTGGCAGGAAGCCCCAGAGCCTTCCAGCTGTCCAGCTGGCGCAGCCACCTACGGAGAGAAGTCTTACCCCCTTCTCTTTGGAGCCCCGGTGATGCAGAGGTTAACAGCTTGGCTGTCTGAACTCACCAGGTGCTCCTTGGAAGCCCAACGGAGCAGCTCTGCTCTGTCCTATAGGGTTGCTATGAGTTGGAAGGGACAGCCCGGGTGTTAGTTCTTGTCTGTACTGCAGGGTCTGCGTCAGTCAGAACTGACTCCACGGTATCGGGATTTTTTCTCCCATTCCAAAGACACCTAAGCACCGTGGCTGTGACAGCCATACACCTCAGCGTCTCCCCTAATGACGGCTCCTCTTGGGCCCACGTTACACGTGCCCTCTTGTTCTTCCAGAACGTTGAGTGGATTTTTAACATGATTTTTATGGTTGTTGGTGCTGCGTTTTGTTTGTTAAGTGCAGAAGGAACTGACTGTCCAATTATCTACCTAATTACTAGTTCAGTAATTATGCTGTTACTGGTTAGGCACCAAATTATGTCCTTACGGTCCTAGCGGGTCTGTCTCTTTAATGTGCGTGGGGGCCTTTCTCTTTTCCCATAGCAACCTACTACGGACAGGATGGAGTCCTGAAAACCAGGTTACTCTGGGGTTGTGACAGGACAGTCCCTACTCAGTTCCACACAGATCCCCTGTAGACGGTGAGCCAACCTCAAGTGCAGAGGCTATGCAGCACTGAACGCAGAGGCTGTGAAGTGGGATCTTCAGGGTGGTTGCTAGGGTTTGCTAATCGGCCCAGAAACGTCAGGAAAGCAAGGTGCCCTGCGGACTGAGCAGTTAAGATGTGCTCTGCAAAGCTCACAGGGAGGGAGAAGTGCTGTGCCTTTCAACCCACTGCAGCTTAACGGTGGTCAAGTCAGATAATCAGATATCCCTGGAATGAAACACGAGATCTCAAAACAAAGAGAAGAAAAAAGAGGCCTGTAAAAGCCAGGGCGGAGTCATTTTTCACTTCTTGTGGTTGGCTGCCACGAGGCACCAGCAGGAGCTCCAAGTTGAGTTTGTCACAATGTGGGCAGAGAAGAAAGTCAGATTTCAAAAAGTTGGCAAAAAAGATTTTTTAAAAAACTTTCTGTGGGTAGAACATCTAGATGAGGGCTGGTCAAGCAGTAAGACTGAAGTCTAAGAGCACAAGACGGCTGCCAGGAAACGCTGCATGACTTAACACGGCCCTTCTAGCCGCAGCTTTCGTGACCCCCACACACGGGCTCAGATGCGAATAAGGTCTATGGAACTGTGACAGTTGGGGCTGTGTGTCAACTTGGCAGGGCCACGGTGCCAACGTTGTGTGGTTGTCCCAAATCCTGTGCTCTGATGTAATTAACCTCCACTGTCTGTGTCACATACCCTGGCCTCCGTGTTAATGAGGCAGGATTCTGCACGCTGTGTTCACGGAGCAGGGCTTAGGTGGTGATGTCTTGGATTCACTACACTGGCTTGAGTCATGCCTTCTATCCACAGGGCTTCTCAGGAGTACCTGGCAGATTGGAACTGGCAGCCTCCTGCTTAGCAGCTGCAGCCTCTGACCACTACACCACCAGGCTGTCCATCCTTTCATCTTATGAGAGACAGAAGGAGACAGAAGTCGCAAGGCAGGGGAGCTGGGAACCCCCAAGACAGAAGAGCCAAGAGTGGAGTGCATCTTTTGAACCTGAATCCCTGTGCTGAGAACCTCCTAGAATCAGGGGACAGAGAGAGGACTGTCACATGGAGGGTGACAAGGGACGGTGAGCAGCAATGGCAGAGAGACAGTGGGAGAAGAGCCAAGAGAACCAGAAGACTGGCAGGAAGTGGTGCGGTGGCAGCTGAGCGCCTTCTGACCAAGGCCTCCTGGCCCAGTGGGCGCCTCTGGGCAACGACTGGAGGAGCCAGAGGCTTTGTAGTGCCTGCCAGGCAGGCCAGAGGCCGGGAGGGGAGGCCGAGGGCAGAGAGGCCTGCCTGTGGGCACGCTGGGAAGAGGCTGTCCTGAGGAAAGAGCTGGACCCTAGGCTTACCTGAACCTGAACTGGAACTTGTTACCCCCCTAATAAAACCCCTAACTGTGCGCATTGCCTTTGAGTTCCACGGGGCCACTGCAGCGAACTACAGCACCCAGCAGAGGGTAGAGAGCGCCGGGGCCGGCACGGCGGGTGTCAGACGCGGTGACGGGGTCGGAGGGCGGAGGCTGGCCTGACCTCTGCTCCTCCGGAAGCAGCCTCGAGCTGTTGCCCTGGACCCTGCCCCCCTCATGAAGTCCGTGGAGGTCAGGCAGCCCCACCAGGCCATTTTAACAGCATCAGTGGGCAGGAAGGCACCAGTGGGGGCAGGGGGCATGAGGTCAGAATTGGGTCTGAGGGCTGGATTCTCAGGGACTTGTTCAGAAACCCAACAGAAAACAGAAGCAGAGTGTGAGGAGTTTCATTTAGCAAGGCCATACGGAGAAGAACCACCAAAAAATGCTTCAGGAACCTGATGAGCAGCACCTGAGGTGTGTCCACCCCTTTGTTCCAAGAGGGTGAGAGAGGAGTAGGAAAGAGAGACGTGTGCGTCGGGAGGAGCAGGGACGCCTGGCGGAGAGAACAGCCAGCCCGGGGTGCACTTGCGGGGAGCCAGTCAGGGAGGAGATGCTCTGAGCTCCCTCTCCTCTCCCCTCTGAGCCACTGCTGGGGTCTCCAGGGACTTCCTGGTGCTGAAGTTCACTGTCAGCCAGAGGGCCAGGAAGCCTCTGCCATGGAATCAACAGGAGAGGGCTGCAACACGGATCCGGGGGAGAGAAGAGAGGTGAGCAGGCCCGGCCGCCCAACGGGACTCAGGGAAAATGGCAAAACCTGCCCCAGCTCCTCAATTCCTGTGTTTCCTTCCATTTCCTTTTTCAAGAGGTGAGACTAGAGCAGTTACTGGCTAAAAAGGTATGCAACCCGGATTTGATGAGATGTTTGCAAGCTACCACTGGGGGCTGGCAGATGAGACCAATCTCTTGGCTCAGATGTGGTATTCCATCGGGCAGATGAGTAGAACTTACAGCTGTGCTTGTGTTTCTCATATCTGTAAAGAGCTTGAGAGAGGAAGAAAGGAACTGGAGCAATTAACAGGGTAGCAAATGGGTTTTGCAAAGTGCAAACCAGCGAAATCAATACAGACCTAGTTAGAGAACAGAGCATTCCAACAATCGTGAGTGCTTTCAAAAATAACCGAGAATCGCTAGACGTAGGACGGTTTCAGTAAGAAGTCAAGTTTGAATAAACTCAGTTGCTCATTCGTTAAATCTTACACAAACAGCTAATGTGCTCAGCTGCTAACTGGAAGAAGAGCAGTCTGAGTCTACCTAGAGGTGACTTGGAAGAAAGTTGTAGTGATCTACTGCCAAGAGAAATGATAGAAAAAAAAGTTCTCAGAGCCAGGGATTTCCTAGCACTTGAGTAGTGCTTACTCTGAGAAGGCTGAAAACCTGGATGTGGGTATCACTCACTTTGTGGCTTTGTGTGAGTCGCTTGGCTTAAACTCCGTTTCCTAGTTAACAATACTGGGATAAACACTAACAACTATGATAGTACCTAGCTGAAAGGTTTGTTTCGAGAATCCACAAGATACATGTGGAGCTGATGTCCTGCCTGGCAGGCAGCTGTAAGTCGTCAATACATAGCCGCTCCTAGGAAACCCTGGTGGCATACTGGGTTAAGTGCGACAGCTGCTAACCAAAAGGTCGGCAGTTCAAATCCGCCAGGTGCTCCCTGGAAACTCTATGGGGCAGTTCTGCTCTGTCTACGCACTCACTGTGACCCAGAATTGACTGGACAGCAGTGGGGATGCCACGACTGAGAGTCAGCACAGCAGCCACTAGTATGGGCACCATAATTTATTCAACAAATATCTCTGAGACCCTAATATGTACCAGTAGTGTTCTAGACATTGTGGATACTATAGCAAACAAGTGGGTGCTGTAATAGGCATCTTTGCCTGCCCTCAAGAAGCTTAAAACTAGCAGAGGAGAAAGACGTTCTCAAGTAAGCATACAACAGAAGTGGATATTTCCAGGGAACTAACGGTAAAAGAAGTGAGCCATGTGGTGGGGGAGAGAATGTGAAGTAGTGGGGTGCCATACAACCAGCTGACGAAGCCCGCTCACACTGAGCCCTTATGTGGAGGAGTGACAAGGGTCCAGCCATGGAGAGAGCTGGTGGAAAGGACTTCCAGATGAGGGAACAGCAGGTGCGAACACCTGGAGGTAAGGATGAGTGTGATCTGTTTCAGGAGCACCAAAGGACAGCGGGGCAGAAGCTGACCAGCAAGGCAGGGTGGGCTTCAGGAGGTGAGCTAAACATGGGCAGGAAGGGACAGGACAGTGAAGGCCTCTTTTGGACTTGCTGAGTGCTTGGCGATTGGTTTGGCATGGGTGGAATCACACATTAAACCAGCCTTTAATTTCTTTGTAACACCTTGACTTCCTGTCCACCTGAAAGATCTCTGAAGACGTTAATTTGCCCGCCTTTTGGTATAATGTTGTCATCCTTTACACGTTGAGATCTCTGTTTTCCTTTTTGTAGTGTTTCTCGATTCATCCCGGTGGATTCCCTGTCCATGTTGGTATCTGGGTGCTCTGTCCAGTCTTGCAGCCTTGAGCACAAATCGGACGTCACTGATCTTCTAACTGGACTTCCTGGAGGGTTTCTTGTCATTTGGGTTTAGTTTTCACAAGTTCTCTCAACTTCTGTTTATCCAGGAATGTCTTAACGCTGCCATCATATTTGAGAGACAATTTTGCAGGATATCTAATTCTTGGTAGGCAGTTTTTTCCTTCAAGGCTTATTGTATATATCATCCCATCGCATTCTTGCCAACATGGTTTCCTCTGAGTCACTGGAGCTCAATCTCAATGAGTCTCCTTTCCATGTTACTTTTTTGTTTAAACCTGTTGTTAGGTGCCGTCAAGTCGGTTCTGACTCACAGTGACCCTGTGAACAACAGAATGAAAACACTGCCTGGTCTTTCACCATGTCAACAATCATTTTCACACTTAAGTCCTTGGTTGCAGCCAGTGCGTCAATCCATTTTGTCAAGGGTCTTCCTCTTTTGCGCTGACCCTCCACTCTACCAAGCATGATGTCCTTCTCCAGGGACTGATCTTTCATGACAACGTGTTCAAAGTACGTAAGACGCAGTCCTGTCATCTTTGCTTCCAAGGAGCAGTCTGGTTGTATTTCTTCCAGAACGGATCTATTGGTTCTTTTGGTGGTCCATCATACTTTTAACATTCTTCTCCAGCACCACAGTTCAAAGGCATCAGTTCTTCTTATGTCTTCTTTGTTCATTGGCAGCTTTTGCATGCATATGATGCAACTGAAAATACCACGGCTTGGGTCAGGTGCGTTTTGGTCTTCAAGGTGACATACTTACTTTCAAATACTTTAAAGAGGTCCTTAGCAGCAGACTTTCCCAATGTAATATGTCTTTTGATTTCTGGACTGCTGCTTCCATAGGTGTTGACTGTGCACCCATGTAAAATGAAACCCTTGACAACCTCAATCTTTACTCCATTTATGACAATGTACTTACTGGTCCAGTTGTGAGGATTTTTGTTATCCTGATGTCAAGGTGCAATGCATACTGAAGGCCGTGCTCCTTGATATTCATCACCAAGTGTCTCAAACCTTCTCTATTTCCAGCAAATAAGGTGGTGTCACCTGTGTAACACAGGGTGCTAACAAGTCGTTCTCCAATCCTGATGCCTTGTTCTTCTTTGTATAATCCACCTTCTTGGACTATTTGCTCAGCATACAGATTAAAAAGGTGTGGTGAAAGGATACAACTCTGATGCACACCATTCCTGACATTAAACCATGCAGTGTCCCCTTGTTCTGTTCGCACGACTGTCTCTTGATCCATATACAGACTCCCTAAGAGCACAATTAGGTGTTCTGGAATTCCCATTCTCCACAATGTTAGCCATAGTTTAGTGTGGTCCACAAAGTGGGATGGTTTTGCCTAATCAATGAAACACAAGTAAACATCTTTCTGGTATTCTTTGCTTTCAACGAAGATTCATCTGACATCAGCAACGATACCCCTGGTTCTACATCCTCTACTGAATCCAGCTTGAATTTCTGGCATCTCCTTGTGAATACACTGTTGCAGTTGCTTTTGAATGATCTTGAACAAAATTGTTTAAATCTAGTTGCCTTTGAAATCTTGTCCTTATCTTTAGTTTTGTTAAGTTTGATGATAATATGTCTTGGTGTCTACCTGGTGTGGAGTTTGATGAGTATCTGGGATAGATACCCTCTCGTATTTCATGGTATCAGTGAGGTTTTCTGTCAACAAATCTTCAATAATTCTCTCCGTATTTTCTGTTACCCACCTCCTGTCTGCCACCTGTTCTGGAACTACAGTCAGTTGCAGATTATTCCTTTGCTTGAGTACCACATAACTCTCAGTGACTCTTCATTTAAAAAAAAATCTTTTCTCTGATTTTCCCTCAAATAAGTTGCTGTCAGTTGCTTCATCTTCAGTCTCAGTAATTCTGAATTCCATTGCCTCAGTTCTACTCCTTTGGTTTTCTATTGAATTGTCTAGTTCTGCAATTCTATTGTTAATCTGCTGAATTTCAGATCATTTTTGCTCAAGTCTTTCTTGCAGCCTCTTTAATTTTTCAGTACGCTCTGCTGCACTTTGCCCAATCTCCTTCTAACGTCTAGCAGAGCTCTGTACATTACTCCTTTATATTTTACCTTCAATAAATTACATGGAGTATTCATCTGGAAATTTTTTTGATTCTCTGTTTTGGGAGTTTTCTGAAGCCATGATGGTCTGCTTCTTTAAATGTTTTGAAAGGGACTATTGCCTCTGAGCCGTAAGAAAATTGTTGTAATTTATTTGATTTCAGTTACTGTGTTCTGATTTTTAAGTGTCCAGGTAGACTAGTTGTGTATGCTGTTTTAACTGGAGCTTCAGAAATTCCAAAGCCCTGTCACAGGGTGATTACAGCTGTTACTTGGCACAGGGGCCTATTCGTCAGTTCACTTTTCTTGTGTGAGTTCAGCCTGGGTGTCCAGTCAGTTTGTCCTCAACTGTGCAGTGCCTGCTGGGTAACGTCGATTAGTGTAGGCTCATGTTGCTGGCTATATGCGCTGTGAAAAGCAGGGGTCCCACGCCTAGAAAGGGAGGGTCCCATGCCCAGAGAGGTAATGGTCAGCAGCCTTGCACCTAGGGACAGGGCCTGTTTTTGCCCTGAGTTTCTGGGTTAGTGTTGCCAACAGATGCTTTCTTCTTTTCTCTTTTTTCCATTTGTTTAACTGCTCATCTGCCACTTCCAGGCGAGGTTCAGTGTCAGAACAGCACAGCACAAGAAAGGAAGGGAGAAGTTCCAGAGACAGGGAGTTTGTGCTACAAAGAAAAAGTTTTGATCCACATACATTCCTAAGAAATTATCTTTTGGCTTTCAAATGGAACAATGCTGTAATTCTGTAGGTGTGTTTGTCTGAAGCTCAGCTTCTCCGTTGAGAAATACACTTTCTGAATGTGGCTTTGTTCAATGTACTAGCGCGGAAAGTCCTCCTGTTCTTTCCTGTCTGGACAACTCTGCATCCTCTCTCTCCTCTCTGTCAGCCCGCTCATTATCCCATCTTCCCCACTGGTGTTCAGGGCTCCTAGAATGTCTTATTTAATTGGCTGTTTTTCTGGACCTTTGTTGTTAGAGGGATCGAAGGATGCCTCTGGCTACTCTGCCATGTTAGCCCTGTCTCAAAAGTCTATAATCACATAGGATTGTTTTAAGCATAGAAGAAGGTCTGATGCATGTTTTCAAAGGATCACCCTAGCTGTGATGGAGAGGATGGATGAATTGGGGGTGGGGGAGGTAACAGTGGACAAAAGGTAAAAGAGAAGGAAGTGGCTTGGAAGAGGAAGAGATGAAAAGAAAAACTAAAATTCAAGGACAAAATTTGGATACAGAACTGACAGACTGAGGTCATCATGGGCTTTTGTGGTCAGAGAAATCAGCACCATGGATAACTCCTATATTTTCAGTTTGAACACCTGAGAGGAGCAAGGTGTTACTTACTGAAATGGTAAAACCTGGGGAAAAAACGGTTAAAGGAGAAATAACAAATCTACTGATTTTTAGGAAGTGATAGACATGGTACGTCTGGAATATTGGTCAGGCAAACAGTAATAAAATGTCTCGTGATGTCATGGCAGACAATGGCAAATGACAAGAGTCTGAATATTGTTGTTACCAGGTGCCATAGGGTCAAATCCAACTCATATTCAGCTTACATATAATACAACAACATGTTGAATGGCCCTGTGTTATCTGAATGTGAATGAGAGGATATCTATCATCTATTCATTCATTAATCTAGCCAACTGACACAGGTTTTGAACAACTGCTATGTGCTGATAATTGTTGTAGACACTAAGAATAAAAATATGAACAAAATGAACAAAAATTACTGCCGTCGTGGGCTTATACTCTAGTGTGGGGGAGCAAACAATAAACAGAAAAACAAGTCAAGTAGATGGAGTGTCAGGTGACGACTTGGACCAGGGTGTTTGCCTGACAAACAGTCAGATTCTAGGCATACAGTGAAGGTAGAGCTGCTAAGACTAAAAGGGAGATTGGGCATGGGGTCTGGGTGCCAAGGATTCCATAGTTGGGGTTCAGTGAAAGAGGGATGGGACTGCAGTGACTAAAACAAGAGTTTTCCCAGGAGGCCCACATTCGGAGGGTGAAGGTCAGGAGTTTGGTGGAAGACATGACAGTGAAATGCCTACTGGACATCCAAGAGCTGTTACACCTGAAGTTCAGAAAACAGTTCCCAGATTGAGATACACAGTCTGGAATCATCAGTGAATAGATGCTGCTAAAAGTCATGGAAAGAGTCACAGAGGACTCAAATTAGGCAGAGAAGAATCCTAAAGAGAGTCCTTCAGCGCACGCCTAAGTATACGTGGCAGGCAGATGAGAGATGAAGAAAGGCAGGGAGATGAAGAAAGGGAGCCCACAAGGTGAGAACACAGCCTGAACCAGATACCTCGGAATTCCAGAGGGTGCTGTCCTCAGCTCTGTTCTGTTCAGAATCACAACTAATGAGTCAAATGAGGAAACCGACAGCATGCTAATCACAATTCTACGTGATTTAATGATGAGACTGGTAATCAAGATGCCAATCACGATTCAGGATCTTAAAATACTCCCACAGGCTGGAAGGGTGATGGACGGGCTCCAGTGAGATTAGATTTTAGAGAGAAATGCCACATCCAGCTTCCAGGCTCAAAACTCTGACCACACAGCTGAGGACCAGTAAGACAAAGACAAAGGGACTTGGGAGGCTGGGAGTCAGTGGCCTCCCAAGGAGACTCTCAGTGAGGCTTGCTGGCATTCATGAAATACGGCACCCACAGGAAAAAGGACATCCCTGACCAGCTCTCTTCTTTGTCAGCCTGCACCTGGAACATCATTTCCTGTTAGGAGACCACAAATTACTATAATCTGAGACTGATGGAAAACTGAACTCTGAAAAGAAGAGAAGAATGTTCAGCACAGAGAAAAATAAACCTGAGAGAACGGAGGGACACTTAGATGGGAAAAACAAATCACACCACGCTAGCAGCTGTGTTCTATCTTTCCCAACTCCTTTCTGGGCAGGGCGGATTCTACTTTCCAGCTTCCCTGCAGTGAGCAAGGGCTGGATGATGGTGACAGCGGAAGGGGTGGGAGAGGCAGGCGGGGCTGAACCCCACACGGCACGTCTCACATGCCTCTGTGAGCATCGTCTCTCCTCTAACAGAAATGGGGAGTCAATGATACGTTTCAAGCAGGAGAGGGTGACATCATCAAACGCAAATTTCCCTAAGATGACTGTCTGCAGCATAGAGAGCGCAGAGGGACTAAGAGCAAAGGACGCGTTTGTGACGACTCAGACCAGAGCTGAGGGTAATCTGGACTAGCGCAATAGCAGTGAAGACAGGGACAGGAAGGAGAGTTTGGAAAGATTGTTAGGAGGTCACATAACAGGAGCTGACACCGGGCTGGACACAGGAGATGAAAGAGACTATGTCTAGGGTGATCTGAGAAGGTGAGGAAGCAGACGAGGTGTCGCTCACTAGATACTGAACTCTGTCCATCAGTTACCTCTGTAGCTACGTCCTCTCCATCTCTGTTTGTATCACTCAGGTCCACTTCTGCATATCTGCCCATGGGTTTTCTTACAAGGTAATGAACTGCTCTCCACCTCCAGAGATGATCAGTAAGAAGCGAGTCAGCTCGTGGAGGAGGGTGCTGTAGGCAGAACTCAACCACAATATGGACAGGGCTGTTTCAAAACATATTACAATTGGTCTTTCACACAAAATGTTCAGATTTCTATTAAATGAATTGGCTCAATGCAGAACTATTTTATAGATAAAAGTGAGAAACCAAGATAGTAACTTATCAGAGTTTCTTTCTATAGGCAGAGACAAGAAACATGGGTTTTCCTTCTCATGAGTCTCGTTTACTTCCTCCTACCATTGAGGAGTCTCTGGATTGTGAAGACATGTACCATGCTTGGCAGCTGACCAAAAGGCTGGAGGTTTGAGTCCACCCTGAGGCTCCTTAGAAGAAACGTAGGATGACGTGTTTTTGAAATATCAGCATTAAAGACCCACATGAGATTGCCACGAGTCACAGAGGTGGATAACTGGTCTACCACTCAGAAGGCTTCTAAACTCACACCTCCTCCACTCAGTCTCACCACAGTCCTTCTCCTCCGTCTTCCACTTGGAAGACAAATTTACACAGCACCACTGCACTGTCCCTGTCATCACCCATGCTTGGGCCGGATCGACGCACACTCCGCTCTTCCTCAGACGCCTGAGTGTGTCTCAAGTCACGTGCACACGTTCAGAGGGCCTGCGCTCACTGCCTCTGTACCTGCCCAGTTCCCGGTGGTGACACGCAGGCACTTTGGAATCACACCATTTCTAGCCACGTGGTCACCAGTGACTCCTTTCTCTCCATGAATCTCAATTTCTCCATCTGAAGAAAGGCCGTGATGCTTCCTTTGTGGCATTATAATGAGGCACAGATGAGAGCTTCTGTGAAGAGCCTGCATGGTGAGCAGGCAGCAGAGACAACGACCGCCCGTGTGTCCCGAGCTGTGCACTCCTAACGCTCCTCAGTGTCATCGCCACAAAGGGAATTTCTTTAAATCAAGGATGAGCTTCTTGAGAGAGACACAGACCCTGGCTCCACCACGTCACCTGGATTCACCCACTCCCTGGGGGTGTCAGGTCAGCTCCAGCCCTAACGACCTCGTAGGACAGCACAGGACTGTCCCCTGGGGCTTCCACGGAGCAGCTGGTGGACTCCAGTGGCCGACCTTTGGGCTAGCAGCTGAGCTCCTAACCTCTGCGCCACTTCTTGAAGATTACATTTGTCCCCCGGTTCACAGCTCAGAAACGACTTCATTTCTTTTGCAATGGATCTGTTACATACGGCAGGGGGTATTTCATAACACTTTTCCATTAGAAAAAATAACTAACTGGCTGTTCATACACATTTTCAAAATGGAAATTCAAGATTTATGGATTGAATTAGTGTTCTCAGATCTCTGGTAACAGGCTTAGCAAAATCCTTTTCTTAATCATTGTATTGCTTTTCCATATGTTGTCTTATTATACTTGCATATTGCCACACATTCAGAAGAACTGATAGCCTCCATTTCCATTTGAAAATTGTCAGGAAAGCAGATTTGCATGGAATATACACAGCAGCTGAAATATTTCTTAGTCTGTTTGTCGCCGACCGGTTTAGGAAAAGTCAGTCAGATAACAAGCGTCTTTGCACTCTTTAACTACCGTATCCATTTTCTGAAGATTTTGACTTCGGGATGGTCACTCGGTCACCCAGGAGACAGAAAGAGTCCCCTCTTCCAACTGCTATTTATATTTCTCATGTTTGCCTTTCTTGTTTTAGAATTAGAAAAGCCCTAAATAGCAAGCTTTCAGTCTTTTCTGATCGAGGCATAATATTCTCCGACACACAATCGTTCCACTGTTGTTGTTAGGTGCCATCGAGTCGGTTCCGACTCACAATGACCCTGAGCACAACAGAACGAAACACTGCGCGGTCTTGTGCCAGGTCCACAATCGTTCTTATGCTTAAGCCCATCGTTGCAGCCACTGTGTCAGTCCATCTCGTTGACGGTCTGCCTCTTGTTCTCTGCCCCTCCCCTCTACCGAGCGTGACGTCAATCTGCAGGAATTGCTCCCTCCTCACAACATGTCCAGAGTGTGTGACACGTAGTAGCTGTCTTTACTTCCAAGGAGCACTCTGGTTCTCTTTCTTCCAGAACAGATGTTTGTTCTTTCGGTGGTCCATGGTCCATTCAATATTTTTCTCCGACGCCACAATTCAGAGGCATCTATTTTTTCTGTCTTCTTTCTTCACTGTCCAGCTTTCACAGGCATCTGATGCAACCAGAAACAGCACGGCTGGCGACAGGCACACCTCAGTCTTCAAAGTGACTTTTTTTCAATACTTTAAAGATGTCTTTTGCAGCTGGCTTTCCCAGTGCAATGCATCTTTTAATGTCTTGACTGCTGCTTCCAGACGTGTTGACTGTGGAAACAAGCAAAAAGAAATCTTTAACGACCTCAATCCTTCCTCCACTTATGACGATGTTGCTCACTGGTCCAGTGGTGAGGATTTTGGGTTTCTTGATGTTGAAGCGCAATCCATACTGAAGGCTGTAGTCTTTGATTCTCATCAGTATGCATTACAAATCTTCTTCACTTCCAGCTAGCAAGGTTGTGTCATTAGTAGAAAATTAGTACACATTCATTAAATATGGGCTTGGGGATCACCTCCAAGCTCTACAATTATTTTCCAAACAGAAAACCAACAAAAACCACCCAACATCAGATGAATTAGCAAACGAAACAATTACTAGCCAGTTGGCCAGGGAAAATTAACAGCCTGAGGAAGAGAGGGACTTCCCTAGAGGACCACGGTTGACACAGAGTGGACTTTGACCTTAACACTGCCAACGCAATTCAGTTTGTTCTCTTAAAAATTCTCTTTTTTGGTGAGGGTTTTATGGATTACAAATGAATAATTTTAAAAGCTTTAAACGCTGCCTTGAGCCCAATCTTCAGCTTGTGATATCACCAAAGAAGCTCTTCAGTTTAGCCACTGAGGACCAGCGGGACCTGTCTCTTTGCCTCCGTAAGGACCCCGTGCCCACGAGGATGGTGCACAGACAGAGCGCAATCTGGCCGTCCTGTGTGCAGTACTAGGTTCTGCCTTCACAGCTGTTTTGCTGTTTAATTTCTCAGGCATCTTTTCTAGAGGGCTTTTTTGGGGAAGACTTTAAGAGTTGTTAACTAAATAGTAGCTTCTTCCTTCACCAATTACCCCGTTTCTCTGCTGGGCCCTTGCAGGTATCACTGAGCACTGCCCGGCTCCATCCTGCCCTCCTTGATTCCTACCACAAACCAGCTGCTGTCGAGTCAGCTGTGACTCAGAGTGACTCCGTGTGTGTCAGGCTGGCACTGCGCCCCATGGGGTCCGCGGGGGCCAGATCCTGCATGGGGGCTCTCCCGGGCTTTCTTCTGAGGTGCCTCTGGGGGGCGCTAACTGCCCACTGTTCAGTGAGCAGCCCAGTGCAGGAACCATTTGTCCCGTCCAGGAATCCTTTCCTTCCAGAAACCTGTTTATATTCTTGGCAGCTTGTGGGTTCCAAACATGCTGGAGCCATTCCCGAGCTTGCAGTCAAGGCGGCAACCCCATCCCTTGGCTGTGACAACGTTTGGATGCCAGCCTCAGGCTGTGCAGGGTGTCTGTTGACAGACACCTGTTTAGGGACAGGTGATGGCCCCCGTGGGCACAGCCTGATGGGGGAAGGACTTCCTTCTGCTGGCTGGAGAGCTCCGCCTTTTCTGGCTGAAGGTGAATAGGGACTTTCTGCTTCCGCTCTCACCAGCAGCCATCCCATCAGCCTGAAGGGACCAGGAAGGAGCAGAGCAGTGGAGCTGTTGGGGGACAGTCACAGCCCACAGCAGACCACACCTGGGGCCAGATGCTTCTACACCTCTCCCTGTGTGGGGTTTCTGGTAGGAAGAAAAGAGGATGGAATGGCACTGGGTGACACATGGGGATGCCTGGGACTTCCCTGGCAGAGCAACAGGATTAACTAGTGAAGGAAGAAGCTACCATTTGCGGAAGAAATCTTAAAGCCTTCCCCAAAAAAGCCCTCTAGAAAAGATGCTTGAGAAATTAAACAAGACAGTTGTGAGGAACGACCCTACCCACTGGTCCTCCTGAGTCAGTGTGCGCTGACTGAGTCCGCACCTTAGAGGTGGCTCGTGTGGCTGGCGTTCTGGAAGCATCTCAGCTGAGAAGACCCTGGTGCTCTGTGCATACACGAAGCAGCTCCTCAATACTGGGAGTTAGAGGGGCGAGGAAGTGTGATGCAGGGGTGGGGGAGAAGGTAGGGAGGCGAGGGCAGGGCAGGGCAGGGCATGAGGGGGGAAGAGAGTGTGCTTCTTCACATTGAGAACAAGGAGGAGTGCCTGGGTGGTGCAGTGGTTAGGGCAGTTATTTGCTAAGTGGAAGGTGCCTTGGAATAAAGCCCTGGTGATCTACTTCTGAAAAACAGGTCACTGCAGACCCATGGGGCACAGTTCTACTTGGACTCACACCAGGTGGCCACGAGTCAATGCCAGCTGGATGGCTCACTGTTTTGGATAAGGGAGAAGTGCCCTGCACATCTGCACTAGTGTTCTCCCCACTGAGGCAGAAGAAAGGTAAACAATAAGCGTCCAGTCTAGTTTAGGTTGGGCTTTGTGGATAACCTAGTCACACGACTGAAGAGAGCAGCTTGTAGATAGCAGAAAGACGAATATATTTTTTTCTAATCTGCCCGCAAGGAAAGTTTCTAACCCTGTGTTTACTGATTGTCAGCAAAAGACTGACAGAGTAAAAGATGTGCAGAATTGTGACTTAACAGGGACTAGTCTTTAACAATACACCACCTTGCATTTCAGCATCCACTGAAATTTCCAGTTTACTTAGTGCCTGTCAGGAAAAGAAGGGCGCTAGCTGATGGTGTCGGCTGTAGGGAACGCGGGGACACAGGGCTGTCTCCCAGGAGAAAACCACTACTTTGTGAAGACATATACCCATATTTCTCTACACACGTATTTAATTATTTTGGTGAAAGCACGAGCAGCCAAAGATCCGCCGTCTCAACAATTTCTACATGCACAACCCGGTGACACTGTTCACATTCTTCACGGTGTACCTCCCTTCTCACTACCCTTCTGCAGACTACTCCACCACCGTGACTGTAAAGTCACTATCCCCTAAGGTTCTCATCTAACTTTTCCATTTGCCATGGTCAGTTTCATCTCAGAGAGACAATTCTTCAAAAAAACACAGTGCTCAAAGCAGAAGTACTTTATTAATTCAAGTTTTCTCTTTTTTTCTCTTTTTGGTTCAGTGAAGAATTCAGGGGAAGGTTTTTGGCATGGAAGTTTGAAGATTTATCTCATGACAAAAGACTTGGAGGTTGATCTGGCTTCAGTCACTCCAGAAAGTATAATTTAACGTGCTAGTTTAAAAAACATTTTCAGATCAATTATTTCTTATTAAAAACCCCCTACCATCGAGTGGGGTCTAACTCATAGGAACCCCAAGTTCCCAAGGAGCACCTGGCAGACTTGAACTGCTGACCTTTTGGTTAGCAGATGTAGCATTTCACCCACTACACCACCAGGGTTTCCTATTTTGCATTAGGAGGCCATTCTTACTTCTGGACAGACAACTCACTGTTGTTACTGGCTGCTGCTGCCCTGGCCCCTGGTCACCGGGACCCCGGGCACAACAAGGTCGGCCACTGGGATCCCGAAGTTTTCAGTGGCTTATTTTGAGCAGCAGAACCCTCTGGTGTGTCCTCGACACAGGGCTGGGCACACAGTGGGAGATCATAAGTGTCTGTCGAGCGGATGGTCCTTCTGTGGTGCCCTCACCATGAGCCACACGGGGAACACTTGCTTGCTGGCAGTGGCTGCAGTAATCACATGCCTAAGCCCCACGAGTGGGGGCTCCCCTGTATCCACTTCCTGCGACGGTGGCTTGAAAGCACCCAGGCTCAGCTGGTGCAGCCCTCTTGTAACTCACTTCTGGAAAGGAGAGCTCATTAGGAGCATCACAGGCAGCCCGAAGGGCTGGAAGGAAAAGGCAGCGGCTTTGTGCAAGGGAAAGAATGCATTTCCAGAGATTGCTCAGTTCCATGTTTTTATGCCTTCACCGGTGCCGCTTCTTCCCAACGACCTTTCTGCATGTGGCGCAGGTCGGCAGCCTGAACACTCTGCCTTCCCTGGCGAGTGTGGTCGGGGACGATGGTGAGCAGCCTGGAGTCACATACCCATGAGAGCCTGTACCTTACCCACTGTGTGGTGGGTACAAGGAGAACCGACTCTCTGGGTTGTAGTGGGAACACGTGAGTGAAAATACCCAAACACAGCCCTGGCAGGACAAGGGTTAAGGTCTCAGCTGCTAACTGGCAGGTTGTGGTCCCAGCTCACCCAGCTGCTCTGCAGGGGGTGGGCCTGGCGCTCCACTTCTGTGACGACGACAGCTGCGGGAACCCGAGGTGGCCGTTGTACTCCTTGCTGGAGGGTGGCCATAAGTCGGAATGCACTGGGTGCACCTCACAGCAACAGCACACCTACAGCGGTGTAGGGACGCACAGAGCTAACCCACTTGGTACACACACACAGCGGTGTAGGGATGCACAGAGCTAACCCAGTTGGTACACACACACACAGTGGTGTAGGGACGCACAGTGGTGTAGGGATACACAGAGCTAACCCACTTGGTACACACACAGTGGTGTAGAGGCGCACAGAGCTAACCCACTCAGTATACACACACAGTGGTGTAGGGACACACACAGCTAACCCAGTTGGTACACACACACACACACACACACACACACACAGTGGTGTACAGATGCACAGAGCGAACCCACTCGGTACACACACACAGTGGTGTAGGGATGCACAGAGCGAACCCACTCGGTACACACACAGTGGTGTAGGGATGCACAGCAGTGTAGGGACGCACAGAGCTACCCCACTTGGTACACACACACAGTGGTGCAGGGACACACTGAGCTAACACACTCGGTACACAGTGAACACAAGGCATCCGGTGCTGTTGCCGTGGACACGCCCTGGGCTGGCAACCGCAACGCAACCAGGCCCCGGCGCTGTGGAGAAGAGCTTCTCTTAAGGGCTGTTGCGGCACCTTAATTTGCACTTCACTGAGGAAGTATAAAAATGAAAGCCGCGGTGTGCTGGGAGGTGTGACTGAATTTTCAAAAAGTCTCAGTAAGACAGCAGAGGGTACCTGGCATATTAATTAACAGGCTGACACAGGAAAGCAGTATTATGAAAACACAAATAAAAAGAGCGAAGAATCTGCTTTTATGCCACACATAAAAGGACACTGTGTTGCTATGGCCAGGAAAGACAGTCTCCTGCCATGAGAGTGCTTTTTCCTCACATCCTGGTCTCGGGGGGACTGCTGTGGCACTCTGTGCTGGCAGAGGGATGGCCCCAGCTCCCCATCACCAAACCAGTTTCCATGGAGCGGACTCTGAGTCCTGGTGTCCCCGTGTGGGTCAGAGTAGAGCCCAGTTTTCCACGGCTGGTTTTGTAGAAGATAATCATCCCTTTCTTTCGAGTCTCCTCTGGGTTCCAGGTAGCAGCAAAATGTGCTAATCACCAGTTAACCCGATTCCGATTCACAGTGACCCTACAGAGGGTCTCCAAGGAGCACCTTGTGGACTCAGCCCTAGCCTTCCTGTTAGCAGCCAGAGGTCTTAACCACTGCACCACCAGGGTCTCCGTTTAATGATTATGTTCCTGTAATTCCAAGAATCAAGCAAGGAAAGACCTCAGCACCCAGCCTGGTAGGTGGCAGGCCTGTCAAGGACACACTGCACACTTAGCACTCTGACCTCTGGGCTGTGGAGACCCCTGCTCACGCTGACAAGGAAAACCCATCTGAGCGTCAACAGCAGGCTGAGAGTGCTGTGCTGGGCTCTCTCTGCTTCTGCTTTCCAGGGGGAGTTGGGAGACCGGAGGGGCCTGGGTAGGTTCAGAGAACGCGAGGCCTGCCAACGAAGCCCACGAACTTTGCGGTCCTGAGTGCTACAGACCTCCTGCTGAATGTCACCACGGTCACCGTCAGAGCCCTCCCCTCGGGAAGCTGTGCACCAATGCCAGCGCCTAGTCCACCCTTCCAAACAATGCTGGAACTCTTTCTGGAACGACTACTTCACACAGGGGCACGGCAGCACGTTCACGAACTTCACCGTACAGCTGTCTGGGAGGCGGATTTTAACAGTAAACATACAACTGTACTGGAACGCTATCCCTGCTCACCGGATCTGGGCCCCAGTGACTTTTGTTTTTATCTGAAGATAAAGAAAATTTTACAAGGCAGAGAGCAGGATGACATTCGAGCCATCGAGGGTGATGTGACGACAGCTCTGATGGCCATCCCACGAAGAGTTCCAAGATTGCTCGGAGGGGTTCCAGGCGCTGGCACGCTGCATAGCTCCCACAGTGAGGCCTTCGAAGGGAACTGCAGTGATAGTCAGCAGTGAGGTATGGAGCGCTTTTGCTGTGATGAGTTGCCTCATAAGATGAAACGAGGAAAGACTGAGAGGTCAGTGACAGTGACACACTGAGCCCGAGCATCTCTGAGGAGCAGTGGTTACAGCACTTGGCTGCTAAGTGAAGCCTGATGGTCTGAACTCACCACTTGGTCTTGGGGATGAGGCCACGGCAGTCAGCTTCTATACAGAGTCACGGCCCTGGAAACACCTGGGATGGCTTTACTCGGTCTGATGGACTCACTGTGAGTCGCAACACCTCAACAACAGTGGGTCTCGGGACTTTATATGTGTTAATATATAGATCTTGGCAGAATAATGTATGGCTAGCAGCTATGATCACACACGCTTGAGGAGTCTGGAACCCTGGTGGTACAGTGCTTTAGTGCTCCAGCTACTAACCCGAAGGCCACGAGACCCTATGAGGCAGTTCTACTCTGTCCTATAGGGTAGGGTCACTACAGTCAGAATCGGTTCAACGGCAGCGGGATTTTGGTGCCGAGCCTGAGTCTTCCCAAGCACCCTGGGTTTTGCTTCGGCCCCCTCTTGTTCTCAGTGGAGCGATCTCAACCGGCAAGTGTCACCCGAGAGCTCTGGCCCTGCCTCGCTGTCGCTCTCTCTGCCCATGAGGAGACCGTGGGAGATACAGCAGAGGGCTCAACAGGATCACAGCTGAGATGAGCCCCAGGGAGGAGCCTGCTGGAGGAAGTACTGTGGGCGGGGGGCTGCAGCAGGAGGGCCTGCAGCTGCACAGGACTCTGGGGAGACCTGAGTCTGAGAAGCAGCTTGGCACGTGACAGCAAACTGCACCTGGCACCTTCCACATTCTCCTTCCTTTTCAAAGCTCTGTGGGCCTCAGGGCTGCTCTGACAGATGCGTCGTACACTTCACACCCTACGTCACCGTAAATGCTAGGTGACATCACCATCGCAGTACCACTCTCGGGCGAGAGCCCTCCTGTTTTCAGCTGTAACACAGCTGTCGTCGGCCCCAGCTGCACCCTGTGCACCTGGACCCCCAGCCTCTTTCTACCAGCTACACTCGGGGATCAAACGGTTGTTGCTGTCGTCAGGTGCCATCAAGTTGGTTCCGACTCACAGCGTCCCTACAGGTCAGAGCAGAACTGCCCCACAGAGTCTGCAAGGAGCACGTGGAGGATGTGAACCGCGGGTCTCTGGCTAGCAGCTGTAACACATAACCACTATGCCACCAGGCTTTCTTGGGAATCAAACTGGGACATGAAAATAAAATGGGCATTTTGTCTACATCCTGACACAGGAGGCATTTTCAGAAGCCACAGGAACTTGAGCCAATCCCCTTTAACTTCCTACATTAGCAGGACACCATGAGGACACCACGAGGATATCCTGAGGACACCCCTCTACTGGAGGAGCCACTGCCCAAGAGGCATGAGAACCACGTGGGTTTTGTTTTCACAACGAGTGGTTTGTTGCTAAGCGCTGTCGAGTCAGCTCCGACTCTGCAGCAGCACACAACAGAACCGAGCCCTGCCCGGCCCTGCAGCACGCCCACAGTCATTGTTCTGCTCAAGCCCATCCCTACAGGGGCGTCAGTCCATCTCCTGGAGGGTCTTCCTCTTTTGCAGCTCATGTCCTTCTCCAGGGACTGATCCCTTCTGACAACATGTCCAAAGTACGCGAGATGCGATTTCGCCGTCCTCGCTTCCAGGGAGCACTCTGGTTATCCTCCTCCAGGACAGGTCTGTTGGTTCTTTTGGCAGTCCATGGTACCTTCAACATTCTTCTCCAGCACCACAATTCCAAGGAGCCAGTTTTTTTTCTTCTTTATTTATCATTCAGCTTTTGCATGTACACAAGGTGACTGAAAATACCCTGGTTTGGGTCAGGTGCACCTCAGTCTTCAAGGTGACATCTTTACTTTTCAATACTTTAAAGAGGCCCTTTGTGGCAGATTTTCCCCGTGCAGTGTGTCTTTTGATTTGTTGACTGCTGCTTCTATGGGTGTTGGTTGTGGCCTCAAGTGAAATCAGTGACAACCTCAGTCTTCTCTCCATTTATCACGGTGCTGCTTACCGGTCTAGTTGCGGGGATTTCTGTTTTCCTGATGTTGAGGTGCAGTCCCTACTGGAGTTCTCTGATCTTCATTACACCAAGAGCACTTGCCGATATGTTCTAGAGGGGCAGCTGGCTGGCACAGCGCTCCAGCTGATAAAACGGATTTTAGTGTCATTATCCGTGAGCCCTGGTGTCAGCTCAGACACACTTGTGTCAGCCGACACCACAGGAGCAACAGAGTGGCTGGCGCAGTTCACCTGCTCTGCTGTTAACTGAGAGAGCGGAGTTTCAAGTCCATCCACAGGTACCTCAACAGTAAGGCCTGGAGATCTACTTCCAAAGAGTCAGTCACCGAGAATCATGTGAGGTCTACATCAGTGAGGGGAGCACAGGCCTCCAAGGAAATGCTCCGCATCCTACTTTGGCTAGTTGTGTCTGGGATTTTAAAACCTTGTGAGTGGGCATCTGAGACACAACTACTGGTCTCTTCCAGTCCAAAGCAAAGGAGAGGGGAGAAAAAAGAACCCTACAGACTCTAGGGAGGAGTTAGTCCAAAGGACGAATGGATCACCCGAAGCAGCCCATCTGACCCCAGGTCCAGAAGGACGAGATGGTGCCCAGCTATCACCACTGACTACGCCAACTGGGACTGCCGTGGAGGGTCCTGGACAAAGCAGGAGAAACACTTGGAATGCACGATCAAATTCACAAAAAAGACCAGCCTTACTAGTCTGAGAGAGATGGCAGAAGTCTCACAACGACAGCTCTTGAACAGCCTTCTAACTCAGAACCAAGAATACTTTTAAAGTACACTTTCCAGCCAAGGCTGAGGCAACCCTGTAAGACAACCCTGCACACAGGGGGCACCTGCTTCTTAGCTCAATCATGAGTGTGAGATTAAATGGGCAACACCTCCCTGGGGGAACCCTGGTGGTGCAGTGGTTACTGCTGCAGCTGCTAACCAACAGGTCAGCAGTTCACATCCACCAGACGCTCCGTGGAAACCCTACGGGGCAGTTCTACACCCTCCTAGAGGGTTGCTCTGAGTTGGAATCGACTCCACGGCAATGAATGCGTGGTGTACCTGCCCAGGAACAAAGATGAGAAGAGGGCAGGAGACAGGACAGCTGACAAAGGGACAGGGTGAACCCCGGGTGGAGAGGGAGAGGGAGCACGCTCTGACACCATCTGGGGCTGTGGCCGTGAAACAATCTGTGTGTGAAGTTTCACATGAGAAGCTCACTTGCTCTGTGAACCTTCAGCTGAGCAGCGGTGACAAGGAAAAGAACATCTAGGGGAGCAGAGCTCTGCTCTCATGGGGGGGCAGGAGTCAGAGGGGATGACACAGCTGCTTCAGGAAGTGGCTAGAAGGAAAGAGAGCTGAAGCCAGGGAAACGGACGACTCCCCAGGGAAACGGGCCACCCCAAAGACTATCCCAGTTCGTTTTGGAAAAGTGAAAACCGCTCCCCCGGGCAGACCCTGCCGTGCAGACAGAGCTGGGCACTCGTTACACTGATCGGGATGCACATCTCATGGCCTTTTCTGGGGTTTTCTTCCCGAAGAACAACATGTTTACCTGTAAGACGGCAAGGCATGTTTTCCCCACGCACTCACACACATGCACACACACGCACATATACACACAGTGCAGTAAAATTCAGAGAAATACATGACAAGATGTTTAAAAAAAGCTTTCAAGGCTACAGCCTGCAGAGAAAAAAAGATGCAAAACACTGAAAGCAAAGCATCTTTGGGACAATTAGCTTTGGATGCAAATTCTGACCTGGATCTCCTCTCACAGCATCTCAGGAGCCAACCTCCCACCCACCCGAAGGACACAGGGGTGAGGCGCTGCCGCCAGCCGCTCTGAGGTCCCTGAGAATACCGCGGGGCTCTCACAACTGGTTACCTCTCCGCATGTTACTCTGAACCTACAGCTCTACCCGGGGAGCGCCAGTGGTAACGGCTGAATGCCTGGCCGCTAACCCAGAGGGCTGGGGTCTGGGCCCACCCGACAGCTGCTTCTGTGGGAGAAAACCCCTGGCCCTCTGGTCCCTTAAAGCCAGCAGCCTGGGAACCCCATAGCACAGCTGTGCTCTGTTGTACACACAGGGTCGCTAGGAGTCAGAATAGACTTGACAGCACGCAGCAACCTAGTTCTCCCATTCAGGGATGCTCTGTATGGGTATTTGGAGGTTAGGCAATTTCAGAAGGACAAAGAAAAACAGACCTTTCTTTCCTTGTGGACCTATGTAGGGGTAGAGGAAAAATTCAGTGTATTTGTGACATAAAAATTAAACAAAGAAAGACTACCGCTTCCCGAAATGGGAAGCTTACCTGCACGGTGCTAACCAAGCGATTACTACCTCTAATACATACAAATGTGCCACAAATTAGCAAGAAAACCTAAATTCCTCATAGAAAAAGAAAATTGGCAAAGTGCCAATATTTAATAAGGAAATAAAAATGCAGCTGAAGAAAGCCAACGCTGAGCTCATACCCTATTTAGCAAATGGCCCATTTGAAATAACTTTGGTATTCCGTGCTGGTGTCATTACACAGAAACGGGTATAATTACACACAGCAGGTGGAACCGAAAATCGGTGAAAATGTCCATAGGGCAGTTTGGCAGCCAGTGTGAAAAACAATACAACAGAGCGAATGCTCTCTGATTTCAGAAAATTTCTTTCTGGAAGTTTATCTTCAGGAGTTAGTCAGAGACAGGAGCACAGATTTCTGTATGAGAATGCTAACCACAGGAGATGTGGTAACAGAAAACCTCTTAAACTTCTCAAGTCCACGTGGCGGTACCTTGAAGATGCACACAGAATGTGGGGGTCTGAAGCAGAGAGTCCTGTTTCGTTCCATCTTCCCTTCACACTCATATTCGACTCATCAGAAAGTCCTATCACGTTGTCAAGAAGATCCAGCCCCAAACATGCTGCCCTCAGGCTGGCTCCTCCGCGTGTCAGAGCTGAACTGCACCTCCCGTGGCTGTCAGCGGCTGGCTGGTCAGACGCAGGTCACCAGGTCTTTCTTCCGAGGCACTCCTGGGTGTGCTTGAGCTGCAGTCCTCCCAGGTAGCCCAGTGGTGACTGTTGGCTCCAACCATGAGCCAGGTACATGACAGAGGGCAGCCTGTTGCCTCTGGTGGTGCCACCTTCACTGACAGGGACAGTCTAGGGTACGGTCAGCACTTCTCCCACCCACATCCCTTCTTTCTTCCACTGTAACATGCCATTAGCTGGGCACGGGCTCACCCAGAGGACAGCACACTCTCCCAGCCTCCCTTGCAGCCTGATGTGGCCACTGGGCTGAGTTCACAGCCGACGGGACGGGAGCAGAGGAGAGGGACTCAGCACAGGGCTGTGCCCTGGATGGGGAGGGGCCTGTCCCCCCACGTCCCCTCCATATTTCTCGAGGGGGCAACGTGGACATAACCAGGGGCTGCTGAGTCAGTTCCTGTTCACGGCAGCCCTCCCCCATGCCTCCCCAATGCCAAAATGACGAAAGCTCTTTACCATCAATTCAGAGAGGCAGGAAGTGGCTTTCCCTGGACGCCACCACAGATGCCTCTGATAGGGTGCCCAGGCACCCCATGTGAAAGATGCGGAGTCAGGCCTCTGGGGATGTCACTGACAGTTCACAGGAAGCCACTCTGAGCATCGCTAAAAACTCATCAGACCAGAAATACCAAAAAAAGAAAAACCCCAAACCAAACCTGCCATCAAGTCGAATCTGATTCCTAGTGACCCTAGAGGACAGAGCAGAGCTGCCCCACAGGGTTTCCAGTAAGAGGCTGGTGGGCTTGAACTACGCAGCTTCTGGTTAACCACTGCGCCCCCAGAGCTCCAGAGCGGACCGGAAATGCTGGGGTTCAGGTCCTCCCACTCCACCGGGCAGCACAGGGCGCGTCTGCGGAGTCTGGCACCACTGGAGCCCGGGGTGATCCTGAGCTGGGGCGAAGACCCGCTCGGGAAGGAATGTGTGACCTCACCGCCGCGGCACCGCTTAGACAGCGAAACCCAGCAATGTGTGGACCTGCGCAAGCTGGCTTTCTTCTCCCATCTGAGAGGGAAAACGCAAGCATCTCCCACCAACAGAGTGACAGAACCACCGGACGACTGCACTGGTAGAAGGCCGGAACTTAGGAGACACAGACAAACAGTGTGGTCCCCACCCCGAGTGTCCACTGCATTGTCCACTCAGTGATCACGCACTCCTAGGGGTGCAGCTGGAAAGCACTCAGTGGCCACCAGAAACGCAAGTGGTTTGACCCCGGCAGACGCTCTGTGGGAGAGAGATGTGGCATATTGCTTCTGTAAAGATCTGCAGCCTTGGATACCCTGCGGGGCAGTCCTGATCTGTCCTACAGGGCTGGCAGGGTCAGAACCAGCCCGAGGGCTGTGGCTCAGTAGCAGCTACCCCCGCCTCTCTGTCTGTCTGCTGGACTCTGATGGCCTGTGTGTCACTCTGATGCTGAAAGCTATGCCACTGCTGTTTCAGACACCAGCAAGGTCACCCATGGGAGTCCGGTTCCAAGAGCCGTCGGACTTCTCAGACAGAGAAGGAAGGAAGGACTGGCAGTCAGTACCTAAAAATCAGCTACCGATGAGCCGATGGGTCACAAGAAAGCGTTATCTGAGGCACACTGGAAGAAGAGGCCCTGGGCTGGAAGGTACAGTGTAACAATGGACTCCACATACAAGGACCACAAAGATGGCACAAACTCAACAGGGAGTGGCAACAGCCACCACAGCTAACTCATAACTGCCCAAGCCTGATGACACCCTTGACTTATTGTTTTATCCTCACCACACTCTTCTAAGCAGGTATTATTTCTTCACCCTCTTTACAGATGAGGACACAGAGCCCCAGTCAAAGTGAGCATGGCTGGGTTGCCAGTAAGTGCAGACAATGCCTTAGTTGTGTTACTCTAGTCTGAGAATGCTTACAGAGATTAATACAGAATGGAAAAGATGCTGGCACCAGAGACATAACCTCTTTGAGCCTCAGTTTCCTAAAATGGAAAAGGAAGACCACTGCAAACACTGCTCATTGTCTCTTAATACCTACTCTCTCCTTCTTTCCTAGTAACAGAATACGAGAAATGTGTCATGCTTGATTTATTCCTAGCTATGGCCATATGACAAAGTTCTTGCCAACTGGATGTACCCAGAAGAATCGTGGTGGATTCTTATCTCCCTTTCTTGAATGAACAAAGGGACTTGCTCTATTTGATATTCTGCAATTCTTCCTTTTCCAGGTATGCAGAGTGTGAACGTGATGGCTGGCACTCCAGCAGCCATCCTGGACTACGAGGTAACCTTGGGGATGGTAGCCATACACTCAACTTCTAAAGTAGAGACAAAGATGTGATGTGATCTGGGTCTCCAGTGACATGGCCAACATATCAGTCTCAGACTGCCAATCTTAATTTTCTTTTTTTACATGAAAGATGGAACACTTTCATATTTAGGCCACCATTTGAGGATAGGGCAGGGGTGGAGGATATGTTGCTTTCAGCTAAATGTAATTCGTAAGTGATATCAGGATCAACTAGGTCTTACCTGAGATGTGTTCCAGCTCTACCGTCACACAATCTTACAGCTCGACCTGCTGCACGACAGGAAGAAGTGATGTAGATTGAGAGAATTCAAAGACCAGTGAGAAGAGAGAGAGCTCTGACAAGAGCAGGGCTTCCTGTGGGTCATAAAGAGGGTAGGGAATAGACCAGAGAAGCTTCAAGGGCATTCAAGGCAGGAGCAATGCTGGGTGCGGCAGAGGACGCTGGACGGCGCGGTGCCGGGTAGGATGCCAGACGGCGCGGTGCCAGGGAGGACGCCGCTCGGCGAGCACTGCAGGGAGCGTGTCAGGTCAAAGGTGCTGAGGAACAGGACAGCCTCGTATGACTGCTCACTTAAGACAAACCACTAACAGTCTAAGGACAAGGAGCAGTGCCATCTTACAGGAAATAACGCACCAGGGAGATTCGGTGTCTCTGAACTAAAGAAACAGGAGAACCCACATCAACTTCAGTACCCCCAGCTTCATGCTCCTGAGTGGACAGCACAGTGAGTACCCTACTGTCACTTGGCACCTGTCTGTGTCACTTCTCACTGAAAGATTGATGCCAGGCACTCGTATAGCACTACCTAGTGACCCTTGTCAATGTCCTTTACCAGACAGTCCTGGGGAGACACTGAGCATCACTGATGGGTCAACTCCTATTTCACTTGTGACAGTAAAAGTAATTCTGTTTCAGGAGGAAGTCCAAGTGACTGTCTGCAAACATGCATGAGTGAGCATTTGCATTGTAAGAAGTCACATTTAAATAATGAGAAGTTCTTCCACGGGGCTCCAGGAGATCCCTTGGGGAAGGCAGAACTGTGGGTGCCATGCGTCTGGACTGAGGGGGGAAGAGCAGTGCTAGATCATGAGTGGTCCTCCCATGGACCACGTGGAGCATTTCCAACAGAAACCAGAGGCCATTCCTTTCAAGGCTATGCCATGCATCTTGGGGAACACGTGGGCAAATCCATAGTTGTAAACCTTTTCATCACGAGTTATAAACAGATGGCCTATGCACGGAACGTGGCTCCTGCTCTGCCTTCCAGCATTCTCACATGAAAGTCGATGTTCCACACAGTCTCCTGGACAGGCAGGAGAGCCTGAGCTCAGCCGACGGCCTGGCTTTCTTGCCGGGCCAGCGCCGGCGGGGCCGTCGGTCAGGGCAGGCACTTGCCAGTCCCCTGCTGCGTTTCTCTCACACCCCATCTATTCAGTGTCTGCGCTGCTTGTGTTTCAGACCCTTGACACCAGTAGTATACACTGCACAACACAGACACATTTACCACATCACCACTTATTTGCCTACAATGGCAGATCCCAGTCGACCACCCAGAATTTGACTCTTTTCTAAATAATACTCTAAGAATATTATTTAGGAGCGTATTTTCTCAGGATTGGCTACTTGCAGTCTGACACAGATCCTGGCACTTGGGCTCACTGAGGGACTCCCACCCAGCTCTCATCACGGGGCAGTAGCCTCCCTTCTCTGAGCTCTGTGTCAGCCCGAGGTGGGGACGTACTCACCATGGCCAGTGGGATCAGTCCAATCACGTCCTTGGGGCTCACGAAAATCTCTGACACTCCCAGGTCTGACGTCAGCTCTCCCGGGTATTCCACCTGCCACGTCACCAGCTGTGTGGCCGGAGGGTCACTGGGCCCTTCCACTTCAACATCAATCTGCATGACTTCGTAGGAAGCGCCGCTGTAGGCACTGGAGGAGATAGAGGAGAACAGCTTTGAGGGCCTGGGTACACTCCCCTCAGGCAGGTAGTGCTTCTATGAGCACCCCTGTGTACACACGGGTGCGTGACCATCACTGTGTGACAAGCATTTCAGAGATGTGATTGTAAAACAAACAAGCCACCTTTTAGGAGACTCGTGGGACTTTCCTGGCCTTACGCATCATTGGTCCACTCCCAAACCAAGAAAAACGAATTCCACCACTGGGAAGTGGACGTCGCTTCCCGGTGAGCCCGTGTGACACAAAATAGAACTCTCCCCAGGGTTCTCTGGGCCGTGATCTTCACACCTGCGGATCGCCAGCCCCTTCTCACTCAGCGCCCCCGGGTGGGTTCTCACTGCTAGCCCTCAGGTCAGCAGCCCACCACAAACCACAGACATTGCCTGTTTGCAGTCCTGTTAGCTTCCCTTTTCACGAGTTTCTGTTAAGTTCTTCCAACTCACGGCTACCCCAAGTGTGTCTGAGTAGAACTGTGTGCCATGGGGTGTCTGATGGCTGGATTTTTAGAAGTAGCTTGCCAGGAGCTTCCTCGAGGTGTCTCTGGGTGAACTTGAATTGTCAACTTTCTGGTTAGCAACTGAGTCCACTGACTGTTCACCCATCCAATGGATCCCTTGGGTTTCCCTAAGGTTGGTGTTTGGGGGAAACAGGGGACCAGAGACTGGATTTCCTAGAGGCTTTATCTTGACTCTCCACCAAGGGGGACTCTTTCCCAAGTTCATGTCCAGAAATCTATGTGTTGCTTAGACTGGATTTTACAAAGCCACAGTGAGCTCAAGGGAAGTACCCAGAATGTTAGTGGGTCCACAGGTCATGTAGGTTTGTTACACAGTGGAGGTGTGAAAGAATTCAAGAGAAACAGAAGTGAGCGAGAAGAGGAGGGTGGGCTAGTGGACTCTGGCTCTTACAGCCGCAGAGCAGTGGCTGACGGGACATCAAGACAGGAGTGAGTGGGACAACCCCCTTCCAGACATCTGCTTTCTTATAAGATGTGCACCTGGCAAGGGTTCCAAGCTAGATTATACAGCAGACTGCTGTGGCCGTTTACTTACTTTAATTACCCAGCTACCTGCTATGTATCTCCACAGGCAGCTTTCAAGTAACAGCCCCTCTGCAACGTGACTGGTGAAAAAAGGGAGGTTTGATGCCAGCCACTCCCCAAGGAGGGGACACAGAACGTGGGGGCGAGAATGAGCAGAGAAAATGCCCGGGAGCGCGGCCTTCTGTGCCACGGGAGAGCAAAGCCCCTGCTGTTTCTCAGATCTGTCTGAAACGACTCTAACTGCCCATTCTGGCAACATGACCCCCGGACCCCGACACACAGGACTGGAAATTACAGGGTCAGAGGTGCTCAAATGTCCTGGTAGGACGCTCAGAGATGAACGGTAGAGCTTTCAGGAGCTTCCTTCTTGACAAAAGGAATGAGATGGAAAATCGTAACATCTGGGGTGACTGTCATGAAAGGAGGAGGACAATGGGTTAAGGGATTGGGGCAGCAGTAGGGGGAAGGAGGGACAAGAGGATGAGGATGAGGATGAGGATGAGGATGAGGAGGAGGAGGAGGATGAGGATGAGGAGGAGGAGGAGGAGGAGGAGGAGGAGGAGGATAAGGATGAGGAGGAGGATGAGGATGAGGAGGAGGATGAGGCAGAAATGAAACTGAAAGACCTGCCAGAAGGGCGAGCTGCAGTAGCAGAGCTAAGCTTCTGTTTAAGCTGCCATCCCTGTCATGGCCAGGAGAAGCTGCCACGGGTGGTGGGCAGTGACTGGAGAGAGGGGAAACCACGCTTTCAGCCGTGCGGGATTTCTGGGAGAAGGCAGTCTGACTATCTAGGGGGTAGTGGGGAGATCTGAAACACATCCCCGCTGCCGTGTGGATTGTTCCCCCCGCGCTCCTTTCTCATAAGTCCTGGGGAGCTAGCTTTCTGGAGTACTGACCTAGAGCATGGGTGCTATCTTCCCATTTCCAGAGTCCACGCTGCCACAGCAATGCTGGGCTGCATTTTTCTGTGTTTGTAATTACAAGAAATGGAAAATTTTCAAAATAGAATTCAAAAAGTTGAATTTGGGGTCACCAGAACATTCATATGACAGTAAAGCCTCTCTGGACCAGTGCGTGCTGGCCCTCCACACCTGTGTCACTGTCTTCTCCTGGTTCCCTCTCAGTGTCTGTTAGTCAAGCGGCACAGGACAACCTTTGCTTCCACTGCACATTGGACTTCCTTATCCCCACATCCCCGTATCTCGCTGATGGAGCACACTCTATCAGGGATGTCTTCATAAGCCACCCTGTATATTAAATTCTGCCCAACCTGCCAGAACCATCTATAATGACAGCAACAACATTCTGAGAAACACTCTCGCACAGGCAGTAACCTCACATGATTGTCACATCAAGTCTGGTTTTCCATGTCTACCTTGGATCCACTCCGGCAAAGAGGCATGCAAAACGGGAGGTCTCTCTTGAGCTCACTGCCCTTTCTGATGTTGTGACGAGAACACTTCAAGATGCGAATTCTGTATCAGGGGGGCAGGGAGGAGGGTACTGCAGCAGACTTCAGGAAGGTTGTTATTTTGAAACAGTATGTAAAACTTCGCACATGTACGTATTTTTCTTGACAGTTCTCTAGGTTTACATGGGATTCTCAGTCATGCCGCCACAGCTGGGCGGTGACCTGGTTTCCTGATGGTTTCCTTTGTATATTCTACACATGATGATCTAGCTCTGGAACATCTCACTGTGCGTGTCTTGGCAAAACAACGGAAGTTTGAATTTTAATAACCTTTGGTAAATATTTAGAACGCTTGCCTGTGTGTCAGGTTTCCATATCCACCTGCAAAGCTAAGGACTGCAGCTGTACAATCTACTTGTTAGGGGTTAAACTGTGAGTGTCCTAGAAGCAGGGGTCACATTTATCTTGCCCCAGAATACATTAAGCATAGAGTGTACACTTGGTGTGAATCAGAAGGGAGTCTACCATATTAAAGAGTCCCCCTACAGCGGGCTAGGTAAACATTTCTATAACGGGTCTAGTTACAGCAGTGGTTCTCGCCCTTGCCTGTGCCTTAGAATTTCTTGAGAGCCCAGAAACCGCCAGCAAAGAGTGGTTGTTCCTGAGTGGGTCCAAGAATCCATTTTTCTCTCTCTTCTTCTCTCCTTTCTTTCCACTTTCCCCCCCATTTTCCCTCCTTTCCTCCCACCTTTCCTTCCTTCGTGTCTTATTCTCATGTCAACCAGAACAGTGAACAATTGATTTTAAGGTTTATAAAAATTCAGTTATGCGGGTATTAGTGACTTTGTGAATATTCTGTATATAACAAAAACTCCATTGACATCACATTGATTCTAACTCACAGTGACTGTGCAGGAATTACAGAGAAGACATATGTAGGGTTTTAGATTTCCACGACAAGTGTGAGGAAGGACAAAGACAGCGTTCCAACCATGGGCCACAGAGCCTGGAAAAACGACATCGGTGCAGACATCACTTCTGGGGATCCCACATAGAGTCTCATTCAGCCAGTCTTCCTCCTCTGCTCAGCAGGTGGGTCAAACTGACAGCAGTGAGTGTGGAACAACCACACTTGACTTGTGAAGGCTACACCACTGTTAGGTTTGGGCAGGCTTTGTGTGGTGGATAGAGCATGGTCGGTTGTATCTCAAAATTCAAATGCAGGAGGTGGAGCCAAAGTGGTGCTCTAGACAGAGATACCACGCCATCCCTGTGCAGCAACCCCCTCCCCCAGATTAAGTAAAACAGATACAAACTTCAATCCTGGAACCCCATACATCCAATACAGGGATAAAGAACTAGATCAAACACCAAATGACAGAAGAAATTGATGGAAAATAGAGAACAACGAGAGGTATGCAGCGGATGTGCATTACCACCTAACACAAAACAGCGTTACGATCTTGGCATGCAGCCAGAAACCACTCTGGACAGGAAGTCTGGAAAGACAACTTCACGGAGCTCCTAACAGGTCTCTCAGCACCCGGTAACCTGAGAAAAACACTCTCCCACACCTCACCCTTCTTGTGCGCTGAAGCAAGAACCACACCATCCTGGCAGCCTCAACTAGTGGAGTCAAAAATCTGAGCCCTCCTATACCTTGGGCCCAATCCACCCCCTCCCATCAGGCATTCTTTTAAATTTTTTTTCTTGTATTTCTTTTTCTTTTTTAATTGTGATTAAGTGAAAGTATACAATCCAAATCAATTTTGCATGTCTACCTCTCTGAAGCTCCTGTTCCCCCTGTCTGGTGAAAGCACACTTCTTTTCATTCTATACTTGTGCTATCCTCTTAATAAGCTCCTGTCCCCTCCTCTCCACACTCTTCTCTCCTATCTAGAAAGAGACCAGTATGACAGCCTCCTATAAATGCACAGAACCATAAAGTACACTCAACATATGGTCACACTGTGTCCCCAAGGCCAGTCCATTTTTGTCCAAAGAGTTGACCTCAGTAGTGTTTTCTGGTCAGAGGCAGCCAAAGGTCTAGGATCCATGTTCCCAGGGATCCTCCAGGCCACTGGACCATCAATTCCGGTCTTTGAATAGAGTTCTTGAGTTGCACCCCTTTTTTTCATGTTGCCACAGGGACTCAACATTGTGCGTCCCATGACAGCTGTCTTTGGTGGTGGCTGTTCACCATCTGGTTCTTCTGGTCACGTGTTGATACTGTTTCCCATTCACATGTGTCCTTTTGTCTCCCGAGCTCTCTTTTCCTCGCATCTTTGCTCTTCTTAGTGATCATCTATTCCAGATGAGTTGGGACTATTTGGTGTACCTCAGGTGGCAGCTTGCTAGCTTTTAAGACCCCAGATGTCACTCACCAATAGGGGCATGGAAGACTAGCAATAGGTTAGTTACGCCAATTGGCCTCGATGTCTTCCGAAAGCATGTTCCCCAGACCCCCACCCCTGCTACTCTATTCTTGCAGTACTGGGTTGAAATTAGAAGAGCTTTCAGTTTATGTTGCTGACCAGTTAAAATGATCTACTTTCTACTGCGTGCTGTCACTGTTTTCACCTAACCAAATTTCTATCAGCTAATCTATGACCAACCCTCTCCCTCCCTCTCCATTCTTGTAGCCCTCGAAGTCTTTTCTTCTGTACATGTCTATTTTTAAGTCATTTTAGTAGCAGTCTCATACAATATTTGTCCTCTTGCTGCTGACTGATTTCACTCAGCATGATGTCTTCCAATTGAAATCACATTATAAGATGCTTCCTAAAATCATTATTGCTCTTTATCATTGCAAAGTGTTCCATTGGAAACCCCAGTAGCATAGTGGGTTAACTGTTACATCTGCTAACAATAAGGTTGGCAGTTCAAATCCACCAGGCGCTCCTTGGAAACTCTATAGGACAGCTCTACTCTGACCTCTAGGGCTGCTATGAGTTGGACTGAACTCGACGGCAGTGGGTAGTGTTCCACTGAGTGTATGTGTCATAGTATGTTTGTCAATTCATCTGTTGATGGACATCTAGGTTGATGTCATCTTTTTGCTGTTGTGGACCGTGCTGCAAATAATGCTTGTATGCATGTGTCTGTTCGTGTGACAGCCTTTGTTTCTGCAGGACATATTCCCACCACTGCGATTACTGGATCAAATGGTATTATCTATTTTCAGCTTTTTAAGGAAGTGCCAAATTGCTTTCCAAAGAGGTTGTACCATTTTGCATTCCCACTGGCAGTGTAGGAGAATTACAATCTCTCCACAACCTCCCCAGCACTTGTTGTTTTGTGTTTTTTTGGATCACAGCCAAACCCTGATGGTGTGAGATGGTATCTCATTGTAGTTTTCATTTGGGTTTCTCTAACAGCTAATGATCGAGAGCATGTCCTCCTGTGTCTTTTGGCTGCCTGGATCCTCTTTGGTGAAGTGTCTGTCTCTTTCCTCTGCCCATCACCAACTGGGTTATTTACCTTTTTGTTTTCCATATTTTGCAGTATTCTGTAGATTATGGAAATCAGACGTTGGCCTGACATGTTGTTGCCAAATATTTTTTCCCATTCTGTCGGTGGTCTTTTAACTTTTCTGGTAAAGCCTTTGGATGAGCAGAAGTGTTTGGTTTTTGTTAGTTCCCATTTATCTGTTTTCTCTTCTGCTGATCATGCTTTGTTGGTCAGATTTCGAAGTCTGTCTAAGCCGTGTATTAGAACTTCCATCGCTGACCCTATCTTTTCTTGTGCGATCTTTATCGTTTTAGGCTTGATATCTGGGTCTTTGATTCACTTTGAGTTAGTTTTTGTGTGAGGTGTGAGACATGAGTCCTGTTTCAGTTTTTTGCAGAAGGATATCCAATTTTCCCAAGGCCATTTGTTAAAGAGATTGTTTTTACCCCAGTTTACAATCTTAGGGCCTTTGGAATTCAGGGAGTTTGGAACTCTTATGCACCTCTAGTGGGAATGTAAAATGGTACAATCACTATGTAAAATGATATAGTGCCTCCTAAAAGCCAGAAATAGAAATGCCATATGATCCAGCCATCCCACTCCTAGGCGTATATCCTAGAGAAATAAGAGCTGTCACATGAACAGACATGTGCCCACCCATGTTCACTGCAGCACTGTTCACAACAGCACAAAGATGGAAACAACTCAAGTCCCCAACAACCGACAAATGGAAAAACAAAGAGCACGTGCAACAGAACAGCAGGCAACGATCAGGAACACTGGATCTGGGGAACACCTCACACCACGGATGAATCTGGAAGGTATGTATTACGCAGACTGAAATAAGTCAGTCACAAAAGGGCAAGTATTACATAAGACCACATTATAAAAACTCAAGAAAAGGTTTACACACAGGGAAGAAAAAACGACAACCATCTTTGATGGTTTTAAGACGGGAAAGATGGGGAAGGGAAATCACCAGCTGGATACTAGACATGTGAACTTTGGTGAAAGCAAAGACAGTACCTAATACAGGGGAAGTTAACACACTCCGACTAAGGCAGAGTCATAGAAGCTTCCTAGACACATCCAAAGACCTGCAGGGAGGGAGTCAGTGGGCCTGCGAGCTGGGGATCATGGTCTTAGAGCACATCTAGGTCACCTGGCAGGTGGTGGTTGTTCTTAGGTGCCCTCAAGTCAGTTTTCACTCACAGAGACCCTGTGCCCAACACAACAAACATTGCCTGGTGCTGCACCACCACAATAACTGCTGTTACGCTTGAGTCCATTTTGCAGACACTATGTCAGTCCCCCTTGTTGCGGGTCTTCCTCTTTTTCAGTGACCTCTACTTTACCACGAATGATGTCCTTCTCCAGGGGCTGATCCCTTCTGACTAGACATCCTAAGTAGGTTAGATGTAATCTCACCAAGCTAGCTTCTAAAGAGCACTCTAGCTGTACTTCTTCCAGAGCACATCTGTTTGTTCTTTTGGTAGTCCATGGCACATTCAGTATTCTTCTCCAACATCACAATTCAAAGGTGACAATTCTTCTGTCTTCCTTATTCACTGCCCAGTTTCTGCATGCATATGTTGCAACTGAAAATACCACGGCTTGTGTCAGGCACATCTTAGTCTTTAAGGGGACATCTTGGCTTTTGAACATGACTTCTGCAGCAGATTCACCTGACACAATCAGTCTTTTGATTTCTCGACTGCTGCTTTCATGGGTGTTGACTGTGGATCCCAGGAAAGTGAAATTCTTAAGTCAGTCTTTCACCATGATATTGCGCATTGGTCCATTTGTGAGGACTGGCATAACAGTTTGTAAAACAGTGTTCCACATCCTACTTTGGTGGGCAGCATCTGGCATCTTAGAAGCTTTGAGGTGGCCATCTAAGATACATCTATCGGTACCATCCTATCTGGAACAGAGAAAATGAAGAAAACCAAAGACACAAGGAGAGGACTGATGGATCACATAAACCACAGCCTCCACCAGCCTGAACCCAGAAGAACTAGATGGCATCTGGCTACCACCACCAACCACTCTGATGGGAAGCACAGTAGAGGGTCCTGGGAAGAGCCAGAGAAAAAAGTAGAATAAAATCCAAACTCATAAAAAAGATCAGATTTACTGGTCTGAGATCAAAAGAATCCTCAAAAGTATGGTCCCTGGACATCCTGCTAATTCAGAATTAAAGCCACTTCTGAAATCCACCCTTCAGATTACATGGCCTATAGAATAAAGAATAACACGTGCGAGGAACATACTTCTTAGTCCAGCCAAGTGTTCAAGACCAAATGGGTAACACATGCCTGAAAGCAAAGATGAGAAGGCAGGAAGGGAATCTAAAACTGGGTGAATGGACAGGGGAACCTGGGGTGTGGAAAGAAAGAGGCAGAGGGCTGGCACACCGTGGGAATTACAATTAGTGTCATAGAAGTACCAGCTTGCCCTGGAAACTTTCACCCAAAGAACAATAAAATGAAAACAAAACAAAAAATTGCCTCTACTTGCCAAGGGGGGAAGAGAAAAAGAATTAGCCATCTCCTGGCAACACACTGCTCCTTGCAGCTCTGAGGCCTGACAATTCAGTCTGAGAACTTATTGTTCTAAGAGCTGTAGACCTGCTGCTGAATGTCACTATGGTCACCTTCCAAGTCCTCCCCTTGGGAAGCTATGCACTGATGCCGGCACAGTCTTGGAACTCTTTCTGGAATGGCCATTGCACATGGTGGCAAGTTTGTGAACTTAATTGTATAGTTGTCGCTGAGGGAGCTGTTAGCCAGTCAACAACCAACTGTATTGGAACACCCTCCCTACTCACCTGATCTGGCCGCAGTGAGTTTTTCTTTATCCAAAGATAAATATTGAAAGGAAGACATTTTGAAGACATTGGGGACATCAAGGGTAATATGACAGCTCTGATAGCCATTCAGAAAAGGAGTTCCAAAACTGCTTTGAAGGGTGGACTGGGCACTGGCATTGGTGCAGAGCTCCCAAAGGGAAGTACTCTGAAGGTGACTGATAGTCAGCAGTGAGGTATGGAGCAGTTTTCTGGGAAGAGTTTGTGAACTTAATTGGTAGACCTTGTATGCTTATAGAAGAGTCTCAACGTTGTTTAATCTTGGCACTGATACGTAGTGTTCTGGAATTCAAGTCCACGACTAGGCTAATGACATCAGATGAAAGAATAGTATGGCTACGCATAGCAATGCTTTTTATATTAATTTTAAAGGAACTGTATCTTAAAAACAGCTCCTATTCATATGCTTGACAGTATTCTGGTCACCGGCCTGTCTGCAGCTCCTCCCACTGGCCTGGCTGCTGCCCACATGCATAAACCAGGAACCTTGCTTGTCCCCCGTCTTGCTTGCTGCCAAGCACTGTCTGGACATTCACCTAAAAGGCAAGGAGGGACCTCAGCTGCCGACGCGCTCCTTAAATGCCCACTGGCTGGCTGACCCCCGTGTGCACTGGGGGTTCTATTGCAGCAGTCCTGGCACTGGAAACATCAGGTGAAAGCACTGCCACCAGTATTTCAAATCCCTGCAGGGTTACCCGTGGTGGGCCGGCTTCCGTGGTGCTTCCAGACTGAGACAGACTAGGAAGAAAGGGCTGGCAGTCTACAAGCAGCCAGCGGAAGCCCTCTGGAGCACCGGAAATGGTCTGAGACTTGGACACGTCACCAGGAAACACTTGTTGCCAAAAGAGTACACCCTGGTTGGTAGAGGTAAAGCGAAAAGCAGGGAGACCTTCCACGAGACGGATGGACACAATGGCCACAAGACTTGGCTCCTGCACACCGCCGGCCGGACACTGGTACCGGACTGGGCAGCAGACAGATCTGCTGTGGGGGCTGGGTTTATATAAACGGGAGCCAACTTGTCCGTAGCTAAAAACAACAACACGTGTCTTATCTCATTTAATCTTCATAGTAACCCAACAAACATCACTCCCACTTATAAATGAAAAGCCTATGCTGAAGGGAGCATATACTGGTGCAGGGTCACCCAGACAGCAAGAGGAGTCGGGAGGTCTGACAGCAGACTGTCAGACTGCTCACTGCTGCGTGACGGGCCCCATCTCTTTCACCAGCACAAAGGCAGGTAAGCTTCTTAGCCACGAAGCCCACCAAAGCAACCTTCCTCCAGCCAGACATACACATCAGGCCCCTACACAGAGCTTGCCTGAGATCTAGAAAGCAGACATGAATGCTCCATGTAAAGTGCACGGAACAAACACTGGCCTTGCCTTTAGGGTCTTGGCCGACTGTCCGAGTCCTGTGATGGGCCTGTGACCTTACGTAGACCTAGTCTGTTGGTGTTAGAACAATGTGCAGCCAAGTACCTCGGATGTCTACTCAGTGTCTTGAAGCAACCTGTGTTCTTCCCAGGTTAGGAAGCCAACACAGTAAGCCAGGCCCTCAGAAAGTATGCCAACAATCAAATTTCACTCTGCAACCACCCGCGTGGGCACCTGGCTTCCAAGGCGTGCATGACTGTTGTGGGTAAGGTGCTGGGGTGTGTGGGCCACGCAGAGAGTGAGATCCCACTTCCAACTTCAGTGGGTCCAGATGGCACTCTCAAACACGAAATGGGTGACATTTCTACAGGCAACAGGAAAGCCAGGGAGAAACCTAATCTGGCACCTGAAGGAATCTGTCCTCAGAAGACTGATTAGCGGCGCAAACACAGGACACTTTCTAAAGGGGAGCTGAACTACAGGTCTTTAGAACCGGGTGGTAAACGGTACAGGAGGCAGCGGTGTTCGGTAGTATGATTCTCCCTCCCGGGGGAGACCCTGTTCGGTTCCCAGCCAAGGCTCCACAAGCACAGCCGCCATCTGTCGGCGCACGCTGCGCGTTGCCGTGATGCTGAACGGGTTCCAGCAGGGCTTCGAGAGTAAGGCAGGGGAGGAGGAAAGGTCTGGTGTTCCACTTCTGAGAATCAGGGCACGAGACCCCCGTGGAGCACAAGCGTCCCGCCCAGAGCCCATCACCAGGGCGGCGCAGGGCCGGCGGGGTGCCGTTCTGCTGTCTGTGGGGCCCCAGGAGTCGGGAGCAGAGCGGACGGCAGCACCAGCATCCGGGAACTGAGTGTGCGCTGGGGCTCTCCACCCACGGGTGCTCTTCCACACGCCACTCCCCTGCCCCAGGGGACCTTCTGCAGAGCCTGGCGGCACAGACTGAAAGCCCTGCCCGTCTGTCTCACGCAGAGGCGGAGTCGGGGGTAGGGCTTCTCCTCCAGTCCCCCCGTCCCGGACCAGGCGGAAGGGCCCCCGGGGCGCTGCCCCCCGAATGCACTCTCACTGGCCTCTCCTCCTCCTGCCCCCCATCCCGTCCTGCCTTCTGGTCTCAGAACCTGCTTCTGGGGAAACTGAGGGATTTTTAAAATAGGAGAGGATGAAAGGCGGTGAAGACACGGTACATGACAGAATCAGAAATGAACAGGGTGATGCTGACGGTGGGGACGGCTGCCGGAAGGACCGCCGCGAGCTCCAGCCCTGCGACCTCCCCTGCAGGTGTCCCCTGACCCACGCCACACCGGCCTGAGGTGGCGTCTTGGACATGGCGTGAGGCACGGAGATGGGCTGGGGGAGCCTTCCAAGCGGAGGGGCTGTGTTCGCCTTTCCCTTCCCCCCTTCCCTTCGTATTTTCAAGATTAAAACACAGACATGACTCACACAAATTGTTTCTTCTCAGACATTATCCCAGTATTAAAAGTTTCTATGACCAGTATAATTTTCTCTCACTTTTTCATTAGCATATTGAGTATAGAAACCATTATGAAGTAAAAGTCGCATGATCCCTTAATGTATGTACTCTATAACCAGGTTTTTGTCACCATAGACTTGTCTCTTCATGTCCTCTGTTTCTGCCTGATCATAACCTGAATCTGATGACTACAGTCCCTCTGGAAAAGAACAGCGGGGGGGCTGCGGCACTGCTCCCCTTTCCCTCTGGGCCTCACTACTCTCCACCCCAGCGTCTTCCTCATTCATTCATCCTTCATGCAAATGAGATCTCTGGAATTAACATCATTTGCCAGGTACTACATCAGGGATAATTCAAAAAAAAAAAAAAGGTTGCAGCAGTGTATCCACCGTGAACTGCCAGAAATTCAAACCTGATTCAGCAAAGCAGTAGGAACCAGGAGTACCACTGTGGATGTCAGAGAGATCTCGGCTGAAAGCAGGCATTACCGGGAGGACGTTTCCCCGTGTTTCACTGACTGGGCACAGGCATTCAGTTGTGTGGATCACAACAAATTATGGGTTACGTTACGGAGAATAAGAATTCCAAAACACTTAACTGTGCTCATGAGGAAACTGTACACAGATCAAGAAGTCATCGTTTGAACAGAACGAGGGGACACTGCATGGTTTAACATCAGTAAAGGGGTGAGTCAGGGTTGTATCCTTTCACTGTACCTTTTCAATCTGTATGATGAGCAAATAATCTGAGAAGCTGGACAATATGAAGATCGAGGCATCAGGATTGGAGGAAGACTCATTAACAACCTGCATTACGCAGATGACACAGCCCTGTTTGCTGGAAGTGAAGAGGACTTCAAATACTTAGTGACGAAGATCAAAGAGCACAGACTTCAGCATGCAAGGATTAGACCACAGTATCAAGAAAACAAAAATCTTCACAACACAACTGGACCAAATAAGCAACTTCATGATAAAAGTTCAAAATACGGAAACTGTCAAGGATCACGTTACTTGGATCCACAGCCAACACCCACGGCAGCAGTCACCAAGACACCAGACGACACCGCACTGTGCTAACTGCTGCAAAGGACCTCTCTATAGTGTCGACAAGACGTCAGCTTCAGACTAAGAAGCACCTGACCCAAGCCGTGGTGTTCTCAATGGCCTATCGTCATGGATTGAATTATGTCCCCGCAAAAATGTGTGTAGCTATTTGACTGGGTCATGATTCCCAGTACTGTGTGACTGCCCTCCATGCTGTGATTTTCCCATGCTCTCAATCCTCCTCTCCAAAGAGTCTCTGTAAATTCCGTAAATTCCCCTCACTGAATTATGTTAAAGAGGATTAGGGTGGGACTGTAATGCCCTCCCTGAGTTCACTCCCTGCCCCAATCAGTTTCCCGGGAGTGTGGCTGGAAAGGGAAGTCAGCAGAGAGCTGGGCACCTCGCCACCAAGAAAGCGGCACCGAGAGCACCGGGAGCGTGTGTGTCAGACTCGAGAGGAGAACTTATGTCACACAAGGCCCTTCCTCCAGTGCCGACAGAGGGAAGGCCTTCCCCGGGAGCGGACGCCCTGCATTTGGACTGGTAGCCTACCGGACGGTGTAACAAACATTCCCCTGTCAAAGCCGTCCGCCTGTGGCGTTTCTGTTAGAGCAGCACTGGGTGACTAACACACATGTGCACACAGGAACTGGACCACGAATAAGGGTGGCTACAAGCCTGCAGATCCTGGTGTCCTCAAGGAACACAGAATGTACCACAGGAACGGCAGAAAAATAGACAATTATCTTGGAAGAAGTTCAGCCCTGGTGCTTCTTGGAAGCTTGGATGTTGAGACTTTGTGCTGTGTACTTTGGACATGTTATCAGGAGGGACCAGTCCCTGGAGCAAGGTGGACTGGCACTGTGGGGGCCTCAGGGGCTCAGGTGTGACAGTCAGCTGAGGATGGTGCAGGACGGGGACATGTTTGGTTCTGTCGCGTGTGGTGTCACCCTGAGCAGGGCTGACTGAACAGCCCCCAACAGTGTTCCAGTGACGGGACCCCGCCAGCTGAACTGTTCCACGTGCCACACACCTCATTTCTGAACAGCACCACGGTCACCTTCAAAGTCCTCCCCTTGGGAAGCCGTGCACTGACGCCAGCGCCTGTTTACCCTTCAAGGCAATTTGAGAACTCTTTCTGGAATGGCCCTATGCACAGTGGCAACTTCGCAAACTTCATTGTACAGTGGTCTGTGAGGGAGTTTTTAGTCAGTTAACAAGTAACTATATTCGAACACCCACCCTGCTCACCTGATCTGGCCCCCAGTGACTTTTTCTTTACATGAAGATACACGAAATAGTGAAAGGAAGCCATTTGGATGACATACAGGACATCAAGGGTAACACAACAACAGCTCTGATGACCATTCCAGAAAAAGAGTTCCAAAAGTGCTTGGAAGGTGGACTAGGAGCTGGCATTGATGCATAGCCTCCCAAAGAGGACTTCAAAGGGATGGTAGTGATGTTCAGAAATGAGGTATGTAGCACGTTGAACAGTTAAGACCTTGTATTTTCACCACACACACACACACACACACACACACACACAAATCCTACGGAGCACAGTTCTGCTCTGACACACACAAGATCGCCATGAGTCAGAAGCTACTCATCAATGGCAACTGGTTGGTTTGTTATCTGAGTATGGGTTCCGGAATGTTCCACTGACACAAGACTGTGTTTGATTATCCTTCCCCAGCCATCAGTGCATCACAAATGTCACTGCTGCTCACTCTGTGTGTGTATAAAGCAATGACATGCAGACAGCACGCAAATCAGTTATAAAGAGAGATTTCAAATCTTTGACAAGATGTCAGCTTTCACGAGGTCAGTGAAGGGAAGAATCCTGGAGGAACTGCTCGAGTGACCGGACTCACACATGAATGGCTGACAAACAAGGACACGGCTGGGTTAAACATGATAGCGTTTGCCAAGAGAGAAAATCAAGGTGATAAGGAGGAGGATGGGTTAGTGTCCTAGGGAGCCCACTGAGTGACGGACAAAGTCACCAGACAGGCCTCTGAGAAAACGGGATAAGGGCCTTGACTACTTGTCCAAAACCGTGCAGAAGTGAAGGAACTTTTTTTTCCCCAGAAAGATTCCCTTTTCCATCCAATTAATACTGGTTTCCGTCTTTTCTAAGCCAATAGTTCTAGCGATGACTTTTAGGATGAAATAATCTCAGTATTCAGCTTCTCTTATAAAAGATAACTCCCAATCCAACCTCATTTACTTCTGCTTCTCTTATGAAATTTCAGCCTCTGCTTTACACAAACTGACTTTAAATGATCATTTCCTTAAGGCAAACCCGGGTGGTGTAGTGGTTAAGTGCCTCAGCTGCTAACCAGAGGTCAGCAGTTCAAATCCGTCTGGCACTCCTTGGAAACTCTACGGGGCCTATCTCCTCTGTCCTACAGGGTCACTATGAGTTGGAATCAACTCTGTGACAATGAGTGGGGTTTTTGGTTTTATTGTCCTTAGAGGTTAAGTGCTCAGCTGCTAACTAAAATGTCAGCTCTTCAAATCCACCGGCCACTCCATGGGAGAAAGATGTGGCAGTCACCCTTGTAAACTCTATAGGATCGCTGAGTCAGAAGTTGACGTGAAGGCAGTGGATCTGTTTTGGAATTATTATCTTCAGTTAAAGGCTGCTTCTGACCCTTCAAAGTGACATAGAGGCAAGATTAAATTGGTTCATCTGCGAATCAAAAGGTCAGCAGTTCAAACCTGCCAGGCACTCCCTGGAAACTCTATCGAGCAGTTCTCCTCTGCCTATGGGGTCACTGTGAGCCACAATCCACACCACAGTAGTGGGTATGATTTTTGGTTTGGCACTATTCTAAGGGACACCGTAGTGGTGGAGTAGTTAACCGCTTCAGCTGCTAACCAAAGGTCTGCCATTCCAATGGGAGGATGAGGGAATCAGAGGCTGGGAGAGGTCTCTGCTCAGTAGCTGGAAAGACAGGCAAGATTCTACCTGAAAGTTAAACATCCTTGAAGTCCTCCTCCAGCTACTCCCAGATCTGAAACTTTCCCACTTGTGAACCGTGACAAACACAGGCAGAAAGGAAAGCTAACTCTTTCACCTCCACGTCCTGACATTTTCTTAAATGCATTCATTTGGAGATGATGAGAAATCTTACTTTTGTATATTTCTTTCGCTTGGATGTTACAGCCTTAAAAAAAAGAAAGAAGGAGAGAAATCCAATTTGCATGGCACAGATGCGTCAGCACTGTTGCCTGGGCTGCGGCCTGTGAGCAATCACATCTTGTCTGCACAAACAAGTGTCTGATGCTGTCAACACTCTCTGCTCCCTTAGCTGATGGAGCCCTGGATGCCACATGGGCAGCCACCACAACATCAGACTAAAGTGGAATCAGCAAGAAGGTACGTGGGCCACGTCAGTTGGAAACGGTCAGTTCCCAAACATTCCAACCCGGCCCTGCGAGGGACCAGTGCAGGGTTTATCTCTGAAGTACAAGCTCTGCACAGAGCATCCCACCTGAAGAGACACTGCATTTCCCCCAAGACACTGCTCTAAAGAATTTTTAATCATAAGTGTCTCCTCTGCTACCTCAGGCAACTTGGACCTGCTTCTTCCTGTCCTCGCTGCGGCCCCTTGTTTAGAGAAAACACACGGAGGCGCTTCCGTTTCATGGTGTCCATCAGCAGCACTGTCTGCAGCCCGGTCAAAGGACGACGGCTGTGGGTGGGAGTCTGGAATGTGGGACCGGGGCTTCCGGCACCCAGTCTTGGAGAAAAGCTACATAACATCTCCAAGTGGTGGCAAAGCTGGCCTGTCCCCACGAGGAAGGAGAAACAGTAGCTCCACAGGGCACTCCTGACAGCCAGATGGCGTGTGACTCCCGAGGACCTGGGCCCTGACACCACCAGCTCACGGCTGGATCCGTCAGGAGTGCAGCCCGCGGTTCTCACCTGGCCATTGTCTCTCTACACTCCTGCTGGACTGCTGGACTGCAAACCAAGTTTCCACATTCCCTTGAAAATGCATACAGGATTATTAATTAGTAGTGATGATTAACTGATAAACCTACTAATGGTTTTCTAAACACCCATGTGAAGGGACCATCAGAAGCTTTCAGAGGCTCAGATGTTTTCACTCTTTGGTGATAAAAAAATAATTCGCGTCTGTATCCAGTTGATTCCTCATATGAAACGGAGGCTTGTGTTTCCTTTGGCTGAGACGCTAAGCTCCCAAGTGAGAAGGCTGCTCCGCTGCCTGTGATCAATACGTAGTTGGGTTTTAGCCTTTAAGGGCTCAGGGTCTGAGGGGGAAGAATTAATCTGCTGGCCGAGGTTAATAGAATGTCAATTAATTTCTTGCTATAAACGTCAATACATGCAGTTGAACCTCGTGATTTAAACACAATTAAAAATAAGCTTTAGGTCAGTGTTGCACTTGGGGTTGTGGGGAGGGGCGGGGCGATCACTGTATGCTCCCAGAGCCCCTGGGGAGGAGAACCAGGTGGGAAGCTTGTTTTTCTCCTACAGCCGGTCAGGTGCATTTAGTGTCAGTCTGCTGTGAAGTAAACAGGATCCGCCGCCTCACCTTAGCGCGGGCTCCAGACAGCCATGGATTGGTCTGAGCCTTTCGGGGCGCTCACGGGGGGCCGGGGTGGGCAAGGCTGACTGGGCCTTGTCAACACTCTAAAAAAAATCAGTGTTGAGTCATAGTGACCCACAGGACAGAGCAGAACTGCCCCATAGGGTGTTCAAGACTTTAATCTTTTTCATTCTTTTATTTTTATTATTTTAAGCTCATTTTAAAATACGTACACATTAATTTATTGTGCTTTAAGTAAAAGTTCACAATTCAGTCTATTTGTCCTATAAAAGTGAACACACACTGCTCTGCAACTTGAGCTGCCCTCCCCACCCGGTGACAGCACACTCTGCCTCCCCACTCGGTGACAGCACACTCCACCTTGCCGCCCCAGTGACAGCACTCTGCACCCCTGCCCGGTGACAGCACACTCCTCCTCCCCACCCGGTGACAGCACACTCCGCTGTGTGGACAGAGCACTGACCACACCAGGGGCATTGCTCACTTGGTCAGTGTGGCACACCTTTGTGAGTGTGCAGGGTCCGACACGTACAACTGTACAGGGCACTACTGGCACGAGCTAGCAAGACCCAAAGGATGATTGATGCCAGGGCATTATCACCCTGCCTCAGGGTAGCTTATATCAGGCTTGGAAGGGATGTTTGTTGTACCAGCACTCCTGTGTCAGTCTCTCCTTTTTGGTAGCTTGCATGTTGACACCAGCAGGGTCACCCATGACAGACAGGTTTCAGAAGAGCTTCCAGAACAAGAGCCATTAGGAAGACAGGCCTGGCAACCCACCTCTGACAATCAACCAGTGAGACCCCTGGGGATGCAACGGTCTGATCCTCAACTGGCCCTGGAGATGGTGCAGGGTCACTTCTGAGGAACCAAGGACAAAGGCCACCCCACTTTGGTTTGAACTCAGTTCTTTCCCCCAGGCCATTCAGTGTGGCTTTTATTACATGCAGCCAAATAACCATTTTAAAGCACAAGAATACATACTGCTTTGTGTGTGCGTGCCTCTACAGGGGCTGTCTGTGTGCGCGCATCTGTGGGGTCTGCTGCAGGACTGTGGGGACACCAGAAGCAAAGACAGGAGGAGTGAGGGTTGTGTCCTTGGACTGGATGTTCTCAGCAGGAAGCTCACTGTTCATCTCTGTGCCACAAAATGCCTCCCGTAACGACCCTCCTTTTGCAAACCTCTCTAGGTAAGGGTGGCCTGTTCTCACCCTGGTTTTTCTTCTTCATTATTTTAAATTCAAGTATCAGTCACGGGCCGTCAGGTCCCTGAATCTCGCTGGTGAATGAGGTAGGATTGGGATGGAACTCGGTTCAGAGAGCACCGTGCAGCCCCCCTGGGGGGTTCCGGCATGCCAGTGCTTGGGGGAAACTGGTCCTGACTTGGGGGCCAGCCCGCCCAGTCTCTCCTTCTTTGGATGCCTTGCTTGGCCCCCCAGAGGGTGCGGGGCACTGGTCTGCACAGATGAGCTCTAGCTGCTGGAGTGCTAATGTGCATGGACGGCAGTATGATGAGGGTAACAGGAGACGTGGAAATTGGGTTTTCCAGCAGCAGAGAGGGCAGGTGAAGGCAGCCAGGTGAGATCAAGCGATTTCAGCACTCTGGTGAGCCTGCTGGGCCATGTGGCACACGTACATATGTAGTGCTAAGGACAGGATCCCCACCTCCGAACACGACAGAAACAAGGCCGATCACCAGGGATGGGCAGTCGGGGGGCAGGGCTAATGGACGACTGTGCCTGGGCCCAGGTGGCCCCAGTGTTCTGGAAAGGAGTGTGGGCCCTGACCGACAGAAAGCCTGAAATCCGGTTTGTGTTTTGTTTCTAATTATTAATGTTCTTGACCTTTAAACATTGGCAACTGCTGTGGGTTACGCTGTGTCCCCCTAACACTTATCTTGAAGTTCTAACCCTTGAATCTATGACTGTGTCTGGAAGGAGGGTCTGTGCATCAGTTACCATGAGGTCATGCAAGAGGAGGGTCCTGACCCATGCTGAGTGGTGTCCCTGTATAAGGGTGAGACCGCCAGAGGGACCACAGACAGAAGAGGAGGAGGATGAGAACGGCAAGGATGCAGGCAGATTTGGAGGGACGCAGCCACGAGCCCAGAAGCGTGGGGCCAGGAGCCCCGAGGCCAAGGGAGAGGCAGGTGTTGCGGAAGGGGCCGCCCCTGCCAGCGCCTGGGCTGCAGGCTTCTGGGCTCCAGAAGAGTGAGGCGGCGGGAAGTTCATGTTGTTTTCAGCTGCCCCATTTATGGTTCTTTGTGACAGTGGCCTCAGGAGACCAATGTAGTCACTGTTTCACATTTTCTCACAAACTCTGTGTGGGCCAAAGCAGGACGCCTGCAGGCCAGATCTGACACAGAGCCCGCTGACTGTGACATCTGCAAAGAAGCAGGGACCTCAGCATCTCTCAGCTCTAGGGCTGGAACAGGTGAGTTTTCTGGGGAAGACATGGTCCCTGAGAAGGGCCGGCCCACTGGGCGATGTTGTATGGTATGGTAAAGAGGGTTAGCCGGGTTTCTGAGCCCCTGGAGCAGAGGACAACCCCAGTAACCAGCTGAGCCCGCTGGGGGCAGAGGGGTGCAGCTTAAAGGATGAGGAAGAGGTCACAGACCAAGGAATGGGGGAGGCTTTTGCCACAGACCACGCAGCCCACAAAAACCTGGCAGGTCACAGAACACCGTCCACCCCGTCCCATAAACTGCAGGATGGGGAGCCAACTGACCTGAAGGCACTCAGTGTGCAGAGACTGCAACAACAGACCCCAGCGCAGCAGGGACTGGGGGGCGGCACAGGACTGCGTGGTGCGCCACCCTTTGGTTGTGGGGTCGCAGTCAGTCAGAGCCTAGCTGACTACAGCCATCTGCCACTGTTGATCTATCTACCCAGTGACACTTCAGGAAGGCCCAGAAAAGGGGTGTAAAAGCTGGGAGGGTGATGGTGATGTTGAATCGAATGTCCAAAACCTCTGCTGAAGGTCACTCCTTGGAGAACCACTCACCCCCAAACTTGAGAGTGTTGAAACACACGCCAGCCCCTGGGCACTGGGACACCTCCCAGCCTGGACCAAGTGTCCCATGTGCGTACCCCCGCCCAGCCACTGAGGTCAGCGACACGCTTTCAGGCCAAAGTGGGCCCCTCGGTGCTGCGCTTGGCTGCTGACCGGAGGGAGGAGGTTCGAGTCCCCCGAGGCAACTCTGAGGGAAGGCCTGGCACTCTCCTTCTGAAATGCCAGCCACTGAGAACCTGACAGAGCACAGTTCTACCCTGACAACACATGGGGTGGACACCAGGGCCACGGGTTCAGGTTTGGGTTTCGATGCCTGAACAGAGGATTTTCCAAACCACGTACATCTCGGCACTGAGTGCTGAGGGGACCAGGGCTGGGGCCCAACTCCATTCCCTCCTGTCACCTTTGCCACAGCACGGTCAGCAGGAATTTGCCACTTTTGGCAAAGGAGATGATATATCAATGTTAGATATATTATGCTCGACCTTAAAATAATTCAGTGAATTACTCAGTTCGGCAGTCAGTCAACACAAAGGAACCTACAAACAGACCCACTACGAGATATTATGACTCAGGCTAAACGCTTGAGTCATTTCAGGACAGTGCTTTACAGAAGTAGCTACGTGCTGGAGATCCCCTGGGATACCAAACAATACTCACGCTCGGTGTCATCGATTGAATTGTGTCCCTCCAAAATATGTGTCAACTTGGCTAGGCCATGATTCCAGTACTGGGTGATTGTCTCCCAACTTGTCACCGGCTGTGCTTTTCCTGTGTGTTTTAAATCCTATTAATAGAGTATTAATGAGGTGAGCTTAGCAGTAGTTAGTGAGGCCACACTCAATCCACAGGATTAGGTTGTGTTTTAAGTCAATTCCTTTACAGATATGGCAGAAATGAGCAAAAAGACACGGGGACCTCGTATCGCCACGGAGTAAGAGCTAGGAGAATGTCACGTCCTTTGGACCCAGGGTCCCTGCACACAGAAGCTCCCAGTCCAGGGTGAAATCAACAGCAAGGACCTGCCTCCAGAGCCGACAGAGAGAGAAGGTCTTCCGCTGGAGCTGGTGCCCTGGATTCAGACTTCTAATCTCCTAGACGGTGAGAGAACAGCTAATGCTTGTTAACGCTGTCCGCCTGTGATACTTCTGTCACAGCAGCACTGAGAACAAAGGCATCCAGGGCCCCACATCGCAAAGATTCAGATTTAACTGGTCTGCGCTGTGCACTGCACAGGTGGAGGGTTTAAAAACTCCTTGCAGGATTCCAATGGGAAGCCAAGATTGAGACCAGTATTTCTGTGCTACAAGGGCACTGATGTGACTGAGGGTGGTCGTTCTGCCAGATCTGCGGAGGCCGTCCAGGGGCAGTGGTGGCTTGGTCGTAGGTCTTGCCTTCTGCACGGGAGACCCTGTTCCAGCCTGTCAGTGGAGGTTTGCGTGCGGTCACGATGCTGAGTCAAGTGCTGTCGTGACGAGCTTCCAGACTCAGAGGACCAGGAAGAAAGGCCTGGTGATCTGCTTCTACAAGTCAATAGGAAGAAAGGCCTGGTGATCCACTTCTACAAGTCAATCAGGGACAACCCTCTGGGTGACAGCAGTCTTATCTGTAGCTGATCATGGCGATGGCACAGGACCAAGCGGTGTTTTGTTACACTGTGCATGGCGTCACCACCGTGCACACTGTGCACCACCAACCTGGTGGCAGCTAACGACAGCCGTTAACAATTCACTCTGTCGTGTTCTTCTGTCCTTTCTCCACTGGGACACTTAGAAAGATCTCTGGTCTACCTTCTGTAATCATGCAGAAACGCCCATGCGTGTTTTTGCTATGAATCCTAATCCAATCTATTTTCCTTTCCCTAGAACTCCCTGGTTTTTATCCTTCCTATAAGTTCATATTTACAAAAGGCACTTGAAATCATTTGGGGTGTGGGTTGGGTCCAGATAAATCAAGTACAAAATACTGATCTCTGTGGTATTTTTGAACGACATTGCTACGTTTAGACTAAATCACTGCATCTGTTTGCTCCAGCTCTGCCGTGTCTCCTATTGTGGAGTGACACCCTGAAAACTCCATCAACACCCCTTCTAAGGACACTCAACCGTCACAGCATCTGTTCTCCTCAAAGGTCACGTGAGGCAATCACTTCCTCAAAGAGAAACTTCAAAACGTGGAGAACAACGGCAGCCCCAGGCCTCGAAGAGGCTTTTAATTAGAAGCTGTGAGGAGTCTCCCGAGTGAGACCACGCATGGTCTGGGGCCAGCTCTGCAGGGCCTTCAAGGCCACCTTTTGTCTCTGCGGCAGAATTTCAAAGCAGACTTCCCTTCGGCTCTCCAGCTCTCCAGGAGAAGTTCTGCCTCCCACCAGCCTTGGAGCCGACTGGAGATGTGGCCAGGCTCTGTTCTGAGATGCAGACGCTTTCAAAGTTCTCAGTACCTCAGAATGGATTTCTCAAGAGCTGATCAAAGGCCTGAGGGAGATCCTGGGGCAACCGCGTCAAAGGCAGCTGAATGCCAGAGAGCCGTCCTCCGCAGGAAAGTAAGGAAGGGGTCCCAGCATGCTCTGCTGGCTCCTTCAGGGGCACCGCTGGTGACCCCAAGTGGCAGAGCCACCCCGCACGCACCGCCATGCCGTGTCCTGCGGAATTCCGTCGGCTGCGGCAGAAATCTCTGCGGACACAGCCGTCAGCACCGTCGCTGCTGCTGAGGGTCTTCCACTGAGACCAGGGGCCCCCGGGAAGTCTGGTCAGCAGGACAGGCAGCAGCGGATGGGGTCACCACAGCAACAGACTGCGAACACCCTCCTCAGGTGTAAGACGTGCTGCAGGCCGCCGGAAGGCCACCACCCGATAACGCTGGTGCATTCCTCGAATGGTCCCGGGAGAATGTGCTTTAATTCAATCAGCGGATTACATTTAATGAACCCAATTATGGGCAATAAATGGTGGAAATGCGCTCTTCTGAGGACGGCTTTCGGACTCATCTGTGACGAACGCTGTGGAACTCCCGGTCACTCCTGTCCTCAGCCCTGCTGACACTGCTCGGGGTGTGGGCGCAACTCTGCTGTGAACTACACACGGGCACACACACACCCGCGCCCACAGGTAGCTAGGTCACAGGCCCAGCAGGGAGGGCTCACAGAGAGCACACAGAGGGAAGAAGCGCAGCCCTGAGCGTGGGGCCGCATCTGCCTCCCCGGTGACCGCAAGGAACGGACGGAAGGGCGGAGGGCCGGGTGAGTCTCTGAGGACGATGTCCCCTTCCACACTGAGACACCTGGGCTGGCGGGAAGTGAGGACACACAGCTGCCAACACGGACTGGAAGCGAGTCAGGAAACCTGCAGCCCCAACCACCTGCGGCGACAGGAGCGCGCCCGCGTCCCAGCCTCCCGCCCGGCAGAGCTTCCCCACAGGCGGCATGTGTGCCACAGAAAGTCCACCTCGGGGGAGCTGCTGCTCCCGTGACTCAGGAGAGCAGTGGCCCACAGAGTTCCCGTGGCTGGCTTTGCGCAGGTAGACAGCCAGGCCTTTCTTCCGTGGTGACTCTGGGGGACTTGGACATCTGAGCTTTCAGTGAGCCACCGAGGGTGCCCACCAGTCACACACCTAGAGGCGCAGTGACGACGTGGGGAGCCACACAGCCAGCTCACTTTGCTTTTGTAAATCTATTTTCAGGTACATGGAAGAGTGGTATGTGGGAAAACCCAAGTTTAAGAGATTTTGAAACAAATGAGTATAAAATTTTTTTTAAAGAAGAAAGATTATGTCACAATTTAAAGGCAGATTTTTTTCTTATTGGTAACCAAAATAATAACACATCTTATAATCAGTGGCATTTTAGATTCAATAAAATACGGTTGTAACAACATCCATATAAATCAGACTATAAATAGTGTCCGTTTTCTTAATATGACATAAATGTGCCATTTACACATAAAACAAATAAACATGGGACAGAAACGAGGACAGTTCTCATTTCTTAGAGGAAATGTTTGAAAAATAATCAATACAGAAAATGTGCTTTCTAAGTAGTGAATATTAAGTATCTTGAACTTAATTCTCTTTTGAGGTGATTGTAGTTTTACAAGCAGTTACAGGAAGCAACAAAGACCCCCTCCTCCCTTTCCGCAGCTTTCCCAATGGTAATGTCACACCCGGGGGGCTGAGAGAACTCGCTCACACGCACCCAGTTTTACTTGTAACATGAGGTGTGTACTTGTTCATGTGTGTGTGCGTGTGTGTGTATGTGTGTTGGGTTTTGTGTCCAACGTGGCCATGAGGAGTCCCATCTCCAAGGACCCCACCCGCTGTCTTTCTGAAACCACAGCCTTGTCCCTCTGCCCTGCCCCCCTCCCTGGTCGGTGGCAACCGCTAATCTGCCTTCCATTTCTGCGGGCCGCTTCTCCAGACAGTTATTTAGCGGGCTCACACAGCACGCAGCACGTCAGGGCTGGCTCTTTTCACTCAGCATAACTACCTGGATACTTATCCAAGTTGTTGAATGTATCAATAGTTCATTTCTCTTTACTGGTAAAAGGAGTAATTTTTAAGGAAAAGAAAGGGCTGCTGAGTCACTGGAGAACTGTCTGGAGCGGCTTATCAAGACGGGTGTGTGAAGCACGCCTTCTGAGGCCTTCCCCAGAGAAGAGAGAGTGTCCTCGCAGCCAAGCAGTGGTGGCTCTGGTGTAATTCACATTCCTGTGAAAAAGGTCAACCAGCTGTTGGATGGGGGCTTCCTGGGGTCCACAGCATCCAGCACCAGCCTTCAGACAGCCTGCACTTTCCTGGTAAACACAAATTGTTACTAGGAGTAAAAGTGCCTGTTTGGTATTTGATTTCCTGTCCTTTTGTCCTGCAGGCTCTCAGAGCAATGCAATCAGCAGTGATCAAGTGACCAGACAAAAGGCAGAGACGTGGTCCCAAAGGACTCACAGGAGGACTACGTACTTCTGTGACTACTGGAAAGCACTTCCCGCCCTTCAGATGCCCAACCACTCGGAATGAGGGCTGTTCCTTCCTGTTAGGTGTGGGGCATCTTTTCTGCTATCTAGACTTGACATAACCAAGACTTCTAGAGCGCCTGCTGCAGTCCGTCTGTGGGCCAGACAGCTGAGAAGTCCCATCTGTAACCAGGAGACAAACCTAGAGAGGTTAAGGGTCACTCCGCAGGCCCTGCCACTGTTAGAGGAAAAGCCTGTGTCTGGCCACGCGCCACCTGCCTTCAGAGCCACCCATGCAGGCCTTTTTCTAGCTTTTAAACTTCTTACGGAAGTCTAATACATCTACAGGACAGGGCACGTCCTAAGCACCATGGGTGTTGTCAGTGGCCACCGAGCTGATTCCGACTCACGGCGCCCTGTGTGTGCGGAGTAGAACTGGACCTGAGAGGGCTTTTGGTGGCCGTGAGAATTCTGCAGCACACCACCAGGCCTGTCTTCCCAGGCGCCTCTGCGTGGGTTTGAATCGTCAACCTCACGGTTCGCAGGCGAGCACTTCACCATGTCCACCACCCAGGCTGCGCCGTCAGAAGTGTGGCCTGGGATGGATTTTCACAAAATGACCTGTCTTGTAACCACAGCCCAGGTGACATGCCAGGACCCTACCGACATCCCAGAGATTCATCTCCAGTTACGACACTCTTGGCATTGGAAAGTACCAGTTAGCTTGGCAACTTGCCATGAACGGTTACGAAGACTGTATTTTCCTGTGCTCAGTTGGCAGTGACAACAGAGGGGGACCCCCCCCACCCCATTGCTGTGTGTCCCTCCACTGTGTGAACATAGCTGACGCTTAGTCCACCTTCTGCTATCGTGGGCACTGGGGCAGTTCACTACTGCAGCCTGTGTTCCTGAACATTCCAGCAACTTGTGGTGAACACGTATGGCCCTGGTCTTCTCGATAACGCCCCGGGTGTAACTGCTGGGTTGCATTCCATACCCTTAAACTCTGCCGTATGCTTGGGGGACAGGCCCTTGGGTTGAGCAGGCATCATGCGCACCTGCTGGGTTTCCGTGGCAACTGAAATGGCCATTCTGCTACCAAGCAAGGGCATGTCTGCAGTCCCAGTATCCAGCAGTCCCCCTGGCCGCCAAGCCCTACTGCCTGGACCTGGCACCCAGACACAAACTCGGGAGCTGGTCTGCTCGGCTCTTCTCTTACAGACTCACCACCCTGAAGCCACAGTTGCTTGAAACAAGATTAGAACCTCTCATGGCTTTGTGAGCACTTAGATTCCTTCCAGTCCATTACATTGACAAGGGCCTTCAATTACCAAGTTTTACTATGATCACTACTGGAAAAGAGTCTCTAGGAAATACTTACAGCTCAGAGACTTGCTCCAGCAAAATCAATCGTTCGTTGTCCATCACTACAAGATGGAACTGGACTGAGACCCCTGGAGCCGGACAGCTCACAGGTGAGGTGACGATTTGCGAAGTGGGAATGGAGTCTGTCCCTGTCTCTGTCCTGACTGGTTAGCAGCACACCACAGGAAGACCCCAGCGACACGGAGATGAGGGAGGACCCAGTCATCAGCCCCGGGGAGTACTGACCTTGGAAACCATCTGTTCCATGGGCACAGGATTCATTTCCACAGGAGATAGGGATGCTAACTGAAGGCCAGTTTGCATACGAGGCATCTCAAATTTGTCTACAATGCATGAGACTGATAGAACCGGCCATTTTTATGAACATGAGGTTTAGAAAAAGTAAAATCTGAGTCTGGGGTTGGGGCGCACGATGGTTCCCAGTCCATTTTCCCCTAAGGCATCCAAGGACGGGAACAGGAGTCAGGGCTCCTCTTATGGCGGTTGTCATCAGCTCCCCTCTACTACTGTGGCGGAGTTCCTGCGGTGGCTGCTGTCAGGTGCCACTGCGTCAGTTAACAGACAGACACTGTCCCCTCCGGCCCCGTCCTCACAAAGGCTGCTTGGCTCGGGCCCATGGCTGCAGCCGCTGGGCCAGTTGGCCCCGGACGGTCTTCTTCTGCCCTGACCCTCTGCTGTCCCCAGAACGATGGCGTTCTCCAGGGACTGGCCCCTCCCAATAACGAGTCCCAGTTACATGAGAAGAAGTCTCACCTTCACTACTTCTAAGGAGCATTCTGGCTATACTTCTTCCAGACAGGCTTGGTGGCTCTTGTGACAGGATTGTGACTGAGTCTGTTGTTCCCTCTGTGGTCCTCCGGGGCTGAGTCTGCCTGCAGTGCACAGAGTCCGTTCCGTGACTATGGGGACCAGTGACTCACCTGCCTCCTGTCTGTCACACTGTGGTGGCTTCCACAGTGCTGTGATGCTGGAAGCGAGGCCATTGGTCTTTCAGATGCCAGCAGGTTCACTCACGGCAGGCAGGTTTCAGTGAAGCTTCAAGGGTAAGGCAGGCTGGGAAAAGGAACCTGGCAGCCCACTTCTGGAAAAATTCTATCGGTGATAACAACCAGACGCTCACAAAGAAGACCACATAATACGGGTTATTATTCAAATTTATGCACCAACCACTCATGTCAAAGATGAAGAAGTTGAAGATTTTTACTCACTTCTGCAGCCTGAAATTGATGAAACATACAGTCAGGATGCTTTGGTAACTACTGGTGATCAGAATGCGAACGCTGCACACAGAGAAGAAGGGTCAGCAGGCGGAAAACACGGCCTCAGGGACAGACCCCAAGAAGAACTTTACAAGATCAACGACCTACTCATGAGAAATAGCTTTTCACAACAACATGAATGATGACGATACTCGTGGATGTCACCAGGTGGAACTCACAGAAATCAAACTGGCTGCATCTGATTCCTGGGGAAAGAGATGGTGGGGAAGCTCGACGTCAGTCTGAATAAGGCGAGGGCTGACTGCAGGACAGATCAATGCTCATATGTAAGTTCAAGATGCAGATGAAGAAAACTAAAACAAGTCCACGAGCTCAGGTACGACCTTGAGTATATCCCATCTGAATTTAGAGACCACCTTGGGGATGGACTTGAGGCACTCAACACTAACGACCACAGACGACCACAGACCAGATGAGTTATGGCGTGCGATGACATCGAGGACTTCACATAGGAGGAAAGCAAAAAGCCATTAAAAAGACAGGAACAAAGAAAGGACCAAAATGGATCAGAAAAGACTCTGAAACTCGCTCTTGAATGTAGAGTAGCTAAAGAGAAAGGAAGAAATGATGAGACCAAAAAGGCAAACAAGATTTCAAAGAGCGGCTGGAAAAAACAAAGCATTTTAATGACATGTGCAAATGGCTGCAGACAGAAACCAAAAGAGAAGAACGTGCCCAGCATTTCTAAAGTTGCAAGAACTGAAGAAAAAAAATTTAAGCCTCAACTTGCAGCACTGAGGGATTCTCTGGGGGAAACAGTGACCAACACACAAAGCATCAACAGAAGAAGACGGACGGACGCACAGCCACAGGACCCACGAGATGCGGCCACAGGGCCACAGCCTGCCGTCTGAGCAGGCAGCATGTGATTGAGCACACACAGGAGGGAGGGAGGGAGCCCGGGCTGCACCGAAGGCAGGGCGGAAAACGGCGCAACTGGTGCGACACCAACAGAGATGCTTCCAGAAACAGATGCCGTGCTGGACGCCCTCACCTGTCTGTGCCATGAAATTCAGAAGACAGCTACCCGGTCAACTGACTAGAAGAGATCCACAGGCACATGAGTGCCTATTCCAAAGAAAGGTATCCAACAGAATGCAGAAATTACCAAACAGTATCATTAATGAGACACACAAGCACAATTTTGCTCAACAAAAGTAAACAACAGTTGCAGTATTGGATCTCAGCAGGGAACTGCCTGAAACCCCAGCCAGACTTGGAAGAGGGCATGGAGTGAGGGCCCTAACTGCTGACAGCAGAGAATACCAGAAAGATGTTTACCTGTGTTTTAGTGACCATGCAAGGGAACTGAACTGTATGGATCGCAGCACGTTACGGGTGACACTGTGAAAAGGGAGAATTCCATAACAATTGTACTCACGTGGAACCTGTACACAGACTCAGAGGCAGTCGTGTGAACAGAACAAGGGAATATTGTGTGTTTTAAAGTCAGGAAAGACGTGGATCAGGGTTGTATCCTTTCTCCATACTTATTCACTTAGCATGCTGACCAAATAATCTGAGAAGCTGGACCATATGAAGAAGAACAGGCCATCAGGACTGGAGGAAGACTCATTAACAACCTGCACTATGCAGATGACACAACCGTGCTTGCTGACAGTGAAGACGACTGGAGACACTCACTGATGAAGATCAAAGGCCTTCAGTATGGCTTGTACTTCAACAGGAGAAGAGAAATCTTCACGAGTAGATCAATAAGCAACCTTATCATACGTGGAGAAAAGACTGAGGTCGTCAAGGCTTTCAATTTCCTTGGGTCCACAATCAACGCCCACGGAAGCAGCAGTCAGGAAATCAAACGGCACACTGCACTGGGCAAAGCTGCTGCAAAAGGCGTCTTTGAAGGGTCAAAAAGTGAAGCTATCCCTTTGGGGGCCAAAGTGTGGTTGCCCCAAGCCGTGGTACTGTCAGTCGACTCGCATGCATGCCAAAGCTAGACAACAGGTCAAGGAGACCACAGAAGACTTGATGCCAGCAAAGAACACTGTCCACCTCCAGGGAAACGAACCCGTCTCAGCAGAAGTACAGCCAGAAGGCTCCCTCGAGAGAGGAGGGTGAGACTTCGTCTCACGTACTTGGAGCGTACTATCAGGAAGGACCAGTCCCTAGAGAAAGACGTCATGTTTGGTAAGGTTCAGCGTCAGCAAGAAAAGAGGAAGACCCTCGACATGATGGGCTCACACAGCGGCTTCAACAAAGGGGTTCAAGCACAGCAACAATTCTGGGGATGGAGCGGGGATGGAGCAGACCCGGGCAGCGTTGGGCTGGGTTGTACCTGGGGTCACCAGGGGTCAGAACAGACTCGACGGCACCTAACAACAACAGCAACAACTCACAAGGTCCCTGGGCTGCCTGGCAGACAGGTGCTGAGCTAAGTTCCTAGCTTCTAGGGTGAGTGGTGTATAAAAACGAAAATGCAGTGTCTGGCTGCCGAGCCCACCACAGAACAGCCAAGGAGCTCCCTGAGACTTCAAGAGTGAGCAAAACAAAGCTGGCGAAAACAGACAACCAGGGACAGCAGGCAAGCACGACGTCGCCAGAGGGCAGGCTCTGCGGAGTGCGGACCTCGGGGAAACCAGCACCGGGTGGGCTCCCGGGGCTCAGGGGACTCTTTCCTCCCCTCTCCAGTGGACAGAGTCTCCAGGCTGCTCACATGGGTGACACTGGCCTTTGAAGATGAGGCCCCAAACCCCACTCACTCCCAGGCGGAGCAGACCCGTCCCTGTCCTCCTCAGGGACCAGCCCTGCTGTTCGCTGTGTCTCCGTGCAGCTATCTGGACTCTCCTCTTCATTTAAAGTATCAAAAATTTATTCTATTCCTGTTGTTCGTGTTGAGAATGTACACAGCAGAACACGCTCCATCAGTCTCTACATGTGCAATGAGTGACATCGGCCACGTTCCCCAGGCTGTGGAACCATGTCCACCATCCTCCAAGCCGTCCCTCCCCCATCAGCATGAACTCAGTGCCCCTGAGTTCCCCATCGAGCCTTCCAAGTCCCGGCTGTCACTCTGATTGCACACAGACAGCTGTTCAGCAGGCCCAACGCCAGGCACTCCTGAAGCGGACTAGCCAGACAGAGATGCGACTGGACTCCACGGCACGAGCTGACGCTCGGGAGGCGTGGGCCTCTTGGTGCGGCTGGGAACATGAGGCTCACCGGGCAGCTCCTGTCCAGACATGAGTTGGCAGGGCACGAGTGGACAGAAGCTGGTGGAACAGACACAGGAAATACAGGGTGGAGAAGAGGAGGGTGCGGTCATACCGCAGGGAGCGCAGCTCGGGCGCCACAAAAATATGTATGTTATGAGAAACTGACTTCAATTATGAGCTTTCACTTAAAGCACAATTTTTTTTTTTTTTTTTTAGAAAAGGGCACAAAGGTCAATGCCCTCTTACCGTTAGTTTTACCTTCCTGAACCCAACTGCTGCCCTCGAGTTGACGCCGACCCCCAGCCACCCCGTAACAGGACCGATGAGAACGTCTCCCCAGCGCGGCCCAGTGGCAGCCGTTGGCGTCCAGCTGCTGGCCTGCTGCTCAGCGGCTGTGTCTCACTGTGGTTCTCACCCACCACACCGCCACAGCCTTCTCACCTGCCCGCTGAAGCGAGACATACCCACAGGAAGACGCACATGTCATGGCGCGACCCTTGAAACACTTCACAGTAGGAACCCTTCTCGTGACTGCCACCTGGACAAGGAAGACACTGCCAAGTGTCCTTCTTCCTTGTCAAGGACTGACTTGGCACTCCCTGTCGTGGTCTATGGACGAGCAGCTTTGGTGGACAGCAGCTGGACAGACAGCCGGCTCCTGGGAACCCAGAAAACAAAGCCCAGCTCTCCCGGAGCCACTGACAACCTACGGTGACCCCACACGTCTCCGAGGGGAGCTGTGCTCCCCTGTGCTCCGCTGCGCTCCCAAGGGTTGTCTTTTCAAAAGCCCATCACTGGACCCTTCTTCCAAGGCACCGCTGGTGGACCGGAGCCTCTGCCCATCAGGGACACAGCTGAGCGTGTGGACCCTTCGTATCACCCGGACTCAGAATCTGCACTTTAACAGGATCCCAGCTGATGTGCATGCCCGGCGCAGCCTGAGAAGCACTGGGCAAATCTTGTTTGCCTTCCCCAGCCTCCTGGATGCAGGCCCTTATGCCTCTGGTTTAAAGCACGGAGCCTTATTTTACAATTTTTGAAAAAGACAAAAGGATACAGGCATCCTGTCTGCCCGACCTCAGCCAATCAGAGCTGGCCGAGAGAACGCCTCTGTGCACAGATGTGTTCTGAGACAGTTCCGGGCCAGAAGCTGCCCACAACACAGACAGCACAGAGACAGCACCACCTGACACCACAGTGTCAGCAGCCCACCACCTGGTGAGCATTTTTAATTAAGAAATCACTTCTTAAATGTCCTAGGCTACAAACTTGATAGGACACTCAGGGGAAAACAGTTTAATATTTTGGTTATTGTCAAGGTCCCCAAAAGAAACCTACTATTCGCTTACCTCCCGCCCCCAAACGGGCTGACTCATTGCTGTTTGGCTGGCTGGGTGACGTCTAAGAGACAGGACTGAAACGTCCTTCTCCCTTTAGATATGTAGCAGGAATTAGTGAGAAACACAAATCAAGTCTCCTGTGCTCTGACAAGGGAGTGAGAAGACAAGATTAACAGCTAACACTGTTGAGCTGTCTTACCTTTAGGTTAATAATTTAGATCCTGAATTGTTTGCTCAGAAGGCAAACAATATCTTCTCTTGCATATTTTATGACTCTGTATTAAAAAGAGCAACACACTTTAACCGAGTCTCCAGAGGGCAGGACTCCATCAGGGAATCAGTCCTGGGACCCACCTGTCGGCTTGTGAAGGACCAGCTATCAGAGCAAGCCAAGAGCCTCTTCGTTAAGGTCCACCAAGACACGCAGCTCCGTGCAACGCACACGGTGCTGGGGCTGTCCCTGCTTGTCACATCTCTGACATTCTTCTTACAAATTGCCCCATTAGGCCCAGCGAGTTCCTGATAATCCACTGTGGCCCACATCTGTGTAATCCAGCGGTGTACAGCAAGCACAGCCCCGGACCCCCTGCTTACACGAGGAAGTGTGACATCGCACGACTCTGAGAACACCCTTCCACTCAGTTAACGGACACGGGGCCTTGCTAAACTGCCACTCAGCAGAAGCTCGGCGTGGTGGTCTGCTCCTTGGGAACGGCGGACGCCAGTAAGAACACCAATACCAGAACCGATCGCCAACACCAGCCCCTGTGATGGCGCTGACGGCAGCCCTAATCCCGACACCGAGGCCGACAGTAACCTTCACTGTGGATACCAAAAGTGATGTCACAGTCATCGTGTGCTGGGCCCGCGCTGTGTGCCAGGCACTGTACTAAGAGCCGGAAGATGTGTTTAACTCCTAAAGCAACTCTGAAGTAGTGATTATCACTGTTTTCCCTAATAGCTGGAAAAACAGGTGCACAGAGCGGCTGGGCCACTTGTTCAAGGTCACACAGCTGATAAACAAAGGAGGGAAGAAAATGTGCAAGCAGCTGGCCTGGCGCCACAGAACCCCAGGACCATCATCCGTAAATAAACACTGACCAGAGTCCAGGAAGTGCTGACCACCCCTGAAGTCTCTGCGTGGTACAGATGATTAATGTGCTCGGTTCTAACAGAAAGCCTGGACACTCCAGCCACCCCAAGGCACTGCAGAAGAGAGGCCTGGTGATCTGCTTCTGGAAAACCCACCATGGATGCCCTACGAAGCACAGCTCTGTCGCGACCCACACGGACACCTGAGGAGCGCGGCTCCGTCCCGACACACACGGGGTCACTAATCAGTTGAAGCTGAATAAACAGAATGTGGTGCTGTGTTGTCTGGAGTATCTCCACAAGCCCTGGTGATGCAGCAGTTAAGGCACTCAGCTGCGACCTGTAAGGTCAGTGGTTCGGAACCACCCGTAACTCCGTGGGGAGGAAGAAGGGGCAGTCTGCTAAAAATGGGGACTTCCGCCTCCGAAGCCTGCAGGGTGGCTGGGGGTCAGGACCGACTGCGTGGAGGTGGGTTTGGTTCTGGTTTGGACCCCTGGCAGCTGGTGTTAGCCTCTCCCCAACATCACAGAACCGCCTAGCACTTCAACCCCTGACGTGCTGTGATGCCCCAGGAAAGGGAACACACGCAATAGCAGTTATCTTTTTGTCTTTTTCCGCAAGATACTGAAAGCTCGGATTTTTAGGAGAATATCTATTATTTTTATTAAAACAAGACATATAATTCTGTCTTAAACACGGTTTGAGCCATACCGTGTCGGCCAACCAAAGTTGTATCTGTGATCGCAAGCTTCTGATCCCCAGGCTAGGCTGTGAGAGCCCCTCAACAGCCAGGACCATGCCTTGCTGTCAGTGCGTGTTGGCCGCCATGGAGACCCCAAGAGACGTGCCCTGAAGGAACGAGATGGGGACTGAATGAGCCAGCCTCGCGTGTCCAGGCTCCTTACCAGAAGTGTCAACTGCCTTTGCTGGACCAATGTATTTAATGGGACAGAATTTAGATGCCGCTGGCTTCTTGGCCACGTTCTCTTTCCTCCAGCGTTAAGTGGGTAAGTGCCTGGAGACGGCAGCTGGGAGCTGAGGAAGAAGTCTGCTGAGGGCGCAGCTTCTTCTGTACCGAGAACCCCAGCCCGGCAGCCTGCCTCCTTGTCACCAGGAGCCTAGCTGACACAGTTGCCTTCTGCCGACTTCTTAGAAACTTCACTCCGTGAGAACCACGCTCTTAGCAATCCTCAGAACGTTCCAAGGGCCCTTCCTCCGGAAGCGTCTTGAGTGGCTTCCCCTTCGTGACGATAAAGAGACGAGAGCGAGCTTAAACATTTCACAAGCAACCTGAGCCAAACAGAGACTGTCAGCCTCTCACTGGGAACGTACATCACTTGAAACTGCCTGTCACGAGGCACAGCGACACGTACACAGCATGAGAGTGAGGAAATGTTCTCAAGGACCACACGGCCTACCTCTTCCCTGGTGACATCAATGTCACCCCAGACCTTGTTCACTTCTCTGCCAGCCTTTTCAGAAAAGACACCCACTCCGCTCCCAAGCAGACATATTTTCCCTGGTGGGATCATCATTTAAAATTAATATTTGAATAAGCAACAGTGTTTTTCATTATCAGTACTTCCTCTTTAACAAGGCAGAATTACAAATTGAATTAAGTGGCTTCGTCCTCAGAGTGGTTTTCACGGCATGGCACATTTTTCAGTAACAAGCAGAGAACGCTAAGTCACTGATGAAACTCTGCACTTCTCAGAGTGACGGGCGGGGAGCTGTCGCTGTTGCTGTCAGAAGCAGGAGGGGAGGCTCTTCCGCGGCCGCCGCTCCCCGAGAACCCTGCTGTGAGAACCGGGAGCGCAGACCGCGGACCGGAGGGAGAACCGTTTGGCCGCCGCTCCGCCTGGGACACGCACCACCCGGAGCTCAAGGTCTGGACCATGCGGTCGATAAAACCACTGAGACCAGGTGGCTCAGAGATGACAACAAGTGTTTCTGTCACTAATCCCTTCTGCTGGAGTGGGGAGGCTCTCTCACAGGCTGTCACTTCCCAGGGGCCTTTCCGTGAGGGCGCCGTGACAGGGGTAACGAGGGCTCACAACGGGGCCACCCTGCCGCTGGGACGGCGGGAGTGGCTCCCGGCTCCTGAGAGAAAGGGCGGGGTCCGGTGACGTGCTGGGCCTGGGGGCCCCCGTGTGACCAGCTACAGACAGACGATACCCACTGATACACTCAATGACATGTGTCATCATGCCAGCTTGGAGACACAGTGACTCTGTAAGACCACATGTTGTACATAGCTGTTTTATATGAAGTGGCAAAAAGAAGGCAGCCCACAGATGGAGCCCCCTGCCACCTGCCTGTCCTGCTGTGGGGCTGGCCTGTTGCTGCGATGCTGGAAGCTGGGCCACCAGCATTTCAAATACCAACAGGGTCATGTGGGGCTGAGGTGACAGGCCTCTGTCTCTTTTTCTCTCTCAAGGTCATGCAGTCTTTAGCCTGTTACCCCTCTGAGCATGTAACCCACTCTTTTCTCTGCTGCTTCCTTTCCGGGCACAAACATCCCAGGTGCACATCAGTTCAGGGACTTCACTGTTGCTGTCCCCTCACCTGGACCACCCTCTTCCTGGTCCCTCTTTCTGCTGGCAGTCCCTCGCCTGGACCACCCTCTTCCTGGTCCCTCTTCCTGCTGCTGTCCCCTCACCTGGACCACACCCTCCTGCTCCCTCTTTCTGCTGGCTGTCCCTCGCCTGGACCACCCCCTCCTGGCCCCTCCTCCTCCTGGCTGTCCCCTCACTGCCTGCAGGTCCTTGCCAAGGCCTGCCTCACCAGCCTGTCCACACTCATACCACACTACTCTCTGCCCTATAGCTCTGTTTTCCTCCACAAGGTGGCTGTCATTGTGAACTCCTGCCATGTGTTTCTGTCATTCTGGTATACTGCGGTGGCTTGTGTGTTGCTGTGATGTTGGAACCTGTGCCACCAGAATTTCAAAGTCCAGCAGGGTCACCACAGTGGACAGGTCTCAGCTAAGCTTCCAAACTAAGACAGACCAGGAAGAAAGGCCTGGCAGTCCGCTTGTGGAATCAGCCAGTGAAAAGCTCCAGGGATCACAAGTGAACACTGCTATGTTGCTGGGAGGTGCAGGCCCTGGGACAGCTGCAACAAGAGGCGCAGAGGCAGCTGACAGCCAGACACGGTGTGGCACTGAGAAGCCACTCATGTTTTGCCTGTGGGTCACCACGAGTCAGGCCTAGTGTCATGGCAACTGACAACGGCGCAGACGGACGGCGGCCAGTGGCCACCAGGGGCCGGAGGTGGGAACAGGAAAGAACGGATGACATGCGCTCCCGAGCAATCCAGGTGGAGGAGTGATGGGAACATTGCACAGCTTGGTCCTGGTGGTGGCCGCATCCGCCTGTGTAGGCACTCCAAACCACGGAATCGGGCAGGTCACACACGTGAAGGGACCTGTGCCTCCAATAAGCTCTCACACGACAACACTGTCATGTCACCATGTACTTGTCTCTGTACGAAACTCTCTCCGCGGAAGTAGGAACCCCAGAGGTCCTAGGAGCTTGTGCCAAGAACAGCAGGAGACTCACAGTATAAAATAACTCTCAGTATAGAAAGTCAGAGGTAACCTTCTTTTTTAACCCATTAAATTAGTGCAATCTGAGACTTTGGACAAATTAAACTGCAGCAAGAGCCAATGGTCCTCTCCCATAAGGGTGGTGGGAATGTAAGGTGGTCCCTTAGCCGAGCTGTTTGAGAAACCACAACCAAACCCACTGCCTTTGAGTTAACTCCAACTCACGGTGACCGTACAGGACAGAACAGAACTGCTCCTTCGAGTTTCCAAGAAGTACCTGGTGGATTTGAACTGCCGACCTTTTGGTTAGCAGATGTAGCACTTAACCACTACACCACCTCGTCAAACAGAGATTGCTTGTAACCTGGAGTCCAGTCACTACCCAGGTGTATATAAGAGAGACTTCCCTTCATGTTCTCAGGGTGGTTTTCACAAGGGTGTTCATCACAGTCTTGCGTACCCCAGTGAGGATACAGAAAATGCCCCAACACACAAACATACCAGCAAGAAAAAAAAATTTCAGTTAAAAAAACTGAAATGATATATTCAGGGTATCATCATTCACGTAAAGTTAAAAGAAACACACAGACCATAAACTAAGAATTGCCCGCTGGGACGGTGGGTGAGGGCTGGGGTTGGAGGCGTGGTGGCAGCAGAGACTGCTGACTTGGTCCCACTTTTCACACCTCCTCTCTTCTCAGGAACAGAAGGAGCCTTAGCAGGGCTGCTAACTGGACGGTCACTGATTTGAAACCCTCAGCCGCTCTGGGGGAGACAGAAGCGGCAGTTTGCTTGGGGACAGATTTACGGCCCGGGGAACCTTCTGGGGTCGCCAGGAGTCAGAACTGACTAGACGGCAGTGGGGCTGTTTGGTCTCGGGTTTAACAACAGACCTCTGATCTGTAACCGGGCACGTGGCCACCAGGCTCATGCCAGCCACCAGGCTCGTGGGCACATTCAAATCCACTCATGCAGCGAGGGGGCACAGGAAGCCAGCTTCTGTCCGTCTGGATGTGAAAATAGATTTTTCTGGTGCAAGTTTAAGGCTACATCCAGAAGGGTACTTCGCTCATCTGCCATGTCCTCTTTCCAGTTCCTCCGTGCTGCAGGGAGGATTGGTGGTGTTGGGCCACTTTTGTCTGTGTGGACAAGTGGCTGTTCTAGGAGACTGAAGAAGGACAGGTGGGAGGAGCCTGGGCTTCAGATGACGTGGGGACCCCTGGGGGGCTTAGTAGCCTGGACTGCTATAAGACAAAACTGAACACCCATCTGTCCACGCACCGCTAATGAGTCCTTCACAGAGCAGCAAAACTCCTCACTCTGCATGACGCTGTGTCCACAGACGACTTTACAGCTGAACATTTATATTTCTTTAAAACAAGAATGGTTAAGATAGCACCGTATTATTACTAGTTTTACAGGTATGAAATCTATCTATATAGTTATTTTTGTTTTATGTCTTTGTATTTCTCAGAAACTTTTAAAGTCATCCCAATAACTGTACAGACAGCGATATGTTTCTGGGACACCTGAGACTATGAAGACTTGTTTCCACTATGAGTATATCAGAGCCCTGGTGGTGCAGTGGTTAAGAGTTTGAGCCCACCAGCGCGATAGAACAGTTCTACTCTGTCCTATAGGGTCACTGTGAGTCAGAATCGACTGGACAGCAACAGTCAGCCTTTATAGACGCATCACGTAAACATGCTTAATGGTCTGCAGATGAATCTCCTAGATGCCTCAAGTCTTTTTCCAAGAACTAAGCAGGGAAACAACTCACATCCTAACCCGACAGGAACACTGACAGCACTCTCCTAGCTCTCTGGTTCAAAGGCATATGTAAAGCCCAGTTTCTGTTTTTAAGAACCTTGCCTTGAATGTCTGGGGATGATCTTCCAGGAGACATCAAGGTCAAATGGCATAACTAGTGTCACGTATTGAATTGTGCCCCTCCCAAAAATACATGTTGTAATTTTCCTGGGCCAGGATTCCCTGTATTCTATGACTGTCCTCCATTTTGTGATTTTCCTATGCTTTATGTTAAAGGATTAGGGTGGGACTGTAAATCCCTTTATGAGATCACCTCCCTGCTCCAGGGAGCTTTCCTGGAGTATGGATTGCACCACCCTTAATCCTTTCATCCTACAAGAGATAAAAGGAAAGGGAAGCAAGCAGAGAATTGGGAACTTCACACCATCAAGCAAGCAGAACCGGAGGAAGAGTGCGTCCTTCAGATCTGCGGTTCCTGCACCAAGATGCTCCCTGGACAAAGACTGATGCAATACTGGACTTTCCTCCAGAGCTGACAAGTAGGGAAAGCCTTTCCCTAGAGCAGACATCCTGAATTTGGACTGTAGCCTACTGGACTGTGTAAGAATAAACTTTCCTTTGTTAAAGCTATCCACTCAGTGGTATTTCTGTCAGACCAGCACTAGCTGACTAAAACAACTAGTCTTCTGCTAAGAGAGTCTTTTGCACCCCATATTGGTGAGGGGCATCTGGGGTCTTAAAAGCTACCAAGCCACCACCTGAGCTACACCAAACAGACCCAATCCACCTGGAGAAAATGATCATGAACATCAGAGACACGAGGAAAAATGAGCTCAGGAGACAGAAGTACCCATATGAACGGGAGACTGTATCGGCATGAGACCAGAAGAACCAGGTGGTGCTGGGCACTGCCAAAGACAGCCATGATGATGGACACAGTGTAATTCCCGGGGCAATGTGAGAAAAAGACGTGTGCAGCCCAGGAACTCGAACTGATGGTCCGACAGCCTAGGATCCCCTGGGAACACAGACCGTAGACCTGCTGCTGGCCCTGACTGGAAATGTGTACTGAGGTCAACACTTCAGACAAGAATGGACTGGATTTGGGGACACAGTATGACCATGTAGTGTGTACACTTTATGGTTTTATACATTCACAGAAGGCTGTCCTACTGGTTTCTTTCTCAATGGGAGAGAAGATGGTAGAGAGGAGGGGACAAGTGCTTGTTCAGAGGATACTAGAAGGAATGAAAAGGAGGAACGTGGGTGAAGAGAGCAGACGGAACTGCAGATGGGCAGGCATGCAAAATTGATTAGGATTTGTATACTTTGTATACTTTCACTTAATCACAATTAAAAAAAAAAAAGAAGCCCTGCCTCTCACAGTCATCTGAGTACTGAAACCTAAGTGCAGCTTATTAACCTCTTCCAATGGCCTTTTGGGAATTCCTCTGTGCCTTGGGAACTTTCAGAAGAAAGTCTTGCTTGCCTGGGAGACAGGCTTCGTTGCACCTATTACTCTTTAAGAGTGTCACTGTCCAGGGGGTCGGATACTGGAGTTATTCCTGCTCTGGATGAACACAGGTCTTTACAAATGTGCCCATCCTTAATTATGCAATCGATCGGCCCTTTCCAGGTACAGCCCTACAACAGCGTGAAGTCTGGGAAGCAGATGGATGGCCAGCCATCAGAACCTGACCGAGCCCTTCCCACCAAGTGACAACAGGAAGCCCTGCCTGGGAAAGAGGAAAAGCACAGAAAGAACAGTAGGAGCTGGTAATTCAGTGAAGCAAGTGACAGTGTCTTCAGAGGATCTCTTTATCAGCCCTTATCTGTCAAACCATTTCTGTCATGGATCAAATTGGGTCCCTCAGAATCTGTCAACGTGGCTAGGCCGTGATTCCCAGCATTTGTGACTGCCCGCCATTTTGTCATCTGACGTGATTTTCCAATGTGTTGTAGATCCTGCCTCTGTGATGTTAATTAGGTGAGATCAGAGGCAGTTATGTCAGGAGGCAGGACTCCATCTATAAGATGAGGGTGAATCCTGAGTCAATCTCTTCTGACATATAAAAGACAGAATTGAAAGAAGAGACAGGGGGCCTCATATCACCAAGAAAGTCGAACCAGAAAGGGAGCACTCTTGGGACCTGGGGTCTGTAAGCTGAGAAGCTCCCAGACCAGCGGAGACTGAGGACAAGGACTTTCCTACAGAGCTGACACACAGAGAAAGCCTTCCTCTGGAGCCGCCACCTGAATTCACACTTCTGGCTTCCTAGACGGGGAGAGAATAAATCCCTCTTTGTTAAAGTCATCCACGTGTGGTGTTTCTGTTACAGCAGAACTAGGTAGCCAAAGCAACGTCTTTCCCCAAAGTTAAGTTCAGTAGCAGCTCTCTGCTGGGGGAGTTCACATCTGATGTGGCCACAAAGGAGCTCTGCTCAGAGCCATCTGAAGTTCTGTCATCAGAAGGAAGATGTCTAGAAAGCAAGAGGTGTCACGCAGAGCAGCAGCGGCACCCTTTGTGACCAGTGGCTACCAGTGGGCGCCAGAGCTCTGACTGCTGCACGGGGCGGTCCTGGAGCAGCAGGGATGTGCAGTGCCTGCCAAGTCACCTGCTGCTGCTCTCTCTTCCTGCCCTGACAGCCCACGTGGCTCCTACGCTACATACCTTACTGGATCCCTATTGTTTCACACTCGCCTGTCAGCTTGCGGCACTGCGGTGGCTCGTGTGTTGCTGTGATGCCAGGAGCAGTGCCACCAGTATTCACGCACCATCAGGGCCACCCAAGGAGGGTCTGTTTCAGCAAAGGCTCCACACTAAGACAGACTAGGAAGGGAGACCCCGTGACCTACTTCCCAGACTCAGCAGACCACACAGAGTGCTGACTCGGTCAGTGCCGGCCGGTGAGCCCCCAAAGGCTGCGAGAACCCACTCGAGGACGCCCGCAACTGTGAAGAGGACGCGGGACTGGGCACCCTCCTGTTCTGTTGTCCATGGGATCACCAGGAAGAGTCAGAGCTGGCTTGACGCATCTCACACCATCAACAACAAAGTCTGACAGATGCTGGGCTACGGATGGGAGCCCTGGTGGCACAGTGGTTACACTGACCGGCTGCTAACCGAGAGGTCAGTGGTCTGCCACTACCAGTGGCTTCATGGGAGCAACTACCGGTGGCTTCATGGCAGTCTTCTCCCAGAGAGATTTACGGCCTTGGAAACCCTGTGGGATTGCTATGGGTCGGAATGGACTCAAGGAAGTGGGCTGCAGTTTCTGGTTTGGTGCTAAGGATGGATGGTTGACACATTGGACTGCTAACCAGAAGGTTGGAGATTCGAGTCCACTCAGAGGTGTCTCAGGAGAAAAGCCTGGTCATCTGCTTCTGAAAACCCAGCCTCCGAACACCAGGCCTGGGGTGCACACGTTATCAATCCAAGCTTGGGGCTGCATGTGAATGACGGGAGGGATGTGTTATCACCTCACTACTCAAATGAGAAAGGCCTTGCGACCTGCGAGTCATTCCTCTTGGCTGACAGCACAGACCCGCCCGGCAAGGCTACTGGGAGAGGCCAGTGGGGTCCCAACATGTGTCTAGGTCACTGAGAAGCAGTAGACAACGTGGACAGCGCTCTCAGATGTTTCCTGTACGGCTATGTAGACACAGAGTTGAGGACACGCCCACACCGCCCTGGGAGACAGTCATATGGCAGGAACCCAGGTCACAGAGCAGACGCCAGCAGTGACGACCAGGCACTGGGGCGGGGGGTGGGCTCTCAGGCAGAAAGAAACACTAACCACCTGAGGCAGACCTTCACCTGCAAAGACTCAGCTGACACACAACTTATAAGCAACACGTCTGTGGTAGAAAGCGTAGGGTGCTGGTAATGGGAAAAAATCAGACAGATGCAGCCAGCGCTACTGGGCAACTTGTTCACACTCACTGGTGGGTTCGGCTGCCATTTACTGAGCACCTACTGTGTGCCAGGCAGGGCTACAGCAGAAGGGTGACCAGGAAAACAAGAGACAAGATCCCTATATAGGTATTCCACTGAGGGACATTCCACTGAGGGTCAGAGAATGAACTACTAAATTTATGTCGCCGACGGCAAACCCTAGTTTGCCCTGTTCTGGCCCTGTTCTGGGCCAGCCTCACCGCCGTGGGTGCGCTCCAGTGCACTAGTGCAGCACCACGCCTTCTGCACCTGTCAACCTCGGGGGAAACCCTGCTGGTGCACTGGCTGAGAGCTACGGACAGTTGCTAATCGATAAGTCTGCAGTTCAAATCTACCAGGCGCTCCCTAGAAACCACAGAGGGCACTTCTGCTCTGTCCTGTAGGGTATCTAGGAGCCAGTGTCAACTGGATGGCAAATTTTTGCCTTCTCTCAGTCTAGGGGCTCATCCCCCAGCACCACACGGGACAGTGCTCTGTGGGGACCCACAGGCTGTCACTGGCTGGTTTCAGAAGTCGCTCACCACGACCTTCTTCCTAGTCTGCCTTCATTTGCAAGCCTAGCTGAAACTTGTCTACCACCAGTGACCCCGCTGGTGGCTGCAATACTGGTGGCCTGGCTTCCGGCATCACAGCGGCACCCCAGTTACTGCAGCACAACAGACGGGCAGACACGTGGTGGGGACTCCCAGTGACGTCCGCCTTACGAAGAGAAACGGAGCAAGGTGGCGGAGAGTGACGAGGTGTGAGTGTGCAAAGGCTGGTCAGGAAGGCCTCAGCAAGGACCTGCAGGCAGTGGAGGGCAGCCAGCAGGAGGAGGGACCAGGAGGGGTGGTCCGGGCGAGGGACAGCCAGCAGGAGGAGGGACCGGGACGGGGTGGTCCGGGTGAGGGACAGCCAGCAGGAGGAGGGACCAGGAGGGGTGGTCCGGGTGAGGGACAGCCAGCAGGAGGAGGGACCGGGACGGGGTGGTCCGGGTGAGGGACAGCCAGCAGGAGGAGGGACCAGGAGGGGTGGTCCGGGTGAGGGACAGCCAGCAGGAGGAGGGACCAGGAGGGGTGGTCCGGGTGAGGGACAGCCAGCAGGAGGAGGGACCGGGACGGGGTGGTCCGGGCGAGGGACAGCCAGCAGGAGGAGGGACCAGGAGGGGTGGTCCGGGCGAGGGACAGCCAGGAGGAGGAGGGACCGGGACGGGGTGGTCCGGGTGAGGGACAGCCAGCAGGAGGAGGGACCGGGAGGGGTGGTCCGGGTGAGGGACAGCCAGGAGGAGGGACCAGGACGGGGTGGTCCGGGCGAGGGACAGCCAGCAGGAGGGACCAGGACGGGGTGGTCCGGGCGAGGGACAGCCAGGAGGAGGGACCGGGAGGGGTGGTCCGGGTGAGGGACAGCCAGCAGGAGGGACCAGGACGGGGTGGTCCGGGCGAGGGACAGCCAGCAGGAGGGACCAGGACGGGGTGGTCCGGGCGAGGGACAGCCAGGAGGAGGAGGGACCGGGACGGGGTGGTCCGGGCGAGGGACAGCCAGCAGGAGGAGGGACCGGGACGGGGTGGTCCGGGCGAGGGACAGCCAGGAGGAGGAGGGACCGGGACGGGGTGGTCCGGGTGAGGGACAGCCAGGAGGAGGGACCGGGACGGGGTGGTCCGGGCGAGGGACAGCCAGCAGGAGGAGGGACCGGGACGGGGTGGTCCGGGTGAGGGACAGCCAGCAGGAGGAGGGACCAGGAGGGGTGGTCCGGGCGAGGGACAGCCAGGAGGAGGAGGGACCGGGACGGGGTGGTCCGGGTGAGGGACAGCCAGGAGGAGGGACCAGGAGGGGTGGTCCGGGCGAGGGACAGCCAGCAGGAGGAGGGACCGGGACGGGGTGGTCCGGGCGAGGGACAGCCAGGAGGAGGAGGGACCGGGACGGGGTGGTCCGGGTGAGGGACAGCCAGCAGGAGGAGGGACCAGGAGGGGTGGTCCGGGCGAGGGACAGCCAGGAGGAGGAGGGACCGGGACGGGGTGGTCCGGGCGAGGGACAGCCAGGAGGAGGGACCAGGAGAGGGTGGTCCGGGTGAGGGACAGCCAGGAGGAGGGACCAGGACGGGGTGGTCCGGGTGAGGGACAGCCAGGAGGAGGGACCAGGAGGGGTGGTCCGGGCGAGGGACAGCCAGCAGGAGGAGGGACCAGGAGGGGTGGTCCGGGTGAGGGACAGCCAGGAGGCTGGAAAGGAAGCAGCAAGGAGTGGGTGACAGAGTGGGAGGGGTACTGGGCCGAAGACTGCTCGACCTTCTGAGAGAGCGAGCAGGAGAGCACAGACACGAGAGACAGATCCAGCACAGGCAGAGGGGCAGGCAGGTAAAGAGGTGGAGAGAGAGGACGGAGCGGTGAGGAGACAGGTACAGCAGACAGGAGATGACACGGGCTGGGCGGGAGGCTGGTGCCTGGCTGGACGAGGAGACAGGTGGTAGATATGACAGGTGACAGACACGAAGAGACGGAGACAGGGACACAGGGAGAGACCGGGAGACGGAGACTAAAATGTGCTTTGAAGCCTGCTTGGAAAGTGTTTGTTTTTAATTCAATTTCAGCTAATACAAATAGCCCCACTGTTAAAAAAAATGTTATGAAACTACATTTGAATTACTCTGAAGATTTAAATATCTGACCAAATATTGAAACACATGTCACTTTATTTTTATATAGGCATCATACAATATGTATGCATGCTTATGAAGACAGAACACTGTCATTTTTTTTAACAGAGTCTCTAAGTGAATTAACCCATAGCATTTCACAGAGGCTTGAGGGTTTCAACGATTTTGCCTAAGACATCAGTATTTAATGAAAAACGGAGAGTCTGATTCAGACACTGAAGGCGCTGCAAGATAATTTTCAAAACTGCTGAAGAAAAACATGTAGTCTTCTTAAGGAAATCTTGTTTATCTCCTCTTCACAGGTAACTTTCCCTGCAAGATATGAACGACGAAGGCCTTGGGAGCAGGTGGGAGTGGCCACGGAAGCAGTCCTGCCCGACAAGTGTGACTGTCAGCCTCCCCCCGCTGCCGTGTGAGGGGTGGCAGATGCTCCCCTTAGACGTGTCCGAGATACAGACAGAGCTCAGCAGTCCTGCTTCAGCACTGTGCTTGTCTCTGGGTCTGGTGTCACTCTGCCTCCAATCCACCCTGCATGTTGATGACACATTTGTTGTCCTCGACTGCGGTCCCTGTCAAGGAGCCCTGGTGGCAGTGTTGAGTTCAAAGGCTGGTGGTCCCACCGGCCACTCCACGAGAGAAAAACGGGTGACAGTCAGCCTCTGCGAAGACCGCAGCCTTGCAACCCCCACGGGACACTTCTCCTTTGCCCTCCAGGGTCGCTGGGGGTCGGAGACAGCGCCGGGGCACTGGGGTGGTCCCTGTCAGACAAATGGAAGATCCCCTGGCTACAGGGAACAAGGGCTCAAAATGGATCTTTTTAAGTCAGGAGTCAGCATTTCAAAGTCAACAAAAGCGACAAAAATCGGAAGACTTGATTAAGACTTGAAATATGACGCTAAAATCATTCAACTAAACTCATGTCATTACCCTTAAACAGAACTTGGCTAAAACCAAAAGAACTCACTCTTACAGTACAACAGAGTTCAGCCTGACCCAAGCTGTCATTGACACAGAAGTTGAAAATGTGACTGTGTTAGACGCAAATCTTTAAACTTGATCATGACGTCTGCAGCTCTCTCGGGCACTTCTTCGTCTATGAGAACTCGAGGGCCCTCTGAGACTGGAGCTGGCTCAGACTCGGGGACCCTCTGAGAAGTCCAGTGTGATGGCTGAGGCTGGGCGTCACCTTGGCTGGGCTGAGAGTCCCCAGGTCTCACAGTTCAGACTTAGTGTGTCTGTCACGCTATGATGTAGTCACCTCCACGATGGGAGCAGATACGATGTGATCAGCCCCACAACAGGAGCTGATATAGTTGTCACCTCCGTGGTGGGTGCTGGCGTGGCACGGCCACCTCCACAATGGAAGCTGACGTGGTGTGATTATTTCTATGACGGGAGCTGACGTCATGGGATCACCTCCATCATGGGAGGTGATGGGAGCAGTCACCCATTCTAAAGAGCATTTCGTTTCCTCAGGTGTGTGACCTACCTCAAACATAAGTGTACTTCCTGGCCAGGTTCCCAGGATTTTACCTACTCTGGATCCTCTAGCCGGCCCCTGTCAGCCTGAACCCCAGTTCCTGGGCCTTGGGGAGCAGCCTACCATCCATCTTGCCTACTGACCTTGGGATTCATCGGTTGTCAGAGCCTGTGGGCAAGAGCCCTGCAGTCTGACCTAACGCGGGGTCCCCCGGCCCCTCAGCTAGGAATCAGGAGAAGCCCCATCCTGAGCCACAGACCCAGCAGGCTCCCGCCTCTGCAACCACGTGAGCCATTTCCTTGACAGAAACCTCTTTATGCGGGTAGTCACACACTTGACTGGTTTTGCTTCTCAAGAGAAGCCAGCCCAAGACTCCCGGAGCATAAGACTGAAGCCCATGCTTTAACCTTCCTTTGCTAGGTTAAAAATAACAAAACGCCCACAAGCTTTGCAAGCACTGGTGGCGCAGTGGTTTAAGCGCTACCGCTAACAACCAAAAGGTCGGCAGTTCAAACGCCCCAGGTGCTCCCTCAAACTGCGGGCAGTTCTGTGGTCTTACAGGTCCCTAGGAGTCGGAATCGATTCAATAGCAATGAGTTAAACAACCTCTGTGGAATGCTTTGAGACGCCCTTTTTAACAGATGCTAAATTACCTGAATTCCCAGACTGTTTCTGAACTTGAAAGACCACTAGCCCGTCGTGGACAACCCTGGTGGCGTAGCTACTGGGAGGCATGGCTGCGAACCCAAACGTCAGCAGCTGGAAGCCACCGGGCGCTCCCTGGAAACTATGGAGCAGTTCTACTCGTCCTCCAGGGTCGCCATGGGTCAGGACCGACTTGACGGCAGTGAGCTTGGTTTTGGCCTGGCCATCCCGGTCAGCGCGCCCCAACACAGCCCTCTCCTCAGCCCGGCCGCCTCCTTCAGAGCACGAGCTCTCACATCTACACCCCTCTTACCTGCTTCTGTTTTTCTCTCTGTGTTCCCCCACCAGAACATATGGGACCTTGCCTCTTTGCATAATGTCAGCCCCTAGGACAGTGTCTGGTACAGGGTCAATGCTCAAAATTGTGCCAGACGTCACGGGGCAACCTCAACTCATCGTCACTGAATGTGTGTCACGGGAGAACTGTGTTCCAAAGGTTTTTCGGTGCCTGATTTCTACCCGCTGCCACAGGGTAGACGGAAACCTCCAGCTTTTGGCTAGCAGCCAAGCAAGTGTTCGCAGTTTGCACCACGCAGGGATGGCACTCAGCGTACACTCACCACGCTTGTGTTCTGCTGCGTGAAGTACAGGATTATTTTGTTCTTTTTCTGAACATCCTGTTAAGATTTTAATGAGTACGATATATTTATAGATTAATTTCTGGTCAGTCAACCACTTTTTTTGAAATAAGCCTTTTTCATCCAGCAATATGGGATACTGTTCCAATTACTTACAGCTTGTTTCACATTCAGTCGGTCAACTTTGGGTGTTTTCTCCACTTCATGCCCAAGCAGCTGTTCTGGGCTTCCCTCCTGACGATTGTGATACACCAGGTTGGCCAGGCTGTGGGGCCCAGTGGTTGGTCACCCGCAAGCCTAGCTGTTTCTGTGACAGTGCTCTGCTGACGTGGTTTACATCTACAATAACTGATTCCAAGTCAAGGAACCCTAACCTTGACAAGATGGGCAGGCCTCATCCAGCCGGCTGGAGGCCTTGAGAGCAAACGGGTCTCAGGGAGCAGCACCTGCCCCAAGACGCTCTCACACACTCCCGGCCTGAGTCTCCAGCCTGCCCCCGTCCTACGGACTGCAGACCTGCCAGGCTACAAGACACAGAACTGGTTTCTTGAAATCAATCATATTCTCTCTCTCTCTCTTTCTCTCTATACACATGTATGCGTGCATCCATTTATGTAAGGATATGAATACATGGATATACATATATCCTCCTGGGTCCAGTTGTCTGAGAACTCTGACTAGTACCTGTACCCACATTTTTACACAAGGCAGGTCACTACTACCGAGAACTATCCCAAGGAAAAATAATACAAGATGTTCTATGTCAGTGGCTCCCAACTACTGAGGTCCTAAATCTACCCGCGGATATAGCAAGCCCACAAAATTTATGAATTTTTTTATACAAATATATATGTGTGTATAAGTGTCTACATAGACACACAAAATACACAAACATCCACATGTACGTGAGGGTGTGTATATGTGTGCTCACACCCACACAACACACGCTCTGCTGGAGCCCACGGACCCCTCACCCACCACAGACCACAGGCTCGGTCACCTTGCTGTCAGCGCTTCCTAAGGAGAGAGACTGACCGACATGTCAAGAGGGGTTTGCTTCCAACCAAAGTGATCAGGCGTCTGTCTGTGTTCCAACTGACCGTGTCTCTCTTGGAAAAAGAAAGAGTACAAGACAGAGGGAAACCATGGTAGGAAGTCTGTCTGTCCTACCCTCAAGTGCACAGGACACTCACACTCACGTACACACACGCATATGTGTGTACAGGAGGAGGACAAGCGGCTCACGTAGGACTGTATGAATATCTCATGGGCCTCCTGAAAAACACTTGAGTCACATGTCCAAGTTTTTTTGACGGTAGTCATTTGTGCTCCAGAAACAAAACACACTGTGTGGGAGAGTCTTCCATCTGTGGGTGCTGAGAAGCACGTGGGAAAGCCCCTCTTACACCCTATGAATCACCACCTTCGGAAATCCGGGCCACGGGACTGTCTCCGGCATCAGGAGTTCTCCTGCACTGCGCTAACGTCTATAAGATGGACAGCGGCTTCTCTTTACAGACCGAGTGTGAAAACACTGAGTACCTATAAGTAGTCCACAAACACATTTGAATGCCATGCTACTTTGTATTCATACGCCGCAGAGCTCACGCCGGGGGGCTGCGTACAGCATAAGCAACAGGACGCGCCATTCACCCCAGCTGATACACACACAGAGCACAACTCAGACGTCTGAATGGCCTGGACAGTCGAGCGTGTTTACAGATGTGCAATGAAAACCCGAGGCTCGTAGACGCTGTTAACTCTGGTTGTGCTTGGGAAGGGTGACATGCTTTTAGAAAATGATTTTTGTTTTCTATACATTTTTTCAATACTTTACAATGAAGTCCACAATCAGAAAAAACAACGAAGGTATTTACATCAACAAGGCTAATATCAAACTAGTGCAACGGGACACAGACTTGTCCAAACGGGAGAGACTGCTTTTAGAGGAAAAATCCATATAGAATTACACCACTGTCCAACGCACTTATACGCCTAGGGCCAGACAAAACAGCATCCTCATCGGTGCCTCGGGCTGATGGTGCTTCACAGTGACCCCTGGTGTGCTGGTCTCCAGTGAAACGACAGGCCTTTTGTCTGACGCGCCTCTAGTTGGACTCAAACCTCTAAACTCTTGGTTAGCAGCCGAGCCTGTAACTGCATCACCCAGATACTCCTGTCGCAAGATAAAGACCTTCAACTAAGTGGCCACCTACCAACTAGGGCAGCTGATCGACCATCACCCAACTGTGCTATGCTTCAGAAGTGGAGAGTCCCTGAAAAATATTCTTGGCTGTGAATTAACTGACAACTGTGACCATCAGTAAGGGACTGGAGGGGCACAACCCAAGTCCAAGTCCAAGTCCAAGTCCAGGCAGAAGGAATGAGCAACAGTCAGCACAACTCTGCTTACGAAGACACTGTCCTACACTTGCCTATGGGTAGTAGTATCTAGGACCTTACAGGCCTGTGAGCAGCCACCTGGGGAACTTCACTGGTCCCACTCTGTTGGGAGCAAGGCTGAACGAAGAAAAACCAAAGACACAAGGGGAAGAGCAGTCAAAAGGACTACAGGACCACAACCACGACAGTCTTCACGGGACTGGGTCCAGCAGAGGGATTACAACAGAGGGTCTGGGACAGAGTTGGACATCGAGGAGCACAAAATCCTAACTCCCATAAAATGACCAGACTTACTGGTCTGACAGAGACTGGAGAAACTCTCAGAGTATGGTCCTGGACACCCTCACAGCTCAGCAGTTAAGTACTCCTGAAGTTCACTCTTTCGTCAAAGATGAGATAGGCCCAGAAAACAAATGAGACTAAAGGGACACACCAGCTCAGGGGCAAGCCCGAGAAAGCTGGAGGGGACAGGGAAACTGATAACGGGAAACCCAAGGTGGAGAAGGGAAGAGCGTTCACATGTCACAGGGCTGGCAACCACTGTCACAATAATGGATTAATTACTTAATAAGAAGCCTTCGTCTAAGGCACAATAAAAATAAAGGACCCAGTGAGCGCTTCTATAGCAATCTTTATAATGGTCCATGATGTACTTGAACAAACGAGTCGGAATTGAGTCAAGGACAAGTAGTATGGTCTTTCGGGGGAAGATTTGGCTAAATCACTGTAGCGGGATTTCTGCCACACAGAGTCAAACAGTATTGAATTAGCACACTTTCCTAGATCCTCAGTGTGACTAGTTTGGGACTGAACATGTTTATAGAAAGCAAGTGACGCTAGCTCCCAATTTGGGCATGAGACTCACTGGGAGGATGCGGTGAATTGTTGCCCTAGATCAACAGCAACTCTGTTTCTCACAGATAACCAGACAGATACCACCTGTCCAGCACATTGGTCTTTGGAGACCAACAATACATTCTTTTATGTTTTGAGTTCGGCCAACACTTCACTTGGCTCTGCTAAGTAGAAAATGAATCAGAGACCCCTGCTTGCATCAGGGAGGACAAGCCCTGTCCACTCTGGGAGGTGGACAACCCACGGATACAGTAAACACTCTCATCGCTGACTGGACACGGAGCCAGAGAAGGGCACAGAAAGGCGTGACTGCTTCTCCTCTGGAGTCACAGGAATTAAGGGTTAGGTACAACACCTTACATTCAATATCAAACCCCAAACCTAGCCTGCTGCTGTCCAGTCAGTTCTGACTCATAGCAATACTGCAGGTACTCACAACAGAGTTTCTCAATTGCAATAAGTATCTGACCACACCCCCAGCCAGAAGACAGCTTAGGCATGTCTCAGAGGACACGGCACTTGACGCTTTACAGGGTAGAAGCAAAATCTAGTCTCCAGAACGAGGCTTGTCTGCCTAACTCCTACTCAGCTGTCCTCTGAGAGCCCTCCTGGTTCCCTCAGTGTCAAAGGGGATGCCTTGTCCTTTCTCCTCTGACACCAGGCTCTGCTTCCTCTTAACCCGCATAGTGGTTTGGAAGTACTCCTATACGACTGTTCTTGTGATTATTTCCATTCCCCGACTAGACAGAAATCTTGGGGGGACCATCTCTCTAGCACCCAGCACACAGTGGTCAGTCAGTCACTGCACCCTGGGTCATGGTGTGCACACACCATGGTGTTGTTTACCCAGCAGCTGTTGACGGGCACTGCAGAAGTTTCCATTTTTCGCCTCTTTTTTTATTATTATCATGACTGAATGAAAATATACATTCTCATATAAATTTCCACGCTCACCTATGTGCGGCTCCCACTGCTCTCCCTGCCTGGTGACAATGCACTCTTCCTCTCTGCTCCATACATGTCTTTATCTTCCAAACAATCTCCTATCTCCTCCTCTCCACCCACTCCCTCGCCTCCAGTAAGAAGTCAACAGGACGACCTCCTATAGATGCATAGAATCATAAAGTGAACACATGATATGGTCACTCTGTGTCACCAAGTCCAACCCATCCCTGTGCGAAGAGTTGACCTCCATTATGATTTATGGACAGGTGCAGCACCAGGGCCAGGGACCATGCTCCTGGGAGAACTCTGAGGCCCCTAGATCACCAATTGTGGTCTTTTAGTGGAGATCTCAAGGTGCACCCCTTTTTATTCTTGTGTTGCCAGTAAGACTCAACTTTGTGAGCCCCAACATGGCTATCACCGGTGGTGGCTGGGCACCATCTGATTCTTTCGGTTACAAGTCGATGTAGTAACCCACTCTGGGTGGGTCTCTCTGTCTTCTGGGTTCTTTTTCTCCCATGTCGTTTTGGTCCTTGGTGATTCATCCATTCCTGCTGAGTTGGGACCACTTGGTGTACCTCAGATGGCCTCTCAGCAGCTTTTAAGACCCCAGATGCCACTCACTAATGTGGGGTGCAGAAGGCTGTCTTAGAAAAATACTAGTTGTGCCAATTGGCCTCAATTTCTTCTGAGAGAATGGTCCCTGGCCCCCTGCTCCAGCTACTTTGGGTTAAGATGGGAGGAGTAATCATGTTATGTTGAAGTCTAGTTAATACTGACCTTCTTTTTAAAGTGTGCTGTCACAAATTTCACCCAACCAAATTTCTATAAACTAATCTCAACCCTCTCCTCCTCGCTCTTCCTTCCTCCCCACCCTTGCAGCCATCAGAGTCTTTTCTTGTAAGCATAAGTCTGTTTTTAAGTTTTTATACTAGGGGTCTCATACAATATTTGTCCTTTTGTTGCTGACTACTTTCACTCAGGATAATGCTCTCCAATTGAAACCAGGTTATGTGATGTTTCCTAAAATCCTCGTTGTTCTTTATCATTGCATAGTGTTCCATCGAGAATATATACCATAGTTTACATATCCATTCCTCTGTTGTTGGACATCGGGGTTGATTCCATCATTTTGCTACAGTGCATTGTGCTGCGATAAACACTCCTGTGCATGTATCAGTTGGTGTGAATGGCCTTGATTCTGTAGGATATATTCTGACCAGCGGAATTACTGGGTCAAATGGTATACCTATATTCAGCTTTTTAAGGAAGTGCCAGATTGCTTTCCAGAGAGGTTGCACCACTTTGCAATTCCACCAGCAGTGTAGGAGAGTTTCAATTTCTCCACGGCCTCTCCAGCATTTGTTGTTTTGTGTTTTTGGGATCATGGCCAACCCTGTTGAGGTGAGATGGTATCTCATTGTAGTTTTGATCTAGATTTGTCTGACAGCTAGTGATCGTGAGCATGTCTGCATGTGTTTCTTGGCTGCCTGGATCTCCTCTTTAGAGAAATGTCCGTCCATCTCCTTCGCCCATCACTTAATTGGATTATTTATCTTTTTCTTATTGATAGTTTGTAGTATAGATTATGGGGATCAGGTGTCGGTCTGACATATAGTTGCCAAATATTTTTTTCCCATTCTGTCCAACCAAGTGCCGTCGAGTCAGGTCCATTCTGTAGGCGGCCTTTTAATTCTATTAATAAAGTCTTTGGTTGAGTGAAATTGTTTGATTCTTAATAGTTCTCATTTATCTATTTTCTCTTCTGTTGTTTGAGGTTTGACAGATTTTGAAGTCTGTTTACGTTGTGTATTAAAACTTCCATTGTTCTTCCTACTTTTTCTTGGATGACCTTTATCATTTTAGATTTGATATTTAGGTCTTTTATCCAGTTTGAGTTGGTTTTTGTATAAGGCGTAAGATATGGGTTTTATTTCGATTTTATTGCAGATGGATATCCAACCAGCACCACTTGTTCAAGAGATTTTCATCCCAGTTTAGTGTCTTAGGGCTTTTGTTGAATATCAGCCATTCATAGGAAGATGTTAGCATGTCTGAGATCTCAGTTCTGTTCCATTGACCTATCTGTCTCTTTTTGGACCAGTACCAAGCTGTTTTGACTACTGTGGCAGTGTAATAGCTTTTAAAGTTGAGTAGTGAGAGGCCTCCCAGTGTGCTCTTCTTTAGTAGTGTTTTACTTATCTGAAGTTTCTTGTCTTTCCAAACAAAGTTGGTGATTTGCTTCTCCATCTCATTAAAAATTTCACTGGAACTTGTATTGGGATTGCATTATAGAAGTAGATTGCTTTGGGTAAAATAGACATTTGCACAATGTTAAGTCTTCCTATCCATGAGCAGGGTAGGCTTCTCCATTTATGTAACTCTCTCTTAGTTTCTTGTAGTAAGAACTTGTAGTTCTCTTTGTAAAGATCTGTTATTTCTCTGGTTAGATTTATTCCTAGGTACTTTATCTTCTTAGGGGCTATAGTAAATGGTATTGATTTGGTAATTTCTTCAACAATCTTGTTGTTGGTATAAAGGAATCCTATTGATTTACTTATGTTTATCTTGTAACCTGAGACTTTGCTGAACTCTTCTATCAGTTTGAGTAGTTTACTTATGGATTCTTTAGGATTCTATGAGTATACAGTCATATCTGCAAATAGGGAGATTCTGACTACTTCTTTGCTGATGTAGATACCCTTTGTTTCTTGGTCTTGTCTAACTGCTCTGGCTAGAACTTCTAGTACAATGTTGAATAGGAGAGGTGAGAGTGGGCATCCTTGTCTAGTTCCCATTCTCAAGAGAAACTGTTTCAGTCTCTCCCCATTCAGGATGACGTAGGCAGTTGGCTTTGTATAAATGGCCCTTATCGCACTGAGAAATCGGCCATCTATTCCTATATTGCTGAGAGTTTTTAGTATGAATGGGTGTTGGACTTTATCAAATGTCGTTTCTGCAGCAATAGACAAAATCAAGTGATTCTTGTCTTTTGTGTTATTTATGTGGTTGATCACATTAATTGTTTTCCTGGTGTTGAACCAGCCTTACATCCCTGGTATGAATCCAACTTGGTCATGACGGATTATTTTTTGGATATGTATTTGTATTCTATTGGCAAGAATTTTGTTGAAGATTTTTGCATCTAGATTCATGAGTGATAGCGGTCTGTAAGTTCTCCTTTTTTGTTGGATCTTTCCCTGGCTTTTGTACCAGGGTTATGCTGGCTTCATAGAATGAGTTTGGGAGTATTCTGTCTCTTTCTATGCTGTGAAACAGTCTCAGTAGTATTGGAGATAACTCTTCTCTAAAAGCTTGGTAAAATTCTGTGATGAAGCCATCTGACCCTGGACTTTTTTTGGTTGGCAGTTCTTGGATGAATTTTTCAATCTCTTCCTTTGTGATGGGCTTATTAAGTTTTTCTGCTTCACCTTGTGATAATTTGTGTACGTGATATGAATCAAAGAATTTGTCCATTTCCTCTAGGTTTCCAAATTTGTTAGAGTATATTCTTTCACAGTATTCTGTTATTTTTTATTTCTGTTGAATCTGTTATGACAACTCCTCTGTCATTTCTTATTTGGATTATCTTGTTTCCTTTCTTGTTTTTCTTTTGTAAGTTTAGCCAATGGTTTGTCAATTTGGTTGACCTTTTGAGAAAACCAGCTTTTGGTCTTTTCAATTTTTTCAATTGTTCTTCTATTCTCTAATTCGTTGAGTTATGCTCTAATCTTTATGATCTGTTTTCTTCTGGTGCCTGAGGGGTTCCTCGTTGTTCTCGCTCTACTTGTTCAAGCTGTAGTGTTAGTTCTTTGGTTTCTTTCTTCCTTCCAGATGCGTGCATTTATGGAGATAAATGGACCTCTGAGGACTGCTTTGGCTGTATCCCATAGGTTCTGGAAGGAAGTGTTTTGTTCTCATTGGAATCCATAAATATCTTTATTTCACCCATGATTTCTCCTATAACCCATGGCTTTTTGAGCAAGTTATTGTTCAGTTTCCATGAGTTTCACTTTCTATCTATTGTTTTTCTGCTATTGATTTAGACTTTTATGGCTTTATGATCTGAGAAGATGCTTTGCATTAATTCGGTGGTATGGATTTTGTTGAGAATTCCTTTATGTCCTAACATATAGTATGTTCTGGAGAATGTTCCATATGCACTGGAAAAGGTGTAGTTGTCCGCTGACAGAGAGAAAGTTCTGTATGTCAGTGAGGTCTAGTTGGTTAATTCTGGCAATAAGATCTTCTGTGTTTTTACTGAGCCTTTTTCTAGAAGATCTGTCCAATATTGAGAGTGGAGTGTTAAAGTCTCCCACTATGATTAAGTAGTGATCTATCTCATTTTCGAGCGTAGTCAGTGTTTCTTCGATGTATTTAGGTGCTATAATATTAGGTGTATAAGTATTTAATATTAAGTCCTGATTGTGTATTGCGCTTTTCAGCAATAAATAGTGTCCATCGTTGTCTACGATGGTGGATTTTACATTAAAATCTATTTTACCTGAGGTTAGAATTGCCACACCTGCTCTTGTGTATTGTAAGCTGGATATATATTCTTCCATCCCTTAATTTTTAGTTTGTTCATATCTTTAAAGTCTAAGGTGAGTTTCTTATTGGCAACATATGGATGAGTCGTGTCTTTTGACCCAAGATGTCCCTCGATGTCTCTGTGGAGCGTTCAGTCCATTCACATTCACTGTAATTATCAAGAGGTATGTTTAGTGCTGTCATTGTGATATATTCATCTTTGTGTTGGAGTTTTCTTTGTTGTTCTTACTAATCTGTTCTGGGAGGTTCTTCTTTGTGAGGTGGTTTTTCACCGTTTTCAGGGTTGATTTTGTGGTTGTTGAGACTCCTGTAGTACATTTCTTGATTTGATATGTTACATCTTTATTGTGCTTTATGGCTGCCCCTATGATTCCCCTTAATAAACTACATATAAGCCCAATTTTAACTACCAGTCTTATTAATTTCCTCTCCATCTGGAAGGACTATAATGAATGTAGTATATCCCTCTTTTCAATATGATAACATCATAGTTTTCATGATACGATCACTGGATCATTTCTTTCACTATTATAGCTCTGATTGAGTTTGGAGCCTTCCCTAACTGAGTAAGTTTCTGGGTGGTGCATCCTGTATTTGCGTCTAAAATATAAAGTTTGTGGTTTTGTTCTTCTAAGCTAAGAGATTTTTTCAGTATTTCTTGTAGCTTTGGTTTTGTTTTTACAAAGTCTCTGAGTTTCTGTTTATCTGCGAATGTCTTCATTTCATTTTCATATCTGAAAGATAGTTTTGCAGGATATATGATTCTTGGTTGGAAGTTCTTCTCCTTCAAGGCTTTGAATGTGTCATGCCACTGTCTCTGTGACAGCATTGTTTTTGCTGAGAAATCCGACAAAAGCCTACAGGGTTTCCCTCTGAATGTTAGCTTTGCTTTGAGTCTTGCTGCCTTTAAGAGTTTCTGCTTATGTTTCATTTTGTTAAGCCTGATTATAATATGTCTTGGGGTCTGTCTTTTGAGATCTATATTGAGTGGCATTCAATACGTATCTTGGTTATCTATATTCTCTTCTTTCATAATTTTGGGAAGTTTTCTGTCAGCAGCTCAGCAGCAACACTCTCTGGAACTCCAGTGAATCGTAGATTGTTCCTCTTAAAAGAGTCTCACATGCTTCTTAATGCTTCTTCATTTTTCTTGTTTCTTTTTTTCTGATTTCTCGTCGTAGATGTTGGAGCCTGTAGCCCTGTCTTCCAAATCAGAAAGTCCATTTTCCACTTGTTCCATTCTGTTTTCTTGGCTTTGCATTGAAGTTTCTATGTGTTTGATTTTGTTCTTGATCTGTTGGATTTCAGAGTACTGGTGTTCCATCAAATTGAACAGCTTGCTTAATTTTTCATTTTGCTCTGCTGCATTTTGTGTAAGGTCTACGAGGACTCTATATATAAACCTTTTGTATTCACATTCTGATAGCTTCAGAAATGTTTCTTTGTTTGGGAATTTCTGAGGTGGTTTTGGATCCGACTCAATGGCACCTGGCTTGGCTGCTGAAGCCATGGGTGATTTCTTGGTTACGCTTTTATCCAGAGTTTGTTGCTTTTATGGCATCATGTGAGTCAGTAGAGGCTGGAAGAGGCACTGTGAGGATGGACCACAGTTGTTTCTCTAGGCTGTCTTAAAATGAAAGTTTTGTAAAAGGCACCTGACAACTTCCAAAGTCAGTCAGGTTTTAGATGTACAGGTCCCTCTTGCCAGCTGGAAAAGTAAGCACCTCTATATCCAACCCCAGATGTTATAAACTAGTTCAAAATACAGAAAGGCTACTGCCCTGCTGGCCTCTGCTGTCAGGCCCTGGCTGTAGGCATCATTGTGTAGAATACTGCTTTACTGCCAGAAATGCGCTCTCCTCCGGCCAGGCGCTGCCTCCCAGCCTAGGAATAGGTCCTGCTGAGGCCTCCGTTTGGGTATAGGTGTTTCCCAGTGGAAGAAGATGGCATCCCACACAAGCTCCCCACCTGCCCTGGCACAGGCCAGTCAATGCTGGAGGTGGAAAGAGAGGCCAAAGGAGTTGAGATGCACAAGTCCAAAGCCAGGCTCTCAAAATACAGCAATCTCACTGGCCGATCCCAACAGCAGTGCATCTGAGACCAGCCGCCATTCAAGTCCTAGCTCTGCCCACCAGCCAAGACAGAGAAAAAGAAATTAAAATGGAGAGTTATCCTGGTCCATGAAAGCTAGCACTCACCAAGAGCGGGGGTCAGTGAAAGAGAGGAAGCTTTCTGCTCAGTGGTATGAAGTCCAAAATAACAGCCCTGTGCTGTGCCCAGGCTCGCTAGGTGTCCAGAAGGCTCCGTTTAATTATCAATTCAGGTCTTGGTTTCCAGAGAGATTTAGGGAGACATGCCTTTAGTCTGCCATCTTGACTCTGCCCCCCTCCATTTTTCACCTCTTGTGAAAATTGTTGCAGGTGGACATCAGTGGACACACTTCTGTTTGTGTCTCTACATTCTCTTCTTCTGAGTCCATACCCAAAGCTGGGGTTTCTAGGTCACACGGTGGTTCTGGTTTTGTGGATACACTCTGTCATCATTCTGTGAAATGGGACATTCTACAGTGTGGATGTTTTGTGACTATGCCTAAAATCAAAAGCAATGCTTTCACTGATTTTCCACCCCCGTGTTGTCTAATGACCTTTCGTTCTATTTCCAGGTAGGCTCTCCTCCTTGGCCTCTTTTGGCTGCTGTCACTAGCAGGTGGCTGTGTGACGGAACCCTGATGCACTTCACAGTCATAGTCCCAAAAGAAAGTCACACAGAGGAATAACGCTGCAGCACTTGAGAGACATGATACATGAGATGGGAAGTTGCTGCCTAGAAGTCAAAGCACGTACTCTCATACAGTAAACTGTATGGCAGGTGGGGAAAGTTTATGTTAAAATGGCAACAGAAAGTGCAGCACAGTTCACACATGAGCCAGCACCACAGGCGTTTAGCATAACTGTCAAGATACACATGTAACAGGATATACATGTATACTGTACCATTATGTGACTGTTAGCAACTTTGCTTTGTACACAAGAGACAAGAGATACACGTGTTGTACATGGCAAGCTGTTGTGTTGGCCAAGTCTGGTTACATACACTATGTCCACTTCTCTGATCATTCTGAACTTTACCATCACCTTGTGGGACCACAGACATACATGTGGTTGTACACTGCCTGAATAGACATCACATGGTGCACAGTTAAATTCTTAAATCCTACCCTATTCTAAGCAGTTAGTGTCATGTGAATGTCTAGTGCTAAGTCAATGACCTTTTGTTTCAGGCACGATGAGTATTATAGTTAGAGATTTTATATAGTCAGGTCTCATTTTTTTAAATAAAAGTTTCTGTATGGGTTTGGGGATGATCTTTGGGAAGCACATTGTCTTAGGCTAGGTTTTCTAGGGAAGCAAAACCAGTAACACGTGTAGGTACAAGAAAAGATTTATAATATATATAGAGAGAGATAGACATAGATCTAGGAAACAGCCCATGCAGTCACAGAAGCTGAATGTCCCAAGTCCTGGCACAAGCCTCACGTGGCCATGGAAGCTGATGAACCCAAAGTCAGCAGATTAGAGATCAGAGTTCTAGATCACTGGTTGTGTAAGTCGGTGGCTCTCAAGCTGGAGCTGACCCATGGAGCAAGAGAGCTAAGTGCCTGCACACAGAGTTTTCCTCACAGAATGGGGTGCCTCTGGGCACTTGAATCGGTGAAGCTGGCCTTGCTGACCCACAGAGTGAGAGAGCTGAGTGTCTTTAGGCAGGATGCTTTCCAGCAAAAGTGGGGTGCCTCCGGGCACTTGAATCAGTGGCGCTACAGAGCTTTGGAACACTTGCCCCAGCAGGGCAGATGTGGGCCTGAGGCCTCAGCGATGCAGCCACAGGAAGCAGAAGTTGAAGAGACAAACAGCACGAGAAGCTGAGCTGCTTCAGTCTCAAAAGGTATGACCTTGACCTCAGGGATCTGAAAGGGTGGAACCATGGCCTCCTGTGTTTGTAAGGGTATAACTGCCACTCATTTAGGCTTAGGGTGCTCCTAAAGCCAATGGAGCAGAGTTTCTGTCCAAGTGGGCCTTGAAGGCAGAGTTGTAGCACAGGGCTGAGATCTCCACTCAGAAACCAGAGACTGTGGCCGACTGGAAGACAGGGCCATTGTGTAAAGTGTCTCAGAAAGTGGAAGATTATTTCCAAAGCTTTGAGGGCTAATACAACGTGTTCTGCTGACTTCCCTGTTGCCTGTTAATGCCTTCTTTCCCTGCAATTTCTCGCATTTGTAATGGAATGTCTGACTTGTACCTGTTCTGCCACTGAACCTTTAGAAGCAGATAGCTTACCTTCTAGGTTTCACAGATGTAGAAGATGATGAGATGAATGTGTTACATGTTTCTATGATGTGCTTTTTGGGGTGCCAAAGGGTGGGATGCCATGGATCGAACTGTGTCCCCCAAAAAATATGTGTAGCCACGTGGCTGGGCCATGAGTCCCAGTATCTTGTGACTGTCCTCCATTTTGTAGTTTTCCTAAACTGTATGTTAAAGGATTAGGGTGGGACTAAAAATCCCTTCATAGGATCACCTCCCTGCTCCACTGTAAAGGGAGTTTCCCTGGAGCATGTCTTGCCCCACCCTTAATCCTTTCATCCTACGAGAGATAAAAGGACAGAGAAGCAAGCAGAGAACTCGGAACCTGGAACTATCAAGAAACCAGCACTGGGAGAAGAGTGTGTCCTTCAGACCTGAGGTTCCTGCCCCAAGATGCTCCCTTGACAAAGACTGATGCCATACTGGACTTTCCCGCTGAGCCAACCAGGGGAAAGCCTTCTCATACAGCAGACACCCTGAACATGGACTTGTAGCCTACCAGACTATGTAAGAATAAACGTTAGTTTGTTAAAGCCATCCGCTCTGTGGTATTTCTGTTAGAGCAGCCCTAACTGACTGAAACAGGCATTTTTTGGGGGAGGGCCCTGGTTGACCATGTCTCACCATCTAGTCACAATGAAATCTAGAAAACAGACAGAATTACGGACATAAACATAAGATGAGTTGGGCAAACGGGCTTCATCTTGAGTGGCCACCATCGGAGCCTGGCTGAGACTTCCTGGTGGAACTGTGTAGACAAGGATTCTGAGGCCATGCCAGCTCAGAAAAAAGTGCCCAGTGGCTAGCAATGATGTCTTGTGTAGCACTAGAAGATGATGACCTTGATGGTGGCCCTGGATGAGAGAAACACACTGAAAACCAAGCCCACTGCCATCACGTCAATTCCTGCTCAGTGAGTTGTGCTCTGTGAGACACAGCACAACTGCCCCACGTGATGTCCACAGAGCTCATGTTGGATTTGAACTGCTAGCCTTTTGGTTAGTAGCTGAGCTCTTAACCACTGTGCCACCAGGGCTCCAGAAGAAACACACAGTCAGGAATATTTTATACGCTTTATCAGAAACAAATTCTGATGTTCATTACAAATGATTACACTTTTTCTGGATGATTATCTGGGCCAGTGCCATTTGCAAGAATAACTGTCAATCTCCTTCTCATATCTACTGCCGGCGACAGGCTCTCTGCTCGCTCTCAAGGGACAGCTGTCCACTTTCAAGCCATCTCTGAAGGAGTGAAGCAGTCTTCCTGTGCAGAGCACCACCCACGGCTTGTCAAACAAATGAGGAAAGCAGCAGGATGAAAAGCTGGGCCAATCGGACAGCCACCACTAGAGAAAGAAAAGTCCTTTCTTTTGTAGTTTAGCTGTGTGCCTTCTCTCCATCCAAAAGCTGGTAGAAAGTCATCAAGGCAAATAATTAATCCTACTGCCAAAAACCTGTCAAGCAGAGGCACTATCGGGCAGAATGGCGAGAGAAGAATCCCCATAGGCACCTCATTTCCTGCTGCACTCAGAAACATCTGCCCTAAAATAACAAGATGCAACTGTGACCTGAGTTCCCTTCTGGATGCTGACACGTAACTTCCACTGTTAACCTGCTAACTGGCCCCGTGTCCCAGGAGCGTTTCTGTGTTCTAGCATTCAATCATTGGGGATGGGGTTGGGGGCACGTCTTTGGTACACAGTTTTCATCCAGGTAAGAGTATTCCCACATATTCCTAATCCTCTAACATTTTGGGTTATTTGTCAATTTTGGAAACCAAAATAAAAAGGTGCTCAATTTTATCAGTGCATTCAGCATCCACTGAGGCGATTTTATCCTTCATCATTTACTCTATTAATCACCCACATTGACCCAGGGGTTCTCATCTGAGAGAGATTTGGGCCCCCAGGGGACATCTGGCAATGTCTGGAGACAGTTTTGATTGTCATAACTGGCAGGAGAGGTGCTACAGCACCTAGTGGGATGGGGACCACGGGTGTCAATAAACACCATGATGCACAGGACTAGTCCCCACCCCACCAAAGATGGTCCAGTCCTAAGTGTCAGCAGTGCTGAGAGGGAGAAACCCTGAACCAATACATTTCCTAATCCTGGCCCTAATAGCCTAATGCTGAACCCTAATGAGCCATAGTCTGAGATGAATTCTACTCCGTCATGTTTGTAATACACTGCTGGATTTGGTTTGCAAATATTTTATGTAGAATTTCTGCAACTATTTTATAAGTGACTTGGCAAACATTTTTCTTTTTATTTTTTTTGGACTACTGTTAGGTTTTGTTATCAGAATAAAGCCAGCCTACCAAAATGGTTAGGACTCTTTACCTTGCTACAATTTAAATTTGACTTTTAATTTACATGCAGTCAAATTCACTCCTTTTAGCGTGGAGTTCTCAGTTTTGACAAACACGTAGAGCTGTGGAACCACTACCACTGGGAACATAGAGAGCAGTTCTGTCATCTAAAAATACTCCCTTGTGTACACCCTGCAGTCAAATACTCCCAGATTTTCTTTTAAAAGTTATGAAAGTACTGCATGCTCACTGCATTAATCAAATTGCAGAGCAATCGGAAATAATGCTCTGCTCCTCTGTCTCCCTCCTGCTCCCACCAGTCTTAATGACCCTATGACAGAGAATACTCACGTGTTTAAGATGAGGAAACTTCCTAAGCCAAGAAGTAGGACAATAAAGGCAGACACCTGTCACTAACTTCTTATTGTTGTGTGCAAAAGTCACCATAACAAAACCAGTCCCCCCCAAATCGAATGTCATCAAGTGGGTGCAGGATCAATGCGGAACAAAGTGCACCACGATCGTAGGCAGACAGCGCCTACAGATTGATAAGAAAATGAAAAACAAGTGAATAAAGAAATGAACAAAGGGTCCAAACAAACGAGGGACAGGAGGAGGTGGAGGAGCCAGTGCGACCGCACACCGAGCTGCTTCAGACACTTCAGCCCCTGCGAGATCGAGCAGACCTGCCGCGGGGGCCTCCGAGGCCGCCACCGTGACAGCAGGGGACCACCAGGGCCCCCCTCCTCGGAGCGCCTGGGGAGCTCCAATGGCCGACCTTCCGGCTAGTGGCCAAGGGCTTAACCACTGCGCCACCAGGCCCCTTCAGAAGTCAGCTGACTTCTGAAAAAACATTCTTCCTCACCAGCAGTCACACAGATGCAAAATAAAACCACAAAGGCAGCATTTTCCCTCATGAAACTACCAAAAATTAGCCTAACACCCAGATTTCCAAAGGTTGTTGGCAAATAAATGCTTTTACCAGCGTTGGCGTTGAAGCAGATCTCTGTAACTTCCTGCCCATCACCCTGCCCGGCCATCGAAACCGGAAGCCCTCGTGGCCTCTGCCCCAGGAATCACACGTCCAAATCGAGCTACAAAAATAAAATCACCCTTCAGTAAGGGAAGACACAGGATTCTTCATACTTATAAAAACACTGGGGAGAGACATTCAGTGGATGAATGGTTGGCTAAATTGCTGTTAAGGCTATCCTGTTGGTCACTGTACAGGTGTTTATTTATAAAGAAACTGAGTTTACCGTATTACCTGGAAGGAAACGCATGCCACGTGTCTGCATGGAAACACCCCGTTGATCCTGACTCAGAAAGGAAAGGGAGAGCAGCCAGGGCTCCACCCGCCTCTCAGTGGTGTCCTCCTCCAGCTCTGGTGGCCCAGGAACGATCTGAGGAACAGCTTCCCTCTCCGACCCAGCCTCCGACGGCTAGAATCCAGAGGAAGCCCTGACCGAGTGCGGGGCTGCACCCCAGCACCCTCCCCATCAGCATCCTCAGCGCTGACCCTTGTGGGATGCTTCTCAGCACTGCCCGTTCCCACGAGCTCTCTCCACGTGTTAGTGCACTTGAATCCTGCAACAACCATGAGACAGACGTACTGCTGTCACCGTATTTCACAGACGGGGAAGCTGAGGCACTGAGCCCTTGAGTGATCCGCTCCAAGGCGCACGCCTAGGACGTGGCAGGGGTGGCGGGCAGGGTCCCCAAGCAGTGAGGAGGCTCCAGTGTACGTGCCTCCCCACTCTAGTCTACTGCCTCTCACAGACGGGACGTGCAGCCTCCAGCTGAGACAATGGCCCCTCAGAAGGCACTCTGTGACCCTGGGTGAGTTAGTCCTTTTGCTGGAGCCTAACTGCACTTCCATGAAATGGGGGTGAAGATGACCAGCCAGTGGCGTCTGTAAAGAGTAAACGAGGTCTAGTTTGTGAAGCGGAAACCCCGGTGGCATGGTGGTTGGCGTGGTGGTTAGCGTGGTGGATGAGAGCCACAGCTGACAAGACCGCTGAAGGGTCGGCAGTTGGCACTCACCCGGCGCTCCCCGGAAGCCCTATGGGGCAGTCCTCCTCTGTCCTTTGGTGTCACTATGCGTTGGAATCAACTCAACGTCAATGTGTTAGTATGTGAGGCAAATACAGTGAATGACACTTGTGTTGTCGGTGTTTAAATAAATTTCTGCTCTAATTCCATAAGAGCCTACTGTTGTTAGGTGCCCTGCAGCCGGTTTCAACTCATAATGACCCCACGCAGAGTCGGGGTAAGGGCTGCCCGGCCCGCAGTGTCCTCCCAGTCACTACGCTGAGCCCGTCACTGCAGCCACTGTGCCAGTTCAGCTCGACAAGGGTCTTCTTTTGGGTGACCCTCTCCTTTGCAAAGTGTGCTGTCCTCCTCCAGGAATGGATCCCTCCTGATACCTCGTACAAAGGACACGAGACGAGCTCTCCTCGTCCTTCTGGCTTTGCTTCTGCCAGGACAGGACACATCTGTCCCTTCTTTCTGCAGTCCGTGGTTTGTGCCGCACACTTGGGCAACGCCACAATTCAAGGGCATCAATTCTTCTTGTGTCTTCCTTTTTGGTTGCCCAGCTTTCACACACATTGAGGTGACTCAAATACCGTGGCTTGTGTCAAGTAAGAGACAGTGAGTCACCAGAAGCTGGCAATGGGTCCTCAAGGTAGGACAGAGGCACAGCGTATCAGCACCCCTTCTTTCCAGAATGTAGAGTTGAAGTTCATTAAGGAAGCGCTGAGCAAGGAAGGTCCTGTCCTCTCAGTTGACCCTGGTCACTAGGCATCCGGTTGTTTTCTTTTTTAAAGGTAAAATTAAAATGTTTTTTAATTTAACATTTCTGGAAAAAAGATAAATGGTGCAAATTTCTTACAGGAGTCAAATGAAACAATGCTGTTAAAGGTAGAGAGATAAAAAAGGTATTAAGATTTTGATTTCACCTGGAGGGGAAACTCTGCTTCCATTGTTGCGTTCACAGATTCCCGGGAACAACAGATTCCCAGGGTCTAACAGACTCCCCAGGTACAAGTGATTTCCCGAGTGTAACAGACTTCCCAGAGTAACAGATTTCCTGGGTACAACAGACTTTCTTGGTGTAACAGATTCCCCGGGGACAACAGATTTCCTGGGTGTGACAGATTTCCCAGGTCTAAGATTTCCCAGTGTGACAGATTTCCTGGGTGTAGCAGACTGCCGGGTGTAACAGATTCCACAGGCAGAACGGATTCCCCGGGTCTACCCGACGGCCTGAGTGCTCACCGAGTCCTGCTGAGCTGACCCACAAGACCCTTTCCCATTTTACCTCTGCCCCTCCTGCTAAGTATTTTCCATTTTCTCCAGGACTAACCAAAATTTCTGGATGGGCCATCCAAGCTTCTTCTATAAAAATTTATTTATTTACTTACAGTAATAAAATGTGTAATCTATCTGAGAAACAAAAACACAAAATCTATGATGAGAAGAGTCGCTTCAGGGAAAAAGAACCAGAAAAGAAAACCCAGCACAAGGAAGTTCAAATATTATCTAATCAGGGGATAAGAAATACACAGCTTTTACCTGAATTTGTAAATTACAATTTTGAAATTTGTTTAGATGTTACAGTGCAGCATCCAGATGTGCACGACCAATACGTCACAGCACAGCTGTTGTCAGTGGTTCTGACACACGGTGACCCCATGGGCAGCAGAGTGAAATGCTGCCCAGTCCCGTGACGTCTCCAGGGTCCCTGGGTGTGTCAGAGCCCACTGAAGAGGCTGCTGTGTCACCCATCGTATGGAGGGTTTCCCTCATTTGTCCCAGTCCTCTACCAAATGTGACAGCCTTTTCTAGTGACCGGTCTTTCCTGTTGACCTGGCCGAAGGAAATGATGAAGCCTCCCCTTCCTGACCCCCAAGGAACATTCCAGTTATATTTCTCTAAAACAGATGTGCTCCTTCTTCTGGAAGTCCATGGTACGGTCAGTGTTCCTGCCAACACCACGATGCAAACACGGCAATTTTCCTGCATTTCTGTTTTCACTGTCGGCAAATAGCATCATTTCAACAGAATTTTCAAAAGCACCTCTACATTAAAGCACAGATCAACCTCAGGGCCCAAGTGCAGATTTTAAATGATGAAGGCTATTAAGTGGAGAAGCCTTCACATTTGGATTTTTCAGTTTTCCAACTTTGCGGTTAATGTGTTACATATTCAAGAATTCTTACCAAGTGTTATTGCCTGGATGAGACAGTCCGTTGTTTAAACACAACAGGGAAAACTTGTTTTTCTCTCTTTTTTGACACAAGAACACAACTGAATCCCCTTAGTAGAGAAACTCTTCAGTCATGGTCAGTTCTCAGTTTCACGTAGTATGGGGGCGGGTGTTAGCACTGGCTGTAGGAGGCACCAGGCCTCTCACGTGACGCATGACTTGAGCGTTTTCTTCGGAACTGATTTCCTTTCATCATCTGTCTGTTGCTCTGTAGGAAGGGACTAGAAGGAGCAGTGAATTAATGTCACTACCAGCAGCTGAGGGACAGGAGCAGAAACTGCCCGTGCAGCTGCTAGAATGTTCCCTGGGTTTGGCCTGCAAAGTCTCATGGGAAACAAGGAGCTTGAGGGTAGCTGCAGGGCCAAGGTTATGGCCTATCCATAGACCTGGTGCACGGCCACCGGGTGTGCAGAAGCCATCCCACTGCACACTTGAAACTCACACACTTCACTATATTGTTTACTCACAGCCCTGGTGACGCAGTGGTTAGGAGCTCGGCTGATATCCGAAAGGTCAGCAGTGTGTGTCTGCCATGGCACTTCGCCTCTGTCCCACGGGGTGGCTGGGTCACACGGACGCAACTGGCACGGATTTGGTTTTGGTCCTGTTAACACAGTGGTAACCGAAAACACCCACCAGACACCCTGACAGCACAGGAGCCCGGCGGTGCAGTGGTCAAGCTCTCGGTGGCTAACCAAAAGGCTGGCAGTTTGCACCTGCCAGCAGTCTGAGGGAGAGCTGTGGGAGTCGGCCTCCATGACAACGACAGCCTAAGACACCCCACGAGACACCCCACGGTGTCTGCACAGAAGCAACGAGCAGAAAGCTGGGTACACGGAAACCAGAGCGGGACAGGGGGCTTTGGGAATGGCTGAGGGCATGGAATTACGGCTAAAGACCCCAAACTGAGGAGGCACAGAGCCAGCCAGGTTTACTCTGTCAGCAGGGTCTCTACCTGAGGGCTTCAGGAGCAGGCCGAGGGCTTGCTGGGACGGAATGCCCCACCTGGTAACGGAGAGATCCTACTGAGAGCGAGCGCGGGACAGACAGCTGCCCACCTCAATCCTGTCTGCGTCTGCAGTGGGAGGGTATTTTGAAGTATTAGGGTTTTGGGTTCCCTTTTACCCTTGACTACTTTTCTATGTGTTGTTAAAGTAGAAGTCAGCCTTTCTCGTCCCCTGCTCAGGGCACACAGCATGCACGGCTGGTCAGCCAGGCCTTTGGGGTGTAAAATGTATACAAGGGTTTACTAATCCCATTGCCACAGGATGGGGAAGAACTGCCCTGTGGGGTTTCCAAGGAGTGAACGGTGGATTTGAACTGCCAACCTTCTCGTTAACAGCTGAGCTTATAACCTCTACACCACCAGAGCCACGGGCCCTACGACAGCACAGTCTTCTCTGACACACACACGGGGCCACAAGAGTTGGACCAGACTCGACAGCGTGGAGCCCCCGCGAGCCTCCAGATCAGGTCTTGTCTGCGGTGTGACTTGCCATCAAGTCTGTGTCCTCAGTTTGCCACGCATCGTATCAGCGCCTGCCGCCGTCTTCCCTCGGGGTCCATGTCTCCTCTCTTTAAAGAAGGACATCATTCACTCAGGATGAGGACCCCCCTTACCCAGTGTGACTTCATGTAACCGGTGACACCTTCCAAGACCCTATTTCCAAACAAGGTCACAGTCACAGGCATAGGTGTGGGGACTTCAACGTGTCTTCTGCGGGGACTCAATTCAATGCACACCACCACCCAAGACAAGACAAGCAAACACTTTGGCAACAGGATTCTCAAGGTTACCTGCCTCTCCACCACCTCCCACCCCTCAAGGTCCCTATAAATATGTAGGCAGGCAGAGTCTAGGACCTGAACCATTGAGTGCCACTTTGATGGCATCAGAAACTGCCTTCTATGCTCTCTGATCTGATGATAAATACGAGGAGATAGAAGCAAGCTTGCTAGCAATGACTCACACTGAGGACGCGACCCTCGCGAGCGTCCTTGGCATTGTCCGCAGTGCCTCCCCCTCCTTCCTCCCTCACCTGTCCGCCGCCTGCCTCAGAGCCTCCTGGCGCTGCCACACAGCCTGCCATCTCTTCTTTCCTCCGCCCTCTCTTCACTGCCACACTTTGTTCCCTGCCCCATTGCAGGTATTCCCACAGTGCCTTTTTTTTAAACTAACAAGGAAAAAAACTTCTTCCAGAACTTAAGTGTCAGAATCTAAGCCCTCTTTTTATTACCCAGAGTGGTTTTTCAAGACTGAAGCCAACACACAGGGAAGGGAAGCCAACAGGCAGGGAGCAGGGAGATAATGATGCCATCACCTGAACCCCTGGATCCAGCCATTCCTGAAGCTCTCCTCCTGGATTGTTAAAATGTTCCAAACAGCATCCACTCTCCCTTTTCTTGCACTTAGCTTTCCCTTTTCCTCTGGGGAGTCATCCCTCCTAGAGTGCCCTGTGTGGCCGAGACACTGTGATCCTCTTTCCAGACCAGGGACTGGGCTAAAGCACCAAGCCTGGCCAGTCAGCATGCCCACAGGCTTTATCTCCATCCACAGGGACTAGTGTAGGCTTGCCCCTGGATCCAGCCATGCCTGAAGCTCTCGCTAGATATTGCCCTTCTATGAATCCATCCACTGCGTTTTAGGTGCAAACCAGCACTGATGGGTGTGTGTCACGAGCAATTTCGAGCACCAGTTTGCCCAAATAAACTGCTCCCAGCATCTGCACAGGATGATTCTACTCTGAGCTATAGACCAGGTTTCCCAAGAAGCAGACTGTGAGAGGCACTCACATTTAGGAAGCTTATCAAGAGTGTCAGTCGGACACAGCCCTGCAGGATGGGGCAGAGGGAAAGGTCACAATCCAGTGATGTCACACAAAGGCCTCAGCCTTTTACACAGGGGACTGGGTTGGGGTGGCCTTCCGAGTTGTGCCTGACTGTGACAAGGGACACGCCTTTACACAGCTGTGTCTCCCAGTTGTCAGGATAGGGCTACCCCCAGTACAGGAGCACGGACTTGGGCAAGGCTGCTCCTGCAGCTGAGGGCAGTGTTGGAGGGAGGTCGGGAGGCACACCAAAGCGTCTCCAGCGGTGGAGCCAGACCTTGGGCACACAGTAGGAGGTCGTCTCAGAGAGGCTGTGGGTGGCTGAGCTAAGTCTTCCCTCTCCACACGGAGGGCTGCAAACACTACTACCCCAGCCCTGCACACTCCTCTGCAGAAGGGATGATACACCCAGGCACGCACAGGTTTCTGCTGAGAGTACAATGACCCACACACTGGAACACTTTGGCCAAATCTACTGCAGTAGACCTCTTCAAAAACCCTGAAGAGCAAAGATGCCACTTGGATGACTGGGGCGTGCCTCACTCAAGCCATCCTGCTTTCCACCACCGCTCACACATGTGCAGTCTGGACAGCAAGTCAAGAAGCCCGGAGAGAAGCGACGCAGTCACAGCGCGGTGCTGGCGAGGGGGCCGAGCGCACCATGAGCGTCCAGAGACCCTCGGAGGAGGCGCAGCCAGAGTGCTCCTCAGGGCGAGGAGGGCGAGACTTCATCTCCGGTACTTCGGGCCTCTCATCAGGAGGGACCAGGCCCCGGAGCAGAACCTCAGGCCTGGGAAAGCGAGGGTCAGTGGAAGAGGGGGAGACCCTCGGCGAGAGAGGCTGACCCAGCGGCGGCGGCGCTGGGCTCGAGGGTGACAACAGCGTGAGAAGGAAGCGAGACCCGACAGCGCCCCACTGTCTCAGTGACGTCACCGCAAAGGGGGCCAGCTTAGAGGCACCTAGCAACAACACAATCTTCGAGGGGTGGGGACACAGAGGAAGGAGACGAGACCCCTGCCATCACGGCGAAAGGGATCATTAAGTCGGCGAACAGAAATAAGCCTGTGGTCACTGACGCCTGACGTCTGTCTCTTCACGTGAGCTCTGAAAGGCGTCCCTGTCCCCCAGGGGCGGCAGGAAATGGCAGTGTGCCTGAATTACCGCTCCAGTGCAGCAGTCAGAAAGGAGAAGCTGCTGTCCACAGCACACACCCAGCCTTGCTTTCTGACAGGTCCTCAGCCTGTCACCTGACGGAGGAGAGATGTGGTGGCCGTGGTTTCTGTGTCGGAAACGGTGACAGTGGCTTTCGAGCTTCAATCAGCTCATCTGGCCCTGGCACCCAGCCAGCAGGTCTGGTGAGAATCAACACCTGCATTGCCGAGCGCACTACCCGCACACACGGAGCCCCGGAGGCTGCACACGGTTGGTCCCATCCTGCCACCAAACTGCCCATCGGCTGTGACGGAAACCACCGGTCACCGGCAGCCCAGGTGCCGAGCCCACAGTCGGCCCTTCTCACGAGGAAGCAACCAGGCTGCACTGGGTCTCTCCCTTTACACCTTCCCTGATGACAGGAAAGCCACTTTCTGTCACTGAAGAGACAACCTAGTCCCATTTTCCATCTGACTTCGCAATCACTGCTCCAAAATGCAGCACGTTGCCCAATCCTGGGTTTTCTTGTAAGAGTCACGTTTCTCCCAGCGAATGGTCTGGGCGGTTTTTGCCAGCTTTAGGCCGGTACCTGGTGTTGCCAGAGTTACATGCGGCCTGCATGGTCATGCACTTAGGGTTTCTATTAAATCATCCGGTTGCCTTTACTTAAGGAAGTTTATATTGGAAGGAAACGTCATAGCATCAATTTCAAGTGAAAACTGGCATGGTCTGCCATAAACGGGAGGAAGCCACACACGGGACCACACACAAAATGAAGCCATGTTGTGAATCCTAACTGTCCACTATCGCTGGAGAGGCCCGAATCCGGACCTGCTCTCCCCTGTGCAGAGGGGTGGAGGACGTATTAGGGTGAACAACGCCCTTGTGTCCAGCAGAGCCCCTCTCCTCGGGAAGGAATGGGGAAACGATTCAAGAGAGGTGAACTTTCTCACCACCAGTCAACATTACCTCAATCTATAGACGTACTGTAAATATTAACCCATTACTTTCTTGGAAAGATCAAGCTTCCCAAGATACACAATGTAGTCCCTGGGTGGTGCCAGCTGGTCAGTCTCTGCTGCTAAGTGACAGGGGAGTGTTTGGGTCACCGAGAGGGGGCTGGGAAGAACGGGCTGGCATCCACCTTTGAACAACAAGATATTGTAAATCCTGCAGGATCAGGGTGCGGTTCTGCTCTGACGGACGGGAGGTCCCCAGGAGTCAGAACCGAGCAAGTGGTGACAGGTTTGCTTAGCTACAGATAAAATCCATACCTGGCCAATTCCAACAGTCAAAACACTTGGGCGATGTGAACACTGCCTTAGGGTCAAGGGACCAGAGTGACACTGGCCTCGTCCCTTGGCCTGGGTACCACTTCTCTCATTTGCAGGAATGGGGTGGTTGGGGTTAATACTCTGTAAAGTCTCTCTCAGCCTTCAGCCAACCACAAGCTCTGTGAAGACAAGGGTTACGTCTTATTTACATATCTCTTCTGGATAACCATAAAAGGAGCTAACGTCTTAGTCATCTAGAGCCGCCATGACAGAAATCCCACAAGCAGATGGCTTTAAAAAGAGAAATTTTACTCTGTTACAGTCCAATAGGCTACAGGCCAAATTAAGACTATCAGCTTTGGGGAAAGGCTTTTTTCCCACTGACTCTGGAGGCTGGCCCTTGTTGTCCATCTCCCCCTGTACGGGGAGCGTCTGAGGCGCAGAGTACCTGGTCCTTTCCAAAGGAAGAGCTCTGCTCCAGGATCCGCTTTCTGGGGCATGATGTCTCCGCTCTCTGCTTGCTTCCCTTTCCTTTACATCCCCAGAGGTGGCCTCAAAGCACAGGACGGTCTGACACTGCAAGTTCTGACATCGAGTCCTGCGTCGCCAACACAAGGGCCACCCACCCGCCCTCGTCAGCGTCCCAGCGGCAGGGTTTATCTGACAGGAACACCATATGATACTGAGAATCATGGCCCAGCCAGACTGCTGCGCACAACTCTGGGGGACACCACTCACCCCACAGCAGTGTCTGTGCACCTTTCAGTGGAATGCTTGGTCACGTGGCTGCTCGATGCCTTTACGTTGTACAAATGAATGAATGAACAAACGGGTGTGAGCGTGGGCAGTGCGTGCCACGCGCCCTGACAGACGAGCGCGCACCCCGTCTCCCTTAGAGGAGGGCAGGGCGGCTCCCGGGGCGGCGTGTCCGCAGAGAGCTCACAGTGCCTGGCGCAGTACCGCATTAACCCAGCCACCATGCTCACTACCTCACACAACGCCAGTGACTGTCACCGGGGTGACAGCTGGGGCGATGGCACAGACCACACCACTTGTTGTTGTTGTCCGTAGTTGGCTGGGTGACTCACTGGAACCCCACGTACAACAGACCCACACACTGCTGGGACCCTGCCCTCCTCACAACTGGCTGGGGACCTGGCCCTGGTCCACAGCATTCTCACCGGTCAACTCTCAGAAACAGATCGCCAGGCCTCCCTTCCCACTCCAACTCAGTCTGGAGACTCCACTGAAACGTACTCACCGAAGGTGGCCAGGCTGGCGTTTACAATCCTCGTGACAACAGGTGGGAGGGACGTGAGTCTCGGCAAGAGAGCCGAGGTTCAGGCACGGGGTCAGTCACTTCTTCCACCTACGGCCTGGGAAAACCATGTGAACTCTCAGACCCTCATCCATTAAGTGGGGGCCATGAGAAAAACCAGCCTCATGGGATGGTTTTGAGAACCACACAGGTGATGCACAGCAAACTGCTTCACAGCGCCCAGGGCTCACTGAACACCAAACCAGTCACTGCCACCAGGCTGGTGCTGACGTCAAGCTGATGCTGACTCGCAGCGGCCCTGCAGGACAGAGCAGGACCACCCTGCAGGGTCTGCAAGGAGCAGCGGCTGGTGGATTTGAACTGCTCACCTTCAGGTTAGTTGCCGAGCTCGTAAGAATTGCATTACCCGGGCTCTGCAGTGCTCCGTAACAACTCCCAACAGGCACACAGGGTCGGGGGGCTCTGGCATGACTGCCCCCACACCTTTGGAACCTCGTTGGGCCGCGAGCCGGGGTTCTGTGGTACCTAACACGTCTTTGCACCGCCAGGCCTCAGCATGCTTCCCGGGGTCCACTCTGGGCCCCAGCACACGTGCTGTGGGGTCTTCTTCAACATTCTGAATTCCCGTGGTGCTGAGGTCGGTGGTGACAAGAGGCTTCAGTTGGCTGTTCTCTCGTGTCTGTCACAGTTCAAAACATCTCCACATGTGAAGGTGAGTCCAGTGTGTGAGAATCTACAGTTTTCTTACAGCTCAACTCTCAGAGTGAGCCAGGTACCTGCTCAGGTACACAGGCACAGCAACGCAGCCCCCTCCAGAAATGGCCACCTGTCCCCTGCTGCGGGCAAGCGGATGTGTCTGCTCAGTTGAGAGCAGGACCCCACACTGATGGTGAGAGCCAGAGCCGCTGCTGTTGCCCGGATGCCACCTCACAACCACACTCCTGCTCAGGGCACAGCTGCCCTGCAGTTTCCCGGGGTGCCCGGCAGATGTGAACTGCCCACCGGAAGCTGAGCTGGTGTGGCACGTCACCACACCACCAGGACTTCCCCACGGAAAGGGACAGTCACACAACATTGGCTCTAAATGATCTTCAACAATGCTCGGACTTCACCGTTTAGTCCTCATTACATTGTCACTTGCAGTTTCAAGTCGGGATGACGTGCCCTCCAGTTTGAAAGGGAGCCCGTGCAGGGGTGCACTGGGGACGGCGACTGGTATTTGTGTGGGGATGGTAGCAGCAGCAGTGAAGCCAGACCCCCAGGCCACGTGTATCCCCGTGAGAAGACAGGGGATCAGCATTCATTAAAGCGGCCCGAGCCCCCATGCGGGGACTGAGCAGTGGGGACGCTCCCGGCCGTCTTTCCAAGGTTCCCGGGCTCCAGCAAGTGCACTGCCTTGCTGCTGAGGTTGCTGCTAGCTGCCCCCGGGTCTGACCCGGTGATGGGAACTTCTTTACAGGGGAACAGCACTGCCTGGTGCTGTTCCTTCTCCATGATCACGGTGTGTCTCTGCCCACCCCAGACACCTTGTCTTGGGCCACCTCATGGAAAGGTTCTCTCACGGTGGCTGACCCCCGACTCCACCAGCCATGATGTCTTCTACTAGCAGCTGGTCTTTCCTGACGACGTGTCCAGGGTAAGTGATCCAAAGCCCCGCCACGCTCGCTTGTGGGTAGCACTCTGGCTGCGGTCCTGTTAAAACCGCTTGGTCCGCTCTCCCGGAAGTTGGCAGTGCACTGAGCATCTTCGCCAACAGAACGGTGCAAACGCACCAGTCCTCCAGTCCTTTTCTCTGTATGGCCTTTGCACTGGTATGATGTGACTGAGAAGACCACTGCCTGGATCGGACAACTTTGTTTTGTAACCCTTTAAAGAGGTATTGTGCAGCAGGCTTGCCCTCTGACAAGCGCTATTTGATTTCCTGACTCCAGCTTCCACGGGCGTTGACTGGTGACCAAGTCCAGTGATGGCACACACACCCTCTCACAACTGCTCATGTCATGGGCTTCCTACACAGTCACAGACGCCCATGGTGCCGACAAGGGAAATACACAGCCAGAAACCGAAGACGAGGCCTTCATCAGCATCTAACGGCCTTGGTAGCATCACCCAGCCAGCAGCCAGGAGCTTCGTGAGTGGGCACTCACCGTGTCCCCAGAAGCTGGAAGGCTCAGGCCTGTGTCACATGTGGCAGTGCCCCTCGAGTGCCCTGCTGCTGGAGTCAACTCCCCACCACATACCGGGTTCCTATGGAAGGAGCGTTACGTCACTCGTTGCTTTGTGCAGCACTGCTGATCATAATCACAGGGAGATAAGCCACGCAAATAGGTCATGCAGCAAGAAGGTGAGCAACTGGTCTATGGACAACCACGCTGAGGTCCTACGCTAAAATAACACGTAAAGGCAAAGCCAGGGTTTCGCCAGCGCAGCAGAGCTGGAGGTGATTCATTAATGACCACGGTAATTCATCAAGCTTCCTCCCAGCGACATGAGGGAAAACGTGACCCTGGGAGCTGGGGGAGCCGTTTCCGGAGAGGACACCGACTCACAGCAACCACACTGCATTGGGGAACTCTGCCGTGCGGGTTTCCGTGTCTGATCCTTGGGAAGCAGAGCACCGGGCCTGTCCTCTGAGGCCCTGCTGGCTGGAGCCCCAGATGTTACCCACCAAACAGGACCCAGAGCTTTGTCTTTGTCAAGATCTCCAGTGGCTTTTGGTTAACTATGTGTGCACTCAGCCAAATATAGCCTTCTCCGAAAACAGGGACTCGAGAAGGGATGCCCAGAACCAGCGCAACAACTTATGATGCCCATGTGAGCCCAGCAGGAGACAGATAGCGAAGGAATGAAGAGGTGTGCCACTTCACCCATTTTCTGGAAGCTTCACTCAGAAAGTTCCACCTGCCCTTCATGGGTGAGAGCTATCTCATGGCTGCCTGCAGCTGCACAGGGGTCTGGGAGGCAGCTTCCCCAGGGCACGCTGCAGGGATTCCTCTGCAGGAAGAAGGGCGGGAGCTGCAGGGTCAGCCTGGTGGCACAAAGTCCATGGTGACGCATGCACCTCGGCTGTGGGCTCCCGGAGGGCAGTGTAAGGAGGTGAGGTGCTCTCCACAAGCCTGGGAGCAGTCGTCTCCACCCTGCACTTCCTCAGAGACTCTGCAGAGTCACTACAAATGAATGACACCTCTGCAGTCCACTAGGCCCATTTTCAGGTCACTGAGGAGAGCTGTCAGGCTTTGCCGGAGGACAGGGCCGTGTGCGGCTGTACACATCTCACAGACAGAAGAGCAGACCCCCGTGGGAAGGGGAGCGCCTCTCTGTTAACTGGGAGGACGACTGTCAATGAGCTTGAGCGGCAGGTGCAGCGCCGAGAGCTCCATACCTCCTTCCTGCCTGATGAGAGCGGGCTCGAAGCCGCCGCCGACTAAGAGGCGGACCCTGCCTTCTCCTCGATGTTGGCATCTCTACCCAGTCCTTTTGCTCTTAGGGACTGTTCTCTCAGTGACCATGAGGGTCACCACCTCATCATGATTCAGAAACATCCTCTGGGACTCCGGCTGCAGGTTTCTGTTCTAGACATTGTACAGTGAAGGGATGGGGGCATTCACGTCAGCAGTGTCACTGTCCCCAGGCACTGTCGAGTCAGCGCTGACTCACACAACCCTTCACACAGCAGAAGGAGACACTGCCCCGTCCGGCCCCGTCCTCCACGGTCCCTGCTCACGACTGCAGCCAGGGTGGCAGCCCTTGTCAACAGCGCTCTTCCTCTTCCGCACCGACCCTTCTCTACAAAGCATGACGCCCTTCTGCAGGGTCTGGTCCCACCTGGTAACACACGCAAAGCCCTTGAGGTGAGCTCACCATCCTCACTTCTAAGACGCTTCCTGGTTGGATTTCTTCCAGGACAACCTGTGCTATGCAAATGACAGAGCCTCGCCAGCCGAAATTAGGCAGGACTCGAAACACCTACTGATGACGATCCAAGACCACAGCCTTCAGTGTGGACTGCACCCCAACATACAGAAGACAGAAATCCTCCCATGTGGACCGGTAAGCAGCATTACAACAAACGGAGCGCAGACCGAGGTGGTCATGGGTTCCACTTGGTCTGGATCCACCCTTAGGGCCCGTGGAAGCTGGCACTGGCGTTGTCCTAACGGAAGCATCTGGGGAATTATGAGTCGATGATTTGTCTTTCTGAAACCTTTGTAGGCACATGGCTTCCATGGCTCTTGCTGAGCGAGGGACAGTGGACAGAGGAGACAGGAGGCACAGAACGGAAGGACGCTTGCCTATGCTGGCCTGTTTGTCCCTTGATCCCACTCCCCCCTCGCCAGCCCCTCCTCATCTCTGCTACAGTTTGCCCAGCGTGCCAGCCTCAGATTCTTTCTTAACATTTAAGATTACCTTTGTATCCCAACTGTTGGCACAGACCAGGCATATTTTAGGTGATGGAAGAGTGTTTGCTGCATAAGTAAAAGGTCAAACCGGCTGGTCTGTGCCTCCTAGGTTGCTTACCCTGCTGCTTAGCCTAGAATTCCCTCCAAGAATGTTCTGTCCTCTGTAAATCCAAACCCTGTTCAAAGAGGGCTGAGGCAGCTTGTTCCAGCTGGACATGGCCCTTTCTAAGGACATGCTTTTATCTCTGCTGGCTGCACGGGAGGGAAACTTCAAACTGACTGGAGCGAGAAGAAGAGGAAGAAATGAGGCACTGGCCCTGTGTCTGAGAGGCCGGCGGCGCTGGGCCCAGGGCTCGGAGCCCAGGTGAGCAGCCTCAGCCCAGCCCCGGCCCAGCACTGCCTCTGAGCTTTGCTCCCGCACAGTGGGAGCCGGGATGGCACAGCCCACAGCAGCGATGATGCCACGATGCATCTAAGGTGGTGCCTCTTGCCAGGGCCTTTCCTCATGAGAGCATCTGAGCATGGGGGTGACATTCTGCTTCCAGTCCGGGGGGCAAAGGGGCTCTGAGATGTTTATGTGACGGCTCACCACACACTGGGTGCTCTGCTGGCGAGTGAACAACTTCCTCACCCACGGGCTAGACCAGCTCACGCTGCGGCTGGTGCACTGCACACTCAGAGGCACTGCTTCTGCCTTTGAAAACACTGAGAGCTCTCTCACCCGAAACCACTCCAGAAGCCTCCCTGGCCACGGTGGGCAGGGTCTCAGCACGAGTGGCGCTGCTTCCTGCCCTGCTTCCATCTCCCCGCAGTTGGTCATCAACAGTTCCCGGCTCTCTGTGACGACGGCTACGACCTCACATCCCAAGGGGCCTGTCATCAGTTTCCCTGAGAAACTCTACATCTGCATATACAGGCAGTCCCTGGGCTGTGAAGGTCTGACTTACATACAGCACACAGTCACAAACCAACCCTATAAAACTATTCCATTAAAAATGTGAGGTACATACAATGATTTCAGAATGGGAACTCCAGAACACTTACTTGGAGTCACAAGGAATCCATACACAGTCTGTAGTCAACACCCACAGAAGATGCAGTGAAGAGATCAAAAGACACACTGCACTGGGAAAACCTGCTGGAAAGGACCACTTTAAGGTGTTGAAAAGCAAACCTGTCACCTTGAAGACTAGTGAGGTGCGCCTGACCGAAGCGATGGTATCTTTGATTGCATCATACGCATGCGGAAGCTGGACAGTGGACAGAGAAGACAGAAGAAGAACTGACGCTTCTGAATTGCGGTGTTGGAGAAGAACACGGAATGTACCATGGCTGCGAAGACAGCAAACAGATCTGTTCTGGAAAAAGCCCAGCCAGAGCGCTCCTTGGAAGCAAAGATGGTGTGACTGCATCTTACATACTTTGGATTCGTTGTCAGGAGGGGTCAGTCCCTGGAGAAAGACAGCATGACTAGCAGAGTGGAGGGTCAGCAGAAAGGAGGAAGACCCTTGGTGAGACGGACTGACACCGCGGCCGCCACAGCGGGCTCAGGCGTCGAAACCCCTGTGGACACGGCACAAGACCGGGCAGGTCTTCGTTCGTTGTTTATGGGGCCACTGTGAGTCAGAACTGATGCAAGGGCACCTCAGAACAACAACAACAACAGTTCCTGACAACAAGTGGCGACTCCTGTGAGGCACACGTGACGACATCATTATCACTACTTCTGTATTGTGTTACAGATGTTTTAGTGCATCTACAGGTGTTTCCCTAACGTCTGCCACACACAGAAAGGTAACCACATTCAAACAAATGTTAGGCTAACTGGTATCAGGTACAAGCCATGCCTCCCGTTCTGACTCAGGGAAAAACACGACTTAAGACAGACTTGGGGACAGAACTGCCTGTCCTGGTGCTGGTCCCTGTCAAATGAATAACCAAATTTAAGTGTGAGGATCCAGCTGGTTAACATCTGACTAAAGAGAGATACACCAGAGTGCCAACCAGAGCGGGTCCCAGCAGCCCAGCTCATGCTCCCAGAATGCTGACGGTCATGGCTTTAACAGAGCAGGACCCCAGGAGGCAGGACAGAGGAAAGACACTGTTCCCACTCACTGCAGGGTCTCTGACAACCGCCCTGACTCTGCTTGGTTAGTGCTCCCACCGGCTACAGAGGTGTGGGGTCCGTCTGCCAGGGGCCAGCTCTGATGGGCTCTAGGGATAGCGCCCCCTTCCCTGCCCTTTAGACCCAGAGGAGGGGCAGTTCCCTGCTGCTGCGAGACTCCAGCACCTCAGCACCCAGATCTCAGTAAACAGTCTCCCCACAAAACTTCCCTGCCTGCCCTACCTGCGTATCTCCTACCAGCAACAGGGAGAGACAGATGCACAGATAAGTAAGTTGATCAGCCATCAGCAGCTGGATGGATGGAGGGACACTGTCAAACTGTCTGACTCATGGAGGCCCCACGACACTGGGACGAAACGCAGCCTTGTGTCAGCTGCACACAGCAGCGTCCCTGCAGACGCTGGGCCCGCCCACCTCATCCCGGCTCTCCCTCACCCTCCACGGCCCTTGGATTCACCAGGCACAGGGTCTCCTTCAGTGTGTGACCCTCCTGATCACGTGCCGAAGCGATCGGTCCCGACTGGCTGATTTTCGGATCAGCAGGTTTCCGGGCCTTTCCTCCAGTCTGCCTGTCTGGAGGCTCCACTGAAACTTGTCCACACGGGGACCTGCCGAGACTGGGGACACGGGTAGCAGGGTCTCCAGCATCGCAGCAACGTGCACGCCACCACAGTGTGACACAACGACAGATGGGCAGGCAACACGACACACGGGGCCAAACCCCAGCCGGCCTTTCTGGGGAAGCCTTCCTTCTCCACTGCAAGACATACTGATAAATAAGAAAAACTCTAAAACAACGGTGTTGACCAACGACAGCTGTGACAGGGCTCACAATGTCGAGTCCCTTGAGAAAAAAAGGGGTGTACCCTAAGAACTCTGCTAAAATTGATGGCCAAAGGCCTGGGGGTTCTCCTGGGAGCAAGGTCCCTAGACCTGATGCTGCCCCTGATCACAGATCATTACCAAGGTGAACTCTTTGGATAGGAATGGAAGGACTTGGGGACACAGAGTGACCATATCATGAGTGCACTTGATGGTTCTCTGCATCTGTAGGATGTCATCCTACTGGCCTCTTACTAGAGGGGAGTGGAGGGGGTGGAAAAGAAGGGACGGGGGATTGTTAAGATGATATGGCATGTATGGAACGGAAGGGAGGAGTGTGCTGTCTCTGGGCAGGGAGAGAAGCAGTCCAGTGAGTATCACTGCGCATACCATGAGACAGAAGTTAAATTCACTGCACTTTGCTCTCCTTTCAATTAACAGACCTGCTGCACTGGTCTACTCAGCCGTATCTGGTTTGTAAAATCACAGTGAGGCTGTGGGCAACACACACAGGGAGGACCAGTCTGGAAGCCTGCTAAAGAAGCACAGACGTAAACGGAACTCGACCTCCTAGGCTCCCCAGCAGAAGCTTCACATTCCGGAAAAAAGAGAGGCACCTAATCACAAAGTTCAGACGACTGCTTTGGGGAGCTAAATGATTCCCTGGGGTGTGCCATGTGAGTCTCGACACTCTGCAGATGGTATGCCAAGCCTGGAATCAGACCAGCAGAGAAACCAGCTCCCCACTTCTGACACAGCTGTCCCCCTGAAATGGAGAGAAACGCTACCCAGCTCAGCAGAGGGTGTCTGAGACCCACGGCATCATGGCGTGTTGGCACCAAAAGGTGCCCCGGAGACCTTAGACTCGGTGTTCTCCATTCTACCCAAATGGAAAAGACATTTTTCTCAACAAACGGAAGAGCCCAAGGCCAGCTGTCACTGTGCTACATGGGGGTTCCAGGGCTCCCAGAATTAGCAAACAGGGCTCTGTGCACAGCAGGGCTGGGATGGCACTGGAAATATCTCCTTTCTTGATCCCAAGGGTCCCTGTGACTTCCCTCCACCCGGGCAGCTGGAGACAGTCTTCCAGTTAATGTCCTGACCGCCCCCATGGTGCCTGGACATTGAGCCAGGTCACGACTGGGAATGGCCTCTGGTTCCACAAAGACCTCTGTCGGCAGCTCAAATCCAGACAGCACTCCTGAGCAGCAAGTGAGCAGGGCTGCAGCGTGGTCCTCCTCTCTGGCAGCATCCTACCCGGCCGTCTGCCGTGCTGTGTTGGTCACTGATCTGTCTGATGTTTGCTGAGCTCGGGTGATGCACTGTGGCTGGGTGACAGGGAAGGACGAGTCACACAGGGGCCTCCTCTCTGGAAGCATCCAGTACAGTGGCTGACAAGGATGCTCCATAAGATGACTTCACATTAGTGCAACCAGGTGACAGACACGTGAGGCCAGCACAGCGGCCAGACTGCAGTCAGCTGGTGTTCCCACATCCCACACACGTGTTAACACTGGGAAAGAGAAACGGAAACGTCCAGGAATCCTCAGGGCTTCCTGAAACTGCAAGCCACTCTTAGAGTACTTCCCACGCTCTTTACTCGTCACCATGGACAACTAAAGGGGGCTCAGTGTCGCCGTCTGTGTAAGTCCCAGTAGTCACAAGGCTCCGTCAAGCACAGCTACCAGCCCGTCTGTCACCGAGGCACGCGTGTCGTGATGACCCTGAGCAGATCTCGGCAGAACTTCAGGCCCAGACTCAGCGAGAGCCACGGCCTGGGGACCAGCCTCTGAGGATCAGTCAGCAAAAGCCCGGTGTGTCAGGCTGGGCTGCGCTGGGGTGCCAGGGCGGCACAGGCCTGGACAGCACGTGCACGTGCCCCGTGCACGGGGCAGTGAGTCCGGGCGACCTGCAGGTAGCTGTCAACAACAGAGACCATCCCAACACGGCAAACGCCCGGGCACGTCACTGGGGAGCCCCAGGAGAAGGGCACATGCGGGCTGCCTGGCAGGTCAGCAGCGCGGCCCAGAACCAGGTGCCAACAGCGCGGTGGAGGGGACCGCCCTGGCTCCCCGTGTGAGTGACTTCCTAGACGTGCCTCCCAGAGCTGGTGTGAAGCACACTCTGCGCAGTAATGTAGCACACTCCTTTATCAGCAACAATGACGCAGTGTTAGCAGCAGGCAGGGCTGCCGGGAGACACCATAACGAGGTCACAGCCAAGAGCCAGACCACTATTCAGCTTACAGGGGCTTCTAGTCCTGCCTGGCCTGAAAGCCAACTGTCTCTGTGTTACCTGCTTTTGTTTTTGTGACATCACAGATGAAAAGAAACGTGTTGCCATCTGAGTTGTAATTTCTACATTTGTCAGATGGCCACAGTATGTTGCTTATGACAAAACTTTAGGACTGCCCTCACTAAGACAGTTATCACTGAGGCTACACTGCTGAGAAACACTGTTCCTGTCAGCACCCCTCAAGCCCTCTGAGGAGTGTGGGGGTCAAAGCATAACACACTCTATTAATTTTATAATGACACTAAATATACCTTTTTGTTAAACAGAAATCACCTGCACAAACAAGGCTCCAGCTATTAAATTTTGGCTACCCTTGGGATATGCTAATACTGGGTTCTTCTGGCCCATTCGTGAATTTTAAACTGATTACCAGTGGGATTTTCAGAATGCAGGGTCAAGGCAGGGGAGAATTAACCCACTGGATTCAGAGCCTTCGTTGGAAGGGGACCTGGAACCACATGCTAGTCTCGTGCTTTCACTGTCGACAAGAAGGGAGGCCGAAGGCCTTGGATTTGGGGGCCTGGCTCAGAAGTTCTCGGAGCTCCAAACAAACCCCAGAGGTCCAGAACTGACAAACGTGTGGAAGTTTTCAATTAAGGAATCTGATCTTTCTGAGTACACACAAAGGACAAATGGACTTCAGCCAGCATGGCATGTCCCCAGGTAGTCCTGCAGAGCTGTGTCGGACAAAGGCTCAGCTCTGGGTGCTCTGGGGATCACGTTCTGGCTCACTGTCTCATAAACCTTGAGCAGGCACATCCCCATGGCAGCTCCATGACCTTGGCTGACTGATCTGCATCCCTGAACCTGGTTCCCCCTGTTTTCAGGACAGAGACACTTATGGTCTTGAGCTCAAACGGTCAGTGCAGAGAGTGACTGGCAGAATGGAGGGAAGATGCTTAGCATGACTCCTAGTGCAGAATAATCCCTTCACAGATAAGTCATTATTATTAATAATGTTTCTGTGATTGTTTTCTGCAGCCCCAATCCAATTAAATGACAAAGGCTGACATGTCAGCTCCCTTCTGCAAAGTTCTGAGGGTGCTATCCCAGAGAGGACAGGTGTAACGGTGGCTTGTTGAGGGGACAGACTTTCTTTCCATGTGACCATGTGTCCGCCTGAGTCCCAGTCACACTGTTCCTGCCCAGCTCTCATTGAGGATCCTCCATGACGTATAGCAGCATCTGCCTACAAACCTTGGCGGTGCCGTGGTGACAGGTCAGCTGCTGACCAAAAGGTTGGCAGCTGGAATCCACCAGGCACTCCTGGAAACTCTCAGAGGTGGTTCCACTCAGTCTTACAGGGTCCCTGTGAGTTGGAAGCATGTGAAAGCTGGACAACAAACATGAAGATGGAAGAATTGATGCCTTTGAAATGTGGTGGCGGAGAACACCGGATGTACTACGGACCGCCGAGAGAACAAACAGATCTCTTCTAGAAGAAGTAACACCGGAGTGCTCCTTGGAAGCAAAGATGGCGAGACTGCGTCTTACATACTTTGGACATGTGGTCAGGAAGGAGCGGCCCCTGGAGAAGGACGTCGTGCCCAGTGGACTGGAGGGTCAACAAAAGAGAGGAAGACCCTCAATGAGATGGTTGACACAGTGGCCGCAACAGTGGGCTTTAGCATCAAGACGATTGTGGACCTGGCACAAGTCTGGGCAGTGTTTCCTTCTGTTGTGCTCACGGTCGCTATTAGTTGGAACCAACTCGACAGCACCTCACAGCGACAATAACAGCGTGAGCTGAAATCTACTCAGGCAGATCTGGAGGAGGCTCAGCAAGGCCAGAGGCGCGCCCAGCCCCACTGCTGAACGCTGAAGCATCTGCTGAGCGCATCTTCCCTGGGGAACGTGTTTAAGAATAAACACTGGTGGAGCAAATGAGTTAAAAAATGAACCATAACAAACAAAAAACCTAAAAAAAGCCCATTGCGGTGGAGTTGGCTTCTACCCACAGTGACCCTGTAGGACACACAGGACTGTCTCACAGGGTTTCCAAGACTGTGCTCTTAATGGAAGCAGAATTGTGTCTCTCTCTCTCTCCTATGGTGGGCAAGGACCACTGAGCTCCCAGTCGGCCACCAGACACTCACCCACTGTGTCCCCAGAGCCCTCCAAGCTCCCGCCAGTTTCCCCAGATGCTCCATGCTTGTTCTTACTCGCTCCCACATGCCACTCCCAGAGCCTGCAAGGCTCCCTCACGGTCTCTATAGAGAATTCCTCAATACTCAGTTCAAGTGTCACCGCCTCCAGGAAGCCTGCTCAGACAGCTGCAGGATTGCGTTACCAAGGAAGGCTCTTCAAAGTGTCCACTGAGGCAATTCATGTATTCCTAGGATGCTAAACAGGTGTCAGCACAGTCCAAAGACTAGGAAGAAATGCCTGGCAACCTACTTTGGAAAATCAGCCCCTGAAAACTCTATGGAGCAAAGTTTTACTCTGACACACATGTGGTTCCATCAGGTGGGGTCCAGTCTCACTAACAATGACAGAAGAGAAGGAAAATAAGAGAATCACAGGAATTTGGAAATGTGGACAGGGCTAGCTTTAGTGGTCAAGACATCTGGACTTGTCCTCCAAGCCAGGAATTATTGAGACTTGCAGAGAGGACTCCACACAGGAAGGCAAGGAGGATGTCCAGCAGCCTACATCTGTGCTTGAACAGGTATAGTAGGTTACAGACTTGGAAATGTAAGCGAGTCCAGATTCCAAAGGGCCTTGGATGCTGGGCAGCAGGATCTGAACCTGATCCCGAAGGCCCCAGGAGATCTCTGCAGCTTTCCACCCCGAATGAAGGCAAGCTGGGGCTGGAGCCCTGTTGTATGGAGGTCAGTCCGGGGGGTGGCGCGTGAGATAAAGCGCACGGCTGCACAGAGACCGTTCCAACAGACCAGGCTGGAGAGTGAGGGCCTGGACGTGCTGATTGCGGGGCTGACAGGGCCTCAGGGGCTCCTGGGGCTGAGGCAGCACCCCGGAATCTGGTCTGCCAAGGAGCCACTCCCCTGCAGCCACTGAGGGGCTCTGAGGATGGTGTCTGAGGGACAAAGAAGTCTCCTTTGAAGGGCATCATCACCTGGCGTTACACAAAGCTGTGGTTTGTTCACTTGTTTTCTTTCTGGTGTTTGCTGTGAAAGGGAGGGCTGCTGCTTTTGTTTTTCAGACAGAAGAGGGCTGAGGAAGCTGAGAAGCAGCTACGTCTCTGTCCCCCTCTGCACCCAGCAAGACCACTTGTGGCTGCCTGCCCTGCAGGCCTGGTAACTGGAGTCACAGGGGGACGGCCACCGCCCCAATCTCCTTCCTGACACCTGGGCATCAGCATCCCTGACACTGGGAGACTCGAGAGGTGCAGATGCGAGCGTCACCCAGGCTTGCCTCCGCAGGCACAGTGAGCAAAGGAGCACTGCCCGCCACCTGCCACCGGAGAGAGGCTCACAGGACATGCACTACCAGCCCGGACATGCACTACCCGCAGGGCTTGGTTGCCTTTCTTCCTTGGATTAACATGATCATTTTTACCTTTCTGTGTTTCCAGGACAGAAGGCTTGAATCAGAAAGCAAGCAGATCCCTGAAGAGCTCCCGGTTTACCTCGGCGGCACAGCTCTCTCTCTGGCCCCTGTGGTCACCTGGCTCTCACTCACTTCGGGGAGCAGTGGCCCTCAGCAGCGCCCTGCACAGCCCAGGGCCCTCCCGCCGGCCGAGCGTGTCTGACCCCCTAGCCCGGGCGCGTGTGAGCCTAACTCTGCTTCATCTTTCCGCTGAGACCAGACAGTTTGAGTGTCAGGCCTTTAAAAGCGGGCTACTTCCAGACGGCAGCAGATGTTCGGCTTTCCTGACCACGCTGGTTTTAGGGGGCACTGTCCAGAGGAGGCTCAAGGGGAAGCGACAGGCCACTTAATAGACCCCCACCCTGCAGGGCGCTGCAGACCACACAGCCATTGCTCCCGGGAATGACGGTGATGGCTGACAGGACTGTGCTGCTCGCCACGCAGCCGGCCCCGCCACGCAGCCGGCCCCGCCACGCAGATGGCCCTGCCACAGCAGCCCACGTGTGTCACAGAGGGGCTCAATGCTGTTTCTCAGAAGTTGGTCACCAGGCCTGTCTCCCCAGGCGCCTCCGAGCAGACTCAAACCTCCAGCTGTGCAGGGAGCAGAAGGGTACCAAGTGAGGGCCTCCTAATGGAGGGAAGTGGCCCAGACAGCGGGGACATGTGACCCAAACCACGCAGCACCGCGTGCCCCAGGGCTCTCGTCTCCACTTGGTTTCTGAGAGACCGGGAGATTCTGCTTCTCGTCTCCATCAGAACGTTGTTGTGACTAGTTGCTGGCAAGTCAGCACTCACCCTAGCGGCTCTGTCCCGGTCTTCTGGCATCTTCATGGTCCCTCGGACACTGCGACTTCCCACACTCTACTGGACAATAGCCTGCTGTGACCACAGGGCTCTCCTGGGCTGACTTTTAGAAGTGGATCAGCAGGCCTTCCTTCTGAGTCTGTCTTAGTCTGGACACCTCCCTGAAACCTGTTGGCCATGAGACCCTGCTGGGATTCACAATCCCTACGGCTTAGCTCCCAGCATTACAGCCACGGGGCAGCAGCGTCAGTGGGACCCTGACAGATGGGCAGTGGCCTCAGGACAGTGGCCCTGTACTTACTCCACAGGTTTACAGTGTTGAACTCTCTGCATCCCACACCTCACGCATGTCAGCTAATGCTGCTTTGGGGTCTGCAGACCTTTCAAACAACTAAGGGAATGCAAACAATTTGGCAAAATCCCAACCAAACCCACCACCACAGAGCTGACTGTGGCCCACAGTGACCCTGTAGGGGACGCTGCCCTCAGAGGCTCCAGGGATCACCTGGTGGATCTGAACTGCCAGCCTTCCCGCCGGCAGCCACAGCACTTCACCACTCAGCCAGCACCCAAGGGACAGCTCCCTGCAGCACCCTGAGCCAGCAGGAACACACATTCCCCAGGCCCGCCTGCAGACACATTCCTGGGCTGGGGCTGGCGATGCGGGCTCATTTCAGAAACCACACCGCAGTCTAGGCCGCTCAGGCAGGGCGGTGGTTAGTCACCTGGCTGCTGAGTGAGAGGGCCGTGGGTTGGACCCAGGAGAGAGCTGGGTCAGTCTGCTTTCATGCAGACGACAGCCTTGGAAAACTGTGGGGCTGTTCTACTCTGCCCTGTGGGGCTGCCATGATTGGAATCCACCTGAAGGCAATGGCTTTGTGTGTGTGTGTGTGTCTGGCAATAGGCTAACCTGCAATTTGAGAGTTAAAGCATCGTAATGAGAGAATGGAGTCTGGTGGTGCAACGGCTAATGCGCTCGGCTGCAGACAAAGACACTGGATGCTCAGGTCCACGCAGAGGCACCTCAGAAGAAGGGCTTGGCGATCCGGTTCCACAGCCAGCCACCAAGCCGTACGGAGCAGCATGGCTCCGCTCGGACGCACACAAGGTAACCGGGAATGGGAGCTGCCACCACGGCAACAGCTTCTGCCGAGAGAACAGGACGTTCGCGTCAGCCCTGCCACGGTAGTGGTGGCTCTGCCCGGCCTCAGGCTCTCACCGCCCACAGGGGACAGCTATGACAACGGCTGGTCACGGCGACCCCCCAAGACTCACAGCTCTTCTGCTTATCCATCCACACAACTTTGTGACATTCAGCACAAAGAAGGAAGCATCTGGCTTCCCAGTGGGCAGTCAGTGCAGAGGAGAAACAAACTGTGAGGCAGCAGGGATGAACAAGTCCCCGCCTGCACCTCCCTCCGCCTCGATTTTGTCACTTGTCGTCTCTGTTGGAGATGAAAGCCACAGCAGCACTTCCAAAGCGGAGTCCCAGGAAACGCTTTCTGGTGTGACGCGAAGAGACTGGAGATGCAAACCCTGGGCCTCTGCTGGCGCAACGTCAACCCTGCTGAATGGCCCGGTGCCCCCCAAGCCCTTTGGTGGGGACCATGCTCCCCTTCAGGCTGTTACCGGGCAGGTGGAGCAGAACAGGTATTGGTGAGGGGATTCTGAAGAGCGATGTGCACGGCTGCCCAGCTGCTGTCTGGTCTGAGCACGGACGCAGAATCTATCGTGCGGAGATACCACACTGATCAATCTCGATTCCCAGGCAATCGAGCTAAGCAGCACCCGGGTCTCCCTATAGGCAGCTCATAAAACAGACGTATTGATCAAGGGGTCCAAATCTGTGGTTTTGACTATAAAGGTGATTTGCTTTTGTGGCACAGTCACACAAGATGAATGTGTTGGGGTTCTTAACTTCAAAGGCGATTCCTCCAGGGAAGCGTGCCAAGCTTGGCAGCAGGTTTCTCGGTGACGTTAACAGGATGGCTGCAGGGCCTCCGCGGTGCGGTCCCTTACACTACGCAGTGGAGGTGCCGTGCAGACAGAGGTCGCTTTGGGGCCCTCTGTGTGACACTGACTGCCCCTCCTGACCCAAAGTGGCCTGCAGGATTGCAGGCACGTTTCCAGAGCTCTGCTCAAATTTCATAACTGAGTTTATTCCCCCGGGAATTCTGTGCAGTGAATATTTTTTAGCCGTGTTTTGTAGGTGAGGAAATTGCTTCTCAGAGAAGTGAAGGGACTGGTACACTGTCACAGAGCTAGTGCACGGCAAGGCCAGAATTAGAACTCAGGACTGTCTACACAGCCTGTGCTTTTTAAAGACACACACGCATTTTAAACATTGTGCACTAAGCGTTTCAGGTCACGTGGCAATGCAGAATTGTTTGTACAGTTGTACAAAACAACTCCTTACATAAGAAATTAACATTTACAGAGGCTGCCATTCTTTCAAAGGGCTAAACAGGACAGTTAAGTTGTCTGAGAGGTGCTACCCAGTCACTTCCAGCTGACGCTTCCCTATGTGTGAGAGAAGGAAACACAGCCCGGCCCTGGGCCGTCCTGACGGTCCTTGTCACGCTGGGGCCCACTGTTCTAGCACCGGTCAGCCCATCTCACAGAAGGGCCTCCTAATTGTCACTCACCCTGTGCTGTGCTAAGGATGATGTCCCCTTCCAGGGACTGATCCCTCCTAGTGACATGTCCAGCGTATGTGAGACGCAGTCATCATCCTGGCTTCTAAGGAGCATTCTGGCTGCTCTTCTCCCAAGGTAGATTTATTTATTCTTCTGGCAGTCCATGGTATATTCAACGTTCTTCACCAACACCATAATCCAAACGCATCAATTCTTCGTTGGTCTTCCTTAGTCACTGTCCAGCTTTCATATGCAGAGATGACTGAAAACACCTTAGCTTGGGTCAGGAGCACCTTAGACCTGAATGGGACGTCTTTGCTTTTTAACACTTTAAAGAAGTCTTTTGCAGCAGGTTTTCCAAGTGCAGTGTGTCTTCTGATTTCCTGACTGCTGCTTCCACGGGTGTTGAATGCGGATTCGAGTAACATGGAATCTCTGACAGCGTCAGTCTTGTCTCTGTACATCACGACGTTGCTTGCTGCTCCAGGTGTGAGAACTTTGTTTTCTGGATGCTGAGGCGTAATCCACACTGAAGGCCACGGTCTTTGAGCTTTATCAGTAAGTGCTTCAACTCCTCTTCACTTCTGGCAAATGAGGCTGTGTCGTCTGCCCAATACAGGTTGTTAATGAGTCCTCCTACAAACCTGATGCCGAGTTCTTCACGGAGCCCAGCTCCTCGGATTATCTGCTCAGCACACAGACTGAATAAACACAGTGACAGGACACAGCCCTGACGCCCCCTTCCTGACTTTAAAGCACGCAGCACCCCCTTGTTGTGTCTGCACGACCACATCCTGATCTGTGCACAGGTTCCACAGGAGCACGGTTCAGGCTCCAGTGCTTCCATTCTCTGCAGTGTGACACCTGTTAGTTATCAGCACCTTCAGTTGCTGGGGAAGTAGAGACTACTGTCTGTCAATCTAAGAATTCTGTGGGAGCCATGATGGGTCACGTGTCAGTCAACAAGTGACCAGAGAAGCCGGCTGCAGAGTGAGGAGGAGAGACTGTAAGACCCCAGAGAGACAAACAGAAGACAGGACAGACTGAGGGCGGGAGGTGAAGAGACATGCAGAGACTGGGAGAGAAAGAGGGTGAGACAGGGATGGAGAGAGAGGAGTTGGGGGTTCACACTGGTGAACAAGGTGATGCAGCAGCCACAGTGCCAATGGTGGACGCCTCTAACTTGGACAGGTCATCGCCAGTGACCACAAGTCACATCAGGAGCCAACAGGGCACCCCATGTCAGGCCACCGGTCACTGCAGCTTGTTGGGCGGCCTCCCTGGCCTCCACCCGCATGATACCAGCAGCAGGTCAGGGCAGCCCAGTGAACAGCAGTACCACGGTGGCCACAGGGGACGGCCTGGTGTCCTCACTGGGGGACAGTGAGCGGTACAGCATGCCACACAGCAGCCAGTCACACCTGGGAATGCACACAGCTCACGGCTCAGCTGTAGAAGGGCAAGTGCCCATGAAAAGAGGGAGAACCAGAAGCAGATCTGGGGCGTCTCTGAGGCCCCGAGCTCAGGGCAGGTGGCTCCTGCTGAGGGAGAGCTCACTGACAGCCCAACGCGCAATAGGACCCGGGGACGCTACAGAGGCAGACCACCCCGATACAGAGCAGGGCCCCGTGAGCCGCAGAGGGAGGCCACCCCGACACAGAGCAGGGCCCCGTGAGCCACAGAGGGAGGCCCCCCTAATACAGAGCAGGGCCTCGTGAACCACAGAGGGAGGCCCCCTAATACAGAGCAGGGCCCTGTGAGCCACAGAGGGAGGCCACCCCAATACAGAGCAGGGCCCCGTGAACCACAGAGGGAGGCCACCCCGATACAGAGCAGGGCCCCGTGAGCCGCAGAGGGAGGCCACCCCGACACAGAGCAGGGCCCCGTGAGCCACAGAGGGAGGCCCCCCTAATACAGAGCAGGGCCTCGTGAACCACAGAGGGAGGCCCCCTAATACAGAGCAGGGCCCTGTGAGCCACAGAGGGAGGCCACCCCAATACAGAGCAGGGCCCCGTGAACCACAGAGGGAGGCCACCCCGATACAGAGCAGGGCCCTGTGAGCCACAGAGGGAGGCCACCCCGATACAGAGCAGGGCCCTGTGAGCCACAGAGGGAGGCCACCCCAATACAGAGCAGGGCCCCGTGAACCACAGAGGGAGGCCACCCCGATACACAGCGGGGCCCTGTGAGCCACAGAGGGAGGCCACCCCGATACAGAGCAGGGCCCCGTGAACCACAGAGGGAGGCCACCCCGATACACAGCGGGGCCCCGTGAGCCACAAAGGGAGGCCACCCCGATACAGAGCAGGGCCCCGTGAACCACAGAGGGAGGCCACTCCGATACACAGCAGGGCCCCGTGAACCACAGAGGGAGGCCACCCCGATACACAGCGGGGCCCTGTGAGCCACAGAGGGAGGCCACCCCGATACAGAGCAGGGCCCCGTGAACCACAGAGGGAGGCCACCCCGATACACAGCGGGGCCCCGTGAGCCACAAAGGGAGGCCACCCCGATATACAGCAGGGCCCCGTGAACCACAGAGGGAGGCCACCCTGATACACAGCAGGGCCCCGTGAACCACAAAGGGAGGCCACCCCGATATACAGCAGGGCCCTGTGCACCACAAAGGGAGGCCACCCTGATACACAGCAGGGCCCCGTGAACCACAGAGGGAGGCCACCCCGATACACAGCAGGGCCCCGTGAGCCACAGAGGGGGGCCACCCCGATACAGAGCAGGGCCCCGTGAACCACAGAGGGAGGCCCCCCTAATACAGAGCAGGGCCCTGTGAGCCACAGAGGGAGGCCACCCCGACACAGAGCAGGGCCCCGTGAGCCACAGAGGGAGGCCACCCCGATACAGAGCAGGGCCCCGTGAACCACAGAGGGAGGCCACCCCGATACACAGCGGGGCCCCGTGAACCACAGAGGGAGGCCACCCCGATACACAGCAGGGCCCCGTGAGCCACAGAGGGAGGCCACCCCGATACAGAGCAGGGCCCCGTGAGCCACAGAGGGAGGCCACCCCGATACAGAGCAGGGCCCCGTGAACCACAAAGGGAGGCCCCCCTAACACACAGCAGGGCCCTGGGAAGTTATAAAGGCTAGTAACCCTACAAAAGGAAAAAAAAAGCCACTAGTGTCAAGTCCACTGTGACTCGTAGTGACACTAAAGGACAGAGTAGAACTTCCCCACAGAGTTTCCAAGGAGTGCCTAGTGGATATGAACTGTTGACCTTTTGGTTAGCAGCTGTAGCACTAAACTCCACTAGGGTTTCCATAAATGGGAAATAACATAAAAACAATTCACACAAGAGAGAATTTAAATTACCAACAAATACAGGAAAAGTTTCTCAATCTTACTAATGGTCAAGGAAATAGGAGCAATTTACCTAGCATATTGCCAAAATTAAAACAAATTAACATTCCCACAGAATGGATTTGGGAAATGAGCTCCTCCATATAAAACTGGCAACAGTGTTACTGTCCACAACCTCTGGGGAAAGTCGCCTGGCAGCGTTCTCGTTCACCAAAATGCAATGTACAGCGTATCGCATAAGCAGGCGTATTCTCACCGACACCGGTTATTATACTTCCCCTTTGTAAGAGTGTTCTGCCCATAGGACAGAATCTGTCCTGATTCACCCCAACATGCTGGGCTTTCTCCCTCATTCGTCCACGACTGTGGTTCTCAACTTTGGCTTCCCACTGGAACCCTGATGGCTTCAAAAGAGACAGCGGCCTGGCCTCCATCCCAGAGATTCCAATTTAACACGGATGGAACCTGGACTCTGGGTTTTGGGGAACACCCTCAGGCCATCCTAGTCTGCACCCAAGGCTGAGGACCAGTAGTCTACGTGAGTTAGAGTAATGTTCTCAAAAATACTTAGATACGATTCTAACCTGTGTCTTCTGAATCAGTGACGCACTGAGTGACATTCCACTGTCTTCCTGTCGACAGCCTGGGCTGAAGTTGGCCGTGGGGGTGCCGCGAGCTGGAATGACTCCACGGCTGCTGCTACACTGGTCCGTATTTATTCTGTCACGGGCAAAACACACTGGATTTTGCTGATTTTCTTGAAAAGTTTGACATACGTGCCTCTAGTTCCTGATACAGGGAAAGAGAGGATCCTGTTCTCCCTCCGTTCTCCACTGGGCTCTGGAAACGTGAGAGACGGGCTGGCGCTGTCCTTGTTTCTTGACTTCTGTTCCCCAAACCTTCAGGGAAACATCCTAGCCAGTGACCGGCCCTGACCAGAGCAGCTCCTTCTACTAGACAGGAGCAGTGGCCACCAACTGGGAAGAATTACAGGTGAGAACTCCAAAGGTTTGGGGTTTTAAAAAATACAATAGTTTAAACAGGTACCATTTATTGGGCGCTTCCTAAGGGCCAGGCAGTGTCTGCCTTATACCGGGCCCCATGTTTTAAGAGAAACCTGGTACGTTTCCATCCCATGTGGCAAGGGGTCCTTCACTGCCAAGGTTGGTGTCTTTAGACCCCGAGGAAAGCATGAACGGGCATGCAGACACCAGGGCGGGAGCTTGGCCGGGAAGTGACCACCCCAGGGGCCCCACAGGGAAGGGTGGGAAGGGGAAGGGAGCGCCACAAGCGGCGTGCCTTGAGCGTGTGCTTCAGTGTGGGTGACGGGCAGGTGCCACGGAAGGTGCCCTGGACAACACAGCAGAGGGCAGTCGGGGAGCAGCAACGCTCGACGGCGCTGGTGGAGGCAGGCCCCGGTGGCATTCCTGTCTGCCTCAAAATGAGGCCGAGTGAAGCCACCACCAAAGACCCCAGAAAAGGCACCTGGCCACTATCAGGTCAGCTTCCAGGCCCAGAGTGAGTGCTCGGAGTGTGGGCCGGACACTGTCAGTGCCTGCTATACCAGGGCCTGAAACATCTTGTCCCAACATCCCAGGCCCACGCAGGGGGCTGCTCATCCCTCCTCTGTGGGTCCCCCTTCCTGAGGATCAACCCCACTCCAGCCTGCACACAGCCAAGCCTCAGAGGCGGTCAGGCAGCTGTTTGTAGACAACACCGCTGGAACTCAGAAGTGGGACAGAGCTCTCCAAAGCCACAGGGGTGGCCCCTGATGGTTGGGGACCAAGCGGGGGGGGGGGGGAGGAGGGGAGTGGGAACACCAGACGAGCACGGCTGGCTCTCCCAGACGGAGCTCCGAGGAGCCCAGGTGCTCCAGCTCTGCTGCAGAACACAGGTAGTTAGGGAGGCACTTCTGTCACGGTGGGCGGACAGAACACCTTTTATTTATCAGTCTGTTGGCATGGTCCATAACTTCTTCACGTTTAGACACATGCCACGCACAGCTGATGCCGTAGGTGCCCAGTGCCGACCGCCAGGCTCTGTGTTTCCCCACCTTCGGGGCTCTCCTGGCTGCCGGAGCGGCAGGCGGAAAGTGCAGGACTTGGGGCTGATGAGGGGAAGAGCCTCAGTGGAAGACTGGTGGGTGCCGGTGTGTGAACACCCCCTGGGGGGGTGCTCTCTGTTAGGAACAAGCTCCCGTCGTCCGCAGAGGAAGCTGCTTGCTCAGGATACTGTGTCAGCTGGAGACTCCGCACAGTGCAGTCAGGTGCTCGACCATGAGTTGAAAGGCCAGGGCTGGAGTGACACCCAGGGGCACCACAGAAGAAAGGCCTGGTGACCTATGTGAGAAAAATCAGAGTCCGGAAACCCCGTGGAGCAGGTCTCCTCTGAACCCGTGGGGTGTGGTGGGTCTCACAGCAACTGCTTTCTTGGCTGCTCCTTGGTCGCGACCCCTCCTGTCCTGCTGCCTCCGTCCCCTCACAGCAGCCTCACACACACAGGTGCTTGTCTACGGGTCTGCTCTGGGGAGAGGCCAGACCGGGCAGAACCTGCCCCAGGTCCACGAATGTGAGCAGTGGCGTGGGGTGAACTTTTCCCCCGACTCACCTGTACCTCAAGATGAACAAGGCAACGCTACGACTCCTACTTGAAACCGAACCTCTGATCACGAAAGTCACCCGCCCAAGTCCCCAAGCTAACAGCACCGAGCTTCTCGCCTCAGCTGTCCCCTGCTTGGCGTGGGTGCTTGTGTGGGGCACCTGACTATTTCTGCATCTGCCTAACGGGCAGAATCTCCACCTCGCCTGTCTGCTGGGTTGCTGCCATGCTCCAGTGAGAGGACACAGGCGAGGACTCACCCTCTAGAGCTGTGTGCAGAGGGTCAGTGTGTCCACACTGGCGCAGGCCCTGGACATGAGGCTGGGGGCACCCCGCGCCAGCGTCCCTCTCCACGGTTATCAGACCCTCCCTCCCTCACTCTGTTTTTTCTGCTTTTTCTCTTTTTCTCCCTCCCTTCCTTCTACCCTCCCTCCCTTTCTTCCTGATTTTCCTTCTGAAACAGGTCGGCACCATACAGCACTGTTGTACACCACAAAGAGACAGCAGAAAACGACCCAGACCAGTCCTTGCCCTGCTGCTGCTGTGGTGAGGTGCCGCCAAACCAGCTGGGACTCTTAGCAACCCTGTGCACAACAGCACAAAACCCTGCCCAGTCCTGGGCCATTATTTTTGTGCTTCAGCCTGTTGCTGCAACCACTGTGTCAGTCCATCTCACGGGGGTCTTCCTCTTTTGTGTTGACTCTCTCCTTTACCAAGCATGATGTCCTCCTTCTCCAGGGACTGATCCCCCCGACAACATGTCCAAAGTCTGTGGGGCACAGCCTTGCCATCTCTACTTCCAAGGAGCACTCTGCTTGTCCTTCTTCTGGGATGGGTCTGCTTGTGTCTCTGGAACTCTGCGGCATACTCAGCATTCTTCTCCTGTTCCCAGAAACCCTGGTGGTGTAGTGGTTAAGTGCTATGTCTGCTAACCAAAACATCAGCAGTTCTAATCTGCCAGGCACTCTACAGAAACTCTATGGAGCAGTTCTACTCTGTCCTATAGGGTTGCTATGAGTTGGAATTGACTTGGTTTAGGATTCCCAAGAAACATGATTCAAGAAAAAGAGAAAGTTATGGGACAATATGATTAGTATCACACGCAAGTGAGATTTTGCTAAACATCATTCAACAGCAACTGCAGCAGTGCACTGGCAGGGAACTACCAGGAATTCAAGCTGGATTCAGAAGAGGACATGGAATCAGGAACAGCATTGCTGATGTCAGGTGGATCTTGGCTGAAAGCAGGGAATAGCAGAAAGACATTTCCCTGTGTTTCATTGGCTACGCAGAGGCATTCAGCCGTGTGGGTCATAATGAACTACGGAAAGCAGTACAGAGGGGGGCATTCCAGAACACTGGACTGTGCTCGCGAGGAATCTGTACGTGGATCAAGAGGCAGTTGTTTAAACAGACAAGGGGGCTCTGCATGGTTTAAGGTCAGGAAGGGTGTGCATCAGGACTGCATCCTTTCACCTCTTCAATCTGCATGCTGAGCAGATAATCTGAGAAGCTGGACTAGATGAGGAAGAAAGAGGTGTCAGGATTGGAGGAAGACTCTTCAACAACCTGCACTATGCAAACGACACAACCTTGCTGGCAGAAGGTGATGAAGATTTGAAACACTCACTGATGAAGATCAAAGACCACACAGCCTTCAGTATGGCTTGTACCTCAACGTAAGAAAAGAAACGTCATCACAAATGGACCAGCAAGCAACATCAAAATGGAGAATAGATTATGGTTCTTAAGGATTTCATTTCACCTGGTTTTACAATCAACGCCCATGAAATAAGCAGTTATGAAATCAAAGAACGAACTGTATTGTGAAAATCTGCAAAAGACCTCTTTCAAGTGTTGAAAGTAAAGATGTCACCTTGAAGAGTCAGATGCACCTGACTGCCACAGGATTCTCGGTCACATCACCCGCATGTGAGAGCTGGACAATGAATCAGGAAACAGAAGAAGAATTGACACCTCTGAAGTGTCAGAACTTATGTCCAGAGAGGTCAGAGGTTAGCGTTCCCAGCTGCAAAGGACTCACGGGCTTGGGGGCTTCCATGTCACCTCTGGCCACTGTCTGGGGGCACTGGGTGGGCACCGGAACAGCACAGTGGCACAAGGCATGATCCCTCTCACTTAGGTCAGGATTGGGAGACACTGCATGCATTTCACATAAAAAGATACAGAATACCGGCACTTGTTAACCGACACATTTAGGAAGTCCTTATGGTGCTAACGACTGCCACCACACTAATGCTGTGGGCCCTCGGCCTTTCAAAGGCCAGGTTCCTGTGTTTTATTCCTGGGACCACTGGAGGGGAAGAGAGGTCATAACCCTAGAATATAATGGGCTCTTTAAAATGTATTATTTTCTAACATTGCAAACACTGGTTATAAACAGCAGGGAGCTCAAAATCACAGAGAGGCAGATGGATTTTAAAAATCTCCGTTCTACAATCCCATTACCCAGGGATAATCAAGGTAATATTTTGGTACAGATTCTTCTAAAGTCTTTTCTGTCTTTTCCAGCTAAACGTGCGCATACACACACACAAACACGTGTGTCTGGCGGCCACACGGCATCTGTTACACCAGCGTCATTTGTTCAGTGAGCCCCAAACTGCTGCAGGCTCGTATCTGAGCTGTTTCTAGAAGCGGCTACCCAACACGACAGTCATAAAGGAGCACTCTGGTGTGTCCGTCAGCTCTCCTGTGACGGTCTGCTCCCACACTGGTGCAGGGCTCTCAGGGTTCCAATTGGCCCCAAAGAGCAGCTTCCTGGTCTGTAAGCCACCAGCTGCACACTGATGACCCACAGATGTGGGATTTTCTTTTTTTTTTCAGCTATATGGTGTTTTAAAATTTTTGGAAATTGCACCTCAGCGCCTCAGTTTTCCCTTTCTAATGAAAGGTGGACTCTGGCAGCCCAGCAACCCTCAGCCTGCAGTCTCGATTCACAGTGACGGGCAAGGTCTGAGGGACAGTGCCGAGGGAGAAAGATGTGGCAGGCTGCTTCGGTCAAGATTAATCCCAAGCCGAACCAAACTCTTTGTTGTTGAGCGGATTCCAACTCACACTGGCCCTACAGGACACAGCAGAACTGCCCCACAGGGTGGATCTGAACCGCTGACCCAGTGTTAACCACGCCACTGCCAGGGCTGGGAACGCTGTGACTCGGTCCTGTGGGGTCGCCACGGGTGGCAGGCACCTCGAAGGTAGTGGGTTTGAGGTTTTTCGTTGGTTTGAGTGACAGTGGCCAGCTCAGTTGGTGCTCCAGCTGGCAACAAACTCCCCACCCTGACGCCTCACTCGCAGGCGTTTTGCTCATTCACCTCACCTCTTGTCCCCTCCTGTGGCTCCAGGGCTCCTCCTGGCTGCCATGGAATGCTCGGTCACTTAGTGGCACCACCTTACATCAGCATTTGAACGCTGGCATCTGAGTGCAAAGATAGGGTCTCAACTCAACACTTCCCAGGTGTGTGACCGAAGGTGGCAGAACCCACTTCAGCACTGGGTCTTCCCTTCTGACACCATCACCTGGCAAGGCTCACTTTTATGGGGACCCCAACTCTAAAAAGAGATCAACCATGCTGAAGGCCCCCTGAGGGCAGCAAGGTCTCTAACAAGCCTGGGGTGTACCATCACCCCACGGACAGAAGCTGGCCAGTCTGTCCACGTACAACGTCCACGGAAAGCCTGTGGCAGAAGTCACACAGATGTCAGAATTCACATCATCAACAGTGACTGGCTGTTTACCAAAACAAAACTCACTGCTGTGGAGTCGGCTCTGATTCTGGGGACACACGTGTCACCAAGTAGAAGTCCTCACAGGGTGGCTGTGCTCTCACAGAGGCAGAGGGTCAGGCCTTTCTTCTGTGGCACGGCTATATTTGAACTGCCAACCTTGAGGTCAGTAAAAAAAAAAAAAAAGCCCCACTGCTGTCTACAACTCGCAGTGACCCTCCGACCAGCACAGCACACCACAGCACTGCCGGGAGCCCCCAGGGGACTCCCACTGCCAACCTTGCGGGGAGCACCGTAGCTGCTGCACCACTACACTACACCACCGTACTTCCCATTTAATGTACTGGGATATTTAAAAGAATATGAAGTTGAAAAACCTCCTGATTTAATTTGAGCTTCCTTTCTGTTTGTTTGTTTCTCCATCTTTCTCAAGTTAAAATTAGTAAGAAAAACTAGCCAATGTCTGTTTCCAGCCAGTTAAGAACAGTTTAGGGTACACCAGCAGCACCTGGACACTGGATGGTTAGGAAATGCTTCCTGGGAGACGCACTGTCCTGCTCACAGCATTCGCTTGAAAGCAATTGATTTTTATTTTAAGGAAACATGAGAGAGTTTTTCAGTATAAAGCACAGAAACCAAGACAGAAATCTATCTATAAAGAGATAGAACATAAGTACACTTAAATACATACCACAGAACATCTAATTACAGATCGTGTCATTAAATACATTCTAACAGAATGACAATCGGGCACCAAACATGCCTGTTGGGGCCTGTTTCTCTCTCAGACTGCACGGTACCCTCACGTGACACTCGTCATAATACCTGACGATCTCCTTTTTGCCCTCCTGCTCGTTAGACAGTCTCTTTCTCAGACACCCCGGGAAAGGCAATCTGTTGTTGTGAGGTGCCCTCCAGGGAGTTCCAACTGACAGACACTCCACGCACAGTGACACGCCCCACAGCCTGGCCCTGGGCCGCCCTCACTGCCATCGTCACGCGGGAGCCCGCTGTGGAAGGCAAGGTGTCACTTCATCTCACCGAGGGTCTTCCTCTTTCGTGTCGACTCTCGACTTCACTAAGCAAGGTGTCCTTCTCCAGGGACTGGTCCCTCCTAGTAATGTGTCCAAAATACTGGAGACAAAGTCTCGCCATCCTAGCTTCTCAGGGACATCCACGTTGTACTTCCTACAGGATAGAGTTTTTTCATTTTTCTGGCTGTCCTTGGTATATTTAATATTCTGTACCAGCACAATAATTCAAAGGCATCAATTCTTCCTCTGTCTTCCTTATTCACTGTCCAGCTTTTGTACACGTGTGAAGCAAATGAAAATACCACGGCTTGGGTCAAGGGCAACGTAATTTCCAAAGACGTCTCCTTGCTTTTTCACATTTTGAAAAGGCCTTTTGCAGCAGATTTGCCCACTGCAATCAAATGTTTGCGTTCTCCCCTATTGCTTCTGTGGGTGTGGACTGTGGACCCAAGTAGAACGAGATTCTTGACAACGTCAGTCTTTTCTCCATTTACTAGGATGTTGCCCGCTGGTCGAGCCGTGGCTGTTTTTGCTTTGTGCTGAGGTGTACTTCACCCTGAAAGCTGCAGTCCTTGACCTTCATCGGTAAACACTTATAGGCCTCCGGCCTCCAGCAAGCCCCGGCAGGCCACCAGAACGTCGCAGGCTGTTAGCGAGTCCTCCTCCAGGCCTGAGGCCATGCTTTTCTTCCTGCGCTCCAGCTTCTTGGACTGTTTGCTGTGCAAACAGACTGAATAAGGACAGTAAGAGGATGCACCCTGATCCACCTCTGTCCTGATCCAACCACGCAGGGCCCCCTTTTTCAGTTCAAACGACTGCCTCTTGATCCGCACACCGGAACACAGTCAGGCCTTCCGGAATTCCCACTCTGCAGTGTTATACTCGATTTGTTATGACCCACACAGTCAATGCCTTTGCAGAGCCAGCGAAACAGAGGTACAGAGGTTTCTGGTGCGCTCTGCTTTCAGCCGTGATCCATCTGAACTCAGCAGCAACACCCCTCACGTGACGCCCTCTTCTTCATCTGTGTTAATTTCTGGCAGTTCCTTGTGAACGTACTGTGGCAGCCACTTTGCCACGATCATCAGCAAAATTTTACTATGATGTGGTAATAACAACACTGTTTCATAATTTCTGCGTTCTGTTGGCTGACCTTGCTTTAGAATGGGCGCAAAGATGAACCTCTTCCAGTCGGCTGGCCAGGTAGCTACCTCCCAAATGTCTTGGCACATGAGTGAGTGCCTGCAGCGTTACAGTCATCCGCTGGAACTTCTCATCTGGTCCTCTGCCGATTCTTGGAGCCTTACTTTTTGCCAGTGCTTTCAGTGTTGCTGACACTTTGCCTTAGCACTGCTACCACAGAAATACCCAAAGTGGATGGCTTTTAAAAAAAGAAATTCACTTTTGCACAGAAAAGTAGGCCAAAAATCCAAATTCAGGACATCAGCTCCAGAGAAAGACTTTCTCTGTTGGCTCTGGAGGAAGGTCCTTGTCCTTAATCTTCCTTCGCACTGGGATCTTCTGAGCTGCAGGGGCCCCGGGTCCAAAGGACATGCTCTGCTCCAGGCACTGCTTCTCTCCTGACAGCAGGAGGTCCTCGACTCTCTACTTGTTTCCCTTTCCTTTACAGCCCAAGAGAGGGCCTGAAGGCAGGACAGGAGTCCTACACAGGGAGTCCCGCCTCCCTAACACAGCCACGGCCCAGCCCCCTCATTAACGTTTTGGAGGCAGGGCTTACAAGGTATTGCAACATTACCCAGTGCCAGGAATGGTGGCCTACCCAAATGCTACACACATTTTGGGGGGACACAGTTCAATACACACTTCTTCCTGTAATACCACTGGTTCTTGGTCACAGGCTACCTCCTAAAATGTTGCCCATCCATCAGTCCTTTCTGGTACAGCAGGCCTGCTCACTCCTTCCATCTGCTTTTGAGGATTCCTACCTACATGGTTCCAGACTTGGCCCACTGAATTCTTCAGTTTTGCAATCATTTTTTTCTTTGCTTTTTTCAGCCTAAGAAATGCAAGCATGTTCTTCCCTCTTACTTTTCCAGCTCAAGGTCTGTGCACATTTCATTATAATACTGTACTCGGTCTTCTTGAGCCGTCCTTGGGAGCCCTCTGCTCAGCTCGCTTGTATGATCATTCTTTCCCTGCTTCCGTTGCTGTATCTTCAAATGCAAGGGTTCAAAGTCTCCCCTGGCTTCATTTTGGTCTTTTCTTTCTTTCCTGGCTTTTTGATGATCTTCTGCTTTCTCCGCATGTGATGTTCCTGATACGGCCCCACAGCTCATCTGGTTTTCGCTCACTCTATGTTTAATGCTCAAATCTATGACCGAGACAGTCCCTACACCCAGGTGGGGTACACTCAAGGTCCCCCTTGGGCTCGTGTGGACTTGTTCTTGTCTTCTGCTTCAGCTTGAACTTGCACATGAACAGCTGGTGGTCTGCTCTGCCGCTGGGCCCTGGCCTCCTTCTGACTTGTGGTCCTAAATTTCGCCGTCTTCTCTTCCCACAGAAGCAGTTGATTCGATTCCTGTGAATTCCATCCAGTGAAGTCCACATGTAGAGTTGCCGTTTATGTTGTTTGAGAAAAGGAATCTGCAAACGAAGAAGTCACTGGTCTTGCAAAGATCTCCCAAGAGATACCCGACACAGACTCTGTCACTGTGGCCATGTTTTCCAACTACACAGGCTCTGTTTCATCTCCAGCTTTTGCATTCCAATCACCATGGCACATTTGATCCATTTCAGACTGCACAAGTTGGAAACATTCGTTAATTTCTTCATCTTTGGCCATACTGGTTGATGTGTCAGTTTGAATAACAGTCGTCTTAACTGGTCTTCCTCATAGGTATATGGATATTCTGACAGCACTGCACGTGACGACAGATCTTACAATGCTCTTTCTGACATGAATGCAACGCCATTCCTCTTCCATTTGTCATTTCCAGCAGAGCAGACCAGGTGGTTGCCCAATTCCAAATGGCCAGTACCAGCCCATTTCAGCTCACTGATGTCTGCAACATCGACTTTGACACAGCTCATTTCACTTTTGACAACTTTTCATCTTCTTAGATTCGTACTTCCTGCATTCCATGTTCCAACTCCTAACAGATGTGTGCAGCTGTTCCATCTCCTTTCGAGCCGCGCCACATCAGCTTGGCTGCATCCACGGCACTCAGGTCAGCTCTGCTTTGAAGAGGCAGCTCTTTCCCAGTTACATTTTGAGCACCTTCTAACCTCAGAGGTTCATGTTTGGCTCCAAGTCTGACAGTGTTCCACTGCTATTCATGAGGTTTTCAGTGGCCTGTTTTCTTTCAGAAGCAGACTGCCGGCCTTTCTTCCTGCCTGTCTTGGGCTGGAAGCTCCACGAAAAGCTCTTCCTCGCAGGTGACTGCCATCGTCATCCGGTGCTGCTTTACTGAAACATCTCAAGTGCACGGCTCCAGAAGAGACAAGTTTAGTCTTACACCATCCAGTAGGCTGCACTCCCAACGCAAGGTGTCCGCCCCAGGAGAAGGCTTTCCCTCTTTGCTGGCTCTGGAGGAAGGAAGGTCTTTGTGTCGCATCAGTCTTTCTTCCGCCACGGAGCATCTTGGCGCAGGAACCTTGGGTCCACAGGACGTCCTTTGCCCTCAGGATTCCTTCCTTGGTGGTGTGAGGTCCACAACTCTCTGCTTGTTTCCCTTTCCTCTATCTTGGAATCTTGTAGAATAAAGGATAAAGGTGGTACAAGCCACCCTCCAGGGAAACGCCCTTTACCCCGGAGCAGGGAGGTGACCTTAGGAAGGGTGTCACAGTCCCACCCTAATCCTCTTTTCATAGCCCAATCTACTAACCACAGGTAGAGATCAAGATGTACAGCACAAGAAAACCACAAAACGGAGGGCAGTCACAAAAAGCTGGGAATCATGGCTCACCCAAACTGTCACATACATTTTTTGAGGGGACACAACTCAATCCATGATGGCGACCCTGCTGGCACTGGAAATATTGGTGGCGTACCTTCAAGAATGACAGCAACGCACAAGCCACAAGCTGTGACAAAGCCACACTGACTTCTGAGAGCCCGGGAGCTGAGAGCTGTCCCTTGATCTGATGACACTGCCTTCTGCTGAGTGGCCTCTAACTCATGATGACCCTAAATGGGCCAGAGCAGAATTATGCCCCACAACCTCTTCAAGACTGCCATCTCCTGGAGGTGGATCAACCAGCCTGTCTACTGATGCCCCGTCAGGGGACCCCAAACGCCAACCTCACAGGGCACAGCTGAGTGTGTTGTTAACAGCACCCCGGGACGCTGACAATTTCGGCTTCTGCATGGCAACAGCATCGTGAACTTTTCAGAGAATTGCACTCTCTCCTCCTCTTCAGGTTCACGTCACTCCGGTGAGATAGCTCCTACCCTCAAGTGTAGGGGTCTGTCCATGAACGCAGCTTGGGGGCCAATGAGCTTTCCATGCTGATGCTCGATAAGTGCCCCGCAGTCCAAGCTGGACCAGAGAGGTGACAACCTGGAGTCTTTTCTAGGACTGCTGTGGAACAGAAGTGCCCTTTGTCCTAAGACCACTATCTGTGCGGTGACAAGACCCACACGACCCTCCTGAGAATATGGAAGCTGACCTGAGGAAGGCTGAGACCAGAGCTGGAGAGACAGCGCGTCCTCACGAAACCTGCCATGCCCCTGGATCTGGCTGAACCTGAAGCCAGATATACCTGTGTGCCTTTCAGGTCCCTTGGCTGCTTATAAGTGAACTTTTTGCTTCATCTTTTTGGATTTGGACTCTGTAACTTGCAACCAGAAATCCAAATCAATATAACAGTTCAAGACAAATATTTTCTGTGGATGAGCAGAAGTGTTTGATTCTTAGTAGTCCCCTTTTGTCTATTTTCTATTCTGTTCAGCGTGCTTTGTCAAATTCTGAAGTCCATCTAGAACTTCCACCATTGACCCTATTTTTCTTGCATGATCTTTATTGTTTTAGGTTTGATATTAAGGTCTTTGATCCACTGTGAGTTACTTTTTGTATAAGGCGTGAGATACCGGTCTCATTGCAGGTTTGTTGCAGATGCACACCCAATTTTGCCTGCATCATCTGTTAGAGAGACTGCTTTGATCCCACTTTACCATCATAAGGTCTGTGCCCATTATCAACTGCTGATGAGAGGAGGGTGGCCTCTCTGGGGTCTCGACTCTGTCCCAACTGTTTACACATCTCTTTTGGCACCACTACCAGCCTATTTTGACTACTGTGACAGTGTAATAGATTGTGCATAGATTGAAATAGTAATACATACACATTATAACTAAACCAGGCATTCTGCTAAGTACTTTGCTTGGACTGAAACAGTAATACATATACATCGTAAATAAACCAGATAAACACAGCGTAACTTGTCACAGCTGGGAAGTCTGCCTTGTTTCCCCCCTGGCCAGTGAGCTCTCTTCCTTGGTCAAGGTACTCACCAGTGCTCTCTATGAAGACCGGTAGTGCAGTCTAGATCTGCATTTTCCACCTCCGACAGGTTTCTGCCGTTACACGGGTTCCGGCTTCCACAGGTTTTACTGATGTACAAACTGGCATAGGATTGAAAGTGTCTGTTCTCCCTCAGCATTAGTCCCATCACCAATTACTCTCTTCTCAGAGACGCACTCTAAATGAAAACACCCCTCATAATACGACAGACGTACAAACGCACGCGAGCGTGCGCTCATTTTTGACACGACAGCTCCCTGCTCTGACTGACTGCTGGTGTGTCCTTGTCGCTGTTCTGAACAGAACACACTTATTCTTTGAGCTAAACCTAGCTGTATTTTGGCAGCATTTCGTTCTGTGATACAGAAGAACACCGTGAGCAGGAGCTGACCTCACCACACCTATCAACGACTGGGCCACTCATGCCTCCAAAACCCTCTGGGGAAACTGAGGCCAGCAGACCTGAACACACAGGAGACTGGCCAGGCTGTGGTTCCAGAGCCAAGGTCTTTACAGCCTCCCCCATCCTGCCGCTTCATCTGGGGAGTCACCAGATAACAACTCCATGGACTACCCTTGAGTTTTAAAGAAATTAGAAAGTAGGTAGGCAAACTGGGGACCTGGAGCCCCACAGGTGAGGTCTCATGATGAGAGCAAGGTCAAAGGTCGTGGTTTCCTATGAAATGGCACTCAGGGAGCCCTCCTCCCTTCCTTCTCTCCTCACCACCACCCTCCAGCCTTGAGCCTGAGGCAGACCCCCTGAGCAAAAGCTTGACCCCAGGGAAACATGCCCACCCAGCATTTCTGCCTCACATTGCTGGGGGAACAGGAGATCGGATACCCATGGTGTAAGCACTGAAACCGATTGGCTCCACCATCCAGAAATGGGCACTGATGGGAACTGCTACCAGGTAAGTGAGAGGCCAGGAGTGTCCTGCTAGTGCTGGTCCCTGTCTGAGCAGCCCCGGTGGTGCAGGACTTAAATCCTCAACTGCTAACTAAAGGTCAGTGGTTCAAAGCCACCACCCGCGTCTGAGGAGGAAGATGTGAGCGTCTGGTGCCTTAAATATCCCCCTGAAAAAGACCAGACCCACTGCCATCAAGCCGATTCCGACTCACAGCGACCCTAGTGGACAGAGAAGAACTGCCCCACAGAGCCTCCACGGGGCGGCTGGCGCGTCTGCAGGGCCGATCCTCGGTTAGCAGGTGCAGCACTTCATGACTGTGCCACCTGTAGGGGGAGCTCCACTCTGCTCTACGGGGTCACCGGGGGCCGTGATGAGCTCGACAGTAGTGGGTTGGTTTCACATGTGGCAGTTCTACTCTGTCCTGTAACTCTTCCATCAAATTGATTCCAACGCACAGCAACCCTAAGGGACAGGGCAGGAAGACTCCACAGGGATTCCAAGGAGTGGCTAACGGATCTGAACTCTGACCTTTCTGGTTTGCAGTGGAGCGCCTAACCACTGTGCAACCCTCCACAGTATTGCTGTAAGTCTGAATCAGCTCCACGGCAGGGACAGAGTCCCTGCAAGCCAAAGCTTGAGGGGGGGAGGGGTGTCACACACTCCCTTTAGCACACCCCTTGCCTAATCGACAAAAATTAGAGACGCTCAGGGGCACACCTGAGGTGGCACAGTGAGCGAGGAACGGGGTGAGAAGCTCTGGTTCCAGGAACCCCCCATCCGTCTGCCTCCACCTCTGGGAGGGGCTCCCGAGACCGCGGCTTCGAGTCAGGGGGCCCTGGAGGCAGGCAATCTTTCCACATTGTTCAGGCCTCCAATCTTCTTAACAGTACAAGCCTATGCCTGCTGTGTGGGCAGGATGTGTAAAAGCGTTGTTTCTCTGTGAGTACTGAGAAATGCCAAGCAGTATTCACTGGCTTACACGTAACGGAGTTCTCAACTCTCATCCTGGCCAGTGCCCCAACTTCCGTTTCTATGTCTCTGCGGGTCCTGGACACTACTCTGGTCTCTGACACCACCCTGGCCCACGGTGACCGCTGTTGTTAGCTGCCACGGAGTAGGCTCTGACTCGTGGTGACCCCACACAAAGGTGAGAACCGCTGCCTGGTCCTCGCCGTCCTCGTGACTGGCTGTGACTCAGACGGCTGTGCTCCATAGCATTTCTGCCAACCGGCTGTTGGAAGCAGATCCTCAGCCCTTTCTTCCTAGTCTGTTTTAGGCTGGAAGTGGCACTGAAGCCTGTTCACATCCTAGCAACACCAAAGCCTCCACTGAGTGGCAGCGGGGCCTGGGGACGGAGCAGGACCAGACAATGTCCCTTCAGGCACACGGTGGCCCTAAGGTGGGCCAGCTCAACCACAGCGAACAACCACCGCAAAGCAATCTTGTAAGCAGGTGCAGCCTGTGACGAGCACTGGCCAGATAAGGTCGGTCCTGCTGCCCCACTCCAGGAGGCCCGCCGTTAGCAGGCTGGCAAGGTCAGAGATGAGCCAGCCCCAGCCTTCTTTCAACCTCAGTGTTAACACCACGCCCTCTACTTTGGGAGAAGAGGCCTGGTGGACCTTCCTTCTGGAGTGTGACACTGAGGTGGGACATCAAAGGGTCTGAGAGAGGAACGAGAGGACCTGACCGGGCTTTCCCCTGGCACTTCGGATCCCGTGTGAAGACGGCTCACTCAGTGAGGTCAGGGCCAGGCCTTCTATTTTTCCTAGTCCTGTGCAGTCCCGGGATTAAAACGCCAGCTTCTCAAATGTTTGTTAAAGTGATTCTCACGTGACGAGAAGTTCCTTTTTACTGTGTTCCAAATTCAACATGAACACCAAGAATAATAAACGCACTTTTTTTTTGTTTATCTTTTGAAGTGGCTCAGCAGGAGTTAGGGCAGAGGCTGGAGTTCCTTCGTTCCCTGCAACGCCCTCCACACTTGCTCAGGTACCTGGAACAACAATCATACGACTCATGTTTTCTTCAATGAATGTATTCAGCGAATATATGAACAATTATAAAAACAGGCTGAGATATTTAAGAATGAGAGCTGGCATTTCAAAGAGCTCCTGCGGTGGGTAGCGGAGGTTAAGTTTAAGGTGCATGCATACTCAGAAAGAACGAAGCCTCTCTGACAGGTAAAGAGAAGGGCTCAGGAAGGTGGCAGTGGGCGGAACCCCAGCAGTCCAAGCGGGAGTGACGCAGGCGTGAAGAGCCACCACAGGGAACATCAGGATGGGAAGCGCTCCAGGGAGGCGGACAGGTCGCTGGGTGCAAGGAGCAAGCAGGTGACGGGAAAGAGAAACGCGCATCTCAGTGGCGAAGACACTACATCACCTCCCGCTGCACCTTAAAGGGGGACAAAAGCAAAGCAGGTGGTGAAGGACAGTGACACACAGCGGTGTCAGCGGGAGTCCCTGGCAGGTGCAGGCGGAGTCACGGCGGTCAGCACGCGGATGATAACCGACGGGTGATAACCAGCTGCTCCGCGGGAGAAAGATGGGGCAGCCGGCTTCTGTCAAGGTCGCAGCTTCGGAAGCCGTGTGGGGCAGGTCTACCCCGTCCTGTGGGGACGCTATCAGTCCGAATTGGTGTGACTACCAGGGGTGCGGTTTCCGGAACATTATGTGGTCTCTGCTCATACTCTGCCCTCGATGTACCCAGGGGCCAACCCAGACGGACACACGGCTGAGTCCACTCGGGGGGAGGTCTTCCTCAGCCTCCAGCCCTCAGGTCCGTTCTGCTAACGGAAGCTGCCGACGGAGAGCAGGCTGAAGGGCCGGAGGAGGGGCTGCGTTTTCCTGCTCACATCCTGAGTGTGGCCTCACAGAAACCTTGATGGCACAGTGGTTATGTGCTGTGTCTCCTAACCCAAAGTCTCGCAGTTTGAATCCACCAAGTGCTCCTTGGAAACTAGGGAGCAGTTCTATTCTGTCCCACAGGGTTGCTATGAGTCAGAGTCAACTCGACAGCAGTGGGTTTGGTTTTTGGGGATGCTGGGCAGAGGCAATATTCTTCCAGGTTTGCAGCTCAGGACACGGACCCCAAGTTCACAACTGCAGCTCTTCCTGGGTCTGGTGACACCGCTCCTTCTCTTCAGGCCTGGAGACAGACGAGCTTCCTGCTCTTGCTGACCTCCACCTGCTGCCACAGAGCTGATTTCAAACCCACGCATGTCAGTGTAGACCTGTGCTCAGCAGGATTCCAGTGGCTGATTTTTTGGAAGCAGACAGCCAGGTCTTTCTTCTGAGGCACTGCTGGGTGGACGCAAACCCACAATCTTCCGGTGAACACCCAAGGGTGTCAGCTGTTTGTGCTACCCGGGGAATCCCTAGATGTATCAAACCTCTCCAATTGCCCCTGACCCAGCCTGTACCCCGTTCAGAACCTCTTTTTGCTCAGGTCCTTTCACGCAAACCATCAGGACTGAATTCTGTCTGCTGGTAAAACCCTGACTGATAGGAAAGACTTTCGATCATTTGTAAAGAATGTGAACAAATCTAGAACTGTGGAATGATCTGGAAATGTCCAGTGGGCAGCCGACAGAAACCCACATCTGTTGCTGTCAGTTCTGACTCAGCGGCTCTGGAGGATGGAGTGTCGCGGCGCCACGGGGTGTGCGAGGCTGCAGTGTTTACGGACAGGCTGCCACCTCTGTCTCCTGCAGGGAGGCTGGTGGGTCTCGACCACTGACCACTCAGGTGACAGCAGCCAGGTGCTGAAGGACAGTGCCACCAGGGCTCCTTATGTCTGTGACAGGAGGACAGCAGTCAACTGTCCAGTGGCTTCGGGAGAGTTCATTACAGCAATCTTGCTACTCAAGGGTATCTTTTTCTTCTTCTTCTTCTGTTTTCTTATTTTCGGAGCCCTGGTGGTTCAGTGGTTAACCTGTCGACTGCCAGCCTAAAGGTCAGCAGTTTGAATCTACCAGCCCCTTCAGAATCCCTGTGGGGCAGTTCTACTCTGTCCTGTAGGGTCACTATGAGTCAGAATCGACTTGATGGCAATGGTTTGTTTTCTTATTTAGTCACAGAAATTGACAGACTCTCAAACCCCGGCTGTTTTCTCCTTTGAGCAGAGAGAACTGAATGGATTTAAACAACGAACTGACGCCGCTCCCATGACTCACCCGCTGTGTGCACGGTAAGCAAACACAGGAAGCTCTGGGAGAATGTTCTCCCGGCTTCTCAGCGGGACGAGCTGCTCCAAGCCTCACTGGAGGAGGAGCTGCAGCAGGAACCACGGGCCCCACTGAGAGGCAGATGACACCAGCATTCTGGGGGACAGCAGCGATGCAAATCCCAACGACGACAGCTTTCTGCTCTGAGAGTGCCTGCTGGGCTGAGGTCAGGGTGCAGGACAGGGTGCTCAGGAGCTCAGAGAGACAGTCAGTATCCGTAGTCTAACTGGACAGGCCCCTCGAGTGTGCACGTCAGAATCCACTGGAGTTTCCTGGTGGCAGCAAGAACACTGGATTCAAAGTTGCTCCAGCAAGAAAAAGCCTTAGCAGAGGAACACAGGGCTCTTCTGAGCAGTCCTGGTGGCGCAGAGGTTAAGGGCTCGGGTGCTGACCAAGAAGTCAGCAGTTGAGATCCACCAGACTCTCCCTGGAAACCCTGCAGGGCCGTTCTCCTCCGTCCTACGGGGCTGCTGGGAGTCGGCGTGCGCTCGACAGCACTGGGTGTGTGGGACGTGAGGGGTCCAGAGGGACCTCAGGGAGAGTGGAGATCGAGACCCCTCGCTCGGGGCTCTCGGGGCTCCTCTCTGCACCTACCCGGCCCCCTTCACTTTTTCATCCCCCTCCTCTTTCTCTGCCAACCTTTCCTGCTTCTCTGCCTCACCATGGCACACCTGCCCAGCCCAGGGACGGGCCACCTTGTCCACACCCTCCCCTCCCCATTCGTCATGGGCTCCATGCAATCGTGGGTGCTGCAGACGGTGCCGGGACAGGAAGGGGCAGGGGCGCGGCACCGCTGACCTGAGGGCTGACTTCCGGCAGGAGACAGACTACAAACCACACACGTGTGCCTTACCACGCTGTGTATCTCAGGAGCCCACTGGGGCAGTGGTTAGGCACTGAGCTGTTAGCCAGAAAGCCACTCCACGGGAGCAAGAGGTGGCCACCTGTCTCTGTGATGATCCCAGCCTCGGGAACCCTCGGGGCAGTGTCCCTGTCCTACAGGGCTGCTGGGAGCTGGCTTCCAGTTTGCCTGCATCATGGGACGCCGAGTGGGCTGTGCCCTTGACTGGGCTCTGCTGCCTGGTTGTTTGGTTGGACAGCAACGTGACTAATTGCCTCTGAGCTGCAGGAAAGGCTGGAGTCAGCCCCTGAGTGGCCCCAGTGACCGGAATGCTTGACGGGATCTGTATTATTCCACATTTCATTTCCTGCCCCAGTGACCCAGGTCCCTTGTGGGACCTGACGAACCATCCCATGGGTCAGCAGCAAGCATTTCGTGGTGGATTCTGATGGATTACAGGAAATCTGAGCAGACCAAAGGGGCTGAGCTGCAAACAGCTGGCATTTCAACTTCAGCAGTGCCTGCTTCTCTCCTGTCCTCCCTCCACAGTCGTCCCTGTATGCGGACACCATCTGGGCACCTTTCATCTCCCCCAAAGCATGACACAATACAGAGAGAATGGAATCCACAAGTTGTAGCATTAAGGCAAAACCACAATCCCAGGGTACAGGAGAAGGTGCAAACGCCAGCTTCCGGCATTCAAGGGTAATTCATACCCAGAAGGACGAGCAAAGCTAGAAGCATCTTATAGATGTTGAAGAACTCCAGCCCCATCCCCCCAGATCAGGCGGACGGGAGAAACAGGTTTACTGAGACACTCCTGACATACGGTCTCACCTTTCGTGATTCCTGAGGCCACTGAGAAAAGTTGAATGGGAACCATGACGCAATTTCTCTTTGGGGAAAAAAAAAAAAAAACCCTGATTCTATTACAGATATGTGTTCATTTCTCATTTTAAAAAATCTTCACATTTCCAGAGTCTCCTCAAAGGCATATACAGAACTCTCACAAGTGAGCAGGTGACTCTGAACTCCACAGACACCAAGACCAGGGGGCTCCTGATGCCACATCACGGGTGGCACAGGCCTGGCTCCTCCTGACCCAGCTCAGCAGAAGGGAAACCCTCACCGGTCACAGACCCTGTTTCTCCTCCTATAAAACACACATCTTAGGGCGAGCAGCCCTGCTCCCAACCCTGGGGCCTCCTCAACTCCAGGCCGATCCCAGGAGCATCACGGAGGTTGAAGAGCAAAAGATGACGGCTTCTCAATGAGCAGAAGATGTGAACCACCAAATAACAAATGTTGGGGAACTCCCCTTGGAAAGTCACAGAGCAAGGAAAGAGGAACTCAGAGGGTAAACCTCGAAGACTAGAAGAAAATCTGCCAGTTTCAAACAGTACCCAGAACGAGGAAACCACTAATCCAAGGCTCTGACCACGCCATCATTACAGATGAGTGCCTCTGCAGTAATGGTTTGCAGCAGTGTCTTGGGACTTCTGTGACATGTGTTATGCAGCAGACTCTGAAATGGTCAGACTAGCTACCCAGCACACGGTTAGTTGGAACTGTAAGCCAAGATCAGCTTGTTAATGGCAGAAACTCGATCTCCACCTAGTGAAACAAAGAGACCTCACGGCTCGTGTATGTGAAGAGTCGTGCTTCACAGCCTGAGTGTCACGGCAAAACTCAGCACCGAGCTGCAGGTCATCAGCCTCCGGATGACGGACACTGTCCTTGACAAAGCTGTTTTTCTTTATTTTTTCCCACCTATTTAACTAGCCATATCAGTGCTGAAGAGACAGTTCAAGTGGCAGTGATGAAGGACAGGAGAAAGGCAAACAGAACAACCCAAAGGTTCTGGAACGTTCCTTTCCTCTAGTTACACCTGAGAGCCTACTAAGAGTGCCTTCTTTCCTCTTAGTTTTGAAATAACATTGTGCTAACTCTCTACCATGATCTTCATCTTCTTTATCAGAGTCTTCTCCAGAGTTTCCATCAAAAAAAAAAAAAAAAAAAAAAGCTGCCCTCAAGTTGGTTCTGACTTGTGGTGACCCCACGTGTGACAGAGAAGAACTGCGCCCTATAGGCTCTCAGTGGCTGATGTTCTGGAAGCAGGCGGTCGGGCCCCTCTCCTGAGGTGCCCCAGAGTGGGTGGGAACCGTCAACCTTTCCTTTGGTGGTCTAGTGCCTAACCGCGTGGGCTATTTCAGGACTCCAAGGTTCTGTCCCCCTTGCAAACTTAACTACAGGTCCACTGATGTCACTGGCTAACACGTCACCACTGTAAAGATGACCCTCTCCAAAGTCCCATCCCTCCTGTAAACCCATCCACAGGTCTGCTGATGTCACCAGCCAACATGTCATCACTGTAAAGATGACCTTCTCCAAGGTTTCCACACCTACCACAAACCCATCCTATAGGTCCGCTGGCTAACACATCACCACCGTAAAGTTGACCCCCTCTGAAGTTTCCATATCTACTGCAAACCCACCCACAGGTCTGCTGATATCACTGGCCAACACGTCACCATTGTAGAGATGACCCTCTCTGGCCCTTCTACAAGGTCTGCTCGGCCTTCTGTTTTCATACTGGCCCTCTTCCATGTGCCCTGAAGGTCGATTCAGAGCCATGAGATTTATGATCAACTAGTTCACCCTTAACAAACAGATCTGTTCTGGAAGAAGTCCAACCAGAGTGCTCCTTGGAAGCAAAGATGGCAAGACTGCATCTTCCATGCTTTGGACATGTTGTCAGGAAACATCAGTCCCTTGAGAAGGACATCATGCTTGGCAGAGTGGAGGGTCAGTGAAAAAGAAGAAGACCCTCGACAAGATCAGTCGACACAGTGGCCGCAACAATGGGCTTAAGCATAAAAACAATTGTGGACATGGTGCGAGATCAGGCAGTGTTTTGTGCTGTTGTTCATAGGGTTGCTACGAGTCAGAAGCGACTTGGCGGCACCTAACAATAATTCACTCTTGCCTGGAGCTGTGGGTACAGCACTTGGCCTATCTCTGGATTTGGGGACACCAAGTGGTTACACAGACTTCACAGACAAGCCATTCCAACAGGTAGACAAAATTTAAGATATGAAGAGTTACTGATATCATGCAAAGGAGCTTATGTTATATGGTACCATTTTCAATTTATATAGTACTGTATAATACATTGGAAGGCAATGTTTTGGAATTTTTTTTTCCAGTGTCGTCATTGAGAAAGAAAAACTGGGCACATGTGAGGACAGAATCAACTCAGTTCTACAGCAGCAACAGCAATTAAGCACCAACTGAGCCTTGGTAGCACAGTGGTTAAGCACTCAGCTGCTAACCAAAAGGTCAGCAGTTCAAATCCACCAGCCACCCACGCGAGAAAGGTGTGGCAGTCTGCTTCTGTACACCATGGAAACCCTATGGGGCCACTCTAGTCTTCCCCATATAGTCTCTATGAGTTGAAATCAACAGCAATGAGTTTGGCTGGGTTTTGAGGGCAGCTGAAGCCCTGAATGATTCAAGGTAGAAAAGCAAGTGTAGTTCCCAATTACAGCATAACTCGAGTTAGGACGGAATGCACTTAGGACCTTTTCGTTTCAGTACAGCTTACTGTGAGCGATACGCACTACACGCAGAGCCGCAGTGCAGACTTTGCTGATGTTACCACTCTCACGCCAAACCCCAAAGATAAACATGCAGATTTATAAAGATACTAACAGTGAAAAAACGAGGTATTCACTTAACGACTTCTGACAGGGTCATCAGGACTAAACCGTCTTGTGAGCTGGGGGCTACTTGTACAAAATAGACAGACACTGAACCTGTTTTCATTTAGAAACCATCTTCATCACCTCACTGCTAACACGGACAGGCCACTGGAGGTCTGCAGCTAGGGCCTTCTTCCCGGGGACTTTGCGCAGACTCTGTCATCTGTTGGCCTCAAGTACCCTCTGCCCTCCCGTATTAAGGCAGATAAGAGTATCTACCTTGCAGACATGTTAAACAATTAAAGATGTTGTACTTAACAAAATATCCTAGATGCATGCCCCCAAATGTACACACTGAATTGATTACAGGTCTCAAACACAGACACTCAGAGGGAGATCAGGTTACTTAAAACAGTAACCCAAGCTGGGTCTAAGCAGGAGAGGACAGATGAAAATTTTAGAGGTGGTTTCTCACCTGCAGGGACCAGCTCCCCTCCAGGAATGGTCACTACACACATGGTCCACCGGGGTTGCCGGATCTTACCATTTTGCGAGGAATCCAGATGTCTAGATTTGGACGTGAACTTTGCCAGTGTTAAACGTAACACATCTGCAGCACCGAGCCATGCCCGCAGGTCAACATACTGGGACCTTTGGTTACACGTTATTTATGGAGCCTGCCACTGTAAGCAGTCAGGTCAATGACAAGATTCCGAAGGCCTCTGCCTGCTACAGAGAGAGGCATGACGGCACGCCTGCTCACCTTCTCTGGGGTCATTTGTGGAAGGATGTTGACTTTCCCACTCAACTTCCAATGGCCACTCTAAAACCTTGGAAGGTCAATATTAAATGCTAATTTATTTTCAATTTATTTTTTTATTGCCATTAAGTGAAAGTATACAATCCAAAATTAATTTTACATGCCCACCTATCTGCAGCTCCTTATTCACTCCTTGCCCGGTGACACCACACTCCTCCCTCCTCCTTTTTATTCTATATTTGTTGCGTCCTCTTAACAAGTTCCTGTCTCCTCCTCTCTGCTCTCTTCACTCCCATCTAGAAAGATACCAGTAGGACAGCCTCCTGTAAATGCACAGAATCATATACACACTACATGGTCACATCTGTTGATTGGCATCTAGATTGGTTCCCTCTTTTTGCTCTTGTGGCCTGTGCTGAAATAAACCTTCTTGTGCATGTCTTGGTTTGTTCGACAGCCTCTGCTTCTGCAGGATATACTCTGAGCAGTGTGATTACTGGATCAAATGGTGTATCTATTTCCAGCTTTTTAAGGAAGCACTGAATTCCTTTCCAAAGAGGCTGTACCATTTTGCATTCCCACCAGCAGTGTAGGACAGTTCTTATCTCTCCACAGTCTCTCCAACATTTGTTGTTTTGTGTTTTTTTGGATTATGACAAATCTTGTTGGGGTAACATGATATCTCATTGTAGTTTTGATCCACATTTGTTTGATAGCTAATGATCGTGAGCATTCCCTCATGTGTTTTTTGGCTGCCTGGGAATGTCCTGTTTGGTGAAGTGTCTGTCCATCTCCTTTGTCAACCACTTACTTGGGGTTATTTACCTTTTTCTTGTTGATATTTTGCAGTACCTTGTAGATTATGGAGATCAGACGTTGGTCTGACACGTAGTTGCCAAAATTTTTTTTTCCCATTCTGTAGGTGGTCTTTTAATGCTTTTGATAAAGTCTTTGGATGAACAAAAGTGCTTGATTTTTAGGAGTTCCCATTTACCTATTTTCTGTTGATCATGCTTTGTTTATCAGATTTTGAAGTCTAAGCTGCGTATTAAAACTTCCACTGTTAATCATATTTTTTCTTGCATGATCTTTATTGTTTTACGTTTGATGTTTAGGTCTTTGATCCATTTTGAGTTAGTTTTCATGTAAGGTGTGAGATATGGGTCTTGTTTCAGTTTCTTGCAGAAGGATACCCAATTCTGCCAACACCATTTGTTAAAGAGACTGTTTTTACTCCAGTTTACAATCTTAGGATCTTTGTCGAACATCAACTGTTCATAAGAGGATGGTGGCATCTCCGGGGTCTCAACTCGGTTTCATTGATCTATATGTCTCTTTTGGTACCAGGACCAGGACTAGGCTGTTTGGACTACTGTGTCCGTGTAATAGGTGCCTAAGGGGAGGCAGTGTGAGGCCCCCCTGGGCTCCTCTTCTTCAGTAGTGCTTTACTTATCCAGGGTTTCTTCCCTTTCCAAACAAAGTTGGTGATTTTTCTCCACCTCATTAAAAAATGACACTGGAATTTGCATTGTATATGTAGATCACTTTGGGTAAAATAGACATTTTCACAATGTTAAGTCTTCCTATCCATAAGCAGGGTAGGTTTCTCCATTTATGTAAGTATCCTTTGGTTTCCTGCAGTAAGGTCTTGTAGTTCTGTCTGTATAGGTCTCTTCTCTAGTTAGATTTATTCCTAGATATTTTATCTTTTGGGGGGCCATAGTAAATGGCATTGATTTGGTGATTTTTTCTCTGATGATCTCTTTGTTGGTATAAAGGAATTCTACTGATTTACTTATGTTTATCTTATATCCTGATATCTTGCTGAACTCTTCTATTCATTCCAGTAGTTTACTTATGGATTCTTTAGGATTCTCTGCATGTGCAATCACATCATCTGTGAAGACAGAGATTTTTTCTTCTTTCCTGATGTGGGTGCTCTTTATTTCTTTGTCTTGTCTAATTGCTCTGGCTAGAACCCCAGTACAACGCTGAATAGAAGTGGTGAGAGTGGGTATCTGTCTTAGTCACCTGGTACTGCTCTAACAGAAAATACCACGAGTTTCATGAGGAGAGGCTTTTATTGCCACAGTCCAGTAAGCCACAAATTCATTCCTAAGCTACAAGTCCATTCAATATGAAAAATCATCACAGTCCAGTAGGTTGAGTCCATACACAGTGACAGCATCTCAGCACAGGTACCTCGCGTCCAAAGGACGTGCTCTGCTCTCGATGCTTCACTCTCAGTGGTATGAGGTTCCCCACTTCCTCAGCTCACTTCTCTCCCTTATATTCCACAAGCTTGTAGCTTGGGTCCTGCCTCACTAACACAACTGCAAACCATTCTCCATCATCGATATCACAACACATGGGAGGAAGGGCACAATATTGGAACTCCTAACCAAGTCAAATCAACACATACATTTTTGAGGGGACACAATTCAATCCATGACAGTACCCTTATCTAGTTCCAGTTCTCAAGGGGAATTATTTCAGTCTCTCTCTATTCAGGATGATGTAGGTAGTTGGCTTTGCGTAGATGTCTCTTACTGAGTTCACGAATTTCCTCTGTATTCCTATCTTGCTGAGAGTTATTAGCATGAATGGATGTTGGACTTGTCGAATGCCTTTTCTGCATCAGTTCACAAAATCAGGTGATTCTTAGACTTTGTGCTATTTATGTGGTTGATCAGGTTAATTGTTTTTCTCATGTTGAACCAGCCTTGCACCCCTGGCATGAATCCAACTTGGTGATGATGAATTACTTGTTTGATACTTTGTTGAATTCCATTGGCAAGGATTTTGTTGACGATTTTGGCATCTAGATTCATGAGTGATGCCAAAGCCAAGCCATGATACTGGTCTGTAATTTTCCTTTTTTGTGGGATGTTTCCCTGGCTTTGGTATCAGGGTTATGCCAGCTTCACGGAACAAATTTGGGAGTATTCCATCCCTTTCTATGGTGTGAAATACTCTCAGTGGTATTGGAGTTAACTCTTTTCTAAAAGTTTGGTAGAATTCTCCAGTGAAGGCTTCTGGGCCAGGGCTTTTTTTGGTTAGTAGTTTTTTGGTTCCTTTCTCACTCCCTTCCTTTGTGATGGGTTTATTAAATCGTTCTACTTCTCCTTGTGATAATTTTGGTAGGTGATATGAATCTAGAAATTTGTCTACTTCCTCTAGGTTTTCAAATCTGTTAGAGTACATTCTTTCATAGTATTCTGTTATGATACTTCTAATTTCAATTTGGTCTGTTGTGACAGCTCTCATTTCCCTTCTTATTCGGGTTATTTGTTTCCTCTCCTGTTTTTCTTTTGTAAGTTTAGCCTATGGTTTGTCAATTTTGTTGATCTTTTCAAAGAACCAGTTTTGGTTTTGTTAATTTTTTCAATGGTTCCTCTATTCTCTAATTCATTTAGTTCTGCTCTAATCTTTATGATTTGTTTTCTTCTGGTGTCTGAGGGATTCCTCTGTTCTCTTCCTACGTGTTCAAACTGTAGGGTTAATTCTTTAGTTTGGGCCCTTTCTTCATTCCAAATGTGTGCATTATAGAGATAAATTGAATGCTGAGCATGCTTTTGCTGTATCACATAGTTTGTGGTAGGATGCGTTTTCATCCTCATTCACTTTCATAAATTTCTTTATTTTGTTCTTCATTTCCTCTATAACCCATGGGTTTCTTAGCAAGGTGTTGTTCAGTTTCCGTGAGTTAAAATTTCTACCTTTATTTTTTCTGCTATTGATTTTGACTTTATGGCATTATGGTCCAAGAAGATGCTTTGCAATAATTCAATGGTATGGATTTTGTTGAGACTTGCTTTATGTCCTAACACATTGTCTGTGCTGGAAAATGTTCCATGTGCATTGTAGAAGGTGTATTTATTTTTTCATGGGTAAAAGGTTCTGTATGTGTTGATAAGGTCTACTTGGTTAATTGCTGCAATAAGATCTTCTGCATCTCTACTGAGCTTTTCTCTAGACTATCTGTCCATTACTGAAAGTGGAGTGTTGAAGTCTCCAACTATTGTTGTGTAGTAATCTATCTCATCTTTCAATGTTGTCAGTGTTTGTTCAATGTATTTAGATGCTCTGGTATTGGGTGCATAAATATTTAATACTGTTATGTCCTGCTTACTTACTGGACCTGTCAGCAATAGTGACCATCCTTGTCCACAATGGTGGATCTTACATTAAAGTCTATTTTATCTCAGATTAGTATTGCCACTCCTGCTTTTCTTTGTGTGTTGTTGACTTGATACATATTTTCCCATCCTTTAATTTTCAGTTTGTTCATATCTTTCAGTCTCAGATGTGTTTCCTGTAAGCAACTCATAGAAGGGTCTGGTTTAATGATCTAGGATGTCACTCGATGTCTCTGTATTAGAGGATTCAGTCTGGTTTCATTCAGTGTAACTACTGACAGGTGTTTAGTGCTATCGCTTTGATGCACTTATTTTTGTGTTGTTGATCTTTTCTATGCTGCTCTTAACATTGTGTTCTGGGTCATTCTTCTTTATGGGTTGACTTTTCATCTTTTTCAGTGCTGGTTTTGTGTTAGTTGAGGCCCCTGCATTAAGTTTCTTATTTTGATATATGGTATTATTATTTTGCTTTGTGGCTACCCATATGATCTCCCTTACACTATTCTAAGTTTAAACCAAACTTCAACTTCTGTGTACCTTTTTAAATTCCTCTCCATCTCTAAGGGTTATCACTACTGTAATAATAGCCCTCTTTTTAGTGTGATGCTGTCACAGTTTTTGTTGATTGCTGGTTCTCTTCTTTTAATACTGTAGCTTTGTTTGAGTTTTGTGACTTCCCCAACTGAGTAGCATTCTAGATGCTGTCTCCTGCATTGCTGCTTTAGGTAGACACTTGATGTTTTTGTTTTTCTAAGCAAAGAGCTTCTTTCAGTAATTTTTGTAGTTTTGGTTTGGTTGCTACAAAGTTTCTAAGTTTTTGTTTATCTGCGAATGGCTTAATTTCATGTTCATATTTGAGAGACAATTTTGCTGGAAGTATAATTCTTGGTTGGAAGTTTTTTTCCTTCAAGGCTTTGAATATGTCATCCCACTGCCTCCTTGCCAACAAAGTTTCTACAGAGAAGTGAGACAAAAAGCCTACCAGCCTTCCCTTTGAATGTTAGCTTTGCTTTAAGCCTCACTGCCTTTAAGAGTCTCTGTTTATGTTTCATTTTATTAAGCTTGTTTATATCTCTTGGTGTCCTTCTTTTGTGGTCTGGTTTTTGTGGTGTTCACTACATATCTTGGAAATCTATGATCCTCTTCTCTCATAATTTCAGGGCAGTCTTCCATCAGCAACTCCACAACAATATGTTCTCTGTATTTCTAGCTATCCTTCCCTGTCCAGGAACTCCAATTAGTCATAGATTATTCCTCTTAATAGAGTCCCACATGTTTCTTAATGCTTCTCCATTTTCCTTATTTCTTTACTCCGATTTCTCCTCATAAATGCTGGTGTTAGTTGCTCTATCTTCAAGCTCACTAACTCTGGCTTCCAACTCCTCAATTCTGCTCATTTGGCTTTGGATTCAATTGTCTAATTCTGTAAATTTATCATTGGTCTTCTAGACTCGAAATCATTCATGTTGCATCAGTTCAAGGAACTTGCTTTATTTTTCATTTTGTTTAATCTCTAGGGGGTCTCTCTATATATTTTTCTACTTGACCTCTGGTAGTTTCAGAAAGGCTGCTTCATCTGAGAAGTTTTTTGATTATTTTAGGAGTTTTCTGGAGCTATAGTGGACTCTTTAAGTGGTTAGCTATGGATTATTTCCTTTGTGCCATCTAGCTCCTTTTTGGTTTGTTTATTCTTACCTTAGCAGGAGCTAAGGCACAGTTCTAAGAGGGGAGTTGGTCACCAGCCACCTCTGTGTACTCTAGTGACTGGTCCCAGGTGGACTCTCTGGGGTGGCAGGCTTTGTCTCCTAGCTGGCAAAGACAGTAACCTACTTTTGAAGTCACTAGAGGGCCGTCAGCTCCCTATTATGTGGATTAGTGAAGGAGATGCTGCAGGCCGCTCAGCTGTCAGTTCTCCAGGTGATCTTATTTTAAAAAGGTACTTTATTGCTAAACTAGGAGGTGTCCAATAGCTCCTGAAATCAGTCAGGCCCTCAGGTGTGGCAGGCCTCACTTTCCAGCTGACAAGGAAAGCCCTTCATACGCTGTCCCCATTTGCTATGATGTGGTTCAAAGTAGAGAAAGATTATGGCCTGGCTGTTGCTGCCATCCTCTGCCAGGCCCTACCCATATCTCTAGAGCTTCTACCATTTTAAACACAGCTTTTCTGACGGAGAAGCACTTTCAAACAGGCCCTACTTCACAGTGTGAATATTAGCCCCAGCTAAGACCTCTCGGTGGGTGACTTCACCTCCCAGCTGACCAAGATGGTGTCTCACCCAAGCTGCTTTTTGTGAGGTGAAACAGCAGAATCTACGGTGCAGCTCAGAAATGAAAGTGTGAAGTGGCACTGCGGTCCTCAGTCAGCAGCTCGGCTCTCAATGTGTGGCCATCTCATGTATAATCTCTCTGCTGTGTTATATGCTGTTCACTTAACCACTGCAGGTCAATGTATTAGCTGTGCATGCCCAGTCCCCACCCCCTGGGTAACAAAGAAGACGTCAATATCTGCAGTCCTCCCAAATGATTAGCCAGCTGAAGCAGGACTCAGTGTGATGCTTCCTCATGTTACAGAGAGACAGTTTCCCACTTACTGGCACATAGTCCAATCTGACAACACTATGCCAGATCCTAGGGCTCCCCACATGTCCACGCTGCTCTGTTCAATTACCATTCCAGGCCTTAGTTCTCAGAGGGAATTGAGGAGACATGTGTCTAGTCTACCATCTTGGATCCACCTTCACTCATTTATTTTCTAAATCAAATGTATTGAAATACAATTGAGACATGATAAAGTGTACCCTTTTAATGTGTTTCAGATGTAAGGTTACACAGCAAATTAGCTCCTCATTCAGAAATTTATACCAAAATTGTTTTGTGACCCTGGCTGCAATCTCGGTCATATATCAGCATTCTTTCCCTTTCTCTTTCCACCCTGGGTCCCCCTTTCCCACATGTCCAGTTTTCCTGTCCCTGCCCACCTGTATAATCATTGGCTGAAATGTGAACTTGACGAGTGACTTCTGTTCTCAGTTAGCAGGCTGTCAGAGGGCCACTGTCTGGAGGGTTCCTCCATTCTCTCCCAGCCCAATAAGTCTGGTCGTTTCTTATAAATTTGAGTTCTTTCTATACCTTTCACCTGCCCTGCCTGGGAGCCTCCCTGTCAGAGTAGTCAGTGGTGCTAGCCAGGCACCATCTGTTTCTGAGCTCATGTGGTCTATTAGTCCTTTGGATTAATATTTTCCTTGGGTCTTTGGTTTTCCTCATTCTCCTTTGCTCTGGATAGGATGAGATCAAAACATGCATCTTAGACCACAGATGCTACTTATCAAAGTTCCCTGCTGTATCATTAGCCTTTGGAACTGTGTGTGACACACAGAATATAAAATACATCCTTTTTAAGCAAAGGTTTTGATAAGTTTTGACAAATGCATACAGTTCTCACAATCAAGACATAGACTGTATCTGTAACCCTGCAATTCCTTTCCTGTCCCACTGTCGTCAATTCCCAGCCCACTGACTGCTTGGATAACCCTGATCTGCTTTCTGTCACTATTAATTCAATTTGCCTTCTATAAAATTTCACATAAATGAAACGGTGGAGAACATAATCATTTGTATCTGGCTTCTTGCACTCAGCAAAAATTTCTCAGATTCATTCATATTGTGTATATTAGTATTCTGCTCTTTTTATTTTTGAGTCTCATTCTATTTATGCAAAAGCTGGACAATAAAAAGGAGCTGCTTCATCTAATTGTGGCATAGATGAGGAACACTGACTCTTCCATGGACTGCCAGAACAGACTAACTAGTGTTGAAGAAATGTAGCTGCAAAGCTCCTCAGAAGCAAGATGGCCAGATTTCAAGCTCCTTCCCCTTGGATGTGCCATCCAAAAATGACTGCTAAAGTAGACATACAAGGGAGAGCCTCCATGAGGTGGACTGACAGGTGGACAACAGAGTGAGAGCCTCCATGAGGCGGACTCGCACAACGGCCCCAACGATGCAGGGACAGACTCCATGAGGCAGACTGATGACAGCGCCAGGAATGGAGGGAGAGCCTCCATGAGAGGGACAAAGGCCTCAGTGATGGAGGGAGTGCCTCCATGAGATGGACTGACAACGGCCACCATGATGGAGTCAGACACATCAAGGATCACAGGGACAGTTTAGGACCAAGTGGTGTTTCTTTCCTGCTGTTCATAAGGTCACAGGGAGCTTTAGCCAACTTCATGGCATTAAACAACACGACAAGAATACTTTATTTACTCATGTACAGAACTCTGTCCACTCAGTCACCTGATGGTGAACACCTGGCTTGCTGTATTTGTGTACAAGCTGCCAGTCTTGGTCAACTTCAGCGGGTGTGTGCTAGGACCTCATTGCAGTTTAAATTTGTATTTCTTTATGACTAATAATGTTGAGTATCTTTCCATGTAGTTATTTGTCACATGTATCTTCTTTAGTGAAAAATATGTTCAGCTCTTTTGGCCATTTTTTTTTTTTCTTGTTCATGTGCCTTCTTGTTAGGTTGAAGAGATTTTTTTGTATATATATTCTGAATATCAATTCTTTGGCACATATGTGATTTTCAGATATTTTCTCCCAGTCTGGGAATCTGGTGTTAACACTGAAAACCTTAATATTCTGTTGTTTACAAGGACTGCCAATTAAGATTGTGAATTTATCCTAGAAAAAATGCTCCATGCCTCACTGCTGAATATCATTACAGTCATCTCTGAAGTATTCCCCTTGGGAAGCTACGCACCAACGCCAGCACCTAGTCCACCCTGCAAAGCCATTTGGGAACTCTCTTTTTCTGGAATGGCCATCAGAGCTGTCATCATATCACCCTTGATGTCCTGAATGTCATTAAAATGTCTTCCTTTCAATATTTCCTTTATCCTCAGGTAAAGAAAAACGTCACTGGGGCCAGATCAGGTGAGCAGGTAGGTTATTTCAATATGGTTATTTGCTTACTGGCTAAAAACTCCCTCACAAATAACCATACAATGAAGTTTGCAAACTTGCCACCATGCCACCGTGCACAGTGGCCATTCCAGAAAGAGTCCCAAAACTGCTTTGAAGGGTGGACTAGGTAGAGCAATTAGAACAATTAAGTTCGCTGACTTAATTGTCAGACTTCGTATATATTGCTTTCACATCCTTCACCTCATTTTATTTTCAGAAAAAGATTGTTGGGGGGAGAAGATACATTTTAATTTTTCAGATGAGGAAAATAAGACTTAGAAGAAGTGACGTCTTCAGTGCAGCACAGCTGGGGAATGAGGGACGTGGCACTTTTAGTGGGATTTACAGCTTCTGTTTGCTTGCTGTTTAATCACTCAGAAACCGTTCACTGGAATGTCAGTGCTATTAAATGGGAAAGTTTGTTGTTGTTTTGTTGTTGTTCCCTGATGTATATCCAGCCTACAGACCTGTGCCTGGTACAGAGTAGTCAAAAACTAATAGCTGTTGAATAAATTCCTCTCTCTTTCCATACTACTACTTAGGATCTGACTGACAGGAAGCTGCCTCTCCCCCAACCTCAGTCTCTGTCCCAGCGGCTCTGACCCTATCCCTACATCTCCCCGTATGACCCAGGCTCTTGCCACAGTATTGGTCCAGACAGAGGGGCATGGCTACTTTGGCTACTTAGTGCTGCTACAACAGTCCAGGAGGCTAGAAGTTTGGATTAGGGCACCAGCTCCAGGGGAAGGCTCCCTCTCTGTGGGCTCTGGAGGAAGGCCCTTGTCACTGATCTTCCCCTGATGTAGGAGCTCCGCAGCCCAGGGACACCAGGTCCAAAGGCCACATTCTGCTCCCTGCTCTGCTCTCTTGGTGGTAGGATGTCTCCTTCCTCATCTCTCTGTTTGATTCTGTTTTATATCTCCAGAGAGACCTGCTCAAGATACAACCTAATCCTATTGCCTGAGTTCCCCTCATTAACACGACAGAGGCAGAATTTATAACACACAGGAAAATCACATGATGTGACAAGATGACGGCCAAGCACATCAGACTGGGAAAGGCCACGCAGCCCACTTGGCCGCACGTTGCGGAGACACCCTCAGTCTGTAACAATGACCAAGGCTGGCCTGATCAAGGTCAATCCCAGGATTTCTGGAGGAACCCCTGGGAGACACTTCACTGTCCTTCTCCTGATAGACTTGAACATGGAATGCTCTGAGAATGGAGATGCTGTAACCATCTGCTGAGCAGTGAGTCTTCCTGGAAACACAGCCAGCACAGAGAAGAGCCAAGTGACAGAGGTGAACCAAGTACCAGTGACACACCTGAGCCGTGAGTCTAGCTATGCGGTGGTACAGCCAAACAGTACAAACTTGTGGCCCTCAGAGTCTCCAGGGGTCAGGAACCTGGGGCCATGCTGCCTGTGTGTCTCCAGCTCAGTGTGGCTTGCAGAGGTGTGGCTGAGGTGCAGCCAGGGCGGGGGCACCTGCTTCCAAGGTGACCCCCAGGTGATGCCTCTGCCACTCTCCACACAGGCCCCTCCACGGGCTACCTGAGTGTCCTCATGTCAAGGCTGCTGTCTGGCTGGTCCAGGGAGGTGTGTTCCAAGTAAGAGCGAGGCAGAAGTGAGCCCAGCTTCAAAAGTCACCGCCACCACACTGCACTCTCCTCACCGGGAGCAGGTCACTGAGTCTGACCCGCAATGAAGGGGAGCAGACCCGGACCCCATCTTTGGAAGGAAGGAGCACCAGTGAGTTGGCGGGAGCACCCTCAGGCCAGCACGCACTGCACATGGGGCGGGGAGTCGGCTCTGCCGCTCTGCTGCTTCCTGAGCCCGACATTCCACCGGCATCGCCACCGTCTCCGTCACAACCACTTACGTCTTCCACTTCTTTCCCCTCCGATAAACTACTCAGAACTTGGATTTCTGTCGCTTTCAGTAGATAGAGTGTCTCAGCGGACAGTGAGATCAAACACGTGCTCTCCTCAGCGCAGTTCCGTGTCTGCCACATCACAGCTTTGAACAACACACAGGGGCAGGGACTGTAAGTTGTGTGTAAAACATCAGAACTTCTTAGAGCATCAACAGTCGGTACATGCCTCTCGTCTTGTGCTCATGTATAAACCAGCTGCGATCGGGTACAGGTGTCTCTCCTTGTGCTCAAGAATAAACCAGCTGCGACCGAGTTGATTCTGGCTTGTGCTGACCCTGTGTGGGTGTCGGAGCAGAGCCGTGTGCCGCAGGGTTCTCGATGGGGAAGGAGCTCAGTGGGCTGTCTCTCCAGGGTTCCTCCAGGTGGGTTCTGCTGGCGGCCCAGCCCTCAGCTGTGCAGGCCGCCCAGGTTCCGCTGCTCCACTGTGCTTGCCTCGGGGGAAGACACGGGCGGGTCTGTGCGCACTGAGCTTTGCGCACTCGCAGGACTGCCTCATTCCTCTTGGCATCCCTTGAGTCTAACAAAGTGCCTGGTCTAAATGAGACGGTTAATGTGCATCTGCTGAACAGCAGAGACCTGATGTCGCTTCAGTGCTTGGAAGCCATGTCAGCGCCCGAATTGCTCAGACACTGCTTTTACGATGCATTCTTTCAAATGCTCTACTTGTCTGAAGCTTGAGCCCTCAGTCAGCAGTGCCACCCCCCTGACAGCAGCACTGTCCCTCTGGGAAAATGTGATCCACCACAAGACAATAGCTCCATGATTAGTGATGTCCCAGGGCCTGCCGATAGCAGAACTGCTCTCCAGTTGTTCAGCGAGGTACACTTCATCAAAACCTCAGCGTCAACAGCCACTCTGCAGCACGAGGTGCCCTTCTGGAAGAACGCCGTCTCCCCAGACACTCCATGCACTGCGTTTTCCATCAATATTTGCACAGCCCTGCCTACTTCACGCCGCTCATCTCTTCATCCAGGGGCCCATTAGCACCCCGAGAGGGAGCCAGGCCGCCCCCCCAACAGCACCCCTGAGGCCAGAGCACTGCCCTGCGGCTGCCTGGCTGACAGTTCTCCCCGCTGTGCCGTCCCCTGGACTCACCAGTGCACTTGTCTCCACCCACTCGCGGTGGCTGAATCACCTGTGACCCTGAGCGGACCCGTGCACAGCAGAACAGAGCAGCGCTGGGTCCCGTGCCACCCTCGGGGAGCTGTTGGACTCCGCCTGTGGTGGCTGCCGCCAGGTCACTGCATCTCGGGGAGGAGCTTCCTCTCTCTTGATGACCCTCCACTTCAACAGGCATGATGTCCTGCTCCAGGGGCCAAGCTCTCCCCACATGCTGTTACAAGTAAAGTGACAGGAGCGAGTGAATGAATGAATGAGCAAACGGTGACGGCAGTTTGGCCCCTGACACCCTTTCGGCCTCCTGATGTCCTGGACTGCCTTCTGTCACCAGCGGTGGTCGTGATGCTGGGGGAGAGACCAGCCGTGCGAGGCTCTGTCTGCGCACTCAGTTCCTCGATCCTCCGGCCCCTCAGGGGCTGCACCGTATCTTGCTCACTTACACAAGCAGCGAGACAGGGTTACGAAGTCAGCATCAGCTGGTCAAGGACAGAGCCGACAGGCAGCACGGCTGGAACTGGGACAGATCGTGATAATCTATGCCATTGTTCTCTTCGTGCAGCTGGTTGGCTTTCCACTGAGTCTGGTCGGACTCATGGTGACCCTACTCACGACAGAACCAGATGCTACCGGGCTCTGCGCCATCTTGATGACCCTTGGTTGGCTCCAGTCCAACGCTGTGACCACTGTGTCACCTGAGTGCCCTCCAACCCAGGGGCTCCTCTTCTAGTGCTTTAATGGACTACATCCTGTCGTGACCACAGGGGTTTTGTTGACTGGTTTTCGGAAGTAAATCACCAGGCCTTTCTTTCTCCGTCTGCCTCGTGACACCACAGTCTTAACCACTGTACTCTCCTGCCTACAGGCTCTCTCTCTCTTGTGTCAAGAGTCCTCAGTGCCCGGCACAGGACTACGAAAGAGCTCAGCAGGTAGAGTCCATCTCTCTGGGGTGTGATGCTGAGCTCCGCCTACACTTAAAAAATCAAATGCTTACTTTTATTTGTGGCAAACCAGGTCTTTACATAAATAATGTTTAAATTAAACAGACTGCCTACAATAGAAGGAAAATCAGTATCGAGTGACATAAACAGAGAATAATTATGAGAAAGTGATTAGATTTTAACTACATACTCTTGCCGTTCCATAGTCTCTCAGCAACTAATCGGATCTTTAGAGACATAGTGTCTCCTAAAGGAGAAGGGTCTCTCTTGGGTCAGAAGCCTTCTTCTGGTGACACTGGGCTTGCCAGGACACTACCATATGATTTCCCACTGCAAGATCCTTCACTAATCACACCTGCCAAGACCCCTTTCTTTTCTAAGGTAATATATTCTCAGGTTCAGGGATGAGGAGATGGACATTCTTGGAGAGCCATTATTCAAATTACCACAGGGTGATTTCAGTTGTGTAGATTTTGCGGGGCCTCAGTTTCATGATCTGTGAAATGGGGAGGCTAGTTTTGCCTACCCATCACGTTGCTGGAGCCCTGGTGTTGCAGTGGTTAAGAGCTTCGCTGCTAACCAAAGGGCTGGCAGTTCATTCCACCAGCCTGGGAAACCCTGTGGGAGAGTTCTACTCTGCCAGGTAGAGTTGCTGAGTCAGAACTGACTCAATAGCAATGGGTTTACTTTAGTGGCTTGGGGTGTTGTTAGGAGAATCAGATGAGGTAAATCTGGAGCAGTTACAGGGAAAGCACAGGATAACCTTGTCACAGATTAATCTCTTAACCAGTGTGAGATGTTTGCACTGGAATTATTATTTCCAGGTATCTCAAGTTTGACATAACTCATTAACAAAAAGGGGCTAGACTGGGGTTCTCGACACCTGAAGACACAGGAGGTGAGGGAGATGGAAAGGTCAGAGCCGTGAGTGTAGACACTTGAGCTGGTTTCTATCTAGAAAACTCCTTGGGGCAACACCTGGCTGCCCCAGGGTGTGGGGTGGATAGAGCTGGGGCAGCTTCAGGGTATCAAGCCATTCTACCGTCTGTGTTACAACAGCACTGGACGATAACCACTAGATGAAATTTCCCTTCCCCATGCAAAATTCAATTCACATCTTCTCATAAATCCTGCCTGCAGCTTTAGCTACAATTTCATAACCCCATCACAAGGTCACTCTGAAATTAGTCTGAAGGCAGTTTTCTACGTGGTAGACATGGCTGCATACGGAAGAGAGGGAAATCATGCTTAGAAATCTTTTTAGATGACATTTATGTATTAAAAAAATATCTAGTCCATGATACATGAGAGCTTGTTGACTGCCTTTAGTTTTTCAGAGGAGTCTAACCTGTATCCTAAGAGGACTATGGATTACGTAATAGATAAATGCTAACTCATCCTGCATAAAGACAGTCACTGTCCATTATCACTCCCAAACACTGCAGGTATTTCTGACACTCAAACCCAGACAGCAGCTAGCACTGTGGGGCAAAATACTGTCACAACTGTCGCTCAGCATATAAAACTGTCAAGACTACCAGAGGGCAGCAATCGGTTTTATTTAATTTAGATGTATGTAAATATAGAGAGAAAAAAATGTTTGCGATTTCAGCCACTTTTAGGTATACAATTCCATGACACAAGTAACATTCAACAGATTGTGTGAACATCCCAATACACCACGTCTAGTCTGTGAGCTTTGAGCATGACCTCCCCTCGTCTCACCCTCCTCTGACCCCTGCTCACCACTGGTAAACACCGATCTGTGTCCAGCGACCTGCTCCAGACAATCCGCGTTGGGGAGGTCACTCAATACGGGTCCTTTTCCAATTGACTTCCCTGGTGGTGCGGTGGCTAAGCATTTGGCTGCTAACCAAAAGATGGGCAGTTCAAATCCACCAGCTGCTCTGGGGAAACCCTATGGGACCAGTTTCCCTCTGTCCTACAGGGTCGTTATGGGTCGGAACCGACTTGATGATGGTGAGTGTGGTTGATTTTTTTTATTTCACTCAGCTCAATGTTTTGAAGATTCACTCACGTCACGGCAATGCATCAGGGCGTATTTCTCCTTACGACTGAGAAGTTGTCTACTGCAGAGGGCAAGAATTTTTAAAAAGTTCTTTTTCCCAAGGTGGCGAACAATATCCCTTTCTCAGCAGCATCATTCAGTGTCAACCCTGATTTCACTGTTGGAGGAGGAATGTGTGTTTCTTTACGACAAACTTGGAATAATAAGCCTGGATTGTTTTGTAATGATAAAACTAACATCTGCTTACTGTAGAAGTTTTGGAGGATGTCAGCAAATGAAAAAAGGGAGACTTTGAAATCCCTCAGGTACATATAGATGCTTCGTTTTGCTTGACGCTGAAGTCATCATCAAGACAATGCACTCAGCACCTAGCACAGCATGTTGAACTCAGGAGAAGATAAATATTACTATCTTGCTATTACTAGAATTCTACATATTTCACCTTTAGCCATTTGTGTATGTTGTATGCTGCATTTGTAAACTGCACAAACACACACACACTTATATACACAGTGTTTATGAGCCATGAGTGCTACCGAAAAGGTCAGCAATTCAAACCTACCAGCTGCTCCTGGGAAAACCTATGGGCCTATGGGCCTGCCCACTCTGTCCTATGGGGCTGCTATCAGTTGACTCAGTGGCAACGAGTTGATTTGGTTTGACAGCCATGTAGACATATACACACGTCTGTGTACACAAGCATGTGTCTATATACGCTGTCATTCTTACTAACAAAATCGAGCTGCTTCCCCACACCCTTCATTAGAGAACCTGCTAACATAACCCGTACATTTGAGAGGCTTTTCTCATGTCAATAAATCTCATGTCAATAAATACCACTTTTATTGGCCCAATTATGTCTTGCCATGTGAATATGTTCAAAGATAGTTAATCATTTCTTCTATTCTAACCTTTTAGTAGAATTCATTTTTTGTTATTAATAAAAATGTAAATAACATGTGCATTAATATATTATTTACTGAAGATAACGTCCTAGAACAGAGGACCAAAGAGTTATTAAACATCTTAATGAGTCCTGGCACATTGCTTTCAATGTGGGAAAGTTTAATGGAGATTTCTGCTTTCTACAATTATGTTCCCATGAGACTGGGACATAATGTCCTTTCCTCAGTTATGGCAGAGAGAGGAATGAGCATTCCCATGTCACACACACTCTTCCCCTCTAATCGTGTCTCCTCCCACTTTCAGCAGCCTGAGCCGCTTCTGAGGAGGGGCTGGGGAACTGGTGTCCTCAGAGACGGGGCCCTGCACCCAGGAACCGGAGAGGTGAAGGCCCAGCATCGTTTCCACTGGCCTAGAATCTCACTGTGTGCCTTCTTACATAACGGATGTGGGCAGTGGGCTCAGCGGTGGTGACTGTGACCTTCCGGCAACAGAAGTCACATGACCCTCACGTCACTCTACATTTTCAGCAGCTGTTTCAAACTACAGCCCACCCCACTGTAACTCTGAGATCTCAGTCAGGGGACAAGCTTGCTGCACTTTGTTGGCTGATGCGGACAAAGCCCACACAGCAGAGAGCAACAGCCAGCACGCCTGGGAACCATGCCTCAGTACACGAGCACTCCTCAGTCTCCCTGCAAATTCTAGTTTATGAAATTCAAAATACGACTGGGAACAAGGAGTCGTATGCATTGCTCACCTTTCAAATAGCTCCAGATGTAAAAAAACGTTAAGATCTCTTGGCACAACAGTACAGTCAGGATAAAACACAAATGTCCCAAAAAGAAACCGAACCAAACAGGTCGCAAACTGCAAAGTGCTCTAGGAGTGGACGGCACGCGATTTTTCATTCCTGCAATACAGTTCCTCTTGGTGTGGGGTCACGGCCACCAGCACAGGTAAAGGTAGTGTTAAAACCAAAACCAAGCCCACTGCTGTCAACTTTGACTCACAGTGAACTTAGGGGGCAGAGTAGAACTGTCTCCTGGTTTCCAAGGAGTGCCTGGTCAGCAATCGCAGCACTTAACCAGCACGCCGCCAGTGTTTCTGAAGGTAGTGTTAGGTGACACTATGTTTTGGGGGATCTCATCAGACTAGCTACCCTGCCACCCATCTGCTGGTTTGTTGCACTGTCGTGGATCCATGTTGCTATGAAGTCAGAAGCTATGCCACTGACGTTTCAAATGCTGTCTGGATCAGTCACAGCAGATACATTTCAACAGAGCTTCGAGACTAAAATCAGGAAGAAAGGCCTGGTGATCTGTTCTGAAAACCTGCCCACGAACAGCCTGCAGATCCCAACAGAACACGGCCTGACACAGAGCTGTCAGGGGACCCAACACATGCGGTGGTCACCACTGTGGACTGGGACAGATGCCAGCGACGGCTGGCACAGGACAGGGCAGCGTTTCACTCTGTTGTACACGGTGTTGCTGGGAATTGGCTCTCTGAGAACTAACAGAACCCCAACAAGCGGCTTAGACGTGCGACATTACACTGTGACAACCCAAGATCCTCCTGTCTGCCTTTCAATCCTCAGACGGCTGAAGGGAGAAAGGCTTCCTGGCTGCAGACCTTTCCTGTGTGTAGGTGGACCGTCTGCCGTCAGCAGGATGCCAGTCTCAGCGGCTGGTGGGGTCGGCTCACCCCAGAACCCAACAGTGCTGACTTTTTCACTGTTTCACAGTTAATTTCCAAACCCACATGACTGTGGGTGTCTAGTCTGGGTAGTCATAAAACCTCTCCCTTTTGAATAAACGTCACAGACACCAGTCGCTGTCAAGGTCAGCTCTGACTTGCAGCAAGCCTGTGTGTGTCACTGGGGAGCTGTGCTTCCCAGGGTTTTCAGTGGGCAAGTTTTTGGAAGCCAATCGCCAGGCCTCTCTTCCAAGGCACCCCTGGGTAGCTCTGAACCTGAAGCCTTCTGGGTAGCAGCCCAACGTGTGAGTGGTCCGTGCTGCCCAGAACTGAACCAGGCTAAGCCGTGACTAAGCCTGTAGGTCTGGTGTAGACCTGACAGAAGTAGTTCTGTCCCTGGCATGGCACTGCCAGCACCTTGGGAATTCTGAGCCTCACCCTGTTTTGAGGCTCCACATCTCCCTTTGTAATGGTTTTGGCTAGAAGTATGACCTATGCCTTTAACCTGCATCGGGTGCAAACCCTCCATTTCTCAGCATTAAACACCGAGTCCTGTCACCCTCTCCACCTGGCCCCTTAGACACTCATGTCCTCTCACCTCTCCGCAGAGTCCCACAGCAGGCTCTGGGAGTGTCCACTGCCACGAGGCTCCCCAAGACAAACAGAACCCTGTTCCCATCCATGCTCCATCTGCTTCCTGAAGCTGGTAATCGGGCGCAACGAGGGGGCCTCCCAGCCTCAAGGGTAGAGGGACAGTGCTGGGTGGTGACAGATCAAGAAGAGGGAGGAGGAAAACCACTGGTGGCTGAATTAAGGAGCCACCTCCTTGTATTTTGAGAGTGCCAGCTGACATCCTGTCCACGCTGTGAAATGGATCCTGGCACAATTACATTCTGCGTTGGTGTCCTGTCCACAAATGAAGAAATCCATTCAGCTCTGGGAGACTTTCAAGTCTGGGATACAGGAGAGAGGTACTGCTCTTGTGCTGTGGGTCAAAGCTATCCTCACCCTCTTATTTCTTCCATTCTTACCAAACCAGAAAGCCCAAATCACTTGGACTCCAAGTTCACTGTGAAAATAAAACAATGGAAAAGTTGTCATTGTGGGATTCCAGGTAGAGATGGCTGCCTGATTCTGAGGCCTGCTCCCCTGTGTGACTGTGTCCTTCTACGGCCTGCTCCTTCTGTGTGACTGCGTCCTAAGTAACTTCTCTTCTCACCCTGAGAGAGTCCAACATTATGTCAAAGATGTGCAGAGACCGACGCTACTTTTTACAGAAAATGCCTATAAAAACAAATATGACCACTCATGTCCATACAACAGAAATCAGGGCACAGAGCCCAGATCTGCCTTCAACCAAAGGTGCCGTATCGAGAGCCCCCTGTGGCTGCCGACTGCTCCTCTGTTAAAGGAAATAATCCTCCCCACAGCGGCGAGCTGGCAAAGTGCCCAGGGTTGCCCATCGCTGGAGCAGCTGGCTCTGGGGTCATTTCTCCTGTTGCTGTCATAGAATACTTCAGTAGAATTTAAAGGTTCCTTTCAGAAGAAGTTTTTTTAAAAAGTATGAAAGAGGAAGCTTACATAAAAATAAAATAAAAATATAAGAATAATTCAGAAAGAATTAAAATGACCTGATGTCAGATAGCTTAGTGGACCCTAGGGAGAAGCCAGACATCAGTGACTTGAGCCCTGGTGGCACAGCAATGAGGTGCTCAGCTGGTAACCAGGAGGCTGGTGGTTCAAGCCCACCCAGAGGCTCCACAGGACAAACAGGCCTGGTGACCTGCTCTCGTAATCGGCACAGCTTGCAAAACCTTGCAGGGGTGTTCCACTGGGTCACCCGGGGTGGCCAGGAGTCAGAATGGAAGGCACGCAACAGTGACAGTGTTTTCACATAAATAGGATAATAAAAGACACAGTCTTGTGTGTCCAGGTTCCTTCACTTAGAGGAATGCTCTGGAGGCTTGTCCTTGTCTGTCACGTTTCATGTCTTGCTTCCTTTTCACTGCTGAGTAATATTCCATGGCTTGGGGGCACCGGTCTTGGCTCATTCATCCAGCAGCTGATAGACGTTCATGTCGCTTCCAGTTTGTAGCCACTGTGACAAAGGCACCATCACAGAGAGAGACAGCAGACCTGCTGCTGTGGTGATAGTGGCAGACACTGGGGTGAAGTCACAGGGGTGAAGGGGCACTCTGTCTAGTGCTGACGTGTCTTTGTTGTTGGAGAGTGCCTTTGTCCTTGTCTTGCTTTGCTTTCATTGCTGTTACTGAAAATACTTGAAGCCAAACATACCAACTCAACAGTTCCTATGTGTGCCACCCAGGGTCCTGGGACAGTGATGGGGCTGTGCAGCCAGGCTCACCCCCTGTTCTGAGCTGTCCCTCCTCCACCGGCGTCATCTCACTGCCCCTAACATCCCTGTCTAACCTTTCGAGTTGCCGCTGTCCCCTCTGCTGTGAGCGCTGAGCTGGCTGATGCCCTGTCAACATGACTGTGCCCTCTGAACGAGGCTTCTGTAGCAGACTCCTGGTCAAGACGGGGGACACGTAGACCAGGGTTTCACACTGGCAGGGACTCCAGACTCTCTGGGCCATGCAGTCGGGATTAACCCACCAACTACTGCCCCGAGATCACCTTTAAATCGCAAACCAAAAATATTCCCTGGATCCTTCTGAAAACCAAGCAACAGTTTGGCTTCACTAGTGACAATGTCTGCCTCGGGCACCACGGTTTCTCTGAAGAACTGGCTATTTGGGATCAAACTGACAACACACAGAAAGGGTGTTGTCATAAAAATAAAATAAAAATATATGTTGTCATAAAAATAAAATAAAAATATAAGAATAATTCAGAAAGAATTAAAATGACCTGATGTCAGATAGCTTAGTGGACCCTAGGGAGAAGCCAGACATCAGTGACTTGAGCCCTGGTGGCACAGCAATGAGGTGCTCAGCTGGTAACCAGGAGGCTGGTGGTTCAAGCCCACCCAGAGGCTCCACAGGACAAACAGGCCTGGTGACCTGCTCTCGTAATCGGCACAGCTTGCAAAACCTTGCAGGGGTGTTCCACTGGGTCACCCGGGGTGGCCAGGAGTCAGAATGGAAGGCACGCAACAGTGACAGTGTTTTCACATAAATAGGATAATAAAAGACACAGTCTGGTTTTAAAAACCAGACTGTGGTGAGGAGTGAACCACCCCATCAATCTGCGAAAAGTCACTCAACGACACGCTTAAAGCAGGTGGATTTTACAGCAGGTCATTTATAACTCGCAAAAGATGAGACCAAAGAAGGACTCCGTGGCCCCAAGCCTTTACTGCCAATTTCTCCAATTATGGTGGCATTCAAACAGCACTTTTTGGAAGAGCAGTATGCCAGGCTACCCAGCGTCACAATTAGTCACCGGGGTTAGACTGGGAAGTCACATGGTGGCTTCCAGAACTAATTGGTGCACAGCATGCCATCAGAAGAAAGACACTTCCAGAAAGAACTCCAAAAACATGTCCCCGGAAAACATAAAACAAGACATCCTGTTTAGGAGAACGATAATCAGGATGGGATTTTTGGAACAGAAGAAACAGGATGATCTCTTGCACAGTCGGACTGTAAACACAGCTTCTTGCATGGATCCTACAGTTTCTCTTTTCTTTATTTCAATGTTCCATGAAATACTATTACCTTTCTAAACTGCTCCTCGGGCCTTCAAGAAACGGATCATTCCAATGCAGCATTTGTCCCGTGGAGCTAAGCATGCTGGGGAAACCTGGGGATTCGGAGTGTGTGCCAGGCCACGCAAAGGAGAGGGGGTATGGGGCACGAGGCACATCCTGCAGACAGGGCCATGCAGGTAGGTGAGCACAGTGTGTCCTGTGGAATGTCCTCTCAGCCTCAGAGAGGCCAAGACACTGGTGGCCTTTTCCTAAGGAACGCCTGTTTAAACACACCCAACCACACGTGTGTGAACCCCAGCCGACAGCAAAGCTTTCAGGCCCCACACAGGCACAGAACTGCCGTGGATGCACAGGCACCTTTTCCCACAGGGCTGCAGCCAACACCACCACCCACAGTCACACAGAAGAAACCTAAGGATCCGCACAGATACGCCAACACAGACACACACCCTCTGGGTCCCCGTGTGGTGCTCATGGCTAGGGTGCTCCAAGGATTGGAGTCTCAAGTCCAGCCAGGGGCCCCTGGGAAGGAAGGGGTGGCAATCTGCTTCTGAGAAATCCATCAATGAAACCCTCGTGGAGCACAGCTCTACCCTGGCACACGCGGGGGCGCTATATGTCAGAGTCACCAACCCAGCAGGAACCCTCCTATGTGCTGTGGTTGGGTGCTACGGAGTTGGCTCGGATGCACGGCCTTCCTGACTGTGAACAGGCACCCTCCGCTGTTCTGCTCCAGCGCTGGCCTCCTGCTGTACGTACAGCCCCTCAGGAGCACAATTACGTGTTCCGGAGGCTGTTATTCACATTTCATTACGATCCACCGAGTCAATAAAACACGGCCAAGCACCTTTCTACTCTGGCCTCTAGGGTCGCCGTGAGATCCGACTCGATGGCACGGGGTTTCAGCATCTCTCTGGTATTCTCTGCTTTCAGCCAAGATCCACCTGACACTAGGAATGATCTCCCTTGTCCCGTATCTTCCTCACATTCTGGCTGGAGCTTCCAGCAGTTCTCTGTCGATGTGCTGCTAGAGCTGCTTCTGAGGGAGGCGAAACGAAATTTCCCTTAGGTGTGTCATTAATACTGCTGTTTGATAACATATTCTCTACACACTCCACACGGTCTACCCACTACCATCAAGGGGATTTCGACCCACAGCAAAGCTGTGCAGACAGAGCAGAAACTGTCCAACAGGGTTTCCAGGGCCATCAGTCCCCACAGAAGCAGACTGCCACATCTTCCCCCTGAAAAGTGGCGCTGGGGTCAACTCGCCAGCCTTCTGGTAGCAGCCACTTGCTTTAATCACGGTGACACCAGGGCCCTGTATGGTGGGACAGCGGTGAAGAAGTTTGGCTACTCACCAAAAGGTCAGCAGTTCGTACCCAACCGCTGCTCCTGGGAAACCCTATGGGGTAGTTATACCTTGTCTTACAGGTCGCTATGAGTCAGAATGGGTTTATATACACACACATATACATATATGTACATACACACATTTATATATAGCATATATTATAATAAATACGTATACATATAGTTAAGTTTCGAGTTCAGGAATTTACACAAACAGCAGCACGTAGGTCTCTAGATGGACTGCAGTGTGTCGTGTCTGGTAATCCAGTGAGTGTGGAGTTTCCTCTTTCCTCGAAGGCAGGGGGAGCGGGTTGGCAGGTCTGTGAGCGCGCAGGCATTCCCCGCGACCCGCGGCCCCGGAGCGTGTGGGCAGCGTGCTGACGACGAGCGGCAGGCGGCAGGGTAGAATCACTGTCGCTATTAGGTGCTTATTTTTGCAGCATCTGCTAGCGGGTGGCTGCAGCGGAGACGGCGGCCGCTGGTCCAGCCTCACAGCACTCTGGAGAGCCTATCAAAGGCAATGGCAGTTTCCACGAGAAAAGGCACACGGCGGTAACCCAAGGCTGCTACCCCTGTGAGTAGACGTTAAGTAATTGAAGTCTAAATTTGGTACTCTACTTGGAAACGGGAGATATTAAACACCAGATGTATGGGTGTAATAAAAGTACAGCAACACAACAGTAAATTAAGGCAAATATCACCCTTTCCCGTGTGACCGCAGAGTGGCAAGGGGTGAGCATCGGGTACAGCAAGTGAGGTGCCTGTGGAGTCCTTCCACAGGGAGCTGAACCCCTAACTCCCTGTACCGTAATGCCCTGTCCTGGAATGACGGCCGCCTCCTTTCTCAGTTCCTGTTTGTAATGCAAGCAGCAAGAATAAGCTTACACTTCCTGGGGCAAGCCTTGCTATCATCCTGGGAAGACCGTAAAGCTCCAGCCCTGCCACCCTCGTCTCAGGACGTCCTTCGCAGATGTCCTCCTTCACACAGCAGCCATAAGCTCACGCCATCTGTACTGACCTTGTGTGTCCCTTTTTATAACTACACCAGTGCCATTGAGATGTTCTCAGCTGTCGTCAACCCAGCCTGACTTACAGTGACGCCGTGCACAGTTGGATCAGGCTGCTCGTTCACTGGCTAATGGTGAAGAAATCTCCAGGTATTCCTTCTACTTCCTCTCAGTCTGGAAGCCCTGCTGAAACGTGATGGGCATCACACACAGGCGGTGGCCTCGCACAAGGCACGCTGGGTGGGAGCCGAAGCCACTCTGCCTGGAGGAGGGCGGACGCCGCGTCGCTGTACCGCCACTGCCGCATTGAGTGGTACTCCACGTTACATGTTCCGACCCTGGGCTTACCCTATTCTCCGCAGAACAACTTGAGGTCAATCTTTGTTGACATATGCACATTTAGGCCATTTCTCATAATTACTGCATAAGATTACACCGCACAGATACACTATTTTAAAAAAAGATGTCTTGATGGTCATGTAGGTTTCTTTCAACTGCAACTGTTTCAAAAATACTGCGGTGAAGACACATGAGTCCATGCCCGAGCTCTGATCTAGAAGGGATGTACTCAGAACCAGAGCTTCAGGGCTGTGGGCACACATTCCAAACTTCAGCACCTTCTGCCAAATACACATCAAAGGAGCTAAGCCATCTTTCAACTGCTCCAGCAGCATACAAGAGTTCCATGTTCTTTCTTATCTTCAGAAAAATATTTTTTGCATTCACTGGCGCATCGATTGCCAATATGATCAGGAGAAAAGAGACCTAGTAGCCCTGGAAAGACCTTGGCCTGTGTATTCCTAAAGCAGACGTTACTAACAGATCTGCACAAAGCTGCCTCTGACAGCATCTAAACAGAAACACAGTGGGGAAACCTTTCTCCAGCTTAATATAGGCCTCACATGCAATGACCACTATTCTTTCCATATGTCAGGGAAGCTGATTTGGACCATGGCAATAAGAGGAGCTTTCATGACCCACAGAGTACCCCAGGGGCACAGTGATGACACGCTACACTGCTGCTGGCCAGGCCAGAGGTTCAGACTCTCCAGCCGCTCTGCAGTGGGAGCTGTGCCATCAGCTCTCATCACAAGGACAGCATGGGGACCCTATGAGCTAATTCTACTCTGTGCTGTAAGGTTGCTGCACAGAGGGCCTGACTTGACAACTACTGTTTTATGTTTTTGCTTTCATTACCCAACAGGAGCTTGGAGCACGTTCGGCACTCCTGATCATGTGTGATCCTCACGTAGCCCACGGAAGGTTACAGCCTTCGGCCGGTATCACAGAAGACAACCCTGCGCTAACTCCCTGCTGACCTGCCGGCCGTCAGTCGGACAGTGGCGGACAGAACTACGAGAACCTGCAAGAGTTGATGACGAGGATGCTGACGGCAGCTGGTTAGCGAAGGCCTCAAAAACCCAGTCTTGGACACGGGGAAGACCCTGTGTGTGGATACTCACAAAACACTGGCTCTGGATGTTTAAAGAGGTGAGCTGCCCTTCTGAAGACTTACTGCTGGAAAACATCCCACACCAAATCATGAAAACAGGAACAACAACAACAACAAATCCCAGCTTTTCTTCCACCACTCAGTCTGTCACCTTAACCGTCTGCAACCGGCTGTGATCACTAAGACCTTTGCTTCCACAGACAAAACTGAATACTATTTCTAACAATTTATTTCATCTCCACTATAAATAATTTTCCCCAAAAGAGTCCAACTCGTGCTGATTCTAAATTTTGGCAGGCTACCAGGCAAACAATTATCCAAAAAAGAGAGTCAATATTCCAATCAGCCATTAGGAGGACAGAAGCCTGAGGCTCTCTTGGAAAACAATTTCCACAATTACAACATATCACAATTGCATTCCTCCTATTTTCCATATGTTACCTTTTCCTAATTCCCTAAAAATCTATGTTCCCTACGCAAAGGTTCAGAAATGCACACTGAGCAAACAGGGTAAATAAGCATCCACAAGCGACCCTGATACCCGGGAGGAGCCCTGCGAATGTTCCGACTGACACTGTCTCAGCTCGTCACTGTCCTAGTTTTACCTGCACAAAAATCCGTATTATCTTACCACCTCTTTTTATAATCTATTATTCTGCCGTAGTAGCTTTACTAGGGAGTGGGCAGCATGAAGAAGTAATGTGAAACTTGCCTCCCGACTGGAGGACACGAAGTGGTAGGTGACTACCAAGAAAAAGGCAGGCAACTCCAGTGTAGCAGCAAACCGTTTATCAGGATGGTTACTTAGCAGGCAGTGGGCAGGCAGGGGTTTCACAGTGGTGGTGGACAATAGCACCTTGCAGTGGGAGGACAGAGGTTCCACAGTGGTGGTGGACAAGAGCAGCTCTACGCCATGGACTTACATAAGGATGGAAACTGCCGTGAACTGGAGTACCACATGGGGGACCATGTCTGGCCTCCGGAAGCCTGTTTCCCTTTCAGTCTACCTCTTGAAACTAGCTCTTACAATCTGGAATATCCTCTCTCATGCTGTATTATAAGAGACCTCATTCTCCTCCTGCAAGGAACAGACAGTGAGGTGGGGTTGCCCAGGTGCTACATGGTGTCTGCATATGTGGAAGAGACAGAGAAACTCACTGCATGCCCAGAACAGCAAGGAGGCTTCTTTGATAAGGAGTAGGAGCTGGGAAAGAGAACCCCACCTGCAGCCTCCTTCTCGGAGAACATTTGTGGCACAAGGCTTCACTTAGGGAGACTGGCTGGGAAGCACAGAGGCAGGCCATTCGCCCAACGAGATGTAATTCACATGCTATGAAACATACCCTTTTAAGATGTACAGTTCAGTGAGTTTTTATCTCACCCACAGAAATGTATAGCCATCACGATGATCTAATTTTAAAATATTTTAATCACGTCAGAAAGAAACCCATCACTCTCCTGGTGGCATAGTGGTTAAGTGCTATAGCTGCTAACCAAAAGGTTGACAGTTCAAATCTGCCAAGTGCTTCTTGGAAACTCTGTGGGGCAGTTCTACACTGTCCTATAGGGTTGCTAGGAGTTGGCATCTACTTGACGGCAGAGGGTTTTGGGGTTTTTCTCCCATCCCTCTCCCCAGTCCCTGGTACCAATAATCTACATTCTGTCTCTGTGAATTCTCCCATTCTGGACACTGTACAAATGGAATCACAGAGATGTGGCTTTCTCTGGCTAGTGTCTCTTACTTACCAGGCATTGTAAATGTTCTTTCATGCTGTACCATGACCCTGTGCATCTTTCCTTTCTGCCCACTGAGTGACACCCCACTGCACGACCACACCACAGTTTATAGGTTCATTCTTCTGCTCACACAGCTGCGAGCAGTCACTGCTTCCCCACCACTAGAAATGGCGTCGCAATGAACCTTCATGTGCAGGTTTCCACATGGACATTTCTTCCCTCTCTGGTCTTGGGTATACAGCCAGGAGTGAAGCTGCTGGGTAGCATGGGAACTCCATGTGTAACCTTCTACAGAGCTCCACTGGATCTTTAGGCCATTTCCAGGAAGGCTGTTTGAAGGGAGCAGACCCTTTCCTACTAGGCCACAATGCTGACACGATGACTGGCACCCCAACAGCTGTCTCAGGCTATGAAGAAGCATGCCAGTCATCAGGAGTCACAGATTGAGTTGTGTTCTCCAGGAAATGTGTGCAGAAATTTGGCTGGGCCATGGTTCCCCGTTCTGTGTGCTGTAAACCCTGCCCCTGTGATGTTAAGGAGGATGTTAACCAGAGAGGATGTTCACCAGGGAGGATGTTAAGGAGGGAGAATGCTAAGGAGGGAGGATGTTAACGAGGGAGGATGTTAACAAGGGAGGATGTTAAGGAGGGAGAGTGCTAACCAGGGAGGATGTTAACCAGGGAGGATGCTAATGAGGGGGGATGTTAAGGATGGACGAAGGGTGGCAGTCATGTTGATGGGGCAGGATTCAGTGTGTAAGGCTGTTTTCTGCCTTGAAATAACTTTTTGAGATATAAAGGAAAGATGCTAGCAGAGAGATTTGGGGAACTCCTACCACCAAGAAGCAGTGGGGGAAGCTGAGTGCATCCTTTGAGAAGGATAGCGGTCCCTGAGACTCACAAGCTCCCAGTCCAGTGGATGACTGACAACAAGGACTGTCCTTCACAGCCAGCAGAGGTCTTCCCCATGAGCTGACACCCTCAACCTGGACTGTGACCAGTAAAGTTTCTCTCTTGAAAGCCATGCACTTGTGGTATTTCAGTTAAAGCAGCAGCAGACAACTAAAACACCAGGATAGCAGTGAAGGAACGTCGGTGCCTGGAATCCTGATCTAAAGGGAAGCTGCCCCACCAGCCCTCTCCAGTCTACCTCGGCTTCCTTCATGTGAGAGAGAAATAAGCCTCTCTCCTGTTGAAGCCACTCTTAGTTGCTTTTAAAAAAATAATCAAACCCAACCCTAATGAACACAGTATGAAAAGTGCTGACGGGTACAAGTGTATCCTAACTTTAACTAACACATTCAGGATTTCAGTCAGATCTGTCTACAGTTGAAATATCAATTTATCTTCTTTTTTAGAAAATATTTGGAATCCTTGGGTGGGACAAACGGCTCACATGCTCAGCTCCCAATCGAACAGCTGAAGGTTTGGGTTCACTCAGAGGCACCCCAGAAGGAAGGTCCAGCACCCCACTTCTGGAAAACCAGCCCCTGCACACCCAGTGGAGTGCAGTGCTATCTGACACATGCAGGGTGACTATGGATTGAAATCAGTCCAGTGGCACCTGTTGTTTTATTATTATTTATGGTAATTTGTGTTTTTATTGAAGGATTTTTTAAATGAAAGATACTGCCCAAACTGACTGAAAGCTAGTACCACCTAGGTATATCATAATGGTGGAGAGGCATCATACTCCTGACGTTTACCCCACCTGTCTGCACTCCACTAGCAAGCGACAGAGTCTTCTGCAACCTTTTTAGTTCCGAATGCAGACAAACTTCTCATTAGTCAGAAGCTGCGACTGAAAACTGAGAAGTATGTAAGCTTCTTACTGTCATTCCAGTTTTCTAATTTCATCTCCTTATGCAATGAAGATTTTCTAAGCATCTGCTGACGAATCGACAGTTAGGTTCGTCCGCCTGTCACTATAACTGAAAAGTGCAAAAACAGTACAGGGTTCAAGGAGTAATTTATTGGCAGGTTTCCGCAGCAAACCTGGGGGAACGTGGCCAATTCAAACCGTCCCATTTCAGTTACATTTTCCAGGAGATTTTATAGCCAGAATTCAAAGGGGAGGGGGCTTGTGACAGAACAATAGTCAGGAGTTACAAGACTTCATTGCACCATAAGGTTTCATTACATATAACAAATAGTGTGAGCTGTCTAAAGTTTGTCAAGGAAAATCAGTGCAAACTATTACTTATATTTGACAAAGAGTGTGAACTGTCTAAAAGTTTGTCAAGGAAAATGAAACAGAGCAGACTTAAAGTCTATCACAGGATAATCAATCAGAGCAGATCTAAACATCACAGCATAATCCAGCAGGGTAAACTATCCAACAATTTTTATATCCTCTGAGATTGTGACAGGATTAGGTAGGGAGAGGAATGTGGACCTGTTTGTCTAGTTAGAATGCAGCTTAATAACGTAAGTGACCATTGTCAGGCCCTCGCATCCATCATCACACCCACTGTGGCCAATTCCAGGAAGCCCTCCGTGGGCCCCGCAGGGTAAGGCAACACGTGGTCTTCTGTTAGACAGCTAGCTCCCTAGGCCGACATGGGGCTCCAGGGAGCAACACTGTGAATACCAAAACCAGAGTTTGGGACAGATAGTAACTAGCTCTTCTGCATCTGTGTCACCATGCTGGCTCGGCAGGCTCAGTCAAAAACAGTTCGGAAGGCTTTAATAACCTTCATATGTTAGTTTTGTTTCAGCAACCAAACTTCTTCAACAAAAGGTCTGCACTCCTGCCTGCTGCATTCGTTCCGAGCACCAAAGTGTCTCTTTAATCCGGAAAATTACACTTGTGGAAGGGAATTGACTTTATTAACCCAACCTCCTGACCCATGACAAAATATGAGCAATTTAAAACCTAGGGCGTTCCAGCTAATTCCACAGCCTCCTTTGCATTCCTATCACCGGAGGCTGATTTTTGAGAATAACTGAAAAAATCTAGAGTAGGAAGAACTTACAGAGGAAAACACATTTTGAAGTAAAGCCTATGGCCAATATTAAAATAGCCTCTCTATGTTTTCCGATTATGCTTAAGGAAAAGACGAGCAGATCTTACTCCAGCTCACTCATTATCTCAGATAATGGTGCATGATTTTTCTCTTTTTTTCTTTAATTCCCTAAAAGAGGTGCTCTGTGGCACAGCAGTAAAAGTGCTCAATTACTAGCCAGAAGTTTTCCAGTTCGAATGCAGGCAGGGGTGACTCAAAAGAGAAGCCTAGCTGTCTGCTTCCCAAAGGTGCCAGCCTTGAAAACCCTGTACAGCACCTGTCCTCTGCACACCCAGGACCGCCCACTGCGAGTCAGAATCAAGTCCACAGCAAGTGACAGGGACAGTTCCCTGAGGTCACAAGTGACACGATGATACAAAAAGGCTGTGTCAGTGAGGACTCCCCGGTGGCAGAGGGTTAAGGCTGCCCTGCTAATCAACAGGTCAGCAGTTCAAATCCACCACTCACACTCCTGGGAAACCCTATGAAGGTAGCCCTACTCTGTCCCATGAGGTCACTCTCAGTTGGAAGACTCAATGGCAATGGGTCTGTTTTTTGGTCTATTAATGAAGTTACTGTATTCCATACCGTGTTTGTTTTTAATTATATGAGTTTTCTTAAATCAGTAGAACATGCAATAGCGGAGAAAAAAAATCAAGCCATCCTTCAGGGCGCCCCCCCAGCTCCGTCACTGCAACCCCAGAGGCCAGGCTCTTGTATTGCCTTCTGGGAGTTTTCTGCCCATAAAACTGCCCTTCCCTGGGCGTTTCCCCAGTGGAGGCCTCCTCATACGTGTGCCCCTGCTCGTCACAACAGTATCTATAAACGTCTCTGTTTGTAGATTTACCTGTAGACTTTCCTCCCGAAGCCACACCCTCCTACGCTAGCATAAGACCCAGATTCCAAGAAATAAAGTAAATCCCTCCATCAACATGTGTGTGCAGATATAAAACACCAATCGATAGATGTAGATGCGCATGCACCCATATTTGCACACCAGTATCATCTGTACATACAGTCCCCATGTACATCTATCATGCTTGTGTACATTCCTGTGCCCTCCTTGAATACTCTGGGGCTCAGTTCTACTCTGGCCCCTAGGGTCGCCATGAGTTGGATCCAACTCAACGGCACTTGGCTGGGTACATTCCTGTTCATCCCATAGTCTAGACCGATAGGAAAGAGAAAGATGACATTAGAATCTACAATGAGATGAAGGCTATTCTCCACCACCATGACACTGGGACTTTAGAGGCATAGCTTGGGGTCCCTATCACAGCACCTGTTCCCTAAAGAGATGAGACTTATGCAGGTGAAAGACAATTAATGGTAAACATGACATATTTGTGCAGGGGGCGGTCTTCTGGAGACACTAAGTTTCTCTTCTATCCCAAGACTTGTCAAAACTTTTTGGAAGGCCCCGAATGACTTAACTCATGGAAAGCCGCCGACAGCTGAGCAGGACAAGCTGCCTGGGCAAGTTTGTCACCTTCTGCTCCTTCTGCACCCAGGACAAACCCAGATAATCGTTAGCCAGAGATTAAGGAAATAAGAAATCATCCATAAACATTTAAACACGATTCAAATCACTTTTAAACATTTTAAACTACCTGGAATCTGTGAGACTGGAAAGCAAGAAAAGTACATAAGAGGAGAGGAAACCACACTGGTGAGATCCTCTCTTCGGGCAAAAACATTTTTAAAAAAAACAGTCTGCATCTGTCAGGCTATCTGTAGACAGGAAGATGCCGTAAACTTCCGGAGCAACGAGCACATCAGTTTCAGAAGAGACACATCCAGATTGCTCCAAGGAGCCAGGGTGGCCTGGGACGTGGACTGGCTTATGCTGGACACGTCTCCAGGGAAGACCCATCACTAGGGCAGGACGTCATGTTTGATCAAGTCGAAAGTCAGAGAAAATCAGAGACACCCTCAGTGAGACGGATAACACAACAGTCTTGACAACGGACTTGGACAGACCACCGTGAAGGTGACGCAGGACTGGAAACATTCCTCCTGTTGTACACAGACAGGGCTGCTGTGAGCCAGCTGACTCAATAGAAACTAACAGCATCTGTCTGTCTGTCTGTCTATCCTTTCTAAGTTTTGCTAACCACACAACACAAAGACAGCTCTTACTGTGGTGCGAGACACCTCGCTGGTTTGTGGTTAGGAGGTGCAAGGGCTAACGGTGAAGGTCTGCAGTCTGCATCCACCAGGCTCTCCTTGGAAACCCTATGGGGCAGTTCTAGTAGTCCTAGAGGGTCACCATGAGATGGAATCAACTCAGCGGCAACGGGCTTGGGTTTTGTGGTACTGAGGCGACACTTTATCTCCCTGCCATGGTGACACAGACGTGTCTGAGCGTGTGCGCATCTGCAGGGGTGCCGAGCTCCATCCACACTGCACATCTCAGCACAGACACACTCAGGATGAGGCCCAAATGCACAGCGCCTTTTCCTCCACAGCCACTCCAGCGACTGCGCCAGCTGGGCAGACACTGGCCCCCGGAGGAAGGTGCAGTCCAGCACTGCTGCCCAGGCTGAAATTCTGAGGGACGTTTCTGGGAGCACAGAAGGGCACCCTGAGCAAATCACTTCCAAACTGCTTTCCGTCACTCACTGTCAGTAAGCTAAACAGCTGATGGCCCTCGGCCGCGATTCACGTCCTCTGTATGGCATGAATGATAGAAAACAAATGTATTCTCCAGACACTCAGCTGCGAAGGTTTAAAAATCTACAACAGTGTGTTGTCTATCTGGGGTTTGTCTCCGGTTACAGTACACATCTCCAGTAATACTGGGAGGAAAAAAGCAGCCTTTAATTGGCAAGACTGTGTGGCCCAAACAGAATTCTCTGGAGCCACAGATGAGGTCTGGGGAGGCGGGGACAAATGTGACCTCCTCATTTCCAGTCCCTCTTTGCCCAGCAGCAAACTGGCTGCTTGTAACTCAGTGTGTGTCACAGACAGATTCCAGTTTTAATTTCTCTCTACAGTGACTCACAATTCCCTGCGATTTCACGGCAGACGGCTTGCGCATCACGACGAAATGTCGGCGCAGGAATCCAATTACACCACTATATTTAAACACACACAGCAAGTGAAGAATGGAGCCCGTGTGCCAAGAGGTAACAGGTGAGCTTCTGCTTTGTAACCCTTGCCAAGCAGGCTCTTCCCTGAGACGCTGGGACTTGGCATTCACAGGAGGCCGGGGTTTCACAGGGGCCTTGCAGAGGCACACGTGGAGGAAGTCCACCCCCAGGAAACAGTCCTTGCTTGTGACCCAGAGCCACGGCCTGGCTGTAAGGTGACCCACCGTGAACGAGTGCCCACCCTTCCCCGCTGAAGCGTGTCCTCATATACCTGGACCCCTAGTAACAGATACTCCCTGGTGCAGACAGGGGCAGAAGCAATTGTCAGCGAGTCAACGAAGGAGCAAGTCTTGGCTGCCGGCCGGGTGGACACACCTCAGCCTGGGGTACTCACCTATTAGCCCAGGCGGCTGATTTCTTCTGGCAAACGATGACGGCCGGCGCATACTTCCCCGTGTGATCCGTGCTCTCCCTGACGTCCCAGATGGAGGGGTTTGTGGCTCGCACCCCGACAATGCTCACGCCTTTCTTCACCTTGGCCCTGTAGGGGAAGGACGTGCATGTCTGAGACCGCCTGGGTCCTGGGAGTCAGGGACCCGGTGGACTCAACTGTAGGTTTAGGCTCACATATAATCACAAGTTCCCACGTACCTCCAGCGACCTGGCTCTCCCACTGCCCTGAACACTTATTCCAGTTGTCCTGACCTTTGTCAGGGGAGCTGGTGACACTGCTGACCAAGAGCAGGCATTAGTCACGTAGAGAAAGAGAGCATCACTCTGTTAGCTTAGGGCTTCAACTAAAAAACTAAAATGAACTACCTGCAAACCCCTCCACTGCTGGAGTTCAGGAGAAGAGGAAGCCTGTAGACCCCAGTGGCAGCAGCCCACACCCACGGAGACTCCCCCATGCCAGGCCCCGACTGGCCCTTCCTCTGCGTTTCTGCAGGGTGCTGTCAGTGCTGCCCCATCCATGTCCCCTTGGGGCGTGTCTGTGTAGAACTGTGCTACACGGGATTTGCAAGGCCGTGACTTCAGAAGCAGGTTGCCAGGCCTGTCTTCCGAGAGTGCCTCTTGGTGGGTTCCGACCCCAAACCTTCCAGCTAATCGCTGATGGCCTAACTGAGCCCCCAAGGACCCTCAGTCTACATGATCTCATGGAGTTTTCCCTAAGGGGTTCTGCGTTTAAAAGGCAGATGCTGAGACTCCGGCCAGGGAAGCAGACGCATGCCAGAATGAGGGCAGAGCAGGCCCATCTGGCTTTGGGAGCCCGCGGGAGTGGCAGACGGGCCACCGTGCTTGCCACTCGCTGACAGCCTGGCTCTTTGCATGCACTGGGAGAAGCCTTGCAAGAAAATCAGCCATTGAAAAACTCCATGGAACACAGCTGCCTTCCAGCACACATGGGGCCACCAAGAGTTGGAACTGACTTGATGGTAACTGGTTGGTCGTGTGGTCTTCGTACATTAAATCTTGGCAAAAATCTGACCTCACTGTTGCAGTGTTGTTCACGAGCACACAGGTATACCGTCATCTCCCTCTTGGCCAGAGGCTGCCAACCACTGACACAGGTGGTAGACGTGGTTATGCAATGCCTCCCCAGAAAGTCACGGGGACCTCTGTGCCTCCCCTGGCTCTCTTGGGCACACCTGGAGTCGCCAGGAGCTACAGGCAGCTCCACAACCACAGGCTGGTTTGCCTGACCTGCAGGTGTGCGCTCACACAACCACCACCCACGCACACAGAGCACACTTACACACGCCAGACACGGCCAAGTTCATGGCAGGGTCTCCTCACTTCACCCTTCCAGTGGCCATACGAGGTCAGGATCATTTTAAATGTTCTTGGAGCAGAGGAGAAACCCGGAGTTCAGGGAAGCAGAGTGACTTGTCCGCCATCCCTCAGCTGACAGTCGGGTGGGTGACCAGGATTTGACATGGCCTCAGTACGACACGGGGCCCTGCTGCTGCCGAGGTTAAGACCTGGGCAGCTTTGCAGAAGGCCAGCAGTCTGAACCTACCAGGTGCTCCCTGGAAACCTCTAGGGCACTTCGACTCTGTCCTACAGGGTCGCTATGGGTCTCAAGGGACTTGATGGCAGTGCGCTGGTCAGTTTGTGTTTTTGGCTTTCTCCCTGCTCCCCTCCTCCTTCCCAGTGGAAGGGGTAGGTGATGCGCCTGCTGGTCTTTCTCCGAGTCACCCACGTTCTCCCCTGGAGACAGGCTGGAGGAGGCAGGAGAAAGAGAACACAGCAGAGCTGGCTGCCTTCTAGTCCTCATTTTTGTCTAAGAAACTTTAATGAAAACAAAACATATCAGGGCTGTAAAGTATATGTTAAAAGACAACACAATAAAATGCAAAAATTTGATTTACAAACTGATTCACACGCCAGAGGTCCAAAAAAACCCACACGTTTCCCATTATATTTTCCTTCTTGGTCCCTTAGAAAAAACATGAGAAGTTTTGAAGTAAGAGAACAGGGACGGCGGGGCCCACTGACAGGGACAGAGAGGACAGCGCCCGGGCTGGTGGGGACAGGGACGGCGGGGACAGTGACAGGGACGGAGGGGACAGTGCCCGGGCTGGTGGGGACAGGGACGGCGGGGCCCACTGACAGGGACAGAGAGGACAGCGCCCGGGCTGGCGGGGACAGGGACGGCGGGGCACAGTGACAGGGACGGAGGGGACAGCGCCCGGGCTGGCGGGGACAGGGACGGCGGGGCACAGTGACAGGGACGGAGGGGACAGTGCCCGGGCTGGTGGGGACAGGGACGGCGGGGCCCACTGACAGGGACGGAGGGGACAGCGCCTGGGCTGGTGGACGCCGAAGCACAAATCCCAGGCTTAAGGTTGTTTCTTCAGCGTCAAGGTACAGACAAGAAGAAGGTCCAGAATCCCTGTCACTGAAACGGTCATTCCTCTTGTCAGAAGAGACGGCAAGACCACGATCCTACAGCTCGGGGTGGGAGGACAGGGGCTTGGAGAGACAGAAAGAGCATGCCTGTCTGTAACCCTGAGAACACTTCATCCCACAGAAACCGTTCTTGGACACAAGGAGCAGAGCGGCGCCTGCAGAGGAGGCCAGCGGCCACCATCCCTGCAAAGCTCTGCTTGCGAGGTGGCCCTGGTCTGGTGTCTGGGAACCTGGGCTTCAGGAGGGTTCCCACATTTTCACGAGCGCTAAGAGCGGCTTACTGCGCCTGCACTGGGCAGACTACGTGGTTTCTGCCAAACCATGCTCTCCTTCTGGGGCGTGGGAGATGGGTACGTGCCAGGCAGAAGGTGCCTATGTGGGCAGCCCCAATAAATCCCTGGGTGCTGTGTGGCTGACAGGCCGCCCTGGTAGACGACATGCCACACGTGTTGTCACAAGCTCCTGGGAAAATTAAAAAGTGTCCCGGGTGACAGCACGGGGAGGAGCCTCTGGAAGCCTGTGCCTGCCTTCCCCTGGAGCCTCACCCCGTGAGCCTTTTCCCTTTGCTGACTTTGCTTTCTGTCCCTCACAGTTTAATAAATCACAGTAGGATAGGTTGATAGGCATGAGACCGGGGGTGGTCTCAGGGACCGCTGGCACAGACACTGGTCTTACTGGTCTCCAAAGAGAGGTGGGGCTGCATCCTACCTGAGGTCCTAGTGCTAAAATTTTAACATTTTCTAGAAGGCGATCATTACCTATAGCATGATTTCTACAGGGAAAAACACCTTAGAGGACAACTCGTTTTGCATTTTAAGTGGCCACGGCACAAACATTTTGGACACAACCACTTTCAAGTTGGAAACTGCATGCACAGGGCCCGTCTGACCTTTTGGATCTCAGCTGAAACACCCAGGCAGAGTCACTGTGGTTCCTGCTTTGCGGAAACTCAATTAAGTCACAGTCAACTGAGATGTGGTGGTGAAAAAGTTCAGTTTGCTGTGGACAGCTGCTATCAGATGAATTCTCAAGGCAGCCACAATTACTGTGCACTGGAATCTTACTGAATCTAATTTGCTTTAAATAAATAGGTCATCAAACTGTATCCAGCAATCTTTTCATCATACTGGGCATTATGGTTGTACAGGCTTTTTCTGATATATCATGGGTTTATTGTATTTTTCCAAATTTTATTCCTAAGGAGGTCCTTTGGAATTCAGATCATGTTTCTCCAAAGGACGATATTTAAGTTTCTAGGGAAGAACAGTGGTGCTTATTTAACACACAAAATGCCCTGAAGCTGTTGGTGGTGACTCTGTTGCAGCAACAGGATGCTGTAGCTGATGGCATTACTCCTAAGGGAAGCTTTCTTCTGCAGATGAGAGTAGGGCATCAGGAAGGCGCCTTTCCTTCACAGAATATTTTTGTAAGTGAACACACACATGCGTACAGGGCATATTCAGGATGTTCTAAAATGGAAATGGGTATTTCCCAAAGGGATATCCTTGGGTGGTGTGTGTACATGGACTAACAAGATACATTGAGAAATCAGGGTGGTCATTCCCCAGAGGGAGTCCCTGGGAGGGACAAACGGCTAATGAGTTCGGTGGCTCGCTGAAAGGCTGGCGGTTCCAACCTGCCCAGAGGAAGTGTCAAAGCAAGCCCTGGTGAGGTCCTTCTCTAAATCAACCATTAGAAACAACGCCGGGCACAGCTCTACTCTGACACACATGGGGCCTCCCTGTCGAGTCAACTGCAGCTGTAACTGGATTCTTAGAGACTGTCCCCGTGTCACTCGTAACGGGTGAATACTTCTGACACACTTCCTGCTGGAGTCTGTGCTGGGCCAGTGCTTAGAGACTGTCCCTGCTGCAGTCTGTGCTGGGACAATACTTAGAGACTGTCCCCGTGTTGTGTGTGTTGGGCTAACACCCCAGAATCAAGGTCCCAGAGCTCCCAGTGGCAGCCTTCTGCAGCCCTTACTAAGCCCACTCCTAGGACCTGGCAGTGTGGCTTCACTGGTCAGCACCAAATGCTGACCCCTCCCCTGTCTCTGAGAACCGAGGCACCCACGTGCACTGATGGAAGTTCGCTCATCTACTTGCGCTTCAGTAAAAACAGGTCCCACCGACAGCTCCATTATGCAGAGGGATGACACAGTTCTTGATTTCTAAGGATGCTTCGCTATGCTTTCATACTCAGTAACACATCCACCACGGTGACGAGGGAAATCCATAATTTTCCCGTGGTATGCACGCGCACTGGGGACTGGTGCACACCAAGCCTGCTGGGCCTGAGGGTACACTGCATTTACAAACCATTTACAAACCACAGCACAGCTGCAGAATATCTATGGCAAGCACAGTGCCCAGTAATAAAATTCAAACAGCTCATAACCCAGGCTCGTGGTTTGGTAGACACCTGTTTTGATTCCACTGTATTAGAGATCACAGCATACAGGTGGCACTGACTTGACCCACCGTCACCCCTGTCTATACCGTGAGGGTGGGACCATCCATCAGGGGCTTCTTCCCAACATACTGGCCAAGAGGTGGTCATGCGGCTTGAGGCAGTCCAAACTGCGATCTCTCTCAGCTGGAATTTCGTCTTGAGTGAAAAGGCACTGAAAATGAGGGATTAAAAAAAAAAAACGGAGGCAACTTACCCAGCCCCAGAGAAGCTGTGTGCTGGGTTCCCACTGTCCGGCTCTCTGGGGTTAGTGCAGCCAGGCCTCTCTGAAACCGGCTCTTCAGCGCTTCCTCTGAGCCTGTGATACTTCACATCTTCTGATCTGACCCTTGTCCTTCATGTAGCAAGGCTGAAGCTTAAATCATCACCTGCTTTTATACAGCAACGGTGGGCTAAGCTGCTCTGACAGAGACCCCAAGTATCTGACAATGTCAAGAGGAAGGCGATTTCTGTCTTCCTCCTGTAAAACTTCACTGTAGTGATCCAGGTCAGTGGGGCTCTACTGCACTGACTCATTCAGGGATCAAGGCTGATGCTGGTTCCAGCAGGTCCAGCCTGGGTGGCCTCCCATGTCACTCTTCATCACAGTTCCAGCCAATGCAGGGAGCACGGCAACAGACCAAGTCCATGGGTCCCTTCTGCAGCCAAGTGGAGTGAGAAATGCACGTCTACCTCCATTCACATTCCGCCGGGAAGAGCCGTCTCCTGGCCACTGCGGCCTGCAGAGGCGGGGGATGGCAACCAAGTCTCGGCCATGCAGCCGTTGTCCAACCATGACTCTGCCGCTGCAGGAGGAGGAGAGACGGTTCTGGCTGCGGTTGGCATCTGCACCACAGCAGCTTGGGAATGCCAACTGAAGGACCTTGTCAGCGTCCCAGAGACCTCGAGTTTGGACTGACTCCTACCTCACAAGGCAGAGGGATGAAGGCGGATGAGACAGCTGTCCCCAGAGTGGGTTCCTCCTGAGGACTTCCCTTCAGTGAGTAGGCAAGTTTTGTAGCCACTGCTGTCAGGCCAGTCCACTCTGTCACAGTGGTCCCATGGGACAGAGGAGAACTGACCCCGGGGCTCCCAAGGCCGTCGTTTTTGAGGGAGCAAATAGCCACGTCTTCTCTTCCATGGGCGGCTGTGGTGCCAGCCAGCTGATGGTCAGCAGCGGAGCTCTAAACCGGTGCACCACCAGGGCTCCCAGGAGAGAACTGAGTGCCCTGCCCTGCCCTGTCTGTGGGCGGCGCCTCTGAGCACAAGGGACTCACTTCCACGCCAGCTTTCTTTAAGAGTTAAGCTTAGAATGAGGGTCAACCACTCCGGTGCTACCTGTGTACGATGTTGTCAGTGAGGCACTGGGTGCCCTAAAGGGACATACAGGAGATGAAAACAAGTAGGAAGACCAAGGGGGCCGTCTCCAGAGGGCACGGCAGGCTGTGCCATGGGCCACACTGACCACTGCCACGAAGTGGCGGAGTATCTGAACATGACAGGCCACGCAGCTCGTGCCCTCCACAGCTCCCGGGGGTACCGTTCCCACAGACGGTGCGTAGAACGGGGCCCCGCGGAGCTGGGCAGTGCGCAGCCTGCACACTGTATGAGAGAGCCCTGATGCTACTGAACACACAGCTCCTACTACAGAGAACCCTCGTCCAACTGCACCAGCTCCAGGGACAGCAGACTAGGGTACAGTAGCTGATGATCTGGCCACCTACCAACTCAAGAGGGCCCAAGAAAGGAAACAAACCATGGCAAGGGACCCTTGCATCTTGGCCCAAAGGTGACCCAAACGTGGTGTCAAGTCCCCAGCCAGGCCAGCGGCCAGCTCTGAGGACTCCCAGCTTCTCCTGGGGCCCAGAGTCAGCCACCCTCACCCCATTAAACCTGGCCTGGGCTTTCCGTGCCAGCACAGACAGATGTGGACAGACGTTTTCCAACGGCTTCAGAGCTAAATGCCTCCTGCACACAATCCTCAGCCCTCCAAACATCTGGTTCCCCTTCTGCCAAGTGGGGCACACAAGGGCTGCAGAAGGCTAGACGCGCCAACAGCCCCAGTTCCGGACAGATGCATGAGAGCAGAAACGGGACAGAAGGAGCTGGGTGCCAGCCACCAGTGGGCCCTGACATCATCTCCCGGCCTGGCTAACACGGACTGGAGTCTCGGGAGCTCTGGCGTGACACCTCCCCACCCCCCGCATGCCGAGAAATAAAACTGGAACAACCTTGGAAGGAAATGGCTGAGGCGGGTAGCGGACAATGCCAGATGAATAAGCCAAACATCTCTCCGCTCTGCGGATTCGTTCCTCAAGTCATTCAACACGTACATCGTGAGCCCCTCCTATTTTCAGAACCGTGAATTCAGCAAGGAACCAAAGAGATATGTCCTCTACAGAGAGCTACATCTTAGTGACGAAGACAGGGCATACATCTACACATGCACAGACGTACATGCACACACACATGTACATATGCACACATTTATGATGGTTGCAAGCCCAACTGAAGAGGAAAGGAAGGAAAGCACACACAGGGCTCCAGGGTGAGTGTACAGATAAGGAAAGAACAGGTTTTTTGCTTTTTTTTTTTTTTTTTTAACCCACATGTGTGTTTATGCAAAGGCATTCCACTGTGTGGGTGATAACAAATCACGGATGATGCCAGGAAAAACGGGAACTCTGGAACACTTAATTGTGTTCACACAGAACACGTACATAGACCAAGAGGCCGCTGTTCAAACAGAACAGGACACTTCGTGGTTTAAAGTCATAAAAAGTGTGCATCAGGGTTGTATCCTCTCACCACACCTATTCAGTCCCTATGCTGAACAAATTATCTGAGAAGCTGGGCATCTGAAGAAGAACAAGGCATCACGATTACAGAACAAATCCCTCACAACCTGTAATATGCAGACACCACCTGACTTACTGGAAGTGAAGAGAACTCGAAGCCCTTGCTGACAAAGATCAAAGACCACAGCCTTCAGTGCAGACTGCACCTCGGCATCAAGAAAACAAAAATCCTCACAACTGGACCAGTCGGCAACATCATGATAAATGGAAAAAAGATTGAAGTTGTCAAGAACTTCGTGTTACCTGGATCCACAATGAACGTCCACAGAGGTAGCAATCAAGAGATCAAACAACATGTGGCACTGGGAAAATGGGCTGCAAAATACCTCTCTGTAGTGTTAAAAAGCAAAAACAGCACTTTGAAGACTAAGGTGTGCCCGACCAAGCCACTGCGCTTTCAATCACCTCACATTCACGTGAAAACAGCGGAACAAATCAGGAAGACTGAAGAACAGCTATCTTTGAATTACAATGTTGGCAAAGAACACTGAATACGCTATGGACTGCCAGAAGAACAAACAAATCTGTCTCGGAAAAAGTCCAGCCAGAAGGTTTCTTAGAAGCGAGTTTGGCAAGACTATGCCTCGTAGACTTCAGACGTTGTCAAGACGGATCAGTCTTCGGAGAAGAACATCATGTTTGGTAAAGAGGGGGGTCAGCTAAAAAGAGGAAAACCCTCTGTAAGGGAGCGGATGACACCAGACTGGCAGCGTTCTCTTCTGCCACGCGTAGGGTCGCTCTGAACTGGAACTGGCCTGACGACACCCTAACAGTGACCACGACAGGTGTCCCAGGGTCACGCGAGTACTTAAAACACGCGGGCCGGCGGAGAGCAGACGCCTGCACCTACGTCGCTCAGCCAGGGACGAAGTGCTGTCCAGCTGACTTCGACTCGTGAGCACCCCGGCTGGGCCAGAGGAGGCCCGCTCCACAGGGGGTTGCTTTCCAGGGACTGAGTTTTCAGAGTACCAGACTTTGCTTCCAAGCCCACTACGAGTAGAATCGAACCTCTGGCCTTTGATTGGCGGCCAAGGGCTTAAGCCCTGCACCAGGTCCCTCCATAAAGACACAGGCGTGCTATCAAGTCTGCACCCCTGCACCAGGCTCTCTCTGTGCACACATAGGCGTGTTTTTGAAGTCTGATTTGTGTTTGGGTTCCTACTGGAGTGGGGAGGGGCTCCCTTTGCTCCTAATGAAAACAGGCCACCAGGCAACAGTTGAGGATGTCTCTTAAATAACCCGCAGCTTACTTTGTGAGCACCTGTCTATGGATTCACAGGAATAATTACAACTCCAAGCCTACTGGTCATTCTCCATTTAAGGAGTTTCATGAACTGCACCCCTCAGCACAACCACTCCAACCTCTTCCCCACGTTGCTGTAAAGGCATCAGACAGCATGCTCACTGCCACACTTCCCAGGGGAGGGGGAGGCTGGCAAACACGCAGAAGGCAGTGTCACTTGTGTAAAACTATGGTAACCCAACACATGTGCAGCAAAGGAATCCTACTCTTTATTGCATGTAAAGAATTCTCTCTTCGAGAGAGCGGGCCAAGCCTCTACGACAGTGCCCTAAGCAAAACCGATTTTAAATATCACTATTTGTTACATAGAAACCTGAACACCTGGTGGTTTTGAATCCATTTTCTCTTCCATCTCCTCCCTACAATGAGTGCTAGGCAGGGCCCTGATTCTGCTAAAAAAAAAACACAAAATGAAACATAATTGTCTCCCTCCAGTAGGAGGTGGAAGGTGCAGACATAAATTTCAAATTGGCCCTGGAAGTTCCAAATTAAGGCAGTAATCCTCCCGCAACCAGCAGGACAGATACTTGCAGAAACACTCCAAGGAGGGCCTTTCTGTCTGACCAGTGTCTGAAAAGATTATAGCCTAGAAAATTCTATGGGGCAGTTGTTCGCTGTGGGTGCAGACTGGCTCGACAGTACCTAACGACAACAGTGTCTCCTAAACTCGCAACTACACTCTGCATTTTCCACGGCTTCTGCATGGAACCAAGGACTGGGCGTTGCTTGGTTTCCAGGGTTTGGGGAAAGGCCTAATTTTACCGTCTGTAGAAGCCCCGACCCTCTAATTTCGCTCTAACACATAACAGAAGCGTAATGCTGTTTTCTCCAGCCTGCAAGATTACCAGGGTCATAGACGAATTGGTTAAATACACTTCTTTAATAAGGAAAACATTTTAAGGGGAAATCTGAACTATGGTTAACAAACTCGTATTTTCAGGGATTTTGTTGGGAGGCAATGTTAGGTTTTTATTAACTTTCTTTTGCCTTAAAAGTGATCCAGGCAGGTTGCAAAAAAAAAAAAAAAAAAAAATTTAGGCAGTGCAAATGGTGACATCTGTAGGTGATTTCTCTGAGACCACCAACTTCCACACCTGTCTGACTTCATTTAGCGTGCATCTCCCGGGAGAAATACCCATTTACCATGTAGACTTTTTACTACTAAAGACAGCATGCCATGTGTTTTTATGCACACCACACACACACACACAGACACACACACACACACACACACACACACACACACACACTCTTAAAAACGTACCTTAGAGGGGTGTCAGTCTGTGCAGACACACTGCCTAGTAACCCATCTTGCGGCCGTATCTGAACACAGACTGCTTGCTGGCTGCCTGTGTAACCCATAAATAGGTGTTTCTGATCTTGAGATATCAGAGGCAACACTTCTGAAAATGTCCACGTACACACAGCTTTGCACACACACGGAGATTTCTACAATAAATCCTGAAAATGCAATTACCAGGTCCAAAGAGATGCATGTTTTCAAGACTGTCGTACTTGTCAGGTGCTGCTCAGCCAGCCCTGACTCCTGGTGACACCACCTATGACAGATGCCACTGGGTCCCGTGCCACCTGCACCGTCGCTGGTACACGGAGTCTACGGTGGCCACCACGGCATGTTCTGGGTGCCTTTCGCTCTCCAGGGCTGACCCGCCGGCACTGTATCAGACAATACAGCTTTACGATCTGTGTGGCTTTCGCAGGTTGATTCTTCAGAAGATCTCCAGATCCTTCAGAAGATCTCCAGATCCTTCTTCCTAGCCTCAGTCTGGAAACTTGGCTGAAACCGTGATGCTGCTGGGATTGGAAACACTGCTGGCATCACTCCCAGCGTCACAGCGACGCACAGGCCCCCACAGGGTGACACGCCGAGAGATAGGGACGGCGGGGGACAGCTTCCCTACTGGTAGAACTTGCTAAGCAGCCACAGAAACTACACCAGTTGGCACCGACTGTGTACAAAGGAGCCTGTTTTCTAACCTCTGACCTCTGAGGATCTGACAGATAAAAACGGCATGCTCTTAAAGTACAAGTGTCGCTGAACTTCCCGAAGCTACATCTGAATTTCCATTTTATTATTCAACGACTGTGTCTTATGCACATTTATTTACTGAAGTATTTTGCTGGTCCTGTTTTCACTGTTCATTAGGAAATCAACGTGTAAGGAAATTAATCTTCTGACCCATCTGAATTTATTTCAGTGTAGGAAGCGCAATCCGGACCCAGCTTTATTTTCTCCCTGTCGGTTTTATCAGCAGTACTTATTAAATGATTCAGCTGGTACCTGTTGATCTTAAATGCCATCTTTAATATACACAAAATTCCCAAGTTTTTAGGCTTATTCGGGCTTCTCCACTCACGTTCATTGATCTGCCTGCCTTCCCACGCATAGGTACCCAAATGCTTTAAACACAGTAGCTTTGACAGCCTTTAATGTCTGCTAGAGCAATTGCCTCCTACCGTCTTTCTCCTCCGGGGTTTCTCCAGGCTGCATATTTCAACAAGAACCAGTCTCTGTTAGCAAATTTTCAAAGGTAGTCTTTCAGCTTGCAAGAAAGAAAAACAAACCCAAAAGAACTCCTGAAACCCAGCAAGTGGACAAAGGGCAGTTATGAAGCTGCTTCCAGGCCTGGAACACCACTTCTGAAGTTGAAGACGACACCCATCCGCCCATCAGTCCATCCTGGAGAGGCCGGACCCCAGCAGACGTTCTCCCCAAGAGCGGCGGTGGGCAAGTGTGCTGTCCTGGAGACCCTGAAAGCTGGACTGGCTGCTTCAATATCAACGAAACAGCTGCTGTGAATTAGCTCCAATGGATGGTGACCCCAGGTGTGACACAGTAGAATCATGCGCCCCAGCGTTTTCACTGGCTAATTTTTGGAAGCAGGTTGCCAGGCCTTTCTCCTGAGGCACCTCTGGGTGGACTAGAACCTACAACCTTCTGGTCAGCAGGCAGCTCCTACTGCTTCACAAACACTATCCTTTCCAGCAATCGTACTGTCACAGTGATGGATGGTTTGCGTCATAAACACCCCTCCCTTCTGCTGCTGCTGCTGCTGCTGCTGCTGCACCAGGGTCAGGATAGGTCCTGAGGAGTCCAATCAGGTCATAGTCACAGGCTCTTCAGGGGCGGAGAGAGAGGAACGCTGCCCCCTCCCAGTCTACCCTCACCTGCTGGGACTTTGAGAGGGTGGAGGCGGGAGTTACTACCTCCTGATCTGCTGGGACCCAGAGAAGGTGTGAGAGTGTGTCTGGGGGGCAGTGTCTGAACCCCAATCCAGCCATGCTGAAGCAAGTCCTACGCCTGCCTTTTAGTTACAGAACAGACCACACCCCTTACTGTCCCACCTTTTCAGTCTTGCTGTAGTCATTTGGAGTTCAGTTTTACGTCCCCCGGCAGCTGAAATCACCTGTGCGCACAGCCAAGGTGCTTGTCTCCAGCGCCTGTGCTGTGCCCACCAGCCCCCACTCTGCAGTGAAGCAGGATAACACGGAGGGTCAGCGCAGCCCAGTGTGGCCACCACCCAGGAACTTGGCTTTGCTCTCTGGGCAACACAGCCCTCGCCCCGGAGCTCTTGTGAAGGCAGCCTGCCGACCGTCTCTGCTCCTCTCCAACCACACACCTGGGAGGAGGAGTAGGGCGGCCACACGCAGCTGATGAGGGTGGCGAGCCCGGAGAGTGCAATGGCCTGGGGGTACCCCTGCTCTCTGGGACGACTGGACCTGTCTCAACAAACACACACCACTGCCCAGGGCTGGGGGCACCTTGCTGCATTGTCTGAAGACAAGGGTTGGGTAACTGGGTCTCATGGATACTCGGGGATCCCCGAAGTCAATCTGGGACTCCCGCTGACTGATCCCTCCCACACCCAGGAGCCTTCCCTTGCAGTCGCCAACCCTGATTTTCTTCAACAGATGCTTCCTGCCCCAGGGAAAAGTGGTGGCTCAGTGACAGAACTCCCGCGGCAGGCCAGGGTTCGAGCCCCGGCCAGTACGTCAGACGTCCAGCCACCACTCGTGTTGGTGGGGGCTGCAGGTCACTGTGACCCCGAGCAGGTTTCCGCAGAGCTTCCAGACTGAGATTGACCAGGAAGAAGGGCCTGTGATGTGCTCCTGAAAACCAGCCAACAGAAACTGGACAGGTCACGGTAGCCTCATCTGTGACCGACAGTGGGGACTGTGCAGGGCCAGGCGGTGTTCGCCTCTGCTACGTGCGGGGTCACAGGATTCGGCCTGACTGGGTGGCTCCCAGTGCCATGCCCTCCCCTCCCTCTCTGACAGTCTTCTTTCTGGTACGTCCTCAGCGTCTTGTCTGGCCCCCCAGCAAACACTCAGCAGCACCTCGTGAGCCAGGCCCCCCGCTGACACTGCGCCGAGGCACTTAACCACCCCAGGCTGCAATGCCAGGCTCGGTCAGCAGCCCGCTGGTCCACGCTCCACAACATTTAAGGAACAATTTCACAGGCATCACCAGGCGGCAGGCAAGACACCGGCTGAAGGCTAAGTGCTACATTTGTTGTAAACTTCAAAGGCAGGAAGCCAGGGAGGTGAAGACAGAGACTTTGACAAATAAGAAGGGGCAGCTTGTACATTTTAATTGTTTGATTTACACCTCCAGTCAGCATCCCTTTCACCGATGGCCTCAGTCCACTTGGATGCAGCAGATGCGACAGGCTATGTTTTCCAAAGATGACTAGCCAGTACCTCCAATGCTCTTCTTACAAAGCAACTTTGTAGGTGGACTTGGTGAAGACGATGCTCCGTGACTTCTGGGGCTAAAGAGCAAATGGGAAATCAGTTTCCAACTCTTGGGATACCACCTTGGAAGCTCTCAGCTGCCGTCTAAGCCATCTGGGGCAGCCACATTGTGAGGAAGTCCCATCAAGCGAGGAAGCCACATGTTAGTACTCTAACCACTAACCTAAGCTGTAGTCCCAGCTGACGACCAGCCTCACCCATCAGGTATGTGTGTGAGCAAGTGTTCAGAGGGCCCCAGCCCCCCATGATCTAGATGTCTCTTTCATGCTTCTGCAGCTGAGGCCCCAACCATCCTGGAGCGGAGACACCTATCTGCCCTGTGCCCCTTCGGAATCCCCAACCCACAAACTATTGAAATAAGAGAATGGTTGTTGCTTGGCGCATTATGTTTGAGGCGGTCGGCCACGTGGCAGCAGAGAGCCAGTGAAGCAGCAAGCATTCAAAGAGCAACTGGAAAACCACCACCTTCATGCTTATACTTGAATTGTGTTGTTGAGTCTCACCAAAGGCTAGGTTCTGGTTGGGAAGGCATCTCTCTCCCTCAGAAATAAAATGCAAGTCCATGGGCTAATGGTGGTCTAAAAATGTTTTCTTTGTGCCCACTGCCCCTTCTTATTTTGGTAATTTGTGACATCGATGTAGAACGGTGATGATGGGCACAATGTTATATTCCCGGCCAGTGACTATCATGAACTTGGGAGATAAGTCTGCAGAGCAGCTTCCAAGGGGAACCAAAAGATTGCCCTGTAGGATGTGGGCTGACAGGCTGGATGCTCATCCGCTGGAACCGGCTTCAGTCCATCCTCCTGAAACTTTCCAACAACACGACTCCAGCCCGAGTGGGTCCTCAAGCAACAAAGGCCAAAGGCTGTGCTTATGGGACACTCAAGACCGAGTGTTCTTTGGTGCTTATCCAGGATGGAGATCCAGCAACTTGAGTACAAAACCCTCCCTGGGCCTTTCTGTGGTCTAAAAGCCCCAGCCCTCCAAACACTGCACTGGCCCCAGCGACTTTGCTGTCTCTGGCCTTTTAGGATGACAGATACCCTGCCAATTTATGGGCTGTCACCAAAAAAAGAGAGACACAGTGACAGCCACCACACTGCACTGCTAACTCCATCACTGCGCATTCTACAACAGCGGCTTCTGTTGGGAAAGAGCAGCCGGCCGCACAGAACGTAGGCCGTCTGACCTGTTACTTGATGGGCAATGGCCAATACCACTCGCACACAGCTAACCCAACTGAGTGTATGTAGAGTGTATTGAGTGCATTGGCAGAGCCCTGCTGACACTGTGGTTAAGAGGTTAGCAGCTTAAATCCACCAGCTGCTCCTTGGAAACCACATGGGACAGTTCTACTCTATCCTGAATGGTTGCTATTGGTCAGAATCAACTTGACGGCAACGGTTTTGGGTTTGAAGAAAACATCCGCAGAGTGATGGGTAACTTTTATACAGCCTTTCTATCTATGCTCCTGTAACTCCTGCCAAGTGACTAGATGGGACTATGCAAATCAGGTGCTTGTGGCCCACCAGGGGACTGGGTAGCTTGCTAACAATAAAAAAACTGATATGGCACTCTGTGGGGTGGGGCCATGCCGACAAGGTGCGTGGAACCCTACTGAGAGGACTCGTCAGAGTTTCCATCCCAGAAGGTTGAAAGGGAGCCAACACAGAGGCAGACAGGGGAGAGCTAACTGCTACCCAGAAGGGACGGGAGTGAAGACTGTCCTTCGGGCCTCGGATCCCTGGACTGAGAAATTCGCAGACCCAGGAGACAGACAGAAGGCTGTACCATGTAAGGCAGACAGAGACAGTGGTGCAGCAGGAGCGACCATGACAGCAGAGCGAGACAGCAGGAACCAAAGCTAGACAGCTGAGGTAGGGCCGGCCAACCCACGGAGCAAGAGACGTATCGCTTGCCCAAGAAGGCCCCAGCAGGACCCAGCAGCAGAGGCTGAGAGCTGTCCTAACTAAAGACGGCATCCTGAGTCATCCCCGAACCTGAGCTGTAACCTGTTGCTTCTCCAATAAACCACAGAGTCATTCAGTGTTGTGAGTTTTGTGTGCACTGGAACAAATTACCAAACCCAGCAGAGAAGCAGAAAGTGCCACACGAGAAACAACTCGTTGCCAGAATCGGTAAAAAGATTGGCGAGAGGAGGGCTGTCCTGACTGACACTTCACAGGAATCAGCTTGTGATGTCCCTGGTGAAGGCAGGCAAGGAGTCCTGCCGCCCCGCCCCGCCGTTTTCACACTGTTTCACCCACAAGAGGAGACGCTGAGTATGCGGGTGGCCAGCGAGAGGGCAGGTCTGCCTGGGGCAGTGCCTCCCGAAGGCCAAGCATCTAGTGCGGCGGGGCCAGACCCGAAAGCCAACAACTGCCCAGGACGGCTGCTCAGCCGGGGGAGGCCTGGGCGGAGCTGGGCTATTTAGTAAGCAAAACAAGGACTGGGCCCCAGTAAGTATGCACATTTTAAAACAGCTAAAGAAACAGCCTTTATTTCAAAGCTCTCGATGTGTGAAGAGACCCTAAACAGACACTGCAGGCAACGACCACATGAGAAGACGCTCAGCAGCATCACACCGCAGTGCAGCCACTCCAACTCACGGCCAACCGAGAGGACAACAGGAACGCCCTCCGGGGTTTCCGTGGAGTGCGGCTCCAATTCAGACCGCCAGTGTTTGGGGTCTGCTGGCTAAGCTCATCACCGGGGCTCTCCACCAGCCACTAGGGAGATGCAAATCAGAATCACAAGGAAATAATCATCTTACCCTCTTGTGAATGGCACTGATCAAAAAAGTGGAAGACAAGTCTTCAGAAGACCGTGGAGAAACTGCCACCTCATCCGGTGGTGGCAGAAACGTAACACGGCACAGCCACCCCAATCCCAGACACACACCCAGAAGCGAAGGCAGGACCACAAGCAGAAACGCGTACACAGTGCTCACTGCAGCCCTTTTCACAGCAGCCAACCAAAATTTCCATCAAGGGATGAATGGATAAACAAAATGGGCAAGATACGCACAATGGAGTATCACTCACCATCCAGAGAAATAAAGTCCTACTTCATGCCACAGCACAGATGAATCTTCAAAACACTATGCTGAGTGAAATGAGTCAGTCTTGCAAAGACAAATACTGTATGATCTCATTTATGTTAAACAAGAAAATACAGAGAAACCAGAACGGCTACAGGTTACCAAGAGTGGCCAAGACGAACTTTCACTTGGGGTGCACTGTGCGTTCATCCCGGCAGAATATTCTGGAAAAGGATAGCAAGATTGGTTGTACAACTTGAGTACTGTAATCAGTGTGGATGAATTGTGTGTGCAGAAATTGCTGAGATGTGTTGTTTTGTTTTGTTCTGTATGTTTTTATATTTTGTCTATGAAAACCAGAAATCATAGAAAGAAGATTTTTCCTGGGTCCGTAGAAACTTGTTTTTCAGTTTATATTTTGTTCTTTATACTTCAAATTAGGTAGCAGAAAAAAAGTCGGCTGCCATGATACAATCAGTGACCCGTTAAAACAAAACCATGTCACCAAGTTCATTCCAACTCATAGCTACCCTATAAGACCGAAAGGAACTGCCCCACAGGGTTTCCAAGGCTGCGCAACTTGATGGAAGCAGACTGCCGCAACTTCCTCCCAGGGGGCAGCTGGTGGCTTCTGGTCAGCAGCGGAGTGCTCAGGGCTCCACAGCTGTGGTCAAGACTTTCGAAGTTCCTAATTTGACTCGACTATTACACTTTATTTTCCCTGCCAGAACCTGAACGAAGGAAAGAAGGAAGCATGAGACGCAGCCCTTGTTTACGTGAACTGATTTTCGGATTACGACCTTAGTTGTTTATGTGTCTCCTTGTGGGGGTACAGATAAAGATACAGACAGGCATGACAAAGCCAGAAAGACGCATGAAGACTTAACAGTTAAATCCTAGGTGACTGGGTTACAGGTGATTTACATAGTCTTGCTTTTAATTTTTTTCCATGAAAATATCCATTTTCTACCATAAACATGCACGAGGCACCTACAAAGGCAATGTCTAAAAGAGGTCCCCTGGAATTCTGATTTCCTAAATTGTGCCATCTGTGCTTGGAGATCAAAGCTGCTTCAAACCGTCCTTCAGGATGGGATGGGGCGTGGGACCAGTCTCCCCATTGTCAAGTGTGTTCCTTCTCTAATATTAGTATTTGATGTCTGTCTATCAGCTGTCCACACACCAAAGTCTGAAGAAGAGGTGGCCACTGCTGCAGCCCCCTGACACTCGGTGTCAGGGCAAGGGCCCAAAGACCACACCGTCAGTGTGCACTCAACCCTAATTTTAACATGTCCACGACGGGGTGGAGCTGTATCTTCTAGAAGTGTTCTGTGAGGTGTATCGTGCAGTGGTTGAAATCTATGCTTGCTAAGCAAAAGGTCAGCAGTTCAAACTCCCCAGGCATTCCTTGGAAACTCTGAGAGGCGGTTTTGCTCCGTCCTCCAGGGTCACTATGGATCAAAGCCAACTTGACAATGGCTGGTTTAGTGTTTTCTTGGTTATATGGTTGCTCAGCGGTAGGTGAAAAGTCCAGGAACTCCAGAAACAACTTCAAAAACTACGTAATAGGTTGCCCTCCCCATCGAGCCGTAGACAGGAATAATTCGGCAATGTTACTTGGCCCTTCTTTACATCAGATGGCCCAATAACCCAGCAGTCTTGCCCGCATGATCACGGAAATGTACTGTCCAACACAGTTGTTGTTAGGGGCTGCTGAGCAGGTGCCAACTCACAGCGATGCCATGCGCAACAGAACAAAACACTGCCCGGTCCCGAGCTACGCCCACAATGGTTGTTACATTTGACCCACTGTTGGAGCCACTGTGTCAAATCTGTTTTCTTGAGGGTCTTCTCTTTATCACGGACCCTTTACTTTGCCAAGGATGACGTCCTTCTTCAGAGACTGATCCCTCCTGACTACATGTTCACAGTATGTAAGACAGTGCCTTGCCAGCCTTGGTCCTAAGGAGCAGTCTGGCTGTCTCACTTCCAAAACACAGTCGTTCCTTCTGGGGTAGTCCGCAGCACATACAATATTCTTCTCCAACACCACAATTCAAGAGCATCAGTTCTTCTTCTGTCTTTCATATACACATGGTGCAACTGTAAACACCATGACTTGGATTTGGCAAACCTTAGTCTTCAAGGTAACATGTTTGCTTTTCAACACTTTAAAGAGATTTTTTTGCAGCAGGTTGGCCCAACACCATGTGTCTTTTGATTTCTTGACTGCTGCTTCCATGGGTGTTGACCGTGAACCCAAGTAAAACGAGACCCTTGACGCCCTCCATCCTTTCTCCACGTGTCATGATGTTGCTGACAGGTCCAGCTGCGAGGGTTTTTGTTTTCTTGCTGTTGAAGTGCCGTCCATACTGAAGGCTGTGGTCTTTGATCTCCATCAGTTAAGTGTTTCAAATCTTCTTCACTTCACTTTCAGCAAGTAAGGTTGTGCATACAGATTAAACAGGCACCGTGAAAGGATACAATTCTGACAAATACCTCTCCGGACTTTCAACCACGCATATCCCCTTGTTCTGTTCACATGGCTCCCTCTCGATCCACGTAGACTCCACATGAGCACAATTAAATGTTCTGGAATTCCTCCTGACTGCAGTGTTATCCATAATTTGCTAGGACCCTCGCAGTTGAATGCCTTCGCATAGTCAATAAAACACAGGTACACATCCTTCTGGTACTCTCTGCTTTCAGCCAAGATCCATCGTATCTCAGCAGTGGAATCTCTTGTTCCGCGCCCTCTTCGGAACCCAGCTGAAGGGACTGCTACAGTCGCTTTTGAAAGATCTTTAGCAAAGTTTTACTTGCATACGACATCAACTGGATCGTTTGATTATTTTTGCATTTGGCTGGACCACGTTTCTTGGGAATAAGCATAAATATGGATCACTTCCAGTTGGTTGGCCAGTTAGCTGTCTTCCAAATTTCTTGACATAAACAATGGAGTGCTTCCAGCACTGCATTTCAACATCTCGATTGATATTCCATCAATTCCTGGAGCCTTGTTTTTTCGCCAGGGTCTCCAATGCAGCTTGGACTTACTCCTGCGGGGCCGTCGACTCCTGATCATATCCTACCTCTTGAAATGACGGATGCCGACCCAATCTTTTTGGTATAATGACTCCGTATCCCTTCCGTCTTCTTTTGATGCTTCCCATTGTTCCGTATCTTCCCTATAGAATCCTTCACTATTACAACAGATGGAGATGATCCGATTCCTGGTATTTCACCGGTGAGGTCTGTGTGGACAGTCGTCACCAATACAGTACCTACTGGCTACTCTAACTTAAATGAGTTGAAAATGAATGAAGGAAATAAAATGCTCAGTTGCACAGCCGCATTTCAGGTACTCAGCACCCATACACGGACAGTGGCTGCCCTGTGAGAAAGTGTAGGGATAGAATAGTTCCATCATGATAGAAAATTCTATTGGATAGCAACGCTCTGGAATAAATGTTTAAAAATTCTATCTCCCCAGGCACATTTTAAAGTTGACATTTAAAATTTTCCCTCCTAAGCAGCAAAGGTTGAAATTTTCAGTATATTGTAACTATTGACATTTTAAAATGAAACTGTTATGTCACTCGTTTAAAAGTTTTCACTGGAATCTAAATACCACGGCACTTTGATATCCACGATTATTCTTTTTTTTTTTTTTATGACACAAACAGCCTCTCCTTTGTCAGGCTTACATTGTATATCAGGTATTTTTTCTTTTAACTTGCATTTCCATTTTATTTCATTTGCAGAATTCTACTCTAATGTGTTCTATTTTAACGTCTGAAAGTCTTTTACTGACAGCTCCATCATACTTATCTGCAAGAAACGGATTCAGCTATGTTTATTCATCATTTCCAGTGTCCACAGGCTGTAAATGTTTCTTAATTCTGAATTGAGCTTTCATTATAATCATATTTATTACACAACTAAGCACAAATGCATGTATACATTATAAAATACATATATACTTTTATATATAATACATATACTTATCATTGGCTTGGCTATCATACATACAATTATGCAACATGAACATTAAATTATTATTAGAAATATATTTACTCAGAAAGGGCTAGAGCTATAGCGTCACAATAGCCTAAGTTATCCACAGCTAACAAACAACCCTCAGCTCATACTGGTTTAAAAGAAAATCTTTAGCTTGCTTAGAGCTCAGGGCTGGTGTGGTTGGGCAATACGCCAAGCTGACAGAACCCATCTTATAATGGGGCCTCCCCTACAAGATGCTTGAGAATCTTCCAGTGAGAAGAAGAGTTGGTGTGAAGTACCACGTCCTCGTCACCAGCTGCCATGAAGCCAACCCCAGCTCGCAGTGCGTGTGTGTCAGGGCACAACTGTGCTCATGGCATCTTCACAGCCTGATTGTTCGTGAGCAGTTGGCCAGGTCTTTCTTCTGTGGCACCTCTGGGGGAACTCAAACCTTTCATCTTTTTGTGAAAAGTCTAGTAGGCACACTGGACTGCCTGGGGACTCTCAACCATCACTTAATGGCTCAAAAAGGCTTCTGTGTGGATGTGACACAAACTATCTGACCAAAGCAAGTCACATGGCCAGTGCTAATAGAATGGGACCAAACCAAAACCAAACTCCTCACCATTGAGTCTAGTCCAGCTCACAGAGACCCAACAGGACAGAGCAGAAGTGTCCCACAGGCTTTCCAATGAGTGGCTGGTGGATTCAAACTGCCAACCTTCTGGCTAGCAACGGCAGTTCTTAATCACTGTGACACTAGGGATCCCCATCAGGGTCCCATCAGTGTGCTCTGTCCAGTTTGGGTCCAGACAGTCAAACTGAACCCACTCCAGATTACCTCAAGGAGACAGTTTTCACAAGAAGAATCAAACTGTGTGCACGCTGGGAACAAGTCTGGGGAGTCCTTCCAACTGCCTCAGCTGTATCCCCAAAAGAGGACAGCTTTAAGCATTCACCCCCAAGATGCTAGGGACTCCAACAATCTCTAGGAAACCAAGGTAGCAATGTTTTTTCCAAGTTCAAGAACCTCATGCCTCTCACTAGCTGTCTCCCCTGCAAGGTGGAAGAGAATGAAGGGGTGGGGGCGGGAGATGGTCCCACACCGGACGACCCTGCCGGGGGAGCGTTTCCCCCAGTGAGCACGCGCATCTGCAGGCGACGCTCCATTTATGGTGGAAGGAGCCAGGGCCAGCCTCAGTCCAGTTTCTACAAGTTTTACAGCCCCAGCTGCTGTGCAGGGAAGCACAAGTTGACTGTGTTTTGTTGAAGTAATGTCACTCAGTCCTCTGAACTGCTTATATGACAAACGTCACACAGTGTTGTGTGACCCATCATCAAGATGGATGTCCAAAGAGCTGGGACCATTTGATCAGGTCCCTCCACCTCCAGATTTTGAAAGCAAAGCATGATAAATTATGCCACTCCCAAGATGGATTTTTACCCAGCTATTAGGGTCATCCCCTTTCTCAACAGACGCAGACATTACTTATGGCCTATGGTGCGCCAGACCGTAAGTTCCTACAAATCATTCAGCCAGCCACCATCTGTGCACGTACCTGTGCAGACGGTTCCTAACACCCAAGAAGGAAACCACATTTCTAATGCACCCCCCTCATCCCACCTAATGTGTTGATTTCTGCCTGGTAACAGAAAGCACGGTTGGTTTTCCCAGAACCAGTCTTATTCACGAAGCAGTGGGCAGGTAATCAGTGTTGTTCTTCATAGGCAAAGGCTCAGTATTCCTACATGCTACACTAATAGTCTCCCTGATTGAAAATCCACTGCAGACAAGAATTGGGAGTCCCTGAATAACTGGTGGAGTTAGAAGAAATTTATGGAGAGCTGTCCAGCACAACACAAGCTATTTACAGCAGCATACTATACCCACAAATTTTTATTAAAGGTGGTTGTTTTCAACCCTTAAAGACAGAAACCAGTTATCATTATGCACCATCATGAAAACGAGATTAAAGTGAAATCAATTTGTTTATCTCTGGGTTCTCTGTCCAAGTAACATTTCAGAAAGAAAAATATTATGTCCAGCTACCTGGACAACCCTCGTGCAAATCAAGATATTAAAAATATAAATCTCTTGAGACAGCAGAGATAAAGTTAATTAGCAGAAGGGCAGACAGTCAGGACTCAGCTTACGAGCTGCAAGCACTCAGTCAGAGCTGGACTCTGTGGACAACAGCCACTAGAGCTGACGGAAGGTGAAAACTTCATGTGCAGACCAACTCTGAGTGTAAGCGGTTTTCCCTTCAGGAATAGAAATGACATTTACTTTGAAAGTCTGTCAGATCAAAGAGCAGGAAAACTTTCTTGAAAACTGTTTGGGTAAAACATTTCAATGATAAAACATAACAAGCACACTGTGCATGTATTAATTACTTCTCATAGAGTCCATGGTGGACTTGGGTTCTAATTGTGGACTCTCCAAAAGTCCCAAGTAGGATTAATTCAGGATTATGGGGAAGGACAGAGAGAGTAGAAAATTACTTAGGATTACACAAGAGGAAAGATTAATGAAGAGACTGAACACTTTGCTGAATGCCTATTGGGGTGGAATACTGCCTCCAGGGGCACTTTAAAAATATTTAGTAGTGTGTAACTGCTGTGGCTGGAAGAGTGTCCTCCCCCAAAAATGTGTTGTAAATGATAACCTTTCAGCCTATAGCTGAAAAGCCAGGTTCAGAATCTCTTCTGATATCTATTTTTGTGTTTATTTCTCCTGTGTTTTTAATCATCTTTCACCTTCTTCACGAGTGATGTCCCTGATGTCACCCTACAACTCATCTGTTCTTTGGTCATTAGTGTAAAATGCATCGCATCTTTTCCTGAGATGCTCTCTAAACTGAGATGGGTTATATCCAACACTGTACTTCGGCTCTGAAGAAATGAAGTAAAACAGCTAAAGAGAGCATTTCAAAAGGTAGCTCAAGAAGACAAACTGAAGTATTATAATGAAATGTGTAAAGGCTTGGAGTGAGAAAACTTAAAGAACACACTTGACATTTCTCAAGCTGAAAGAACTGAAGAAAACTTCAAGCGTCGAGGACTAATGGACTGTATTGGCAAAATATTCAGTGACACAGGAAGTACCAAATGTAGGAAGAGGAAATCCAGAGTCACCGTGTCAGAAAGAACTGGCCAGTGATCAGTCATCTCAGGAGGCGGCACAGTGATCACGAGTCGACAGCGCCGAGGGAGGAGGCTGAAGCCGCACTGAAGGCCCTGGCTGAAAACAAAACCCCGACCCACTGCCGCTGGGTCTGCTCGGACTCACGGCAACCCTGCAGGTTAGAGGAGAGCCACCCCATACAATGTCCAAGGAGTGCCTGGTGGATTCAAACTGCCAACTTTTTGGTTAGCAGTCATGGCACTTAATTGCTATGCCACCAGGGTTCCCAGGGGAAAAAAAAAGGTTCTAGGAATTGACAGACACCCAGTGAGATGTTTCAGCAAACGGGAGCAATACCAGAAGCACTCGCTCATCTACGCCAAGAAGACGGGAAGACAGCTGCCTGGCCGACAGACTGGACGACATCTGTATTCACGCCCAAACCAAAGAAAGGTGATCCTGCAGAATGGGGAAACAACGGAACAACATCCTCACGGTCGCACCCAGGTGAAGCCACCCTAAAGAGGATCTGAAAACATCTGCATCAGTACATCTACACAGAACTGCTGGATTGGGAAGAGGATGTGAAAGAGGAATATCATCACTAACTGCCGAAAGATACTGGCTGAAAACAGAGAATACCACAAAGATGTTTACTAGTGTTTTATCGACTATGCTGACACACTTGGCTGTGTGGATCATAATAAATTTAGGATAACACCATGAAGAATGGAAATTCCAGAACACTTAATTGTGCCCATGGGGAACTTGTACACAGACCCCAAAGCAGCCTTTCAAAACAATAAAGGGATACTGTGTGACTTACAATCAGGAAAAGTGTTAAGTCAGGGTTGTATCCTTTCACTATACTTATTCAATTTGCGTGCTGAGCAAATAATTCAAGAAACTGGACTATATGAAGAAGAATGTGGTATCAAGATCGGCAGAACACTCATTAACAAAGATGACACAACCTTGCCCGCTAAAAACAAAGAATATTTGAAGAGTATTCATGTTATGTTGAAGTACAGTTAAATGGACCTTCTTTCTAATGTGTGTTCTCACTGATTTCACCCAACCAAATTTCTATTAACTATCTATAACCATCCCTTTCCCTCGCTCTCTTCCCTCCCTTGCAGCTGTCAAAGAGTCTTTTCTTCTGTACATGAGTCTGTTTTTAAGTCCTTATTGCAGGGGTCTGGGAGCATGGCCACTAGTCCTGATGCTGCCCCTGTCCATAAATTACCACTGAGGTCAACTGCTGAGACAGGAATAGACTGGACTCGGGGACACAGAGTGACCACAGCATGTGTGCATTTTATGGTTCTATGCATCTATAGGATGTTGTCCTACTGGCATCTTTCTAGAGTGGAGGGAGAGGGTGGAGAACAGGGATCAGGAGATTGTGAAGAGGATATGACAGGTATAGAACAGGAAGGAGGGGTGTGCTGTCACAGTAAATAAGATAAAATAAAATAAAATAAAATATTTGAAGCCCTTAATGATAAACATTAAAGACCACAGTCCCCAGTATGGATTCCACTTTGACATAAAGGAAGACAAAAATCCTCACAACTGGACCAGTAAGTGGCATCACGCCTAACAGAGAGAAGCCTGAAGTTGTCAAGGAATTAGTTTTACCGGATCCATATTCAGGGTTCACCAATGAAGCAGTCAAGAAATCACACAACGCACAGCACGGGGCAAACTGGCTGCACAAGATCCCTTTATTTTTTACAATAAACATTTTTATTTCACATTTTGATATACACAATACATATGTGTTCCTCTCCCCATTTTCAACAACTGACACCAAAAATTTTAATTGGAAGTGTAACTCTAAGTTGTAACTGGTAATGTTTATGGAAATATTTCCTTAAATAGTTTCACTCATAGAGAGGCCCTTAATGCCCATCAAGTGTATAAAAATTTTATTTTTATTACTTAATAGAAATTTGGAGATATTTTAGGACAATAATTTCAATATTTCTTTAACACTAAACTTAGTCTTGTTTGCTTACAAATACCAACTTTGTAAGAACTAATGTAAAACTCATGTTGTTTATTTATCACTAAGGTCTTTTCACATCATTATATTTGTTAAATAATATTTACCCTGTTGTCAGTCATCATATTGTTCTATTCTTTATTAACAAAACTATACAATGAATTCTTGTAATTAATGGTAAAAAACAGAATATTAATCTTTGTTAAAGTATTATTTAACATTTTAGAGAAGAAATATTTCATTGTTTCATCAGAAAATTGGTATCTGAAAAAGATTTGCAACACTATCTTGACAAATATAAGAAATTAGTTACAATAAAGACAAACAAATGTTAATTTAAATACCTAGTATTTACTTTCTAAATCTCATTTAATACTTATTTGAAGAGTGGATGATTTAACATCTATTGAAAGGCATGATTTGATGGACTATTCTAGAAGGCATACATATTCTTTATAATATCAAATTAAAATAAACCTGCAAGTAGTTCCAAAATAATTCTGTGCCCCATTACATCCCAACTATACGGTATACTTATAATTCCTTCATTTCTCTAATATTGCAATAAACAGTACTATAAAGTATGTTGATACTAACGTATCAATTCTGAACATTTAATCTTAAATCCAATGCATTTTCAACACTAAAAAAGTTCCAATACACTAAACTTATTAATGTTTACCTTTTTTAAAATTATTTTTTGTTGCTTTAAGTGGAAGTTTAACATTTCCAGTCACTTCTCACACAGAAGCGTACACTCACTTTGTTATGTGACCCCAGCCTCTCGCCCCACCCTGTGACACCCCTTGAACCTATGTTTCCCATGTCCACCCGTCCCTGTGCACCTCTGTCTCTTAATCTCACCTCTGGACAGCAGCTGCCCAGTTAAGTCTCCTGTATCTACTGAAGCCAGGATTCACTAGTATCATTTTATGTCTCACAGACCAGTTCAATCTTTGTCTGAGAAGTTGACTTCAGGGATGGTTTCAGTTCCGCGCTAACAGAGAACCTGGGGGCCATGTCTTCTGGGGACTCTCCAGTTCGTCATACCATGAATTGTAGACTTTCTACTACAATATGAGTTCTGCACCCGGTATTTCTCCTGATGCACTAAGACTCCACATTAAGTTCCCTGGTGGTAGTCATCTGGTTCTTCTGGTCTCATGTCGATGGCGCTCTGGTTTGTGTGGCCCTTTCTGTCTCTTGGGCTCATATTTTCCTTATCTCTTTGATGTTCTTCATTCTCTTTTGCTCCACGTGGGTTGAGAACCAATGGACACTTTACAGATGGCCACTTACTAGCTTTTAAGGTCCCAGATACCACTCACCACAGTGTGGTGCAGAACATTTTGTTAAAAAACTTGTTACGCCAGTCGACCTAGATGTCCCCTGAAACCATGGTCCCCAGGCCCCTGTCCTTGCTAACTCTGTCCCTTAAAAATGTTGAGTTGTATTAGGAAACTTCTTAGCTTTGGGTTTAGTCCAGCCCATTGCCTTCTCCTTTACCATGTATTGTCCCTTCCTTCACCTAAAATATTTCTCATCTGTTATGAAATTAATGAATACCCTTTCCCTTCTTCCCATGCTCATAACCATCAGACTGTTTTCTTCTGTGTTTAAATTTTTTCTTGAGTCCTCATAATAGTGGTCTCATACAGTATTTGTCCTTTTACAGCTGATGAATTTCACTCAGCACAATGCCCTCCAGATTTCTCTGTTATGAGACATTTTCCAAATTCATCTTTACCATTACATGACATTTCATTGTGTGAATATACCCTAATTTATTTATCCATTCACCTGTCACTGGGAACCTAGGTTGATTCCATCTTTTTGCTGTTGTGGACAGTGCTGCAGTGAACACTGGTGTACATGCATCTATTTGTGTGGCTGCTTATTTTTCTAGGATATATGTGAAGTGGCAGGATTACTGGATCATATGGCATTTCTATTTCTAGCTTTTTAAGAAAGCTCCAAATAGACTGCCGAAGCAACTGTACCATTTTACATGCTGACCAGCAGTGTACAAGATTTCCAGTCTCTCCGCTACCTCTCCAACATTTATTATTTTTTGTTCTTTTGGAATATGGCCAGCCTTGTTGGGGTGAGATGGCATTTCACTGCAGTTTTGATATGAATTTCCCTAATGGCTAATGATTGTGAGCATTCCTTCATCCATCTGCTGCTGCCTGAATGTCTTCTTGGTGAAGTACCTGTTCATATCATTGGCCCATCTTTTAATTAGGTTGTCTTTTTGTTGTTGGGAGTTGGATCCAACTCGATGGCACTTGGCTGGCTTTTGTTGTTGAGGTTTTGCAGCATCTTTCAGATTCTAAAGATTAGATGCTGATCAGATCTGTTGAAGATGAAAATTTCTTCCCAGTGTGAGGGCTGTCCAAATGTACTTTCTAAAGTGTTAAAAAGCAAAGACGCTAACTTGAGGACTAAGATGTGCCTAACCTACGTCATGGTATCTTCAGCTACCTCATAGGCATTGAAAAGCTATAAATGAACGATGAAGAAGGAAGAAGAATTCATGCTTCTGAATTAAGATGTTGAAGAATACTGAAGACACTGTGAACCACCAGAAAAGTGAACAAGTCTGTCTTGAAGGAACTACAGTCAGAATGCTCCACAGAAGCAAGGACGGTGAGACTTCATCTCACACACTTGGGACATGTTAACAGGAGGGCCCAGTCCCTAGAGAAGGACATCACGCTTGGTAAAGTAGAGGGTCACTGAAAGAGACGCGCAACCTCTACAAGGTGGACTGACACAGTGACTGCAGTGATCAGCTCAGGTACAGCAATGACTGTGAGGACTGCACAGGACCGGGCAGGATTTTGTTCTGTTGTACATGGGTCACTAGGATCTGGAATGGACTCGGCATCAAACCTCAACACAGCATCTCTGTGGTTACAATTCCATTTGAGAACAGGTTTTCTTTGTTATATTGATGGCGCAGCATCAGTGTAGGGGGTATCTTGAACCTATCTCTTTTGAGACATAAAAGCAGCAGATTAAGCAAGGAAGAAAAACAGAGGCAAGGACATAAATGTGACAGCACATGGACATCACCTGGGAGACAAGAAACAGAAGCTAGAAAGAAACATGGACCGTCCCCCAGGGCCATCACAGAGACAAATCTTCCCCTAGAGCTGGCAACCTGAAGTCGCACTTCTAGCCTCTTACAGAATGAGAAAACAAATTTGTTTGTTAAAGCCACCCATCTATGGTACTTTTTTCTTTATTTTCCTTACTGTGACTGAAAGTGTACAATCCAGTTTAAATTTGCATGCCTGCCTATGTGCATCTTCTTCTGTTCTCCTTGCCCGGTGACAGCACACTCCTCCTTTCCATTCTATACAAGTCATATCCTCTCAATCTCCTGTCCCCTTCTCTCCACCCTCTTCTAGTAAGAGGCCAGTAGGATGACATCCTACAAATGCATAGAACCATAAAGTATACACACGACATGGTCACTCTATGACCCCGAGTCCAATTCATTTCTGTCCAAAGATTCGACCTCAGTAATGATTTCTGATCAGGGGCAGCATCAGGTCTAGGGGCCATGCTCCCCGGGGAATCCCAGGCCTCCAGTCTTTTAGTGGAGTTTTCAGGGTGCACCCCTTTTTTTTCACATTGCCCCTGGGACTGAACATTGTGAGCCCCATCACAGCTGTCACTGGTGGTGGCTACGCACCATCCAGTTCTTCTGGTCACATGTTGATGTAGTCACCCACTCACATGGGTCTTTCTGTATTCTGAGTTCTCTTTCCCCAATGTCATTGTTGTCCTTGGTGATCATCTGTTCCAGTGAATCAGGACCATTTGGTACAATTCTGTGGTATTTCTGTTACAGCAAACAAATAAACAAACCCATTGTCACTGAGTCAATTTCAAGTCACAGTGATCCTACAGGGCAGAGTAGAACTGCCTCACAGAGTTGTCATGGAGAATTTGATGGGTTTAGCATTGTGTAACAGCTCCCGACAACTAAGACAGCACCACACAGGAGCAAAGCAGTCAGAGCTGAAAGGGCCCTACTGGGGTCAGCCAGATGAAAACTAGCCCCACCTGGGGCACTGCTGGGGAGAGGAAAGGGCACCCAGAGAAGAATCTGGACCGTCAGGAAGGTGGCCCCATGGCTGAGGATGGGCTACAGCCACCGTTACTCAGGTGAAACCTTTCAGGTAACACTGAGGTGGGTCACAGGATTCTTACCTACATCACCTACAGAATCTGGCAGAGCACGTTAGTGATTACCGTGTCCTCTGCCATGTTTTATAGATGAGAACTGTGATGCCAAGAAAAGTCAAATGACATGCCTCAGGTCACATATGAATTAGCAGCAGCTCTGGCATTAGAATCTAAATCTCCTTGACTTGTTGAACTTATTAAAATAAAATTACTTACAACTCAACAACAACAAAAAAAGACAAACAACCCAATCAAAAGATGGACAAAGGGGGGGGCGGAGTCAAGCTGGCGGACTAAGCCCACGTCTCCTTATATCCCTCTGGAAACAAAGACCTGAATTCACAATCAAACAGAGCCTTCTGATCACCTAATCAGCCTCAGGACACGGCACAGGGCTATTAATTGGGACTTCATACCACTCAGCGAAAAATCTCCTCTCTTTCGCTGACTCCCGCTCCTGGCTAGGCCCGACTCTCACCGACTGAAGGTAAACGCACCATTTTGACTTTTTTTCCCCTCTGCCTTGGCTGGCGGGCAGAGCTGGGTCTTGCCTGGCAGGTGGACTCAGACGCGCTGCTGGGGGGATAGGCAGGCAAAATTCCCATATTCTGAGAGCCAGGCTCGGGACTTTGTTAATCTAGCCACTTTGAGCCTTTTGTTTTGTAGCTGCCTCAGCGGGGTTGTGCGGAGCTTCGCAGTCAGTGTGCAGGACGCAATGTTGGTACCGAGATTTTAGCAGGACCTCGTTCTTAGCCTGGGAGCCAGCGCCTGCAAACGGGACAGCGCTTCTCTGACAGAAAAGTAGTGATTTTGCACAGTGCTGCCTGCATTGGGGGCCCTGCAACAGAAGCAGAGGAATCGCTGCCTCTCGGCACCTTTAGCACCTCTGTCTGCTGCCTGTGTGGAGGACACCATCTTGGATACAGTGGCCGCAGCTGGACCTAATTCTTAGCTTGGGAGCCAGACCCTGACCACAGGAGAGCGCTTTCCTATCACAAAACCAGTACTCCACGCAGTGTTGGCTAAGGCTAGGCCCTGTCAGCAGAGGCCACGAGGGCAGTAGCATTGCTGTATTCTGAACTAGTTTGTTATCATCTGGGGTTGGATATAGTGGCGCTTACTTTGTGAGATGAGAAGAGGGGCCTCTACACCTGAAAACCTAACTGACTTGTGAACTGGTCAGATACCTTTTGCTTTACACTTGAAGACAGCCTAGAGAAACATTTGCAATCCATCCTCACAGTACCTCTTCCAGCCTCTATATACTCACATGGGACCCAAAAAGCAACAGACAATTCTGGCATACAAGCAATCACTCATGACTTCAGAAGGCTCCCAAACAAAGCAACCAAGGAGTTTTCCAGATGAAGACACTTTTATGAAAGCATCAGGAAGTCAATACAAATTGATTATATACAGAGCCCTTCTAGACCTTATACAAAATGCAGCAGAACAAAATGAAAAATTAAGCAAGTTGTTCGATTTGATGGAACACCAGTACTCTGAAATCCAACAGATCAAGAAGAAAATCAAAGACATAGAAACTGCCATGCAAAGCCAAGAAAACAGAATGGAACAAATGGAAAAAAGAATTTCTGACTTGGAAGACAGAGCTACTGATGCCAGCGTCTATGAGCAGAAATCAGAAAAAAGAAACAAGAAAAATGAAGAAACATTAAGAAGCATGTGGGACTCTATTAAGAGGAACAACCTTCGATTAATTGGAGTCCCTGAACAGGGTGAGGCATCTGAGAACACAGAGAGTATTGTTGCTGAGCTGCTGAAAGAAAATTTCCCAGAAATCATGAAGGAAGAAAATACAGACTTCTCAGACGCATATCGTACACCACCCAATATAGATCTCAAAAGAAAGACTCCAAGACATATTATAATTAAGCTTAACAAAATGAAACACAAGCAGTAACTCTTAAAGGCAGCAAGACTCAAGGCAAAGCTAACATTCAGAGGGAAACCTTGTAGGCTCTCGTAAGATTTCTCAGCAGAAACCATGCTGGCACGGAGACAGTGGCACAAGACATTCGAAGTCTTGAAGGAGAAGAACTTCCAACCAAGAATTATATATCCTGCAAAACTATCTTTCAAATACAAAAATGAAATTAAGACATTCCCAGATAAGCAGAAACTCAGAGACTTTGTAAAAACCAAACCCAAACTACAAGAAATACTGAAAGAAGTTCTTGGCTTTGGCTTAGAAGAAAAAAACCACTAACTTTATATATTAGAATGACACACTACTCAATACTCTACTCATTTAGGGAAGGCTGGAAAGTAATTCACAGCTTTGATATGGAAAGAAGCAATCCAGTGATCATCATGAAAACTATGGTGTCATCATAATAAAAAGATGCATGTACTACGGTTGTGATAGTCCTTCCAGATGGAGAGGAAGATGACAAGACTGGTAGTAATTAAAATTGGGTTTATATATAGTTTATAAAGGGGAATCATGGGGCAGCTGTAAAGCACAACAAAGATGTATCATACTATTTGAAGAAAAGTAACACATGAGTCTCAACAACTATAAAGCCAGCTCTGAAAAAGGTGAAAAATCAACTCACAAAAAAGTATGTCTCAGAACAGACTAATAAGAAGAACAGAGAAAACATCAACATAAAAATAAACATATCACAATGGCAGCAGTGAACACATACCTATCAATAATTACACTGAATGTGAATGGACTGAATGCTCCAGTAAAGAGACAGCGAGTGTCATCTTGGATCAAAAGACACGACCCATCCATATGTTGTCTACAAGAAACTCACCTGAGACCTAAAGACAGGAACAAACTGAAAATTAAAGGATGGAAGAATATATATCAAGCTAACAACGAACAAAGAAGAGCAGGGGTGGCAATTCTAATCTCAGACAAAATCAATTTTAATGTGAAATCCACCATCGTGGACAAAGATGGACACTATTTATTGCTGAAAGGTTCAGTACACAAGCAAGACTTAACTCTATTAAATATTTATGCACCTAATGTAAGAGCACCTAAATATGTCAAAGAAACACTGACTACGCTCAAAAGAGAGTTAGATGACTCCACAATAACAGTGGAAGACTTTAACACTCCATTCTCATCACTAGACAGATGATCTAGAAAAAAGCTCAGTAAAGATACAGAAGACCTCATTGACACAATTAACCAACTAAACCTCATTGATATATACAGAACTTTCCACCCATCAGCAGACAACTACACCTTCTTCTCCAGTGCACATGGAACATTCTCCAGAATCGACCACGTGATAGACCATAATGCAATGCTCAACAAAATCCATACCATTGAATCACTGCAAAGCATCTTCTCAGATCATAAAGCCATCAGAGTTGAAATTAATAGCAGAAAAAGCATAGATAGAAAGTGGAACTCTTGGAAACTGAACAACATCTTGCTCAAAAAAACATGGGTTATACAGGAAATCAAGGATGAATTAAAGAAATTCATGGATTCCAATGAGAATGAAAACACTTCCTACCAGAACCTATGGGATACAGCCAAAGCAGTGCTCAGAGGTCTGTTTATCTCCATAAATGCACACATCTGGAAGGAAGAAAGAAACCAAATCAAGGAACTAACTCTACAGCTTGGACAAGTAGAAAGAGAACAACAGAGGAACCCCTCGGGCACCAGAAGAAACGAGATCATAAAGATTAGACCAGAGCTAAATGAATTAGAGAAGAGCTAAATGAATTAGAGAATAGAAAAACAATGGAAAAAATTGAAAAGACCAAAAGCTGGTTTTTTGAAAAGATCAATAAAATTGATAAACCACTGGCTAAACTTACTAAAGAAAAGCAGGAAAGGAAACAAATAACCCAAATTAGAAATGAGAGGGGAGTTGTCACCACAGATCCAACAGAAATCAAAAATATCATAACAGAATACTATGAAAGACTGTACTCCAACAAATTTGAAAACGTAGGGGAAATGGACAAATTCCTTGACTCATACCACCTACCCAAATTATCACAACATGAAGCAGAACAACTTAATAAACCCATCACAAAGGAAGAGACTGAAAATGTCATCAAAACACTGCCAACCAAAAAAAAGTCCGGGCCCAGATGGCTTCACAGCAGAATTCTACCAAGCATTTAGAGAAGCGTTATCCCCAATACTACTGAGACTATTTCACAGTATAGAAAGAGATGGAGTACTACCAAACTCATTCTATGAAGCCAGCATAACCCTGATACCTAAGCCAGGGAAAGATCCAACAGAGACAGAGAACTACAGACTGATACCACTCATGAACCTATATGCAAAACTCTTCAACAAAATTCTTGCCAACAGAATACAACAACATATCAAGAAAATAATCCATCATGACCAAGTGGGATTCATACCAGGGATGCAAGGCTGGTTAAAATCAGGAAAACAATTAATGTGATAAACCACATAAATAACACAAAAGACAAGGATCACCTGCTTTTGTCCATTGATGCAGAAAAGGCCTTTGATAAAGTCCAACACCATTCATGCTAAAAACTCTTAGCAAAATGGGCATAGATGGCAAATTCCTCAACACAATAAGGGCCATTTATACAAAGCCAATTGCACACATCATCCTGAATGGAGAGAGACTGAAAGACTTTCCCTTGAGATCAGGAACCAGACAAGGATGCCCACTGTCACTGCTCCTATTCAACATTGTGCTGGAAGTTCTAGCCAGAGCAATTAGACAAGACGAAGAAATAAACGGCAGCTGCTCGGCAAAGAGGAAGTTAAAATCTCCCTGTTTGCAGATGATATGATTGTAGATGCAGAGAACCCCAAGGAATCTATAAGTAAGCTACTCAAACTGACACAAGAGTTCAGCAAAGTCTCAGGATACAAGATAAACATAAGTAAATCAGTAGGATTCCTTTATACCAATAACGAGACTGTTAAGGAGGAAATTATCAAATCAATACCATTTACGACAGCCCCTAAGAAGATAAAGTACCTAGGAATTAATCTAACCAGAGAAACAACAGACCTTTACAAAGAGAACTACAAGCCCTTACTACAAGAAACTAAGAGACACCTAGATAAATGGAAAAACCTACCCTGCTCATGGATAGGAAGACTTAACATGGTGAAAATGTCTATTTTACCCAAGGCAATTTATTTATATAATGCAATCCCAATACAAGTTCCAGTATCATTTTTTAATGAGATGGAGAAACAAATCACCAATTTTGTTTGGAAAGGGAAGAAGCCCCGGATAAGTAAGGTACTACTAAAGAAGAAGAACACACTGGGAGGCCTCTCATTACCCGACCTTAGAACATACTACACTGCCACAGTGGTCAAAACAGCCTGGTACTGGTACAAGAACAGACAGATCGATCAATGGAACAGAATCGAGACCCCAGAGATGACACCATCTGCCTATGATCAGTTGATATTTGACAAAGGCCCTAAGACATCAAACTGGGGTAAAAACAGTCTCTTCAACAAATGGTGCGGGCAAAATTGGTTATCCACCTGCAGTAAACTGAATCAAGATCCATATCTTACACCTTATACAGAAACCAACTCCAACTGGATAAAAGACCTAAATATGAAACCTAAAACGACAAAGCTCATCCAAGAAAAGGTAGGAACAACAATGGAAGTTTTAATACACAATGAGGACAGACTCCAAAATCTGTCAAAGAAACCTCAATCAACCGAAGAGAAAATAGATAAACGGGAACTATTAAGAATCAAACACTTTTGCTCATCCAAAGACTTTATTAATAGAATTAAAAGAACACCCACAGAATGGGAAAAAATATTTGGCAACTCTATGTCAGAGCGACGCCTGATCTCCATAATCTATAAGATACTACAAAATATCAATAAGAAGAAGATAAACCATCCAATTAAGTAATGGGCAAAGGAGATGGACAGACACTTCACTAAAGAGGAGATCCAGGCAGCCAAAAAACACATGCGGACATGGTCACGATCTTTAGTTATTAAAGAAATTCAAATCAAGACAACAATGAGATACCATCTCACCCCAACAAGATTGGCCATGATCCAGAAAACACAAAACAACAAATGGTGGAGAGGCTGTGGAGAAAGTGGAACCCTCCTGCACTGTTGGTGGGATTGCAAAATGGTCCAGCCTCTTTGGAAGGCAATCTGGCACTTCCTTAAAAAAATGGATATCAATATACCATCTGACCCAGTAATTCCACTACTTGGAATATAGCCTACAGAATCAAGGCCGTTCACACCAACGGACACATGTACCAGAATGTTTATGGCAGCACAGTCCATGATAGCAAAAAGATGGAATCAACGCAGATGCCCAACAATAGAAGAATGGATAGGTAAACTATGGTACATATACTCAATGGAGCACTACGCAATGATAAAGAATAACGATGATTCCAGGAAACATCTCCTAACCTGGTTTCAACTGGACGACATTATGTTGAGTGAAAGTAGTCAGCGACAAAAGGACAAATACTGTATGAGACCTCTACGATAAGACCTCAAAAACAGACTTGTGTATAGAAGAAAAGACTCTTTGACAGCTGCAAGGGAGGGGAGGGAGGGAGGGTGAGGGAGGGAGGGTTTAGTTTAGATAGTTACTAGAAATCTAGTTGGGAGAAAGTGGTGATAGCACACATTAGAAACAAGAACAACATTAAGTGGACTTCAGAATAACTTGAGTACTCCTTCTATCTTAACTCATTACTGCAAGGATAGAGTAGCTGGAGCAGGGGGCGGGGGACCATGCTCTTAGGCGAATTCCAGGCCAATTGGCACAACTAGCGTTTTGCTAAGAGAGCTCTCTGCACCCGACATTGGTGAGTGGCGTCTGGGGTCTTAAAAGCTGCCAAGCTGCCATCCGAGGACACAGCAAATGGTCCCAACTCAGCAGGAACGCTTCCTCACTGAGGACCAAAATGACATGTGGTAAAGACAACCTAGAAGACAGAGAGACCCACAAGAGTGGGTGCCTACATTGACTTGGGACCGGAAGAACCAGTTGGTGCCCGGCCACCACCAGCGATAGCCATGATGGAGCTCAAAGAGAGGAGTCTCACTGGCAACACAAGAATAAAAAGGGGTGCATCCTGAGATCTCCACTAAAAGACCTCAATTGATGGTCGAGCAGTTTTGGGGTTCCTCTGACAGCATGGCCCCCGGCCCTGATGCTGCCCTTTCCCATAAATTATAACAAAGGTCCACTCTTTGGACAGGAATGGATTGGACTTGGCAATGTAGAGTGACCATATATTGGAAGCACTTTATGGTTCTATACATCTATAGGATATCACGTTCCTGACCTCTGGCTGGAGGAAGGGGAGTGGACGGAGAGGAGGGGAAAGGAGGTTGTTGGGAGGATGAGACATGTATGGAGCAGAGAGGAATAGTGTGCAGTCATCGGACAGGGAGAGCAGTGGAAGCTGCATATAGGGGGGCATGTACAGTTATATGTGAATGTATATTTTCATTCAGTTATGTTAAATAAAAATTAAAAAAAAAAAGATGGACAAAGGACTTGGACAGACATGTCACCAAAGAGGATGGGTAGCTGACAAGTAGGCTGGAAAGTAGGTGGAAAGACACTCAGTACCATTGGCCATTAGGGAGATGCAAAACCAGTCACAGGAGACCCATCTCACTGAGCTAGAGTGTCAGTGATCAAAACCACGGAACTCACAGGGGGTGGAGAAAGCATGGAACACTGATCCATCGCTCACGGGAATGCGAATGCTGCAGGCTCTGTGGAAAACACCTGCGCGGATTCTCAAAAGGTTAAACATGGATGTACCATAAGACCTAGCAACTCTAATCCTAGCTATTTATCCAGAAGAAAGGACAGCAGGAACACACACAGAAGCTTGTATACCGACGTCTGCTGCAGCACTTTCCATAATACTCAAGAGGTGGAAACAACCTACACGTCCATCAACAGACAAATGGACCAACGTAATGTGATGCACACACATGATGGACTATCACTCCACCATCAAGAGAGACGAGTTCCTAACACATGCCACAACATGGATGAAGCTTGAAAAAATTATGCTGAGTAAGGTAAGTCCGTTGCAAAATGAGTAATACTGTCTGATCTCACTTACGTGAAATTACCAAAAAAACATCCAAATCCAGTGCTGTCAAGTCAATTCCGACTCATAGCGACCCTACAGGACAGAGCAGAAGTGCCCCACAGGGTTTCCAAGGAGTGCCTGGTGGATTCACACTGCCTACATTTTGGTCAGCAGCCAGATCACTTAACCACTATGCCTCCAGGGGGTCCTTTGGGAAGTAAGCCAAAGCTTCTGAGTGGTTCCCTGCAGTGGGATGCAGGAGGAAAGCAGGAGTTTTCCTCTTGAGGCAGCAAATTCACGTTAACAGCGGCGGCATGAGGTAGAAAAGGAGGGCGGTGAGGCTGCACAAGACAAAGCACATACATGATGGGGTCACTGACTTTCGCGTGCAGAGACTGCTGAACTGGGGAATCCCGGGTTGTGTATACATTCATCACCACACAAAAAAATTGAGAAGTAAAATGAAAGCAGGCATTTTACTGATGTCACAGAGCAGTTTCTATAAAACACAGGGAAGAAGGTTGCACCATGGCTCATCAGCTCTGGCACAGTAACAACTCAAAGGAGCCCAAGGTGCCCACTCAGTGGTTCTGGAGAGAGAACCGTGGAGGTGCTGGGGACACAGTGGTTGTATCTCTTCTCCAGAACCACGAGGACGACGAACCCCACAACCTCCTTGGGCAGTACTATAGAACACCTGCCGTTTTTGTCTCCCTGACCTTCTCACACCCTAAAACAGCACTGTCTTCTTTCTGCAGAGACTACTCCTTGCCCACTCTCAACATCTGCAGACTCGGTGGAAATAGTCCCATTCACAATTACAGGGCTTGACAGCCAGCTTAACCCAGGGATTCTCAGAAGTACCAACTGTGAACCCAGGGAAGAGGGTTCCTCAGGCCTTTTCAAGGTCAAACTATTTTCATAGCAAAGCCAGCCAAGTGCCGTCGAGTCAGATCCGAACCAAGGCTTTTTCACTGAGCTGTCATTTGCACTAATGTTGTAAAAGTGACAGTGAGCCAAACCGTGTGGGTCCCAGTATGCCCCGTGGCAGCATGTCCCATGTGGACCGGCCAACACTGTGTACTGACTGTCAAACTCTCTGATGCAAAAAATGCCAGCTGCTACTTACAGATGCTCACAATTAAGCAGACAAATGACTACTTTTACTACATACATGTCCGTGAGTCTGTGTCTTGGGGCTACTGTGTGTGACACATGCAGACATTAACCCTGAGTCAGAGCGTCACCCTGAACAAAAACACGGGCATGACACGGTGTGTGGCACAAGGTGAGCTAGCCACTTCTCTATGGAACTCCGCTCCCACTTACCAGAAGGACTCGCCAAAGGTGGTTGTTTAAACTGGGTACATGGCAGGCACTTTCTCAGAAATGACCAAAGCGAGACTGCCGTTGCAAGGAAGAACAACATTGAGACCATTTGTTATCAATGATCAAATTACAGCTTTCAAGCAAAAATCATAATTTGAGAAAACTTACATAAGCCACTGTGAGTTGAAAACTTCTCAGTACTTTGTGTTTTCAAATGGGATCGGTGCTGATATTTTTTCAAAATGTGAATGTCTGACGAAACGTGCCAACAATGTAAGTCCTGCACAGCTAGTGAACCCATGCTTTCCCAACGGCTAGCGTGAGAGGCCACGTCACCATTCGGGACAGCGGGATACAAAGTCCACAGGTGAGGTTCCAGATTCCACCTTGCATTCCCTTTTAAGAAGCCACCATCTGACACATTTGGGTGTAGTATTTTTAAAAGGAAGAGTCATGATGATCTGAAAATGCTATTGAAAGATTTTTCATTTTCAACTATGTGTGTCAGGCTTAAGGGGCTGCTTGCGTGTCCATAAAGTCAAGGTTATTGCTACACATTGACGGCACAGACACAAAAATCTAGCTGCCATCTATCAAGCCAGGCATGAAAAGAAATTTGTAAAAATGCAAAACAGCAACACCTCTCTCGTTTGCTTTGTTTCAGAAAGCACAATTGTTTTTCATAAAGTTACTGTAATTCATATGAGGACCGCCAACGAAGATGGCGAACTCATCCCAGAAAAAGTGCTACATACCTCACTGATGAATTTATCACTGTGGTCACCTTTGAAGAACCCCCCTTGGGAAGCTATGCACTGATGGCAGCACCTAGTTCTCCCTTCCAAGCAACTCTGGAACTCTTGCAAGGTGGCAAGGTGGCAAGTTCACAAACTTAATTGTATAGTTGTACATGAGGGAGTTCTTAGCGAGTAAACAAATAACTGTATTGGAACATCCTCCCTGCTCACCTGATCTGCTCCCCAGTGATTTTTTTCTTTATCCAAAGAGAAAGGAAATATGAAAAGGAAGACATTTTGGTGATATTCAGGATATCAAAGGTAATGTGACAACAGCTCTGATGGCCATTCCAGGAAAGGAGTTCCAAAATTTCTTTGCAGGGTGGACTAGGCGCTGGTGTCAGTGCATAGCTTCCCAAGAGGAGTCCTTCAAAAGTGACCATAGTGATATTCAGCAATGAGGTATACAGTACTTAGAACAATTACGGTGACAGGCTTGTGAGATCTCATATTAACATAAAATGACTTTATAATTGCTTTTAAGTAAGTGAATAAATATTTTTAAAATTTTTTGGTTGAAGTCTCCAATATGATATACATTTATGTAGGCATAACTTGCATAAACAGAAAGTTTAGGTATCCTTAATAATATTTTTGTGTAAAAGAGCCAGAAGGAGCCTTAGTGGAACAGCAGTTAAAGCACTTGGCTGCTAACCCAAAGGTCAGTGGTTGGAACCAACTAGCCACTACGGGGGAGACAGCCGTGGCGATCTGCTTCTGTAAAGGTGGTGGCCTTGGAAATCCTGTGGAGGCCATTCTGCTCTGTCCAGTAGGGCTGTTTCCTGGCAACAGGAAAAGGAGCCAGAGGGCTGCCAAGCTTTTAGGGGCACTAGTTCAGGCCAATCAGTGTAACTCTGTACGGTCATGGTTGGTGGTTGAGGGATGGCCCCCGACCTGGAAAGAACCACAGACTGAGGAGGTGTTCTGTTTTGTTTTCCAGTAGGCCTTCTACGGCATGTTTCAGTGCCATCTATTTTGTCTTCTACAAGTGCCACCAAATCAGTTCCAACTCACGGTGACCCCAAATCAGTTCCAACTCACGGTGACCCCATACACAACACTACAAAACACTGCCCAGTCCTGCACCCTGCTCACCACCACTGCGACGCTGGAGCCCACCGTGGCAGCCCCTCCATCAGTCTGTCCCACGCAGGGTCTCCCGCTCTTCGCTGAGCCCTGCTTCATCAGGCACGAAGTCCTCCTCTTGGGTTTGGTCCTGCACCGCCGCACAACGGCTCCTTCAGCCTCTTGGGGTTTCCTACTGTGGTGCCTCCTGTGCCTATTACGGTGACTTCGGCGGGCAGTGTGACCTCCTGCGGAGCTACCTGCAGAGTCTCAGGTGCCGCACAGCACATCAGAGGTCCTGGTGATGCTGCTGGAGACACGGAGTCAGGTCGCCACAAAGTCACCCTGAACTGGGGCTTCTCCATCCCACGAGGGCAAAGTTCTTTGCTACTAAGTTAGTTTAAGCCTCCTTTTTGGTCACTAGCCACAAAAACAGTTCTAGATAATATATGAACAGAGTGCAGTCTATAATTCACGCCAATCACTAACCCAATTCCCTCCCTCAAGAATCCGTGGAGAGTCTTTTTCTTTGGGAAGCAGAAAAACCTGAGTTGCCGTATCTAATGTTATTTTATCTCGTTTTGTTTTATCCTCTGATTTCATTTCATTTGCATCTCTGATGAATTACAGCATGTTTGAAGAAAATCTGATTTTTTTCCTTTAGTATTATTGTTTGGCTCAGTCAACAGAAAGCAAATAACCTGTGTGAGAACTGAACCAGATTACCACGGTAACTGTCCCACAGGCTGGATGGCTCCGACCTTAATAGAAAGAGGGGCCCAGTACCTAGTCTCCAAGCCCCGGCACACACAGAATCACCTGAAGTCCCCAAACCCCAGGCTGCTGGCCCGACCCCTAGACCTTCTCAGCCAACAGGCCTGGTGTGTCTATTTCTGACTGGTACCCAGGAGCCCTGGTGGCACCCATGTTGAGCCTCAGTGGTTGGCTGAAAGGCTGAGAGCTCAAAGCCATCCAGCTGTTCCACGGGAGAAAGATCTGCTCTCCCGAAGATCACACTTTGTCTTGGTTATCTAGAGCTGCAACAACAGAAACACCACAGATGGATAGCTTTCCTACACATCAATCCTCTCACAGTCTGGCAGCCTAGACACCCAGATTTAGGGCTCCAGCCCCAGCGGAGGACTCCCTCTCTGTCGGCTCTGGAGGAAGGCCTCTCAGCCTCCTGCGGTTTCCTGTGACGTCACCTACTGTGCCCACTACGGTAACTTCAGTGGGAGAGCCTGGGCCTCTCGGGGAGCCGCCTGCTGAGCCTGAGGTGCAGCAGACAGCCCCAGAGGTCCTGGTGACGTGAAGAGATATCACGTCTCCACAAAGATTGATGAATCGTGCCCTTGTCTAGGAGCTTCTCAGTACAGGAACCCTGTGCCCAGTACTTCTTGCTTGCTAGCAGCAGGTCCATATCCTTTCTGCTTGCTTTTCTCTTTTATATCTCAAAACAGATTGACTAAGACATACCCTAATTCTGTAGACTCTGTCATACTTCATTAACTGCTTTTAATCCTGTCAAGGATTTCATTTTACTTGAACCCACAATCAATGCCCATGAAACAGCAGTCAAGAAATCAAAAGACACATTGCATTAGGAGAATCTGCTGCAAAGGACCTTTCTTTAAAGTACTGAAAAGATGTCATCATCAAGACTAAGTTGTACCTAACCCAAGCCATGGTATTTTCCACTGTATCATATGCATGGCGAAAGCTACACAATGAATAAGGAAGACCAAAGAAGAACTGATGTCTTTGGGTTGTTCTGCAGAATACTGTATATACTACAGACTGCCAAAAGAACAAACAGATCTGTTATGGAAGAAGTACAGCCAGAGTGCTCCTTGGAAGCAAGGATGGAAAGACTATGCCTTACATACCTGGACATGTTATTAGGAGGGATCAGTCCCAAGAGGACATCATGTTTGGTAAAGCAGAGGATCAGAGAAAAAGAGGAAGACCGTCAAGGAGATGAACTGGCACAGTGGCTGCAACAATGGGCTTAAGCATACGGATGACTGGGGGCACGGCTCTGCAGTGGGAGGTGTTTCATCCTGTTGTAGGAGAGTTGTTATGAGTTGGAATCAACATCATCCAAAACCAAAATCAAAGTCTTTGCCTTTGAGTCCATTCCGACTCACAGTGACCCTACTGGATGAAGGAGAACAGCTTCATAGGGTTTCTGAGGAGCAGCTGGTTTACGGATTTGAATTGCTGACCTTTTGGTTAGCAGTCCAAAGTTTAACCACCATGCAACCAGGCGTTTAACCCTGCCTCATTAACATCACAGAGGCAGGATTTACAACACACAGGAAAATCATATTAGATAATAAAACGGTGGACATCCCAATAACACTGGGACTCACGGCCCAGAGAAGTTCACACACACTTCAGGAGCGCTCAGTTCAATTCATAACACACCTAGAAAACCCTGTGGGGCAGTTCTGCTCTGTCACAGGGGTCACCGTGAGCTGGAACCAATCCGGCAGCACCCCACAAAAACAAGGACACCTGGCTTCCACATGGTTCTGAGGTTGCTGCTCCAGTGTCTGCTGTGAGAATCCCTGCCTAGAATTAAACGACAAGGGCAACTGTTAGATGGAGCCCCAGCGACACAGTGGTAAAGAGCTCGGCTGATTTCATAGGTCAATTTACCTATCCTTCCTGCAGTACTGAAGGTGTAAAAATAAGGAAGTCAGTTGTGAATCTACACTGAAGAGAAACTTGGAATCTAGACGTTTTCAATACACAGGCACAGAAAACGGGTGCGGGCTTTTTGGACTGATGTTGTAGTATGAACTTGGCCACCAGACTTAGCAACAATGCAAATGCCAGCATCTAGGAGATTTGATCTGGGATTTAAATATTTGCTGAAATCCTCTCGTGTACTGTTGTTTGCTGTTCTGTTGTGTTCAACTCCTGGAAGCCCTGTGTGTAACAGAACCAAGTCTTGCCTGGGCTGCGCCACCCTCAGGCCTGCTGGAGTCTGCTGTTGCGGCTGCCGTGTCAATCCTTCTCACGTACGGTTTCCCTCATTTCCGGTACCCTGTACTTCACAAACTATGATGACGGCTCTTTCTAGCAACTGCTCTTTCCTAATGACGTGTCCAGAGTAAGTGACCCAAAGTCTCACCATCCTGGCTTCTAAAGAGCGTTCTAGCCATACTTCTTCCAAGACAGATTTCTTCATTCTTCTAGCAGTCCATGGTACACTCACAATTCTTTGCCAACACATGTCAAAGGCATTATTAATTTTCTTCAGTCTTCCTTACTCACTGTCCAGATTTTGCATGCAAAACGAGGCCGCTGAGAACTCCACGGCGTGAGGTGGTGCACCTCAGTGCTCAGAGGGACACGCTTGCTCTCCTGCACTTCACAGAGCCGTTCGCAGATCTGCCCAGCGTAACAGGCCACTGATCCCTTGACTTCTGCATCTGTGGGCTCTGATGGTGATCCAAGCAGAACGCAATCATTACCAACTTCAATTGTGTGTTCGATACTCTGTGGAGTGTGGGGTGACAGCAGAATGAAGACTTTGAAAAGGATTTCCTCCTTGGTATTGCATTCTGGAATTAAGACATTGTAGTATGCAAAACTGTACACACATTTACTTGACTTTTCAAAACTGAATTTGAAAAACTTGTGAACACAACATAAAGGCATTGTCCTAGGTTATTCAACGTGCCCACTTATGTAACACCCACCACAGCTGGACCTGCAGGCTTTATGAAGCAACTTGAATGAAGCCACAGCCTGGATTCCTCAAGGTCTCCCGCGAGGGGAGGGCCTGCTGAGAACCGAAACCTGGAAACCAAGGTTAAAGTCATTATCGCCTTTCCCGCAGGGGAAGAAAGGAGCCTTTTGTTCTCATAATTTGGGTTTTGGTGGTAGGTAGATGAATAGTTAAACTGATTTTTTTTCTTTAAAGAAAAATTAAAGAGAGTACAGCCTACCTCAACTCCAAATTCTTTTCAGCACTTGTTTTTTGTTGGGTGGCAAAGTCCACCTTTGCTTCAATTGTGAAGGGAGCTTCTTACTTAGTAAAGGATTAGGGGGTAGGATAGAAGTTAGCATTTTTCCTCTTGGCTGGATGGCTAAATAGAGTCACTGAGGAATGAGTTACTGGGTACAGTGGCAGGATACAAAAGACCAAAACATACATTAGTGACCCAGTTAGGATGCTTATGGTCGACACAACATCAGATGATCTAGACCAGCTGACACGGAGTCGATTCCAGCTCGGGATGGCCCAAGTGTGTCAGAGGAGAGCTGTGGGTTTTCAGTGCCTGCCTTCTGGGACACAGACTTTCAGGCCATTCCTCCGAGGTGCCCTTGTGGGGACTCAGACTCCGAAGCTCCCACCAAGCAGCCGCATGTGTTTGCCGCACGCACAGCCCAGGGTCGCCAAGAGGTCATTAGAGGCTGCTGGAGGAAATGGGGGGCCTGCTGTCTCCCACACCAGGACGCCCAGAGGAGTAGCAGTCCCAACAGCTCAATAGGCCCTCTCTGTCCTGTCAGCCCACGGGCTCTGACTCCAGCACATCTCGTGGTGACACAGTGGCATCTTCTTGTGTTGGTGTCATGCAGAAATACAGTGTGAGGTGAGGACTCAAGTGCAAAGTGCTTCTTAGAGAGAAGACTCCATGGTCCCTGGTGGGAAGGGAAGAAGTAAGGCCTAGAAGGAAAGAGAGCTAACTTGCAGGTCTACCAGGCTGCCAGTGGGGGAAGAGCAGCCTAGTTCCCCTGGAGACACAGTCCGGAGAGCTCCCTGACCTAAGGAGGGGAACACTGGTGCGACTCTCCAAGCCCAAGCAACGACACACTGACGAGGACTGCTCCCAGGGTGTGCACTTCTGGGCATTCTCACCACCAGGGGTGGGGGACAGAATGACTGTCGATGGCCAAAGCCAGTCGCCAGGTCACAGAGGGCTGGCACCAGCAGCTAGAAGCTGGGCTGGAATGCACGGCAGTGACAGGAAAATAGAGAAATGTCGGGGCACCAACAGGGTCTCAGAGGACAGTCTTCAAGAGAGAAGGCCACCGGCTCAAACGGTAAGGCCTGTCACCCTAGAGCAGAGTGCTCTTTACAGAAAACCCGTACAGGAGGGCACAGACAACAGCTGCTCGAAAGCCAGAAGGCAGCGGGCCGAGCTGCTGTCAGCGGGAGTCGGGGGGACAGCCCGTACAGAAGTGATGACAACGCTGACCGAGAGAAAGCGCAGCTGGCGTCACCAAGCCCCACTGCACAGGCACTGCTCACAGCAGCAGGTTTTGCCATGTATACTGCCACCAAAAACATAACAAAATATTAATGAGGAAAGGAAGGCTGTCCTCTCATAAGGCTTTATGATTGTGGTTGCAGCTGGTAGGTGAGGTATTCTTATTATACAAGAAAAATCAAGCTTCTGAGAAGTCCCTCAGGTCACATGGTCACAGCTGAACCACTCACAGTAGACACGGATGAAGAGATCACGGAGACTGGCTTAGTCAACAAGGCACATCCCTGGGGCTGGAGGTGGCATCTTTTCCTGGCACACAAGAACTCACCAGTAGGACACACACAGGGACCCACGGGACAGACACACATGGGGAACCACTGGACAGACAGACACGGGGACCCACGGGGCAGATGCACAAGGGGACCTGCTGGGTGGACACAGGGACTCACCAGATGGACGCACACGGGGACTCACGGGACGTACACAGGAATGCCCCAGACAGATGTACACAGGGCCTGATGGGCTGCACATGGGAACCCAGTGGACGGCGCACAGGGAGTTCCAGGTGCCCCCGGGGACTCACCTGAGGCAGCGGGAAACAAAGGGGTCCCTGTGAGGCCACGGTGGGGGCTGGCAGCAGGAGGCCAACTCCAGTCAGATTTGTGGTTCCTGTTAGGTGCTACCCGGTTGATTCTGAGTCACAGCGACCTCATGTGACAGAGTAGAAGCACAGAAACCCCATATGGCTGAGTGAGGTGGCCTTGCAGGGTCCTCTGAGCTGCACCCTTCAACAGAGCATCTCATCACAGGGCACAGGGTGGGTGTGAACCAGCAGCCTTTCAATTCCCAGCCGGGAGCCTAGCCACTGCACCACTGAGGCTCCTTGTGGTTACTGTGTTGTTGTTCTGTGATTCTGACTTCACAGCGACTCTGCAACAGGGCACAACTGCCCTACAGGGTTTCAGAGGCTACTGTCCTTACAGAAGCCGGCTGCTGGCTCCTTTCCCTGCAGAGCGGCCGGCAGGTCCAAACCGCCAGCCTTTGGTAGAGCAGCCGGGCACGTCACTGCTGTGCCACACGGGCTCCTCCACCAGGTGAGCATTAACTCTGCCTAAATGTAAGTGGAACAGCAGCTGGCTTCTTCCTGTCCCCAGCCGGGCACGTCACCTCTGTGCCACACGGGCTCCTCCACCAGGTGAGCGTTAACTCCGCCTAAATGTAAGTGGAACAGCAGCTGGCTTCTTCCTGTCCCCAGCCGGGCACGTCACCACTGTGCCACACGGGCTCCTCCACCAGGTGAGCGTTAGCTCCGCCTAAATGTAACTGGAACAGCAGCTGGCTTCTTCCCGCCCCCAGCTGTGAACTACTGAACAGTAATCTAATCCCACTCCTGCTACAGGTGGCCAGACGGTCCCAGGTTACGTGCGGAGTCACTGTCTCCTTTAGACAAACATTAATTTAAAATATACAATGTGTGTGGAGAAAGGAGGGGAGGACAAAGGGAACTTCCTCAGAGGCCTGACTAAGGACGGGTGGCCAGCTAAAGACTAGGGCCCTGGCCGAGCCTCCCCGTGTCAACAGAGGCAACAGCCATTCAGAAGGAAAACAGCTCCATCTGCACGCTGCTCCTCCCAGTGAGAGGAGGCGAGACACCACACACCACCTGTGAAAAAGGTATCACTTAAAAATGACAAAGAAGAAGTGACTGCATTGGCAATACTGAGAAAGTTCAAGAAATATGTCATTCCTACTTAAAGATCTTAAACCAAACATTCACGTCCACTGCCTTCGAATCAATTCCAACTCACACTGACCCTACAGGGCAGAGCAGAACTTGCCCAGAGGGTGTCTAAGGAGCAGCTGGCGGGTTCAAACGGCTGACCTTTCAGTTAGCAGCTGGGCTCTGAACCACCATGCCACCAGGGTCCAGTCTTAGGAGACCACAATCTCACAGAATCACCAATGGTTGTTGGGAGATGGTGGAACAGATCACTCATCAACCACCACAGCTAACAGCATCAAGGTTCCCCTGCAGCTCTGATGAGACTATACAGAGGATGACCAGAGGTGCCCAGAATATCACAAGCCTGCTTAAAGATGCTCTCTGCTGGCTGGGCACAGCGAGGGACAAACCCCACAGTTTCTCCACAGAGCAAGAGAGCAATCCATGCTAACTAACTGTGACGTGGGGACATGAATACATGTTACACGAACTTGAAGTATGCAAATTTACAACAGTGCAATATCAGAGAGGTAAATAAGGCCTCCCTCTATGCCAATATCTGTGACAACGCTGAGTGGACTTGACAGGACACACTCCATCAGGCCAAGCTGGCACACATACCGAGATTCCCCGGGCAATCAGGTGGAGGGCCTCAGAGGTGTCTAAATGTTGGAATTGGGTACAGAGCCTTGGGGAGACAGGCTGAAGGGAGGAAAAGGGCTCTGCTTATAGACGGGTATGCCCACAGGGGAGCCTCCATCAATCCTTGCATTTTTGGCCAAGCCAACGACCTACTGCCGAAAACTTCCTTTTACATTGGTCCTGTGGGTGCAGAAGAGCCAGGAGCTTTGTGGAGGCGAGTCGATGGGCGACTCAGGATCCAAGTACGCTCCCACAGGCCTACCTCCGCAGAGCCAGCTCGCACTGGAGATTACGTCCTCCCAGGCCGTCCAGGGGGCCAGACGAGTGGCCTGAAAGCATGGCAACGAGAAGGGCAGGGAATGCTGAGGAGGACACTCAGAGAGGGCTGCGGCTACAGCTTCTGTCTTCCCAAACCAGCTGCCCTCGAGTTCCCAGTCTGGACTGTACCTTATGGAGACCCCACGCGCGTCAGAGCAGAACTGTGCGCCACGGGGTTTTTAAGGGTGGACTTTCTGGAAACAGACCCCGGGGTTTTTCTCCCTAGGTGTCTGTGGGGGGTGCTCAAACCACCTACCATTTGGTTTGCAGTCGAGCCTGTGAACAGCTGGTGCCACACAGAGTCTTCTGAATAGACACACACGCGATAAAGCAGATCTGCTGAAATACTAACTGTAGAATCTCGGGGCGGGGGGAAGGTTGGGGACGTCACTGTAAAACTCAATCACTATTTCTCGATAGGTAAGCATTTTTATAATCAAATAATGGGAAAACATACATGTCTGAGCTCCACCCATTCTCAACCAGCAACTCTGGAAATATTAAAACTGAAAGAAAAAAAAAAGGCAAAGACGGTCCACACACCAGGATTCGGATTTCTGTCACTGGCAGCAGTTGCGCGCAGAGCAGAGATGACCCCGCTGCGTTCACACCTACTCGCCCATCTGTGGACCCCTCAGAGCACTGGGGTCGATGACATCCAGCCTCCCGAGAGGAGGAAGCAGAAGCCCAGAGAAGCCATGTCTCTCAGTTCACACAGCCAGCCAGCACCACCCACCCCACTCTCTCCCACACGGCTGCAACCGGTCTGACCATGGAAAGTGGGACCCTGGGGCTGCAGTGACTCTCAGTGTTGGCAGACACTGACAGGAAGGTGCTGGGATGAAACAAAGTGAAGGAGGAAGACACCAATTAAGGAAGCAGCAAGGCCAGGATGACAAAAGCTGCTGTGGACTAAACTGTGTCAACTTGGCTAGGCGTCGTTCTGTGATCTGGCTGATTTTCCCACATGTTACAAAGCCTGACCTCTCTGATGATCATGAGGCAGAACTGAAGGCCATTCCGTTAACGAGGAAGGATGTAATCTGTAAGATGTGTCTCAAGTTCACCTCTTTAGAGACACAAAATGGAGAACGAAGCAGAGAGGACAAGGACTTCATGCCAACAAGGACAGGAGCCACGAGTAGAGGACAAGCTTTGGAGCGGGGTCCCTGTGCTGAGGAGCTCCTAGACCAGGGATGACTGACAACAAAGACCTTCTCCCAGAGCCCACAGAGAGAGAAAGCCTTCCTCTGGAGCTGACGCCCTGAATTTGGGCTTCTAGCCTCCCAAACTGTGAGAGGATAAAACTGTCTGTCAAAGGCATTTCTCACAGCATTTCTGTTACAGCAGCACTAGATACCTAAAGCAAAAGCTGACAAGAAACGATGCCAGAAACACCCCGCAGGTGATGCTGGCTGTCCCACCAAGAGCTGCTGCCTGTTGCCGAGATGAAGCCACAGGGATGGCCCAGCCTGGCACCAGCCGGAGGGCTGCCATCTCCCTCACAACACCTGGTGGTTGTCACACAGCAAATCAATGGTTCCTGCGCCACCCAGAATGTGTAGAGGCCTTCCAGAGGAACAGTCATGGAAATGATGTTAGTTGCTGCTCAGTCAGCCACCGGTGCACGGCAACCCCGTGAACAGTCAAATAGACCGCTGCCTGGTCCCATGTCACCCTGTGACTGGTTGGGGATTGAACCACTGTGATCTACTGAGTTTTCACTGGCTGACTCTGAAAAGCAGGTCTCTGGGCCTTTCTTCCTCATCTGTTTTAGTCTGGGAGCTCCGGGTGACTTGTTCTGCATCAGAGCAGCACACAACAGCAGTACACGAGCCGTCAGTGACCACTGGGCGGTGGCTCTGCAGCACGGGCACCGGCTGGCGGTCATCCCGGCAATCCTGCATGGAAGCCGGGAATTCGTCAGCTGGCTCACCACTGCCCACAGTCACTGAAGTCTGAAACCTCCCTGTGCGTCCCCAGAGGCTTGTCACCCCATCATCGGCTTTGCTCAGAATACGTGTAGGTGTCACTCTGTGCTATGTGCTTGCATCCAGGTGTGAAGGTCTCTCCCTAAATGCATACACAGATAGCCCTGTCCTGATGTATTCAAAGCAGAAATGATTACAGAGTTGTTGGAAATATTAACGGACTGGGTATCAAAAAGAATGCAAGGATAAAAAGTATCCGGGCGGAGTCAAGCTGGCGTACTAAGCCCACATCTCCTTATATCCCTCTGGAAACCAAGACCTGAATTGATAATCAAATGGAGCCTTCTGATCACCTAATCAGCCCCAGGACACGGCACAGAGCTGTTAATTGGGACTTCATACCCCTGAGTGAAAAACCTCCTCTCTGTCACTGACTCCCACGGAAGGTAAATGCACCATTGTGACTTTTTTTTTCTCTGTCTTGGCCGGCGGGCAGAGCTGGGTCTTGTCCAGCAGCCAGAATCAGACGCGCTGCTGGGGGGATAGGCAGGCGAAATTCCCATAATTTGAGAGCCAGGCTTAACACTCTGTTAATCTAGCCACTTTGAGCCTTTCGTTTTGTAGCTGCTTCAGCGGGGCTTGTGCGGAGCTCCGCAGTCAGTGTGCGGGACGCAATGTTGGTACCGAGATTTTAGCGGGACCTCGTTCTTAGCCTGGTAGCCAGCGCCTGCAAACGGGACAGCACTTCTCCGACAGAAAAGTAGGGATTTTGCACAGTGCTGCCTACGTTGGGGGACCTGCAACAGAAGCAGAGGAATCGCTACCTCTCGGCACCTTTAGCCCCCCTGTCTGCTTCCTGTGTGGAGGACGCCATCTTGGATACGGTGGCTGCAGCTGGACCTAATTCTTAGCTGGGGAGCCAGACACTGACCACAGGAGAGCGCTTTTCTATCACAAAACCAGTACTCGATGCAGTGTTGGATAAGGCTAGGCCCTGTCAGCAGAGGCCACCAGGGCAGTAGCAGTGCTGTATTCTGAACTAGCTTGTTATCATCTGGGGTTGGATATAGTGGCGCTTACTTTGTCAGTTGACAAGAGGGACCTCTACACCTGAAAACTTAACTGACTTGTGAAGTGGTCAGATACCTTTTGCTTTACACTTGAAGACAGCCTAGAGAAACATTTGCAATCCATCCTCACAGTACCTCTTCCAGCCTCTATATACTCACATGGGACCCAAAAAGCAACAGACAATTCTGGCATACAAGAAATCAGCTATGGCTTCAGAAGGCTCCCAAACAAAGCAACGAAGGAGTTTTCCAGATGAAGACACTTCTATGAAAGCATCAGAAAGGGAATACAAAATGATTATATACAGAGCCCTTCTAGACCTTATACAAAATGCAGCAGAACAAAATGAAAAATTAAGCAAGTGGTCCGATCTGATGGAACACCAGTACTCTGAAATCCATCAGATCAACAACAAAATCAAAGACATAGAAACTGCCATGCAAAGCCAAGAAAACAGAATGGAACAAATGGAAAAAAGAATTTCTGACTTGGAAGACAGAGCTACTGATGCCAGCGTCTATGAGCAGAAATCAGAAAAAAGAAACAAGAAAAATGAAGAAACATTAAGAAGCATGTGGGACTCTATTAAGAGGAACAACTTTCGATTAACTGGAGTCCCTGAACAGGGCGAGACATCTGAGAACACAGAGAGTATCGTTGCTGAGCAGCTGACAGAAAACTTTCCAGAAATCATGAAGGAATAGAATATAGGCATCTCAGATGCATATCGTACGCCACCCAATATAGATCTCTAAAGAAAGACTCCAAGACATATCATAATCAAGCTTAAAAAAATGAAACATAAGCAGCAACTCTTAAAGGCAGCAAGACTGAAAGCAAAGCTAACATTCAGAGGGAAACCCTGTAGGCTCTCGTCAGATTTCTCAGCAGAAACCATGCTGGCATGGAGACAGTGGCATGACACATTCAATGCCTTGAAGGAGAAGAACTTCCAACCAAGAATTATATATCCTGCAAAACTATCTTTCAAATACAAAAATGAAATTAAGACATTCCCAGATAAACAGAAACTCTGAGACTTTGTAAAAACCAAACCCAAACTACAAGAAATACTGAAAGAAGTTCTTGGCTCTGGCTTAGAAGAACGAAACCACTAACTTTATATTTTAGAACAACACACTACTCAATACTCTTTAAGGGAAGCCTTCAAAGTCAACCACAGCTTTGATACGGAAAGAAGCAATCCACTGATCATCATGAAAACTATGGTGTCATCATAATAAAAAGATAGATGTACTACAGTTGTTATAGTCCTTCCAGATGGAAAGGAAGATGATAAGACTGGTAGTAATTAAAATTGGGTTTATATATAGTTTACTAAGGGGTATCACAGGGGCAGCTGTAAAGCACAACAAAGATGTATCATACTATTTCAAGAAAAGTAACACACGAGTCTCAACAACTACAAAACCAGCTCTGAAAAAGGTGAAAAATTAGCTCACAAAAAAGAATGTCCCAGAACACACTAATAAGAACAATAGAGAAAACATCAACATAAAAATAAACATATCACAATGGCAGCAGTGAACACATACCTATCAATAATTACATTGAATGTGAACGAACTGAATGCTCCAGTAAAGAGACACCGAGTGTCATCTTGGATCAAAAGACACGACCCATCCATATGTTGTCTACAAGAAACTCACTTGAGACCTAAAGACAGGAACAAACTGAAAATTAAAGGATGGAAGAATATACACCAAGCTAACAATGAACAAAGAAGAGCAGGGGTGGCAATTCTAATCTCAGACAAAATCAACTTTAATGTGAAATCCAGCATCGTGGACAAAGATGGACACTATTTATTGCTGAAAGGTTCAGAACACAAGCAAGACTTAACTCTATTAAATATCTATGCACCTAATGTCAGAGCACCTAAATATGTCAAAGAAACACTGAATACACTCAAAACAGAGTTAGATGACTCCACAATAATAGTGGGAGACTTTAACACACCACTGTCATCACTAGACAGATCATCTAGAAAAAAGCTCAGTAAAGATACAGAAGACCTCATTGACACAATTAACCAACTAAACCTCATTGATATATACAGAACTTTCCACCCATCAGCAGACAACTACACCTTCTTCTCCAGTGCACATGGAACATTCTCCAGAATGGAGCACGTGATAGGCCATAATGCAATGCTCAACAAAATCTATACCATTGAATTACTGCAAAGCATCTTCTCAGATCATAAGGCCATCAGAGTTGAAATTAATAGCAGAAAAAACATAGATAGATAGTAGGATTCTTGGAAACTGAACAACATCTTGATCAAAAAAAACATGGGTTATAGAGGAAATCAAGGATGAAATAAAGAAATTCATGTCTTCCAATGAGAACGAAAACACTTCCTACCAGAACCTATGGGATACAGCCAAAGCAGTGCTCAGAGATCTGTTTATCTCCATAAATGCACACATCTGGAAGGAAGAAAGAAACCAAATCAAGGAACTAACTCTACAGCTTGGACAAGTAGAAAGAGAACAACAGAGGAACCCCTCGGGCACCAGAAGAAACGAGATCATAAAGATTAGACCAGAGCTAAATGAATTAGAGAAGAGCTAAATGAATTAGAGAATAGAAAAACAATGGAAAAAATTGAAAAGACCAAAAGCTGGTTTTTTGAAACGATCAACAAAATTGACAAACCATTGGCTAAACTTACTAAAGAAAAGCAGGAAAGGAAACAAATAATCCAAATTAGAAATGAGAGGGGAGTTGTCACCACAGATCCAACAGAAATCAAAAATATCATAACAGAATACTATGAAAAACTGTACTGTAACAAATTTGAAAACCTAGGGGAAATATACAAATTCCTTGGCTCATACCACCTACCCAAATTATCACAATGTGAAGCAGAACAACTTAATAAACCCATCACAAAGGAAGAGACTGAAAATGTCATCAAAACACTGTCAACCAAAAAATGTTTACGCCCAGACGGCTTCAAGGCAGAATTCTACCAAGCATTCACAGAAGAGTTATCTCCAATACTACTGAGATTGTTTCACAGTACAGAAAGGGATGGAGTACTCCCAAACTCATTCTATGAAGCCAGCATAACTCTGATACCTAAGCCAGGGAAAGACCCAACAAAGAAAGAGAACTACGGACTGATATCACTCATGAATCTAGATGCAAAAGTCTTCAAGAAAATTCTTGCCAATAGAATACAACAACATATCAAGAAAATAATCCATCATGACCAAGTGGGATTCATACCAGGGATGCAAGGCTGGTTCAACATCAGAAAAACAATCAATGTGATAAACCACATAAATAACACAAAAGACAAGGATCACCTGATTTTGTTGATTGATGCAGAAAAGGCATTTGATAAAGTCCAACACCCATTCATGCTAAAAACTCTTAGCAAAATGGGCATAGACGGCAAACTCCTCAACACAATAAGGGCCACTTATACAAAGCCAATTGCCCACATCATCCTGAAAGGAGAAAGACTGAGAGACTTTCCCTTGAGATCAGGAACTAGACAAGGATGCCCACTCTCACCTCTCCTATTCAACATTGTGCTAGAAGTTCTAGCCAGAGCAATTACACAAGACCAAGAAATAAAGGGCATCTACATGGGCAAAGAGGAAGTTAAAATCTCCCTGTTTGCAGATGATATGATTGTAGATGCAGAGAACCCCAAGGAATCTATAAGTAAGCTACTCAAACTGACACAAGAGTTCAGCAAAGTCTCAGGATACAAGATGAACATAAGTAAATCAGTAGGATTCCTTTATACCAACAACAAGACTATTAAGGAAGAAATTATCAAATCAATACCATTTACGATAGCCCCTAAGAAGATAAGGTACCTAGGAATTAATCTAACCAGAGAAACAACAGACCTTTACAAAGAGAACTACAAGCCCTTACTATAAGAAACTAAGAGAGACTTAGATAAATGGAAAAACCTACCTGCTCATGGTGAAAATGTCTATTTTACCCAAAGCAATTTATTTATATAATGCAATCCCAATACAAGTTCCAGCGTCATTTTTTAATGAGATGGAGAAACAAATCACCAATTTTGCTTGGAAAAGGAAGAAGCTCCGGATAAGTAAGGTACTACTAAAGAAGAAGAATACACTGGGAGGCCTCTCATTACCCGACCTTAGAACATACTACACTGCCACAGTGGTGAAAACAGCCTGGTACTGGTACAAGAACAGACAGATCGATCAATGGAACAGAATCGAGACCCCAGAGATGACACCATCTGCCTGCGATCAGTTGATATTCGACAAAGGCCCTAAGACATTAAACTGGGGTAAAAACAGTCTCTTCAACAAATGGTGCGGGCAAAATTGGTTATCCACCTGCAGTAAACTGAATCAAGATCCATATCTTACACCTTACACAAAAACCAACTCCAACAGGATAAAAGACCTAAATATCAAACCTAAAAATAAAGCTCATTCAAGAAAAGGTAGGAACAACAATGGAAGTTTTAATACACAATGAGGACAGACTCCAAAATCTGTAAGGGAAACCACAATCAACAGAAGAGAAAATAGATAAATGGGAACTATTAAGAATCAAACACTTTTGCTCATCCAAAGATTGTATTAATAGAATTAAAAGAACACCCACAGAATGGGAAAAAATATTTGGCAACTCTATGTCAGACTGATGCCTGATCTCCATAATCTATAAGATACTATAAAATATCAATAATAAGAAGATAAACCATCCAATTAAGCGATGGGCAAAGGAGATGGACAGACATTTCACTAAAGAGGAGATCCAGGCAGCCAAAAAACACATGCGGACATGTTCATGATTTTTAGTTATTAAAGAAATTCAAATCAAGACAACAATGAGACACCATCTCACCCCAAAAAGATTGGCCATGATTCAGAAAACACAAAACAACAAATGGTGGAGAGGCTGTGGAGAAAGTGGAACCCTCCTACACTGTTGGTGGGGTTGCAAAATGGTCCAGCCTCTTTGGAAAGGAATCTGGCACTTCCTTAAAAAAATGGATATCAATATACCATTTGACCCAGTAATTCCACTACTTGGAACATATCCTACAGAATCAAGGCCTTTCACACCAACGGACACATGCACCAGAATGTTTATCGCAGCACAGTCCACGATAGCAAAAAGATGAAATCAACCCAGATGCCCAACAACAGAAGAATGGATAGGTAAACTATGGTAAATATACTCAATGGAGCACTACGCAATGATAAAGAATAACGATGATTCCAGGAAACATCTCCTAACCTGGTTTCAACTGGAAGACATTATGTTGAGTGAAAGTAGTCAGCAATAAAAGGACAAATATTGTATGAGACCTCTATGATAAGATCTCAAAAACAGACTTGTGTATAGAAGAAAAGACTCTTTGACAGCTGCAAGGGAGGGTAGGGAAGGAGGGGAATGGGGGGAGGGTCTAGTTTAGATAGTTGCTAGAAATCTGATTGGGAGAAAGTGGTGATAGCACACATTAGAAACAAGAACAACATTAAGTGGACTTCAGCATAACTTGAGTATTCCTTCCATCTTAACCCAATATTGCAAGGATGGAGTAGCTGGGGCAGGGGGCAGGAGACCATGCTCTTAGGCGAAATTGAGGCCAATTGGCACAACTAGCCTTTTGCTAAGAGAGCTCTTTGCACCCCACATTGGTGAGTGGCATCTGGGGTCTTAAAAGCTGCCAAGCTGCCATCCGAGGACACAGCAAATGGTCCCAACTCAGCAGGAACAGATACTCACCGAGGACCAAAATGACATGCGGTAAAGACAACCTAGAAGACAGAGAGAGCCGCAAGAGTGGGTGCCTTCATCGACTTGGGACCAGAAGAACCGGATGGTGCCCGGCCACAACCAGTGATAGCCATGATGGAGCTCACTAGGTTTAGTCTCACTGGCAACAGAAGAATAAAAAGGGGTGCATCCTGAGATCTCCACTAAAAGACCTCAATTGATGGCCCAGTGGTTTCGGGGTTCCCCTGAGAGCATGGCCTCTGGCCCTGATGTTGCCCTTACCCATAAATTATAATGAAGGTCCACTCTGCATAGAAATGGATTGGACTTGGCAATGCAGAGCGACCATATGTTGGTTGTACTTTATGGTTCTATATATCTACAGGATATCATTCTGCTGACATCTGGCTGGATGAAGGAGAGTGGGTGGAGAGGAGGGGAAAGGAGGCTATTGGGAGGATGAGACATGTATGGAGCAGAGAGGAACAGTGTGCTGTCACCGGTCAGGGAGAGGAGTGGAAGCTGCATATTGGTGGGCATGTAAATTTATATGGGAATGTACATTTTCACTCAGTGATGTTAAATAGAAAATTAAAAAAGTAAAAAAAAAAAAAAGAATGAAGGTGTCCCATTCCTAGGCATGTGCCCAGAAGAAGTGAAGGCAGGAACACAAACAGAAACCCATGTACCCGTGTTCCCTGCAGCAATGCTTGGAATGGCCCAAACGGACAAACAACCAAATTGTTCCCCAAGAGGTGATGAGTAAACACAATGCAGTAAATGCCCACAGCAAAATGTCACTCGGGCATCAAGAGAATGTTGGCACACGGCTGGACCTTGAAAACATCATGTTCAGCAAAATAAGCAAAAGGACAAACACTGTATGATCGTACAGTATGAAATAGGCAATACATAGAAAGCAAAGACTATCAGTGATTACAGGGGTGCGAGGGACACCAAGTTTACGTGAATTGTAATGGGGGAACCTGGAAAGGACAGTAAGATGGGCTGTACGACTTGGAGAATGTCACTGAATTCTTCACACAGGAATTGTTGAGATATGTATGCTCTGTTGTTTATATTTTCACCACACACACACACACACACACACACACACACACACGAATACATACAAGGTGTCTGATAAAGAAATGTCCCATGTTACAATTTTCCCCAAGTTCAATGTGTAGGAGAGGTTGGGTGAAGGGTGCGGCAGCTTTTATTTCATAACAGAAGTCTACACTCTCATTATCACCACCTTAACATGCTAGAAAACCTAAAAATACAAACACTAAGATTCTCCAAAACCTCACAATGACTCTTAACTTTTTTCCTGTTGAAGAATACTTGAATGATCTTTTAGAAATTTCAAATTATGGGCAGGATCCTGGCTTCCAAGTTTGCACCTCCAAAGTAGTACCAGACGGATAATGATGGGTGACCAACAGTGGTAACAGCTGGTTGATCCAGAACCCTCAGTGTAGGCCGTTCCTTGGTTAAAAGGACAGAACTCTTTGCAAGTGAGCCCAGCTGCCCAGGACACCCTCCTGGCCACAGAGACTGCTGAGACAATGTGTCTGTGCTTTGGAGAAAGCTGCCACGACACAGAGCTGGGACACACGGGAGGTGGGGCTGTGCCATGCCTCTTCTGGTTTTGTTCGCTATCTTGATAAAGAACATACAGGAAGACAGTGGTACACTGTGCTGGGGAAGCCAGCACTAAGTGACCCAGGCAAAGCCATCTAAACTTCAGAGCGCATTCAAGTGCTCTGAGAGACCAATCTACTGGCTGAGGACTGGGGACCAGGGTCTTGGAGACGTCTAGCTCAACATGCAGTAACATGGTTTACCAAGCAAACGTTCAGCAGCTGACGGTGGTGAGTAGTGTCTGGAGTCTTAAAAGAAAGCCTGCAGGTGATCATCTGAGACACAGCCACCGGTCCTGTCCTCGCCAGAGAACAGAGAACAAAGAAGACTGACGACACCACGGGAAGATCAGCGCAGGGGATGACTGGGTCACACAGCCACTGCCACCTCCCAGGACTGAACCCAGGACAAGCAGATGGTGCCTGGTCACCGCCACTGACTGCTCTGACAGGGACCGAAATAGAAGACCCCAGACAGAGCCGGAGAAAATGTGGAACAAAATTCTAACTGGCACACACAAAAAACTAGACTTACTGGTCCGACAAGACTGGAGAAACCCCAAGAGCATGGGCTCTGGGCATACTTTTAACTCAGTACTGAAGTCACTCCTGTGGTCACCCTTTAGCCAAAGATGAGACAGGTCCATAGGGCAGTACTCATACCTGTGAGTCATACCTGTAGTTCAGTCATGTCTATGAGATGAACGGATACGCCAGCCCTAAAGCAAAGACAAGGCAGGAGGGGACAGGAAAACTGCACAAAGGGACACAGGGAAACTGGGGTGGAGAAGAGGAGAGTGTTGGCACATTGTAGGGTTGGCAACCAATGTCACAAAACAATTCATGGATCAACTGTTTAATAAAAATTAATGTGCTGTGCAGTCCACAACAGCAAAAAGATGGAACCAATCCAGATGCCCAACAACAGAGGAAAAGATAGGTAAACTACAGTATATACACACAATGGAACACTGTGCAACGATAAAGAACAAGGAGGACCTTAGGAAACATCTCATAATCTGGTTTCAATTGGAGGACATTATGTTGAGTGAAAGTAGTCGGTGACAAAAGGATAAATACTGTATGAGACCCCTAGGATAAGAACTTAAAAACAGATTCAAGCATAGAAGAAAAGACGCTTTGATGGCTGTAAGGTGGGGAGGGAGGGAGGAAGAGGGTGGAGTACAAATTACACAGTTGATAGAAATTTGGTTGGATGAAATCAGTGACAGCACACATTAGAAAGAAGATCAACTTTAACTGGGCTTCACCATAACATGATTACTCCTCCCATCTTAACCTAATATTGCGAGGACAGAGTAGCTGGGGCCGGGGGCCAGGGGCCGGGGACCATGCTCTCAGGGGAAATCAAGGCCAACTGGCACAACTAGAATTTTGCTAAGAGAGTCTTCTGCACCCCAAATTGGTGAGTGGTGTCTAGGGTCTTAAAAGCTGCCAAGCTGCCATCCGAAGTACACCAAATGGTCCCAACTGGGCAAGAATGGATTATCTCCAAGGACCAAAATGACGTGGGGCAAAGAGAACCCAGAAGACAGAGAGACCCACGTTGAGTGGGTGACTACATCAACAAGTGACTGGAAGAATCAGATGGTGGGCAGCCACCACCAGTGATAGCTGTGATGGGGCTCACAAAGTTGACTCTCATTGGCAACACAAAAATAAAAAGGGGTGCACCCTGAGATCTCTATTAAAAGACCACAATTGATGGTCCTGGGGCCTTGGGGTTCCCCTGGGAGCATGGCTCCTGGCCCTGATGCTGCCCCTGTCCATAAATCATAATGGAGGTCAACTCTTTAGGCAGAAATTGATTGAACTTGGTGACACAGAGCAACCATATCATGTACATGCTTTATGGTTCTGTGCATCTATAGGATGCCATCCAGCTGACCTCTTACTGGACGCGGGGGAGAGGGCGGAGAGGAGGGGATAGGAGATTGTTAGGATATGACATGTACAGAACAGAGAAGAGGAGTGTGCTGTTACCGGGCAGGCAGAGCAGTGGGAGCCGCTCATTGGTGGGTATGCAAATTTATGAGATTGTGTATTGCCACTCAATCATAATAAAAAAATATTAGAAAAATTAATGTGCTGTAAATGTTCAACTATGTTTTTGAAAACGTGTGTGCAGTTTCTACACTGTGTAGAGCAAAATCCTGTGGTTTCACATATAATTCTGACATTTCCATCACCGTTTTGACAGCAATAAAATTCTCTTCTCCTTCCGGAAAGCTTAGGGGGCACATTCCCACTTACCCCTCGAGGGTTGCTGGCCATGTGGCACTGACACTCGGCAGATACCTATTGCAGGCAGGAGTGTGGCATGGGGCTTGATCCTCAGAAGGGGCTGTGTCGCCACCCAGCTTGAAGTATTCCTGAGGTACACGGGAGCACCAGAAATAGACACGCACTCAGCCCTTCCACAGGTACGCCTCCGTGCCTACTGAGGTGCGCGCCAGGACCCCTGCGTTGGTGACTGACTGCGGTGGTCTGTACGTCACTTCAGACGTTTGTGAGTGCAGATGACGGGGGAAGCAGCACTCATGTGAGGGGTCATCACATGTGGCAAAGTAGAACCAAACCACCAAACCCACTGCCGCCCACTCAATTCTGACTCACAAAGACCCTACAGGACAGGGGAGAACTGCACCACAGAGTTTCCAAGGAGCTCCTGGTGAATGTGAACTTCCAACTTTTTGGTTAGCAGCTATAGCACTGAACCCTCCCGCCACCAGGGTTCCCACGCACTGCCACAGTGACGGCAGCAGTGGGCCCAAACTCGCCAACGACGGCGGATGCCGCGGGGCCCGGCAGCGTTTCATCCTGTAATGTGGAAGGTGACAGTGAGCTGGAACCAACCCAGTGACACCTAATGACAACAAGAACTACAATGCTGATTTTAGGAAGCATCTCATGACCTGGTTTCTACTGGAAGACATTATGCTGAGTGAAATCAAATCAGCGGCCAAAGGACAAATATTATACGAGACCCCCGCCATAAGGACTGAAGAATGGACTTCTATACAGAAGAAAAGACTCTTCGACAGCTACAAGCCTGGGGAGGGAGGGAGAGGGCTGGGCACGGATCAGGCAGTTGGCACAAATTTGGTCGGCGGAAGCAGTGACAGCACACAGTAGGAGGTAGACCTAACTTTACTTCACCATAAACTGAAAGCTCTTTGAATCGCAGCCCAATATTGCCAAGATAGGGTAGCAGGGGCAGCGGTCTGGAGACCATGCTTTTGGGGGACAATGAGGCCAACTGGCCTAACTAGCCTATTGCTAAGAGTCCTCTGTACCCCACATTGGTGAGTGGCATTTGGGGTCTTAAAAGCTAATCAGCTGACACCTGAGGTACACCAGATGGCCCCAACTCATCCAGAACAGGCGATCACCAAGAACAATAGACACGAATTAAACATACCCCAGGGGACAGAAGGCCCATGTGAATGGGGGGCTGTATTAACATGTGACCAGAAGAACCAGATGGTGCCTGGCCACCACCGACAGCTGTGATGGGGCACACAATGCGGAATCCCTGTGGCAACACGACAAAAAGAGGGGTGCAGCTCAAGAACTCTATTAAGAGACCACGACTGATGGACTGATGGCCCGGAGGATCCCCTGGGAGCATGGCCTCTAGACCTGCAGCGGCCCCTGACCAGAAAACACTACTGAGGTCAGCTGTTCAATGGACCGGACTTGGGGACACAGTGTGACCACATGGTGTGTGTACTTCTATGCACTTCTAGGAGGCTGTCCTACTGGCCTCCTTCTAGACGGGAGAGAAGAGGGTAGAGAAGAGGGGGCAGGAGTTTGTTAAGAGTATACCACAAGTATAGAATGAAAAGGTGAAGTGTGTTGTCACCGTGCAAGGAGGGCAGAAGGAGCTGCAGATAGGCAGGCATGCAAAATCGATTTGGATTGTATACTTACAGTTAATCACAAAAGAAAAAAAAAGAAGAACCGCAACGAGAGGTGAGGTCTGAGTCTATTTTCATTATCTACACAAAGGGAATCCCACAGAAAACACTGAGGTTGTGCACATGAAGCCTTCAAAATAAGGCTTGTCATACGGTACGCCCTTGGAGCACGGTAGTTTCAGCTGTATCTGACAGGACTGTCTTTATGCGCTGGCCCGCAAAAGACAAATGTTTGGGTTGGAAACAAAGTGGTAGCTTCTACGGTGAAGGCGAGAGGCTCGGTGGGACCAGCAAAGGGCGGTGGGCACTGAATTTTCAGGGTGATGGGATAATTGATGTCTTGATTGTTATGGTGATTATAAAACTCTAAGCATTCATCAAAACTCACAAAAATACAAACAAAAAGGTAGTGACTTTCATCACTTGTAAATTAAACACTCTATTGTCACCTGTGGAACTGTCCCACTGCACTGGCATTCATGTCGCTGTGACGCTGGAAGCTGGGCCACTAGGACTCCAGCAACAGTGGGGTCACCGCGGGGGAGGGGTGTCAGCAGAGCCCCCAGCCTGTGACAAACGAGGAAGACCGGTTTAATGACTTACATCTGAAGACTAGCCAACGGAACTCAGTGGTTCCCAGGAGAACACTGTCAGCGGCAGAGCTGGAGACGGTCTCCTGGGGTTGGCAGACACTCAGAACACACCGTGGCTACAACTTGGCACTCTCACACACTGATGGTGGAGAAGACTGTGTCTCAGAAACCCAAACCCACGGCTGCTGAGCCCATTCCAACTCACTGCCACCCTAGAGGACAGAGTAGAACAGCCCCACAGAGCATCCAAGGAGCGACGGCTGGATTCAGACCGTGAGGCTTTGGGTCTGCAGCGGCAGCTCGTAGCCACCACACCATCAGGGTTTCCAGGGATGGCACAGGATGGGGTGATTTTTGATTCTGCTGTCCCCACGGTCACCATGAGATGGAGCCTACGGGGCAGCAGCTAACGACGATGACTTATAAACTAAGTTTAAAGATGGCAGTCATTGTTGCTGTTGTCCCAGCTGCTGCCACTCCCGGCAGTGCAGATATGGACGAAACAGAGCTGCCTCCCAGAGTCCACAGGGCAGGAAGGGCGAGAACTCCCTCCACGGGGCAGCCACAGCCCAGCTGGGTGCTGTCTCCAGCTGAGCATGAATTCCATGCAGGCTCAAGGCCCTCGACAGACGTGACCACGGGCCAGGTTCATCACCCTGATGAACACCATACGTCATTCCTGCAGCTTTCTGTTCTCTCTGCCACTGTTTGATTTAGAAGCATTCCTGTGTGGAAAGTTAAAGACTAATTCTACTCACCTACTAACGTGAAAACTCCTCAGATGAATTCACTGACATGAACCCATCAGCTACACTTTCAGATTATTTATTCTTCCAGAGCCAGGAATTTTCTTCTTGAACACTATTAAATCACAAAGGTTATTTTCTCTGATCAAGGACGAGCCTGTGTTGTAAAGCACATCTTCTCCGCTCAAGTTTACAGGAGCTCACAAGATCCAGATTGCTTTTAAAATCTCCCATCATGTGCAACTAAATGTCTTTTTCAAAGGACTTTTTTACAACATTTTTACTTTGATATTAGAAAAGTAACTGTTCCCTCTGACACAAGGTGAACATCTGCCATTTCTGAATTTCTGCTGTTGAAACACGTACAACAGAACCACTGTTTACACGAGCACTGGGGCAGACTGTAGCCAGACGCCCCAGGGAACGCCGAGGGACGGTGTCGTCACGGAGGTTCTCTCACGTGGTGGTGGGGCAGGAGGACAGGCTCCGGATGGGATCCCAGCAGCTGCGGAGCCCGCGGGCAGTCCTGACTCGCCGCCCCTGTGCCCAACAGAACAGAGCGCCTCTGGTCCCACGAGTCCTCACGGCTGTTGGCGAGTCTTCCTCCAGTCCCGAGACACCATCCTGCTTCGGACAGCCCACCTTCTCAGAGCATTCACTCAGCACACAGACTGAAAAAGCACTGCGAAGGGATACACCACCGAGGCACTCTTTCCTGTCTCTAAACTCCACAGAATCCCTTCGTTACGCCTGCTGACACATCTCAGCGGGTATTGGCCCATTCCTGGAGCCTTCTCGCCAGTGCCTTCCGTGCAGCTTGGAGTTCTTCCTTCAGTACCACTGGCCACCTCATGTGCTACACCTTTTCCTGCTTCCTGTGTCTTTTAGGAAACTCTGGCGGTGTAGTGGTTAAGTGCTATGTCTGCTAATCAAAAGCTCGGCAGTTCAAATCCACCACGTGTCCCTCAGAAACCCTGGGGGGCAGTGCTACTCTCCCGGACAGGGTCGCTGTCAGAACCAACCTGCCAGTGGCGGGTTGTGTCTTGTATTATTCTGCCCACAGAACCCTTCAGTACTGCAACTTGAGACTTCAGCGTTTTCTTCAGCTTCAAAAGGGATCAGCACGTTCTTCCTTCTGGCTATCTAACTCCAGGTCTTTGCATTTATCATCTTAATATTTTGTCTTCTTAAGCCACCCTCTGAAATTTTTTGCTCAGTGTTTATCTCTTCATTTCTTCCATTAACTTTCGCTACCCTATGTTCCAGAGCAAGTTTCAGAGAATTTTCCAACATCTGTTTTGTTGTTTTCTGTCTTAGGAAAGAATTTTTTAATGACCTTTTTAATGACCTCTTGCTTTCTTCATATATTATGTCCTGATGTCATCCCATGCCTTGTCCAGCCTTCAGTCATTAGTGTCCAGTGTGTCAAACCTGTTCTTGAAATGATCTCTAAATTCAGGTGGGACATATGCTCAAGGCTGTACTTTGGTTCTCATGGACTTATTTGTTCTTCACCTTCAGCTAAACTTGTACATGAGCAATTGATAATCTATTTCATAGTCGCTTCCTGGCTCCTTGTTCTGAGTAAGGATACAGAGCTTCTCCATCATCTGCTTTCACAGACGCGGTTATGGCGGTGGTAGGTGTCACTCAGTTCTGACGCACAGCGACCCGGTGCACAACAGAAGGGAACACTACCCGGTCTTGTGCCATGTCCACAATCATTTTTAGTGCTTAAGGCCACTGTTGCAGCCATTGTGCCAACCCACCTCATCAGGGGTCTTTCTCTTTTTTGCTGGCCCCCCACTCTAACAAGCATCATGTCCTTCTCCAGGGACTGATCTCTCCTAACAATATATCCAAAAGTATTTAAGAAACAGTCTCGCCATCTTTGCTTCCAAGGAACACTCTGGTTGCACTTCTTCCAGAACAGATCTTTGTTCTTTTGGCAGTCCATGGTACATTTAATATTTTCCAGCACCACAATTCAAAGGCATCAATTCTTCTTCTGTCCTGTTTTATCATACAGCTTTCACATGCATATAATGTGACAGAAAATACCACGGCTTGGGTCAGGTGCACTTTAGTCTTCAAGGTGACATCTTTTTTATTCAGTATTTTAAAGAGATCCTTTGCAGCAGATTTTCCCAATGCAAAGTGTCTTTTGATTTCTTGACTGGCTGCTTCCATCGGCACTCATTGTGGAAGCAAGTAAAATAAAATCCCTGACAACTTCGATCCTCTCTCCACTCATCGCGATGTTTCTTCCTGGTCCAGTTGAGGAATTTTCCTTTTTTGATGTTGATGTGCAATCCGCACTGAAGGCCATACATAGCGTTTGAACTTCATCAGTAAGCATTTCAAGTAAGGTGGTGTCATCTGCACAATGCAGATTGTTAATGAGTTGTGCTTCAAGCCTGAAGCCTCGTTCTTGTTCCCACAGTCCAGCTTCTTGGATTACTTACTTAGCATACAGACTGAAAAGGTCTGCTGAAAGGATACAACCCTGACACACACCTTTCCTGACTTTCAACCATGCCATGTCCCCGTGCTCTGTTCGCACAACTACCTCTTCATCCATATACAGATTCCTTAAGAGCACAATTACGTCTTCTGGAATTCCCATTTTACACAAAGTTAGACATATCCTGTTACAATCCACAGAGTCAAATGCCTTTGCATGGTCAATGAACACGGGTAAACATGTTTCTGGTATTCTCTGTTTGCAGCCAAGATCTACCTGACATAAACAAGGATATCTCTGGTTCCATGTCGTCTCCTTAATCCAGTTTGAATCCGTGGCAGTTCCTTGTCAGCATGCTGTTGCAATCACCTTTGAATGATCTTGGAGGAAATTTTAGTTGTGTGTGGTATTCACCGATACGGCTGACTTGATTCTTGCATATCCCACTTGTTGAGGTCCACACACATAGCTGCCCTTTATGCTGTTGTAAAAAGGTGTCTGGAGTGAGTAAGCCGTTGGTTTTGCAAAATTTTATCATGCACTCTCTAGTGTCATTTCTATCAAGGCTATATTTTCCAGCTACTGATCTCGCTTCTTTGTTTCCAATTGTTGCATTCCAACCACCAGCAATTATCAACGCATCTTGACTGCATCTTGAGCAACTGCAGACTACAGATGTTGGTAAAACTGGTGTTCCTTGTGGATGTGTGGCTATTATCCTGTCACCGCACAGACAGCATCGTACTTGAGAATACATTTTGAAATGTCCTTTCTGACAAGGAATGTGATGCCACTCCTCTTTGCCATTCCTGGCAGAGCAACCACATGACTGTTCTATTCAAAACGGTGAGTACCACAGGACCAGCTCATTCCAGCTCGCTAATGCCCAGGACATCGATCTTTACAGATCCATTTCATTGTTGATGGCTTCCTTTGAGGTACCTCGGCAGAAACTGGAACCTCTCACCCTTCAATTAGCAGCGACGAAGGTTAACCACTTCTGTTACTGAGGGATTCCTGAGACAGCAACCGCGCCTGCCTGAGGAAGTGACGACTCTATAAAGAGACAGCAACCGTGCCTCCCTAACGGAAGTGACGACTCTATAAGGAGACAGCAACCGCGCCTGCCTAATGGAAGTGACGACTCTATAAACTGATGCAAGTAATGCAGTTCGCACAGTGCTGGCAGGTGATACACACTTGATCAACAGTAGCTTAATTATTACCATTGTTAATTAAATAAGAAGGTCAACTGGGTTTCATCCACACTGAAGAAGCTATTGTGATCACCTGGAAGACAGAAAATAAAGTGATTTTAACAAAACGCACGACAAGGCTTGTATGCTAATAACACACGTTCAGTGCCCTACCCAAGAGCGCAGTCGATTTTAGAAAGAAAGCCATGGCACTGCTAAGTGCGCCCGGCCTCGAAGGTCACACACACAGTAGAAATGAGGTTTGGTGAAAAGAGAAAAGGCGTCATCATGCTCTCAAAACCATCCAGTTTTCTCTGAACCACTAGTCAGGAATCTGCAGAAAGGTCAGCCACTTTCCTAAACACACAAAAGTGGAGGGTACGCAGGGCAGGTGACCAGCACTGCTGCCAGCGGAGCCGCACATGGGCCCACACGTCCCTGCATCCGACAAACCAGACCTGGGTGTCCCCAGCTCACAGACACATCAGAAGACGACTCAGATCACTCCGATTTCAAATGCACAAGTGACTGTAAGCTGGGTGAATTCCTGACATGGATTTCCAAGTTGTATTTTCATTTTTAATTTTGTTGAATCATTTTTATTACCTGCCAGATGCCACAGAATTCTTTCAGAAACCCATGGCTGTTGAGTCATAGCGACTCCACAAGACAGACTAGAGGGCTTCCAAGGAACACCTGGTGGACTGGATTCAAACTGCCAGCCTTCTCGTTAGGGGCCATGGCTTGTAACCACTAAGCCACTAGAGTTCCTGAATTCTTTCAAAGCCAGCCAGCCAAGTGCCGTCGAGTCGGATCTGATTCATGGCAAGAACTTCAAATTAAAATTATGAACATCTTATTTGTCTTCAAAGTAGAGGCATCCAGATGGAAAGACAAATAAGGTACAAGAGTCAGGGATTAACCCAAATTAGAGATAAAATACAGTTCTAGTCTAAAACCAAGCCAAACCCACTGCCATCGGGGAGATGCAGAGTAGGCCTGCCCCATCGCGTTCCCCAGGAGTGCCTGGCAGATACCAACTGTCAGCCTTTCAGTCGGCAGCTGCAGCACTTAAACACCATGCTGCCAGGGTTTGCGTCTAGTCCAGAGGACATTAGAATTTGTCTGTGCATGTGTGCCTGCACATGTGTAGGAAATACCCTGACAATTTCGTTAGTAAATTAATGCTGTATTACAAAAGCCAAAAAAAAAAAAAAAAAAAAGGAGGGGGCAGACATGATGCGGAAATTTTTGCTTTACTTTGTGTCAAAGAGTACTACACAATTATAAAAATAGTAATGAAAAGACAGCGGTGCTGGCATAATAACTGGTGAGTAGTTCCTTGGCAGAAAGCAGAAACTCAAGAAAGAGAAGGACGCATGTGCACTGTTACTATGGCAGAGCCCCGCTGTATGCCGGCCGCCCGCACTGCTCTCTGTCTGAGCAGGATGACTACGTACCCAGGCTGCCTTGCAGTTAGCTGGTGGACGTGCGTCCTGAACTACTGAATCCATGGTTTCAGACAGAAATAGCCCCCCACAACCGGGCATATTGCTTGAAAGCAGTCACCATCTTCTTTCTGTAAGTGGAAGGCTCCAGTCAGCGGCTAAGTGTTGAGGGGAGGGGAGCAAAGGAAGCTGGCACCTAGCTACACACGCAAGACCAATACTCCAAGGACAGACACACCTCCTTCCAGCTTTGCTATCACTGACTCCCACCTCAAGTCAGGACCCCACGCAGGTCCCTAAGCTAACGCCACAGGGAAGACGCTGCAATAGGCAGCAGCATCCACTCTCCCCGGCCCACCCCCGACTGCCCCTTGGCTCTTCACCTGGCTTCTCGTGGGCAGGTGGCCCACAGCGTTCTCCGGGCTCACTTCAGTGACTCGACTCTCATGGGCCCTGCGAGAGCACAGAGAGTCATCTCCCCTCCAGCCAAGAACATCCCTCACCTGACAACATGACCAAGGCCACGAGGCGGAGAATCTCCATGGGGATCTGAGTGGGATCACAGGGATTTCATCTCCAGAACCACTCCCCAGACACGGAGGGGAAGCTCCCCTTCTTGCTGTCTCCTTGCAGGTAGTCATTTCCTCCGGACGCGACATTAATAATCCGTCTTTCCCGCTGCTACATTCACAAATATGTTCTGTATTGCGGTCCGTGTTAGTTATCACATAGCCAAGAGGGAGATACTTAGTTCTTTTTAATCATTCATCACAAATCAATTCCTTCAGTACCTTGGCTAATATGTGGCTCTTTTTATTATTATCATTTTAATTTTTCTTCTTCTACACACTCATTCCCATTTGCTAATGAGGCATCTGCATCTCTCCACTAATGAGGTATCTGGATGAAATCCATCTCTCCAGGCACTGCCTCATACGGGAGGCTGAGAAAAGCAGTTCCTATCCATTCCACTTTGCCATGGCTCCAGAGACACAAAGAGGTGCCAGGCCAGCTCAACCATTCTCCCGACAGGGCCATAATGGAAGCAGACCGTCACTGCTCGCTATCGCTGCAGAGTCTCTTCCAATGCAATCACCACACAGGGCCTCTTCCCACCAATTAGCCAGGTTTCACATCACAGCTCTCACAAGTACACACTGTTCAGTCGCAAATCCTTCCAAATGCAATTTCCTTTTTGCCAGCTCTCTCATAAATCTTGTAAGAATCTTGCTACACGGCTGAAGAGTAGGACAAGGATCTCACTGCCGTTCTTCTCCAGCTGTGAACACGACAGATGAGACTGCAGACAAAGTTTCAGCAGAGGTGGCAGAGACCAAAAATTACAGTGGCCTAAGTGACCTAGCAGAAACCCTGGTGGTGTAGTGGTGAAGTGCTACAACCACTAACTGCAAGGGTCGACAGTTCAAATCTGCCAGGTGTTCCTTAGAAACTCTATGGAGCAGCTCTACTCTGTCCTATAGGGTCACTAGGAGCTGGAATCAACTCAATGGCAGTAGGTTTGGTTTTAAGCAAGGTAACAGTTTACTCTTCCTGAAACAGCAAGGGTACAAGCAGCCCAGAGTTGGCCTGAGGGCTCAGTAGTGAGAGGGTCTGGCCCCCTGTGCCTTTCCTTTGTTGTCCTTGGTGTTCCCAGTGTCCAAGAGGGCTCCTTTCCATGTCCACATTCCTTTCATGCCCACATTCCAGCCAGGACAGAGCAGAAGGGTGTCAGAGGGCTTTCCTCCTCCTGTTTGTGGCACACTTTGAAAACCACATGCATCATCACCAGACACACTTCTTTTTATCAGACAGAACAACATCATGTGCCATTAAAAAGCACAAGGCTGTCCTACTGGCTTCTTACTAGAGAGGAGCGGAGAGAGTCGAGAGGAGGGGACCAGAGACTGTTAAAAGGTGACGACACGTGCCGAGTAGAGAGGAGGAGTGTGCTGTTACCTGGTAAGGAAAGCAGAGGGAGCTGCAGACAGGCGGGCCTGCAGATTTTCATTGGATTGTAGACTTCCACACAATCACACACACACACCAGAAACCAAACCTGTGACCATCAAGTCAATTCCAATGGAAAGCAACTCTCCAGGATCCAGCAGAATTGGCCCATAGAAGATTTCCAAGGAGCTGCTGGGGGACTTCAGTGGGCTCACCTGTCAGTCAGCAGCCATGCATTCAAAACCCTGTGCCAGCAGAGGTCCCATAAGGAACCATCCCTTCAAAATGGAAGGTAAAAGGGCCTAACCTTTGTTCAAGGTGGTCAGCTGACTTGATGAAGTTGAGTTTGTATTCTGATGAAGAACAGGACACAAAAGGATATTAAGAACTAGGAATCTGAAAAAGGACCTTGGTGGTGCAGTGGTTAAAGTGCTGAGCAGAATCCACAAGTGAGATGAGGGTTGAATACCTTCAATCCAAAAGGACAAGAAGAGGTAAACACGAACTCTGAACCTCCCTCAGAGACCCTAGGGTGCAGAGGGAAGACAGAGGAGCACTGCCAAGGTCCAGGCAGAAGGAAACAAAACGGGGGCGAACGACGGAGCCTCTTGTGACTTCTCCTAAGTGTCCCATCGCCCGTCAAATGACTTTGCCACTGATGTACCTCATGTCTTTTCTTTCAAAAGATGGTCAAAGTCAGCCAACTCTACTGCTGTCCAGTCAATTCCGACTCACAGCAGCCCTACAGGTCAGAGCAGAACTGCCTCACAGAGTTTCCAAGGAGGGCCAGGAGGACGTGAACTGCCGACCTTTTGGTTAGCACGTGTAGCAATTAACCATTATGCTACCAGGGTGTCCTGGTGATGGTGGAATTATTGAATTGTATGTCATCCACATTACAAAATGTCACTGTGTTTCAGAATCAACCTCAGTTGACCATGATTTTGAATGAGACTTAAAGAAAAACGAAAAACACACACCACACTTTGTGGTGTATGGAATATCTTTCATTTTTCTTTATGGAAGCCATATTTAAACAAGATAGTATTGATTCTATCATCTAGTAGTCATTTATAGCATGATTGGTTTTTTTTTGTTAGGAACTATGATGCAGCTACATGGATACATTCACACAGCACATACTTATCACGCGTCTATTACGAGCCAGTCACTGAAGACTCAGTCATACTCACAGTCACAGTCACAGTCATCAATGGAAACAGCCTCTGCTGACCCTGACCATCTGTTGAGGGTGATGGAAGAATCTGGAAACACATAAGCATGATTGTTGCACACCATGGACATGATGAACGTCACTGACTTACACACTGAGATGTTGTTACGTCGATGTATTTCCTAAAACAATTTTTAAAAAGTATTGTATGCAGGTCAAAACACCGTCCATGAAGCCTTTATTCTAACTGGGGCAGGGGGTTGTCAAGTGGCAAGTTAGTTAAGAATTTCTGTTTTGGAGAACAAGGCAACATGACACTTGCAGGTTAGGAGCTAGAGAGTGCGCAATGTGATGATGCACGTTCCGAATGGATCGCTCTGACTGCGTGAGAAGGCACTGCGTGCAGTCGTACGTCATCTCCTTCTCCAAGACCTTCAAGACTGACTCACAGTGTCCGTAAAACCCAGCACCAAGAACAAACAGCCACAACAGCAGCAGTGAGTTCTAAACCTAGAGAGCTGACAAAACTGAAAATGTTATCTAAATAACAAAAAAGACAATCAGAAGTTTATTGTTTCTAAACCATAATTTCCATTGTTGTCAGGTACCTTCGAGTCATTTCTGACTCAGAGAGGCCCTATGTACAACAGAGTGAAACACTGCCTGTGTCATGGATTGAACTGTGTCCCCCCAAAAACATATGTGGCCATGTGGCTAGGCCAGGATTCCCTGTATTCTATGACTGTCCTCCGTTTTCTGACTGTCCTGTGCTGTACGTTAAAGGATTAGGGTGGGACTGTAAATCCCTTTATAAAATCACCTCCCTGTTCTGCAAAAGGAGTTTCCCTGGAGTATGGCTTGCACCACCTTAACCCTTTCATCCTGCAAGAGATAAAAGGAAAGGGAAACCAGCAGAGAATTGGGAACCTCATACCACCAAGAAAGCTGCACCAGGAGAAGAGTGTATCCTTCAGACCTGAGGCTCCTGCGCCAAGATGCTTCCTGGATAAAGACTGATGCAATACTGGACTTTCCTCCAGAGCTGACAAGGGAGAAAGCCTTCCCCTGGAGTGGACATCCTGAATTGGGACTAGTACCCTACCAGACTGCATAAGAACGAACTTTCCCTTGTTAAAGCCATCCACTCTGCGGTATTTCTGTTACAGCAGCACTAGCTGGCTCAAACAGCCTGGTTCTGCATCACCCTTACAACTGTCCATTACAGAAAGCACCATATTTTACTGGCTGTAATATATCACTGGTTATAAGGAACAGCATAGTTCATGCATCACTAAGAAAATAAAAACATCGCTGAACATAACAGTAAGACATTTCAGAGCATCACTCATCTACAGAAAAAGGACGGGACTTGGTGTCTCACTCATCTAGTGCTGCTACAGCAGAGATGACACAAGTGGGTGGCGTTAAAAAGAGAAACTTAATTTCACACAGCCCAGCAGGCTACAAGTCTGAATTCAGGGTTTCAGCTCCAGGGGAAGCTGACAACAGAGGAAGCTCCTTGCCATCAGTCTTCCCCCAGACTGGAAGTTTCTGACGCTCAGGGACCCGGGTCCTTTCCACAGGATGTGCTCAGCTCCCAGCACTGTTTCTCAGGGCTAAGAAGCTGCCCCAAGCCACGACACAATTCCACACTTTAAGTGTGGCCCCCCAACTCAACTGCTGCCCACCCTCCCTCATCATCATCTTAGAGGAAGGGTTTACAGCCAACACAATACTCGGAACCATGGAACAAGCAAACTGCCACATACATTTCTATATACATTTTTGGGGAAACCCAATTCAATCCACAACACATGGGCTTGGTAAATACAGCGAAACATCCTGCTCTGTGGTTGCTGTGGCCTTCTGTCCCAGTTGTACTTACCACCCCGGTAAGCGGAGCAACATGTACTAAGAAAACTAACACCACTTTCAAGTCACAGAATGATAACATGCTATTCCTCCCTACCCCACATATGACAGAATTGTTTGTACTTCAAAGAGTGACCCTACAGGACCTGGCACTGTCTTTCCCATTGGCTCTGCACAGTGATCAGGCAGACATGTTCCTATGCAGGACAGGACCCGTGTGCACGTGTTCCTTGCAGCATTATGTGAAATAAAGGTAGGAAACAACCTAAGTATGCAACAACAGGAGACCTGTTCAATGAGTTAACGTATACTTGTCCAAAAACACACTCCGCTGCTATTAAAAAGGAGACAGTTACCACTGAGGCGATCTCCACTTACAGCAACCCCAAGTGTGTTAGAGCCTCACTGCTCCACACAGTTTTCAGTGGCTGGTTTTCTGGAACCAGATCACCACAACTTTCTTCTGAGATGGCTCTGGGTAGACTTGAACCACCCACCTTTCAGGCACCAGTTGAGCTTAAGTGTTTGCACCACTCAGGCAACAGGCAGCTCTCAAAATGTGGAAACACTCTGATACATGATCTTAAGGGTTGAAAAGAAAAGCACAAAACAGACTTTACTCACCATGGTAACAACAATCTCTTGCTGAAGGTAGCACAAGATGACCTAGGTCTAAGTATATTATAAAAGCACAGAGCACCCATCTCTAAAAAAGATGTGGGAAATAGGACACAGCTCAGAGGTGAGTTTTGTTGTTGCTGCTGTTGAGAAGACACACAGTGGAACATACGTCAGTTCAATAGTTTCCACACGTAGCATTGAGGGACACAGACTACAGTGGGCTGTGGGGCCATTTTCACTCTCTCCTGAGTTGTCCTTCCCAATTCACACAGACTCACTGCCCTCTAACATTCCTATGGTATCTTTCTAGTTGCTGTTATTGGTCTGATTTCAGTTTGACAGCTCTGAAAAGCACCTAAAGCTCAAGGCAGACTTGTCACTAGTTAAGCTAAACTGTTGCTTGGTTTTAAGACAACTTCAGAGAATATTTTTGGTTAAAGGTTTAAAGATTATCTCAGGGCAAGAGTTTCAAGGGTTCATCCAAATACCATAGTTCCAGGAAGTCTAGAATCCATGAGAATCTGAAATTCTGTTTTGAACTTCCCCCCTTTTGATCAGAATACTGCCAGAGACTCTTTAGTCAAAATATTAAGTAATAGTAGCCAGGCACCACCCAGTTATTCTTGTCCCATGGAGGAAGTAAGTTGTTAGGAGACAGTGAAATGAGGTTTACTGTAATAGCACTTGTAAATATTTTCTAATTATTTTTCCCATGCATACATTTAATTTTAAATAATGGTGATAATTATAAAGAGGAGAAAAAAAAGAGAATGATGAAAATCTGAACAAATTTCTAAACTGGTATTACATTAACCGTAAAGAAATTAGGGAGTCTTCTGAGGTTCAGGGCTTTTGAACTTTCTTCCCAAAGTTAAAATATATGTTTTAGAAAATTGATCGCTATGAAAAAAGGTGAACTACTTGGAACCAGGGATATAGGAATGATCAGGGAAATTAAATGGCTGGAGTGTCTCTCATTTTAACTTGCAAGCTTAATAGCTGGCAGAAATTCTGGAGAATTTTTTTTTTTCCCCATTCTCAGCACTATTATGGTGAAGTGAGCCTTCTTTAATGACATGGCATGCGGGTACAACTATACCAACTCAAGGAAATAGAAGATGAAAAACCGCCATGTGACCCCAGATATTTTACTATGCCATAAAAATTCCATTAACAGCATTAGAGAGACAAGTAAAACTGGTCACACACATTGGCTGAACCCAAGACAGCTTTAATGTGTCAGAGAAATAAATCAGGGCCCAGACACACAAACCCTAGGCAGGGTTTTGCCTGATTTTTGATGTGCTGGTAGGTGGAGAGGAAGCCTCAATCAGTGAGGGTGGGAAGGGCAGGTTAAGAGAGAAATACTGAGGACAGGCTCCAAAATATTTCAGTGCTGGCTTTGGGGGAAGACTGGCAACGGCAGCCAAGACACTGAGCCTGACTTCTGAGTGGAAGACATTTTGCTTCTAACCTGCTCAATATTCACTACTTCAGGCCAAAGGAAACAATCCCAATTTTGATTTTAAAGACTGTGCTTCACTCTTTAAACATCGGAAAGTATGTAGAATACAGTCTGTGTTGTCTATGCCGGTAACCCACTCTGTTTGACATGTATTTTTCTAAACGATTAAGTACTTTTGAAATTTCCGGGGTTTTAAATGCTTGCATGGTCTCAAATCCAACTAAGCAATGCTTTTCCTTCTCAACTCCGCAAGCATCAGTCTGATATTAAATGACCTCCTATTACGTATCTCTTTAATACCAGACTAACGTAAGTCCTTAGCGGTCTCCTTTTGAAGGATTTCCAAAGCACCCTAACAGAAGCAAGGGGCTAATTTAGGCATCTACGGCTCATCACCTTTTAGTCTTAACTGCACAGGCATGCACCAATTCAAACTACAGGGAAAACATGGCTTACCGCCACACACACACAAAGCATTTCCCAACGTGTCGCCTTGGTATTCAGAGGGTTTTAAAGGCTGTTAAAGCTGATTCAGCTTAGCAACCCCAGAAGCCATACAGCCTCATTTAAGACAACGGTATTCTTCCATGTGATTTGTTCACTGAAGGTTAGTCAAGAGATTTTCCTGACTCTTTTCATGCGGATTGCCAGCTAAACGAAAATTAACATTACATCCAAGTCCAGGGGAAATTCATAAGCTGTTTTCATAGCTGTCAGGAGGAGGACAATCAAGAGTGAGCCTCGGCAACAAAAAGCAAGTGGCCTTCAATTTCTACCGGGAGGAAAAAATGTGAAAACGAGCAAACAACGTATTAGACATTAGCAGGGAAAAGAGGCGCGGTGTTTCAAAGCGGGACGTCCAATCCACTGAAATCAGAAAACAGATACAGCCGAAAACAACCGCTGCAGCAACTATATTTCCTCTTTCCCTGATGTCTTCAGATTTTCTCCATCCTGTAGAGTATTAGTCAGTATTGTACAAGTCAGCTTTTCATACTCATGTTTCACACCTGCCATGCTTACAAATTCCTCACAGTGAGGACGTCATCCTCCTCCTAAGCCTCTCTGCTGCGCATGAGCAGTGACGGGTCTTTGGTAGACGCCTGCGTTCTGCGCAGGAGCAGTGGATGCCTGCCTTCTGCGCATGAGCAATGGCGGTTCCTTGGTGGACGCCTGCCTCTGCGCATGAGCAATGGCGGTTCCTTGGTAGACGCCTGCCTTCTGCGCATGGGCAATGGTGGTGCCGCGGTAGAATCCTACCTTCTGCGTAGGAGATGTGGTTTCCATTTCCAGCAGTCCATCTCATACACGGCCACTGCCTGTCTGTTAGTGGAGGCTTGTGTTTTGCTGTGATAATGAATAGGTTTCTTGGGAGCTTTCAGCCTGAGGCAAACTAAGAAGAAAGGCCTAGTGGTCTACTTCTGACAATCAGCCAATGAGAGAAGCCAAGACGGTGATTTAGTCAGACACACTTCCTGGTGCCTTCCGAGACAAGATACAAGAAAACAAGAGAAACAGATGATAATCGTAGACCCCTGAGCATTAAGGATGAATAGTTCCAACACCAACTGGAAGAAGATTGATGAAAGCAGCAAATGAGAAGAGAAACAGACCAGAGGTGTCCTGACAGTTGGCGCAGCTCAGTGTAGTGGTCCCTGGTGAGGAGCAAAGGAAGGCAACTTCGATCCCCAAAAGTGACAGGGAACTGTGTAGACACAGCTGGAGAGAAGTGGGTGAGCACGGCATGACCAGATGAGCGTCAGGGATTTCCGGAGTACACAGCAAGGAGAAAGCCAGAAACAGACGGAAGCCGTCCAGCAGCAGCCCCTGACCATTAGGACGGTGGCCCACACGGAATGACAGAAAGATACAGAGGAGGTCCCCCACTCCCCTGGACCTAGACAGCCTTTCTCTTCACATTTGGTCAGAGCTGGGTCCCAATGACTGGCTGTACCCAATGAGAAGTGCCTAGGGACCCATACTTGGCGACCAAAGGAATACCTCCCCCCTCCCCAGCCCTCTTAATGGTTGTTAGGAGACAAAAACTTCCACTGCTGCTGCAACAACCACCAGAGACCACAGTAGGAACCCTCTGCCCACCCCCCACAGCCCCATCAGCCACCTCCCCTTTCGTGGCCAGTGAGTAGCAGAGTTGTGCGCAGCACCCACCCAATCCCATTCCTTGCTTGCTGTCCCACCAAGCAGGCTGAGTGAATGCCACAGCATTCCTTGTCTGCTCCCTGCCCCCAACCACCAAACTGAGAGGCCAAGCAAGTGCCACATGCTTCCTGGCTGCCCATCCCACCTTGTCTCTTGTCCCTTGCACCCTGCCCTGCCAAACAGGTGGACCACCTGCCTCCTCATTCGGCAGCTGCCCACCCCGCTCCATCCCTCAATCACTGCTCCACCCCTCCAGCACTGTGAGCATTCCTGAACAGATGGACAGGCAACACAGAGCCAAGGACAGCCACAGCCATCTTGCACACACTGTGAACACTGATGCAGCCCTGCTCACCTAGAGACAGGCAGTGAACACTCCTATGCCACCAGATGATGGGTTATCAGTGAGGCACCCAGACCAGCCTGCACTGACAGGTCACAACAAAACAAAAATATCACAAGTAGAATAACATCTGATGCCCTGAAAAGAGCAGGCAATATTAAATCATACAAATAAACAGTACAAGTTGGCTCATGCAAGTGACCAAAATGAAGAGGCAGGAAACCTTCCTGAGGAAGAAATAGTAATGGAACTACCTGATAAAGGATTCAAAAGGCTCATATATAGGTCCTCATATTGATCAAGGAAAAACACA